>CM067222.1:29269231-30710634 GCA_034190945.1 Octodonta nipae
AGGGCGTGAAACCGGTGGTTTTATTTTTCGTGTTATTATAACAGATGATGGCATAAGGGAGGACGTTAAATGGATGTTCGTTTGGATGTTCCGCTGTATTTGCCCTTATCATTTCTGCTAAGGTCGCGTGAAATCTTTCAATAGAACCGTTTGACTCGGGATGTTGAACGCTGGAGAATGTCAGTTTTATGTCGTATAGTTGGCATAGATCCCGCATTAAAGTGTTGTCAAATTCACGTCCATAGTCACAATGGATGCGAAGTGGAGTGCCGTAATGTTGAAAGAAAATCAAAAGGGTGTTTACGACAGATTTTCAGTTTGATTTCTTTGTCGGAGAGAATGAAAGATAAAATTTCAAGAATGGGAAGTTCTATGTTATTTTCTATGCAGTATGTTTCGGAGTCGTTGAATTGGTCTTGGTTGGTATAAATAATTTTGAAAAGATGTGAGACGACAGTTTCAGGGTCATAGGGCAAAGGTACAACTAAGTATTTTCTATGCCTGACAGATTTACTGGCCATGATGTTAAGAGTGTCATTACTGAAATTAGGTTCTTCTTCGAAAAAGTCATCAATAATTTTGTCGTGTAAGTCGTTAGTTTTGTTTTGCCAAAAGAATGTAACTATGCGTTTGTGGGACTTGTCTAGAAGTTGAGAATTGGATATTTCAATTTTAGAGTAATCGATTATTGACTCAGTTTTGTAGAGTTGAACAAATCGATTAAACTCAGCGATAATTCTTTCGTCATGTTCGTCGTCATTGTCAGAGTTTTCAGGTTGTTCGGAGTCAGTTTCGTTGTTAGCGAAAATTTTGATTTTGGAAAGGAAATCAGCACATCGCTTGAAATGGTTGATTTTGATGCGAGAAAGAGCATCTGCGTTTTGATTTACCTTGCCGGGCTTGTACTCGATCTTATAATTGTATTCCTCTAGCTTAAGGCGCCATCTGGCTAGACGACTGCCAGGATCTTTGATGGAAAAGAGCCAAGTAAGCGGACGGTGGTCACACAGGAGTGTAAACCTTCTCCCAAAAAGATACGGTCTGTAGTGCTTAACAGCCCAAACTATGGCCAACAATTCTCGTTCGATGGTGGAATATCGTGTCTCTGCAGCACAGAGGGTGCGAGAAGCGTATGCAACAGGGAGATCTTTTCCCACGGGGCCTTGAGAAAGAACCGCTCCAATAGCGAAAGCACTAGCATCAGTAGTGAGCAGGAAGGGTTCTTCAAAGTTTGGATATATCAGGATTGGGTCAGATACAAGGGCTTGCTTCAGTTCATTGAAGGAAGACTTGCAATCTGCGTCAAAGATGAACTTGACGTCTTTTTGGAGTAGTTTTGTCACAGGTTTAGAGATCTTCGCAAAATTTGGTATGAAGCGTCTGTAATACCCAGCGAGACCAAGAAAAGATTTAATGTCTTTCGGAGTTTGGGGTTGAGGAAAGTTCTGAATACATTCAACCTTTGAAGGGTTTGGTTTTACACCTTCTTGTGTGATAAGATGGCCAAGATAAGCCACTTCTTTACGAAGAAATTCGCACTTATCAGGTTGAATTTTGAGGTTAGACTTCCGAAGTCGTTTAAAAACTTCTGTCAACCGGGAAATATGTTCATGGATGGTCGGAGAGTAGACGATGATATCATCCATGTAGACGAGACAACGTTCATTCTGTATACCCAGAAGAATATTGTCCATGACCCTCTGAAAAGTAGAAGGTGCATTTTTTAAACCAAATGGCATACGAACGAATTCGTAATGACCATTTTCGACAGAAAAGCCAGTCTTAGGAATATCTTCCTCTTGGATTTCCAACTGGTGGAACCCGGAAGCGAGATCCAGTGTCGAAAAGTATTGACACTTTCCAAGTTGGTCGGGAAGATCGGATATATTTGGCAGAGGATATTTATCGTCTACAGTCAATTCATTTAATTTCCTGTAATCGATAACAACTCGCCACTTTTGTTTACCAGAAGCATCGAGCTTCTTGGGGATGACCCATACAGGGGAGGACCAAGGGGATGAGGAGTGCCTAATGATACCTTGTTCAAGCATTTTTCCAATTTGGGTTTTCACTTCCTCTTTATGTACTTGAGGATATCTATAGGATTTAGTGAAAACGGGCTTTGCGTTGTTCGTATCAATCGAATGTTTAACCTCGTTAGTGAAAGTCAAGACGTCACCTTCAAGATAGAAAATGTCTTGAAATTCCAAACAAAGATCAGTGATTTGTTCGCGTTCTTCGTCGTTTAGATGCTCGGTTCTAATTTGTTGTCTAATAGTCGAGTTTCTGTCTATGTATTGGGATTCGTGATAATCGTCTGTATTGAAATTCAGAAGAGGGTGAGTTTTGTCAAGTGGTTCCAGTTTTAAATCAGAAAAAGTTACTGCTTTGGGCATCGCGTTAGCGTTGATGATGGAAGTTAGAAATTCACCTTTTGAGTTAATGTGTACGAGTGCGTTTGGAAGTCGTACTCTGTCAATTTCTTGAGTTGGTAAGATGGCGTCGATGTTAGAAAGATCGCATTTAAGTTTAAAGATCTTTTCTGTGCGTGCCTCAATGGTTATTTTGTTTTGTGTAGGAATTTGTGAAGTAATATTAGGCTTAACGTTGAGTGTGTCGGGTACATCAGTCAAAGGTTGATCGTTATCGGGAACTTTGTGTAAAGGGATGGTTTTAAAATTTGTTATTAGCTGTTTAGATTTTAAGTCAACTATGCATTCATAGTGTTCGAGAAAATCTAATCCTAGTATGCCGTCAAACTCAATGTCCAAATCGTATATAAAAACTTTATGTGGGTTACGTGGAGCGAATGGGATTAAAGTTGATTGTGAAATGGGAATTTTTTCGTGGGTAATACCTTGAATAGTTACCCTTTCAGGAGATCTTTGGGTGAAATTCTTTACGGTATTTTCTTTGAAGATAGAGATACCAGCTCCGGTATCAATAAGAAGTTTAAATTTAGAAGAAGCGTCAAGAATGTAGTAGAGATTTTTGGAGTTAACTGTAAGAAGTGGGCTTAAAGAAATAGTTGCTCCGGGAAGTTCAAGTCGGGGTTCAAGTCGTCGAGATTCAGGTTTTGAATCTGCGTTTCGACTTCGCACAAAGTTGTTGTCGAATCGGGAGGTTGGTCTAGGCTCGGAAGCGCTAGAAAATCCTGGTATTGATGACTATTAAAGGGCTCGATAGGAGTATCTTCGAACGTTTGTTCAACGATAGGATAATTTTGAAGATCATTCTCATAATCGTATGTGTTATCATCCGTATAATAATTGTAGTCTGAATAATTAGTGTAATCAACATTTTGGTGTTGATTGAAATGGTGTGTCCTTTCAGGACGGTTATTAGGATTGTTTTGTATTACCGATGGGCGATAATAATTAGGGTTCATTTGAGACCTAAAAGGGGGTCTCTGAAAGTTTTGTGGACGAAACTGTTGTCCTTGTTGAACAGGGGGTGTGTTTGAGGGGAAATTTGGCCTTGTTGGTTGGTTGGGTCCAACAGGATTTGGCCTATGGTTTTGGTTGAATTGTTGAGAACCATTTTGATTTTTCAATCGGCAATTTGCGGCTATGTGGCCTAATCGACCACAATGAAGACACTTAAGAGGTTGTGTCGGCTTTCGTGTTTGAAAGTTGGGTTTGAGAGGAACAGATTTGTTCGTTTTCTGATCCTCGAAATAAGAAAGTTGAAGCTCTCTCCTAATCCGGGAGTGTGCCTCTAGAAGGTCTTTTGGGTTACTGGCACGAATTACCTGACCTAAACGGGGTTCTAATCCCGTAAGAAGGGTATTCATCACCATTGTATCCACTAGAGTGGTCTGGGCGTCTTTTTGTTCTGGACTAAGCCCAGCGGTTTTGTGGATACAGGAGTGCATTTTCGCACTCAAAACTTGGAGTCGATTATAAAATGTTAGTGGGGACTCATTTGAAAGTTGTTTCCGACGTTGTAGGTCATGAATCAGGGAAGAGAGATCACGAGAATCTCCGAAGTGTAGGGTCAAGAGTTGTTTAATTTCAAGGTATGATCCGGGATTCCTTGAATTAACTAACTGCGCCGCTTTCCCTTTTAGTTTGTTTTTGATATGTATCACTAACAAATACTTTTGGTCCGCCGTGGACATATTATATGCGCAATTACACGCATCTATAAAGGTTCCCAAGGAAATTTGGTCGCCTTCAAATTCGGGTATAACGGAAAATATTTCCGTTAACCGATATCTCTCGGTTTCGGTGTTAACCGGAGATGGTGATGCTTGTGCCATTTTTATATGTATCGATATAAAAGAATTGGAACAAGAGGATAAAGTGTATAAAATAGAATATTAAATGGTATAGAAAATTAATATACTGTAGAATACGTTAATTGGGATAAACGATTGTTTGGACGATAGAACAGTATTGTAACCAATTAAAATAGTAAACACAAATAAATCAGTTATTCAAAAAAATATCAATGAAATAAGTAAATCAAATATACCAATATCAATAAAAAGAAATCAAATAAATATATCAATAGAATAAAATAAATCAGTTAATGAAATAAATCAATATTTCATTTGAATCAAATATATCAAAATAAAATTGAAATTGATAAATATGTAAAATCAAATAATAAATCGATTGATCAAATCAAATAAATTATATCAAATATTAAAAATCAATGTTCAATTAAATGAATCAAATAAAATTAACTTAAAACGAATGACGATTCACCATTACTTACATCAACAGGAACATTGAAAGCGCCGTGTTCTACGTTTGATTGCAGTGAGGACTTCTTCCAGGTTCGTTGTTCCGTTGAGGGATAGGAATCCGCCGCTACCAGTTAGAGTACTCGTGTTCTAGTAACGTTAGACGGATCCTACTGACTGCGCCAATTTGTTATATCACACTTTCCAAATTTCTCTTTTTAAAAAAAGATTTTACTTATAGTTGCACAATTATTAACTTTTAATATAAAACTTGAAAATAACAATATAATACTTTATAACAATAAAAAGACAAAATGAGTGTTAAACTAAACTAGACTAATCTGTAAGTAATAATGAATGATGTTACAATGAAAAAGTATAATTTATAAACTAAGAACGCTGACTAAGGTGTCGCAGCGCTTGCAGTTCTCACGGATGTTCGTCTGCGGGTAACTGGAGACGACACGTGTTATGCTGACTCAGCTTGAGAACTGTTGCTAGGTTGTTTCATATAAGTCGATGGAATAACTTATATAACATATATATATATATATATATATATATATATATATATATATGGATACTATGGGATAAATGTTGCATTTTTTACTCCAAAAAGCCAAATGGCAAATTTGATAAGTGTGCCATGAAAAATTGACTGGTATTGAAATTTCTGAAAATTAAAAGTAGTTCTATACTATGGTAATTTCTTTGACAGGTTTTAGTAAACCTACGAATTTTTTCGGATGATTTCTATCCTAGGAATCACAGGGAAACGGCGTTACACACAGTACGACTCCCGATTTGGAGTCTTTGTGAGCTAGATTTCCCTCCTGAATAACGAATTTCATTTTGCGATAAAAAAGTAAAAGTAGTTCTGTCTACACAAAAACGAAGAAATAGGAGGGTAATAATGAATGATCCAATTCATATTTAATTAATTTATTTACCGTTAATGGAAAACGCAGCAAAGTTATTAACAAGGCAACTGTATCCTCACTTGCATCCCGTGAAAAGGTCAAAATTTGGTAGAATTAAGAGAAATTTGTTGATATTTAGTTATTTACAAGCTGCGAAGACTACTGCTAAATGTGTGAATGGAAAGGAAAATTAAATAATAATAACAATAATGCATATTTTTTGCAAACCCCCGAACTTACGTCAACAACTGTGACAGATTGAATCTCAATTATTCATCCTTAGAAAGAATATTATGGAAATATAAATTATGTTTTTATAATTTCATGAAAATTCAGAATCGTCCTCTCCAGGAGGATATATATATATATGAATAAGATAATAACATTAAACATAAAATAATTATATGAATGGACCAATCAAAAATTTCAAAAGGATGCATATTTAATAGGCATAATGAGCACATTTCGCAAATGAAAACTCTCATAGTACACAGAAATATCTCCATTCATATGGGATATCAATATTTATCCAGCACATATTAAATATGTGTAGCAATCGTAGATGTTGGAAAATGCCACCAAATTTTTCGGGCCCCGTTCTTTGATTTTGTCGATGCATGTTGCATTTCTGTCGTATCTATTGGATCTGTACTAGTGGTATCGGTTTTTACAAATGTATCTTGTTTTGTTTTGTCGTACTACAGTTCCCGATAATGTTCGATCCACTAATCTTGTGATATTATATTCAGTTGCGGTATATCTTTTTTTGGTTTTATTTAGGTGTTTCAGCATTTTGTACGCAATTCTTGTCGTCCATGAACATCATTCTTCACACGACATATGAAACTATCCCATTATATAATATGTGCTTGTCTCACTATTGAGTTTGTTCTATGTCCAACTGATATAAATCTTTTGGTTCTTCAGATTTTTATTCGAGGTTTCTCCTATAGGTAGGTATGCTTTGTCCTTATGTTCGACGGCTTCCTTTAACTTATCGTTCCATCTCCTCAAACCTATTTTCTTGTGTGCCCACTACTTCATTACTCAATTGTTCTATACATTTTTTATATTTGTCCATTCCTCATTTATATTATCACTTGTTGGAGTTTGGTTAATCTGCTGTGTTGGTATGTAATAAATGCACCATACGTTTGGTCGGTATTTTTATTGTTTTGAAACTTTTTCCATTTTGCGCATAAATGAATCTTAGATTTGACTCAGCTAATGTCTGACAAAAGATCACCTAATCTATAAGAGACCGATAAGCTCTTGCGGACGAGATGCATTTGTTTATAGATTTTTTTCTTAAAAAAGTGATTGTAATTTTTAATTCATTCGATGTGACAAATTCTAAAATTACAACTGTAATGGGATAGGGTCTTTCTCAATATAGCCTCTATCAAATTTCATTCTTAACATTAGTATACTTTTATTAACAAAATTTCATTCTCAAATTCGGTCTTACCATTTTCCATCGCCTGATGAGCACCACTGTATAACATCTTGTAATTCTTTTATTCCATGGGGCTCTCTTTGGTCTCAGTTAAGGTCGCTATATTTATTTTAAAGTAAAGTAAGAATGTTATTAAGTTCAGCTTCACTATTTCCAAGGACCTGAACATTCCAAGTACCAACATTAAGTACATCCATAATACCCTTAATCTTGTCCATTTCGTTGTCTTTTATCCGTAGTTCCAATTATATTCTGAGGCTTGATGTGAACTATGCGACTATTTTTGTTTTTACGCGAGTAGGCTACCAACCATCTCCGGCGTTACCATAATACAGCCGATATGTTCCAGTTTCAATACTGAAAAGTTCCCTTACCCCCACGGGAATAAACTTTCGTTCTAAATACGCTCGTACTCTGGTGGTATTGAATAATACATAACCGATGTCAAATTACGAAGTTTAAAATATTCATATGTCAAAATGCTATCTAATAATAAAGTAAGGAGATAATATTCGATAAAACATATAAGTATTCCAGATCTACTTTTTATTTTTTGGTAAAACATTTTTTTATATATAAAATATGTGACATATAATTAACATAATACAGGCTTCACTATGAGTATTATTAAGAGAAATTACAAGTAATCGACAATACGAATGGGAAGGATTTCAGCGGAAAAATCCCGATAACAAATTAGACAGTAGACATTATTTTTATTCGTAGAATCTGATAGCAATTACTGCTAACAAAGGTCTTTCTACGAATTAATTAAGGGAATGTTTTGAAAAATCATTGTTTATTCGTTTACCATGTAGGCACTTTAGTTAATTTAACGTTTCGATAAATAATTGGTTCAATATTAAAATTGGTTTGATGTTATATTAAACTGCAAGTTTCTGGATATTTCACAATATCAATATTCACATGTGAAATTCGTTAAAAAACCCAATAGGCTATCTAAAATTGTTTAGGGTCGTATCATCAGCTGTTGGATATTATTACATGTCTCTGAAAAGTAACTGAAAATTTCTAAATCTGCATAATACTTCAATTTTCTTTTACAAAAAAGTTATCCTTTAAATTTCCCTCCACTTCTGTATGAAGCAATATTCCGTCGACAATTTGTTAAGTCATTATCGACTAGGAAAAACGTACGGGATTGAACAACTTGCTGCAATGTGGAAAAATAATCTTAGTTTCTCGTTTCCATCGGCAACGCCGTATAAAAACGCCAGAAGGAAACTGTCTTCTAAATGTTATTTGTGGCATATACTTGATTATTTTTATGTTTTCTTGGGAATAACATCACATATGAAATATAAAGCTGTATATTGAAAGAAAAAACCAAACGTTTTAAAGTCGATTCTGACTTCGTTGTCAATGGCTTATAAAGTCAGAAGGAAAGCTGAAAAACTATTCAAATTTATGCATACAGTTTGTGGACTATAACTATCAACAAATATGTTTAGAAAATATTGTATTTCTATCTGGATCTAAAAGTTTTGCAAAGAAGTATCTTCGTCCTGAAAGTTTGAGCATTTTAAATAGTTTTTCGATTTTTTTGGAGATTTTAAACCGTCAAAAGCAGGTATTTCTTAGGTATATATTGTATAAAACGCATTGAGTACATCATATTCTATAATGTTGTAGCAAAACGCCTGTTTTTTAATATTTAGATTTTATAGTGGATACATTTGATATGTTTTAGTTGTCAATATTTTTTTCTGTAAACTATGTATTTATGTTTGTTTATGTAAGTCCAAATCGATTAAAAATCACCGGAGATGTGGCGGATTTGGCAATTTTTGCATGTATTTTTAGATGTGTTCGATTACTTTTTTGCTCATTTTTTTCTACATACCTAGAGTCTTTGTATACCCAAATAAGTTTCAAGTGGTCCGATATGTCTTCTATTTTTTGTTTACAATAACGATGCCTTCAGAACTTCGCTCACCTATAATTTGAAATAATTCGTCCGTTAGGAGGAAATATGAGTGCTTATGCTGACTCATTTAGATACTAATATGCTACAATGTTTTTGGCTAAGTATGCATCCGTAAAATAGAGTAAAAAAGCTTCAGTTTAAGATGTTGTAGATGTACGATGATTTTAGGAACCAATGTTATGGTTATTTTAAAATGAACGAAAAATGGAAGTACCAAAAACTGTGATACTTTTGTCATTTTTCGGTTTTCGTTTTATGTCTACGGCCCATCTAAAACAAATACTCTGTATATACAAAAATCAAAAATGCAACTTTTCTTCTTCAGATATTTTTTGGATATTCTACATATTTTATTGTAAAATATGAAAATTTTTATAACGTTATACAGTGCTGGGTTCTTTAATATATTAGTTATTAAGTACATTTTACATTTTTATTTGAAAATAAAAACATTTTTCATAAATTTTTCTATTGAACTGTAGTACCTATGGCAGACCTTAACAGTATTGTGAAAGTGTAAAATTCAAATTTGGGGCAATCGGTATGGTTACAGGTAAAAATGGTATGTTTCGCAGGTCTTAGCAAGGATTAGTATTATCTGTTGGTCTCGTTATGCTTATAGACCGTCAGCTGGTGACAGATTTTGGTCTACCATTTTCTCGGTTCTGCCTCGAACGGTATCAAAATACGGTATGCATAAGTGGCCAAAGGGTTAATATAAGGACGTGATGCTCTAAGAGATCATAACAATATGCCACGATTTTCTCGCTTCTACCAGACTGGAGAGTGAAAGTTGATATCGGCAGTAGTCCACAAAAAAATTGCCATAAGGTTTGCAAATGGCCAAGTAAGATTAATAATAGGAATCTTCATGTTTCTACAATATTTCCCGTTCCTTAATCATACATAAAAGATACATTAAAAAAAAACGATAAAGAAAGAAATTAGAAAAAAAAAAGTGTAATACCGTAAGACTAGGATGTGCAAAACGAATAGCTGATAACGTACATATTAGAATTTAAAATTTAAAAAAGTCAGAGATAAAAAACCAACAATGCCAGTACCAACCTAAAATAAGTAAAAAATCATGGACATCAACATCACAAGAAGGTTGAGATGGAAAACCAAGAATGCCAGGACCAACCTAAAAGAAGTAAAAAATCCTGGACATCAGCAACACACGAAGCTTAAATCGGGAACAACATGCCTAAAGACAAGACATTGTGGTGTTTTACTAATAAACAATGTTGACCGTAAATATCAAAGAAGCCTATTGTTAAATTTTAGAGAGGAAGGATAAAATATGTATTTTGTGGTACCTAACAAGTAAATTTATTAAAGTGGTAATAAAAAACATGTAGTTGGTAGTTCTTTCAAAATTTTCCGACAAATTTATCGTTAGTATTAATATTTAATTATTCTTACACATAGTATAAATGTTTCCCTTACTTTGTTGTTATTTACTATGAATGTGAATTCTTAGTGCTAGTTAACTGAGACTGGCCAACGTTAATGTAGTAAAATCCTAAAAAGCATTAAAATTATCAGTTTAATTTTTCATGTTAATTACCTACTTTTCATAAAGTGCAAGATTTTCTAATAAAAGATTAAGTTAAATATGGTGTTGCCGAGGTTATCTTGCATCAGCGGTACCTAATACTACTTTTTACCTATTCGAGTTACCGGGGTGAAAAAGCATCATTTTACGTAAATTACAGATGAAAACAATGCAAGTTTTCACCATTTTCAACTCCTCAGAAATGAGACGTAGCTGAAATGGAGATTCCGACGTAAGTAAAATGAAAAACATAAAACACCAACCTTGTTTATCACAAGTGCCAAGAATTCAAATTTCTTTATTTCAGCGAAGTCGCATATACATGTACTTCAACATGGGAGAAAACAAAGCCACAGGTGCACGTTTTTAAACTACTTTATAGCTATCAAAACAGGAAGTGTCACGGTTGAATGTAATGCTGAAAAATGTGTTCTGTTTTCCTTTTTGTGATACTATTCGGTAGTTGTTTATTCCCTTCCAACGTTGTGATATAATATTTGAGTGCAGCTCTATTTCAAAACTGAAAACGTTTACATTTTTTATGTGCATGGGTTTGACTTACTTGGGTTATATAGAATATTCTATATTTTATTCAAAATTAAAATAATAATAAAAACTAGTAACATATGGCGAGGTCGAATTTTTAAGTCAGTGAAATAGCAATAATTTTCTACGTAATTATGACTTTAAATGAAAAATCTTCAAACACGTCAAGTTTTCTTGCCTTTTCAACCCCCAAGGGGTAATAACTACCCCTAATAAATCTTTAAATGAAATGGGGTAGAGTGGGATACTGTGTTTAAAAGGGTTTTCAGCAATATTCAACTTTTTGATTTTTGGAGATGGGTACTCAAAAAAAGTTATTTTATTTTATACAAATAAATAACCCAAGAGTCAAATACATGTCACACTTACTAGTCTATTAGTTATCATTTTGTCATAAAAAATCCATCTTTTTGCAACATTTAAGAATTATTTAATATTTATTAAGTTCGCTAGACGTCGTTAATATTTTTAGTTATTAATTGTTTATTTAGACATTTCTATAGACATTAATGTAATTTTTTTATTAATGATCTTTTCTGGGACCCAAAGAATTGATATATTAATATTAATTGGAGTGGGTGATAAAACATGAACGCATTGTGAGTCCATTGAAATTTTGCCTGAATCTGCAAAATGAGGTGGCAGCTAACTAACACAGAACATTTATGTTTTTGATCGTATTCCTGGTAACATTTTACATCGAAATCGTATAGTAACTTTCAGATAATGATTAAGTATTTCTGTAATTATTAAAATTTTACTTTATTTTAGGATATCGAGAATGCACGCAATGTACGCGTATACACTCCAATATATTAATGGAATGTAACTTTACGGATATACAGAATGTTCTCTCTAACTTTGTTATATTAAACGCATTGGTAATTTTTTAGAATGAATTCGTTTACAATTGAACAATTCAAGACATGTTTAATAATCACGTGATACGTGTATCACGAACAGTTTCAGATAATTTATATTATAGGAACCAAAAATATTCAAAACAACACAGAATATGAAAAGTCATTCCTTCCAAATAAAATAAAATAAAATTGTGAAATTTTAATTTGCTATAAGACTTAAGCCTTATACTAGACTCAGATATAGCTTGCTGAGTTTTCACAAGAAACTACAAAATAGATAATTTTTTACAAAATAGATATACTTTTCTTGGCGACCCTATTCGTTAGCTGCGGCCACTGCTTCAAATTGTCGTTTGTATATAGGTAAGGTGATCAATGTTTTAATGATGAAAACGGGGACCAAAACATTTAAGAAAAAAGTGTAACGTAAATAAATGAAACAAAAATTCACAAATATCCTTTATATCTTTTAATTATTTAATTAACAAATGTTTTTCCATTGAATAAATATTTTTGTCAATTTGTCATTTTCTAACATTGGATTTTACGGTAAATGCCGCAGCTAGAGTCTTCTTCTTTTCCTACAGTCATCTACTCCTGGATATAGATCTCTTCTATCCCGTTTCATATTTCTGTGTTTTTTTGTTGTAGGAGAATTTAACGACCTACCACTACGCTAATGTCGTCGACCCAACGATTTTATTTTAGTTTGTCCAAGTCACTGTTATACTATGTATCCGCCTGTCACATGCCCAGCCCATTATTATTTCATCCACTCTTGAATTATATTAGCGATTCTTGTTTATTTCCTGGTGTTTTCATTTCTATTTTATAACTTTGTGACGAGCCTAGTAGGCATCGTTCCTTCTCTAACAAGTTTGATTTCCCTAAATCTCCTAATGTTCCCCCACGTTTCAGGAACCCTGTATATTATGAAGTATATACAAATATTTTGAAATATAAATACTTAAAATTATTAATGAATTGATTGTCATTTGGATTTATTTCACTAATCTGCACATGTCTATTTTAACGAATTCAACTTCGCTCACTGAAAATTGTGGTCAAAGTGTTCCAGTTTCGCAAAAAATAACAAAAGTAATAAATGCTGCAATAAAAAAAGAGGAATATCCTGAAAACAATTTATATAGTCCTAGTTCCTGGAACACTACCACCAATATTTGAAATTGTAAAATAGAGAATTAGAGGGGAAAATTGGGTTTAAAACGGGAGATCTAAATTCTGCACGACAAGTGATTCGCTCATGAAAACAAAAACAAATAATTAGAAACAATTTAGAAACATGAGTAAAATAAAAACTTATTTATCAGGCAAAGGTACATTCTCTCCCACTAACTTCAATCAAAAGTCAATCTTTAAAATTTTCTGTAAAACTACTAAATAATGATCCACAAAGCAGGAATACCCCAAATTCGTTATTGCAGTACAAGCGATCTATTAGATCTTGAATTTATTCCAAATTAGAAATAATTCCGATTGAATATTGTAGGCCAGCTATTATTCATATGGACAATGCTTATTGATTTATCGGAGTGTATGCGCGCCCATCGCGTGTTTTCCGAATATGCGAAACTAAATTAAAAATTAAATTATGCGACAATCGTTTGTTCACTTTGCATAAGTTGCTACACGTTTTCGATTTAAAATTTTAAGTGAAATGACGAGGTTATTTTTTTAATGTATTGTAGTTTTTGAGTAAAATGCAAAAAAAACATTTTTTGGGGGGTTTTTATGGAGATTTCTTCCTTAATGCACGTTTGCGGAAAACATAATTGCAGATTCGTAATCAGTACGGTCAAACACATAAATGTTCTGTGTTAGTTTGCTGCCACTTGATTTTGCAGATTCAGACAAAATTTCAATGGACTATATGCAGAATATTTAATCAGAAATATCATGACCGTCACCGTAGCATTTTCCATTCTGCCTAACCTACAAGTAAATTATCTGCATTAAGAATTTTGAAAAAAGAGAAATACCATCTATAGAAAATTAAACTAGTTCATAAACTAAGTGACTATGACTCTGATCCTAGATAGAATTTTGTGAAATCCGATGGTTTCCAAAAATATTCTTTTCTCCGATGAGCCAAACTTTACACCACATGAAACGATCAACAGGCAAACTTGTGAGTATTGGAGTACGGCAAATCCCCACTGACGGAGGGGAGGTCACCCTCTGTATCCTATTAAAATGTACGGGGGCTGGCATAATAGATAACAGAATAATTGAATCACATTTTTTTGAAGGAACTTGGGCGAGTTACTTGCATTTTTCACAAAATGTTTTAAAACCTGACTTAAGATAATTTTTTCCTGATACTATTAACCTAGCAGATATTAATACAGACATATTGTTTCAACAAAATAGAGTTACACCACATTACGGACCAGCAGTACGAGCTTATTCTCAAGATTCCATGGATTGGTAGGCGTCGTAAAATTGAATGGCCACCTCGTTCCTGGGATCTGACTCCACTGGATGATTTTTTGTGGGACTATTTAGAATACAAAGACTATAAAACTAAAATAACTAATATTCATGATTCAAAACACCGAATAAGGCAAGAGATTAATCAAATCATCGCAGAGCTATTGGAAAATTTGTCTACTTTTTGTCAAGAAATGAACGGTGCCAATTTGAGAATGTAACTTAGATTATAATTATTGTAAATATTGGTAATTACTTGAAATTTCACTTCATTACATGGCATCACTAATTATTTTACACACTAAACAATTGAAAATTGATTTTTCTTATTATCAACGTTAAAAAATTAAAGCTCTGTTTTATGACATATGAATAAAAAATTAATGACAACCTGCCATTTGGGACACATGGAAAGACCATTGAAAATGCTAATAACTGATACTATTTATTTGAAAAGGTAGTTGCAAAACAAAACACCTACAACACTAACAGGTTTGCAGTTTTTGCTAAATTCCTACGCAGAAGTGATTAGATTGGTCTATGTTAACAACATAAAATTGATATAAATTCTTCAGGAATTTTTATTTAAATTGCTCGACATTTTGACCAGTTCTTCGATTTCACTCTTATGTAAGGTTTGGCTGGCTTTTGTAGACAGCATATCTCAAGTGCATGCATTCGAAAAAAATCTAGTGGGATCTGGTCTGGTGATCTAGGAGGCAAATTGTTGGGAGCCTTTCCACCAATTTGTGTTGTGATAATCAAACTTCCACGATCTATTTCATTTTCTAACTTCACTATTAAAATTTCAGTTTACGAAGTAGTAACTCTTGCAGTCACTTCGCAAAACTGAATTCGCAATTTTGGATCATCATCCCTAAGTTTGTAAAGTTATAATACTTTCATGGAACCCAGTTATTCTAGTTTCAATAAGTATAGATATTCAGGAATCAATTGTCTAAGAAATTTTATTGTTTATTTTCGAAAATGAAGCAAACTTGTACTTTCTGATGATATATGCTTGTTAAGCCTTAGTACGACAAGAGTATATGTAACCCTAATATTCTCCAATAAATTTATGTATTCACATTTTTAATGTAATTAATGCACTTTCGGTTCATCAACAAAATAACAAGTACTAGCACAATTCTTATTTTTATCCTTATTAATTTTGAACGTTATTAAGAGGCCCATTCAAGATATATTAATTAGTTTTTTTATGTTACAGGCATTTCTTTTGGTTCAAATCACTTCTATGCTACATAATTCCAACATTGATACCAGTTTACTTATGGGGCGATTCGTGGACATCAAGTTTTCTAGGCACAATCGTCAGACAAGTATGTGTAGCACATGGGACGTTTGCTATAAACAGTTTCGCCCATTTTTATGGAACAAAACCATATGATAAGTAAGTTAATATTAAATTCATTAAGTACCTCTCTACTAGTATTTATTTGTTTAATCTAAGCAAAATTATTTATATGTCAACATTTCTCTCACAAGTGGTTAATATCGGGGTCGAGCAGGGTTTAGGGCTATATATCACTATTTAGTAATATAATAAATAAAGAATCAGTAAAAATGTCATGCTTTTATTGAAATGCACAAAACTAATCGCTGAATTTCATAAAACCCAAATGTGTAAATCTCAAATCCACAAAAGGTCTGAATATGTCTGCTTTAAAAGATTTGTAATAGCAAAAGTATGATACATACGCATGTAGTATCTATAATCAGTATGTTCTTTAGGGTCGGTCAACAACACCGACTTTTTTTTAGTGGTGTTCTCTTATATTTTTTTGTAAACCTTACCATTTAAAAGATGGTATTGAAAATTAAAGTTTGATCATTTTAAAAATTTTATTTTTTGCTTATGAGTTTATAACTTGTAAATGGACCAAACAAATTTTTGGTAGGAAATTACCTGCTCTACGAAGTAGTTTGTTTTTGATTAAATTAAGCGCTTAAACGATATTCATTATTTTACTTTGTTGTATGCCGGTCTTAACTAACAGTTTTCGATAACTGATTCGAAAAGATTCAACTTAATTTATGAGTTTTGAGGGAAATTAAAGAAGTTTCAGTTTCTGACATAGAAATAATTATACTCAAAGTTTCAAAAAAAATCCATAATAGACTAAGAGCCGGACGGGAAAAATTTACTGTTCATTTTCGGCACTCGGGAGTGTCTATGAATTAAATACTACAGTTTAAAAGAAAACGTTTGAGCACTATGCCGTCTATGGCAGATGGGTTGTCTGCCAAACTTCCTATTTTCGAACCCGGTAAATTAATTAAATTATAACTGACGGGATTTCGAACTAAGCTAGATATTGGACAAAAATCTTGTGCCATACAAAAATAACGGTGCTGGAAAGAATAAAAGAAATTAATTTTCCAAATATTTTTTCCGATAGAAAAATTATAGAAAACTGCACGGCATGTCCGATTTTAAATAAATATATTTATTTAAACGTAATATTTTACTATGCCGTACCATTGCTCTGGCTCTAAGGGCTTTTACTCTGACGCCAATTTTCTCATTTCAACCCCATTTGAAAAATTATTAGAGTTACCTTAAAATCTAAAAAAATTAGAAAATTCAATATAAAAATATACTTTAAATAATTGTGCCGTACATTTTTTCATGGCACATGAGCTCACTGCAGGGAAATGAATTTTCCGCCCGATGGATGGATATTTTAAGAAAAAGGTCCTGTACGGGATTTGTGCCCTTATCGAATTCATTGAAAATTAAGTATTAATTTTTTTATGCCGTAGTATAACTATCGTGGCATTGAAGGGAAAAAAGTCCCCACAGTTTAAAAATACGTTTGCATGTAACTGCAATTTTCATTCGTACAGTAAATTTGTTTATTTTGTAAAAAAGTATTTTTTTGTTTTTTATTAATCTGTATATATTTAAAATGCAATGAACGAACTTGTTTAATGTAGAATGATGTAAAATTGTAAAATTAATTATAATTTTTAACATAATTTTCTTTGAACAATGATTTATTTAAAAAAAGTGGTTAATCAAGTAGAATGTGATCAATTGTAGTTTTTAATATTGTTGTAAAGTCCGTGGTTTCAATTTAAGATTATAAAACTAATATTTACTTTCACTTTTCTAGAACTTTAATTACATTAAAACAGCTGATTCAAATATCACGATAATATTCCCATATACGCTAGTAGTCGCGGTATAACTGAACTCTACAACGTGGCTTGCTTCCTTTATAAGCCCAGCATAGAAAATTCTCGTAAAAATCATCATCACTCCTACAGGTGCCGAGTCTTTTCGAGAACCATTTTTTTATCTCAAAGCGTTTGTTGTCATACTGAAATGAAACAGGGTCAGCTTTGGGTATATTTCGTAACACTGCCCCCCCCCCTTTAATTCTGATCGTCCCGATTAGAAACATCCCCTCCATGGTAGGGAGCGAGTCGATCTAAATGAAACACCTTCAATTTAGCCTTGGGGTTTCGATGGATCCGGTAGACGACGTCATTAAGCCTCTTGACCACCTCGTACGTACCATCCCAGGCGGGTGTAAGCTTTGGGGATTTACCCTTGCTCCGTTGGGAGTTGTACAGCCAGACTTTGTCCCTCTCGTGGAACACGACTGAATTGGCCTTGAGGTCGTATCGGGTCTTCATCCGGTCACTGGTGGCCAACATCTGCGTTCGGGCTAATTCGTGTATTGCCAGCATGTTATGTTGGAGCTGGTCGACATAATCGTCGATGTCTTGGGGAGGTTCTTCGGGGGAGCCAAATGCCAAATCGCAGGGTAATCGCAGCTCCTTTCCGAAAAGGACCCTGGCTGGGGTCAGGCCTGTACTATTATGTACGGCAGAGCGATATGCCAACAGGAATAGGGGAATATGCTCCTCCCAATCACGCTGGTTATTGCTGACGACCTTGGATAGGTGTTGTTCCAAGGTCCTGTTGAATCTTTCCACCATTCCGTCTGACTGTGGGTGTAATGGTGTTGTTATCGTTTTCCTGATCCCCAACATCGTGCAGACCTTCTGGAATACATTCGATTCGAAGTTACGCCCCTGGTCTGAATGTAATTACATCGTGACGCCAAACCTGCTGAACAGTTGTTCTACTAGCACCGTCGCTACCGTGGTTGCCTCTTGGTTGGGTATCGCATATGCCTCAGGCCATTTGCTGAAGTAATCCATTGCGACCAGAATGTATCTGTTCCCCCTCTCAGACTCGGGAAACGGACCGGCGACATCGATGGCAATTCTCTCAAATGGGACGCCCACATTGTACTGCTGCATTCTGCCCTTGGCCCGGGTCTTCGGGCCCTTACTGGCTGCACAGGTGGCACATTTGCGGCACTAAGCTCTGACGTCTTCGAAGTAATTCACCCAGTAGTACCGCTGGCGAACTTTGTCAAGGGTTTTATTCATGCCCAGGTGGCCTCCGGTAATTCCATCATGTACTTCGGTCAGGATGGCTGGTACCTTTTTCTTCGGAACTATCAGTTGAGACTTGGTTTCTCGTTCATCAGCGCTTTCCCAACGCTTGAGCATTCCATTGTCTACTCTTAGAGAGTTCCATTGAGCCCATAACGACTTCAGCACGCCGGAGTATCTAGCTACCTCGTCCCATCGTAGCCTGGGTGCTCCTCTCGTTTTGAGTGACAAGATTGAAGTCGTATTGCTGTAATTTCTCCATCCTTCTGGCCAGTTGTCCTTCCGGTGTCTTCATGTCCAGCAGCCATTTGAGTGCGGCATGATCTGTTCGGATTAAGAAATGACGACCATACAGGTATTTGTGGAAATGGTCTACAGCCCTTATTATTGCAAGAAGTTCTTTTCTGGTGACGCAATAATTTCTTTCCGGTTTCGAGAATCCACGGCTGTAATACTCGATCACCCTCTCTTCACCATCTTGCACCTGGGATAGGACGGCCCCCAAACCTGTGTTGCTGGCGTCGGTGTCTAAAATAAACTTTCCGGGCTGTGTAGGAAAGGCTAGGATTGGGCTGGAATATAGTGCTGCCTTCAGTCGTCTGAATGATGTTTCGCAAGCCTGATTCCAACGGAAGGTCTCTTTCTCAGTGGTCTGCCGATGTAGAGGGGCGGCGATGGTGGCAAATCCCTCAACAAAACGCCGGTAGTATGAACAGAGGCCCAAGAAGCTTCGGAGTTCATGTCATTGTCTCTTGGGACTGGCCAATCTCGGATGGCTGCTATCTTGTCTTCGTTGGTGCGGATTCCTGACTCGGACACGACGTGGCCCAAAAACTCTACCTCTTTTTGGAACAAGGAGCACTTCTTCGGGTTGAGTCTCAGGTTGGCATTATTAATTCTGGAGAATACCTCTCCCAGGTTTTTCAGATGGTCGTCGAATGTCTGACCCATGACTAGAATGTCGTCGAGGTATACTAAGCACGTCCTCCATCTTAACCCGCTCAGTACATACTCCATTAGCCTCTCAAATGTAGCGGGTGCATTACATAACCCAAAGGGCATGACCGTGAACTGAAACAGCCCTTTACTGGTGGAGAACGCTGTCTTCTCTCTGTCGTTTGCGTATAGACCAACCTGCCAATATCCACTTTTTAGGTCTAGTGTGGAGAACCAACGGGAGCCTGCTAGTGTGGTCAAAGTGTCATCCATTCGGGGTAGTGGATAGCTGTCTTTCTTCGTGACGTCATTCAGCTTTCTGTAATCCACACAAAATCGGGTGGTTCCATCCTTCTTTTTAACTAGCACGACGGGAGCAGACCATGGGCTGATGGATGGCTCAATAACTACACTTTGTAACATGGACTCGATGTTTCCCTCGACTGCCTGTTGTTGCCCCAATGGTAGTCGTCTAGGTGGTATTCTGATGGGTTGAGCCTTTCCGGTATCTATTCGATGCTGGATGATGTTAGTGCGGCCGGTGGTTCCATCTTGACTGTTAAAAATTTGCCAGCGCTTTGTGATAAATTGCTTGGCTTTCTTCTTGTTCTCTGGTGTCAGGTGTGTCAAATGGTTAGCAAACTGTTGTAGGAACTCTTTACTGGGCCCTGTCTCCTTCACCGACGTCTGGTACTCTTCTTCGCAATCGATGATGGTCTCTACTGACTCGAAACAAGCTATCTCTTGACCATTTGGCAATTCTGATGTCGTTGTTGGACAAATTCAGGACTCTGATTGGTATATCTCGTCCTGTTTTAACTATAGCCCGTCCAACTAAGTAGTCATGAGCTAAGTGTACGGGCTCCACCATTCCAACGCAACTCCCAGGATTGCTGTCTAGCTGCCCATGAATAATTTGTTCCGTTCGACCGGGAATGCTAGCTGAAGATTTTGCCACAATTTTTATGGAGGTGACTGAACTGTTGACGGGCCGTGTCAATACAAATTCCTCATTTAGGAAGCGAAGAACATCATATCTCGGGTCGAACATAAATCCATGCTGGCTAATTAGGTCCATACCCAGTATAAAATCGTCCTCAATATTCGCTACCAGGACCCTATGCCGGATCATGTTGTCCCCTATCTGTAGCACGACATCTGCCTCACCCTGTATTGAAATGGACTCGCCGGTGACTGTTCTGAGCTGGATGTTATTGGTAACTGGCCGAATTTCTGATGCTCTTAAGACCCTGGACTTGGCAATGGGCACAGCGGCGCCGGTATTGACGGTGATGGTAACTGCTCGCCTATTGATGGTGCCTCTGATGACTAGGCTGCCGCTATCTCGGCAAAATCCCCGGATGGATACTGTCCTGGGGGCTGGTGGAGGGTGAGTCAGCATTCGCCCCCTTATGCTGACTGGCTGACGGGCCCTGGACATGTGGCTGTTCTGTTGGTTACCCCTGGTCGGTGATCGTTCAGGTAGCCTCACTTGACAATCACGTTGGAGGTGTCCTGTCCTTCCGCAGCGGTAACATGCCCCTCTGGTGCCAGTTCTTTGTGACCGTTCTAATATTTTGTTCGGGCCAGCAACCAGCGCTTGAAATGGTGACTCTGACCCTTCCTGGTTGAAAAGGAAACTGCTCGGACCCTCAGCTTGGACATGTTCATGACGGCCTCTACTTCCAAAGCCCGAAGTAGAGCTTCATTACTCTTCTTGACGCCACTCAGTCTTAAATTTCTTTGTACTTCCACATCTCTGATGCCGTTTATGAAACTCTGTGTGGCCAACTGGTCTTTCGTTTCCTCTGGCAGGTCTGGATAGGACAAGTGAACTAACCGTCTAATCTCTGCTTCGAATTCTTGGAGGCTTTTACCGGATTTTTGCGTTTTTCCACTCAGTTGGACTTGGTATATCTGGCTCAAGGATTGATTGTCGTATCGTTTGTCTAGGATGGCGATGATCTTGTCGAAATTACCTTGTTCATCGACTGGGATACTTTGGAGGAGTTCTAGGGCCGGACCTCTTAACGAAATTACCAGAGACGTGGATTTTTCTTGGTTATCCCATCCATTAGCTGTAGCCACGGCTTCAAATTGCCGTTTATACATGGGCCAAGATGAGCTGCCATCAAATGTGGGTGGTTTGCTAAGGAACCTTTGGTACTCATGGTGTTCTGGTATTTTCCTCGCTGTAAGTCCTGTTGCATTTTTTTAAATTTCTGTTTCTACTTTACTTTGAATAGCACTGATTTCAAATTTCACGTGGCTCTGTATGGAATCGATGTCATCTACTTTGGTTTCAAGGGCCTCCACATTATTTTTTAGGATCTTCATGTCGTCGTTTATTTCTTTTATGTCGGATTCAACTATTTGCATTCTTTCATTCCCTGTTTCATTAACTTGCGATACAATTTTTGTCTTTTTTCTTCAGTTACTTTAAAATCATTTTGTCTCTGTTCATCTAAAAATTTAAATTCATTTTGTCGTTTTAATTCAATGTGATCTTGTTTTTGTTCAAATATTTTAAAATCATTTTCTCGTTTTTCTTCATATTTCGAGAATAATCCTTCAATTAAATTATGTTGTTTTTCTTTCATCGTAGTGACAAGATTTTCTAATTCTATTTTACGTTTGTCATCAAAAGACTTTACTAACCTTTGTTGAATTTCTTCTTGATGTTGTTTCTCTTTCTTGTCACGTTTTTCTATAATCTGGGCTATTTTTTCGTCTAGACCCTCCGTAACCTGCTTGACTATTTTTTTGGTAGTTTCGTCCATGCTACGGGTTTTCATAAATCAAATTACAATTTTAACTGCACTTAATCCTTGACTTCTGATCACCAAATTTGTTGTAAAGTCCGTGTTTTCAATTTAAAATTATAAAACTAATATTTACTTTCACTTTTCTAGAACTTTATTTACATTAAAACAGCTGATTCAAATATAACAATAATATTCCCATATACGCTAGTCGTCGCGGTATAACTGAACTCTCCAACGTGGCTTGCTTCCTTTATAAGCCCAGCATAGAAAATTCTCGTAAAATCATCATCACTCCTACAGGTGCCGAGTCTTTTCGAGAACCATTTTTTTTATCTCAAAGCGTTTGTTGTTTGTTTCGTAACAATATAATTTTTGAAAATAGTGCAGAGTGCGAAGGTAAAACTAACACTTAAAATTGAATTTGCCGCCGAGAATCACACCATTAGTATCAAATATTTCTAAAGGCCAATAGGAGTTACTTAGACGAACACACGGCCAAAAAACGGAAGAAGAAGAACTTTCACTTTGTACATCTAAAAAAAAATCTAAATTTTTTCTTCAAATTGATCAGATTAACTTAAATATTTAAAAAAATGAAAATACCACTTACATTGGATAAATCTGACATTAAAAATGTACGGCATGCATAATTTAATTTATATTAACCTTTAAACAATTTATAACAGCAATAAAATTGAATATAGAATACTACTAGAATTGTTGTAAATGAATATTCAAAATTTGGAAAATTATAAAAATTTTCTTTTATTTATGTCCAATTATTTTTTTCTGGTGCCAATAAATTTGTACGGCACTTTTGTGTAAAGAATAGAATATGGAATAACTTGCTTTCAAAATTTTTGCCAGGAAAATATGATTTTTACCCCAAAACGACTTTTACTTCAAGAGGACACATAATCAGGTACTACTTTTTTTGACAAATATTTTATAGGGCAATTATGATTTTATTTATTTTAGATCATAAGTAAACTTTTGAAATCGGTGCCATACATTTTCAAATAATATTTTCGAATAGTGGTTGAAATGAGAAAATTGGCGTCAGAGTAAAAGCCCTTAGAGCCAAGGCAATATTATTTTTTAATAAATATATTTATTTAAAATCGGACATGCCGTGCAGTTTTCTATAATTTTTTCATCGGAGAAAATTTTTGGAAAGTGAATCTTTTTAATTATTTCCAGCACCGTTATTTTTGCACGGTACAAGGTTTTTGTGTCTTACTTTTCTAAAATCTAGCTTAGTTCGAACTGCCGTCAATTATAATTTAATTAAATTACGGGGTTCGAAAATAGCAAGTTTGACTTTCCGCAGACAACCCATGTGCCACGGAGAATTGACGGTATAGTGCGTAAAGGTTTTCTTTTAGGCTGTAGTATTTAAGTCATAGACACTCATGGTGCCGAAAATGAGTAGTAAAATTTTCTCGTCCGGCTCTTAGTCTATAATATTTCAAAAAGACAATCATGCTGTTTATTTCGATAGCTTGTTCATAATGTCTAAAACAAATTCCCTTACTATTCCCACGAAATTTAGTGTTCTAGAGAATTTTTTGTTTTGAATCCCATTACTTCTGTTTGTCTTGTGTAACTAACGCCACTGATGTTTTACTTATCCTTATGTTTTATTTTGTATTTATACACTGATGATGTCGTATATGTGCTAAAACAATTTATTATAAAAAAAGTTTTTTAGTTACTAAATCAATTTTTAAATTATTAGTTAATGGATAAGGAAATTCGTTTAATCGGTACACCTAAAATGTTGGAACAGTGAAAGAGATGCGTGCGTTTTTTTATTCGCTTAAAGTTTTAAAGTGTTAAAAATGCAGTTGACTTGAAAAATAGTTTGAAACATTTCTTTGTTAACATAAACTGAAATTTGGTTAAATTTCCTCAAAACTCACAAATTAAATTAGAATGGTTCGAATCAGTTATCAAAAACTGTTAAGATCGGTACACAAGTTTAACAATGAATAGCTTTTAAACGCGTAATTTAATCGATTAAACGTAACAGACCATAAAATTCATCAGCAAAAAAATTTTCTTCAAATAATCAAAATTTAATCTTTAATGTTTTTCAAAAGGTGAGGTTTACGAAAAAAATGTAAGTAACCTTTTTTATAGAGCGATCAATTCCCCCAAAAATTATATGTTACTATCAATTAATGGTGAAATATGATTTTATTCCGTTGGACTGACCAAAAAAGCGAAAACTGTTGAAATTAACAGTTCATATTTGATCAGAATTTTTTAGAGGTGTCTAGCAACCAATACAAAATTAGTTTTTTTCTATGTAAAACTTGAAATGCTACATTCTCATTTTTGTATGATTTATATAGTGTGGAACAGACAAATGGAATAAATTAGATACCGAATAAAGGAGGGCGTGTTGGGAAAAACGCTTCGACATGTCGATTTGTATTTTTAAATGCGCATTTTTTCAACAAAAACAAATTATATAGGGAGTGTCATGTGACAGTCGCCAATATCAACTTTCTTATTTGAAATGCAAGCCCCTTTATAATATTTATTTTTTGGATTTCCCAGAAAACGCTAGATGTAATTCATGTCCTACACCTATCTTCAACTGTTTCGGAAATGTTTCCATGTAGGAAATGTTCAAATGCTCGAACGTCTTGGCAACATGCTCATCTAATCACAAGCGTGATTCGTCTTTTAAGGTCATCTAAGCTCAGGAGTTTAGTTTTATATACATGACTTTACATATTTCCCACAAAAAGTAGTCCAATGGCGTCAAATCAGGAGATCGTGCTGGCGATTCTATCGATCCGCCTCTCCCAATCCACCGATTTGGAAAAAATTGGTTCAGGTACTGCCGGACATTGATTTCGTAATGGTGCGGTGTTCCATCTTGCTGATGGATATAAGTTTGTCAAAGTTGGCCCGAATAATTTTGGAGCAGTTCTAAATATTTATCTCTGTTCAAGTTGCCATCAATGAAAAAGGAACCTACGATATGATTTCAAACAATTCCTGTCCGAACATTAATTTTTTCAGGATATTGCGTATGCTTTTCTGTCATCCAGTGAGGATTCTCATTAGACCAATAGCGACAATTTTGACGATCAATATGAACGTGAAGTGAAAATGTGTTCTCAACAGAAAATGACATCTTTTAATTGGATCATATTGTTACCTAACCTTACCATTTGTTAACAGAAGTACGTTCTCCTATCGAAATCGTCTTCCATGAGCTCCTTAGTCGGCATCATTTTATAAGGATGCATTTCACTTTCCTTTAATACTCGAAAAATTGATGTGTGGCTCACGTTGAACAGTGGGGCTGCTTTTCGACCAGAGTTATGTGGGTTTTCTTAAAACTCAAGCACAATATCCAATTTCTTATTATCACTTAGAGCAACGGCAGCTACTTTTTTTATCTGTACTACATGACCAAATCGCGAAACTGCTTTCTATTTTGCTAACTGTTCCTTGGGATACAGGCGACGAATTTGGAAATTTTTTGTGAAATAAGCGAGAAACTTCCATTTGTGTCCATGTGTTATCTCCATAACCAATCATTTGTAGAAAGGTTATTTTTTGAATTTCTGTTAAATGAACGTACAGTTAACGAAATTCAAAGAACAGTAGCACTGACACTGATTACCACTGTCATGCAGGCAGACAACAAGATGCTAAGGCTATGAGTTTTGACGAAAATAAACAAAAATTTTTTTTATCAAATCAGTAAAGAAAGAATTTTCTGAGAATCCAAAAAATTAATAATATACAGAGGCTTGCATTTAAAATAAGAAAGTTGGCATTGGCCACTGTCACATGACACACCATATATAATTTTTGTTATTGAAAAAATGCGCATTTAAAAATACAAATGACGTATCCAAGCGTTTTTCCCTACAAATATATTCCATTTAGCTGTTCCACACAGTATAATGTAACAGTGAACCACCAACACCTATTTCATAATTAGGGCCAATCTTAGAGTAATTATTATATGACTTGTTCTAGGTAAAATATATGGGAATAATCCTATAAAATTATTGAAAATAATTCTTCAAAAGAGACTAATAAAAATTAGAGTTCTTCCTTTTATAGAATTCTACAAATATATTCCATTTAGCTGTTCCACACAGTATAATGTAACAGAGAACCTCCAACACCTATTTCATAGGTATGCTGTTTTTTTGTTATGGAGCTGTCTGCATAAAACTTACTTGAATCAGAAAGATAATAAATGGCAAAATTTCACACAGGTCACATTTATAAGTCTCTTTCGTATTTCTTTGTTTTATTTAATTTGTACCTGTTTCACTCAATTCTCCTAGAAAAGTCGATATTTACAACTTAGTGTCAGTTATAATGACGATATGCAATTCACGAGTCCAAACACGACGGAGCTGTAGCGTTTCGTTTAAGAGTTTGTCTAACTTTTCTCAGTGCAAAATGATTTAATCAGGATTTATAAACGCACATTAGGGAGGATTTCTGAGTCGTTACAACGTTCTCACTGAAGGCATTAAGATCCCTTCTTTATTTTTCATAATATTAGCAATAACAGATAAAATCCATATTTTTGCAGGTTTTGTTATTTAAATTATTTATCTTATCAATTTTTCTTTGTTACTAAAGTGATGCAGAATATTGCTCTACACACTACATTAATTGAAATTTTATGGTGGCCAGTAAGTGTGGACCTGCGTTAACCAGTTTTCACTTAAACAATTACCGATTATTACTTATGTTTTACCTTTAAAAAATGTGTTGTTTTAGAATAAAGCTAATAAAAACAGCAACGAACGTTAATATATTCTGTTCTGCGATTTTTTAAACTTTTTAATCTGAATTGTGAGATTAATGTTTTGTGTCCGAAAATTGATCAAGTGAGTAGGTACATGAAAATTAAAGTTTTAATATAAACGCTGAAGACAGCTTAAAAGTTAAGTTTCATTATTCATCGATATATTGTGTTTGAAAACTCGTTAATTTTCTAATAGAATAACGTCATTTTTCATTGACTAAAATCGAAATCCGAGTACGGTAACATAAACTTCACAGTTTTCTCCGAAAATTGATTTAATAACATACGAAAATAAGATGAAATCGTTTCACAACTTTCGGATTTTTTGCAGTTTTCTTTTCATTACTATATTGATGAATTCAGGCTGGCGACGTATTTTCCAATTAGACATTTCAGGGAACTGTAAAATGTTCAGTATGAAGAAAAGTAAGTTTATTTTCGCAACAAAGGTAATATTAACAGATTTTTTTAGGAATAAATTTACTTTTTTATAATGCCTTTGACAACTGAATCTGACTTCGGGATTGATTGGCGCCGCTTTGTAAACGAAGTGTGAAGAAAATATTAGAAGAAAACGACGATGTGACGTACAACATTTGATTAAACTCCAGCCAAAAAATTCTGTGGTTAATAAGACAGAGTAATGTGACGGTTAATAATAAAACAACTGAATTGAAATTATACATCTTCTTCTTGTTTAGGTTTTTTGTATCCGTTGGATGTAGGCTCATATTGTTGTATGCTTATGAGGTTATACTAAATAATATTAACTTCCAGAAAAATTTTATTATTTATAACTTATATCAAAACTATATATAGTAATGTCAATTCATTTCCCCAACTAGCAAAACTATCTTGACTTCAATTCAACTGTTAGACCTATTTATAACCCAACCCTTTTTCTTTTTGGAACATACTTGATGAATTCGCCTTTTTTTTTTTGTATTTAGTCATGTTATTTTTGTAGTGTTGCCTATTTCTCCACTCTTTGATGAAGCTTACTAAATTGTAATGAGGAGGTGGGGGTATACCGGGTGATCAATCTGAAGTATAGTGCGTTGGCAACACCTAAATTCTTGTGCCAACATTGTGTAGTTGGTATTGACGAAAAAGACAAATAGTAATGAGAAGTTCGTGTTGACATAATCTCAAACATTGCAGAAGATGCAACCAAGGAAAAGACTTTGGCTCTTAATTAAGAAGTTAATTAAAGAAAGTAAAGTTTTAATATTTAAAAATAAAGAGTATGAACTGGATGTAAATCAACCGATTGATGGATCATAATACTGAACTGAAAAACAATAAATTGTTAAATGAAAATCATGTTTGAGAAAGAAATTCTGATAATCAGCATAATGGTCAATTTCATGGTAATCATATGCAAAAACTAAATGCTGTTAAAAAGTGCAAATAAATAAATGTTCAAAAATTAACAGAACTAGAATAAGAGTTACCTGCATTGAGTATGATATATATGTAAATATCTAATGCACACTTGTTCAATGTTTTCATAAATATAAACACTGGATGTAATCGATGCGAAAATAGTGATGATTTTGATACAAAGTAAAGCGGTCATAGTTGTAAGTATAGAAACAATGCGGTCTGACATTTGCGCACTTTCTTAGAGTATCCTGATAAGAGGAAACAATTTTGTACCCTGCTGCAAGTATAATAATAAACATAGGATAGACGACATAACTTAAACAATGATATCTATTAATTTATAATTACAAACAAATTCAAATATATGTTACAACATATTTTTTGTATTACTCTAAATTATTAACATATTTAGCTTAAAATGTTGTAATCAGTCTTACATACAGGTATATCTTTGTAAGTTTAGTCACTGATGTACTGTTGACTAAATAAAATAAAAAATAATAAATATGGATATTACAAAATATTTGTTTAAAGGTCATGTTTTAATAATATAAGCGGCTACTTAGCACAAAATAAAGTAGTATAAATTATATTGAAATACATCTTAATTCATAAGAATAAAAAGTTGGTTGGTTAAACCATCAACAATAATTTTATGGATGTTAAAATATTAGTCTTGTAAGCGTTGATGTGAATGGCAATTAGGCTCATTTCACATCTAGTTCATTTTATATATCGTGCAGTTTTACGCTTTTTGTTTTCTAAGGGTGAAAACTGCCCCTAATTGTAAAAAATTATAAAATAACATTTTAAATCTTAAAATGGGTAAAATTTAGTTTGGATTAGTTAAATAAGGATTGTTTTATGCTCTGGGATACAATTTCGTAATGTTTCAACCCTTAAAAATTAACCCTTGTTAGAGCTTAATGTAAAAAAATATCATAAAAAAATATTTTATCTTGCATCCATTTGCACAATTGAAATTAGGCAGGCTCGTCTCACCCTCTACATCAAATTCTATATCATGACTATGGGCACTGTTTATTTTTTAAGTAGTCCTAATTGTCAAAAATTATAAATTAATATTGTAAGCCTTAATATGGGTAAAATTTGGTTTGGATTGATTAAATAATGATTGTTTTAGGCTTTAGGATATAATATCATTATATTTCAACCCTTAAAAACCACCCTTAATAAATTGCATTTTTTATAAAGTAATTTAGACCTAAATAGAAAAATAAGTAGAATTAACATACATTAACACACAAATACACCTCAGATTCACATACATTTACATGACCAGATGTTTCTTCTTCTCTGTCTTTCGACTTGCATGGAAAAGTGGAACATATAACGTATTACTGCTAAATATACCGTTTATGTAGATTATTACGCTGCGAAGCGGTCTATTCGAATTTTTGGAAAAAAAAAATGATTCGTTTTTCAAACATAGCTCTTTAATTTTTGGCTATAGGAAGTTTTTTCCAAAACGGTTTTGTAGGGATTCTCAAGAGCTATAAGATTCTGCGAATTCCTTAAGAACCCTTAGTTTTTAAATGGGATGAGTTTACAAGGCTCGAATAAGGTGGTGTACGCTAGTAAATAGAGGTTGTAAACGGCTTTATCTCGTTAAATATTTCGGGTATAGTAAATCTGCGCAAAGGAAAAGTTTAGTCACTAAAAATGCCACAATTTAGTACTGTATCTTTTTTTGTACCTCCAGTATTTTCGGAGATGCTTTAAAAAAAATTTAGAAAAATACGAAATTGCAAAAAATCGTTTTCTCGTAAAATTCAAATTTTTCGAAAATTATGCATTCTAAATATGTCAAACTTCTAGCGTGTATGGATAATATATATATATAAAGAATCACAGAAAGGCCAAGATGAACTTTAATTAAGGGGATAGTTAGGGGGTTGTTTTCACAGATTTTTTCGTAGAAAATGTAGGTGGCGACCGTTGATCATAAGTCGCTCAAATTTCATGCTAGAGACTTTTCTTTTTTTGAAAGGTCTAATAATATACTTTAAAAAATATTCTATACGTTTTCTTAGAAAATTGCAAAATTTTCCCGTTATTTGGCTTTGAATCTTTCAAATTATGCATTTGAAAAAAAAGCTAACCATTAACATGCCGTATCTCAGTTCGTCTTGGTCGTACGAAATTTATAAAAATAGCGTTTTTTTTTGTTTTTTAAAGCTAAAATTTTTTTTTGATAAAATGCATATTTTATTTTACAAAAAAATACTTTTGACAACTCGTGAAGGACTACAAAAAAACAGTCAAATATCCAATTGTGGCTCTCCTAAAAATACAAATACATATAAATTAAATAGCAAATAAAGTCATTAATGTTTAATTCAGATTTTGAATTAGTGGGTTTGCAGGTACTTAATTTAATTAAATATGATCTTTTACATCATCCAATCAAATTTTATATATGAACCTAGAACTACAGTAAAAACTAATGCAGTTGTACTTTTCCAGGAAAATCTATCCAGCTAATAACACCACCGTTTCTTTGTACACATTAGGTGAAGGATTCCATAACTATCATCACACGTTCCCTTGGGACTATCGCGCGCACGACATGACAAACGTCAGTTTTACCACTGAGATTCTTAATCTTTTCGGAAAAATAGGATGGGCCTATGACCTGAGACATCCATCACAGGAACTTATAGACAGAGTTGCTAAAAAGTATGGAGACGGTACGTTTGTCAGCTGGGATACGCATATTCCGGAAGAAGAATTTGAGGAAATTGAACAATCGAAATCACTTTAAAAATTTTATTAATATTATTTAGCCCTAGAAGTGTTCACTGTTTGTTTTTAAGATTTTCAAATTGGTGTGTATTGTTTTATTTGTATAATATAATAAAAATTTTGAGGATATACTTGTAACAAATATTTTATGTGAACTATAACCCCCTTAAATATGAATTAGTCACAATAAAGTGCCTAGAAATAAAAAAGTCTACTGACTTTTCTTTCTAGCTGCCCATGAATAATTTGTTCCCTTGGTTCCGGAATTCAGGTCGAAGGTTATGTTGCAATTTTTATGGAAATCGCTGGTATGTTGTATGTATACAAATTCCCCATTTAGGAATCGAATAACATTATATCTCGGGTCCAACATGAATCCAAGTTGACTAATTAGGTTCATACCCGGAATAAAATCATCCTCAATATCCGCTACTAGGACCTATGCCGGATTCTGTTGTCTCTTCTCTGTAGCATTGCATCTGACTTGCCCTGTATTGATATAGAGTCGCAAATGGGTGTTCTTAGTTCAATGTTGTTCTTAACTGGCCGAATTTCAAATGACCTCAAAACTGGTGTTCGTTCTGGTAGCCTCACTCTGCAATCATGTTGAAAATGTACTGTCTTTCCACAACGGTAACATGCCCCTCTGGGTTTCAGTTCTCTGTAACCGATCGAGTAGTTTCTTCATACCAGACAACAACAAACTGAAGAGGTGACTGATACTTGCTGGTTGTAGGGAACTGCTCGTACCCTCGCTTTGTACAACCTCTACTTTAACCAAGTCTTAGATTTCTTTGAACTTCAACGTCCTTGATATCAACATCTCTGTGGTTAATTGATCTTTAGTTTCCTTTGGTAAATCTGGGTAGGTAAGGTACTAAACGTCTAATCTATGTTTCGAATTCTTGTAGACTTTCTTCAGATTTTTGTGTTTTTCCATTCAGTTGCACTAGGTATACCTGGGTCAAGGATTGGTTGTACCTTTCATGTAGGGCTGCGATGATGTTATTGAGATTACCTTGTACATCCACAGGCATGCTTTGGAGGAGTTCTAATGCTTCACCTCTAAAAGGAATTACAAGTGAGGCAGATTTTTCTGGTTTATCATATCTATTAGCTGCAGTAACTGCAACAAAGTGCCATTTGTACATAAGCCAAGATGAATGACCATTAAATGTGGGTGTTTTGATAAAGGAATCTTTGATAATAACGGTGTTCTGATAGTAGTACTATGGCGTTCTGCAGTCATTGTGGGCCCAAATAGATTCCCTAAAGCAATGATTGCAGAGTCCCAACTAATACTTTCACAGAAAAAGGTACCCGCGGTCACAACCGAAGTACATAATTGGATTACGGGGGTCACCTGGGTATGGGTAAGACTTTAGATAAGATTCATCAACGATTTTACTGAGAAAATTACTTCGACGAAGTCAGCGCCTAATACTGGAAATGTGACATCTGCGCAGCCAGTAAGGGCCCGAAGACTCGTAGCAAGGGCAGAATGCAGTATACAATGTGGGTGACCCATTTGAAATAATTGATATTGCTTCGAGTCCGAGAGGGGTAAGAAATACATTCTGATCGCCATAGTTTATTTTAGTAAATGCTCTGAAGCATATGCTGTACCCAATTAGAAGGCAACTAAGGTAGTTATGGTGTTGGTGGAACAGTTCTTCAGAAGGATTTATGCACTGTAGAGATTCACTCGGACAAAGGGCGGAACATTCGAGTCCAATGTATTCCAGGTCTGCACGATGTTGGGTATTAAGAAAACAAGAAGCACCTTATTGCATTCACAAACGGACAGAATAGTGGAAAGACGTAACAGAATCTTGGAACTACATCTATCCAAAGTTGTTAGCAACAACCAGCGTGATTGGGATGCGCACATTCCTCTATTCCTGCTGGCCTACCGCTCAGCCATCCAAAAAAGCACAGGACTAACTTCAGGCAGAGCGCTGTTTAGAGCGGAGCTGAAACTATTGGGCATTTGGCTCACCAGACGACCCGTTTAAGGAAGTTAACGATTATGCCGACCAATACAGATAAAGCATGCTAGTCACATACGCAATAGCCCAGATGCAGATGCGATCGGATGAAAATATGTTATGATTTGAAGCCAAATTACGTCAAGTACCAACCGAGAGGTATGGCATCGTTATACAACTCTCAGGAGCAAAGGCAAGTCTCCAAACCTTACACCAGTTTGCGATGGTCCATACAAAGTGGTTAAGAGGATCAACGACGTTGTCTCACGCATTCACCGAAATTCGGGAGTAAAGATGGAGGTGGTTGATTTGGATCGACTGGTTGCCTATCATGGAGAGGATGATTCCGATCTGGAGTCAGTATAAAACATTTAATTTTACAATACTGAAAAGATATTTTTTTGGAACTTAAACATCTGTAACAAAATACATCTATCCGAAATAAATAAACGCCGCCAAAATTAGTTCCCTAACCGACGGATAGCTGATAAAAGTTATTCCCGAAAATTCCATCCTGTTTGAGAAAAAGACATTATACACGTTAGAAAGACTGGATCACTACGGAAGAAACTGGAAAGAGAGAAGATATATAGTTCGTCTTATAAGTTTGTATAAGGTTGGGAGGCAAGTGATTGGTCGGTACTTTGCTGGGACCTGTGTACATCGGTTATCCTTTGGTATGAGGTATGTAGCACCATGCGTAAAGTAACTAGGCATCTTGTGTGGATGGATAATTATGTCATTACTGAGTACTGTTAATTTCTCGTGGGTAGCGCAAAGTTTCATTATCCAGTAATTCTGCACACCATCGTTGGTACTCGCTCAGTACTTTCTACTGTAAATATTTATTGCGAATAGTTTTATAACTGTGAATTTGTTAAGAAATCAAGATTTATTTTTGAAGTGAATCAGTAGTTGTGTTAGAATCCATTTGTATGAATACAAATAATTTAAGAAATTTAAAGAGAAAAAACGTATTTTTCTTCATGAGAATTTTTGTCACTGCAAAAAAAAAAAAAACATCATTCAATGTCACCAAACGCTTCGTCAATATTTTAAATTAATTAGAACTCATTAATGAAAAACATTTCGCACAAAATAAAGGAATTTGGGAATTTGTGTTGGGCAACTTACTAATTGCCTCGACATTAATATTTGGAAGAGTAACCATTACCATATCTAATTGATATTTATCACATGATTGATTCTAAAATTAAATTATAATGAGCAATAAACGGACTACTAATTATAATTTTATTAAAGGAAATATTATTTCCAAATAAGGAGCAAATGGCGAATAAATCGTGTTGTTTAATTATTATTGTTTTTACATGTGGCCTACATTTGAAACTTGATAATCTTTTAGGATCATAGAGCTGCATAAGATGACATTTTGGATTTTAATTTTTTTAATTTTGCTTATAATAACGGTAAAATGATTAAAATGGCTAGAACTGAATTTAGCATTTAGCGAAAATCAAGTACCCGATAAATGTTATGAAGAATATTTATTCATCATATGAGGAGAATTGATAGACTTACTCTTTTCAATAATTCAATTCGTCATTTTGCTAATGATGAATTTATGGAGGGGTGGGAACTGAAAAGTGTTCAGGGACTGATTAATTTCAGGTGACGTGGAAAAATTAAGAAACTGTTCAATAACAAATATTTATAAAATGGAAATAAATTCCAAAAAATGAAAAAAGTATTGTAAACTTCGAAAGGTTACGAGTATTAAGTATACCAAATGTCACGAAAATATAAAAATTGTCAAAACTATCAAATTTATTGTCAAAAACCTAAAATGTGAAAATTCTAAAAAATAAAATGTACAAAACGCAAAAATGTCAAAACTAACTGAAATAACTAAAAACGTCAACGTCACGGTAAATGTGAAAAAAGTAAAAAATTTCAAAATATCAAAATTGTCAAAAATGTCAAAACAAGCAAAAAAAAACAAAATGTCAAAAGTGGCAACAACAACCCGTATCAAAAAACCTAAAATGAAACAGGGGGAATTACAACATCAAATGGTTCCATATTAAATCCTAAAATAATATTCAAGCGTTTGTTACAATATAAATTTCGCTCTTGTTAATAAAGTGTTCACACAAAAACACGAAAAATATACGGGATGGATTAGTTAACAAATGAAAAAAATGCTCATATGATAAAAAGGTCAAATACCCTAGTTTGTCTAGCCCGTGCGAAGCCGGGACACGTCAGCTACTTGGTATATATATATATATATATATATATATATATATATATATATATATATATATATATATATATGTTATATAAGTTATTCCATCGACTTATATGAAACAACCTAGCAACAGTTCCCAAGCTGAGTCAGCATAACACGTGTCGTCTCCAGTTACCCGCAGACGAACATCCGTGAGAACTGCAAGCGCGGCGACAGCTTCGTCAGCGTTCTTAGCTTAAAAATTATACATTTGCCTTGTTTTATTATTCATTATTACTTACAGTTCTGTCAAGTTTAGTTTACCACTCATTTTTGTCATTTTGTCATTGTTATGAAGTTTTTATTGTTATTTTAATTATTTTCAAGTTTGTATTAAAAGTTATATTATTTGTGCAAGTATAAATAAAATCTTTTTTAAAAAGATAAATTTTGAAAGTGTAATATAACATATATGTATATATATATATGCAGGACGCATACTATGGAGACACTTTTTTTAACCAAGGCATACATTGGGGACATCTGCATGCTTTGAGGACTGGTCCCAAACTATGTTTGTTTAAAAGGCATGCTTTGGGGACATTTTGAAATTTATATGTACAGCATATTTTGAGCCCAAAGTGAATTTCTATACATTCCAATAGATGGTGTCATGGTACACATTTTGGGTATATTGCGATAGATAAACTGTCCCCAAATTATGTTGAAAGGTTTATATATAAATGAGTTTATATATAGGATTTGTATCTAAAACATAGTTTAGGACAGTCATTTTTTTACATTGCATGCTTCGAATTTTTTATATTGTTTTTGTATAGTTCTTGTTGGTGACATATTTATTTAGGATATTATCGTTAAATGATCCAAGGGTACATATAATATAATTGGATTTGTGTTTTCGATTAAATAAATACGTAAGACTACAGTAGATGAATTATTTAGTGGCGATATATGAAGTTTGGAGTTTTAAGACATGACTAATCGGTCTGAGTTGCACTGTTAATAATGATTATTATTATTAGGGAGTTTGATACTCGGCTAATGGTTAAGACATGAATTGAGTATTGACACATTTTATGGGTGGTATACTGTAAATTTATAGATTTTTGGAACTGTCTAAAAATGTATTAAACTGAAATTATTTCACTATATAAGGATTCAGTGGTTGATATTGGAAATCGTACGTATAACTTGTCGGTAGTCACAAGAAGAATTAAATTCTTGGAATACATTTATTTCGGCTGAGTGTAAGAATTACCGATGGCTGTTTTTAAGTGTTGGTATATTAATTCATAGAAATATTTCACTTTCGCTGATTAATACTTTAAACGGTAAAACCGTTCGCTAGCAATATAAGGATGTTCCTATCACGTTATATAATATCATACGCTGGGTAGAGGAATTACTTGAACCTTTATAATCATAATGGTAGTTTCCGTTTTTGCAGAAATTTTTATGTGAAACATATCAAAATTGACAAAAGAAATTTGTTGCATTTTTGCATGGTGGTATATGAAATATTTGTTTGACGAAATTCTTCTAATAAAAAATATAGTGGTATTCTTAATTAAAACTATTGAAAAAGCGGTAAATAGGTCTTAATTGAGCATTTATCGGTAAACTTGGAAATGTTGAAGTATTGTAGTTTTGAAATTGTGTTACTCTATTTAGGTAGAATAAAATTAAACTTTTGTTTCATCGGTTGATTAAAATTCAGAATTTTCTATAAAACATTGGCTTCCTAATTTGAATTAACTTATTAATTAAACGTTACCTAAGATGCAGTTTGGTGGGGATATATGAAGTCTGGAGCTGTCACAAATGATTATTATCTATCTAAATTGCATATGTATCTATAAAGATTGAAAACATTACTAAGGGTTGAGATTTGAATTTGGTAATATGTTCACATATAGTGTACCGTAAATAAATCTTTTTACGGAATTCTTAAAATGTCGTTTACAGAACCTAAATTCTTTGAATACAAGGGAAATATAGTAGTTTTGTGGGTACCTATATTTTATTTTTAGGGGATGTTTGTGGAAATCATATATCATAATTTTACAAGAAGAATTACATTTTTACAATTCATTTCTTTAAACTGATAATAAGTATAATCTCGTCCATGGGTGATATTGCTCTAGGCTTATATTGATTAATAATTTAAACTGCAAAATCTTAGACTTGTAATTGAACATGCATCACTCACATTTTTCTATATTCTATGCAGGCTAGAGAAATTCTTCAAATAAAAAGTCCGGTGGTATTCTTAAATAAAAGTAATATTTTAGATAACTAATTTCAGGGTGTTGTGGAGCTTGGTAAAATTTAACAATCATATTATGAAATATTCCAGACTATTTTTATTTGGGGTCGGAACGGTTTCTTCTTGGGAAAGTTCTGTAATTAAGTCTTAGTTGAATTATTTATCTGCAGATTTGGCAATGTTAAAGGGTTATTATTGTAGTTTTGAAATTTCATGACTCCATTAAAGAATAATTAAACTTTGACTTAACAAGGTGAATCAAATTTGGTTCGATTGTTGGGTGTCAAAATTTAGAACTTTCTTAATAACACTAGCCTGGTAATTTGAACCAATTGATCAATTAAACGTTACCTACGTTTGGGGTGGTGTAAATAGTTTAGGGAGATATATGACGTTTGATGCTTTACTAAGGGTTGAGATCTGAATTCGGTACTATTGTCATATGTAGTATGTGGTGTTCCGTAAAATTATATTATGTTTTTTTCAATATTATTAAATATTTGGTTTGTAGGACCAAAACTCTTTCAATTTTAAGGGAATGAATAGTTTTGTGGATACCCATAACAAAGTATATTTCAAGTTTGGTGAATGATTTTGAAAATCATACATGATATACTTAATTTCATAAGAAGAATTAAATTTTTACAATCCATTTCTTATAACTGAGAATAAGTATGATCTTGTAGACAGCTGATTTTCACCTATGCGAATGTTAATTAAAAAAAAAAATAAGTAACGATATTATGATGTATCATTCGCGTTAGTGGATATTCTATGTTGGGTAGAGGAATTGCATGAACCACCATAATTTAAATAAAATACTCGGTTTTGCCATAATTTTTATTTCAAACATGTGGCAGAATAGCTAAAGAAATTTTAAAAGCTATTATTGTTCTTAAATCAGTGATATAATCTGAAATATCTGCATAATGAACTTCTTTAACTAAAAAATTTAGTAGTACTATTAGCTAAATGTAATAGTTTAAATATTAATATATATGTATATAACATTTTCAGTAAACTTGTATGTAGTCGGAAGGATGCCGCAAAATTTCTGTGAATTTGAACAATTTGAACATTTATCGGCTGACTTGGAAATGTTGAAGTGTTTTTACTTAGTGTAATTTCGAAATTTTGTTGGTCTATTAATTGAAGGATTAACATTTGGTCTCACACGTTGATTTAAATATGTTTAGATTATTGGTAGTCTTAAAATTTGGAAGTGGCTAAAAAACATTGGACTGGTAATTTGGTTTTGATTTTCCATACTTAACAGTTAGTTGTTTTAAAGGTTACGACGTCTCTATGGGATTCTTGAATGTCTATTCTGCCTGCCTTCTAGTTTTGTTGTAATACATTTTAAAAAAGAATGACAAAAATTCGATTGAATATATATCAATCATATATTCATCTCAACTAACCAAATGTCTTTAATTCATGGAATCCTATCTAAAACATTCTCCTATGATTCTACATGACGAATATTGGACTTGGAATGTCTCTATCTGACTTTGATGTCTACTCGTTTTTGTAATCCAACACGGTGCAATACTTTTCCTAATAATTTGCTCTAGTTAAGTTTGTTTTATTTTGAAAATAAAATTGACGTTAAAAAATAAATCAAACTTATTTAATTTGCAATATAAGAGTTCACTACTGTGTCTACACGAATTTTTGAAATTGGGTGACAACGACATACAATTATATGAAGGTTTTTGAATAGAGTACTATGCTTTCTAACAAATTCAAGCAATATCTGTTGTAGCATAATTTGTGTGTAGCGACAAACAAAGGGCATGCTTGGCGCGTGGTTACTTCCAAGTGATAATTTATATGCTGAATTCAGTCTGGAGGGTTAGAGATGTTATCTTCGACTACAGAAAGCTGTTGTTTTTATTGACAATAATGTTCCAGCGCATTTTACAAATGCACTTATTGACTGCCTTAAAATCGAATGAATCATTCATATTGGCTGCATTATCCCCGGATATGAAACCCATAGGCGACACTTGGGAAAAACTTTCAAAAACAATTTATAGTCGAAGAAGAATAGAAGAATAGTTGTTAATGTTATTAGCAGCATACCAATGTTTCACGACGTCTTCAAGCATTGCATTGATGTCATGCGCGAAGAAACACTCTAGTAAAATCAGTTTCATATCATTTTAAATTTTAATCTTAATTTAATTAAAGTTTAATAAATAATAAATATTTTTTGTGGTTTAATAATACTACTCAGGATCAAGACGATTGATACTTTCAGATAGTATTTTAATTCGTTCGACACTGAATGTTAAAGAGTTAAAATTGAAAACACTATTAACTCTCAAACCTATACATATTAGACATATAGTATGATACTGTAAGACATGTAGTATAAAAAAGCTCCCGTGTAACATATCTAGAGTATTTTAATACTCTAAACTGCATGAAGGTTTTAAAAGTCCAATCAAAAATGATTATATATCTCTAAGCATATGTTATATCTCTCTAAGCATATGACTGCACTTCATAGGTTAATAAAAAACTTAAATACCTTTTATTTGTTTTTTAATGTACTAATGTAAAAATATTCCCAAAAGAATCGTCCAAACAGCTATAGATATTTCAGTTGTAAGCAGACTACATTTACCTATCTTCCTCCAGTATATAGTTCAACTTATTAGCAAGTTTGTTGACGAGTGTAACTATAATTTGGTAACGAACTCAACACTATATACTAGGGATGGGCATTGAATGGAATAGTTTATTTTGATGTGCAAGCTTTTTTATTGTCATAGACGAATGGAATAAACGAATCATTTTTAATAATTGTAAATTATTATTTACCATATCCGGGAATACCGGAGTTGTGTAAACGTCAATGTTATTTTGCCTGTCTGAATCTCATTTTTTATATTTTGTTTCTCGAAATAAAACATCACTTCTCATTAGTAAGATTATACACTATAAATGGATGTGTACATTGTACATAGACAATGATAATATTCAGACTGATACATGGAACTTCTAAAACATCACTGTGGAACATGTAATACATCCTTTCAAAACTCATCAAATTGTTTCTGATAAATATTTTCATCGCATGGTGTACAACAATTTAATGTTTAGTAAAATTTTTTATTAGTAAAGATAAAAGCTGAATATAAAAAGTACACAACAATTAGGGTTCTCAGATTTGGACTTTCGGAGGGTGTTGAGGATCCCATGTGTGAAACTGGTTAAGACCAGGGAAGAGCTTAGAAGGGCTGTCGTTGACGGCAAATTATTAAAAACTTTAAAGCAACCCAAGATTTCTTATCTGGATCACAAACATTAATAGGCAAAAGAGATTCAGGCTAAAAACTACATTCATAATTGTATCCCCTCATACATTTGTGGGAAGTAAATAATGTGGGTAATATCTTCGCATTAGCTTATTATAAACTAATTAGGGTCTTTTGATCAAAATCACCCTGTGGTGTTATTTCTCAAGAAAACGTTAAAAAAATAGAGGATGTTAAAAATAAACTTCACAAAACGAGTAAAATGATCTATCTCCAAGAAAAACAAGTTTTAATTGAAATCACTATATCTAAATAAATTATAATATATTTGATAAGAGAAGCATGCTATAAATGTTTAATCGGTAGTATTTGACACAATTTCTGTTCTGTCAGAAATATAATATAGCTATAATTTTATCCTCGTGAAACTACCGAATCAATTGACGTTTTGGATATATTTAATAACATTTAGATATGGACATATTTTATACAGAATATTTACCTTTAGAAATAATCATTATTAATCAATATTTGTCTAAAACATACATATAATTTTTGGGTCTTGTTCATTATTGTTCAACTATCTGAGGTGTAATTCATCCATGTCCTGTCACTTTACATTGTATGATGGTTTATTGCTTGGTAAGGTAGGTAGCATAATATTAAATATCATTGTTGGTACTTTGCTGGAATAATAAATACCCAAATTTCACATTTTGACATTGATAATGTGTTCAACATTTGCTGAGTGGGGAGTAAATAAAAATTGGTCATTTGGACGGTACAAATGCAAATAAAATTTAGTTTATATTTTATTTCAATAATTATTTTTACCTTATCATTTTCAAATATTTGCAATGTAATGTAAAATGCTAAGAAAAATGGCCACATTAAACTCTTTAAAAGCAAGTAAATTATTCTACTTTACCAATATAATTATCAATCACTAAGTAATGTTTCAAACAATCGAGCTGCTTATATGTAATTAAATATAAATGGTGTCCGAAATTCTCTTCTGTATACAAGGGTCTTTACTCCTATTACACCTACCGCAAAGGTAATATAGAGAGAGGTTTAGAGAAAACCTAGTGCATTTGACATCTGGCTTTAGATTTACAATCGTTTTTCGCCGGTAAATCTAAAACGGTTAATTTTATAGCTGTCAAGATGTGACATTATTTGGACTCTTTTTTAATCGCATTTATCACATGTCTCAAAAGTCTTTTGTCATTCCGCAAACTAGTTCAATTCTTCTTTCCTGCCTATTAATACACCACAAGTCTATAAAACATTTGAGTATCAACAAAATATCCCACTTCGTGAAGTTAGGCCTTAATTTTTCTAAGTAGGTCATGATTTATTTGTCGCAAAGTAACATTAATAAGAAAATAATGTATTAACGCATTGAATTTTCAATAAAACATGAACGTAAATAAGGAGAAAAGGATTTATGTTAAACGCATTTTCATTAGAGTATGAACCTAAATAAAGACTTCTCAACAAATCAGGATTAATAAAAAATATCCCCATTCATGCAATAGTTTAAAATCTAATTAAGTGCTTAAGTGCTTCGTCATTACATATTAATTTACAGAATTGCAAATTTACATAGAGACAACTTTGACAATTGGTTTTTCGTACAACTTGGCAAGTGTATTTCCGGTAATACTATCTATAAATGTATCTGAAATTCTATGTCTGAAGTAAGTTACATTAAATTACCAACGACCCCACACCAAAATTCACTTCAAAATCTAGTCTGTACACATCTCTTTGCCACTTCGTGATGGTTTTTCATTATCACATTGATGAGTACATATTGTGCTTATTACAACCTTCACAATTCGTAAATCAACTATCATAGGACCACAAGATATAACTTAGTATGTATATTACTTTTCCTGAACTAAAATTAAAAATCCTAATTGATTCTGGATTCTCAAGATCCCGCATCGATTACAACGAGGAGTTTGTTTAAAGATATATAACGTTTTGTTTATCAATAGCCTAAATCAAAACTTAACTTTTTTAGTTTCATAACGTTCTGAATTGTCTTATTGGCTTAGAGATTTCAGGCTATCGTTGACTAAGGTACGGGATATCTAATTACAATATTTAAAAAAATTCATAAAATTCTTTTACTTTACAACTTGAGAAAAATATGTCTAATTTTTTATGCTTTAATGTCAAAATTTTTATATAAGCAGAAAGTTAACCACAATAACATTTTATATAGAACATGTACCTTTAAGGACCCTTGAGGAGAAAAGAGTAAGCGAAAACGAAGAAGAAAGAATTCGGATATCGTCTGATATTGGTGATAACAACTATGACAATATTTTTTACAAGCAATATTATACCTTTATCCAATATCCTAAAATTTCTAATATTTCTCATTAGTTTATGAGTTAAATAAAATGAAATTCTTCAAGTAACAAATTCATGCGACATTAGATATTCTTGACCTTATTCACAAAGCTTACTCAAACTTTACATATTCTTAAAATGCTATAGGACATTTAAAAAACTCCATTCGAAATTATGTTCAAGTTGAATATATCAGCAGTCCCAAGACGGCACTCTATGAATATGAATGTTCACAACAGAAAATGTTTTCGGAAGGATAGATCTGGACACGTCCACTATCAAAAAAATTAGTAGGTACAAAATTTCTAATTATTATTTTAAGCTTTTGGGCTAACATGCATAGTAACTTTCCTTGCAATTACAGAGATAGCAAATAATTTTGTTTATTATATTTTTTATCGTGGAATACCCAACTCAATTGTGGTAGACATTGGTAGAGAATTAAAATAAAAAGTTGTTTCAAAATTCGGTCTCTTCATAACTTCACGTTTACACATAAAACTACCATCAATTTATTGTTATAAAGATTACATTCTATCTCAACTTAACAACTTCCACTTGTAAATGAAACTTTTACAAACAGCCCTATGGCGATTATTGATACAAGACGAAATTATCGAGATTTTTCAATCCATTGAACGCAAGACAATATATTGTTTCTATTAGAGAACTTTCATCAGTTGTGCTCCCCTCAACTGATTGAATTTTCAAATACTTATTTATGTATATAGAACATATAACTTAATTTATTTATTTTATCGCTAAATGTATTCCTACACCCAGGAGTGTCAGGAAAATTGATCTCACAGAGTCTCCAAATCGGGAGTCATACTGTGTGTTACGCCGTTTCCCTGTAATTCCTAGGATATAAAACACACGAAAAAAGTCGTAGCGGTTTACTGAAACCTGTCAAAGAAATGACGAAACTGTTGACATTTTTCATTCCATTGAACGCAAGACAATATATTATTGATACAGTATACTGATCGGTGCCATTCTTGCATATAATCACTCAATCCAGTTAGTAACCTGTTAGTGAAAATGGAAATTCTGTGGAACCTTTAATGTGTCACAAATGTCACAGTTTTACACCCTAACACCAAACCTTTATTTTAACACCCAACGGTTGGTTTACTCCTTGATGATGACAACTTAGAGTTGTTGAAACGGCGGGTGTTCAGTGTTTAAACAAAGGTTTGGTGTTAGGGTGCAAATCTGTGTTTTTACATTGTTAGTGACAATGTTTATGATTTTAAAGCATCAATATTCACTACAAAAAACTCAATTTTGACTTAATTACTAACATAGGACAAATTATGCAAAAATTGAATTATTCAACAGAAAATTTTGATAAGCATAAAGAGTCACGATGTGGTTTAAAGTTTAAACGCTTATTTCTAAATTTAAAATATATCTGAACTGTAAAATACCTAATATATATCACTGCTCAAAGCTCAAAAAAAGATCCAACATAAATATTTGCCATTAAACTGTAAAAAATAAAGTCGCAATATAATAAATGATGAATTTGAAAAAAAAATTGTTTTTATTGACAATTTACTTTAGTCACAATACAAAATTTAATTAGTTACACAGTCTTTCAATTCGTATGAAAATGATTAGATATTATTCGTCGACAAAATCCCTATTTGCACAAAACTTCTGGGCATTGCTTGGACACAACGATACTTTGGAAGAATGGTTCGAAAATAAATTCGCACAAATCAATAACTTTTTAATAAGACGGGAGGGACTCCTGCTCAGAGTTTTTCAGGAATTTTCAAGCCGATTTCGTTTGGGTTGGACCTGTATATATTCAGATGTTTCCTGGCTTGCAAGTACGTCGGACCTAACTTATCTAGATCTTTATTTATGGGAGTACCTCAAAAATATATGAATCCACTTCAGAGTCGTAACAGATTTTAGAAGCAGTTCAAACAAATATACTAGAGCATACCAGTATTGTTTTGGCTTGCACAATTAGACGATCTAACCTATCCTTAAAATATGATATTTATTTGTTGAACTGTTTTTGTAACTAATTCAGTACATACTGCTGTTAATATTTTTAATTAGTGTTTCCTTTACAACTGTGATAATAATTGTTCTTCCGGCGTTCAGTATCGAAACATGGAGATTTTTCTGCATAATTTTGTATTTCAAAGTGGATTTAAATTTAAAAATAAAAACAAATAGTATGGTATTTAACCAATTGTTGATTGTTCTGATAACACGAAACGTCGTACTGAAAATCTGTATTGCTGTCTTGTTCAATTTAAAAAAGTAACAAGGAGAAATTAATTTTTGAACCCTTTTCATGTGCTTTATGTCTGTTCTCAGCAATATGTGAAAATCGTAAGAAAATCCAGAGGTATCAATATTAGTTAATGATAATTTAAGCACTATAAAAGTATATAGTAGTATATAAAATATATATAATAATAAAATTTTACAAAGTTTTAAACCTTACATTATCTAAATTTCCATTAGAACTACATTTCTTCCTTTGTAAATATGTATAATAAACAATTTTTAATCAGGAAAATTTATACATAATATAGTGAGAAAAAAATCCAACTTGATTATAACTTTTATGTAATTCCACTTCAAACACAAGAAATAACATTCAATAAAAAATTGGAAATACCAGTACACACCTACTAATTTAATAATATACATACGTCCGGGTTATATTCCTACTGATTTTATAGCCAACTACATCAAAGGCGTATTTTTGATATAGTTTTCAAGTTTTCCAATTTAGAGATAAGTTACATATTCCTGAAAAGCATTTTTCATATTAAATTTTACAGAATCAATAGCCAATTTGGCGAAATTAAATAAATAAATCTTTGCTCATAATCCCCCAAAAGAAAAGAAGATGTCCCATTCAACTGCTTTAAATTAACAATGTAAAATTACAAATATCCTTAAATTTCATTAACACTATGAATAATATATCACCGTTTTGATATTCCCATTTATAGTTTATTTTCATACAATTTTGAAATGTTCTGTAATTATATGTATCTTAATTGTCGGGCTAAAATAACAAAAAACCCAAAGAAATTCCTAATTTGCCATGAATTGTCTAACACGATTCTATTACAAAGCGACTTATTATATTAATCTAATATTTATTAAATTTCAAACATTCAAATTCAAACATTTAAGAATACAACTTCATAATATCTAATGTTAAAAATTTGGTATTTATTATGGCCTGGAATGTCGAATGCTTTTTTATCACAGTGGCCCGTAGACGATTTTCGAATAATCGTCTTTCAGGGAAATGTCGGTATAACAAAGCAGAGGTCAAACACACCACGGAAATATTGGCAAATTTTTTATATTCCAGTAGTTTAAAGATTCGGTGAACTAACAAACCAACACAATTGTTAGAATAGACCAGAAGAATATTATTAGGAAGGCGAAGTGTGTCATCTTTAATAAACAATTACTACAGTAAATTTGTGTAAAAAAATGTACCTAAATTTATCTATGCGACAATGAAATTTGTCACTTTGAAGGATAATTTCTAACTGTGTATGCAAAAGATCAGATGGGTATTGAGGATTAATACATTTCAGAGATTCAAAGCACTCATAAAATAATTTTTTCTACATAAGAAACAATCAAAGAAATGTAATTATTAATAGAATGAATTTATGATGCGGAAACCTATTTACTATTGTTCAAATATATTTCAAAACATAACACAAAAAGTTGTGTATTACAAGAAAACTTTAATTTATTTAGTTTTGTAAAACATTTAGGGGTATGCAGAGAAAATTAATCTGATTTATGCTAGAGAGCATTTTAATTTAAATACAAAACACAATGTTTTGTCTTAGATTTTGTTAAGGAATAATGAATATCTTCATCTAGGAGTTTAGCAATTATTATATTATCTTTTCGAGAGTTTTTAATCCATCGAAGGCAAGACAATATATTGTTTACAGGCGAGAACTTTCATGTGATTGATAGATCGAATAATTGTTTATGCATTTCGCACAAATACCCGAACTTAACATGTTAACGTAAAATGAAAATCGACATTTTGGAGCTTCAGGGAAAACTAGCCAATAGATTAACAATTAATCTATTTGTTATTTGTTTCTTGTGCTTACTATCCCAGGAAAGGATAACGGAGTTTTAAATACAGCACGGCTCTCAATTTAGAATCACTGTGGACTAGTTTTCCCTGAAACTACTACATGTTCAATTTGAGTTAAAATGTTAAATTCAGCCTTAAATGCAATACATAAATAATTATTCGAGATTTTAATCGCCGAAGGAAGCGTAACATTTTGAGGACTATCGACTAGAAATAATATATTGTCACATAATCGTTTTGTGGGTTTTAGTTAACATATAAATTTGTTTCGTGTGACTTCTATCATAGGAATCAAAGGGTAAAAAAAGCATTACACATGGCATCACTTTTTTTTCTTTTTAGTTTTCTTTAACACTCCTAATACCGATTTTCATTGTGCGTTAAATAGTTAAGCTTGGTTATATGTATGAAAAAAATTAATAATTATTGAAGATTTTAATATGTTGAGGGAAGCGCAACTGATGAAGTTTCTCGGCCTGAAGCCATATATTTATTGCCTTCCGTTCGATGGATTGTATAATGTCCAGAAGATAGTATCAAAAAATAATTACCTAATAAAAAAAGTTGAAAAAATATAATTTAATTTAGCATTCGTTGCGTTAAAAATTGAATTTGTTACTTAAATCATATATTTAATCTATATATTAATATGTAAAAGAAAATGTTGTACCCCTATTTTAAGAATATTGGATGAATGATGGAATGTAAGATTTGTCAAGGTTAAAATACATAATGTTAAAATTTACTTAAAACATATTTATTATATAAACTAAGCCATAGCTTAGTTTAAGAGATTTAATGAAAAAAGTTTTCAACCCAATGTCATTTTTTAAAGATTACCATTTTAGATGAAAAAAGTTAAAAAGTAAATGAATCAGTTTTGCTTGGTTGTATGTAAAAATTGTCTTTGCCATGTATAATGAGATGATTTAGTTCAACATTTAAATAATATTTTCATAGTACCCAAAGCAAAAAAAACTATAGCTCAAAGAGTTTTTGTTCCTAAAATATTCAACTTTCTGTCTGATGAGATTAAAGGGTTAAATTCACTTTCATTATTTAAAAAGAAATCCAAACAGTGGATACAGTCAATTCAAAGGGTACAAATGCATGAATATTAAATATTAAAAATATATACAGCTTTTAACATGTTAATAAAATCGTCTTTATAATAAAACATGTTAATTACTCAATTTTTTCTGTTACTTTCTTTTTTTTAAGTTGTTGTGTTTCATTGTTATCCTAAAGCCTGTAAATTAGTTTGTTATTTTAAACTTAGTTTATTTGTAAGCTGAAAGTCGCAAGGTCATTTACCTACGCAGAAGGATTATCCTTCTATGGGATTTTCATTATATTTGTTTCAACTTATTTTTTAATTAGGAGTACAAACGTGATTTTTTATTAAGACTAATTTTTGTGTTATAAAAACTGTATGATGTTATTTTTTTGTTGTTGTTTGTATCAAAAATGGAAAAAAATATATTATGAGAAACAGCAAATTGAGTAACTGCATAAAATGGTCAGTGAAATAAGTAGTCATGGTGAAGGATTTTTTATTAGTTTTGTTACAAAAAATGTGTCCCTTATTATGTGTCGTGTTTTTAGTATTAAAATTTAGGGTTTTGGAGTTTCCAGTCCCAAATTTCAAAACATTTTAGAAAAAAAGAGTACCTGTCATCTAATGATATTATATTATTATATTATCAAATTATTTAATGTTATTAGCGTTTTTAAAGGTATTTGAAATAATTGAGCAACTAGTTTTTAGTAGATATTCTAATTACGCATGTCATCTGATGGGAAATATTACTACGAACACATCTGATATCTTTGGAAAGGGTGTGAATTGCCACATTAGTTGACATGCGAATTTAAACTCTATGGCTTTCATGACCAAAAATATTTCATGAATAATAAGAAAACACACGATAATCAAAAATTATCATTATTTCTCGAACTCTTAAGGAACTGTTAGAAATATATAAAAATATTAGATGAAAGGAAATTAAACGAATTATTGGGTTCCATTGAAAAATCAGTTTATCCATGGTTAGTTAACCATTTCAAAATGGGACTGATGATAGCTGGCACGATAAACAGAGTTCATCAAAGTCATTCTGGCTCTTGGTAGTATAAAGGGTAGCAAGAGTTATCCCCCCACTAAATCTTGCTATGGCATCAGACACCTCTGATATTTAACAGTGACAAATTTTCGAATAACATAATATATAATAATAGTATACATAAGTCATACTGAAATTGAGTAATCCACTTTTTTCAATTTCTCACTACACCTCATCCTCTCCTAACAGCAGAGTTTAAAAATATATTCCAGCATAGCCACAATCTTAGCGAACGCCTCGTATAAAAGTGGAACAATATCGAATTACTGGAGTTCATATGTACAATTTAACTAATTATACTTATTTACTTCACTAGGTATATTAATAGGGGTACATAACGAGGTTAATAGGCACATTAATACATATTTCATTATTTTTAAGGGGTTCTTGCGTAGGGGGGTTATTTCAATTTTAAATTTTACTTTTGTTTTACTGTTTAATCTCATAATCAATTTTATTTTAAAATAGCTATATAGATTGAAGGTTACAAATATAATCTAGTAGAGCCTTTCCTCTTTAGACATACTATTAATATCCAATGTGGCTTAAAATTTCTAAAGACTCGAATGTTTCATTTTCTTGGTGAGCTATCCAGATATGAGGATGGCAAATATGGTAGCAACCCAATGAATCAGCATGTTATAATAAAATAAATGTTGAATGGTTCGTCTGCAAACTTTCAACGGAAAAATAACTCCAAGATTTTTGTAGTTTGCATGGTCATGTCACTAGGCCTAACCCAGAATATTTCTTATGAGGATATTGCAAGCAATAAGAAAATGAAACACTACGTTTTTTTTTTCTTTTTAGTAGCTGCGATATTTTATTAAATAGATGCATGACAACCTTAGGTTCTGTCTGAAGTTAAAATAAGAAATGTTCCTAAGAAACGGCTTAAGCATAAAATTGTTGATGACGCTATAAACACCAAAATGTATATTAGTGAAGTCTTGAGGATCTAAAATACAACTGAATAGGTATGGAGAAGACTGCTGTCTTCTATGGCATTTTTGTGTGAGAAATCGAGTACCTAGTACCAATATCATTATCCGCTTGAAATTAACAGTAATTTTTTATTATTGTACTATTAATTTAAACCCTTTAGGCATATAGATACTATAAGACTCACATTCCTATTTAGTAGTATCATTGCAGAGCTTTTCACCTCGATAACGCTTATTAATAAGAATTAGTCTATACAGCGACAATTTAAACAAAATATTTTTTTTGCAAATTCAATGTAATACGAAATAATAAACTTGTTTTTGCTCCTAATTAGGTCTAAAAATTATACTTCATGTTAAGCAAGCAAATTTTAATAGGATTGGAAGTAATGCAACTGTAGCCGAAATCGTCATTATTTTGATGAGTCCCCAAACTATACTAAAATAATGCATATTTTAGGGACAGTCCCCAAATTATCATTTCGTATACCGCCAGTTTGCAAAAGGCATGTTTTGGGGACTGTCCTCAAACTCCACGGAGGGCTCAAAGAATGCCTTCGTTAACCGAAAGTTACTTTTTAATAGAAAAAATTGTTTATATAACAATTGAACTATATAGGTATACATAAAATGTGATTTAGAAGCTTTTCCTGTAATAAAATTTTACTGTCCCAAACCATGCGTTTTACATATATATATATATATATATATATATATATATATATATTATATAAATATATATAAACTGGTGCGTTCCCGCAATTTGTTTAGTGTATTGTTTTCAATTTGATTGAATTACTTCATTGATTTTTAAACTTCTGCACCTTTTCTAAAACATTCCGTCGCGCTAATGCTAATTTTAAGTGTTTTTGCGTGTAAAATATAGACAGTATTGACATTCGTGTTTCGAATCCCGAGCTATTTGGACGCTTGGGAGAATTGTGCTCCGAACTATTCGGTCACGCTTTGATCCCGTCTGAAGAGACTGCGCTTATTGTTGTTTTTTGCGTTACGATTCCGCGAGTTTTTAGCTCCGTTCGTAACGACCGCGAAACCGCGTTCATTTTGTTTCTATTGTGTTTACAAAAGCGCATCATTTGTTGTTAAACCCGCATTTATTGTATGCTCAATCTATGAACATTACGTCGCTATTTTTTTGTGTAACGTGTTGTCCAGACGAAGCTCTAAGAAACTGTTCCTGCTGTTACGGGGCTAGCCTCCGAAGAAAGAAGACCCAAGAAAACACCAGAGCTTCGACATAAAAGGTTAGTGATAACTTTTATTTGGTGGTTCGTTTATGTACCGGCACGTGTTTATTGATTGTTCCGCTAAAGGTCCTTCGTCAATTATATACTTGCATTGAACCAGCATTGAACTAAAACCGCAACATCTAATTCATACATTTTTTTGAATATTCTCTATGGAATGTGCCATCGAAGACATTCCATAAACATTATTTTCAAGTTTGTATTAAAAGTTATATTATTTGTGCAAGTATAAATAAAATCTTTTTTAAAAAGATAAATTTTGAAAGTGTAATATAACATATATAACATATATATATATATATATATATATATATATATATATATATATATATATATATATATATATATATATATATATGTTATATGCAAAATATATCAGCACTTAGTTCACACAGTCGAGAAGTCAACGGAATTTAAAGCGTACGTGACTTCTCAGGGATATCAAATTACATCTTGAATTATATGCAAACAACTTCCCGGAAACCTACACGAGTCCGTTTAACCAGTAAAAACGCTGACTTGCATCAGCACTTTTGGCAATATTATAAAAGCAACTGGAAACGTTCTCGTGTTGTCATTCAAATATTATCACTTATAGTATTAAGTATTTCAAGTAATTAATTGTTTAAATTTTGATTTTGTATGTTTTAAATAAATAATCTTTTTTAAAAAGTGATTTGAATCAAAGTGAATATAAAATTGGCGCAGTCAGTAGGATTGTCCAACACAGTTAGAACACGTGAATACTAACTAACTGTGGAGATTTCTAAATCATTGTGGACAAAACCTACTTGAAAAGGACAACAACTACCAAGTACTAGCAAGGGAACACGCAACCAGGCTAACCAGTGCTAAGTGACGCGGAGAACAGTCCGATGCGAGGAATAATAACGTAAGAATCATAAAGTAACTATTTTATTTCGATTTTATTTTGAATGACCACCAGTTCTTTCATTTATATATTTTATTCCTCATTACTTTACCTTCCCTAAATAATTTTGAAACTAAATATTTTATATTATTGCATTATTTTATTATTTGAAACATTATTTTAAACATATTTTACCATTTATACATTCCCATTTTTATTTTTTTGCAACTCCTACACTAGATATTACTCGATACTGATTTGATAAACAATATATTTTCTACCATTTCAAGTTATAACATATTTATATATTCCTATTTTGCATTTGAAACATTACTAAATATCGCATTTTGATAAACCATATATTTTCTTTTAAATTTAAAACCTCTACTTTTAATTTTTATTTATTGTGTGAATTTATAAATCTTTCAAAATGACAACTACTAGACAAGCAGCTACACCAACCGTAGAACCATATAAGTTATCTGAAATATTTGCCATAATTCCCGAATATGATGGTAATCCGATATTTTTGAATACTTTCATATGCTCCTGTAATACTGCTTACAGCATGGCAACGGATAATCAGCAAGTATTGCTAATTCTCCATATAAAAAATAAGTTACGCGGTAGAGCGGCTGAGTTAATTAATTCGCGAAACCCTAGTCAACTAGCCGAAATTCAAACCCTCCTAGAAAATCATTTTGGAGATCCTCGGGATCTCTCGGCTCTCATACAGGACTTGCAACGAATGCGGCAAACTCCTAATGAATCCCCCTCACTTTCTCTGCTAGACTCCAGACGCACCAAGCGAAAATGCTAGCAGCTATAAACAAACAAAATTTAACTATCAAAGAAAAGCAAGCGCAGATCGACTTAATAGAGTCAATGGCTCTTAATAGCCTCCTCACGGGTTTAGAGCCCAAAATGGGTCAACTCGTACGCGCTAGCGACCCGTGCAGTATTCTCACTGCCATTTCGAGAATTAAACGAGAACTACAACTATCACATTTAGAAACCCAGAAATTTTCAGGTAATAGAAGTTTCCAACAACCCCCTCGTAAATCAAATAACGGTCCACCTCCAAAACAATGCTCTTTTTGTAAACGCATGGGCCATTTAAGCAACGAATGCTTATCGAGAATGAGACAATTTCAACACAACCCGAATTCTAATCAGAACTATTCGAATTACCGCCCTCATTTTTCCAATCAACCTTCTAATCAATCCACAAATGTTAACCCCAGTCAACAATTTTCACAGCAACAATTTCGTCCGTCTATCAGTAGACAACCCCAAATGTCTGGCAATTACAGACCGAACCCGAGTTTCTTTAAACATCAGCAACCAAAGACTCATCACTTGAACAATTTACAATTCGGTCCTCATCACAATGACTACAACTACTCTCAATGCGAAAATCAATACGACCCTTTACCCAATGAGTACGGAAACGTACAACAATATTACCCTAACGATTTGGAACAAAACGGTGAACCAGAATATTTCAACACCGAACAGTTCAATGAATATTTCCCTGACGAACCTGATTCTCCTCAACTAAATTTTCAGTTGACCCCTGCTCAATCAGAACCCCCAGACCACGAAATTTCAGAAATTCAGACCCAAATTCAGACAATGAATTTGGACGACTTCAGCCCGAATGTCAACTTCCCAGAACAGAACTTTCTGTAAGACCCCTTCTCTCCGTCAACTCGAAGAATCTTTATTATATTACTGATTCTTCAAACACCTATAAACTTCTTATCGATACGGGTGTAGGACTTTCAATCTTTAAACCTGAAACCTGCCAACGCTTCAAACAACGGTTTCCTGAAAATGTTATCATTCAAGGCATCACAGATGAGAAAATTCTCATTAATGAATCCACCCTAGTGCCTTTTAACATCTCCGACCCACATAAGGTGTATATTTGTAATATTGATATTGAATTTGATGGGTTATTAGGTTCAGACTTCCTAGAACACTATAACTGCATCATAGATTTCAATAAGAAACAACTCGTTACAAATTTCAAAACTCTGCCACTATTCAAAGTTACGGATGATACGATCATGCGTAATAATAATTCTACATCTTCAACTAAATATACTCCGGTCAACACAATTACCTTGGACTCCCGAACTGAGCAAATCTGTAAATTGAAATGTAACCTCAAGAATACAGATGCTATTCTCGCTTCAATGGAAATTGAGAAAGTTCGTCTCCTGAATGCCATAGTCAAAATCAATGAAAATGGTGAATTCCTAACTTCCGTTTTGAACGCTAATGCCATTCCCAAAACCATCAATTTTGACAAACTCGATTTAGATCCAATACAGAATTTCACAATAAACACCTTCTCTGAAAACGAAACACGTAACCTAACCGAGAATGACAGACAAATGACGATAATGAACCAGCTTCGTTTAGAACATCTCAACGAGGAAGAATGTGAATTCATTTCAGAACTTTGTCTTGAATACTCCGATATCTTCTATTTAGAAGGCGACCAACTGACCTTTACGAATGAAATTAAACACTCTATAGATACCAACAATGCGAAACCATCTTTCACAAAATCATATCGATACCCCCAAATCCACAAACAAGAGGTGAAAAGCCAAATATCAAAAATGCTAGATCAAGGGATCATACGCCCTTCTAACTCCCCATGGTCATCCCCTGTATGGGTAGTTCCTAAAAAATTAGACGCTTCCGGAACACAAAAATGGCGTATCGTCGTTGACTACCGGAAACTAAACGAACTGACCGTAGACGACAAGTACCCTCTTCCGAATATATCTGACTTACTCGACCAACTCGGCAAGTGCCAGTATTTCACCACCCTCGACTTGGCTTCTGGATTTCATCAAATTGAAATCGACACCAAAGACATTCCCAAAACTGCTTTTACAGTCGACAATGGTCACTATGAATTTGTTAGGATGCCTTTTGGCCTGAAGAATGCTCCATCGACGTTTCAACGGGTTATGGATAACATTCTTCTCGGAATCCAAAACGAAAGATGTTTAGTCTACATGGACGACATCATCGTATATTCCCCGACAATTCATGAGCATATAGCCCGTCTCACCGATGTTTTCAAAAGACTTCGAAAAGCCAATCTGAAAATACAACCCGACAAGTGCGAGTTCCTTCGCAAAGAAGTCGCTTATCTAGGCCATCTTATAACTCCTGAAGGCGTAAAGCCAAATCCCTCAAAAGTCGATTGCATTCTCAACTTTCCCCAGCCAAAAAACCAAAAAGACATTAAATCATTTCTAGGTTTAGCTGGCTATTATAGGCGGTTCATTCCAAACTTCGCTAAAATTTCCAAGCCGCTAACAAAATTACTTCAAAAAGATGTCCCCTTTCAATTTGACTCAGAATGCGTTAAATCTTTTGAACAATTAAAAATTGCTCTTACATCTACCCCAATTCTCATATACCCTAACTTCGAGGAACCATTTATTCTCACAACTGACGCCAGTTCTTTTGCTATCGGCGCAGTTCTCTCTCAAGGTCCTATAGGTAAGGATTTGCCCATAGCCTATGCCTCGAGAACCCTTTGCAAGGCTGAGACTAAGTACTCTACCATAGAAAGAGAACTTCTTGCTATAGTGTGGGCTGTTAAGCACTATAGACCGCTAATTTTTGGACGTAAGTTTCTACTTCTGACCGACCACCGCCCGTTAACGTGGTTATTTTCAATCAAAGACCCTGGAAGTAGACTTGCCAGATGGCGCCTCAAACTTGAGGAGTATGATTACCAAATAATCTACAAGCCCGGCAAGGTAAATAAAAATGCCGACGCTCTCTCTCGCATTAAAGTTAACAACTTTAATGAATACGTATCCTTTCAGACAAACAATCATCTAACACCGTTTGCAGTACTCCCAACAAACGAGACTGACGATGACTCACGAGAACCAGACACAAAAAATCCCACTAACTTCCATCAAATTTCTGAGGAGTTCAGAACTTTTGTAGAGCGATACCAGACCGTCTCACTAATAGACTACGACAAAATTCAATTTTCTAACTGCCAACTATTAGACAGAGAAAACAAAAACATTCTTGTATTCCCCCAAGGTTCTCTCATGAAAGATTTTCACCACGACATCATTGAGGACATTTTTGAGGAAAATGCCGATTTTCACACCCCACGAATAAACGTTTTTGCAAGCAAAAGTGTCAGAAAGAGACGTTATCTCATCGTCCCTCTCCCTTCTGACCCCGAAGTAGTTAACGAGATTCTTTTCGCATCTTTATACAATAGTAGAGATGTGTTTACGGAAAACGAAATATACTGTGTTGAGAATAACATAGATTTGCCCATTCTGGAAATGCTTTCGTTCATCTTTTCCGAAATTGATGTAAAATGGAAAGTTTGCCAAAATATCGTCCAAAAGGTTGAGAAAGATCAAATACCTATAATTCTCGACCAATTCCATAATGGCAAAAATAATATACATCGAGGTATCAATGAAACCATTCGCAGAATAAAGGAAAAATACAATTGGCAAGGACTAACTAAAGACGTTGACAATTTTATCAAAAACTGTCAGACTTGCCAGAAGGCAAAAGTTTACCGAAAAAATCTCGACAGCCCTCTCGTCATCACCGAAACTCCACGGACACCCTTCGAACGTGTCAACATCGACATTCTCGAAGTCCCGACAAGAAACTATGCTTTAACTATCCGGGACGAACTAACAAAATTCTCTCAGGCCTACCCCATAACCGACAAATCCGCAAAAACCGTTGTTAGTACTTTACTACTCTATTTCCAACACTTCGGTACCCCATTACGGATACATTGTGATTATGGCAGGGAATTCGACAACACACTAATGAGAGACTTGTGTAAACTATTTGACATCAAACTATCTTATTCTAGTGTGGGACATCCCCAGTCAAATGGTTCATTAGAACGATTCCACTCGACCTTATTAGAGATGATTAGAATCCATAAACTAGAAAATCCTGACGAACACCCTTTTAACATCCTCCCTTATGCAATCATTGCATATAACAATTCTGTAAACAAAACTCATGGATTCACCCCTTACGAACTTGTTTATGGACATACTTCGAGTAGGACTCCAGAAACTCTCTTCAACCAACAAGCCCTGATAACTAAGTACATCAGAGATCTCAATAATCGTATCTCTCACTATTATAAAATTGCTCGCGAAAGAACGGAAATCCAAAAACATAAAGCGAAAGTCAGATTTGATGAACACGTTTCTGAAAATCTCCCTAACTATCAAATAGGCGATAAAGTCTATATTAAAGAATCCCAGATCAAGGACAAACTCCAAAATAAATTCAATGGTCCTTTCGAAATCCTGGAGATTCACAGAAACTCCGCAACAGTACTAAACCCTAAAACTAACAAAAAATCAAAAGTAATTTCGACCGAATGAAACCGTTCTCAGAAAGTTAATTTCTGTTTCAGGTTTTGCCTGCTGTTCGGGTCAGCAGTATCCCAATTTCAAATACAACCAATAAACAATACTTTAGGTATCTACTTCCATAACGAAGCAGAAATAACTGTATCCAATGATAAATGGACACTTTTAGTACACAGGAACATTTCTACACTAGAACAAGTATTTACAACAAATAACAGAATATTACAAACTCTTGTAAAAACTGTTAACTTCAATTCTTTTGCTATGAACTACTTTCGCGCAGACGTACAAACCCACATTAACCTTCTCAATCAAATTTCTAACTCAATCAAACAGAAATTTACTGACATTCACATGGACACTAAAAGACACAAACGAGGTATACTTGATGGGGCAGGTACCCTTTTTAAGGCAATCACCGGCAATTTAGACGCCGCCGACGGAAAATACTTTACCAAAAGCATAAACCGCTTAAATCAAGGCCAACTTCAAATTGAGAACTTACAAAAAAACCAAATAAGTGTCACCACATCCGTAATTAAAAACTTCAACGAAACTATCCAAAATCTTAGAATTGACGAGAAACTTTTTAACGATAACATGATAAAGCTGGAAAACACTATCGGAAAAATTAATGATAAGGTCGCCTACGTCGAATCAAAACTCGCACTACTTGAAATGTGTGAAAAACTTATGGAGAATTATCTCTACTTAGAAGATAATTTGAATGATGTTTTAAATTCTATCACATTCGCGCGTCTGAAAATAATTCACTCTTCAATTTTAACACCAGAACATCTTATTACCTCATTACAGGAAGTATCGCAAAATTTAGTCAAAAGTAACCTTCCATTGGCTGTAAAGTACTCGAGCATCGCACAATATCTGGAAATTATTGAACTAGAGGCATTTCAAACATATACCGATCTTATATTTGTGTTAAGAATCCCTTTAGTCGAACAACATCCTTACACAGTCTTTCATTTATATCCTATCCGTATATACGATGAAAGAACAGGTTTACATCATATGCTATCCTTCACTCAAAAATATCTTGCAAAGAATGATGATTCTTTAATGTTTATTCCGATCAAAGACTTAAGTGCGTGTAAACCGTTATCCACTCGTAAGAAACTGTGTTCTGAACTTTACGCATACCCTATTGACACAAACGCGTTATGTGAAGCTCAACTTCTAAAGAATGTCCAGAAGGTACCCGACAACTGTAAAAGCTCACTAATATTCACTCAAGGATACAACGTTCAAAAACTAGAACCCAATACATGGCTCATAATTACTTCTGAACCCATAAGCGTTACAGTGAATTGCGCTCAAACAAACCCAAAAACTCTTACAATCTCCCTCAACTCCATATTGACTCTTCAATCAGAGTGTAGTGCGTTTATAGGAATTACAAAAGTTCAAGCCGAATCTGGTAAACAAACCGATGTTCTAGAAACCTTCCAACCAGTAACAGTGCCGTTCAACTGTTGCGACGCAGTGCCAGAAAAAATTATAATTCCTGAACTTCAGCCCCTGAAGCTGAACACGCTTAACGTAGAAGAATTAGACGTAGCAAATCACAAATTGGAACAATATTCCAGAGACCTCGATGGTCTCATAAACCAGCCGTTTGTAACCAAAAATATCTCTTGGTTTACCTATACAACCATAGCTGCTCTCATGATCATAGCAGCACTCATCACCTTCCAAGCTGTCAAAAAGAGGATGGTAAAACCTCCAAAGGACTGCAATCCTGACCAGACTTCAGTGCCTCAGCCAAGACTCAAATTCTTCCCCAAGCTTAGGCCTGTTTTGAAAACAGAACAAAGCTTAGAGACGCAAGTTTAGGTATACACTTTATGTTCTCTAAAAACACCATTTTTAATATTGATTTATATCATTAACCTTTTTATTTTTTTACACATTATTTTATTTACATTTCCTTTTACTTTATATTTTATTTTGATATGTTTAGGTTAAGCATTTAATTATTACTCGTATTATTTTATTGCTCATTTATTTTAACATATATTGATTTTATTTTACAAATATCAATTTGATTTTTACCTATTACTTTATTTTATTCATATTTTATACACTTATTACTTATTATTCATACCATTCAAACATCATTTTATATTATTTTATGTTCTGTTCCTAAAAGTTGATGTTATAGCATCAACTTTTGATATGTAAGGGGAGTTGTTATATGCAAAATATATCAGCACTTAGTTCACACAGTCGAGAAGTCAACGGAATTTAAAGCGTACGTGACTTCTCAGGGATATCAAATTACATCTTGAATTATATGCAAACAACTTCCCGGAAACCTACACGAGTCCGTTTAACCAGTAAAAACGCTGACTTGCATCAGCACTTTTGGCAATATTATAAAAGCAACTGGAAACGTTCTCGTGTTGTCATTCAAATATTATCACTTATAGTATTAAGTATTTCAAGTAATTAATTGTTTAAATTTTGATTTTGTATGTTTTAAATAAATAATCTTTTTTTAAAAAGTGATTTGAATCAAAGTGAATATAAAATATATATATATATATATATATATATATATATATATATATATATATATATATATATATATGTATTAGATTGTTTCGGGAATTCATCCGCGTAGTTGATAACTGATCCCTGCCGGGATCGATGGTAAAATGACGACGTTTCGGCAGAGTCACATCTGCCCTCTTCAGGTCGGTTCGCATAATTCTCGTAGCCTTCTGCTTTCGCTTCTAGTTACTCGAATACTAAAACATACTCACTTTAATAGAATGTTCTAAGAATTAGATAAGTTCTGGATTTCATTGTGTGCGTTTAGACTGTGAGGCCTCTTCGCGATTTCAACTGACTCTCTTACGAGTCTACAGTTTCCAACACTCTAGTATGGTCAAAGTATATTCAGAGCGCCAAGGGCCAATCAAAGGCAGCCGTTCACGGTACCAACCTATAAGCGCCGAACCGCGACTATATAACAGCGTGCAGGCTACTGAGCATCCTAGTATTATGCGAACCGACCTGAAGAGGCAGATGTGACTCTGGCGAAAAGTCGTCATTTTAGCATCGATACTATTTTCAATACCAACAGGAAAACAAGCACGGTGGAGGACTGCGAAGGCGACGATCCTTTTTAGAACAAGGTGTGTTCGAGATTCGATGTACAGACTGTCATAAAACCTAGGTGGGGCAAACTAACAGAAGAATTCAAGCTAGAAGGGATGAACACCAGAACGCCATAAGAAAGCAAGAAAAAACTTCATTCATTGCGGAACAAGCCACTACGAAGTCACACCGAATAGATTTTGAGAATACCAGAGTACTGGCAAATATCGAACACCCGAAATCGAGACCTTAACTGAATGAAATAACCAATCAGCAAGCGGAAGGCGTGGCCACTGAGCACCAAGAGCCAATCATACGCAGCCGTTCACGGTACCAACCGATAAGCGCCGAACCGCTATTATATAACTGCGTGCACGCTACTGAACATCTTAGTATTCTAGTAACTAGAAGCGTAAGCAAAAGGCTACGAGAATTATGCTAACCGACCAGAAGGGGGCAGATGTGATTCTGCCGAAACATCGTCATTTTACCATTGAACCCGGTAGGGATCAGTTAACAACTAGGCGAATGAATTCTCGGAAACAACCTAACACATTTAGTGCCCGCGAAAACCTTTATGTATATATAGATATTTCGAACTCAACTGATGGTAGTCCCTATTTAATATTACAATTTATCGGGGTAAATCAGGACAAGATGTAAAGTGCCAATAGACAGAATGAATAAAAGTTTTTTATAGTTAACATCATTTGACAGAAATTACCCCTATAAATGTGAAATGCAATTTGTTCCGATCAAACATAAAATTAGCTATAAAAATGTACATTTTACTCTGATCTTACGACCAGAAACATCAAATTTTATTGATAACGAAAATGTATTTGGTTGGAAACTGGCATAATTGAGTATTATTGTGTTATTCCTTGCAGTAAGCTTCTAATAAAGTAAAAAATAAAATTAAAAAAATTGAGTTTTACAGTGAAATTAGAAATAAGAGAAATCTTGAATTGCCAAGAAGGATGCTTTTTATTCCATAAGTTTAAAAACATTAGACAGTAGTCGTTTGACATAATCTAACCTAACCTTATAAATATAAAGTAACTCTTATTTGTTTATTGCGATTTTTTATGTTAGATTTCTCTTCTCACGATGCTGAAAAACAGATAAATCAAAATTAGTTCTATGAATAAGTGTCATTTTTGAAAAGCACTATGTTTCCTAAAGAATTTATGAGAACAAAATAAATATTCAAGATATTTTATAAACAAAACCATTAAGCATATCGAGAAAAATCGAAATAATTAAAATACAACACAAAGTACTTCTAAATTAAATAAGAACGGAGAACCTGAGAACAACTCCGACAAAAATAAACGTGTTGCAGATATACACAACGTAACAACGATTATTAAAACAAATAATGTACTAAGATATAATTCACCAAAATCAAAATCGGAAACCGCTACATAAAGTGCCAAAAATTTTGTATACAGTGAATCTTGGGCGGGAACCTCCATAAGTACTGGTGAAATATCATGTAGGCTTCTCCAAATGAAGAAAAAAGAACACCATTACAACATCTTGGGAACACTCATAAGACACATCGAGCTTGGCAAACCATGTACTATCTGATAATGGTAAATAGAATATATGAACTGGGACAAGACCAAGACAATGGTTAAACAAGGGGAAAAAATCAGGAGTTCTTTGCTGTTAAACCGCAGATCCTGTCCAATGAGAATTAAAAAGGGAGCTCCAAGATTAATTAGTCAGGAACGAAATATTCAACAAGCGAACTCTACATCACCTACATATTCCCTCGGAGGAAACTAAAGTTGTGGGAAATTTCCACAAATTACCCTTACTACACTTTTGATTGTCAATTATTTATCGTAACTGTTTTTCAGAAAAAATATGTCCTCAGTAATTGGGAAATTACGTAACTCTTTTTCTTCCAATGTTAGTTTTGCAGGCTTGTAGCCTTCAAGGCTGATGGTGGTCTTGGTCTGAACGATCTTATCGACCGTATACAAGTGTTTTATTATATATGATTAAAATTACTATCACTATTCACTCTTAGAGCTTTCGTTGATTGTTCGGGAATAACCAGGAGAATCCGCCATCTTAACCGAATGTCCACCGAACGCATATGTTTAGTTTCTCTTAAAAGCCTAACGTATCACCTCGTTTGAACAACCCTGTATATGAAGTATATAGCAGACATTCTTCTCATAAAATAAATAATTTCTAGACAAATAAGGTAAAAATACAGATTTTACCGAAAAAAAAAAAAAACAAACGAAGAATACGAGCTCTTAAAACCTCTTAATTGTTTTCGAAGGATATGAAAAGAGTGATTTATAACCTATTGTTCCCGTGTCAGAGCTTTACGGCTCATTCATTCTTGGATTATTAAGGGAAAAACATAAAAATTTTCTATAGTTGTAAAACATAAAGGTTTACATTGGAACAAGTCGATTAATTAGCTTCATTTTATTAACTGTCTTACGCAAATAATTTCATAAAAAGCCTAACTTCGTCCTTTGTAATATTCTGAATATTTATTAAGCCAAATAATTGCAGCATCAAACTAATTAAATAACATTTTTATTATTAATGTTTGCACTAGTGTTTGCCTAATAAATAAATATATGAAATAAAAATACAAAAATCTACATTCAAAAAGTATCTTAACTAAAAGGCAAGACACAATATTTCTATACAACAATTAAATGCTTCATTTAACGGAGGTGTATGTATGTATCTGTTCACTGGGATTTTTTTCGCCCCATTTTTTGTAATTGATAAGTAATTTGTAATGAAGATAAAGGGGCAATTTCTAAAATTTGGTGAATGTCCTTTACAGAAATTCTTTCTCACAGAAAGTCACTTACTGTCAACAATATCCAAAAAATAATACATCACTAATTCATAAATAATCCTGAATAAATCTTGAAGCTTCCTAAATCTTTGGAAACTGTAGAAAAAAATTATAGGGAGTGCTTAGAAATTGGCGCCCTTTTTTCTCAACGCTATTGGATGTTACTAGGCTAGAAAAGGGGGAGTATATGCTTACAACCCTATACCTAAATTAAACGGTTTTTGTTTAAACTTGGAAAAATTAAAATTTCCGTGTGGTTATTAGAGATATCTGAATTATCAGTAGCTTTTTTTTGAATGAATTGATATGAAACTAATGAACATTACTTTAATGTGCTAATTATTTATGGAAAATTTGATATGTTTGTTGAAAGAGACTCTGAAATCTTTCCTCTGCGATATACGGATAGACGAAACCATATCATATCATGACACCATGACACATTTTGTTAAAAAGCAAAACAAAAATAATCAGCCATAGACAATGGATGTGGATCATCCACAATTCTAAAACACACACACACACACACACACACACACACACACACACACACACACACACAAATTTTGATATTTTATTAATTTTACTGCATACAAATATGTGTGTATATTATCAGTAGGTTCTTATTGAATAATATAAAATTAAAAACTGCTTAAAAATCGTCATCATCAGAATCTAACGCTACTCTTCTCCTATCAAACTTTACAGTCGTTTTGTTTTGAGTTTGGTTACTAACGTTTTCTAGGAGTCCTATAAGATCTTTTTCTCCAATTTTTGTCATTATTTGTCCACTTTGAGCCATTCTTAATAGCATATTTTCAACCATTTTCCCTTTTTCTGGCTTACCTAACATCAGAGTATTTAATCTTGCCCTAGCCGACTGATCTAGTATTTGTGATAGTATAGAATTTTTTGCATCTTCTTGAGCTCTTATTTGCTCTTCCTTGGCAACATTTGCATCATTTCCCTTATATTGTTTTTGAAGTTCAGCCAATCTTTGTTTTGTCAGTTCTTCTAATTCTGGGTCAGACATTCCATAAAATTAAATTACTGAGTTTTTATAAGTTTTATAATAAATGGTATTAAAAATTCTACGGGGTGGTTGTTGGTCCACTACCGGGCGCCTCCCCAGGTGGCGGATAGGGGAACGCTCTTCAGCAATGGGGAGTACTGAGGATTTCCTCAGGGCGGACCAAAATCAGATAGGGGAAGGAACCCCGAAAATAAACCATTTATGGATATGGGTGATAAGGTGAACTTAATACCCCAGGTGGGTACCTCTGCAGAGGATAATCCCGCCACCGGTTCCGATCGAGTGAAAGCCTCGGTGGCCGGTGCACGCTCCACGGATTCTGGGGGGAGCGAATTATCACTGGTTCCGTCACATAGTGACAAGAAGAAGAACACTAGTAATGGTACAACATCGACCATTACAACTAGAGCTGGCAGCAAGACACTATCCAGCCAGGTCCTCCAAAAGGCGAATAGTGGAGTTGACGTCCAACAAAGGGCAACAAATGAGAGTGGCGCTCCAAACAAATTAGGAGCAAAGATCGATGAGCTCTTGAAGTTCATTGGGCCTAGGCACAATGTACATCATGAGATCAAGAAACTGGCACACGCCATTAAGTCAGAATATGACAAATATCAGACGTCAACGACGCGGCCACCTCCTGTAGCGAAACCTGCTACAACACAGACATCGCCAGTAAAGGTGTCAAACACTCAGACACAAGGTGGACAGCAAAAGGAGGTCCCAAAAACGGCTGCCTCAAAAGCAGCTAACTCAAAACCGGCTGCATCAACACCGGCGGCCCCAAAGCAGGCGGCTTCAATAAAAGTAGCCTTTGTAGCAAGGACCTCGCCACCGAAGGTCCCGCCATCAGTAGCCTCATCAAGTAAGGCACCACCACTTAAAACGCTTAAACCGGTGCTAGCTACCAAGCTAAAGCCCGGTAAGGAAGGTCGCCAGAACATCGGGCAAACTACCCAGGGAACAACAAGTAGGGTGGTCAATTCAGAAGCGGAGAGAAACAATGGATTAAAATCCAAGTTTAAACCGCAGACCAAAAACCAACCTGCAAACCAGTGAACTGACTGGCAAGTGGTAAAGAGGAAAAAGGCCCCGAGGACCAATAAGCAAAAACCAGCGCCACATTGTACGCTGCTTATAAAGAAAGGCGAGAAGAGCTCCCATGCAGATATCTTGCGAGGTATCAAGAATGATCCCACCTTGCAGGATATAGGCAAAAAAGTCAATAAGATCCGACGAACAGCTAAGGGAGATCTACTTTTGTTATTCGCCAAGGCAGACGCTCAGGAGATGGAGCGCTATTGTAACGCCATCAAGAATAAGCTCCCAAGCGGGGCCACTGTACAATCTCGAATACCGCAAATCGAGATTGAAATTAAAGACTTGGACGAGATCAGTACCAAGGAAGACGTAGTAAACCTGCTCAAAGATAATATCGACGGCCTGGCAGAGATCACTGAGGAGGCAGTGAAATCACTTCGACGGGCATATAGATCAACACAAACGGCAGTTGTTTGTCTCCCAGAGGTCCAGGCCAAGAAAGCCATCGCACTTGGAAAGCTGAAACTTGCGTGGGGCACAGTACGTGTTCGCGAGAGGATCAGCCTTCGACGGTGCTTCAAATGCTGGCACTTTGGGCACAACGCCCAGGCGTGCAGAGGCAAGACTGACCGAAGCAGTTGTTGTCACAGATGCGGAGGCGCTGGTCACAATGCGTCGGCTTGTCAACAACCTGCCAAGTGCTTACTCTGCAAAGAGAAAGATAGTAGGTCAGACTGCCGGCACGTTGCGGGTAGTTGGAAATGTCCGATCTACCAACAGGCGATGAGAGCAGCACAAGCCCGTAAATGAAAGTACTGCAACTCAACCTCAACCATTGCGAAGCAGCCCAAGACCTACTGGTACAGCGGGTGCGGGAATTGGATTGCGACGTAGCCATAATCTGCGAGCAGTACAAAAACTTCGACACCCTGTCCTGGGTAAATGACACAACGGACAGAGCAGCGATATGGGCTTGCGGTAAACTTCCGTTCCAACAACTCCCAAATACCCTCAAACCATGGCTTGTGAGAGCCAAAGTGGGAGGGGTTCACTTCTATAGCTGCTACGCACCTCCTAGTGCACAGCTCGAGGAGTTCGAGTTATTCTTGGACACCTTGGCGGAGGATGTACGGAAGCGTGAATCGGTCGCCATCGCAGGAGATTTCAACGCCTGGGCAATTGACTGGGGATGCCGGGAAACGAGCGTGAGAGGACGAGCTCTCCTTGAGACCATGTCTTCGCTCAACCTGGTACTCCTCAACACAGGAGACGTAAGCACATATCGCAAAGGCACAGCCAGCTCCATTATCGATGTGACATTCGTTAGCAGCAACCTAATTAAAGGGGGCTGTGAGTGGCGGGTCGATGAGGAGTTTACTAATAGCGACCACCAAGCTATTATATGGGAAATCAACACCACTCCCAAACGAAGATTGTGTGTCAGTCGTGCGAGGTCACAGCCAGTCGGTTGGTACAAAAATGCTTTCGATGCTGATTCATTCGCCTTGGTTATGGAGCAGGAACCATTGTCAATAGCAACAAGCGCAGAAGCCACTGCCAAAGAGGTAATGACAAGCGTTGTCAAGTCCTGCGATGCTTCCATGCCAAGGAGACGGCAGAACAACAGCCGCCCACCAGTTTACTGGTGGAACGACACGATCTCACAACACCGACGAGAGTGTCTCAAAGCACGAAGGCTGCATCAACGAGCACGGAGACGCGACAGGGTCACAACAGAAGAACTAAGGCTCGACTATGAGATCAAAAGACAACAACTACGAAGAGCCATTCTCTCAAGCAAGAGATCCTACTGGAAGGAGTTGTGTGACGAAGTTAATCAAGATCCATGGGGGAAACCGTATAAAATCGTGATGCATAAAATTAAGGCCCCTCCCATGACATCAACGAACTGCCCCGAATCATTGTACCGCATTGTCACTCACCTGTTTCCTGCGAAGCCTGAGCTACCCGCTTATCCTTCGTGGCAGGTGAGGGACGAAGATATACCATCAGTGACTATGAATGAGCTGATGGGCGCGTGCAACCGGCTCCAAAACGGTAAGGCTCCCGGTCCAGATGGCATACCTAACATCGCGCTAAAATGCGCCATAGCCAATAGGCCTGACATGTTTCTACACATGTATGAGACCTGCCTAAAGCAGGGGGTTTTCCCGACTAAGTGGAAAAAGCAGAGGCTTGTGCTCCTCCCTAAAGGGGGAAAGAAACCTCCCGAAGAACCGTCATCATATCGTCCCCTCTGTATGTTGGACTCTGCGGGAAAACTCCTTGAAAGGATAATAGCAGATAGGCTGGAGCCCTACGTTGAGCCGAAACTTTCCACCAACCAATTCGGGTTCAGAAAGGGGAGATCAACCATCGATGCCGTGACACTCGTTACCAACATCGCCAGAGAGGCTATCTCGGGAAAGAGATGGAGAAGAGGTGGAAAAAAGTACTGTCTAATAGCCACCCTGGATATCAAGAACGCCTTTAACTCGGCCCGCTGGGACCGCATTTTGGAGGCTCTTGCCAGGATGGAAGTTCCGCAGTACTTGCGCAGAATGGTTTCAGCGTATTTCAAGGACCGCATCTTGTTGTACCAAACTGAAAATGGGCAAGTAGACTATAAGATCACAGGAGGTGTACCTCAGGGCTCTGTTCTTGGCCCCCTCTTATGGAACGTAATGTACAACGACCTGCTCCTGCTCGGTCTGCCTGAGGGCGTCAGGCTAGTGGCATTCGCCGATGATGTGGCATTGATCATAGTGCGCAAGCACATAGAGGAGATACAAACAACCTTCTCATTCGCTATAGCCACAATTCAGCATTGGATGCTCGCAGCGGACTTGAGTTTAGCAGAGCAAAAGACCGAAACACTTCTTGTTAGCAGTCGGAAGGCAAGGGAAACCATCACCCTCAAAATAGGCGACACCTACATACAGTCGCAGCCCTTCATCAGCTATTTGGGGGTGCTCCTGGACACACGGCTCAACTTCAAAGAGCACATAATCGCGGCCAGCAAGAAAGCAGCTGGGGTACAGGGGGCATTATCTAGAATAATGCCGAATGTCGGGGGCCCTAGACAGATAAGAAGACAGCTACTGGCAACAGTAACTACTTCTGTTTTGTTGTACGGGGCACCGGTATGGGAGAAATCGCTCGAGCTACCATCGTACCGCCGGAAAATGAAATCAGTCCAGCGGCTCTCAGCGATTCGAGTGGCATCATCCTACCGCACTGTGTCTTACGAGGCGGTGATTGTGATTGCCTCTACCCTGCCAATCGACATCCTGGCTGCAGAAAGGGGACGGCTTTATCGCAGAAAGTTAGAAAAAGACCAGCCGACAGGAAACAGCGATGAAAGAGCCATGAGTCTAGGGCAATGGCAGGAGAGGTGGGACAGCTCTACTAAAGGCCGGTGGACATATCGATTGATACCTAACATCAGTCGTTGGGTCAACCGCCAGCATGGGGAGGTTGGGTTTTACATCACTCAACTACTGACTGGACATGGATGCTTTCGAGCATACTTGCACAGGTTCAGGAGGGCAAACTCCCCAAACTGCCCACACTGTACGGACGTGGTAGAGGACGCGGAACACGTGTTCTTCTCCTGCCCCCGGTTTCAGGATCAACGTGCTGAAGTGGAGAGGATTCTGGAGACTAATATCGTTCCAGAACAAATAGTAGAAGCCATGCTGAAGGGCCCCCAAGCCTGGAACTTGGTATCAGATTACGCGGAGACTATCCTCAAAGAGCTCCGCAATACCTTCGAGGAGTAGGCTTTAGAGGCTTTCAATGTAAGAGCAGTTAACATCTGCAATGAACCACCCTTGCGAAGTAGTATTGACAAAGAGTGCCGCAGGGGACCATGGTTGTAGGAGAAAGAGGTTAGGGTTTTAGCGGGTATACGGTATACTGGTTTCAATGCAACGATTACTCTTGCTTTGAAGTCATTGCATCGGGAGTCCCGCACGACGGCTAGCACGTGCTAGTTAAGTACGCAATGTATTTCCCCCCTCTTCGGATAAAAAAAAAAAAAAAAAAAAAAAAAAAAAAAAAAAAAAAAAAAACACACACACACACACACAGGAACAAACAATAAATTGAATAAACTATAGTAAATGTTGTCTCTGACTTCCAAACATTTTACAATTCTTCTTGTTGTTAGAAGGGCAGCATAGACAATAGAGAACGACGAGACCATCGATGATTCGAGGTCAAATTTAATAGATGTAAATAATTTTCTAATATTTCGAGATATCTCTAATATAAAAATAAACGAAAAATATTTCTTTATCTCACCCATCGATCTCCATTTTTTACTGCAGCAAAAACATTCAAACTCTTTCTCAAAATACGAGTGGATTAGTATCACTCCAGTGATGTGAGTTAGACGGTTGAACGTTACATTTTGGATACATTTTGCCTGATCCGTCCAAACCATTTTATGTAAAAAATGCTGGTCTGCCTGAATTTTGATTAAAATGAGTTCGCAAAAGTCATTTCTTCTTTGGGCGTCATTTGCTCTTAAATTCTGAACTAATGAGAATGAATGCGGATGGTACTTACGTTTTTTAGAATCCTATGAATACTCATCATAGGTATTCCCATATCTCCTTCTGCATCTACTAAGGAGTAGAGTTCATTCTCTTTATTATCTACTACAGGTTTCCTTTTTTCATGCTTTTTTACAAACTGCACGTGTGATTTGCAATTGGGAATGAGACGCATCAGGGGGTCATGAGCGGTTTCACAGGCTCTTTTAATAACTTTATTACATTCCCCGTAAATTATTAACAAATTGAAGTGATTTTCGTTACTAAATCCTAAACAGTACAAAATAAATGCTTTCGATAAGATTATGCTTTAAGATGAAATTATTAGCAAATATTGGTGGATGACACTTCAGTAATTGTTTCTTGTGGATTCTTTTAAAAAAAGCCTATTGATAATTCAAATATCTCAATTAACCATATGCAAATTTTAGTTTTTCCAAGTTTATAGAAAAACGTTTTAAATTAGGTATGAGGTTGTAAGCAAAAACTCTCTTTATTTTTAGCGTAAAGTCCACTGGCGTTAAGAAAAAATGGTGGTGCCATTTACTAAAGATTCAGAACACTTCAAAAATTGGCAATTTTTGGTTTTTTTGTGAAGGACTGCATATGTCAAAATTAAAAAAAAATGGAAACAACTTTCAACTGGAGCCATATAGACATGACGTTTCCAATAAAGTTATATTTATCCTAGATTCTAAAAATGTTATAAAAACATTTTAAAAAACAAAGTTGGAGTCCACTTCCGGTAGAACTGGAAGTCGTTTAAGACTGAAAATATACTAATTTTCAGATTAATACTCCCAGGAGTTTCCCATATACAGCTCATCGTGATATCCTGTACCTGTACAATACACCTATTCGTACATGGGAAGACTGGTTGGTCATATTGTAGAGATTTCTTGGTCTCAGAACATCTGCGAGGAAAAATTGCTGTATAGGAAAACCCTTAATAGGCACAATTTTTCAGATTTGCCCTTTCTTCATTTTGTCTTCATTACAAATTTCAAATACTGTTACAGAAAACAGGGAGGTGAGAAAACCCAATGAGTGGATAGGATAATCAAGAACCTCCTCAATAATCATTTCGAAATTACTTTTATTTTATGTTTGATTCGACATCGACTTCTATAAATATTTAGTTGTTGCAGAGAAATATTATACCTTGCTTTTTAGTAAATAACTATAGTTGTACTCAGTTTTTGTTATTTTAAAAATTTAGTTTACAATTTCTAGTGATAGGTACAGGTTAGCTTTACGAATGAGGAAAGACGGCTCCTTGGAATGAAAGATAAAAAACAAAACGTTTCGAAAGAAATAGTAGGATAAACATAAAATAATTACGAATGAATGTTCTCAGGTTTGCAAAAATAGATTATCGGGTACAGAAACTTATGTGTTAAATAAATTGAGAAACGAAATTGTAGAATATCGATATTATAGCCTTAATATTTCAATGTCAGGAATGGTGAATAGAAATAGTAATGGCCTTTCTATAAATATCTTCTAGTTTGGAGTTTTTATTTGACGTCTGGTCTCCTACATTTCAAACTCATATTGACTCAACTGAAATAGTCCAAAATAAGTACATTCGATTGGTAGCTATCAAGCTTAAGATGGACCTTAATAATTATCGTAGGACTAATATGATTAGTACAATGAGGTTAGATATTATAGAAATGAGACATTTAAAGTTTGCTTTATTTACGGGATGTTGTATTGCCTAATAGATGGTCCCCAGCTTCTATCTCTAATATCTCTGACATAACGTGCCGCAACGTAAATTTAAGTCAATTTTTACTTTCTTCCATGCTACTAACTCTGTTTTAAATGTCAAATTAATATATATTTTTTAATTTGCCCCTTTTTGAAAATAGTACGCAGGTGAGTCAAGTCTGTATTGATGTATAGAACCTCTTTATGGCATAGAGCGATGAGGAAACAGACATCGTGAACATGGAAAAAAATGGTATGGCCGATCCTTCTAAGGGTGGCATGTGCATATAGGATATCGAAACGGAAGGGGTGTAAATGATCACAGGGGAATTTCCATTCAGCTTCTTGTAGTAGAGAAGGTGAGATTGCACGGGAAATAGAGAGAGAGAGAGAGAGAAGAGTGAGAGAAATAGAAAGGACCATGCGAGGCAAGACCTATTCTAGGTGGGGGGCGAATGAGGAGAAGGCTGAGGCATTTGACGTATGAGCTAATTCAGTTTCTAACTGGGCACGGCTCCTTTAGAGGTTATCTGTGCAAGATTAAAAAAGTGACAGACGAAATATTTGTTTATTGTGGAGAGGTAGACAGCCTAAAGTATACTGTTTTTGTGTATGAAAGTTGGGGCGCTGAGAGATAGAAGCTTATTGCTGCGAGGTGGTAACACTATATAACTTATGACGCATAATCGGGAAAAATGGGGTCTGATAAGTGAGTATATTCACTTTAAATAGCGCAAAGAACGAGACGTGTTAGATAGGGAGCAGGCACACAGATAATAAGAAATTATGGCTGCCCATGGAATGTCGGGCAAGCAAGAAGTCAATTAAGAAAGGGGAAATAGCAACTTAGAAGACGCGAACATTATCATCAGAGGAGACTCGTCGAGCCAATATTACAAATGAAGATTTGAGACAAAGAATAAGAAAAGCTGTAGTTGTGGTGAGGATATGTCTACTCAAGTGGAACTGGGCAGGACATATAGTTACAATGCGCAATATAGATGCAAAGATACGTCCAAGAGCTGATAACCGTAGTAGAGGAATAACATCTACTCGTACATTAAAACTGTGACAAATAACTGAGTTCCAGCTGCTCAAGAGAGAAAGAGATGGCAATCAATAGGGGAGGCATATGTCCAACAGTCACTCAAAGAGATGGGGTGATAATAATCCGGTAAAATTTATAATAATCGCATTAGCACATTACTAGTGTTAATCATTGAATATTGCATCGTTCGAAGTTACCCAAGTATATTATTTTAATTAACTCAGACGTCGTTAGATATTTGTAGTTACATTTTTGTCTAAACTAAAATACACCAGATGTCGTAGTAAACAACTAAATTTATTTGTGATATCGGAATAAAATAATCTATATTCTGATTAATCGTCTGAAAAAGATTGATTAAACAGATCGAAAATCAAAGGCACAGAGATCGGTCTTTCGAAAAGTCCATGTAGATTTAACATCATTAAAACCATAAAGTAGGGGTCAGGTCATTCATGATTTCTCTCATTACTTTAAATTTTGTAATTTTGGGAGTAGAGTTTGGTTCGCTTTCCTAAGAAAATAAATTATACTTGCATTAAATTCTCCCGATTTCATGTGTCATATATTTTATTTTACTAATTTTTGGAAGCATTGTGATCATTTTCTGGTGGGAAAATAAATATTTAAATTACTTATATTATTGAGATATTGTAGGATGCTTTCCGTTTCCGAGTTAGAGGCTCAGAATGGGCAGTTGTTTTACAGTTGGAAGTGTAAATCTTAAATTGGATTTATATTGGAGTGACTCCCTGATTTATGTTTGCTGATGCCGTTGTTGTGTTGAAAAGAAACAATGAGTGTTTTAATTTTTGTGAGTTGGAAGGAGAATGTGAAACCGTAAAAGAATTTATATTGGTTAATTGTATATCGTACGGCATCGATTGAGACTAGCTCGGCGTTTGAATACATTCTGCTTCATTCACTAAATAAAATAAAATAAAAAATTCATAATTTACGTCCACACTGTCAATGTCAAACAGTGCCGCCAGATTGCTACAAAAATTTATGTTATATGACATGACCATTTATTTACATTACATGGCCCCATTCCTGCAAAATCCTGTTTCTTAATACTGGGTTGATTGATCTTTCGCAAAATGACCATATTAACACTTTAAAGATCTCTATTTTATTAAAAATCTATAATATAGTTCTTCTGTTTGTCAACCGATTTTCTTGAGTTTTTTAATTGTTAATTGAATGCCTTTAGTGTCGATTTTCGACCACTATGCGACCGCTAGTATTGTTTAAATCATTTTCTTCTAGTTAAAATTTGCAGTTAACATAGCTACTCTTATTGTTTGACTCCATTTTAAAGTCTACAAATAAAATTAACCAGTCCCTGCCTAGTGTTCATCAGGTAAATAGGTGCTGTGTAAAGGTTTGTGTTGAGCTGTAGGTCGAACTAAAGTCATATAATGTAGCTCACAAGTTCCTAATATTACTTTGAGTTTGTAAAATTACAAATTTCTTATCCAAAAGAAAGAAAAATACAACTTTGCGTGGTACCAATTTCATTCACCACATGTGATGGACTTTGGGATCGAATTTTGATTAATCTATCTAATCATTTTCATGTTTATGTCAAATTTAATAAATAATTATTATTTTAGTCATACATGTGGTTCTTGTTTTGAAGAAATAAAACACCACTAAAAGAAAATACTATCTCCGAGACTGAGACCATGTAAATGGATAGATAAAACCATCCAACAGAGAACACTAGACATAGTGTGGCGAATTTACCATATCAAATATCGGAGTCGTATTCCTCGCGAGATTGTCAAATTAAAACCATAATTCTAAAAATTTTAACTCACGAGCGAAGATAAATACTTTGCTCGTAAGTTAAAAACTCTTTGCTTTTGTGAATATGGCTAGTACACAATTATGAAACGGTACAACTATTTGTTATAAGTAAGGTATGTTTTGTCCGTATTGTAGTATTAATGCTTTTGAAGCATTATTAATTTTAAAGTATCCAATTCGTTCGAAAAACTGTTAACGTGACAATATAGAAGACAACTGTGGAATTAACAATGTCAGAAATTAGGGCCGAACGTCTGGGATATAGCAGTCAAGAAGTGGAATGAGCTGAACGAGGCACCTAATATAAAACTAAGATCTGCCAGGAAAGAACAAATCACCCTCTTTGTGGGAAATACCAAGAAATGGGAGAGACTGCAAAATGTCAATGGCGAATCTGTACTCAAACTCAAATTGATATACTAACAACGGCTATCCAACATCTGAAAATCAACAAGGCCCGGGAAAAGATAATATTCCGCCAGAAGCTGTAAAACTTTTAACAAACCAAGAGTTTCTTACGATCTGGAAAACAGTTAAGGTGATTTTAATTAGAAAAGGGGGACGAACAGCAGTAGGTCCCTCACTATACAGACCAATCTGTCTCCTGGATGTTTTAGGTAAATTGTTAGAGAAAGTCATCAAAAATAGGCTAGAGATAGAACTGGAAGGGGAGAAAATCAGACAGCTTTAGATGATCATTGTAATTGTAGTTAACCGGATAACAAATAGGATTGGAAATATGACAACTAAATGAGTTACGTTAATTACTTTTGTCGTGTAAAATGTATTTAATTTTGCCCGTTAATGGAATATAATCAAATAACTAAAAATATGAAGATTAACCAGTATCATATTGTTTTCTGAATGATAATTGTGGCATCTCCGGTTTTTATTTTTTCTGAGTTCTTTGGGAATAACTAACACATAAACTTGAAAGTCTGTATATTTCAAAAGTTTTATGTGGTAGTTATTCCCACAAAATAAAAACCGGGATCCTATTACCCTGATCGAGAGTAGCTGGCATAACACCCAATACATTTGCTAGCTCTGGAACACAAAAATAACTACGATAATAAGAAAGGTAAATCAGAGGCACAACTTAGAATTCATTTGCAAATGAAGAGTTTTCACCTACGGAAAAAAGTGACAATATCGCGGGCCGCTTGGGGTGTTAACTGAGTTTTCGTGTGCTTTAATATTCAGTTTTTTACGTAACGGCTAAAAATCTTGACATAATATAAAATTATTATTCTCGTATATCAAAATACGTCGAGCATACGATATTAACATCCAACGAATTTGCCTGATTTAGGTGTAATCTACGGTTGTGTGTATGTATCATACTTTCTCTCGTGTTAGCAGTTGGATGGTTTTATCTGTATAAAGAGCCCTCGAAGTTTTCACTTAAGAAACATATTCTAAAATAAATACACAATAAATAGAGAAATATATTATGTTGCTCAGAAATATTATTATCATAAACTGAAAAATACAATTATATGTAGGGTGTAATTTTGGTTTTTATGTTAAATATTTTCTTAATATAAAACATTACTAAAATATTGTCAGTACTTTTAAAAATTTCACTAAAGGCTCTGCCAGAAATCTTATTTGGTTACATCTGTCAATATACGGTAAGAACTTGCCAATGGAAATGTTCTCATACATTGTTTGGCACAAATTCAATTCGGTATAAATATTATGGTAAAGCAATCGGCGCCTGTAAATTAAGGTCAAATTTTTTAAATTGTGAATTAACTGTTATCTCTGAACATTTCCCACTAACGTGAGCAATTTTCTATGTAAGAATGATAGTGTGGTTATTTGATAGTGCAGTAAGGTGATGGGTAAAAGAGTTTTAAGTGATACATGTAAAGACCAATGGATTCACCAAATTTCAACGAAAATGAAGAATTACAGAACGAGAGTATTTAACACGAGTGATGGCATGTGTATCAACACACTCAAGAACGCAATGTAAAATTGTTTATTAGTGAGAGGAACTATGCATTTTCCCGGAATAAAATATATATGTATTATTCCAAAAAATAAAGAAGTAACTAAATTTTTGTCAATATTGATCCAATAGTTTTAATCAATGTAAACAATCCAATAATAAATAATATAAATATAAATATATAATATAAATAATAGGAATAAAGGTTGATCTAACGCTGTTCCCACAGGAACTGTACATTTTTTTCCTAATAAAAAATGTTTTCGTATTTATTGGGATGATGGATACTTTGCTTTTTCTTAAGGTTTTCTCCTCTGAGATTTTTCCTGAAACCGATAATTATTTGAAATTGTAAATTGGAGACAAAGTTTAGTAAGGCAATTTCGAAAAATTTATAGATATTCTGAGAGATAGAGATGTTCTACAATATAATCAACCACCATTCATCTATACGTAAATAGAGAAAGACAAAACGATTAGGTACCATTTTCTCCTCTGTCTCTCAACCGATTTTCTTCATTTTTGTTTTGTTTAGTAGCTACTAACGATCTTCAGTGCAGAATGATAATATTAATTTATAATATTACTTCATTCATTAAATAAAATATAAAAAAAATTCATATTTGCGTACATAATGTCTACGCCAAACAACTGACAGTGCCGCCGCCGCCAGACAGTCAAAACATTGAGTAATTATATATGGAGAGGGCGACCGTTATATTCTTAGAGCATGTACTTCTGGAAGTGGCATGCAAGCGTTGTTATTGTTTAGTGGTAAAATAGTCAATGCAGTAGATCAGTATTGATTTTTCGGACGTGTTGCAGTAACTTCCATATTAAATATTCTTTTTTTAATGTGAATTTAATTATTTGAATAATATGTTATTATCACAACCTTCCCGAAGGTGATATGTAAAAAATTGTCAGACAGCGGATAATAGAGAATGTATTAAATTTTCAAGTTCTCATAGGGTTGTTGGTCATCTCTTTTCTTTAATATTCCTGGACGTCATTGAAACCGCAAATGACGAAAACTTTTCGGTTGCAAAGAAAAATCTTCCAATTATTATATCGAATATAGATAGAGATGTTCTACAATATAATCAACCACCATGCATCTATACGTAAATAGAGAAAGACAAAACGATTAGGTACCATTTTCTCCTCTGTCTCTCAACCGATTTTCTTCATTTTTGTTTTGTTTAGTAGCTACTGACGATCTTCAGTGCAGAATGATAATATTAATTTATAATATTAGTTCATTCATTAAATAAAATATAATAAAAATTCATTATTTACGTACATAATGTCAACGCCAAACAACTGACAGTGCCGCCGCCAGACAGTCAAAACATTGAGTAATTATATATGGAGAGGGCGATCGTTGTATTCTTAGAGCATGTACTTATGGAAGTGGCATGCAAGCGTTGCTATTGTTTAGTGGTAAAATATAGTCAATGTATTGATTTTTCGGACGCGTTGCAGTAACTTCCATATTAAATATTCTTTTTTTTTAATGTGAAATTAATTATTTGAATAATATGTTATTATCACAACCTTCCCGAAGGTGTTATGTAAAAAATTGTCAGACGGCGGACAATAGAGAATGTATTAAATATTCAAGTTCTCATAGGGTTGTTGGTCATCTCTTTTCTTTAATATTCCTGGACGTCATTGAAACCGCAAATGACGAAAACTTTTAGAAAAATCTTCCAATTATTATATCGAATATTTTGCTAGGAGCGGTTCCAGCCAAAAATTTGGGGGGTCATCATTCATTTGTCAAAAATATTTCGAATACCGATATTTGATTACACTTTTATTTTGTTTTTATTTCAATAGATTTGTCTATATGAGTGAACAATTTTGATTATTACATCTACTTCTCTGATTTCTCCACAACTGTGTTTCTTATAAAAATCTACTTTTTACAATTTCATTAAATAGGGTCGAATTTCGACCACTGGGCGACCACTAGAATCTGTAAATATAGTGTATTGTATATTGCATGATACTGATCTGTGTTTGGAGACGTTTCAACTCCAAATCTGGAGTTGTGTGTGTTAGTTGGAGGTATATTGTGAAATTATCGCTGTGTTACGAATTTTTTTAGTTCGTAAAAAAAATTTGAAAGTAACTTGCTTACCTTGATGTACTCATAGATAGAATATAGAACACAATAGGTTCAAATCGAAAACCTATGAATATTAATTAATATTTGAAAACTCTCACAGCTATTGTTAATGGCCCCAGTTTGGAGTTGAAACACACAGGTAAGTATCATACAATATAGAAAACATTATCTGTATATGCGAATACTGGTTGAGTATACTGTAGACATCTCTTTCTCTAAGAACAACAGTAATCCGTGAAATGGCTTACTACACTTTTTTCCCCACTTGCAATGTCAAATATTTATCTCTTGTGAAAAAAATTTGAGGACGGAAAATCTTACCAACCCTACTAAACAGGAAATATTATCAAAGACTTCCTCAACAATATTTCCGAAATTAAAATGTCATCAATTCGCATTGACAAGAAATTATTGCTTAATATGAGAGAAATTGTAGTTAGGTGGATTGGTTATTCTAGACTCAAATGGTAGCTCTATTCATGAAGTTCTATTCTTATAAATAAAAAATACGTAGAGCCTGCAAATGGTCGCATGTTACATTTCAGTTCTTAAAACAAAAACAACCATTTAATAAAAAAGAAAATTCTTTTAGTAATATTAACCTCAATAGTTTTATTCACTAAATAATTGGTAGTTTCAATACTGATTCCGTGCATATATTTAACGAATTACTTACCTGACAAATTTCTGCGTGATTCCAGGTCTTTCGCTCCCGCTGGATTGAGAGAAAAATCACTGGAATGGTCAGCTTTTTCAGTCAATTTGCTGAAATAAAATAAAATTAATGTCTACTTTATTCAGAATTGTATGAGCAGAGAATGAACAGAATTCAGGATGAAATCATTAATCTTCTATTCTTTGTGATAATTTGAATTAGTTTTTTATTTCTTATGAAAAGGGACCTGTCTTTCGTACAGATATTCATTTATTTTTTGTTATTCGTGAAGCAAATGGAATACATAGAATTGAGTGAACACCAACAATAGCTCAATTTGATGGCTCGGCATTTTCGCTTTGTGATGAGGTTTGGTTATTTCAGATACCGATTGTTAAAAAATACAATTGGCAATCTGAAATTCAAATATTGAGTTTTTATCAAGAAACGAAAACATAGTCAGTCTAAATAGGAGTCATAGATACGACAATAAATTATCATTAAGGAAACTTCGTATTACAGAAATGCCTAAATTCACAAAAAAATCATACAATACCTACTACCAACCAAAGTTGTTTTTAGGGTTCCGTATGTATATAAAATATAATAAATGACACGATTTTTATTTATCAAAAGATAATACACAAATCAAGACAATATATTCCATATATATATACATATATACATATACATACCCACATACATACACATATATAACATATATATACACATATATAATACCCATATTATAATTCCTATAAGTTCTTACTTACATAAAAAAACTAGTCCGCGTACATATACATGATACGTAGTTCAACGAATTGCGATCTAGCTATTACTTTTTACCTGGTTAATAAGGCCTTTTTTGAAAAGGTGTAAACCCTTAATGGCTTTTATTTCACGAGGCAGATGACTGAACAGAACGAAGCCTTTATGAAACAAGCTGTTCATTGCACTAGCCGATCTACTGGTACTAATGTAAAAGTTAATTGAACTTGCCGTTCTAGTGTCGTGTTGATGAATATTGGCTATTGGAGTTAATTGGCAATTCAAATATTCCGGTAATAACTTATTTATAATCTTAAAAATAAATGTCATTGTTTTTACATATATAAAGTGTACTTAATATAACTTGAATGCTAGTACACTTATTGCATCCTAACATAACCCTCATTGCCTTATTTTGAATAATTTGCAATCTGTCAAAGCTTGAATTAGAGCATCCTGTATATATAAGAGAGGAACAATAATGAAAATGTGGTAAAATAAGAGTATTGTAAACTGTAATTTTTGTTGAAACACACAGATATGAAGATTTTCGGCATAAAACAAGAATTATTTTACCTATTTTTTTACATATAAAATTTACATTAAATTTGAGTTAAGTATCTAAGATAAATCCCAAATATTTTATCTAATATACATTTTCTATTTCTTTACTTGTATTTTTATCGTTAAGTTTAAATTCTTAAACTGTTTACATACCGTTGGATTTCCTATAAACATATATTTTGATTTTGTTTCATTTACTTTCAATTGATTCCTTTTAAACCATTCAGAAAGCAATTGCAGTTCCCCATTGATAGTATCAACTACCTCTCGTAAGTTCTCACCATAGTAGTATATCAATGTATCATCAGCATAAAAATGGACTTTACACTTACTCAATACATTCCCCAAGTCATTAATATATAGTATGAACAGTAGTGGCCCAAGCACACGGCCTTGTGGAACTCCAAAGGTATTAAGTTCTGCATTTGACAATACGTTATTAATTCTTGTAGTCTGATATCTGTACGTTAGATAGTTTTCCGGCCATGTGTACACTGTTCCACAAAAGCCATACCTTCTTAACTTTACTAGTAAAATATTTCGATCAATCGTTTCGAAAAATCTTTTAACATCAATAAATACTGCACAGATACCAACTCCTTGTCTGTCAAGTACTTTTTTCATAGATGACACAAGAAGTTGAAGAGCTGTTTTGCAAGAATGTGAATTTCTGAAGCCATATTCAGTATCTTATTCACATTTATAAACTCAATAATTTGCTTACCTACTTACCTCCAACAACTTTTCACAGAATGGCACCATATTTATTGGTTGCAACTTCTCAGCTTTATTCGTGTGTAATACTTTTGGAACAGGGATAATTATTGACATCTTAAAACTAAGATGGACAAAACCTTTTTCTAAACTCAAGTTTATTAAATGTAGTAGTGAATATCCTAGAACATTTTTTGATAATACTCATGATAATACTCATGTTCATATTATCAGTACTATTCCTTTTCTTTTGTTTATTAACAACCTCATGCAGTTGTTGAATATTAATGATATGGAATTTGTCCCTTGCACAAGAACTATAATTTGAAAAAAATTAGAAATATAGAGCCTCACTTGAACTCTACATAAAAAATAAGGATACAACTCTGATATTAAGTTTGGGGTCCAAATTACAGAATTAAATGAAAAAATAAATTTCAAGTGAAAGAATGAGGATTACAAGTATATTTTTTCATATTTTTTAAAATAAATTGTTAAAATTTATTAAAAAATATGCAAATTTCGAACCATAAAGAAAAGTAAAACACAAATTCTAACAGTAATTTATAAAGTTGAATGGAGAATAGAATTTTGTATAAATGATTTAATAATGGAAAAGCTGCGAAACCTTTGGTGTGTCACAAATGTAAAAACACAGTTTTGCACCCTAACACCAAACCTTTATTTTAAACACTCAACGTCGTTTCAACAACTCTAAGTTGTCATCTTCAGGAGTAAACCCAACTTTTACAAATGATTTAATAATTTATTATTTACAATTTGACCCATTCTTCCATTTGTCTTCCTAAAATTAAGACAAAAGATTATATAGGACTTCAATGAAAATTTATTAGTAAAATAAAATAAAAATCCTAATCTTAATTGTATGGACAATTAGAACATTAAACAAATATTTTCATAGAAATCAAGCGCTTCATATAGCAGACAAAATGTAATGTAATAAAAATGTATAATTTTTATAAACTTAAAACATTTATTTTAAAATTTTTTAAGGTATATATAATAAAATCTACTCGTTCCCTGCTTGCTTGAAACTGGAATATTAAAAAAATATGTACTTTGATTCACTTACAGTGTATCAAATTTCAAAAATGATACGGAATCCTTAATATGCGAGTTCAACTCGTACTTGACCAAATTATTTCTTTAAACAAAAAAACAGTGCCCTGAAACTTCAGATACTCTCCTCTAAAATCACTACACTGTAATAGAAGAAGAGCTCAAAAATGTTAAGGTACAAATATTCGCATCGTGGTTGGCTTCCACTTTGGTGATTCGTAGTGACAGAGAATGAGTTCGTGCTGCCACCTGCTGTGCACACTACAAATCTGGAGAGTTTGTGGTTATTTCTGTTTGTAAGAATAATACTTTTCAATTACAGCGTTTGGAATGAATCTTTTTTTGCTTATCCAACTAGTAAAAATAATTAGCGGTAAACTGTGACTATAAAAATCGAATAACTAACTAAAAAGCCTCAAAAGAGACTGTGTTATGAATAAGTAAAATTAAGTCACTACAAAAAAGTGAGAGTAATTTAAAGCAATAAAAGTACCTATTAAATATATTACTGAATACTTTACTACTTGTTGATGATCAAGTATTAACAGCAGCAGCTAGAAACGTAACATCGAATGTGTCAGTTTGTAATCTGTTGTATTACTAAAGTCATCTTGAAACATCAACTGTAAGATAACGAAATTAACGCAAAATACTAAAACCTATAACAAAACAAAGTATATTGTTATAGGAAAAAGTCTTACACCAATACCCATGTATAGTTCTTGAAAAAGTAGAGATACTCGTATCTACCACACAATACCGCTGGTAGACGATTGTTGCAATGTCGGACAATCACATGGTTGTTTAGTGTAATAAAAACAATAAAGAATTCCGCTATGTCAGTCTCAAGCTTAGAGTAAGAAGACAAGGGGTGAGGAAGAAGGGGGGATAAAGGACTACTAGTATAAAAGCAGGATTTAGTTGGTGACGCTCTGTTTAGGGTAACGGAAACTATCATGCTGTCTGAGAATTAGCCATCAGCAGCGTCTGATCCAGAATGGAGGGAAATGAAAACTAGCAGTTGGTTGAAAAATAAAACAATAATTTGCTCAAGTGCGAGTTGGACTCGCATACTAAGGGTTCCGTACCACCTTCAAGATTCTAATATTCCAGTTTCAGACAAGTAGGGAATGAGTGCATTTTCTTATATTTGCCCTAATATCTTTTAAAGGAAGCGTTTTAAATTTATAAAAAATATACAGTTTCATTTTCCACATATAGACTTATTTTGTCTGCTTCAGGATTCGCTTGATTTTTATCAGAATACATATGTATTTAATTTTTTAATTTGACCCCCTAAAATTAACATTAGAGTTTTATTTTACTAATAAATTTTCAGAGAAGCCTTTTATAATCTACTGTCTGAGTTTTGAGGCTCTGTAGATTGGAAGATAAAGAGCAAAATAGGTGAAGTTTTAAATTATAAATTATTAAATCTGTTATTCAAATTATTTAAAAATACAAATAAAATATGTTTTTCAAAATTTAAATAGTGTAGTTTCTATGGTGGGAATTAAGTCGATGTTTAATATTTTTGTTAATATCTTTTAAACAAATGATTTAAAAATATGATATATTTGTAATTCACATAATGAGCCTTTTATCTGATATATTACATGATGCGTTTGAAAATAGATTTTTTATTTTCCATTTATTTGTATAATTTGTCCCTAAAATTACTATGGGGGTTTTCTAATAATTTTTCTTATAAATTTCAAGTGAGCCCCAGTACCCCTAATTATTTTCAAAATTTTAGGTAGTATGGTTTCGAAAATAAAGCTATAAATGATTTTTTTTATATCTTTATGTTAATATCTTGTAAACAATTAATTTTAAAAATATGAAAAATATATATTTGTATTCCTCATAATGAGGTCTTTCATTTGATGTATTGCATGATGCGTTAAAAAATATTTTTTTATTTTCCGTTTAATTCAATAATTTGGCCCCCAATATTAATACTGAGGATTTCTTCATATTTTTTCTGTAAACAAAAAAATATTTTTTTATATATTTTAAAATATTTATTGAAATATATATATATATATATATATATATATATATATATATATATATATATATTTGTATTAGTCATAATGAGCCCTGTGATTTGATATATTACATGATACGTTAGAAACAAGTTTAATTTTTTATTTTCCATTTAATTCTATAATTTGCCCCCCAAAATGAATATTAGGGCTTTCTCCTTATTTTTCCAGTAAAGTTCAGGTGAGGCGCTATACCTCTATTTTTTTTTAAATTTTACAGCTTATGGTTTCGGAGATAAGGGGGGGATGGGTAAATTTTTTTATATTTTTGTTAATTTAATTTAAAAATATGAAAAAAATATGATGATGCGTTAGAAACAATTTTAATTTTATATTTTCCATTTAATTCGGTAATTTCCCCCCAAAATTAATAGTAGAGGTTTCCCCTTATTTTTCCAGTAAACTTTAGGTCAGGCTCTATACCTCTATTTTTTTTCAAAACTTTACGTTTTATAGTTTCGGAGATAAGGGGGGGGGGATTGGTAAATTTTGGTATATTTTCGTTAATATCTTTTAATTTTTTTTAATATAAAAAAATATATTTGTGTCCCTCAGAATGAGACCTTTCATTTGATGTATTACATGATGCGTTTTAAAAAAAATTAATTTTTAAATTTTCATTTAATTCTATAATTTGCCCCCCAAAATTTATATTAACGGTTTCTCCTTATTTTTCCTGTAAAGTTCGGGCAACGTTCTATATTTCCTATTTTTAGGTTCAGTAGTTTCGGAGATTCAGGGGGGGGACGGTCGCTTTTTTAGTTTTTCCCCCAGAAGTACCCCTAAAATCAAAATTTCTTTTTTTTGCGGTATGTACTCCTGATCGGGTCACCAAAGTATACCTTCATACCAAATTTCAACCTCTTCCGTCTAGTAGTTTAGGAGAAAATTACTGTGATGTGACAGAAGCAGAAATTCTGAGTGATATTATAAGGGTATCCGTATATTGTATATACGGAACCCTAAAAATACTACTTCGATGTATTTTTACAACTACTAACGCTCCATTAGTGAATTTTCATCTATCACCATTGACTATATTATTGACGGATAGTGAAAGTTCAGGCCATCGAAAGTTTATCGTTCCTCTTCCAAGCATTTGCACGGGCCCAACAGAGTGTATTAGCATTGCAATATTTCCCCAAATTATGAAAAATCTCTTACTGATTGGTCAGCACATGCCCGATAAAGTAGTCAAGGAACGATTTTTCTTCTGAGTTACAGCTATTGAGATTTTGAATATTTTTTATCACAATAGTATGTAGGCAATTTTATGCGTGGCTAATGTAGCTTTTTACTGGTGAATTTGCTGGTGAAACAATTTTTACACCACGTGTAAAGATATAAGTGTGGAACAGCCAAATGGAATAAATTCCATAACGAATAAAGGAGTAGGGAAAAACGCTTGGATATGTCGATTTGTATTTTTAAATGCGCACTTTTTCAACAAAAAAAAAATAGGGTATGTCATGTGACAGTGGCGAATACCAACTTTCTTATTTTAAGGCCAAGCCCCTGTACCTATATCCTTTTTTTTTTATTTTCCAAAAAATTGTAGGCATAATTCATGTAAATGTCCGACACCTATCTTCAACTGTTTCGTAATTTTATTTACCAAATTCGTTACATTACACTCAATACTTAATCCTCATTTAGCTCTTGATATTGATATAGTAAGCAAAAACCATTCATACGTTCCTTTTTACTGATTTGAAAAAAATAATTAAAATTCATATTCGTCAAAACTCAGAGCCTTAGCATCTTGTTGTCTGCGTGCATGACAATGGTGATCAGTGTCAGCGCTATTGTCTTTTGAATTTCGTTAATCGCATGTAATAATATCAGAAAAATTGTCCATTTAACAGAAATGCACAAAATAACCATTGTACAAATGATTGGTTATGGAGATAACACATGAACACTGGTGCGTTCCCGCAATTTGTTTAGTGTATTGTGTTCAATTTGATTGAATTACTTCATTGATTTTTAAACTTCTGCACCTTTTCTAAAACATTCCGTTGCGCTAATGCTAATTTTAAGTGTTTTTTTGCGTGTAAAATATAGACAGTATTGACATTCGTGTTTCGGATCCCGAGCTATTTGGACGCTTGGGAGAGTTGTTCTCCGAACTTTTCGGTCGCTTTGATCCCGTCTGAAGAGACGGCGCTTATTGTTGTTTTTTGCGTTACGATTCCGCGAGTTAGTAGCTTCGTTCGTAACGACCGCTAAACCGCTTTCATTTTGTTTCTTTTGTGTTTACAAAAGCGCATCATTTATTGTTAAACCCGCATTTTTCCAGACGAAGCTCTAAGAAACTGTTCCTGCTGTTACGGGGCTAGCCTCCGAAGAAAGAAGACCCAAGAAAACACCAGAGCTTCGACATAAAAGGTTAGTGATAACTTTTATTTGGTGGTTCGTTTATGTGACGGCACGTGTTTATTGATTGTTCCGCTAAAGGTCCTTCGTCAATTATATACTTGCATTGAACCAGCATTGAACTAAAACCGCAACATCTAATTCATACATTTTTTTTGGATATTCTCTATGGAATGTGCATCGAAGACATTCCAAACACAAATGGAAGTTTCTCGCTTATTTCATGAAAATTTTCCAAATTTGCCACCTATATCCCAAGGAACAATCAGCAAAATAGAAAAGCAGTTTCGCGAGCTTGCTCATGTAAGACAGATAAAAAGTAGCTGCCAATGCTTCAAGTGATAATACGAAATGATGTTCTGTTTTCTGATGAGAGCACATTTACATTTCACGGTCATGTTAATCGTCAAAATTGGCGCTATTGGTCTAATGAGAATCCTCATTGAATGACAGATACGCAATATCCTGAAAAAGTTAATGTTTGGGCAGGAATTGTTGGAAATCATATCGTATGTCCCTTTTTCATTAATGGCAACTTGAATGGAGATAAATATTGAGAACTGCTCCAAAATAATGTCGTGCCAACTTTGACAAACTTATATACTGATCCAGTAAACCCACAAGTTCCTGCCAATACAATATGGTTCCAAAAAGATGGAGCCCCGTCTCATTACGAAATCAATATCCGGCAGTATCTGAACCCAATTTTTTCGAATCGGTGGATTGGGATAGAATGGTCAGCACGATCTCCTGATTTGACTACTTTTTGTGGGGATATGTCAAAAGTACTGTAGGTATATAAAACTAAACCCCTCAACTTAATGACCTAAAAAGACGAATCACGCTTGCGATTAGATTAGTCACGTCTGAGATGTTGACTACGAGATTAGCATGTTGCCAAGACGCTCGAGGCGAGCATTTTGAACATTGACATTAATGGTTTTGTTGTTTTTTTATATTATTAAGAAATAAACATATTAGGTTTTTAGTGTAATGTAGTGAATTTGTGAAATAAACTAATTTTATTTTTTTAATGTTAAATCTGAAAACACATAATATTTCCGAAACAGTTGAATTATGTCTATAATTTTCTGGAGAATACAAAAAACAAATAATATAAGGGGGCTTGAATTTAAAATAAGAAAGTTGATATTGGCCACTGTCACATGACACACCCTTTATAATTTTTTTATTGAACAAATGCGCATTTAAAAATACAAATCGACGTTTTTGTCAACACGACTTCCTTTATTCGTTAACGAATTTAATTTGGCTGTTCCACACTGTATGAATGTTGAATAATTCAATTTTAATGGAGAAAACTCTTTTATCTTTCTAAATGCAAGTTCCAAGAGTTTGAAGTTATACAGGAGCGTGGATTATAGAGAATAAACAAAATAATAAGTAACCAAGTTATACGTGATGGCATAAAGATGTTTTCTATTACCTAATTTCGCAACGATGATCTGAATTCATTAAGTAATTGCCTGAGAAGGAATGATATCGTAATCCTTTATCTAGAAGACGCAGAGAAGCGTTGGCAACCCATAAATTTATATAATTTGAGCGATTCCAATGTTTGTTGTTTGTCTATAGGGAAGTTCTAGTACATTTCTACGTGACAGAATCCATCAAGATGTTATAAAGGAAATGCCGCATAATCCGGATTTCATAAATGTCAGCTAAATATTGTGTAAACAGTGCCTAAAGTTTAAGTACACGGTTTTCCCTTAAAACATGAAAACTCATAATTTAAAGATAATGCTGGGATGTAAATGTTTTCGAATTCTCTGAAATGAAACATCATCAATTTTGTTTATTCACTTTTACAAGTAGATAAATTTGTCAAAAGAATTCTAATAAAATGATTAAATATTCTTGTCAATTTTAAAGCAGTTCTGAAATGATTGTTGAGAATTGCCCGCCCATTGAGATTGTACGGCAATTTCGAAAAACTGCCGGAACTTTCCTTTACAGAAATTCTTACTCACACATGTGAGAGAAAGAAATCTCCATAATATGGGCAACTAGTCAGCTGGTGTACAAATAGGTGTGATGTGTATTATGTTGTGGAGACGTTTCAGCCGAACGCAAGGCAATAATTATATGTATTAGTTGGGCCTTATTATTATCATATGTACTTTAAATTTTGAAATACTGAGATGAGATGTCTCTAAATCAACTCTTCTACTTTCCAACCCTGGTTAATTCATAATGATAGGGTCATTTGGTGAGGTAATATGGCCCTTCGAAAAAGGTTTTTCGTTTCTCTGCAACAATGTCCATAGTAGTAAACTTGTTTTTTTTATGAGGTTTTTTTTGGTAAAAAAAAACAAAAACGCATCGATAAAAAATGTTGAATTTTATGCCAATTGGTCTTGTTTCATCATTAGATATTGGTCTTGTTCTGCTATTAATTTTGTCACGTATTTGCGTAAATGACCTGGGCTATTCAGTTTACTTGAATATTATTTTGAAAATACCAATATTTGCTATGAACACAGAGGATTCATTTCATATGAAGAGCATGACAAAGCAGATTCTAGGATTTCCAAATTGGTTTGGTGCTATTGTTGTAGTAAGCTTCTCGAACTTTGATATTGTTGTTCTCGAAACGATTCGTTAACTTTATAATATTGGTGTTGGAAATCAGCAACCGGACTTTCACACACTGGGCAACTGCTGATTCCTTCCGTATCATTAGGACCTATGTTAAAAGTTAAAACTGCTAATTTGCCCCCTTCTAAACCAAAACCTGGTGACACTTTTCATTAACATGTTCATCGGATCTCACAAAGATGAACTCTTTTGTTTGGGGCTTTGTAAAAAGCACTGTATTTGAAACATCTTCATCTCTCGAAGTATTAGAGGAAATAAATAGGCCAGCATTCAGAGCTGTAACACCCACAATGTTACAAATTGTAACAATTTATACCAATTAGAGCTGAACTTTGTATCCAACAAAGAGAGATGCTATAAAGTGTAAGTACAGGGTTTCTCTTTAATATTACAAAACTTGATAATATTACTGAAATTTTTAACGTAATTTATTTAAATTAGATTTGTACCAATTGCTAAATTTTGATAAATTAAAAGGCCATAAGTCTTGAGCTATTGGTGAAAGCTGGTTGCTTGAATTTATTTATAATATTTTAGTTTTTCATTCTTGTTAAATATTCCTATGGAAGGCTTTAAAAAGAATCATGGCCACTATTATTTTAAATCGTGGAACAAATATTAAGTAGGCGTAATTATTTTTTAATAATGCAGTTGTATTAAGAATTGCCTCAGGAATCCAAAAATATCTAAATATTTGTGTCATTTCCCGTCAGGAATTGATAGGAAAGTACAAATTATTAATAAATGGGAATTATTTGGAGTTTATTACCCATACAATCTTTTATCCGGGTAGCTCTGAAACCCTAAAAGATAAAGTTTGTCTAATATATGCGTTGGCACCCAGTATTTTTCAAGAATTTTGAAGTCTTGATATTTTTAACAGTCAATACTATAAAGTTATTATAGAAAAAAAGCATTTTTCCCTATAATAAATCATAGAAGATATAATTTAGATAAGTTATATTCTTGTGGCACTGCATAAGAACTCTGGTGATCTTACTTACCCAATTTCGGAGTTGGTGGGTGTCTCTAGAAGCTGAGGTGTGGAAGTGGCTTTCGTACGACACGAAGCGGCAGAGCTGATCGGCGACTTACGCCTATTGCCTTCATGCAAGGGCTGAAACAATAGGTTCTCAATGTAATCTAGTCTTTATATATACATCTTCTTAAGTAATACAACTACATATTCTTGGGGAATTGACGAAAAAAGGCGGGCTTGTTCACAATATAACAAATCTGCTTCCGTACAACAAAGGTGCAAGACCGCACAAAAATAATATCCGTTTGAAACTAGTGTGAAGCAAAAATGGAGTTGTACATAAAATATATTCTTATGAACACCCAAATAAAAAAGCTTGTATCAAAAGTAGACCACTAATTATGATTATGCTTAAAAACTGTAGTAATATTCAGTAAATAACCCCATAAGATTCGAAATGTGGTATTAGTGGTGTGGTGAGTTCCTAGACTAGTGTAACTCTCAGTAACTTATGACATATATGTGGAACAGCCAATACAACAAATAAAATCTGTCCATATAACAGAAGCAAAAAACCTCGGACACGTCAACCTTAATTTAATTATGGTCAAATCTAGACATTTATAGATTTCTTATGACGTCATTAATGGGGTCTGTATGATTTGAAAGATCTAGCAGTTCTACATACAGGACGTTTAAATTTCTAATCGGTTATATAACACGATTTTCTAGAAAAATAAATTCTCTTTTATTGACTTAAATAAATCAATTGAAAAGTATACATGTAACAAAAGAATAAGAAAAAAAATCAAAGTAATTTTTCAAATTGGCCCCCATTTATTAGCTGATAATGATCAATCGGATTTTCAAATTTATTGGTTAACACTGCAGTAGTGTTGTTCCTTTTGAAAAAAGTTTTTTCTTTACCTTTGATATTTTATTAAAGATCGATGTTTTGCTCATTTTAATTTCCATTTTTTCCCCGAATAATATTGATTTTGCGTTCCTATCATAATAAATATCAAATTTGATAGTTGATAGATTTGAATTGTAATTTTGATTGTATTAAAAACTAAACAATGCAATTTACATTAATAAATGTAAAGCCATTGACAACGAAGTCAGAATAGACTTTGAAACGTTTGGTTTTCCTTCAATATACGTCGTTTTATTTGAAATTTTAACATGTATTGAAATTTTAATTACGATCGGTTATGGCGATAAGGCTCGCACATTAGAACACGTTGGCGAAATATTGAACAATAAGTACCCTCATCGAAATAAGGTACAGGCCAAATTTAGGATCTTGAGTCATGTAAGAGATCAGTCTAAATCAGGTCGTTCAGTAATAGGCTTGTTCATAGTAGCCAGTTGCCAACGATTCCAACGGTTTGAGAAATTCTAGGCGAATCAAGTGTTGGCAGAGTCAACTGCCGAGATCGCTGATTGACGTAGAATTTTTCAAACCGTTGGAATTATCAGCAACTGGTCTCTACGAACAAACATAATATCAGTAGAGAAACAAGTGTATGTTTTATTAACAGTGGCAAATAATCTTTTTTTCTCAAGTCGTCAGACTGCAAGCAAGCAGCAAGAAATAAATAAGACAGTCTCCGGTTTTAAAATCCCTAAAGCAGAACAAATGGCATAGATGCAAAGTTCATTTGGTCTAAGAACTTAATGAAGATGAGTTTGCCGCAAAGTTGAATTCTGTGAAACAATGATAGGACCACGGTGCCATAGATTCGAAGGTGCGGCTTCCTATTCTCACAATACGAGAAACGTATTCCCTTATTGAGGATTTAAATCTTTCGTCACTAGGTGCTGCTGCGTAGCATGTGTACCATTCAAGGCCATTACCAGTCTGCTGGTACTTTTTTTTTAAACTACATTGTCACAAATACTTGTAGCAAATATATCCCTGGTTGATCCTGCTAGTAGTCATATGCTTTTCGCAAAGATTAAGCCATGCATGTCCCAGTACAAACCAAATTAAGGTGAAACCGCGAAAGGCTCATTAAATCAGTTATGATTCCTTAGATCGTACCCACATTTACTTCGATAACTGTGGTAACTCTAGAGCTAATACATGCAAACAAAGCTCCGACAGGAAACGGAAGGAGCGCTTTTATTATAAAAAAAATTCTTATTTTATTTTTCTTTATGGCAGTTAGAATTTTTCAAACACAAGAAAAATAGATATGGTCTGCCTTTATGATTTTTCTATAATCTTTCTTTCAAATCATTCTCAAATCACTTTTCAATCTATTTTCAATGACCAAAAATTAACCGATTATATTTCTATTCAACAAACAACTTAATATTTTATACAATTATAAGTGTAAATGTTTCCTATACATTCTATTATTATTTTTGTAGTTATTGAATATGTGGCAATAACTTCATTTTAATGTCTTGGGTACAATTCGCTTTTGATAAAATTCTGTTTCATACTCTTGCATGATCAGTTTTTTTAGAAGCCAGGCATTTTATAAATATTTATTTGCATGTAATTTGTACCTGCATTTAGTATCAAAATAATTTAGTGTTGAAGTCTAGGTACCTTTCTTGTTTTCTTTATCTTTTCACAAACCCTCGTCGCCCGATGGCTTACAGTATTAGAGTTATATTTTAAAAATTGTGCAAATTTAAAGCCCTATTTTAACATTTTAATAATATTTGTGTATCTACGAAACTATCCCAGATTTCATTCTTATGATATTTTCCATTTTATTAAATCTTTTGAACAAATAAATGGAACACATGTTATGGTGGCGCCACCGGTGGTTTTTAAATGAAATCCTGATTAAATTCTCAGGTTTCGATAGGAGTCTAATCGTACACTGTGGAAGGGACGATGCCATAATGATCTGCAATTTTTAAGACGTATAATTTTCTCAGATGAAGCAACTTTTTGTTTAAATAGTTCTGTCAATAGGCAGAACAGTCTACTGTTCTGCCTATTGATATAGATATAGATATTAGGCCCCTGAAAACCCACACTTGATGATGGAAGGACATACCCGACGCCCACAGAAGGTCAACGTATGGGCAGGAATTGTGGGCACTACAGTCATAGGTCCCTTTTTTATTGAAGGTGCACTAAATGGTGCGAATTACTTGGAACTACTACAGCAAAACATAATATTCTATGGTTTCAGCAAGACGGTGCACCACCCCATTATTGATTTGATTTCATACGCTTCTACGAGCGGAAACGATTTGACGATAAAAATATAAGAATGTAAAAATCTGACTGTACTAATTTTGTGATTTTACGATTGAAGAACATATTACTGTAGACGAAATGCTTGATGCCTTTCGAGGAAGCAAAACACCATTTGTTTGAATGGTATCTAAATAATTCCGGACTGGTTCGCAACAACCAGTCAGATTTTTACATTCTTATATTTTTATCGTCAAATTGTACCGCTCGTAGAAGCATATGCAATCACTTTCCGAGATTACAGCTGTAAGTATTTGGATGCCATACCGTCATTAGTCCATATTTTAGACATATTGAAATGCGCTTATATTTATACTAGCCGTTACCCCAGGTTTCACCCGCGTATGGACTGTTCAAGCTTCGCAAAAGAAATAACTTATGAAGCATATGTATTACCCTAAATAAAAAATTTTCTGACTTGTTTAAACCACCCTACTTAACTATAAATCCACCAATCCCGAATATATTTCACCCAAACTGCAAGTACTTATGGGCGACCTTATTTTATTCGACATTTTTTAATCACCTTGAATAACTGTAACCCTACTTCACCTAATATTGCAACCATCCTGTATATGCTGCTGTTTATTTGTCACCCAATATAACTTTTTGAACACCTGACTATAACTCTTCTCTACCCTATATTTCAGCTATATAACTGCTTATGGTCTACGCTGTATAACAATTATTTCTGATATTTTGTGAACCACCTTTTAAAGTACAATTTCTCTTTACTCTATATTTTAATCACCCTTTATATGCAGCGTTTTCTAACATTGTATGAAACAGATTCTAATACTATAATCTTGCTTCTCCCCATATTTCAGATATTCCATATAGTAGAATACAATTGTATAACCATAATTTTACTCTACAAAATATTTCAACCACCCTGTTGTGCATTTGCTTAGGGGCCACCAAATATAACATTTTTTAAACACTTAACTATAAGTCTGGTCCACTCACTATCTTATATATGCAACTGCTTATGGACTACGCTATATAACTATATAACTATTTTTGAACCACAATTGAAAGTATAATTTGTCTCCACCCTGTATTTAAACCACCCCTTATATGCAGCTTTTTCTAACATTGTTTTAATCACACCGTATGCACTATATACAATTTTACTTCAATCAATGTTTCAGATATTACATATATGCAACAGCTCATTATCTACAAAAAAAATATCCAACCGGTTTAACTATAATTCTACTCCACCCGCTATTTCAACCACCTTGTATATGCAACTACTTATCGGCCACCCAGTATAACATTTTTTGTACCAGCCTGTATAACTATAAATCCGTCAATGCCCAATATATTTCACCAAAACCGCAACTACTTATTGGGCACCGTATATAACAATTTTTTTCAGCATGTTTCTCAATCACCTTCTATGTATTACAACTACCCTGTATACGCTACTGCTTATTGGTTAACCAATATATATTTTTTAAAATAATTAACCATAACACTTCTCCACTCTATAATTCAACTATCCTATCTTCTCAACTTATTATGAACTACGCTATTTCACAATTTCTCCTCAAATTTTTTCAACGACATTTTAAAGTATAATTTCTCTCCACACTTCATTCTAACCTTGTTTGAATCACACTGTATAACTATAACTGTACTGCGCCCCATGTGTCAGGTACTCCATATATGTAATTGCTATATAACAAAATTGTTCTAGCATTTTTTAACCACCCTGTACAATTATAACTCTACAGCACCCTATATTTCAACAACCTTTTATATGCAACTACTTATTTGCCACCCTTGTATCCTTAGAATCCTACCCCACCCTATACTTCAACCATCTAGTAAATGGAACAGCTTGTAGACTATTACATTACTTATTTTTTAAACCCACCTGTATAGCTGTAATTATACTCCGCGACATATTTCACCCATCCTACATATGCAACTGCTTGTGGATATAAAACAAGTTTTTAACAACAACATAAACTATAATTCCACTCGATATTTTATTTCAAACACCTTGTATAAACAGCTCCTTCTAACTAACAGCTTATTATGAACATAATTCAAAGATCCTAACTGCTTACATAACACATTTTTTGCTAAGATTTTTTATCCAAACTGTATAAATATTCTACCCTTTTTCACCCCCTTAGTATAAGGAACTGTTTATGGCCCAATCAATATAACATTTTTAGACCACCCCGTATAACTAATTCCACTCTCCCTTATTTCAACCACATTGTATATATGCAGCTGCCATATATAACTTTTTTTTAGATTTTTAAAATCCATTTAATTCTAGTCCGCTCTAAATTTCCTATAATCCAGAACACCCTGTAAAATTATGCTCGTTATATCAATTGATTTGTGTTAAATCGAAACATGTTGCATTGACACGTTCTGAATTTTGAATAAAAGCTAAGCTGCTACCAGTATCTAATGTTTTGTGCGTGCGGTGGAACCAATTGAGTAATTATATTACCCAACAAGGTAGAAGTTTTTTCGCTATATCTACCGTTTCTGTCAATTTAGGGGGAGATAAAATGTGTATCAGATTTTAAGACAAACTATAAGATTCAGCAAAATGAGTTCAGTAGTTCTTACGTGATGCCCGAACAAACAAACAAACAAACAGACAAACTTACAATTTTATAATAATAATGATTACTATATATATATATATATATATATATATATATATATATATATATATATATATATATATATATATATATATATATATATATATATATATATATATATAAGACCTAGGAATGTCTGTGTGATCATGTTCCGTGGGTTGTTGCTAATCTCTGATTCATGCAGTGTCAATTTTGTCTATTATTTTGACAGAGAAATATAATTTCCAACAACTTTAGGGGCTTTTCGCTCCTTTGACATCGGCTTTCACTCCACATAGTTGTGTTATCAGATTGCGTGGCAGTTGTTTTATTCTAGGGATAATAAATTTGTGGTTTTGCCATTCTGTATGATCTAGCCCTATGAAAATAGTTAATTTGCCTGTTCACTAGCGTTTTCTTTCCTCAGATTTTTCCTGCAACAGATAAGTATTTAAAATTGTAAATATAGAACAAAGTGTAGTAAGGCAATTTAGAAAATTTATCCAGATTACTCCTTGTCTGTAGAGAAATTCTTCCCCACATGCATTCTGAGAGAAATAGATGTCTACAATATGCTCAACCAATATTTCTGTATATAAATTAGTGTTTTGTATATTGTATGATATGTTATCTATTATTGTTTATTTTAGCTGGTTGTTTGTTCTTAATTATTATTTTCTTGTGTGTCAAAAATCTTGATAGTATAAGTTTGACAGTTGGTAATAAATTAATATGAGGGTCTTGTTTTTTTGGTCTATATCCCAAATACAGGTCAATATATGGTTCGCCGATTTTCGTGTTGCTTACCGTTATACCGCTGACTTCTTAGAGTTTTCTGTTTTTTAAATTTTCCTCTTTAACAAGTTTTTGTTTTATCGTAGTCTATTTTATGGCTGGCTGGTGTATGTATGGCCCCAATTTCTTAAATTGTCTTATTACACTTTGTTCTCCATTTACAATCAAATAATTGTCGGTTGCAGAAAAAATCTGAAGAGACACACTATAATGAACAGGTAAAATAATCAAATAAATCTTTTCGAACCTACGAAAACAAGTTCCTTCCATATTCATGACTGTATAAAGACGGCATTGTTAGTAACACTATAACTGGATTGATCACTTTCAAGATCTTCTGCATCAGTTGTAATTTCTTCAAACCAACATCCGAGTTAAAAGCTGACAAACTTACCCCGTTTTCAAAAATGACTCCCTAAATTTATATAGAGTTTTATCTTCTTTATCGTCTAATTAAACACATAAAACATTAAAACTTCTCTAACATACTTGTATCAGTTCTTTTTTCCTCTGTTTCTCGTCAGTTCAATAGTCTATTAGTAGTGAGAACTCTAGGAAAATACTTGTTTTCAACAGTCGAAATTCATAGTTTTGACGTGTTCCAAAGTAATATTCTCAACCATTAACTGGTCGACTGTTTCGTTCATCATGAAAACACATTTAATTCTGCGGCTCTTGTGTGGGATTTTCAATTAGTCAAAGAGAAACGCTCTTCAAATATTACAAAAGAATCCAGATTCCTACAATTCACAATCAAAGACAACAATAAAAAAAAGAACGAAAATTCCTCATTAGCGCGCATCCTACAACTAAGTCTTTATATCTCTGGATCAAAAATAAAAGCCGAGAAGAACATTAAGAGAAGCGATGTGACAACGAGATTAGCTCATTATATTTTAATAGAAAATTAATTTAATTGCTAGTCTACAAAGAAAACGAAACGGAAAGAAAAAATGCTGAGAAATTTTATAAAGAAACGTGGATTAGTGCTAACACACACCCAAATATTCCTACATAATTCCAACTTTAACACGGTCTTGACAAATATACAGTCCGTTTAATCTCAACGTGATGTAGCCTTATCTGTTACCCAAATGAGAATTTTAATACGGGTCGCCCGTCCCTCTTCGTGCATTTGCGGGAATTAATTTAAATTCTGTCAACTTAACATTAATCTGTATCTGAATATGCTATAGTATATTGTTTAGACTCATATTGTTTTTTATGCAAACAGTCTAAAACCTTAATAGATGTTTTGTGTGATAATTCAGGCGAACAAGTAAAATGTGGAATGATTTGTATATTTTTTGGGAACCGGAAATATTGTGTACTACAATGATGTGTGAATGTACAAAGTATAACTAGTAGAAAACCACTTTATTATTTTCACTGAGAACAAAAAGTTTGTATCAAAGAAGGTGCTTGCTATTGCTTAGTAGCTTTCAAATGTATCTTCTTTATACAACCATATTTATTCTGACCAGATCAGGTCTAGTTCGCCTTTTAGGACAATATGGACTTTAGTCCCGGGCAGACCTCAAATGGGATAAGAGTGCGAAGAATCCTTTGGGAGCGATATAGTAAAGTCCAAGCAGCGGATGACCACAGGGAATATTAGAAGCTTATACGTCGTTGACAAGTTAGATAATATTATCAACTAGACCTAGAGACTAAAAATTTATATCTTAGAAATTAGTGAACTTCAATGAGTAAATGCTGAAACATCCCAGAATGAACAGGGCATACTTCACTACCTGGCAGCCTACCGCATGACCACAATCACCCAAATCGTCCATGCCTGTTTGTTGCTGCAGAATACACTAGCTACACACCCGGTTCAGATCGCATGATCTTACTCAAAATGCAAAGAAAAGCGCTCAATGTCAACATAATCTAAATCTACGCCACAACAATAGATAATAGGTAAGACAAAGAAATTCCAGGTAGATAAACGGGAATTTTTACCTCTCATTAGAGAGAAGTAAATAACATTTTTATGGAGAGTGGAAAGCTAGCTGAGAAAACAGGGGAAGGTGGTATGGTTTAGTTAAAAAGTTTCTGTCCAGAAGAACGATGGTTTAGTAAACTAACGTATATTAATCGAAGACACACTACAACTATTATTAGACTTAGGATAGGCATGATAGATTTCCTGCTCATTTATATAGGATTGGAAGAAAAGACTAACCTCTTTGCGATTGTGGGGAGTTTGGTGACCTGAATCATGTCTTCTTTAGTTGTCCTAACAGAGTTCGTTCATGTGTGCAATTATACAGAGATCTGCAAAATATGGTAAAATAAATGGGTGTTGTCATGTACCTCCAGTGAGATTAATGCTAGCTTTGTGGCATTCTTGTACTCTGTTAGATTGAAAGTACAAAGATCCTCTTACCGCTTCTGCCATCAGGACATTACTTCGAGAAATGTTGACGTTTTTGGAGAATTTACAGAGAATATAGATAAAAATTAAAGTTTTGGTCTACTAAACTTAAAGCGGTAGTAAATTATATTTATGGAGCTTTTAGGTTAGGTTATTGTTTTGTACTAATTTAAATTTATGTGTAGAGCAATGTTAAGCTTCTTTAAAGTTTTGTACTAATTAGGTTAGAATGCATTGAGAAGGAATATACTCCTTTCAGCTTTCTTAACAGCAAATTTCAATCTTCAATTGTATAGTGTGTAATAGATGATAGTTTAGAGAATGTTTTGTTCTTAGGACTTTGATTAGCTTATTTTATTATTAGTGGAGTATTTGTTAATTTTTTAAAGACAGAATATGAGCAGAAAAATAACAAAGGACGAAAGATGGGCACATCCCTGATGTACTGTGAGTTTCTTCCATGCTGCTGTACTTTTACACATGAGTCTGGCCATACACAAACAAGCAATTGAAAAATTCTACAGCTTACCGGGCAAAATCATAATGAAAACATACTGTGACGATATAAACTTAATCATTGGTGACTTTAATGCTAAAATGGAACAAGGACGTAGAGAGAACTTGGTGAGTGGTTTTTTGACTTCTGTCGGAATTATGAAATATGGTGGTCACTAAAACGTCAAAGAGATGGCTCTACATGGGGATATCGCCCACTGCGAAAAACAGCCATTAGGATCAAGTCGACTTCACCTTATTAAATGAACCCTTCCCAAATTGCCTAATAAGGGAGAAGACTTACCCTGGTGCAGTGATAGGTTTCTACCATATCATTCGGGTAGCAGAAACTAGTATAAAGTTGAAAGTAATCAGACACAATAAAATACCCAAAGAATGGATACCTTGCTGCTAGAAAACCCACAAATAACTAAAAAAATGACTTTGATCATGCCATACTTCATTCTCTACCCTCTGTTTTACCAATTAAAATAACACGAAGAAGATGGTATATTCCAGATTTATTCTGTTTATTAAGTTAAATTAGGCTCTTCTTGTAAGTTACGCAGTACCTCTTCGTTACGTGTATGGCTCGTACATGATATCGCCATCATCCTACGATAAGGTCACATCTCAAAGGATTAATTTATACTAGTGCTGCTTTTTGTTAAAGCCCAGTTTGCACAGCCATACGACAAGACAGACCAGACATAAAATCTTAGAATTTTTTTCCTGATATGAAGATTTAAATATTTTCTACACATAAGAGATTTTAAAATAATTTTTAACACTGATTATATCAGTACTTTTCTTAAATCCCGTTTTGAAAAACAACTCTATTAATTTTAATGTTTTGGCATTCCAGTTATTTTCTGCTCTGGTGGATTATCTTGTTCTGTGATTCGCTCGATTCTGTTAATGCGATTTGACTTCTTCTGGAGATAGCCTACTATAACGCACACATGTCTTGCCAAGACTAAAAAGAGAGGGCAATAGAGAGGGTAATAGACTATTTCACTTTGTGGGTGCAAGCAGCCAATGAACTACAGGCTGGACGTATTTCATTGAAAGCACCTCCCGATCGAGTGAAATAGCCTCTTGTTCTCTCCATTGCCCTCTTTTTTAGTGTGCCACCGTTTGAGCATTGCAGGCTACCTCCTGAAGTACAAGCTCTATGATTGACACGAATTTGCGCAAAAATAACCCACACAAATTTTTCTGTTAATTGATGATGAAGAATCCAATATCAAATTTCACACCGTGTAAGGTAATTTTTGCGATAATATGAAGAATAGCTGCGATACGAAAACAATGTTGAAAAAAGCGTTTTAGACAAATTGGGTATCTTATTTACATTATTATGTTGCAAAAAGTGATTACTGTGAAAAGTAGTAAGTATAATATATCGATATACGAGTTGTACACCTTCGCCACCATTGATCGGTATTTCACCGACACTTGATATATATAGTGCTTATTACATTTTACATCTTATTTTAAAAATATAAATCATTACTGCAAAAATTATCGTTGAGTAATCGTTAAATTTTATGAACATTCTATATACGCACATTTTATATTTGTTATCAATGATAGTTGTGGCATCTCCAGTATTCTTCAGTTTGTGTTGTTAGAATTTCTTGGAAATTACACCACAGTTACTGGAGAGTATGTATGTATACAGGGTGTAACATAATGCAGTGCATATATTTTGGTAGATGATAGAACTGATCGGTATAAATAATAATTTGGTCAAGTGCGAGTTGGACTCACATACTTAGGGTTCCGTACCACCTTCAAGATTCTAATATTCCAGTTTCAGACAAGCAGGGAATGAGTGCATTTTCTTATATTTACCCTAATATCTTTTAAAGGAAGCATTTTAAATTTATAAAAAATATACACTTTCATTTTCCACACATATACTTTTTATTTTATCTGCTTCAGGATTCGCTTGATTTTTATAAGAATCCATATGTTATGTAATGTCTTCGATGCACATTACATATAGAGAGAATAATGTTCAAAAAAATGTATGAAATAGATGTTGCGGTTTTAGTTCAATGCTGGTTCAATGCAAGTATATAATTGACGAAGGACCTTTAGCGGAACAATCAATAAACACGTAAAGTAATTCACCAAATAACACACAAAAGAAACAAAATGACAGCGGTTTAGCGGTCGTCACGAATGGAGCTCAAAACTCGCGAATCGGAACGCAAAAAAAAACAACAAAAGCGGCGTCTCTTCAGACGGAATCAAAGCCACCGAAAAGTTCGGAGTACATTGCACGAAATCCCAAGCGTCCAAACAGCTCGGGATCCAAAACACGAATCACCAAATACTGTCTATATTTTACACGCAAAAACACACTTTTACGATTAGCATTAGCGCGACGGAATGTTTTAGAAAAGGTGCAGAAGTTTAAAAATCAATGAAGTAATTCAATCAAATTGAACACAATACACTAAACAAATGCGGGAACGCACCATTCCGCCAGCCTTGAATTACTTATTTCAAAACTAAGGGTCCACTGGCAGTGGACAAAGCTTTACAAGAGGTCGCTTCAAAGTACCACTTGCAGTTCTAACTGTAGCAACGCGTACAACACCATCACCTCCAGGATGTACGTCAATAATGCGCCTTAATGGCCAATTCAAAGGAGGTGAAGTGTCTTGCTTCAACATAACAAGAGTACCTGGCTTAACAACCTCCGAGGGATCAGTCCATTTACTCCGTTGATGAAGAGTATGTAAATATTCTTGCGACCAACGTTTCCAGAATGCCTGATGCAAACGACTCAGTAACTGCCATCTATTGAGACGATTAGATGGGACAGATAAGAAATCAGATTCAGGAGGTGCTGTTAAAGGTTCCATGGTAAGAAACATTCCAGGACTCAAGGCGGTAAGATCCAATGGATCGTTGCTACAAGGGGTTATAGGTCGCGAGTTTAAAACTGCTTCGACCTGTGCAAATACAGTAGAAAGTTCTTCGTAGGTTAGGATTTGATCTCTAACGACACGTCTTAAGTGAGCTTTAACACTACGAATTACTTTCTTTGCGGATAGAATCCAAACTGTTCAATTCCTTTTGCAGTGAAGATTGGTGACATGACAATCTTCGACAATTAGATTAGTCAAACGACTTTTACTTGGTAGCAGTGCGGGAAATTTAGTGTCAAACGGCAATGGAGCATTAGCCAATCTACTACCAACTCTAAGAGTTCCCTGTTCATCAAGAAACGGCGAAAGTTTACGAAGCGATTTGGGCAAAAGTTTTCGTTCTCGAAGAAGGGAAATCTCTTTAGAAAAATATTGATCTTGAACATAGCGAACAATGCGAAGCTGAGCCTGATATAACTCAGCAGCCAAAAATGATCCAGAGCCCATACGGTCTGGATTGCGGGCGTTATCAACAAAGCGACAAATATGAGCTATAATGCGATTAATAGAAGAATGTTCTTCTAACAAAGTACCAAATAAATTTGGTGAAGCGGTGACTTGAAGCGCCACTATACGGGCTTCAGTCATAACTAGCGGTGACATGCTTGAGTCTGAGCAAGCATGTGGCAAACAAGCGGTAATCAACAATTGTGGGCCTTTCCACCAAAGTGTATTGCCTAACAACTCTGATGGCAAAGTGCCGCGGGAACCCAAGTCAGCGGGGTTATCACAAGATTGGATGTAAAACCAATGCGAAGAAGGAAATTTTTCCTGAATGTAAGCAACTCGATTACTGACAAATGTCTTCCAACGGTGCGGGGAAGAACTAAGCCATGAAAGGACTACCGTGGAATCTGACCAGCAACGAATCACCTTGAACAACAAACGACTATTGAATTGCTTATAAACATAATGAGCCAACTTAGCGGTAAGAACTGAAGCACACAGTTCCAATCTGGGAAGTGACAAAGTTTTCAAAGGGGCAACTTTCGATTTAGACAACACAAAAAAACTTTGACGAAATCTAGATGCGGTTTCGAACACAAAATAAACAACAGCGGCATAACCTTTCTCAAAAGCATCACCAAATGTGTGAAGTTCACAACTAGAAAAGTTTTCTATAGCAAGCAGGTGAGGCAAAACTAAATTCTGTAAGGTCAACAAAATAGCGATAATGTCTTGCTGCAATTTGGGACCGATAAACAAAAAATCATTCAAAGATAACCGATGAAGTATCTTAGCGGATGCATCAAACACTACACGAAGTTTGGTTGTGCTACTATCAGGTTTCAAAACACAATGATGCGGTATGTAGTAACAATCAGAAGCAGTAGATGGATCAGGAACCAACTCCATATGATCCAGCTCCAAATACTCTTTGAGAAAATCACAATATTGTTTGTAGAGATCTGGTTGCTGTAGAAGACGTCTTTCTAAAGAGTAGAAACGTTGTACGGCGAGATTATACATTCCATCAAAAGCAGGAAGTGTATTTCGAAAAGGAAGAGGCACAACGAATCTACCTGAATCCAATCTCCTGCATCCCTCGGAAACTATTTTTTCGCAGATAAGATCATCAGGGGACTGAACCAGTGCGGTAGGAACATCTTCAATTGTCCAGAACCTTTGGAGTGAATCATCTAATGATACTACATCTTCAATTTTACAAAAAAGTGAAGTTGGGTTTATGACTGACTGAGAGTGAGAGTTAACAGAACTCGAAGACACTCTACCCATAAGGATGTAACCAAACACAGTGTTAATAGCATCAGAAACACCTTCCTTTCCCAGAAGACGTCCATCCAACAAAATTTGAGAAAATATATCGGCACCTAACAAAAGGTCAATAGCGCCTGGGCTATTGAAACCAGGATCAGCAAGTTTCAAATTGGTTAGATATGCCATATTAGCCATATTAATGGGCGCAACAGGCATATCATTGCAAATGCGGGGTAAAACAATAGTATCAATAACAAAATTGCACTCACGCTTGACTATAGAGCGAAGAGAAAGGGTAAGAGAGCCCTCAGCAGAGGTACTCTGCACAGAACCTAGCCCGTTGAGTTGAATCGAAGCGGGCGTAGGTCGGAAGCCAAGGCGTTTCACAGCCTTGCTCGCAATGAATGATGTCATGCTACCAGAATCTAGCAGACATCGCAAAGTTTGATAAGAACCGTGCTTATCTAATACCTCAACTAAAGCGGTAGATAACAACACATTTGAATTGTATGACAAGAGTGAACTATGACAAGAAGTCTGCGGTAGAAAAGTTTCGGGACTTTCAACAGTATTAATGGTACTGGATCCACCAGATGTGGAAGCCAGGTTTGCGGGGGGAGCTCTAGATTCAGACCGAATGCCTGAATCACCACGATTTACAAAATGAAGCAATGTGTGATGGCGTTGTTTGCAGTTGCGGTAAGTGGATAAAGATTTACAGCGATTCGACTGATGAGAATCGCCTAAGCAATTAAAACAAAGTCTAAAATCTTTAACAAACTTAAACCGCGCGGATACTGATTTGTTCAAGAATTCAGAACATTTCTAAATCGCATGATCGGATTTTCAAACTAAACAATTTCTATTCTTAGTGACAAACAAAGATGTAGTGAACCGGGAAGAATGTTGTTTTGAATTCAATGGTGACTTTTTGTCAACACTTCGCTTTGCCTTGCGGGATAATTCAACATGTTCAAAGGCTTCGCAATGCTTCGACAAAAAATCAACAACTTCCGAACGGATCGGAAAGTCATCTTGAGCGGTCACAGTACCATGGTAAAGTTCAAACTTAGCGGCTAAATTCTTTGGAACTCGTTTCAACATCATCTGAACGATACAAAAATCCCACTGATTTACTGGTAAACCCAAATTCTTCAGTGCTTCCAAATTATCACTGAAGTCATCCAATAACTTCCGAACCTCTGAAGGGCTATCTGAAGTTAGTTGGGGGAACTGTTTTAAAGCTGACCAATGAGACTCCGCGATTAAACGAGTTCGCTTGAACTTTTTCAAAAGTGTTTCATAAGCACTCACGTAATTGTTTTGTGTTAGTTTAAAATTCCTAATAGCCTCAAAAGCAGGCCCTTTTAAAGCTAACTGCAAATATTTGAACTTCTGCATAGTACTGAGTTTTTCATTATTGTGAATTAATGAATCAAACAAATCAATAAAAGTACCAAATTCCAATATGTCTCCACTAAATGAAGGCAAATCAATTCGCGGCAAAGCAACACTTTTCTGTTCCCGAGCTATATTTTGTGGCGTAGAATTCTGAACAGATTTCAGTTTAGCAACAATAGACCTAATTGAATAAAACAATTTTTCAAATTTATTGCGAATGTCATCCTCAAAGTCAAAATCATCGGTTGCATCAGAAATTAATCCAACAATGGAATTGTGGTGTTTAAAAAATTCGGAATGGATTGAATCAACCATATCAATCATGCTAAAAAACAATTCAACGTCGTCACCTCTTAAGGCTTTCTCGGCAGCAAAATAAATATCTTCTAATCTTTTAAACTCCGATTGTCGATGATTTTTAAATTTTCGTAAATTTTCAGCGGTTTTTGACATCTTAACAATAAATCAAAATCACTGTAACGCCACTGAACAAATCTAACACGATAGAACGAATCAAAATACTATTCCAAAAATGTACAATTTTTTACTGTTGAAGGCAGTAAAATATCTGACCAAATGTCAAATAAATTCAAAACAATTTAGCAAAATAACCAAACAAACAAAACGATCTCTTGTAAGTTTTTTTTGCGGTAAAAGAAATATGCGAATTTATTTCTAACGGAATGAGTGAATATCCCGAACTTGCTTTCTCTTCTAACAAATAAAGAAACTAAAATTCAATGCGGTTTTCAACAATAATTGCAACGAAAAATCAATGTTTTGATCATTAAACTTTGCACGAAATTTACTCAAATGTAACCCGGCCCGGAGTTGGACCAAATTATGTAATTTATTCAATAATCTTTGCACGAAATTAACTCAAATTGCATCCGGCTCGTACTTGGACCAAATGTTATGTAATGTCTTCGATAAACATTACATATAGAGAATAATATTCAAAAAAATGTATGAAATAGATGTTGCGGTTTTAGTTCAATGCTGGTTCAATGCAAGTATATAATTGACGAAGGACCTTTAGCGGAACAATCAATAAACACGTAAAGTAATTCACCAAATAAAAGTTATTCACTAACCTTTAAGTCGAAGCTCTGGTAAGGGTGTTTTCTTGGTGGTTCTTTCTTCTGAGGCTAGCCCCGTGAACAGGAACAGTTTCTTAGAGCTTCGTCTAGACAACACGTTACACAAAAAATAGCGACGTAATGTTCATTGATTGAATATACAAAAAAATGCGGGTTTAATAACAAATGATGCGCTTTTGTAAACACAAAAGAAACAAAATGACAGCGGTTTAGCGGTCGTCACGAATGGAGCTCAAAACTCGCGAATCGGAACGCAAAAAAAACAACAAAAGCGGCGTCTCTTCAGACGGAATCAAAGCCACCGAAAAGTTCGGAGTACATTGCACGAAATCCCAAGCGTCCAAACAGCTCGGGATCCAAAACACGAATCACCAAATACTGTCTATATTTTACACGCAAAAACACACTTTTACGATTAGCATTAGCGCGACGGAATGTTTTAGAAAAGGTGCAGAAGTTTAAAAATCAATGAAGTAATTCAATCAAATTGAACACAATACACTAAACAAATGCGGGAACGCACCACCATATGTATTTAATTTTCTAATTTGGCTCCCAAAAAGTAACATTAGAGTTTTATTTTACAAATAAACTTTCAGGGAAGTCTTTTATAATCTACTGTCTCAATTTTGAGGCTATGTAGATTGGAAGATATAGGGCAAAATAGGTCAAGTTTTAAATTATAAATTATTAAATATAATCAAATTATTTAAAAATACAAAAAATATATATATTTCAAAATTTAAATAGTGTAGTTTCCAATGTGGGAGTTAAGTCGATGTTTAATATTTTTGTTAATATATTTTAAACAAATGATTTAAAAATACGATATATTTGTAATTCAAATAATGAGCCTTTTATCTGATATGATGCGTTTGAAAATTGAATTTTTATTTTCCACTTAATTGTATAATTTGTCCCTAAAATTACTATAAGGGTTTTCTAATAATGTTTCTTATAAATTTCAAGTGAGCACCAGTACCCCTAATTATTTTAAAAATTTTAGGTAGTATAGTTTCTGAAATAAAGCGAGAAATAGGATTTTTTTTATATCTTTGTGTTAATATCTTGTAAACAATTAATTTTAAAAATATGAAAAATATGAATTTGTATTCCTCACAATAAACTCTTTCATTTGATGTATTGCATGATGCGTTAAAAAATATTTTTTTATTTTCCATTTATTTCTATAATTTGCCCCCCAATATTAATATCAGGGATTTCTTCGTATTTTTTCCTGTAAAGAAAAAAAATATGTCTTATAGTTTGGGGAATAAAGGGGGAATGGGTAATTTTTTAAATATTTTTTTAAAATTTATTTTAAAATATTTATTAAAAAAATAAAAAAATATATTAGTATTCGTCATAATGAGCCCTTTGATTTGATATATTACTTGATCCGTTGAAACAATTTTAATTTTTTATTTTCCATTTAATTCTATAATTTGCCCCCCAAAATAAATATTAGGGGTTTCTCCTTATTTTTTTTTCGAAATGTTACAGCTTATGGTTTCGGAGATAAGGGGGGAGGAATGGGTAATTTTTTTATATTTTTGTTAATATCTTTTAATTTATTTATTTTAAAAATATGGAAAAAATATATTTGTTTTCGTCATAATGAGCGCTTTCATTTGATATATAACACGATGGGTTAGAAACAATTTTAATTATATTTTTTTCATTTAATCCTGTAATACCTCTATTTTTTTTCAAAACTTTACGTTTTATAGTTTCGTAGTTAAGGGGGGGGGGGTAAATTTTGGTATATTTTCGTTAATATCTTTTTAATTATTTTTTTAATATGAAAAAAATATATTTGTTTTCCTCAAAATGGGACCTTTCATTTGATATATTACATGATGTGTTTGAAATTTTTTATATTTTTAAATTTTCATTTAATTCTATAATTTGCCCCCCTAAATTAATATTAATGGTTTCTCTTATTTTTCCCGTAAAGTTCGCGCAATGATCTATATTTCCTATTTTTTTCAAAATTATAGGCTCAGTAGTTTCGGAGATCAGGGAGGGAGAACGGTCGATTTTTTTAGTTTTTCCCCCCAGAAGTACCCCTAAAATCAAAATTTCTTCATTTACGATATGTACTCTTGATCGGGCCACCAAACTATACATTGATGCCATATTTCAACCTCTGCCGTCCAGTAGTTAAGGAGAAAATTGCTAAGATGTTACAGATGCAGAAATCCGGAGTGATATTATAAGGGTATCCGTATATTGTATATAAGGAACCCTAAAAATGTCTTATATAATTTTCTGTGGCTATTTTTCAATTATTGTGTTTATGGATCCGAAATATGAGTAAGAACTGATTAAAAAACAACTGAATTATTGGTGAGTTTTCTATGACATTGCAAATTCATGTTATTTGTAAAATTTCTCAATTCTATTTTAGTATAGTTTTTATTTTTCTTTTAAAATGTCAGTGTAGATGAGTAAGCTATCATTACCAAATGCTTACTCAGCCAAGGAAATGTTAAAAAACAACTCTAAGTTGACACAAATTCCCTTATAATGCTTCAGTAAATCAAACATATCATACTGACATTGTTTTTTCATTAAACGTGGTCTTGTAAAAGAATTAATTAAGAATATGTTGAAAAGTAGCAATAGTATTGTGCAATAAATACAAAAACGACTTATTTCCAAAAACCATCATACAAAATTAAAAATCAAATATAGACTTAATTTTTAATATATTCTTTCAGTTCCGAACAGTCTTATGCACGCACGGCAAGATAGACAGATTTATTGGAATTTCCAAAAACTTAACTATACTCCTCTCAAATTGGCAGAATTTAAAAGTTCACATCTTCATATTTTAATGTGGCGCTTCTCGTTCTATGATTGTGCATTCTTTAAAAATGAGATAACAGAATTATGACGTTTCAGATATTCCATTAAAGTTATAACGGAAAGCCTAGGAAAACCTTATGAACTATCCCGATGTAGGGTTATTATTTGTACATTTAGAGGTCTGGAGTCTGTCGCCAATATAACATTTATTATATTTGCAAGGAATTTTATAAATGCACTGTTTGAGTTTTGAATAATTGTTAGTCTAGTCGAGAAGTGAATTTCCTGAAAAAAATAGTTCTAGTGGTCTTAAAAATATGGGATTTGGTTTATTCGATTCAGAATTTAATTCTGCAAATGTGGACTTTTTTGCCATTAAAAATTTCAATTGTTATTAATAAAAAACGAAGAGAAAAAAGTTGGTTTCGGTTTTTTAGCAATAACTATGAAACTATTAAAGATAGCTTCAATATTAAAAAAGATCTTAAAAGAGGAGAAAATGTCATAAAAATAAGCTCCTTTATTTATAATTTTAATTCCACGTTGAAAATAGCGTTCCACGCGGACGTTCCGGCGCTGTCGCGTCGCCGCCGAGCAAAGGATGTGTTACAAAATAATTTTTAATATTTAATATAAATTTAAAAATCTGAATAAATTATAGTCTTATCTAGACACTTGAAGGAATATAATCCCGATATAATAATATTTTTAAGTTAATTTTTGTTAAGGTTATTCAATTGTTAATTAACTAATTTTTTCCAGTGCAGTGCATGAAATCTCATCTAAAAGTTAAAATAACGCACTTAAAAATATTTATCCGTTGGGAGCCGTTTTTATTTATACAATAAACAAGATTCCGTTGTAAAAGTTAACTAAAGTTTTTTTATCTGTTTATAATGATTTTTCAAACTTAACACAAAATGAAAAATCGGAAAAATGTTATTAAAATTTTTTTTTCCGAATTTTTTTATTTTAACTGTTTTTGCATCTATTAATTACATTCAGAAGTTTAACTAACAAATTTTTTACGTAATTTGTTTATTAATTTTTAATAAACAAATAAGCAAGTTTAATATTTAAAAAAAATTACCATTATATTGTCCCCGTAAAATAATGATTAAAAAAAATTCTGAAAACATTTTTTTATTGTTTATAATCTTTTTTTATTTATCCGACCTTCAATTATTAATTAAGGAATCCTTTTTTTTCTAAAAATCATAATTTGTCATTTTAAATAGATTTATAAAAAAAATTTTCATTCATATTTTCATTGTTTATTTAATAAACAATTTGTTATAAACAAATGCTGAGTTACATATTATTTTTTTCCGTTACTTTGAAAAATTACAGATACAAAATGTGTATTAAAGTAATGGAAATATTTTTCTCTATTCTTTATTGAATATTTAAATATTTCACCACATGAAAGATGAGGGGTCACCAGTTTTATGAACTTATAAACTGCTATAACTTCTTAACTATTGATAATACGGTCTTAGACATTCAACAGGATCTTTTAGACAGTTATTTAATATATTCAATTTACTTTTAACCGGATCATTATTTACAATGGTTCTATTTTTTACAACCATTTGTTTATTAAAAAAATAATTCTTTGCATCTTTAAATGCCTATATCTTTTTTATTATTACGGTTACGGCTTTTGTTATTCAAGACAATTTTGTTAACATGTTAATAGACTACTCAAAAATAATTTTTTGAAATTTTTTATTTTAACAATATTAAAACTTGTCTACTTATTTATTAAAAATTTGTAAACAAATTAGATAGTTAAACTTCTGAATGTAATTAATAGATGCAAAAACAGTTAAAAAATGAAAAATTTCGAAAAAAAAATTAATAACATTTCCCCGATTTTTCATTTTTTGTTAAGTTTGAAAAATCGTTATAAACAAATAAAAAAACGTTGGTTAAATTTTACAACGGAATCTTGTTTATTATATAAATAAAAAAAGGCCCCAAAAGATAAATATTTTTAAATGCATTATTTAAACTTTTAGAAGAGATTTAATGTTAACTGAAGTACGGAAAAAAATAATAGTTAATTAACAATTGAATAACTTTAACAAAAATTAACTGACAAATATTTTTATATCGGGATTATATTCTTTTAAGTGTCTAGATAAGACTATAATTTATTGAGATTTTTAAATTTATATTAAGTATTATAAAAAAAATTATTTTGTAAGGCATACTTGGCTCGGCGGCGACGCGACAGCACTGGAACGGCCGCCAGGAATTAAAATTAAAAATAATGGACCTACAACTCCGGGGATCGGGACTTATTTTTATGAAATTTTCTCCTCTTTTAGGATCTTTTTTAATATTGAAGCTATCTTTAATAGTTTCATAGTTATTGCCAAAAACGGAGAGCACCTTTTTTCTCTTCGTTTTTAGGGTTCCGTATATACAATATACGGACCCCTTATAATATTACTCAGGATTCCTGCCTTTGTCACATCACAGCAATTTTCTCCTAAACTACTGGACGGAAGAGGTTGAAATTTGGTATCAATGTATAGTTTGGTAACCCGATCAGGAGTACATATCGTAAATGAAGAAATTTTGATTTTAGGGGTGCTTCTGGGGGGAAAAACTAAAAAAATCGACGGTCCCCCCCCCGAACCCGGAAACTACTGAGTTTAAAATTTTGAACAAAATAGGAAATATAGAACATTGCCCGAACTTTACAGGAAAAATAAGGAGAAACCATTAATATTAATTTTGGGGGGGCAAATTATAGAATTAAATAAAAATTTAAAAATAAAAAAAATTCAATCGCATGATGTAATATATCAAATGAAAGATCTCATTCTGAAGAACACAAATATATTTTTTTCATATTTAAAAAAAAATTATTTAAAAAGATATTAACGAAAATATACCAAAATTTAACTATCCCCCCCCCTTATCTACGAAACTATAAAACCTAAAGTTTTGAAAAACACTAGAGGTATAGGTTCTGATCTGAAGTTTACTGGAAAAATAAGGAGAAAGCTCTACTTTTAATTTTGGGGGGCAAATTACAGAATTAAATGGAAAATATAAAATTAAAATTGTTTCTAACCCATCATGTTATATATCAAATGAAAGGGTTCATTACGACGAAAACAAATATATTTTTTTCATATTTTTAAAATAAATTAATTAAAAGATATTAACAAAAATATAAAAAAATTACATATTCCCCCCTTAACTCCGAAACCATAAGCTGGAAAATTTTGAGAAAAAATGGAGGTATAGGCCCTCACCTGAACTTTACTGGAAAATGAAATGAAAGGGCTCATTATGACGAAAACAAACATATTTTTTCATATTTTTAAAATAAATTAATTAAAAAATATTAACAAAAATATAAAAAGATTTACTCATCACCCCCCTATCTCCGAAACCATAAGCTGGAAAATTTTGAGAAAACAATGTAGGTATAGCCCCTCACCTGAAATTTACTGGAAAAATAAGAAAAAACCCCTAATATTCATTTTGGGGGGCAAATTATAGAATTAAATGGAAAATATAAAACTAAAATTGTTTCTAACCCATCATGTTATATATCAAATGAAAGGGCTTATGATGAAGAAAACAAATACATTTTTTTTCATATTTTTAGAATAAATTAATTAAAAGATATTAACAAAAATATAAAAAAATTACCCATCCCCCCCTTATCTCCGAAACCATAAGCTGAAAAATTTTGAAAAAAATGAAAGAATAGCCCCTCACCTGAACTTTACTGGAAAAATAAGGAGAAACCCCTAATATTCATTGTGGGGGGCAAATTATAGAATTAAATGTAAAATAAAAAATTATAATTGTTTGTAAAGGGTCATGTCATATATCAAATCACAGGGCTCATTATGACGAATACAAATATATTTTTTTAAAATGAATATTTTAAAATATATTAAAAAATATTTTAAAAAACTTACCCATTCTCCCCGTTATTCCCCAAACTATAAGCCTCCATTTTTTTGTTTATAGGAAAATATGAAAAAAATCCCTAATTCCATTATTTTGCCCCCAAATAATAGAATTAAACGGAAAATAAATTATTAGAAAACCCCCATAGTAATTTTAGGGAGAAATTATACAATTAAATGGAAAATAAAGATTCAATTTTCAAACGCATCATGTAATATATCAGATAAAAGGCTCATTATGTGAATTACAAATATATCATATTTTTAAATCATTTGTTTAAAAGATATTAACAAAAATATTAAACATCGACTTAATTCCCACTTTAGAAACAACACTATTTAAATTTTGAAAAATATATTTTATTTGTATTTTTTAATAATTTGAATAACAGATTTAATAATTTATAATTTAAAACTTGACCGATTTTGCCCTTTATCTTCCAATCTACAGAGCTTCAAAACTCAGACAGTAGATTATAAAAGACTTCTCTGAAAGATTATTAATAAAATAAAACTCTAATGTTAATTTTTGGGGGCCAAAGTAGAAAATTAAATACATATGTATTCTGATAAAATCAAGCGAATCCTGTAGCAGATAAAATAAAAAGTCCATGTGTGGAAAATCAAAGTGTATATTTTTTATAAATTTAAAACGCTTCCTTTAAAATTATTAGGGCAAATATAAGAAAATGCAGTCATTCCCTGCTTGTCTGAAACTGGAATATTAGAATCTTGAAGGTGGTACGGAACCCTAAGTATGCGAGTCCAACTCGCACTTGACCAAATTATTTATTAATAATAAGTGAAATTTTTAATGGCAAAAAAAATCAAAAATTCCACATTTTCAGAATTAAATTCTGAATCGAGTAAATCAAACCCCATATTGCTAACACTACTAGAACTTTTTTTTCACGAAATTCACTTCTCGACTAGACTATGTGGTGTTATTCCCAAGAAATTATAAAAATACAAACACTATATTTAATTTTTTGATTATTGCCCAATCCACTCTTGGGTCAGTTGTTTTATTTAATAGGCATAACCACGAGTTTTATTTACATTTTGTGGCTAATGTTTTGCCGGAATATATTCATTTGCATATAAGAGTTTGCACATAGTTCCAACATGATGGAACACCACCACAATTGCTAGTTAAAAAAAATACGTTTCATAGGACGTGGAGGTCTTGTTGATTGGCCAATCTCATTTATATCAATTATATTAGATTTTTATATCTGGAGCCATTTGCTGGAAATTGTTTAGAAAACGTGTGTTCATACAAGAAAAGAACTAATACGACTAAACAAAAAGTCTAAAAATTCAACTAAATTGCCAGGTGTGTAACCATTTGTGAGAATCTATACATTACATGTAATTATTTTAATCATTATCGTTAGTTGTCAATTTTGTGTGTTATTTGGCCGTTGATTAAAAAATAACTGTAAATGACAATTTGTTTTGTCAAAAGGCTTGGTTTATTAAAAATGTTTTATACCCTGTATCTTGAAAACTAAGCAGTTCCTACATAACTGCACAGGGTGTAACATAATGCTGTCCAGATAATTTGTCAGGTGATAGGATTTATTATTACAAATAAAAGGGTCTCTAATCATGTAGGTCAACAGTTTATAATTTGTTTAACAATTTATTTGCAAAAGATCAACTTAAAAGATCATTAAAAAAATCTCTACAATTCCAATTAAAGGAAAATACATTTAGACAAATTTATTTAAAATTCAATGAAACAGATGGTAACATTGGTTAAACTCTTTCGTTCGAATCGAGCGTAACTAGACATTTTGTGGTAGGTGGCGCACTTGTAATATTTTGATGTGTTTTTGGCTTACTATTACTTCGAACAGTTTTCTGTTGGTGTGTAAAGTGATACTATGTTTATGTGATGGAATAATTCAGAAATCTGGAATGTCAGGATATTCCTACTCCTTTTCTATTATGATTTTTCGTGTAAACATACCAATTCGACTTTTTTTCTTGCAAGGTTTTTATTTTACAATACTTTTACGTTCTCCATTTAGAAAAATTACACCATTTAGTTTAGTATTTTCATACCGTCCTTGTACAAGGTTGCTAGAAGTATTGAAATTTCAAAAAATCAATAATAGAATAAGATAAATATATAATTGTTAAGACTTTTTAGTTCATACTGCCAAAATATCTGCAATGCATTATGTTACACCCTATATAGGAATGACTACAAATTTGTAGACAAAACAATAACTACACTACTATGCTGGAATCGTAGAGCATCCAATATAAAACTACTATCAAGAAAATACATAAATAAGAAACGGAGAACTAAATCATAATAGAACACGGTGAACAAGTCAAGACATAATAAACGTGTAAAAAACAACTAATACCTAAATCATAATTATTACCACATACCTTGAAGTGTAATCAGAACTTTAATAAGTAGAATTGTTAAAACTTACATAAAAGTAGAAAACCATGTTTCGATTAAATCCATCCAGGCTAAAAAAGTGAGTTATAGGCCGCGCTGGAAAATCAGGGATAAAACACCAAATTCAAATTATTTGGTTCCACCCTATTCCCCAAAGGCACACACAGCGACGGCATTCGGCACACTGGCACTGCGCTAATTTTATCTCACCTGCTCGAGTTCTATCGCAATGCACATGATACTTTAAAAACAAACTTGTATTGAAGTCACTTGAATACGATGTCGATAACAAACAGATGTTAATTCAACGACCGATTATTATCATGCAGTTAACGCGCTTGCAGAAATAAATAAAGAAAAAGTAGTTGAAACTACCATACTTTCTAAAAAAATAGTGTACTTATATTTTCCTTAAAACAATGCATTACTCGTACAGTGGTTGCTGGCAAAAGTTATATAAATTGTTATTGTTTAAAAATTATAGATGTGGTAATAAAATATTCATTACATATGCTTGGGTATAATATGTTGACAGAATTATTAAAATAAGAACTGACCGCATTTCTGCATTCCGAAATAATTCTAGATGTTGTGGTTTCAGTTTTAATGCATTCGATCTTAAATATATTACTAACTTGGAAAACACAAAAAAAAAACTTTTTATCAATTCAAAACTATGTTTGTAATGTAACCTTATTACAATTTTCTAATTATATAATTACAATGATTCACAACTGGATATAATATGGAAAACGCAATTAGACTGAAACGTTAGTCTGTATTTGCAACTCCCGCAGCAGCATATCTAGTCAGCGAACATCCAGAGAAGAATTAATTTAAAAAAAATCATATTTCCTCGCAAAAATTACAATTTTTGAAAATGAGTGGGGCATCACCTCTCTACAAAATTCTTTTCAAACCAACTTTCGTTAAAATTTTCTGGAGAAGGAAAACAGAAAAAATGTCGATATTTTAATTGTTTACAAATAATCTTTAGCACGGCACAATAAACCACTTATTATAGATACGGTCCATAGTCTATAACCATTTCTACAAAAATGATCTATTCTCCAACTCGCAAAAAATAACTTAATATGATCTAATCCGTTTGGAGTAAAGAGAATAGAAGAAATTGCAGTTTCGGACCCGAATTCACGTGTATCGAGTTATAGGCTAAAGTCTATTCCAACAAAAAAATATTTAAATCAATGATAAGTACTCAAATTTCAGTTTACGATTTGTGCTTGCTGAACCAGGTTGCAAAAAGTTCAAATTAGGCTATTCAGCCATATGAGACTGAACGATGGAAGCGTTGTCTCACTGTCTGTTTCTCTTTTTTTGGGTCATTCTGTGTAATGGATATAAATTTCAGGAAAATTAATATAATTCTGATTATTTCGTTACAACTCAATTATTAATCCATATGTAGTTTAACTCTTAATTCAAATATATCTGCAAAGGAACATAAGACGTGTAAGTTAATATAATTTTTTTAATACATAATTTTTCACCAACAGGTGACACAATTTCACAATTTCGTTTAAAACGTTTACAATTATATATCACTCAGTGTGTAATCCAACAAATGTTTAATGAAGAAAGACTTTAAATGTTTCTTTTTCATTTAATATGTAACTTTAGATTTTTTTCTCTATATCACATTTAATATTATGCCACGTTAATAACTACGAATAGGTATAAAATCAAGAAAAATAAACACATATACTGCTCCTTGAAAATCATTTGTAAATATTTCTTCATTCTACTTCGAATCGGTCTGCAACACTAAAGACTTTTTCTATTAATGTGACAATTAGCTACTGCCCAACACCAATCTATTTTAATTTTTAAAATAATTTATATTTAAAAAAGAACCGACTTCAGCTGGCTTAAAATAAAAACCATGTAGAAACCGTGTGCAATCAATCACTATTTTTAGACATATCTATTTTTATTTCTCTCTTTTTTTCTCCTCTCTAATTTTTATTCTTTGTCTATATTCAAATATCTTTTAACTGTTTTATTTGTTTTATTATTTGGACCACTTTCTATAAATGTAACTCTAATTCACTCTATATTGCATCCACACGGTATATGCTTCTGTCTATTCGTCACCCCTTTATAAATTCTTGGTTTATCATTTTCTGAATCACCCTGTACAACTATAATTCAACTCAACACAATATTACAACGGTCCTCATATATTTAAAACCAACCTGTATAAGTATAAATCATCTCCACACTATTGACTCTTTATATTTTTTTATTGTTTAAATTATTCCTGTATACCAATGATTTTACTTCGTCCCTTATGTCTAGTATACTATTTACGCAACTCCTCATGGTCTACCCTATATAACAAAATTCACCTTTTTGAACCACATTTTATGGCTATAAGTTTATTCTACCATTTATTTCAACCACACGGTATATGCAACTGGTTCTAAAGTTTTTTGAACCCATGTCTATAATTATTCCCCGTCTTACGTCCTATAATTCAAATATCCTAACTGCTTATGCTTATATAAAAAATTTTTGATACACCCTGAATAACAATAATGTTACTCCATCCTTACTTCAAACACTTTGTATAAGCTACTAGCTATGTTCCAAACTATACAACTTTTTTAAACCGCCCTGTATACCTGTAATTCTACTCCACCTTATATTTCAACCATCCTGTATATTCAACTGCTTAAACTTTTTAAAGCCTTTTGTATAACTGTAAATATTATCTGTTCTATAACGCAATATCCACTCTATATAAATATAGTTTTACTCCACGCTTATTTCAACCACCTTGTATACGCAACTACTTATGTGCCACCCAATACAATATTTTTAGAACCACCCTGTATAACTAATTAAATTCCAAATTATATTTCAACCATCCTATGTATACAACTGCTTCTGTACCACCTATTATCACATGCACACACGCACACACCTACAACCGTATACCATATAGAAGAGTTCGATAAACTAACGGAATATGTTCTGCCATCTAAAGTCTCTAAAAGAAACTTACTTCAAACGAATCAAAATGAAAACCATTACAAACACGCTGTATGATAAACTTTCATGGCATATCTTGACATTTAAACTAGACATTTATGATGAAAATTTGACATTTACCATGATGTTTACAGTTTTTTTTTGCATATATTTTTCCGACTTTCAGAAAAATGGTAAGTTTTACGCTATAGAAAAATATACGGAATCAAGCTGGACCATATATTTGTAGAATACAATTTATAATATTCAAATTTCTTGATCGGTTTTAGAGAAAACAATGAAAATTCATTGAAATTCACTGAAAACTAGTCCCTTATTTACTTTTCTTTCTGATTTTCTGGAAAACCGCAAATCTCATGTTATAGACAATTATATAGGACCTTTCTGCAAAATTCCTTAATATAATCCAGTTTAAATCATCAAAATTGCCCCAGCCGTTATTGAATAATCGCTCGTTATAAATAAAAAACAGTTGCAGACCTCCTTCTTTTTTGAAGTAGCTTAATAATGTGCTTCAAAAAATATGTAGACATTACACTAATACAACCCACAACACACTCAACTATATAGGGTAAATAGGGTAATTCAGGTATCCGAAATGGAATAGTACGGCTAAACGAATCAACGATAGATGTCTATTAAATGTAGATATATTTAAAAATTATTTTTTAGATGTACACGGAGTGCCAAATATAGAAGAAACATCAATGATGTATTTTATTTATAGGATAGAATTTTTTTTCCAAAATTAATTCGGTTAGTCGTGATATTCCGTGTATAGTGTGAATAACCCCGTATAATCAGTAAATGTGGCGTGATGAGACACATGGAGCCCTCTGCAGTTGCTTCATAAAAGCAGGCAAAATTTTCGTAATAGCTTTACCACTGCGATGGGATTACCATCGTTCCACCTTTTTACTACAAGGTGGTAAATAATTTTCTATATTAATTTAAATTATTATTCAGAAGTCTGAATAAATAAAGCTCCTCAGCAGTCAAAAGTCGCAAGTAACATTGCCTTTTTTTGTCTTCTTTCTGATTTCTGACGTATGTCAAGTCTTTAATTTAAAATTTAGCAAACAGAGAATTGGAATGTTTATTAGAACGTAAAGCAAATTTTGTTAAGGTATTGTATATTAATTCTATGTTATATTTGTTTATTTTCCATAATTAATTGATTTTCTAAAAAAAAGAGACTTGATACATTACCTGGTCCCTGTTTCTTACCCAGAGAAGTGAGTTGTATGGGTATTTCAAGATGAAGGTAGTCTAGTAGGAACATTACAAAATAAATGCAATTTCAAGTTTGTTTCATTCCTATACTCATCTATTTTCATTAGACCAATCAATAGAGCAAAAATTAACTGATAATGTGTAAAAAATGCTATCATGATACCGACTGTGCCATCAGATTAACAAAGATTCCAAGCGATATTTTGCTATGTTTTCCACTCGCAACTATGGTTTTTTACTTTGTTAGAATCAATTTAAGCAAGCAAATTACGTTTTTTTTATCATGTTTATAAAATCAAAAATAATAAACTAATGTTAATGGTGTCAACAGGTGAATTGTAAAGCATGAAAATACCAATGAAATGAGCTCAAGCTCGATCCGATTGGATCATTAGTAACAGGGAAAAACCAAAGATACTGAAAAATGTAGGATTTTTAAAAAATAAATCGTATCTTCGTCACTTTAGAAGCTGTAGAACTGGGCTTGTAGTCACTGATAGTAATTTACATCTATTTTATGTATGCCAAAACCAGGCGCTACCGGTTTATTAGTTTTTGAACAATCGTGATATAAAGTTTTCTGTTCACTATTTTTGCATTGTGCCCCCATGCGTCATAGATAATCAAATTTTAATTTTGAAAAAGTTGTTGAAATAGTGGTGTCATTCTACAAAGCCTCTATTCTCATTTTTCACTAAATGTCTGAGAAATATCTGAAAAATGTTAGCAAACATGACAAAAAATGGGCGAGCGTATGAATGTATCCAAGGAGTGGGGGAAACACGGTTGTTGAGGGAAAGCGTATAGTAATATATAGTAGAGGCACATACATAGATCGTTTTAATATTTAAAATCCTCACAAGTAACAATTTTTTTAATGGCCGCTCTCCTCCTATGTTCCGTAAACCCAAAATCCACAAATTAAAGCAAAAACGTTTCCGAGAAACCATTTATATATAAATTTATTAATAAGCAATTCTCATTTGATATAATAAAATCCAACAAATCACTCTGTATAGAAGTTTTTTTAACGATTAAATTCTTTCACCATCTGTCAGAGTGACAGTTACTATCGATAAAAATTATTGTTAGCAGTTCCCCTCAACAACCGTGTTCCCCCCACTACTCAAACATATTCATACGCTCACCAAATTTTGGTCATTTTTGCTAATATTTTTCGTATATTTCACAGACATTCACGAAAAATGAATATAGAGGCATTGCAGAATGATACCTCTACTTTCAACATCTGTATTCTGTGGCCGTATTCTGTAACTCGTTATCTTCGTAACGTTTCGATATGAGTATCGACTGTCGTTATGTACGACAGGGTTGCCAGAAGATTTTCGTCCAAGTCCCATGTATGCCCTAAAGTACCAAATAAGCACACTTCTTTCTTATTATGAACATATATTATTATATATCATATATCATTTATTTTGAATTTGGCAATGACTGATTATCAAATGTCAGACGACATTTAAAATATTTAAATAATAAGATATGATAACTTGAAAAATTTCGGATGTACCTACCATGTAGCGCAACATTTAAAATATGTAGACAAAAAGTTGAAAATACCCCGTACCTACATTTTTTAATTCAACGCTAGTGAGATGGTAACAAATACTACTCAACTGCACCTCCGAATAATGATTATCCTTTAATTTTTCTAAATAATCTGAGTAAATCAAATTTGAATTTAATTCAAATTATATATAAATATAATTAAAAAAGATTTCAATTTAATTGCGAAGACTGGCAGTAAAAAGTGGCTAAACTGCTATTTGTAGACAAAATCGCCCAATTCGCGATAAATAGTTCAGTTTGGCAAGTATGTAGTGGCAACTTTAAAACATATCGAATATTTTATCGATATTCAAACGACGTTGTTGTTTTCATTTCAAATGATAACGACGTTGTCGTTATGATTTCGAATGAAACGGAATGGACATTCCGTGGTGTAAAATTCTTAGAATGCAACGTTATTAATTGTTTTGTGATTCCGTGTCTACTACTGTCTACTGCAGCCGTATTCTGTAAGACGTTATGAGTCGAAACGAAACGAAACGGTATGTCAGTTTTACCTATCCAGTCGATAGTCGATAGTGCGTATGGTGTCAAATAAAGTGAGGTTAACACTTAACCGTGATTAATTAAAATGATTATTGTTCCTTTCGACGGCAAAGGCAAAGATGATGCTGAACAACGGGAACTGCAAGCGTTGGCACTGGATAGAAATAATGGTTGAGAGGTTTCCGAATTATGCAGACGCAGAAACGGACTCACATGTGTCAATGGAGAAAAGTGCATTACTGAAAACTTTCGCCCATTTTGAGAAATATGTATCATTCTAAATATTTATAATATATTGTGCAATTAGGATACCAACTCAGTTTAATAATGTTAAAGCTGCTAGACGTTCTACTATCTCAAGTTTGATACTCGCCTATTGTGGACTTTGGAGAAGTGACAAGTTGATGTTGTTGTGTATACTGACTTCAATAACATTTCTTTCACGTCTAACGTCTCTCAGGGAGTGCATTTAGTTCTAATATTATTTAATATATTTGTGAATGATATGGTTAATAAATTTTAATACTGTGAATGTTTACTTTATGCTGAATAATGTGTTCATGAATTCTGTTTTGTTCAGTTCCATTAAACTAATTACAGTATACACAGTCCTATAACTAGGCTGGGTAGATTTGCATATAATTATTGTGGAGAACTTTATTTTTATGGTACAAGTGTGAGTTTTTTCTAATGAAGACTAGATTGGTCAGTACTTTTATAGCATCAGGTACCATTTTTTGTTTTATATTAATTTCACATTGCTTTGTCCTCTCAACAGTTACATATTTATGGCAAATTGTACTAGTTTAATAATGGGAAACCATTAGTAAATTGTTTATTAAATAAATATGAACACAATTTTTCAAGAGTTTTTTATTTTTTATTCAACAAAGAATAGATATGATCTAATATATAAATTTACCTAGTCTAATATCCATGAGACTATTTTTGAGAGTGTCTCGATTAGAGAACTGTGAACTGCAAGAGACTTTTAAAATTTGATTTCTCTCTCTGTTATCCACCATTAATTTTAATGTGTTGGCAAACTTAAATCTGTTTTACAAATAATTCAAATTTAAATTTGGTGTCAGATCTCAAGAGTCTTGAGTCAAGACAATAGTAGACACGGAATCACAAAACAATTAATAACTTTGCATTCTAAGAATTTTACACCACGGAATGTCCATTCCGTTTCATTCGAAATCATAACGACAACGTCGTTATCATTCGAAATGATAACAACAAAATCGATAAAATATTCGATATGTTTTAAAGTTGCACTACATACTTGCCAAACTGAACTATTTATCGCGAATTGGGCGATTTTGTCTACAAATAGCAGTTTAGCCACTTTTTACTGCCAGTCTTCGCAATTAAATTGAAATCTTTTTTAATTATATTTATATATAATTTGAATTAAATTCAAATTTGATTTACTCAGATTATTTAGAAAAATTAAAGGATAATCATTATTCGGAGGTGCAGTTGAGTAGTATTTGTTACCATCTCACTAGCGTTGAATTAAAAAATGTAGGTACGGGGTATTTTCAACTTTTTGTCTACATATTTTAAATGTTGCGCTACATGGTAGGTACATCCGAAATTTTTCAAGTTATCATATCTTATTATTTAAATATTTTAAATGTCGTCTGACATTTGATAATCAGTCATTGCCAAATTCAAAATAAATGATAATATATGTTCATAATAAGAAAGAAGTGTGCTTATTTGGTACTTTAGGGCATACATGGGACTTGGACGAAAATCTTCTGGCAACCCTGTCGTACATAACGACAGTCGATACTCATATCGAAACGTTACGAAGATAACGAGTTACAGAATACGGCCACTGGATAGGTAAAAATGACATACCGTTTCGTTTCGTTTCGACTCATAACGACTTACAGAATACGGCTGCTGAATTGATATTTGACGATCCATGTCGCATGGAGACACACTGCAAGAATAGTGGACTAAAAACTTCAGATAGCAATTATACAAAAACTAATAAACCGATAGCGCCTGGTTTAGTCACGCATAAGGTAGATATCAATTACTATCAATTCCCACAAGCCCAGTTCTACAATTTCGATAGTGACGGAGTTATAATAGTATAAAGAAAATCGCTAAATTTTCCAGTATTTTTTGTTTTTCTCTGTTACTAAAGATTTCATTGGATCGATCCTGGGCTCATTTCATTGGTATTTCCATGCCTTACAATTCACCTGTTGACACCATTGAGATAGTTTATTATTTTTCATTTTACAAACATTGCAACGAAAAAAAAAACGCAATTTTCTTGTGTCAATTGTTTATAATAAAGTAAAAAACCATAGTTGCGAGTGGAAAAGGTAGCAAAATATCCCTACAAATCATTCTTAACGTGATGGCACAGGCAGTATCCTGATAGTATTTTTTGCACGAAAAAATCTCTATTGATTGGTCTATCATATGTGTAAGTGTAGGCCTTCGTTAAAAAGTTTTCGCTGCAATAATAATAATTCTGATTCGTGTCTGTATCGGCTCAATGTAGATTTTACTTTCAGGAAACAATATTTTTGTGACGGTTGCTTCTCGGATATGCCGGAATGGCGACGAGAAGTGACTGGTGTGTCTTAATAGACCCTTAATCAATTATGGTGCATGCCTTCTGCTGTGATTTTTTTGCATAAAAATATCTTAAAAATAAATTATTGTTGGTGGCTATCATAGACCACAAACAACGCGTGAAATGGGAGTTTAACGAAACGTCTGGTTAACTGTTCTTTTCAGAGCACAAACCAAGAACAAAAAGCAAGACTACAATTACACACAAAGACACGCACTCACATGCATACGCACGCAAGGACACACAGACAAACAGCCACGCACGCACACTAACACACACAAAACTTCTTAGGTTATAACTTATTTTGAGAGCTTTCGAAATAAATTTATTTCATCTTCAGTCAATATACTACAAACAACACAAACTGTTAATAATTTAAAAGAAGTAAAAAAACTTACGTTAGTTGAGGTTGTAGAAGCAGAAAAAAGTATACATCTATAAAACTTTTGAAAATATTTTCTTTAAATTTTTGGCAATTCAACTAACTAAATTGTCATGTTGGCATATTTGATTTGAAGACATGTGATACAATTTTTTAAAAGTACGAGTAAACTATTTTTAATATTTGTAAGTTACTGATAAATTTAAACAATATTTAGGAAAGAAAAATTCAGTGGTAGCAAAATGGTAACTTTTTATTTAATTAATCTAATATTATACTCGGATTGATTAGGGGTAGGTAAAAACGTATTATCCATTTCCAGTAAGTTACTCTACATTATATTAAAATTTTGTAAATCGGTCTTTCTATTGATGGTATTAGACTGACCGCTAATGAAGACCATCGCCAAGAAGCTACGTTTAAAATTGTTACGTCAATCGCCAGATCTTGTGGATTTTCAAAGGCAAGAGAATGGTGACTAAAGCACAACCACCTAACACATTTAGTGCCCGCGAATACTTATATATATATATATATATATATATATATATATATATATATATATATATATATATATATATATATATATATATATATATATATATGTTTGAAAACAAGTTGGCACGGACGGAACTATGTGTAGCTCTCTTGATGGTCCGGGTGTTCGTCCGTTGAAAGTTTTGTCCCTGTAAAGGAACGGTCGCCTGACGTTTCGCCAAAATCTCACTTGGCATTTTCATAAGGCTTTTTCTCTTCTTCCACCACGAAGGGTGGCTGCAGGTTCGGACCTTTCCGGACTACTTCGTATCCGAGATCGTCGGCTAGGTCGTTCTCCGCTTGGTCTGCTCTCCGTGGCGTCTGAAGTGGAAGTGAGCTCCGATATGTGCGCGCCGCTATTTATGCTATCTCCCGAGTCCCCTCCTATTTCTTTGCCCCGCCTCCGATTGTGTTGAGGGGGCGGTGCCGTTTGTTTTGATTGGGTGACACCATTGCGTTGTCGTAAATTGTACCGATGACGTGGTTCTGTTTGTACCGATGGCGGCCGCAGATGTTCGTTAGAAGGGTGGGCGTCCTGATAGTTAGCTACGAGTGACGGAATGCAACGTTGTGGTATTGTTGCGCTCTCTTTTAATTTGTTTTTCTTTTCCTGTAAGATGTTCTTCCAGGATTGATGCAGGTGTAGAGCTTCGTTACGTTTATTGATTTCTCCTTCCTTTTCAATTTCTATAGCTTCCCTAATTGTTCTTCTCTTGAAGTTGTTTTCTGTTGCCAGATGCTTAGAGCCCTCAAAGTTGATTCTATGTCTTGTTTGCTGTTGATGTTGGAACAAGGCCGAGGTTGTGGTCTTGTTTCGTATACTGAGTTTGTGCTCTACGATTAGGGCTTCGTCGACGGGGATGCTTGGGTAAAGTGATTTGGCGTCGAGACTTGCGAGGCGGTCTTCTTCTTGTAAGTTTAGGTCCCCTATTGTTATAAGATGTTCGGAATTTTTTACGTAGGATGCGGCATTTTCGATTAAAGGTTGCATGGTTGCTGCGAGGTACTTCTCGAGTTGTTGGAGAGGTGAGTTGAAAGCACTGACTATCGGGTGCATCTCTCTAGTAGGCAATCCCAAAGACCAACGTCCACTAGAGAGTCACGGAGTCTACAAGAAACCTTGCGGCGGATGCGAGCAAGCATATGTAGGTCAAACAAACCGTAGGATCGAAGCACGAATCGATGAGCACAAACTCAGCATACGAAACAAGACTACAACCTCGGCCCTGTTCCAGCATCAACAGCAAACAGGATATAGAATCAACTTGCATCTGGCAACAGAAAACAACTTCAAAAGAAGAACAATTAGGGAAGCTAAAGAAATTGAAAAGGAAGGAGAAATCAATAACGAAGCTCTACACCTGCATCAAGCCTAGAATCTTACGGGAAAAGAAAAACAAATTAAAAGAGAGCGCAACAATACCACAACGTTGCATTCCGTCACTCGTAGCTAACTATCAGGATGCCCACCCTTCTAACGAACATCTGCGGCCGCCATCGGTACAAACAGAATCAAAACAAACGGCACCGCCCCCTCAACACAATCAGAGGCGGGGCAAAGAAATAGAAGGGGACTCGGGAGATAGCATAAATAGCGGCGCGCACATATCGGAGCTCACTTCCACTTCAGACGCCACGGAGAGCAGACCAAGCGGAGAACGACCTAGCCGACGATCTCGGATACGAAGTAGTCCGGAAAGGTCCGAACCTGCAGCCACCCTTCGTGGTGGAAGAAGAGAAAAAGCCTTATGAAAATGCCAAGTGAGATTTTGGCGAAACGTCAGGCGACCGTTCCTTTACAGGGACAAAACTTTCAACGGACGAACACGCGGACCATCAAGAGAGCTATATATATATATATATATAAATATTTGTTTTTAAGTTTTCGCGGGCACTAAATGTATTAGATGGTTTCCGGGAATTCACCCGCGTAGTTGATAACTGATCACTGACGGGATGGATGGTGAAATGACGACGTTTCGGCAGAGTCACATCTGCCCTCTTCAGGTCGGTTCGCATAATTCTCGTAGCCTTCTGCTTTCGCTTCTAGTTACTCGAATACTCTAGTTACTAGTTTCACCAATCCGGATATATACTCTATTAAACAAGACCATATTCATTCAAAACGGTGCACCACAGGAGAAGAAATCAGGTAACATACATACAAAAAAAACGCGACGAATTGATAACCTCCTCCTTTTTGGAAGTCGGTTAAAAAGTACATTCATCAGTGAACAGAACAAAATTAAAAAAGTTCTCATTTTCAGCCACTTTACCCAACACACACATCCAAAACTGAACTCGATTTTCAAAATTATTTCCGGAAAGTTTCTGATGAATTTGGATTTTGTAATCATGATAATTATGCTTGTTAAGAATTCCGGACACACTGGCTTGGCTGATATTAACATTTTGGGAAATTTGGTTGTGCCCTACGTGAGGATTTTCGATTACAGAAGCTATAACATCTAACTCGATTTCTTTGTTTTCCGTTAGAGGTTGTTTTTGTAGGTTTTCTGTACTCAACGCTCCCAGTTTGCTTGGAATGGTCCAACAGCCTTAGGAATGCTAATTTATTTGGATGAATTCTGTTAGGAAATTTCTGAGCAGCTAATAAACAATTTTGCAGGCATTCTCCAAGGACAACAATCATGTCGATTCGTTCTTCTTTACTATAAACTTTAATTGTTAGTAATTAATGTTTACAATAATCACCGATTATTGCAACAAAATGAATCATAAAGAAGAGTTGTCAGAAAATATTAAATGAAAACTGTCAAATTCTCATAGTTATATTGTTAAATATAGGTTAAAATTCGTTTGTATTCTATGAATGTGCGCATTTCATGGGAACGAGAATAGTTAGGTATAGGAAAATGATATACTGTCGCATAGAGAATAAAATTCTGTTGGAGACATAAAATACAGGGTGTTTCATTAAATTTAAAGAAGTAATTGTTATTTGAAATTTTGGTTAATTAATTGGTATTTATTTCATACCTTTTATATAATTTTGAATTTTCCACAAGTGCAACACAAAATGTTATTCTTCAGGAGACCCCAGTCGGAATTTGGTTAGAAACAAGAAAAGAGTATGCTGAGACACTAGCCCTTTAAATGATCACTACCTATATTTTGATAAAATAGTGAATATTACAGAAACTATGGGGTTTAAGTATAAATATAACACCTTATCATTTTAATCGTTGATATCGAAAATGTACTAATATACAGGGCATCCAATTAAAAAAAATAAAACTTTGATACTTTTCACATTTCTGGGACACCCTGAATAAAACGAAAATAATTTTAAAATGTTACTCTCAAGGATTATATATCAACCTAAAAAAAGATCGGTTAAAATGAGTATCTTAGTCATAATCTTTCGTGTCGTAATACGTGAATAACCCTGTATATAATGAATTACTATTAATTTTATATGAACATTTTTTTTGAAGATTTTATTGGCATATCACAAGTGGAACACAATTTTAAATGCCTTCACCTGAATCTCTTTCGCACAAGATTTTGAAATTCTTTCCTTGTATAACAAAAAACGTTTTATATATAAATGTATTTGGGCAACCGAAGGCGTGGAATGCGTAAACTATGTACGGACGTGTTTACGTGCTTCGAAAATTGATGGGTGGAGATCTCGAACGATTTCAAATTGTTTCCATTTACAGAGATAAACGATACTTATAGAGATTATTTAATCTACTCAACGTTAATCGTTGTTCAAATAAAATTATCAAGTTAAACTGGAAAGTACTCTTTTCATGTACGAATACTGTGCTATTTAACTTTTTTAAATATATTTATTAAAACAGATTTTTTAAATAAATTATTAATATATGTATATCGTGGAAAACAAGTATTATTAAGATTTTAATGCACAAATTTCAGAATACTACTTATATCTTGGAAAAATATATACTGAAACAAGGCGCTTCCTAAAAGTAATACTAATTTAATTGTTTTGAACAGTGACAAAGGAGTGTAACATTGGCAATGGAAAAGGAGGATGATTTTAACCGAATTCTTAGAGACCCGACAACAACAACTCAGAATAAATGTAATTTATTCATATCCAAATTAGAATAGTAGACTACAGAAAAGCGAAAAATATGAAAGATGGGTATCCCTTAAGGTCTATAGTTTCAGGAATAGCAAGTCCACTAAATCATACTATTAATACTATTCGAGTGACTAAAAGCGAAAGCAAAAGGCTACGAGAATTATGTGAACCGACCTGAAGAGGGCAGATGTGACTCTGCCGAAACGTCGTCATTTTACCATCGATCCCGGCAGGGATCAGTTATCAACTACGCGGCTGAATTCCGGAAACCACATTTAGTGCCCGAGAAAACTTAAAAACAAATATATATATATATATATATATATATATATATATATATATATATGTATATATCTTTGTCTATCATTTTCTGAACTACCCTCTGTAACTATAATTTAACTCCATACAATATTGCAACGGTCCTAATATCTTTAAAACCACCCTGTATAAGTATAATTCTTCTCCAGACTATTGCCTCTTTCTATTTTTCTATTGTTTAAATTATTCCTGTATACCTATGATTTTACTTCGCCCCATATGTCTAGTAATCCATTTATGTAATTGCTCATGGCCTAACCTATATAACAAAATCCACATTTCTGAATCACATTTTATGACTATAGTTTTACTCTACCATTTATTTCAACCACTCGGTATATGCAACTGCTTCTATTTTTAACCAATGTCTATAATTATATTATACCCCGTCCTATAATTCAAATATTCTAACTGCTTATGCTTATATAACAAATTTTTGATACACCCTGAATATTAATAATTTTACGCCATCCTTACTTCAATTACCTTGTCTGAGCAACTACTTATGTTTCACACTATATAACTTTCTGTATAACTGTAATTATACTCCGTTCTATAACGCAAATATTAACTCTGTATAATTATAGTTTTGCTCCACTCTTATTTCAACCACCTTGTATACGCAACTACTTCTGTGCCACCCATTACAATATTTTTGAACCACCCTGTATAGCTAATTCAATTCCAACTTATATTTCAACCATCCTTCTATATTACTACTTGTGTACCACCTAATATCACATGCACACACCTACAACCATACAGAAGAGATAGCCGGCATAACAAATTACCGTTTGAATAAACTAATAGAGTATTTTCTGCCACCTCACGCGACTATAAGCCCCTTAACTTAACATCGTCTCTAAACGACGAATAAAAATGAAAACCATTAGAAACACCCTGTACGATATACTTTTATGGCATATCTTGACATTTAAACTAGGTATTTACAAAGAGGTTAATACTGTAGAGCACGTGAAGTAGCGAAATTCATGTAATATCAATAGAAAGAGAGAGTGAGAATAAGAGTGTCGCTCCTGATTGGTCAGTGTCAGTGGTGACGCCTACTATTGGTAGGGTAGAGACATAGCAAACGCTCCCTGATATTGTCTTTCTCTTTCTACTGTTATTACACTGCCACTTAGAGTAACGCCCATACCTAATTCACTCTACGTATAAACCTCTTTGGGTATTTATGATCAAAATTTGACATTTGCCATGATGTTTACTGTTTTTTTGCAAATATTTTTTCCATTTTCAGAAAAATGGTATGCTTTACGTACGGTATCAAGCTATCTGTGCAGAATTCAATTCTTAAGCAGTTTTAGAGAAAACACTGAAATGTAGTCCCTTAATTACTGTTTTTTCTGATTTTCTGGAAAACCGTAAATCTCACGTTTTAGAAAATTATATGGTACCTTTCTGTAATATTCCTTAATACTAAGAATAATACTACGCATACATAAAAAAAGTGACAAGGATTTGATAACCTCCTCCTTTTTGGAAGTCGGTTAAAAATAATAAGTACTATATAAGGGATAGTTTTGAGTTTACTGAAATAGCAAACTGTATATACAATTACCAGATGGTATGGTTTTGGCGTCACTGGATGCAGTTAACTTATTTGGAAATTTACATGACCAGTTAATAATCAAAGTAATAAATATAAAATGACTCATAAATTTATTCTTAAAAATAACTATTTTTCATTTAAACAAAAATTCTATTTACAAACAGCTGGATGTGCGATGGGGACTAAATTAAGCCCAATACTTGCCCGCTATGTTATGGATTACTTACTGGATACATGTTTAGAAAAACACACATTTAAAGTGGAATTCATAAAAAAGTTTGTAGACGATATAATATTAGCCATACCAGAAAATAGAAGAACGTAAGTTTTGGACACATTTAATGATTTTGATGAAAAAAATTCAATTCACAATTCAGAAAGAAGATCAGACTTCAGTGCTATTCCTTGATATAAGGGTGTGTGGAATCGAAGGTATCATAAAATTAGACTGGTTCAGATAGGATCATCTATTTCCATACGGACCACCCGTATCTATGAAATTGAATATTATCAAACAAATGAAAATAAGAATACTAAAAATATGCTATATTAAACAGAACATTGAAAAACTGGGAATCATTCTTATTGAAAATTATTGCACACGAATGATAAAAGACTATTACATTAATCATGCATAAATAAAACCAGATCAAATTCTGTAGGCCGACAACACAAGCAGAAGAAACAAATACGACTCACAGGAATCCAGAAATATTATATCGTATACTATCTTATATAAAAAACTTAACACCAAAATTAATAAATTGTGTCAAAACAGAAAGAACGGATATTTCAATGTACCATGTAAAAACACTTTTCTCCAAGTTGAAAGACTCAACAACATTAGAATTTCAATCTAACAGAACATACTGTGACGGGTATTCTTCCGACAGTTCGTGAAATCGGCATTCGTCCCATATTTCTGGGAATCCGAAATGTTTGTATCTCGACCCGCGGCCGACGGCTTGCGTTAATGGGAATTCGTGAATTATATCGAAACTTCGAGAACACATTTCCCGATGGCTCGTTAACTTCCTAGAGAATTCCGAGAGAAATATATAAATACGGACAGCTGGCGATAGCATTCATTCAGTATTCGACGGTCGTATAGTTAAGTAGAGATAAATTGTAAATAGTTCCGTGAATATAAATTGTGTTAAAGTAGTGGAAATAAATTAGAGTGAGTTGGACTGTGTTTTTAAATAAATACAAAAAGTGAACTGAACCCGAGTGTAAAAATAAAAACATTACAATACAAACAAGATCAGCAGGCTATGAAGGGAATTGTGTAGGTCAGACGTCACAAGTAGGATTGCATTACGCAGGAGTGATATTAAGATTAGAAAACAAAGATGTGCGTTAACAAAGCATGGACATGAATGTAATCACAAAATCAATTTAGAAGATTTCAGTATCCTGGAAAAATGTGAAAAATCTATATATAAATAGGCAAAGACAAAACAGTTAGGTACGATTTTCTCCAGTCTCTCAACCGATTTACTTTATTTTTGTTTTGTTTAGTAGCATTTGACGACCTTACACGGTTACAAAGTGCAATCACACCAAAAACTGGGGGTTACGCATTTTTCAAAAATATTTGGAATACCTATTTTTGATTAAAATCTCATATATACTTTTTATTTCAATAGATTTGTCAATATGACATGAACGGTTAAGGGGGGGGGTTATGACGCCTTCTTTTCCGGTTTCTCCTCCACTTTATTTCTGATAGACATATATTTTTGACAAACAAACTTCAATAATGTTCACAATTTGATAAAATAGGGTCGAATTTCGACCTCTGGTCGAAATAATTTGGTCAAGTGCGAATTGGACTCGCATACTAAGGATTCCGTTCCACCTTTGGGACTTGATACAATGTAAGTGAATCAAAGTATATTTTTTTCGAATATTCCAGTTTCAGACAATCAGGATGGAATGTCTTCGATGGCACATTCTATAGAGAATATTCAAAAAAAATGTATGAATTAGATGTTGCGGTTTTAGTTCAATGCTGGTTCAATGCAAGTATATATTTGACGAAGGACCTTTAGCGGAACAATCAATAAACACGTGCCGTCACATAAACGAACCACCAAATAAAAGTTATTACTAACCTTTTATGTCGAAGCTCTGGTGTTTTCTTGGGTCTTCTTTCTTCAGAGGCTAGCAACGTAAGAGCAGGAACAGTTTCTTAGAGCTTCGTCTGGACAACACGTTACACAAAAAAATAGCGACGTAATGTTCATTGATTGAGCAAACAAAAAATGCGGGTTTAACAACAAATGATGCGCTTTTGTAAACACAAAAGAAACAAAATGAAAGCGGTTTAGCCGTCGTTACGAACTCGCGGAATCGTAACGCAAAAAACAACAATAAGCGCCGTCTCTTCAGACGGGATCAAAGCGTGACCGAATAGTTCGGAGCACAATACACAAAAAATCCCAAGCGTCCAAATAGCTAGGGACCCAAAACACGAATGTCAATACTGTCTATATTTTACACGCAAAAAAACACTTACAATTAGCATTAGCGCGACGGAAGGTTTTAGAAAAGGTGCAGAAGTTTAAAAATCAATGAAGTAATTCAATCAAATTGAAAACAATACACTAAACAAATTGCGGGAACGCACCAAAGGGAATGAGTGTATTCGCTTATTTTTTACCTTTTAAATTGATAAAAAATATACTCTTTTATTTCTCACAGAGTCTTTTTATTTTATATGCTACGCTTGCTATTTAGAAAAGTAGGATTTTGGATTTATTTTACAAATAAACTTTCAGTGAAAAGCCCTATTATAATCTTTTGTCTGAAATTTAGGCTCAGTAGTTTGGAAGAAAATGGGTCAAATTTTAAATAATAAATTATTAATTCGTTTAAACAAATTATAATACAAATTAAATATATTTGTATTTTTATGAAGATTTTTTCATTTGAGATTTTTGAAAAAAAAAAACGGGAGCACTCATTTTTTTCACTATATTGTTTATAACTATTGCAATTTTTATCGGCGCAATTTCAACTTTTTCAAAAAGTTACTAGACGTCAATCCGAATCGAATGACAGCAAAATTATAATTTTCGGTGAACTCTATCATGATTTCACCAAAATGGCTCTTGTAGACTAGATTATATATTAGGGACATTTAAGGTGATATGGAACAAACAAAAAGGAGAAGTAACTGCGAATTCGTGTATTATCATGCACCACGCCTCACTCGTCAACATCTCAGATAATCATTTGATTTTGAAATCTACCGCGATTATATTCTGCCAATACAATTTCGAATTCAACTGTATGGTATCAGTGCTCTCATTGTTTATATTATACACCAGTTCACGCTGTATGAATAGGAATGTACTTATGTACAAAGCTAGCCAACACAAATACTCATACAAACAAATAGGTAAACGGTATTGCATTAGAGCCGATTAAGTCAGTAAATTTTAATGAGAAACGCTTATGCCTTGAAATCATAAAATGAACGAAACACAGCATAGAATCATAGAACCGCAGAACAGTAGGAAGCGCGATATGGCGTATTTATTGTTTAAAATGCTATTGAAAACGATAAAAGCTCTCAAGTTTTGTATTATATTGTCGTTTCACGGTACATCATGGCAGGGGACGCTGGAACTACCGTGAGATAGTGGGTAATAGGTGAGATATATAAGCAGGAAAATAAAAACACAATGAGAAAAGTTTTCGAAGTCTGAACTTTTAACGACGGTATGGAGCGGATCGAGATAAAAAAGCTTTCAGCTCAAGTTACAAAATAATGGACTATTTAGAATATTTCGGGGGACCATTTATGAAATATTGATGAAATTTCAGAATTGAGGGTGGTGTCAATTTTAAGATATTCTTATTTTTATTTTAGTCCAGTCGAGGAGGATAGAGAGAATGCAAAATGGAAAATTGGTTACTTTTCTGAACAAGTTTTTTTAGAAGCTTTAAAATTGCTAGTTGCAAAAATCTAACTACTCCGTTAAACGTGTAGATATTACAGATAGTGCATCTCAAATAACCGAGTCACTACACACACTGTTAATTTCGCTGAGGATTTTTAAGAAAAAGTTAAACATACCGGGTGGCCCAATTTAGTCTTATTATCCTAGAAAGGTTTATAGGGTTTCAAAGGGACCAAATAGGGGTGAATTGCAGTAAATCCATATTTTCTTTCCAAAATTTAAAAAGTAGAAAATTTCAAGGCCACATATGCATTTATCTGAAGTTAATTTGTGACATCTTGTTTATTTTTAGATTTCTTACGAAATTAAAATCTGAATAAAATATAAATTTGAAATTGAAGGCTAGAGTTTTGACATTATATTCCTAAGGAAATTTGTTCTTTTTTACTAACTTTTATGTATCCAAAATTAGTACTTAGAAAGTCTGAATACTCATTTTCGGGCGATGGAGTAAAATATCTAAACTCGCCCCCTTCAAACTTTATTTTCCACCCTTAGTGCTAGTCCACCGAAAAAGTAACCCCTAATAATATTTAGCTATGTTCAGACACAGTATGAAAGAACGGAACGGATTAAAGTTCATACGACTTTAACTTTAATTTTTAAATAATATTGTTGCTTCAAATTTCCCGATCTGTTCAATTGCGGCATAAAAATAGGTGGGGCGGGCATTATTTAAATTCAGGTTAACCTCGACATGAACTAAATCTTGAGATCAAGGTCGAGGTCAAGGTAACCACTAGACGGTCCTTTTCAAACACTACAACTTTGTTCTTGAATGTATTGCTCAAGGAACAGGTCAGTAAAGTTAGCACCGCCATTTTACAGAAACTCAAATTAAAACATATGGGAATTAAGAGCTATTTAGGAGCTCTTGATTGTTACCTAAATTGATTTTTGAGCTCAATATTTACTATGGAAAAAGTGCAAAAAACTATTGGCGGTGCTAACTTTACGTAAAGTTAGCACCGCCATCTCAGAAAAACAAAAAAAAATATTTTATGAAGCGTCTCAAATTAGGAGCTATTTACGAGCTTTTAATTGACGTATTGAACGTCAACCCCTAAATTTGTCTAAGGGGCCAAAACCACCCCCGAAAAAATATTGAATTTTAATTTTAAATTTAAAATCTCTTAAAATTATCTACGATTTACGAGCTCTTTCCTGGTGTAATGCACATAAACATCTAAAAATGTTCAAGGAGTGAAAACAACCCCCCAAGAATGCAGTTTTTTCGAATTTTATGATTAATAAATTTTGAAAAATACGGGCATGATCTACGATTTACGAGCTTTCCAACGGTATATTACACGACTACATTCAAATTACTGGAAGGGGTGCAAACCACCCCCCAATTATGCAGTTTTTTCAAATTTTATGATTTATAAATTTTGAAAAATACCAGCATTATCTACGACTTACGAGCTTTCCAACGGTATATGACACGACTACATTCAAATTACTAGAAGGTGTGCAAACCACCCCTCAATTATGCAGTTTTTTCGAATTTTATGATTTATAAATTTTGAAAAATACCAGTATGATCTACCATTTACGAGCTTTCCAACGGTATATTACACGACTATATTCAAATTACTGGAATGGGTGCAAACCACCCCCCCCCCCCCCAATTATGCAGTTTTTTCAAATTTTATGATTTATAAATTTTGAAAAATACCAGCATGATCTACGATTTACGAGCTTTCCAACGGTATGACGATAGCATATACACAGCTATTGAAACGTTGTGAGATCAACCACTTCATGACGATGGAAACTTCGAGGAACGAGTTACATTGTCTACCAACTTCAAACTAACAATATCTATAACGTTCCTAAGATCAAAAGAAAGATACTGTACAAACTGCATAATGAATGAATAAATTGTGAAACAATATTTTGTGAGTTAATCCAACACTGAAAAAATTTAGTTTCCTTGGGGAAACCTTGGGGGGTGGTTTGTGCACCCCTTCCAGTAATTTGAATGTAGTCCAGTAATATACCGTTGGAAAGCTCGTAAATCGTAGATCATGCTGCTATTTTTCAAAATTTATAAATCATAAAATTTGAAAAAACTGCATAATTGGAGGGGTGGTTTGCACCCCTTCCAGTAATTTGAATGTAGTCGTGTAATATACCGTTGGAAAGCTCGTAAATCGTAGATCATACTGGTATTTTTCAAAATTTATAAATCATAAAATTTGAAAAAACTGCATAATTGAGGGGTGGTTTGCACCTCTTCCAGTAATTTGAATGTAGTCGTGTAATATACCGTTGGAAAGCTCGTAAATCGTAGATCATGCTGGTATTTTTCAAAATTTATAAATCATAAAATTTGAAAAAAACTGCATAATTGGGGGGTGGTTTGCACCTCTTCCAGTAATTTGAATGTAGTCGTGTAATATACCGTTGGAAAGCTCGTAAATCGTAGATCATACTGGTATTTTTCAAAATTTATAAATCATAAAATTTGAAAAAACTGCATAATTGAGGGGTGGTTTGCACCTCTTCCAGTAATTTGAATGTAGTCGTGTAATATACGGTTGGAAAGCTCGTAAATCGTAGATCATGCTGGTATTTTTCAAAATTTATTAATCATAAAATTCGAAAAAACTGCATTCTTGGGGGGTTGTTTTCACCCCTTGAACATTTTTAGATGTTTATGTGCATTACACCAGGAAAGAGCTCGTAAATCGTAGATAATTTTAAGAGATTTTAAATTTAAAATTAAAATTCAATATTTTTTCGGGGGTGGTTTTGGCCCCTTAGACAAATTTAGGGGTTGACGTTCAATACGTCAATTATAAGCTCGTAAATAGCTCCTAATTTGAGACGCTTCACAAAATATTTTTTTTTGTTTTTCTGAGATGGCGGTGCTAACTTTACGTAAAGTTAGCACCGCCAATAGTTTTTTGCACTTTTTCCATAGTAAATATTGAGCTCAAAAATCAATTTAGGTAAAAATCAAGAGCTCCTAAATAGCTCGTAATTCCTATATGTTTTAATTTGAGTTTCTGTAAAATGGCGGTGCTAACTTTACTGACCTTCAAGGAACACTCCTTCTCGACATATTTAGGTGAGGATAGGCATTATAACAAAATTGAATTTTAGAGAAGATGCAATAGGTTCCATTTTGCCTACACGAGTGTTTTTTGTATTTAAATTTCCAACTAGGTATGTTTCTTTGTAAACGGTCTTACAAAGAGGATTAGCAGCACAATTCTTGGATTGACAAAGTGATGCAAAAAAGAAGGAGGGAGCCAAATGTCATATCTCAAGAGAAGTTAATCAAAAGATATGTGATTTAGCAATTAAATACGACTCGCTATATTATGATCTAATAAAAGTTACCGGAATTAGCACATAGGTTGGTAGAGCATGAATTCCAGTTTTTTGTTTTGGAGAGGACATCCTTAACTTTTAAAACACCAGTCTACGGTTCAGTGGTACTCCATAATATCTTTGCATATCAATGTCTGGCGAGATTTTTATAAAAAGATTAGGGCTTTCAGACCTCCTCGAACAATTTCTGTAAAAGATACAAGATCTGTAGAGATTATTTCATGAGAAGAAAATGTAGGTTTCCTAGTCATTCTTTTTGGATAGTTTCTTGTTTTTAGCTGACAGGATAAACAGGATAAACATCTGTTCTGGCACAAGGAATTTAAGGCACTCAATGCAGATTCTGAACCAGTCTTCACAGTGGCCAACTTTAGATTTTTGAAAACGATACTGAAACAAAGCTGACAAACACCGAAACTAGCTTGAGTGACTGGCGAATCAGGAGGTGGGGCTATGGGGTACAAACCCCGTCCCTAAAGCACATGAGTTTTTCCGTGAATAAACTTCAAGCTGAACTTGATAATTATTATTGCAATTAAACTTTTTAGCAAATATTATCCTAAAATATTGTGTGCTGGATCCGCCACTGTCTTGAGTGACCAGTCAAAACGAAAAAAGTCATGTTTATAGAACAACTACATGACCAAGATGAAAGAAAGTGTGTAATAACAACTTATACCTCGTACATCAGCAAACCTCTCCGGCGCAGAAAGCTCGCAACAGATAAGCTATGATAGTATGAGCATAAAATAATTTTTGTGGAGGTACAGAATACAGAAATTTGGTAAAGTTTTCGCCCAGTTATTTGTTGCATTACTAAATCAATGCAAGTGCATAAAGCATAGATTTGAATCGCCTGTGATAAAAAATGAGCCCATTGGCTAGTTTTCTCCTGAAACTTAGGGTACTGGCCTCGGACCGTTTTATGGGGAGTCATTTGCATTTATCTTTCGGTTTGTGAAACACTTGATCATTTGTTTTATATGTAAAGACAATGCGGTTGCAGTTTATGCTTCATGCTCTTGATCAGTTCTTTAAATATGCAGAGATGCAAATATATGCAAAGAGAATATGTTAAAGAGGATTAACAGCTATTTTTAATAATTTATCATTCAGTCAGATTTTTTAAAACCCCTGCGGTAATCAATCTGTTAGACTTCGTATCTACGAGGGTCGGTTGAAAAGTAATGCACACTTGCTCATAACAGGCGAACAAAATATCATACGGATGCGCGCGCATGCTCATTCGATAGACATAACCTTCCCCTCCATACCTTCCAAACTTTCGTAACAGTCGGTTGAACGGTTGCGCGTTCATTCGTGTTACAATGGGAAGCCAAACACCTTCTATGTGCACGCGCATGAAACAAAGTGGAGTGATTGAATTTTTGATGGCGAAAAAACATTACGCCTACTGAAATTTATCTGCGTTTACAGTCTGTTTATGGAGCTGAGACGGTTGACGGAAATACTGTGAATAGGTGGGCCATAAAAAGCAGGAATTCTGGGTACGTTGAATATTTCCGAAGAACAATGCAGTGGACTACTAATTTCTGCCAGCGATGATGAGTATCGCTCTCACGTCGGAAATCTCATTCAAAGTGATCACAGAATTACTCAACAATATTAGGAATATCATTATTCAAAAGTTAGGCTATCGAAAACTTTGTTCACGATGGGTACCGCGTATGCTTACCGAAGAAAATAAATGTCAACGAAAAGCAGTTTGTGAACAACTTTTGGAACATTATAGAGACGAAGGAGTTGAATTTCTTTTAAAAAGAGTCCTCAAGGGAAACAGAAGAAGTAAAGGCCGCTGTAAGCTGTTGGCTACGAAAACAACCGAAATATTTTTTAGGAACGGATTTGAAAAATGGGTCAGTGTTGGGAGCGCTGTGTGGAGCGAGATGGTGACTAAGTGGAAAAATAAATATGTCATTTTAAAGCTAAAAAATTTTTCCTTAATTCTTTTTTTTAATTTTGTGGATATTTCATGTAATTCTCGAGTTATGAGCAAGTGTGCATTACTTTTCAGCCGACCCTCGTATTATTACGTATTTGTTAAAACAATGCCACAATTGTCATCATAACTACAGGATAATTGAAACTATAACTTCAAAATGAAGCATTCATTTTTTTACTGAATTGCAATAAGCAATAATCACACATACACAAGCGAGAACAAATGAAACCACACTGCTTGTGAATAATTTAATAACGATTTAAAAGTTTTATGAAACTATCGATTATTATTTTCAATAATACTTATGGTATTTCATTTCCCGTATTCACAGCATCCACAATGTATTCCCCATTAGGGCATAAATGAGTTTAAAAAGTTCTTATGCCAAAAACACGTCTAATATTTTCAGTGTTAACAGGTGGAGCACTCTATGCAACTCTGCTCTTTATTGCTTTTTGGCTTAACAGCTAGTTGCCTGTGTTTTTAGTGTCTCTGTTCGTTGAAGTAACAGTTGGTATACTAGATGGTCACTATTTACATAGACATACCGGCAACTAATGTGAAAAGTCATAGCTGAATAAACATGAAGTAATAGAAGATTTTAGTTTGAAAGTTTTTGTGATGAAGTAAAAGCTAAATGGTCAGTCAACAAAGACATGCGATAAAAAATGTTTGTTTCCTGTATGATAGTAATGGCATCTCTAGTCTGTATTGTAATGTTTTTGTTTTCACACTCGGGTTTAGTTCTTGTATTTATTTAAAAACACAGTCCAACTTACTCTAATTTATTCCCATTACTTTAAGACAATTTATGTTACAGAAACTACCATTTACATTTTATCTTAACTATACAATACGACCGTCGAAAACGGAATGCCTCAAATCGCCCGCTATTCTTATTTATATATTTCTCTTCGAATTGTCTGGTAAGTCCACGAACCATCGGGAAACTCTTTCATGTTCTGGAAGCTTTAAGGGAATTCCCAGTAACGGCAGCGGTAGGCCTGTTGAGAGACAAAACATTTCGTATTCCCAGAAGTGTCGGAATAACGTCCCTTCTACGAATTGGTCAGTATGTTTAGAATTTCTTGAGAATAACACCACAATTACTGAATCTCTGTTTTAATAAATTCGCAATAACAATTCTAGCAATTCATAATTTGACATAAAGATGTGTGATAATATTAATAAATGTAACTAAGAGAATATATTGCCAATTTGATATATGTAAACAGGGTAGCATATAATTTTTTTAGAGGTTGTGAAATAACAAAGTTTCTTTCAAATTGGAAGAATTTGAACGTGACATCTTCGAAATTTAATGTAGGGTAGGTGTGACTTTGTTACAAGTCTTGTTACGTTACATTTTTGCCGCAGAGTATAACTAGCAGTGTATTCCATAAATCCGTAAAAGAACAAGTAAACGACAAAATATCTGAGGTTCGAATTATGCAAAACGTATTTGAAATAGCCTAAACTGGACATTGGATTTGTCATTTATCTACAATAACTGTTTTCTCGTAACTAAAACACGAGTATTGACTTCGAATATTAACACCAACGGATAGGATAAAATTATCTTCAAACGTAAACACGTACCTACCTTTTTTATTATTCTGTAACATTTTTGTTATTGCGATAGGCTTATTGGGTTTTTCGTATTGGAAATATTCTCGCTTTGTATTTGGTATCGATTTGTTTTGATGACTTATTCTAGGTTAAGATATTTGGTTAGATTTTCTTGACGTTCGAGGCGATTTTGCTAAGGGTGGAACCACACGTTCTAAATAGGTTAATGGCATTTATGGTAAGAAGAGGTAGAAAAGTAGAGTCGAGCACGGGACATTTCGAGCATAGATGTTGTGGAATGTCGTAGAAGAAGAGGGTTTTATGTAGGGAATTGGAGGGAATTTAAGACGATGTTAGTAGATTTGGATAGGTTGGTAGGATTTTTGAGATGTCAGTTGTCGGAAGAGGAGTTGGCCGTCGACCGTCCTAGTGAAAGGATGCATTTGTGTAGTACCTGGAAAGAGAGGTTATGATGGTGAAATGTGGTGATAGATGTCTACAAGTGTTATCTGAATTTATACTGGCGATTTTGTGCCATCCATTGATTGGGATTTAGTTGGATACACTTTTATCGTTGGTTCCGTTATTGGATTTGTGATATTTTTGGATTTTAAGAGATTTGGACGATTAACTGGTCAACCACCATCTGAACATCGTACGTAAGAACTTTAGCCGATCCAAGACTTTGTTATCTTGAGTGTATGGGGCTATCAACCTCACTTAGTTTGCCGAAGTTTTGGCAAGTCTTGTAATCGAACGAGTTCCAACGACGGCGTATGTTTGCTTCGATTCTACACAGGACAGCTGAGTGTTGTGTCATCGCATTTGAACAAGGTACCTTTGTAATTTGATTCAGTGTATTTATTTTGCTCATAATTTGCTTTTCACATTATTTGATTCAGTGTATTTGTTTTGCTCATAATTTGCTTTTCACATTAAAGATAATTGATTTATTTGAATAACATTTTTGAACTTATTGAATTTAATAAAGAACCTGATTATTTAGTCAATCTTTGACTGTTAATTTGCTCATATAAATTTGATTTGTATGCATTTCCTATAATGTTAAATTTTGAATATCAGTTCGTGATTATTGATTTATTAGATATTGATAATATTTGGTATTTTGTGAAAGCGTCGTGAGAGCTCGAAACGTCGACTTGTTAATAGAATTTGTTTCTAGATTTATGAAATCATTATTGATTTTTCTTGAAGTTTAAATGTAATTAACCACTTTTGTCAGTAACTTAGTTTTTGGCTTCAGATTTCAGAATAACAGTACAGTTATTGAGTTTGATATGATTTAAGATATATTGTGCATGTGTACGGATCACAACAACATTTGAATATTTTGATTAATGCTTTTGATAACATCTGTTTATTTTATCTAGGTTCACTTGATCATTAATTGATTAATACATTTGTTGATGTTGGTAATTGATTATTACATTTGTTGATTTTGGTAATAATTTGAACTTAGTGTATCAGGTGTGTAATGTTGATTCTTGGTTGAACTATAGATATGTTTATGTAGGTACAAGAAGTTGGCTACAGGTCTACTTGTGTTTGATGTTTTGCCGGATTGTATTGAAATAATTTAAAAGTTCATTAAATTATTTACTGTTTTATGAAGAGTTTTATTGAAGTAGGTTTGTTGTGACGTAACTGACAATATTTTTTTATTAGCCATGGAGCCCTTATCTATAGATTTCTTGTAGCCGCAGAGGATTGGTAGGTTATCTTAGGCGATTAGCTGGGGTAAAGAGGCAGAGAATCTACCTGGCGCCCAGAACATCTTTATATTGGAAAGTTAACTTACAGTTGGCTTGGCCCTTGTTTGTTAACCCACTCCCGTCTCCATTGAAGCTGCCATGCACCCTGGTGTGTCAACGTTTACCACATGGGCCGTAATAAGGTGGTAGGTTAGCCATTACATCGTAGGCATTAACCGGCGTTTTTGACATTACAGTCTTTTCAAAAAGTCAAAAAACTTGTCAACATGCCTGGAAGCTTGGTCGTAACATATAATCTCACAATTAAAACATACTACAAAAGAAACTTACAATACAAAACGAAAACTGAAAGAGTCTGATTTAATTTTATTAAATGAAAGTCACACTATCGCTAGTATTTCTATAGAATTCGGTAGTGTCCTTTTGAACAGTCCTGTATGGTGATAGTTTATAAGCTTTTTTGTAGCCTCAAAGATTCCTTGGACTTCTATCGTCTTAAAATGGTTGTTCTCAATGTTTCAATGGCTTTGGATCTGCTCCCCTCTTTGAATAGCAATGTGGTGTTCCTTAACCCTGGTGTCCGGTGGTTGCTTAGTTTCTCCAATGTGAGTGCCACATTCTCAGGATATGCTATATATACAGTTTTTTGATACTGCAGGATTATCCGGCTTTGTTTTTGTGATCATGCTCTTCAAGATGTTGCTCTTGAAAATCATTTTGTTTTGATTCCATATCCGTGTCCTATAAGTCAAAGTTTATCCGACAAGCCTTCAGTGTATGATAGGAATACGGTTGCTATTGTGGTTTCCTCTTCCTGCCTAGGTGGTTTATCCAGTTGTTCAAATGCCTTTTTAATGATGGTTTTCGGATATGCATTGTTCAAAAGATCTTCTCTAAGTTTCATTTCTTCTTATTTGAGGGCCTCTGGTGTGCTGCAAATATTTTTGGCTATATAGACTAATGTTTTGACGATGTCAGTTTTCGTTGTTGGTGGTTGGTGGGTGGTTCGAGTTGTGATTGGTTTAGATGCTCTAGAAATGCCTTTAGTTCTCTCGCTCCGTGTTACTAAATAATGAAAGTGTCGTCGACATACCTTAACCAGAGTTTTGTTTGCTTCTAGTATCCCTTCAGTGTATTATCTTCGAACCATTCCATGTAGATGTTGGAGATGGTTGACGATAACGGGGAGACCATAGGCAATCCGCCTTCTTGCATGAAGAACCGGCCTTCTCCTGAAAGTAGCAGTTCTTGAGACAACATTGTAGTAAGTCCATGATTGAATCTATAAGCAGGTCCGTCCTCTCCATCAGGGTTTCGTCCTCAGTAAGTTTCTTTCTCACTATGTCCAGAGATTCGTCTAATGGTACGTTCGTGAAGAAATTTTCAACGTCGAAACTTACTAAGCGATATTCTAGCCTGAGTTGGTAAAGGTTAGATGATTGGTAAAAGGAATTCTGATACTTCTGCTGTTGGTGAGTTGCGTGAACTTGTAATCGGTCTAAGGGATACTCCAGCCTTGGGTAACTTGGGTAGTTCAGAAAGATGTGGTGGTTTGCTGTGATGTGGCGTCAATATTCTCATTGTCTCGACCCAATGAGTATGACTGGTTAGGGATATAAATACGACGGATAATCTGAATTTCCTGTCATTCACCTGATGACGATAGCAGATCCAGAGCTATTGAAACGTTGTGAGATCAATCATTTCAGGACGATGGAAGTCCAAACAAATTTCGAGGCAAGAGTTATACTTCAGACTTTTTCTAGGTTTTCCCTAATTACTTTATTATAATAGGATTTCTGGAACCTAGAAGCATCAGATTTAATTTTGCACATAACTGTTACGAATCTGAAGGAAGCTATGTTATTTTACATGATCTTTCGATTTTTTATGAGCTACCCTAGATATGTCAAATTAGCAGTACATTTTCTTCGTGACATCAACTTATATATTCAAATATTTTAACGTCTAATTGTGAATGCTACAATTGTATAATTGTCATTGCGAACCATTATTTTAGATTCCTTCCATGTTAACATTTTATTGCCATTGATAACGGGTCTGGTTTAGACCCTGAAATCTTTGGAGTATTTGAAACATGTTCCCAAGGAATTCGAAAAATAAATATAATTGATTGTTCAAAAAATCGTTGACATTATTTACAACTAATCTAATGCTTAATCTTTCAAAGTAAAGAATATAAAGGGTCGGTTGAATTCTGTGAATATGCTTTATAGGGTTTGATTGGGAAGTAACACAAGACACAAGAGGCTGTATCTTCCAAAAAAATCCAAAGGTTTCAAAGTCTTAACCTGACTTCGTGGTCAATGGCATTAAAATCTGAAGAAAATGTGAATTTGTAATTAAAATCTATATCTTTCACAATTATACTTTTGATGTTTTTAGATATACAGTGTAGCCCAAAAAATTTCAAATAACATATATATATATATATATATATATATATATATATATATATATATCAGTCAAGCTGCATTCACATTGCAAGAACTTCAACGAGTTCTCTTCAGAATTTATGCGTTATGGTGCTCCTAGTGTGATCAAAGAATTGTGTTGATTCAGTGATACCATTAACGCCATAAGGGAAAACCTAGGAAAACCCAACTATCTCGATATAGAGTAGTTCAAAAGAAGATAGCCATTATTAATTTCATCTTTGCAACCAGATACGACTGAATTCTACGGAAATAGAAGCAAAACAATTATCTTCATTTAACAGAATTAAGATGAACTCTTTTTTCTTTGTTTTGTATTCTTCTTTGTGTAGTATTGTTAAGTTGTCAGTGGAGCAAATCTGAAAGGGGTCGATTTTCCAGGTTGTAATAAACGACAATTTCGCTTATATTCAGTTTTTGGTATGTTGATGTTACGCTGTGTAGTACATACAGCTCTACATGAACAAGGCATTATGCCCAACCGTAACGCCGATAAAGGGTCACTAGGATCTTTAGAAGTTCGTAGATTATGTCGAAGTTGCTTAATAGGTTAAAAACAATTTTAACTTAATGTTGTCTAAGAAACTTCCTAATCCGATCCATTGTCTTCTTTATGTATGGTAAGTACGTTGTTCCCAACTTTTGCTGCTCTTTTCTATTATGATTTAGAGTAAAGCCTTTCTGATCTCATGGCTAGAGTAACCATTAGCCTTGAACGCTCGGTAAAATAGAGTAACTAATTCTATACATCGCGTGGTTCGCATATTCTGGCTCCTCGATCTCCGAGAGTCTTAATGGCAGTCCTCGTTTTGTTTTTTGTTGTTTCGTTACCTCGATGACGCCTTTGTTGTTTGGAGGCATGGAAGAGTCGTTAACTGAATTTACACGCCAGTTAAACGCCGTTGATCCACGAATAAAATTTACCATGGAAAAGGAAAATGTCGGACAACAGCCTTTCCGGACGTATTGGTAACAACAAACAATGATGGAACCCGTGGCAGTATTTACCGAACACCCACCCACACAACAGGTACCTCCCTAAATTTTCCAACCCCAAACAAATATCCTCGTTGTAATCACACTGCGTAGGAATGTGTTTTATATCAAAAAGAAGCGAATGCTAGCAGTTACTTTTGACGATTAAGAGCTAATATGTTTATTTGAAAAAGTTGATTTCGTTATTATTTGTCAGCTTTACTTTATATAAAGCACCAAGTGATTGATTAATTGTTTTGTTTCTGGATAAGAAAAATATACCCTAATATGGAAAAATCTTCAGCAATTAAATATAGTCAGGTTAATATTTTCAGTAATTTTTTTCGAATTTCGGAAAATGCCGTATTTTTTAAATGCACTTTGCAATCCTTCCATACGGAAAACGACACACCCCTTTCATTCATTAGCTTCCTTAATTTTTTCAATACTATATATATATATATATATATATATATATATATATATATATATATATATATATATATATTGATCGTTTTTAACTCTTCGGTGGTATTATTTAAAATAGTTAATTCTGATTCTTCAATCAAATATCAATTTTGTTATTGCCCTTTCAAAATTTCAAACATCTTTAATGCTGTCAGTTTTGGGGTAAGGGGGGGGAGGGGGCTGGCGAATTGTTTGAGATAATTTCTCACGAACTGTTCGAAAACAAAGTTTTCATTTGAACGGGTTAAATAACCTCGAGTACCTAAATAGAGATGCGTAGTGGCGCACTATAACGGTTGCTTTAGTCAACAGCGTAACCTGACATTAGCATTAGAACTATTAGTCTATGAACCAACGGAACTCAGTTGGTAGCAAAATCACCTGTGCGCAGGAGTAGTTGCGCAATAGTAATGTAGTAAAAAAGCAAGAATGATGTCGTGAATTATAGTTTGTAGATTGCAAGTGATGCAAGTGTAGTTTTAATGATAGTTGTTAGTTTTTGGTTTTCAACAAAGGTCGTAAAGCATTTTGGGAATGTAGACCGTTGAAAGAAACAGTGTTAGCTATTCTTCGAAATAGTAAATCATCGTATTAAATTAGCGAATTAAAAGTTCTTGGGAAGCAATATTAGTAAAACGTTGCTACTTTAATTTGGATAAAAGCTCGTTTCGTTCACACAGCTTTCTTCGTGAAACATCGGTAATGTAGGACAATTGCTGTAAGAAATCAGATGAAATTCATGAAGATTGTGTAAGTAGAATTTTGGTGGAATATAAAATTGCAACTGGAGTCAGTCGGCCATTTTAGTTTTGAACATTAGTGAAACGAGTACTGTTGCAAAACTTCGTCGGACTCAAAAACAGCGTGATTGAGAAATTTGTGATTGTTAAAATTAAATAAACTTTGTTATTGTTGAAACTTTTTATTGAATGTACCCGAAAATACGAAGGGAGTAAAATCAGTAGTTCCCCTCTGTCCTCATGGTCAAATTCGAGCTTGACTGAACACATATCTGGTTTTTTGTGTTCATGGTCCTCAAGAGCTGGAAAAACTAGCTCCTCGAATCCATGGTTCGGCGTCGAGCCGGATTGAATGAGCAAAGAACCCTGTTATATACATGGTCCTCAGTAGAACCGGATTTGAACAAGCAAAAGGTGAAGTAATTACCTCTTCGTACCTACTAACAAACAGTCAAGGAATTTTCACAAAATTGCAAAAAATTAAAATAATTAGGTGATGCTGTCAAATGGTTGATTCTATTATCGGGATGCTGGCGAAATGTTTCGCCCGCCTGATTTATTAAGAACTTTGATTAAGACGAAAGTCAGTTGCGCATTTACAAAATTACTGCAAAATTCTTATGTGTTGGTTTATTGATTCGCGAGGCGGGGGAAACTGATTCCCCAAATGAGAGGTGTTGTCTCAGCGTCGGAAGCATTTAAGAAGTTTTTTTAGAGTACACCAAGATAAATTTTGTGAAAATTTTCAAGATGCAACTTACTGCAACTGCAACTGTTTAAAAAATTGAATATGCTTGATTGCAAAAGCGTAGGACGTCCTTAATTTTATTTATCGTTAAACCCAAGTTAAAATTGTTCGCAGCATTTATTTTACTTTACTATTTAGTTACCCCATAATTAAAACGTGTTATCAAATGTTTGAAATAAACACAATATTATAACCGAGAATATATAATACCCAAGGTTATGTCAACATGAGAAAAAGGAGAAATAATTACTTTTGCTAAAAAAACTTCGTTCTTGTGTTGTCCGCTATATTTTGGAAGTTACAAGACACCTTCATTCCATATAGGTCAGTAAATTCTTATTTTTGACAGTTACAAGCTCATTTTTCACTTGAAGATATTGGCAAAGTAATATATTTCAAGAGTGTCGCCACGGTCACAAATTAATTAGAACGTAGGTGTTTAAGAAGTTCGATCGATACCTTTTAACTTAGAAAGTTTGTGAGGTGAACTTGTGTATTTTAGAAGACTTTATCAACTACAGCCAGACTTTTCCGTAACATTACTTATGTGACATATTACGAAATTAATAATTCCTTGTAGAAAGTTTGCGACCCATTCAAATATTAAGTGATTTAATAAAACAATATTTTCCTGAATTGTATTGCTTTATTAGTTGTTACGGAACAGGGCTTGAAGGTCTTTCTGCAGTTTTATGTTGCGCCCAAAAATCCAAAAGTATCTCCGAAATGTCAAAAATTCTATTGTATGTCTGAAACTCAATGAAAGTTGAAAAAAATCACAAATAACAGGATTTTTACGGTTTACATGTTTTCTTGCGTTTTAGTTCTTTTAACTTTTACAAACAATTTTAATTATGACTCTTGCTCTTCTTCTCTTTATTCTTAAGTATTTTGTTTGCTATTAAATAAGTTATGCTACTTTCTCAGGTTATCATTCCATCCTCTGCGTGGTTTCGACCTATGTTTCACCTTCCTAAAGGTGATTTTTATCTGGTTATCCCAACTACTCTACTGTCTCTCATTCTGTTCATATTGTCATAGAATGTTATAACTTCGGCCGAGAGAGGATCCTGTATATATATATATATATATATATATATTAACTAAATGTAAATGTTCGGGAAAGAACTACATAATAATATTCCTTTTCATATTCGAAAATTTTTTGTGGGCATGCGTCAACATCTGTCATTTTTTTCGAGCAAAAAAACATTGTATTCACAGGCCGATGGTATGAAAACTGCTCGAAAAAAAAAAAAACAAAAACAAAATTTTTCGAATATGAAAAGGCCTATGCGAAATTAGCGCCATAGAGTAATCTCGAATGTAAAAATTGCATATAAATAGGTGTTCTGTGAGCGTTAGAGTTCAGTCTTGTCAAAAGTTCTGTGATTATTATAAGTAGTAAAGTATATGCTCTAAGTAAATTATGTTTTGTATTGTATTTCTCAAGAAATTTGTATTGAAGTTTGAAGGTTGGGTTTTCACGGTTAAATAAAGTAGTATTAATTCGAAAAGGTGCCCGCTCGTCTATATTTTCCACACTACATTTTCTTCGTGTTTCATCCCTCCTTATTCCATCTCTCAACGTATTTCAACATTCTTTGGGTCCGAGACGTATCAAGTCTTGCTTCGGTGCTGTATTTTATTACTGGTCTTATCCTTACTTTACATATTCTTGACTTTGTTTTAGTTTTAATTTGTTTGTTTCTCCAAAACTACCTGCTACTTTGGTTGCTTTTTGGACCTGAGTTTTGAATCCTATTTCGATTTCTTCATAACTGGATATTTTAATCACCAAGCAGTGTTGGGCAAAATTATTTTGTTGGGCAATTAAAAATTAACAATTAATTAATTGTTAATCATGCCTATTGCAATTAACAATTAAATAACTGTATTTGTGAAAACTGCGATTAACAATAAATTAATTGTTAGTCGTGAAAATTTTCATTTTGCAATCACATCAATAAATATAAAGCCATTGACAACGAAGTCAGAATAGACTTTGAAACGTTTGGTATTCCTGCAATATACGTAGTTTTATTTCTATTGTGGTGTTATTCCCCAAAAAAACATAAAAATAATCAAGAATATGCCACAAACAACGTTTAGAAGACAAACGAAGGGTACTTTACTATTATGAAAAATTCATGTTTTGACGAACCTCGTATACAGTTATAAAAAGTGGCATGTGACGAATTTATTTTAGGTTTCGGATCTAGCAGATCTCTTTATGAAGACGCCAACAATATATTTTTTTAAATATTAATTTGTTATTATATGGGTTACAGAACTCCAATTGTAAATTCAAGGTTTCGTTAAAAATGCGGACACATATATATCCAAATAATCGAACATTTGCTATGTGAGTAAATTTTTCACAACACGAAATAAATTAGTTAAAGTTCAATTCTCTAACAATTATTCGGACTCTTTATAATAATTCAAGTTCATAATATGTTTCACCCTCCCTATATATGGTTATGGATTATTTATTACAACTTGTTTCCTAAACATTTTGAACCACCTTGTATAACGATAACATTCTATATTCTAAAAACTCTTTTTTATATTTCAGCCATCATAAATACACGCTTGCGGGCTACCCATTAAATTATTTCTTGTTTTAACATTTCTTTCACCACCCTGTAAAACTACAATTCCTATCCACCCTATATTACAAGTATCCTATATATGCAATTCCTTATGGGCGACCAAATATAGCATTTTTGTCCTAACATTTTTTTAAATCACACTGTATAATTAATATAATAGAATATATGTAAACCACCATGTATATGCATCTGCTAATGACCACACAAATTAAAATACTTTTTAATCACCCTGTATAAGATTAATTTCACTTTACCCTATATTTCAAACACCCTGTAAATGTCACTGCTAAGGGACTACCCTGCAACATTCTTTCATATATTTTTTAACCACCCTGTATAACCATTGTTCTAATCCGTCCTATCTTCCAACTATCATAAGTATTCAACTGCTCATGGGTTACCCGATATAATTATTTTTTTATTTGTTTTCTAACAAACCTATATAACTATAGTTTCACCTGACTCTTCTTTTTATCTTTAGGTTTCAGACTAAGCCGATTTTATTTATGGAGAATAACTATATATGCAGATAAATTAAGAATATTAATCTTGATATATCCTCCTTTTTTGAGTTCGCTTTAAAAGAAAATTTCCGTCTGTATCAATGAGAAATAATTGTTAGTTTTAATTGTTTATTAGAACAATTGACAAAGTTAATTGCAAAACACAAATAATGTAGATTAATTCAAATAAATTAATTGCAGCATGCAGTTAACAATTCAATTGCGATTAAATTAATCGCAATTAATTTTAATTGCAATTGAATGAATCGCAATTAATTTTTCAATCGATTAATTAGTTGATTGAAAATTCAATTGATTAATGTCCAAAACTGTCCCCAAATAATTAAATTCCATAGTTTTTTCTATACTTGTACCGTCGGTTTCTATGTTACATTGGGATATTTGCTAATAACGATTGATTTTATTTTTAACATATATTAAACATTTTTGCCGTCATCTTAAATCTATGTACCAATCTTCACTTTGAGCTATAAGTACTGCCTCATCTGTGTAGCATAGTATTTTGATTTCTTATTACTTCGTCCTTTATTGGGTTGATTAGCAAAAGCCTCAACAAGTAACTATGTCTGATACCCGTTCTAAGCATTAAAGTCTTTCGTCTATTCTAGGTTCTAGTTTGCTATATTTATAAATGTTTTTTGAATAGTTTTGATGACGTCAGAAGGGATTTCTCTATTATATAGAACGTGAGTTACCTCTATTGCTTTCACTCTATCGAATGCTTTTTTCTAAGTCGATAAAACAAAGGAAGAGCGGTTGGATATATTGAGTTAATTTTTCGTTAATTTGTCTTATATCAAAAATGACATCTGTACATGATCTTCCGCTGCAGAATCAGCATTATTTTCTAGTTTATTGGGTCTGCCAGTATTTTGGTTGTTGTTTATTGTAGTGTCCATGTATATTCCTCTATAATTTTCTGGTTCCTTTTATTAATTTTGTTCAACAGTGGTATTAGCATGATTGATATGTTTTAATTTTTTTTATTAGTGTTGTCTACTTGATCTGTCATTTCCTTTTTAATTACTCTTTCTTCATTACTTTTATGTTTTTTTGGGGAATAACACCACAATAGAAATAAAACTACGTATATTGCAGGAATACCAAACGTTTCAAAGTCTGTTCTGACTTCGTTGTCAATGACTTTATATTTATTGATGTGATTGCAAAATGGTAATAATTTAAGGTGTTTCTGCTCACCTCAGATTGAGTTGTTCTTTCCCTAAGTACTCTATTCAGGAAATCTTCTCTGTGAGTTTTATATATGCCAGTTTCTTCGTTTCTGCTTTCTGTTTCCTCGTAAAGCGCCATATTTCTTTTAAGAAATTATAAGATTCATTGTCTAAGTGTTTATTGGGAAATAACACCACACTTTAAAGGAAATTGCTGTATATTCCAAACGTTTCGGGGTCTAGATCAGACCCCGTTGTCAATGGCTAAGAAATTACGGATTAAAAAGGTACAATTCCAAGATGTAAATTTAAATATTTGACAATGTTTATTATTTAATTTGTAATATACAGGGTAGCACAGAAATTTCTAAAGATCATATAATCATAAAGTTCCTTTCAAATTGGAAGAATTTGAAAGGGAGATCTTCAGAACTTTATGTGGCGCTCCTAGGTGCGACTTTCTTATAAGATAGTGCATTCGCCAAAAATGCGACCAAAGAACTTTGTTGATTCAGTGATCCCATTAAAGTCATAAGGGAAAACCTAGGAAAAACCTTATGAACTATCCCGATATTGGGTTGTTCACAAGGACATGACCATTAGCAATTTCTTCCATAATCATCGGCAATCAGGAACGACTGAATTCTACGGAGGTAGTAGCGATACAATCGTTTTCATTTAACAAAATTAAAGCAGACTCTTTTAGTTTTCTTTTGGTGTTGTGTTCTTCTTTGTGTAATATAACTGAATTTTGAAACTATATTTTATGACCAAGGTCCCAAGCATGTTCACAAATTTTGGATTTTTCAAATTGTCGTTTTTTTATGTAATTTTTGTGTTCGTTTATTCGAAAATTCAGAGGTCTAGAGGTTTCTCCAATATAGAATTTATTACATTCACAGGGGATTTTATAAATGCAATGTTTTGTATTTTGAGTTGTGTTATTTGGTTTGGTTTTTGATATAATTGATTTTAGTGTATTTCTTGTTTTAAATGATGTTTTGATATTATATCTGTGTCCCACTCTTTTTAGTCTTTCTGAGAGACCCTGTATGTATGGTATAGTTATTGTATTTGATTTATTACTTTCTGTATTAGCATAAGCTTGCTGTATCTTATTTAATGCGTCACATTATGACTCTTATCAAGAGAGTTCTGTGACTTTTCAAATTTTGAGGTTTCTACTGCATCTACAGCTCATCACCGCACAAAAGTTATGACAACAAAATATTCGAAATGAGCAACGAATCTACTGAGCATTTTTTTAATTTTACAAGGTACCGACGATACGTAGTCGTTTTTTATTGAGTAGTATATGGATAAGCGTCATTTTCACGTGTCTACATATAACATTGAGAGTCAAGCAAATAAGAAACCAGAATTTCATACATGGGCCACTATATTCATTGGTTGGGACGTTTCACTGAATATCCCAGGTAAACACATAAAAATCTAGCTGTAAGTACAAATAACCTTTAATTCAGTCAATATTAGTCCTGTAACACCTGAAATTTAATACATCTTATGTCATCTATGTATACTAAAAATGCAACTGTTGTTAAAATGTAATCAGTTATACTCTACAAACTGTTAATAAATAGTAGATGTTATTCGCGAATTACTGTTAAATTTTCTCTACAGACTATTGTATTTCTTTTGGAATCAGATTCTATTCGTAGCAATTCTTGAAAATAGTTAAATACCACAAGTTTGTTTGTTGTGAACGAAATTGCTTTTGCATGCTGTTAAACCAGAAAATTTAAGGTAAATATTAAAATAAATACTCACAGTAACGGGGGCAGTATGTGACGTCTCAGGGGTGGGTATTTTTCGGGTCAAACCAGGGGACGAACCAAGACTTTCGGTTCCATGCCTTTGCCATGGGATATTACCACTAGAACAAAACAAAGGACACATCAGGTTGTGCTGATTTGTAAGGAGAACGGTATAAGTGTGGTATAATGTAATATATGTTTTCATGCAGGATAATGATTGTTTAAAATATTTGCAAATTGATTGAAATCGCTATGGATAATAAATTCTCGATTATTTTAAATACTATTCATATAAAATTATTGTATTGATTAATTTAATTAAGATATGAGTTTTGATTTTCGTTAATGAAATTTTTGGAATATTTAAATTATGTGGTCTGGTATGAGATTATTTTTTTAATAATGTAGTATCTACTGAATTGATTCGGCCGATACTTGTTGGAAATTCATTATAATAATTAACTGATACTACAATTGCAATTTCCACAATTTACATTTTTATTATTTAAATAATTCCCCATTAATAAACCTCTTTAGTTAATCCTTTTACCTATAATAAAATTATATAATCCTGTTCAAAATTAAGTACCTGATAATTATATCACTCCTTGAATATAAATACAACTTCCTCAGGAAATACCCAGTTAGTCTAGTTCCTTGACAAAGACATCAGTCGAAACGAGTCGGACAGTTTTTAAAAAAAAACGTAAATTGTGGAAATTGCAATTGTAGTATCAGTTAATTATTATAATGTAGTATCTTGTTTTCACACATTAAGATTTTTTCTGTAAATAATTAGTAATTAGCAACATATTTTGGTTTATTTGTTTTTTTATATTCATATTGAGCTATTTTTCCTGCTACCTTTACGTGAAGTTAGCATTGTTTGCCGATTTCTCCATACCGGTTCGAGCAACAGAATCGATTTTCTAGCAACTAATTAGCAACAAATTCTAAGATACACATATTTAATTTTTGCCGATGCGCTGCAGCGGCAAATGAAAAACAACATATAGAATGCATCACTGATAGCAAATGTATGGCCATATATTTAGTGAGCCTTTTCCACAGGGTACATCTTGACAAACAAATTCTCACATAACCGAAAAAAAAAAACATCACAAAACCTAAATAAGAAACATCCGTTGATTTACCATGCAGAAAGAAATTACCAAGAAAACGGGAATATGAACACTATAAAAAAACTCTTATATGTATGAACAAAAGCCGAGAAAACTGGATTAATGGCAATGAAATAAAAAAATAACATAATAATTAAGAAAAGAAACATTGTTTAGATTGCCCTATTTTCCACATCTAGATCAGTAGTAAAATTATCATATAAACAATGACAAAGCTTTGTTGTTGCAACTTACGGATTTAAGGACTTCTGAAAAAGTATGCATAAATTAATAAGTCCTCACTCCTGTATCGCCATTTATATTAATAATAATTTTTATTTAACACTGGAAATAGGGTTTCGGTCTTTCGGTTAAGCAACCTCAACACAGGTCGTAATAAGTCGGAATAATTTATTTATGTAAAAATTTCTTGGGAATAACACCACAATTAAAGAAGGTCGATATATTTAAAATATTCCAAACGTTTCAAAATTTAAATCAGACCCCGTTTTCAATGGCCATGGAAAATTTCATAGTGTAATATTTGAAATATGCCGACTTGCACGTAATTGTGGTGTTATTCCAAAGAATTGTAAAATTACAAGATGTTATTTATAGCAATAAATATTAAGTAAAAAATTTTGTACTATAATAAACAATTTGGAGAACAATATTCCGCTAAAAAAATCACTAGTTTCTTATGAAATGAGCCACTAACAATTGTGCCAGGAGTAAAGTTATAAGATAGAGGATAGTTTTCTGAATATGGCAACGTACTTAAATCAGGGGGTTACATAAGAATTTTTGAGATAGAAATAAATTGAAACAGAATTTAAGGTTTTTGGAATACAAGTTTTTTATAGGCTAAAAGAAAGTAATTTATTAGTGATAACTTCTTCATTAATAGCTACATACAAAAATTCATTTCTGTCTATTATTTTCTATTAGTTGTTTTAAATAGTTTCTTATTTTAAATTATCTAATATTACATATCAAAAAGCTCGTTTGTCAGAGATAGAACGCACAGAAACTTTTATAATGGTGCGTTAGATTACGAAGCGAGGAAAAAGCAAGTGCCATATTTAATGAAGTTAACGATTAGAGATCTCCGATTTCTAGAACTCTAAGTATAGTTTTTGCACGATACCAGATGCATAATCATATACAAAATTGTCTTAATACATACACATTTTATTAAACAAGTTATTCTTTTCCACAGTATGATGTTTAAAAGTAAAATACCTTATTTTAGGCAATATCGAAAAAGTTAATTAGATCTGAAAACTGCATCAAATTAATCCATTGCATCACTAAAAATTGTAAGCTTAAAAAAAATAACTGAAAATCATGAAATATTTTTTTGATACAATTAATCAGTTGCAAAGTACAACTTACAAATGTACTTCCCAAAATAGTTTCACTTCAGCTTGGCACCGACTTCATAAAAAGTATTTAATTTGATGACGCGAGATGTAAGACCGACATCTAGGATTTTCGAGAGAATTAGCACACAGAGGTTCAGTATAATAAAAAAAAGTATTTAATTGTTGTAGCAAAAAATTTTTCATGCTTTTCAATTAAGTTTTTTTTTGAAGTCGTATTTTGTTTTTTTTTAATGTATTTATTACATACCTATATCATAAGAAGCGTAAAAAATTAATAGCTTGATATTGTAAATTGTTCAATTTATGACTTTTGTGCTGAACTGAATATATGTAAGTAAAACAGAAAAAACTGTTCGATTTTCCTTGTTTTGCTTTTCCATAATTCTATTAACAATAAAACAAAATATTATATTCAGAAACATAATAACTGAAATCATATAACTACAAGCCAAACAACATTTCTCGCATCGCAGTATTTCAAGAATTCTTACCTGAAAATTTGTATTTCCGAACAACAAAATTATCACAATTTTTGGAGCAGATTCACGCACCCACGCACATACAATTCAGGTTACAAAGCATGCGAAAGCACATACATATACCCAACCGTTATACTAAGCCAATTATTACAGTAGTATTATGTTGTCAACTGAACGTTGAAATTTTCAGCAGCTGCATTTTCTCTACCCACGCACATATCTGCCATGTAGATTCTCGTTGTTGACCTTTGACACTACAAGGCGCCTTGGGGTTAAATGCACATTTAACATTAATAACTGGATAATTAAATTGGCGCTGTGATTCTGTTTTATTGCAAATGTAGGTAGAGGTTCGAAAGCAACGAAAATTCTTTCGTTACACTTGGGTTTTGTTGAATATCTGCCTATAAATTCACGGTTAATATCCAGGTATTTATTTGGTGTTTGGGGTTCCGCACAATCACTGAACCGAAACTCTTATAGAAAAACCCTTGTGTTGGTCAGTTTGTCACAGCCTATTTATTTCCTCCAAAAATGACGCTAAAGAAAATTTGGTATTAGTACACTACATAGTTTGGTGACGCGATCAACAAAAAATAAAAGGAGAAATTTTGATTTTGGAGGATACTTCTGGCAGGAAATTCTGCGAAAAATTTTGAACAACTAGGGCATATACAATGGCGGATCCAGTCAGGAAGCGCGGGAGGAGCGCGCCTTTCCCTGACGCTTTGTAAAAATGGAAAAAATATTAATAATAGTACACACTAGATTCTACATTAATAAACTGAAAGAGTTCGCAATATGATCGTAAAAACTTGTTAAACTGAAGGAGTATATGTCCAAGTAATAACCCTTGGTAACCCATCTTATTATCACAACTTTCATTTTGCGCCCCTCCCTCAGGACATTTCTAGGTCGCCCCTGGGCATCTCTCTAAGTTTGGAGAGAATCCTGCCTTTGTCCGAATGTCACAGCCAATTTTCTTCGAAACTACTTTACCGAACAGTTTGAAAGTTAATCTCAGTGCATAGTTTGGTGACTCGATCAGGAGAACATATCGCAATTGAACAAATTCTGTTTTTGGGTGATACTTCTGGTGGGAAATTTTCCAAAAATTGCCAATTATCCCTACTTAATCTCAAAAACCATTGAGCCTAAAATTTGGAATAAACGTTGCCCAAAGTTTACAGAAAAATAAAAAATTAAAATGTTTTCAAGTGCATCATGTCATATATCATATTATAAATAATAAATTTTTTCATATTTTTAAAATAATAAGTTTAAAATATATATCCCCGAAACTATAAAACTTAAAATTAAAAAAATATATATGGGCCATAACTTTATTACAACAATAAGGAGAAAACCCTGATATTATTTGTGGGGTGCAAAGTATAAATTTAAATGAAAATTTTAAGAAAATATTTTTTTCAAACGCACCATATAATGTATCACACGAAGAGGTTAATTATGAGAAATATATATATATATTTTTCATATTTTTAAAATAATATCTTTCAAAAACAAAATCTATCCCTCGTACATCTTCGAACTAGTGCCGCCTAAACTGAGAATATCGGGTCGCACTCACAATTTATCAGAAAAGTAAACACAAATTCTAATATTAATTTAGGGAAGTTGCAATTTATAAACTTAAATGGAAAATAAAAGGGATCACCATCAAGAATAGAAATATATTTTATTGTATTTTTTTAAATAATTTGGTTAAAAAAAATTATTAACTTATCATTTAAAATTTAAACCACTTTCCTCTCAAAATACTGAGCCTATATTCTGAAAAACGAGCATATAGGGCCTTACCGAAAGTGATAAAATAAAGCGAAAATCCAGATCTTAATTTCGAGCTTAGCTTAAAAGATAATAAAAGACAATAAGGATATAATAAGAAATTCCACTCATTCCCTGCTTTTCGGAAATTGGAAAATTATAAAAATATTTATTACTAGCTTCGCGCAAGCTTGACAAATGGGCGTATTTGACGTATGAATCTTGAACAATTTTTTTTCACTATACATCATTATATCATTATTCATAAGCGGCATTTATGAGATTTAATCTGAAGAGCTAGACATACAGAGCTATTTGATATGTTTGAGAATTTTGTAATGATATTGTGGTTTTTCCGTCTTTCAGTTTAGTTGACATGGATTGTTATTGCATTTCTGAGTTTGAGTTTTTTTAGACATTTATTACGATTTTGACATTATAGAAATTTTTGACATTTTAAATACAATTTTGATCATTTTTCCCAATTACAGTGGCATTGGCATTTTTATTTATTTCAGTTAGTTTTGAAATTTTTGACATTTTATACATTTAATTTTTTAGATTTTTCTCAATTTTGATTATTGACAATTTTGTCATTTTTATATTTTTATGATGTTTGGTCTACCAAATTAATAATTTTCACATTTCGAGGTTTATTTCATTTTTAGTTCATTTTCAAAATTGGGATTTTTTTCGAAATTGCCCTATTACACTTTGTCTCCATTACAAATTTCAAAATTTTTCTGTTCCCACATAGCAAAATGTATTGCAAAAATAATACAATTATAAGACATTATCTCTGCAATATAATTGCAATACTGTATTGTACACTAATGATATTGCAGAAATATAATATGATATAAAAACAATTAAATTTTTTTCAATATTGCGGTAATATTTGTAATTAAATTAATACTGCAGTCATATTATTGACATTATAACTGTTATAAAATACTAGCGGACATTTAATATTTCTGTAATATGACAGTGGTGTTCTTGACAGTATTACAGCAAGTTTGTGACATTCTCCTGAAATTGTTGCAATATTTAGCGCCATGTGGGTTGTAGAAAAGAAGTGAGGAGAGAACGGAACGCATTAATGAAATTAACCAATTAAAAATTTTATCTTCTAGGCTTACATAGATGATTTACTTTTTGTCCGACAACTCTATATGTACTTTTGAAAAACTCCCCACTTTTATTCAATGCTTTCGTAAGATCTCCCGTACCTAAAAAATTGCGTTAAGTGTTCTGATTAAGTAGGATACGTTGGTAATAAATAATGAAGAAATGTAGATTATTACTTTTAAGTAATCGTTATTAATCGTTACTTCGATATTGAATACTAGGAGTACAAGATACTTCACACTTATTAGTATTAAAATTTTAGGCTTGATAGTTCCAAAGACATGGGGGAATGGTAGATTTTTGAAAAAAATTATCTCCAACACAAAAGTACAATTTCTTCATGTACGCTATGTTCACCTGATCGCGCCTCTACATTAAGCACTGATTGTAAATTTCATCCTTTTCCGTCCAATGGTTTTAGAGAATATTGGCTGTGGCAGATTGACAAAACCAGAATTGATTTTATAAGGGTTTCCGTACATTTAATTCGTAAAAAATTGGTAACAGAGGCAATCTTGTAAATTCAGCGCTAACACAGCTGTACAATTATATAAACTAGAATCGCCTGTGGTCTAAATTCGACCAGTTGTATTCATTCCTAAAAAATCAAGTTGTTTTTCATATGTAATTAATAGGACTTTATTTGTGTATATTCTTAATGGTTAGCTTAATTAAGGTATGGCAATAAGCCAGTAAGTAGAAATTAATGACAAAAATTCAGTTAACATTTAATTCAACTAGAAAAATATAAAATAGTGATAAAAATTTTATAAGATCCTACATATCAATTTGTAATGAAAGAATTTTTCAAGAATGAAACTTCTCAAGTAGGTTACCAAATCACCCTGTACGGAACGCCATGGTATGTCAAAATCGTTCGTTCGGGGTAACACGATTTATCCCGATTTGTAGACGCCAAAACCCCGAAATGGAACTTCGACAAAATCGTAGTGCAGTTTGGGAGAATTACATGTAAATAAGATGTATTACATATAAACAAGCATTATATGTATTATATTATTAGATAAATAAGTAAAAATATATTTGCAGCATATCACATCTCGTTAAAAGAAAATTAAACAATGTTTGACTGCTAATTTTTAGATGAGATGTTAAAATTAATTTAAAAGATTACCTTATATTAAACAAAACCGCAAACTGATTCGTCTTTTTATTACTAATACGGTAATACTTACTCAAATTTCATTTGCACATGAAATAAATATAAATAATTAAAATTATATTTGCATATCACCTTTTGATAATGGATGCATATGGTTTTCCACAATATTAGTAAAATGTTATTAGATTTGTGAGAAATTCATGAATGTCAGAATGTACATACTCAATTAGCTTTAGAATCTCTAAATAGTGCACTTTCATAAAACTTGTCATTTGGATTCTTCGCAACCTTCTTATCAACACATTCAATTTGATCACTTTAGTAGTCACTGTGTTTATCATTTTTGTAAAAAAGTAGCCTATAAATGAATAAAATATAAGGTTTTTGAGCATGTTTCTTTGAAAGTGAAAGTCGATTATTTTAGTAATATTTATACTTCGCTTTACGATTGTACACAATTGGGTTTTTACTGCCCACTGCTGTCAAATTTCGAACATTAGATTAAGGCTTCAGCTACTAAGGTCGTCAATAGCTACTAAACAAAACACAAATAAAAAAATCGGTTGAGGGACGGAGAAGAAAGTGGTACCGAACCGTTTTGTCTTTGCCTATATTTATATATAGATATTTCATTATCTTTAAAAAAATTAAATTAGAATATTAACCAATTTGTTATCACTTCATATTGTTTGCTATGATACGTATCTAGTTACTTCATTAATTATTCCTTACCAAAACTGTCAAAAGGTCAATCTGTCAAGGTCACTTGCCAGTGATGACTGTCGTTGCATCGAATATGTTATTTAACTATCCTCTTGCCCATTTACTAGTGAATAACTAGAAGACTCCGTTAAGAAGCTTCCATTTCAAAAGGCGATCCTATCACGCTGACTACATGGGAAATTCCCACATTGCAGTAGTACCGAATCAATTATAATTCTAACGCTGAGTATTTGTATTGACTAACTGCCTCTAAGTGATTGATGATCGGGAAATTCTTTGCTATTCAACGGATAGATGTTTTCAACACTTCTACAAAGTAGCTGAAGACTATCCTTTAGAAACATTTTTGTATTTCTTCTATTCGTAACTGCTACAGAGAGCTTGTGGTCATTAGTAAACAATAAACTGTTATATTTTTCTTTGAAATCTATAAAGAACGATTTTTATTAAATCGACGAACGTTATTCCCATACTTGTTAAATTTTATATTGAGTTTGGCAGAGCAGATTGGATTTTCGAAACTATTGGAAGAAGGGAACTGCCGCAGAGATTCAAGAATTGATCGCTTACCTTCGGGCAAAGTTGGAAATGATGAAAAACAAGAGCTTGCAGGGCTTCGAAATAATCAAAACATATTATGTTTCAATTCCGTTAAGTTAAGCTTATATTCAAACAAGAAATCTCATTTTCGAGCAATATAAACTTTTTATCACAAGGAAAACTTAATATATTTCGTAATCCAGTAGCATTTTCTTAAGGATTTACATCATGTATTAAAGTTATGGCTGTACAGTAAAATTTACGGGTAATATATAAGATTTGTTGACAGCAGATGTTATAATAGACTTCTATGTTTTTCAAGAAAATAAACACAGAGGTGTCATGTTATTGCTCTCACCCTGGAATTCCTAAAATTACAAGAAAAAATTGTTCTGGATAACAGAATCTGTCGCAGAGATATTCAGTGCTCCTTTCGAGAATTTCTTATTTTTAAGGCAATATTATGTAACCAGGCTTATGCAATATTCTAGATCAAGGAAAAAAATATTTTATAGCTGCTTCTACTTACGGAATACGGAATCAATCATATGGGTTATCCTGTATAAAATTTTTTTAACTTGTTTGAACCACCCTAATTAACCATAAATCCACCAATCCCGAATATATTTTACCCGAACTGCAAGTACTTATGGGCCACCTAATATAACATTTTTATTAGATATTTTTTAATCACCTTCATTAACTGTAACTCTACTTCACCCTATATTGCAACTATCCTGTATGCTGTTGTTTATTTATCACCCAATATAATTTTTTGAACACCTGGCTTTAACTTTTCTCTACCCTATACAAATCTGACATATGCAACAGCTTATGGTGTACCGTGTATAACAATTATTTCTGATATTTTTTAACCACCTTTTAAAGTAAAATTTCTCTTTTCTCTATATATTAATCAACCTTTATATGAGCTTTTTCTAACATTGTGTTACACACTCTAAAACTATAATCTTGCATCTCCCCATATTTCATATAGTAGAATGCAACTGTTTATGGTCTACCCTATTTACATTTTTTTTTAAACTTTTTTGATCCATCCTAATGGAAATGATGTGGAACGCTTCGTGAGTCACGAACATGAAAACACAGATTTGCACCCTAACACCAAACTTTTATTTAAACCCTCACCCAAACTGCAACTGCTTATTGGCAATTTTATTGAAACATTTTTTTAACCGCTTTGTATAACTAACTCTTCTTCCATCTACATTAAAACATTTACATCCTGTATACACCGCTGCCAATTTGTCAAACATTACAACTTATTTTTGAACCACCCTGTATAACCATAATTTTACTCTAGAAAATATTTCAACCACCCTGTAGGTGCAGCAACCAAATATAAAAATTTTAAATACTTCTAATCACACTGTATGAACTATAATTTTACTTCGATTCATGTTTCAGATATTGCAGATATGCAACAGCTCATGTTCTATCTTACAAAAAAATATATCCAACCTGTTTGACTATAAATCAACTCCACCCGCTATTTCAATCACCTTGTATTTGTAACCACTTATAGGCCACCCATTATAACATTTTTTTACCACCCTCTATAAATATAAATCCATCAATGTCAAATATATTTCACCAAAATCGCAACTGCTTATAGGGCACCGAAAATAACAATTTTGTTCAACATGTTTTTGAATCACCTTGTATGTATTATAACTACCCTGCATACGCTACTGCTTATTGATCAACCAATATAACATTTTTTAAATAATTATCATAACACTTCTTTACCCTATGTTTCAACTATCCTATGTTTGCAACTTATTACTAACTACGCTATTTCACATTTTTTCTATATATTTTTTCAAGATATATTAAAGTATAATTTCTCTCCACACTTCATTTGAACCACCCTTCATTTACAACTTTTTCTAACCTTGTTTGAATGACACTGTATAACTATAACTGCGCACCATACTACAGATACTCTATATATGCAAGTGCTATATAACAAAATTTTTCTAGCATTTTTCACCCACCCTGCATAATTCTAACTGTAAGCCACCCTATATTTTAACAACCTTTTATATGCAACTACTTATTTGCCACCAAATATAACATTTTTGTACGACGCTGTATCCTTAGAATCCTACCCCACCCTATATTTTAACCATCCTGTAAATGGAACAGCTTGTAGATCATACCATTACTTTAAAATATTTTTAAACCCACCTGTATAGCTGTAATTATACTCCGCTACATATTTCAACCATCCTATATATGTAACTACTTGTGGATATAAAACAAGTTCTTAACCACAACATAAACTATAATTCCACTCCATCTTATATTTCAAACACCCTGTATAAACAACTGCATCTAACATTTCTTTAACCCATTTCATAACTTTAGTATCTTATGAACATATTTCAAAGTCCTAACTGCTTACCTAAGACATTTTTTTAAAGTTTTTTTATTCACTGTATAAATATTCTACCCTTTTTCAAACATTTGGTATATGGAACTGTTTATGGCCCACGCAATATAACTTTTTTGGACCACCCGGTATAACTAATTCTACTTCCCCTTATATCTACCACATCGTATATATCCAGCTGCTTATAGGACAGCAAATATAAGTTTTTTTTAGATTTTTTAAATCCATGTAATTCTACTCCGCTCTAAGTTTCCTATATACAGAACACCCTGTAAAATTACGCTTGATATATGTTGATTTTTGTTAAATCAAAACATGTTACAGTTGCACATTCCGAATTTTGAATAAAAGCTAAGCTAATGCCTAAATCTAATGTTTTGTGCGTGAGTTGGAACCAATTGAGTAATTGAATTACCCAACATGGTAGAAGTTTTTTCGCGGTATCTACCTTTTATGTCAAGTTAGAGAGATAAAATGTCTACCAGATTTTAAGTCAAACTATAGGCTTCGCAACAAAAAAAGATTCAGCAAAATCAGTTAAGTAGTTCTTACGTGATGCCCAAACAAACAAACAAACAAACAGACAAACTTACAATTTTATAATAGTATAGATTAAAATGAGTTTTATTCATTTTATGTCAATTGTAAATAAAACCAATTTATAATGACATAATATTTGAAAAAAATATAATTGTTCTCGGTTTCGAATCCGAGAACATTGGACTCGGAGCCGTTCGCTTTAGACTCTGGACCACTTCTTCTCCTTTAGAGGATATAAAAGTTCCAGAGGTATGTAATACATCAGTTAATGTGTATCCTTTTGAGTCTACATTCATTGATAATCAGAAAATTTAATGCCAAGTTGCTTTTCATGTGGTATCTCTGACGTATATGATGTCTCCAATTTAATATATCATAAAGAAAGAATTGGGAGTGTTTATTAGAACGAAAAGCAAATTTTGTGCAGGTATTGTATATTACTTGGATGTTATATTGGTTTATTTACTATTTATTATTGATTTTCTACGAAAAAAAGACTCTTAATATATTACCTGGTCCCTGTTTGTTACACAGAGAACTGAATTGGATGAGTACTTCACGATCGAGGCAATCGTGCCGGTCTGTCAGGTCGAAACATCTATTTTCATGTGTGCAAGTGTAGGCCTTCGTTTAGAAGCTTTCGCTTCAAAAATTTAGCGATATTCACTTCGAAAAATGTGCAAGTTTTCTAAGAAATTCTTGATTGGCTGTAGAGTATAGTCAACAGATTTTAGATGCCTTCACAAAAAATTTACTGGGTTAACAACAGATGAGCGAGTGGGTCATTCGATAAATCTCTGTCAACGATTTGGGAATATTTCGATTCGCAAATTGAGAACGTTTTGCTCTTAATGAGAGCGTATTCCGTCTTGCTGAATCCAAATATTCAAAGAGCAAGAACATTTTGTCCCTAAAGATTCCAGTTTCACAGTTATTTTTAAAGGTATTGGGCTTTTTGGATCCAATAAGGGCTATTTATCCTCCATTTTTGTCAAATTATACCTCCGTAAAGTTGTACCAACTACAGATAAACGTCTGCATCACTTCTAATCCGATCATCAAAATCAATTAGCAATAATAATATTATTCATTGTTTGATGTCCATTCGATGTATAAAACTAAAATGATATTTTTTTCCACCGACATTTTGGTTGATTTTTGCTCATGTTTTTGGTTTAATACCCAGATGGCCACCCAAGAATTTATCAGACTTGCACACTGTTGATAGTGAACGACATTTTGAACATCTCAGTTGATTGTCATGTCAATAAATGTTTTTTTTTCTGTTATTATTTTTTGTATATCTATTACATATCTGAAAAAATTCAATCTCTATATTAAAGCCCCATCCGCGGTGCAACCGGATTTCTAAGCGCACAACAAGAATAAACAATATCCGGGAACATTGTATGAAACTTTTATGGCAACGTTTAATTTGGCTGAAATGTTGCAGAAATGTTTATGATCAAGCCTGATTAAGATTTGCAAATTTATTTTCCTTAAAGGGGGTCGAGAAATTGATATGTAAAAATCGTACTATAAAAATCTAGTCTAGTAGGGAATTAAATTCTGAGTAGTGGGAATTTTTGAATTTTTTTGCCAAGATTAATTGTATTTGAAGACGCGAGATGTAAGACCGACATCTAGGATTTTCAAGAGAATCAGTACACAGAGGTTCCGAATCTGGAGCCGTTCCGTGTAATTACTGTTCTCTCTCAACTCCTAGGACAGAATGTCACGATAAAATTTTTTCAGGTTACTTCACCTGTCAGAGATATTGAATACTCTCTTCGAGGTGTCATTCCTTTGTACGCAAGACAATGTATATTATATATCAATATAATACATATTGTTTCTGGTTAGGGAACCTTCATCAGTTGCGCTTCCCACAATTGAATGTCCTCTCGAACACTTCTCTTTGAAGACGCGTCTTCAAATTTAATGAAATGCATCAAATGCATAAAGAAGTGTTCGAGAGGACATTCAATTGTGGGAAGCGCAACTGATGAAGGTTCCCTAACCAGAAACAATATGTATTATATTGATATATAATATACATTGTCTTGCGTACAAAGGAATGACACCTCGAAGAGAGTATTCAATATCTCTGACAGGTGAAGTAACCTGAAAAAATTTTATCGTGACATTCTGTCCTAGGAGTTGAGAGAGAACAGCAATTACACGGAACGGCTCCAGATTCGGAAACTCTGTGTACTGATTCTCTTGAAAATCCTAGATGTCGGTCTTACATCTCGCGTCTTCAAATTTAATGAAATGCATCAAATGCATAAAGAAGTGTTCGAGAGGACATTCAATTGTGGGAAGCGCAACTGATGAAGGTTCCCTAACCAGAAACAATATGTATTATATTGATATATAATATACATTGTCTTGCATACAAAGGAATGACACCTCGAAGAGAAGATTAATTGTAATTGTTATAAACAAAAAACGTATAGAGAAAATGAGGGTCTCCGTTTTTTGGTTATAACTTGAAAAATATTAAAAATAGCTTCTTTTTGAACAAAGATTCTAAAAGAGGAGAAAACTTCATAACGACAAGTCCCGACTCCCGAAACTGTAACTCCATTATTATAATTTTAAATTGACATTGAAAATACCGATCCGCGCGGCCGTTTTGCCGCTGCGAAGTCACCGCCAAGCCAACAGAGCATCACAAAATAATTTTTTTTAATATTTGTTATCAATTAAAAAATTTTAATAAATTTCAGTATTATCTAGAGACTTGAAGGAATATAGTTAGTGGCTTTGGGGTTTTTCGTTATATTGATTTTCTTTTATACTACAGATAATTACATCTATGTATATGTATACATATATATATATATATATATATATATATATATATATATATATATATATATATATATATATATATATATCAATAGTCCTGAACCCCACATGTGCTTTCCCCCAAGGTCACTAAAAACAACGTAAAATTGAATTTTGATAAATATTTATTAGAATTATATATAAACAATGTATAATTATAAACAATGGAGACGAGAACCAGTAAGTAGGTATCTGTATTATTCATACTTGAATTACATTTAACCCCAAAGCCATTAATTTAATCTTATAAAAATGTTAATAATAACAAATAACTAATAAACAAATGGAGTAAAAAGTAAAAAAAAACGTTTTTGAGTAGTCTGATAGTAAGTCTTCAAAATTGTATTGAATGATAACAGCTGCAACTTTAATAGTAACAGAGATATGAATATTCTAAGATGAAGATCATGTATTTTCTAATAAACAAATGCGTATAAAAATAAAACCGTTATAGATATGGAGATGATTAAATCAAATAGAATAATTAATTATCTAAAATATTGTCTTAAATGTCCAAGACCGTATCATTACTAGTTTAAAAGTTATAGCAATTTAAAAGTTGATAAGATAGGTGCCGGGTTCAACAGTGAGTATATTAAATATTTAAGAATGAAATAAAAAATAAAACAAAATTTCTTTGATGCACATGGCTGTATTTATTATTTTTTTTGTAACGGAAACAAAAAAAATTAGGTTCAGAATTTGTTTATAACAAATTGTTTATTAAATAATGAAAATTGAGTTGCACAAATTTTTTTTTTTTTGAATTCTAATGAGGATAGTAAATGATGAATTTAGAAAAAAAAAAACGATTCCTTAATTAATAATTTAAAGGGGTTACCAATAAAAAAAAGATTATGAAAATTTTTTTTAAGAATTTTTTTTTTAATTCATCTTTTGACCAATACAACAGAATGGCAAAAAAATTTAAATATTAAAATAGTCTATTTGTTTATAACAAATTTATAAACAAATAACGTAAAAAATTTTTTAGTAATGAAATAAGATGCAAAAAATAAATAAAAAACCAGCTGAAATAAAAAATTAATAAAAAAAAATTTTAATAACATAATCTGCATTTTTCATTTTTTGTTAACTTAAAAGAATCATAATAAACAAATGAAAAAACTTTTTTAACGGAATTTTGTTCATTGGGTCAATAAAAAAATCCCCCAGAATTCAAAATATTTTTAGGTACTTTAAACTTTTAGAACTGATTTTCAGTTATCTAAAGTCCACGAAAAATTAGTTAATTAACAATTGAATAATTTTAACAAAAATGAAGTGAAAAATTTGTTGTCTACTGGACTATATTCCTTCAAGTCTCTAGATAATACTGTAATTTATTAAAATTTTTTAATTGATAACAAATATTAAAAAAATATATTTTGTGATGCTCTGTTGGCTTGGCGGTGACTTCGCAGCGGCAAAACGGCAGCGCGGATGGGTATTTTCAACGTCAATTTAAAATTATAAATAATGGAGTTACAGTTTCGGGAGTCGGGACTTGTCGTTATGAGGCTTTTTCCTCTTTTTTTTCAAAAAGAAGCTATTTTTAATATTTTTCAAGTTATAACCAATAAACGAGACCCTCATTTTCTCTATACGTTTTTTGTTTATAACAATTACAATTTTTCTTGGCAAAAAAATTCAAATATTCCCACTACTCAGAATTTAATTCTGAATCCAAAAAACCAAACCCCATATTTTTAAAATCATCAGAACTATTTTTCGCAGACAACTCACTTCTCTACTAGACTAATCTGTCTTTAAATGACCGTTTACCCCGTTAAGATAATTGATAAAATTGTCGTAACAAGTTTGGTATTATTCACTGAAATCACAAAAATAATAATGTACTATTAGGTTTAGTACTGAAGTAATTTGATAGATGGCGCTGAGCTATTTATACAATGCGGTACGATTTTGTTATATCGGACTAATAGATATCAGATTTGCTACTATTGTATGCAGCATTAGCACCAAATGGAATGACATATAACATAGTGTATATAGCAACATCCTGAAATAATGGTCTATTTTGTGCCCATGATTGTAAACAGACAAAGATAAGCAGAGTTAATAAGAGATGTTAATTAATTGAAGATAAAATTTAAGATTGACTGGGATCTTCAGTTCGCTGTGAGGCAAAACCTATAACTTTGTATTTTATTTTTTTATTTTTAACTAGTTAACCTCTAACTCTATCGATCAAACAGCATAATTTTAAAGGAGTCAACCGACTATAATACATTTATTTACAAATTTTTATTTCTAGATGGATATTCCAGTAAAGATCCATATTCCATGAAAGAAATTATGCCAAGATATCTTTACAGCACACCCAACAATTTATTTCAGTGCAACCAGTTAAGCGCTAACATCAGAATTTCAAGGAAGCCAGGTTTTTCAAATTCAAAAAGATTCATATCTCGTAAGGGTTTGCAGTTTTATTGTTCAATAAATTACATTATTACCGGCCATCGTAACATTTATGACGTTGCATTTTGTAGGGAAAAAGTAGTAAATCCATATCGAAATTCCATTCTTGTACACGACACGAAAAGAAATGCGAAACGTTGTGGATGCTTCATACCTGAACCCGCGCGTTACGGACACACTGGAGTAAAACGATACCTTTGAAACTGCAAATAAACAGATATGTGAAGTCAAACTTCTATGTAGGTTAACTGAACCGTAACGTTACACTTCGTATGGCAAAGCATTTGTTGTGTTATTGGAACAGAAATGTACATTGCAATTAAATTTTCCAGTTGAAGTTCGAATGTTAAAACTACCAGAAAACATTGATCTAATTAGTTTTCACCGAATCGATATGGGTATTCAGGAAATTAAACTCCCATTATTTCGTATTCAAGATAATTAAAATTTCGGTTTGTACAACTGCCAGTAACCATATTTACTGACATTTGTTTTAAAACCCCGCAGCCCCTTAGCTTTATTTTTGAGATGGAAATGCTTTATAGACACTATTATTAATTACTAAATAAATAAATGTTTACAACCAATGAGTAATACCACAAGCTGACCTGTGCTGCAGAAAATACCACAATTCGATGATTATTTCTATGTTGTCAGAGCGTTTTCAGGAACCTTCTCGAGGCCGCTTTTCTACACCCAATGAAATTTCTGGATAGCCATTGTGTTGGTTTTTTATTATTTCAGCCGGTTTTATGTTTACGTGTTGTTTTTCTCGGAACGATTAATTTAGAGGGTTTCTTGATTTATTATTGTTTACATATACTAGTTACCATCAACTCAGTTATATTTGAGGGTTTTATTTATTGCTCCATATTTCATTGAATTTTTCAAGAAACTTTTTACATTTGTTACTGAACATGCCCTCCAGTTATAAATTTTGCTATAATTATTTTTTGTAACTGTCCTTTTGCTACTGTGTTAATAAATTCATGGCAGGCGATTATTACCACTGTTGTCCCAAACAAGTGGCCTACCCACTGATCAAGTCTATGGCTAAACTGCAAAATCTTTTGGGTTGAAAATTTCCTATATTTGTGTTTAATTCAGCAATTTATAAATACAGGTAACTATTAGACTGCAAGTACTCACAACTGTATTTTAATATTGTAATAACTGTATTATAGTACCTATAAATTATCCCTAGCAACAGAAAATACACACTTATTAAAAAATGTTCGGTACTTTTTCTTTCCTTTTAAATTCATACAATTCGACTTGAGAGGATTTAAACTTTAGTCATCGATGTGCAATGTTGCTTGCCTCCGTACTTTCCCCAGCAATACCCATACCATTTAAATATCACTACTTGGTGTCATGTCGGTGCTTTATACAGCAATGTCGACTGAGCCTAGGGGTACAATAATTTACTCTTGACAAAAAAAGGCCCATTCGATGTGTGTACCCAACGTACCTCGGTACCTCGTATATAACTCCACGTATTTGAAACTCTGCTGTAGTGCGCATTAAAAATACCACTTTTTCTGGGACCCATTTTAGTTGGGTTCCTTCTCCCATTCTCCTAGGAAAACTGTTTTCTCTGTTTTCAATTAACATCAACACCTCCATGTTTTCTCCTGCGACGAACACACTGTCCAATCATCTACCGACGTGATTATATTGATTCCACTAGGTGCGTTTGGTTTAGTAGGTAATCGAACAGGATGTTCAATAGTGTCGGGCGCAGTACAGACCCTTGTGGTACATCTGTACTCACTCATAATATATTTTCCTTGTCTAGTATAATGTATATCTTAGAGATATGTACTTAGCTGCTTTTGTTTTCAGTTTTAGGGTACTGAATTTAATGGGTTTATACATCGAATGTAATTAGCACAACTCACTTTGGTGCCATATGCTTAGCATCGTCTCGGATTAAATTCGTCATTATAACTGTTAACCTCCTTTTCCTAAAAACAGATATTTTCTTAACCTCCAACTTTTTTCTCTTGTATTGTTCGGTAGGCTCTAGGTTCGTTAAATGGTTTATTTTATTTTCTAATAAACTTTTTTTTAATATTGCTGTTTTAGGAGTATATTAAACATATCCAATACTACATTAGGTAATGGCCAAATTCACTTTTGTTTCTCTCTTCCTCATGGCACTTATCATCCCCCCCCCCCTAACTAATTTTAACGCATACTTTCCGTTGTTTGACCCCTTAAAAAACTTGAGTTGGTATCTCACCTCTTTCATCTCTTGTTAAAGGTGGTAGTCTCATTCAGATACTTTTCGATCGCACCCATTACCTATACTAATTTCAGATTTACGTGGTTCTGAAATCCTTCTGTTACTGCAAATCATTTCAGTATATTTTATTACGTTGTCTTCTGTCCTGCATGTTGGGTTATTTCGAGTAATTCTGCTGTTTCTTTGTGGAAAAATATTTCTGTGATCCGTAAATATATGTTCTTCCAAGACTGTCCCTTTGTTGATGTACTTGCTCATTCTGCTAAAACGTATTATCACATTTATGTGCGTTTTGGTATTACAACTTGCAGCAGCTATTTGTGATATATCAACATTTATTTATAAATTAATATTTATTTATTGTTATTGGTTAAGATAAGCCTATAAAATGATAAACAGCGCCATCTATGATTTTTTTTGAGTAAGAACTATGTAGAATGAATAACTTATCTATTCATGGAAGTTAATTTAGAATTAAGTTTAAGTATCGTGAGATCCGGGAAATATTAAATTTAAAACATATTTTTCTGCGGTAAAATGGAGCCTATATTTTAAGTTAGACCTCTAGCCATATATTGGTGAAAACTAAAAGCCTCAAACTATAAAAATCGTATATCACCTTGTTTCTTTCAATAATTCTACTGCTCTTTTGCCATTCTATCCATTGTCGCCTGCGTATCTTTTTATAATGATTGCTTCACCACTATACTCATTTTAGTGTTTTATTTAAATCGGTGTCTATAGATGTTAAAACGTTTAATTTGACATTTTTAATAGAGGAATTTCCTCGAAATGTATCAATGAGCCGCACAGCAGCAGCGAGCAGTAGTGGTTCGGCTGCATGATGTGCGATTAATTCATCGTTGTAAAATTCACTTGAAGTGTTGGTATTACGTTTAAAGTTTACCATATATGTCCAACTGGGTTGAAGTCCCAGGTATCTCCTAGTAATATAAAGATGTAATAACTGTTAGTTTGTGAATACATAGTCTGATTTTTTTATTATACTTAAGAAGAACTCAGTGTTATTCTTTTTTTATCCAAGACAGAAATAATCCGTACCAACAATATTTTCTGACGATTTTCGACCGGAAATTATTTATAGCATCAGGGTCAATTTATGATGCATTAGCTCAAGCCTTGAGAAGATCCTCCACGTTTTCACTCAACAAAAGTATCAAATGCATTTTAATTAACAAAACGTACTTTAGCTCTGAGTGATGCACATCAGTATTTTAAAACAACTTCAGTTATTGTTGGAAATTCAAAAAATCTCGTGTATAATGCAAACCAACAGTCAATTTACGTATTAAGATTCCTGCTTGCTTTAATTTGTAGTGACTAAAGAGAAGTTCAAAATTAAAAGGTAATCTAATTTATTCATATTTTATTTAAATGCTGTAACATCTGAATCATTCCAATATCAACTCTATTATAGGGAACTTTTTACTTTCAGAATCAGTTTTCAAGTTCCACATAAAAACTGAATTTCCTGTTTAGTGGTGTTATTACTTGAGGACGGGATGAAATCTCTGTCAATATTCCTCTAAAATATTTTTGGTTTCCTGTGGCTATTGTTAATCCTACGAGGATATGGCATCCTTTACTTATTAGTTTATCGTAGAGAAAACTCTTTTTGACTTTCGTGGAATGCAGTCGTATACATTTGCCGAGCTACGTTCTCGCAAGTTTAATTTAGTTCTGACAATGTTATGTGAAACATCATTTTCAGTCCAGTTTTCAGGGTTATTGGTAATCTTTAGCCGTTTGAGAGAATTATTTTTGTATTAGATATTTAGTAACGTAAGTAATGTTCTTATATAGGTTTACATTCGTGTTTATATTGAGAATTAAAAGTTTAAATATTTGTTATGTTTTGAGTCAGTTATCTTACGTATACAGATGGAACAATGTGAATAACTATTTATGAAGTACGAATTATGCATAGTAGAAGACGACACCTGCAGTGTCCATAATATCTCAAGCAATCAATCGTCTGTTCATCACTGAAATTAGTGTACTTAGTAAAGGCTTCAACTATGCTTTGTTTCCGAAGAAAATTTCTATCGAGGAAATCACCTCCAATGTCGAAGAAACTTCACAAATTTCGGCCAACAATCGGCTGAACACATAAGTCAAAACGTCATCCAAGTCATAATATCTGCGGAACCACTTCATCCAAACCTCAGCCACCAGGAGATGAAAGTCCTCAAGACCCTCAAATAATGCGAAATCATCACCAAACTACATGCGCAACAAAGGAAACACCACCGACGTAATGAACCCCATAGAGTACAAGGTCAAAATGAAGCAACTTCTTAAGTTACAAACCATCTTCCAGAGTCCCAATCACCTACCTAGAGAAAACAACAAAATTCAGACTTGAAGAATCGCCCATAGAAGATATAAAGAAAAAGCTGATCAAGTCGATGCCCAAAGCTCTACCGTTTGCCAAAAATCCATAAAGACGGCGTTCCACTTCGACCTATAGTTAGTGCTTCCAACTCACCAGTATACAACTTAGAAAAATATCTACCGAGCATCCTACCACCCATTGTGGAAAAAGCAGACTCTTACGTAACAAACTTCTAACAGTTCACGCGTATTATTAAGAGTCTCTCCTTGTTACTAGAAGACAACTCAGTTGCGATGTGAAGTCCTTATATCCAAGCATACCGGTAGAGAAAGTTCTTCAACAAATATTATACGAAGCTTTCACACTGGCGCAAGAGTGCCTATTTTATATTTGATAACCGCATTTACAAACAAACCGACGGAGCAACAATGGGGTCCTTACTGTCACCAGCAGTGGCTAACTTCTTTATGATTTCTATCGAGGAAACAGGAATAGAAACAGCAAAAGTGAAGCCAAAGATATGGAAAAGATATGTCGATGACATATTTGTTATATGGCCTTTTGACAAATAGAAGTGTGCAAGTTCCTAGATGACGTAAACAATAAGCCACCTTTCCTTGACGTCTTTGCAAGAAAAACATCTTGGTGGACACTTGGAACACACCGGTATTGCAGAACCTAGATTAGTTTAAAATATTAGCTTAGCTTTGGTGCAGATGGCACGTTTTTGAAACCGATACATTAATAAACAACTCCAGATATTGGAGGGGTTCCACATGAATTTAGAGTAGATCATACGTAGTATCGACAGAAAATTAATTTTTGGGAAGGTATTTTGGAAGATGATATTATCGGTATTTATATAGGTAAATTTAAGTGGCAAAATGTACACGGACATCATCGATAGGTGTATCGATCCTCTTATTATTCAGGAATTAGACAATCGGATCGATTTAAACGGAAATACATCTTTAAATGAAGATTTATATTTCCAGCAAGATGAAGGACCTCCGCATTATGTAGTCCTGGTTAGGAAATGGGTAAATGCCATTATTGCAATAATTGGATTGGAAGCAAAATGTCAATTGATTGGGCAGTTAGATCCTCGGACCTAACAAAAATCCATTATTTTTTTGGGGTTATCTAAACTCCATGGTTTGTAAAAAGCAACCTGAGTCAATACAGGAAGAGATAATTCAAGAATGTCGAGCTATTTCCAGAGAATTATATTGTCCCCAAAATAAATCATTTTTAGGATTTATTACTTATTATTTTATTAGCTAATAAAAATTTAAAATATATGATGTTAATTATATTTCACTTAACTAATATATTTCATTAATTGTAACTTTGTTGAGTAGTATTGAAAAGCATGTTTTGTAAGATTTAAGGTAAGTGGGGGTGCTATTTCAATTACTGGTTTGAGTGGGGGGACGGATTAGATAATACATCATATTAGTTCCCCCGCCATATTATGGACAGTGGCTTGAGGAATTTTTTCATATCTTTTTTCTTTCCTTAAATATGCCACTAAGTTTTGACAATTGTCAGTCTGTGTATGGACATTATGTCCATAGCTGGCATGACATTACTAAATTACATTTTTCTGTTGTTTATTATTCGATGGGGAGACAAAATTTCAATTCATAATCATTTCTCAAAATTGCATAGTGCAAACACTTAATGTCGCTTTCAGTTAGCAAGTTATGTTTTTATTATTTACAATGCCTGTATCTATACTATTATAAAATTGTAAGTTTGTCTGTTTGTTTGTTTGTTTGTCTGTTCGGGAATCACGTAAGAACTACTGAACTGATTTTGCTGAATCTTGTTTTGTTACGAAGCCTATAGTTTGACTTTAAAATCTGGTATACATTTTATCTCTTTAAATTGACAGCAACGGTAGATATAACGAAAAAACTTCTACCATGATGGGTAATTCAATACTCAATTGGTTCCACCGCACGCACAAAATATTATATACTGGCATCAGCTTAGCTTTTATTCAAAATTCGGAATGTCCAAATGTAATATGTTTCGATTTAGCAAAAATCAACATATATGAAGCGTAATTTTACAGGGTGTTCTGTATATAGGAAACTTAGAGCGGAGTAGAATTACATGGATTTAAAAAATCTAAAAAAAGTTATATTTGGTGTCCTATAAGCAGGTGGATATATACGATGTGGTGGAAATAAGAGGGAGTGGAAATAGTTATACGGGATGGTCAAAAAAAGTTATATTAAGTGGTCCATAAACAGTTTCATATACCAAGTAGTTGAAAAAGGGTAGAATATTTATAGTGAATAAAAAAACTTAAAAAATGTTTTAGGTAAGCAGTTAGGATCTTTGAATTACGTTCATAATATACTATAGTTATGAAAGGGGTTAAAGAAATGTTAGAAGCAGTTGTTTATACAGGGTGTCTGAAATATAAGATGGAATTATAGTTTATGTTGTGGTTAAAAACTTGTTTTATATCAACAAGTATTTACATATAGAGGATGGTTGAAATAGGAGTATAATTACAGCTATACAGGTGGGTTTAAAAATATTTTAAGGTAATGGTATGATCTAAAATCTGTTCCATTTACCAGATGGTTGAAATATAGGGTGGGGTAGGATTCTAAGGATTCAGGGTCGTACAAAAATGTTAAATTTGGTGGAAAATAAGTAGTTGCATATAAAAGGTTGTTGAAATATAGGGTGGCTTACAGTTAGGATTATACAGGGTGGGTAAAAAATGCTAGAAAAATTTTGTTATATAGCACTTGCATATATAGAGTACCTGAAGTATGGTTCGCAGGAAAGTTATAGTTATATAGTGTCATTCAAACAAGGTTAGAAAAAGTTGTAAATGAAGGGTGGTTTAAATGAAGTGTGGAGAGAAATTATACTTTAATATATCTTGAAAAAATGTAAGTAAAAAATGTGAAATAGCAAAGTTTATAATAAGTTGCAAAGATAGGATAGTAGAAACATAGGGTGAAAAAGTGTTATGATAATTATTTAAAAAATGTTATATTGGTTTACCAATAAGCAGTAGCGTATACAGGGTAGTTGTAATACATACAAGGTGATTTAAAAACATGTTGAACAAAATTGTTATATTAGGTGCCCCATAAGCAGTTGCGGTTTTGGTGAAATATATGGATGTATAGTTATACAGGGTGGTAGAAAAAATGTTATACTGGGTAGCCGATAAGTAGTTGCAAATACAAGGTGCTTGAAATAGCGGGTGCAGTAGATTTATAGTCAAACAGGTTTGATAATTATTTTTATAGGATAGAACATGAGCTGTTGCATATCTACAATATCTGAAATATGGATCGAAGTAAAATCATAGTTCATACAGTGTGATTAGAAGTTTTTGAAAATTTCATATTTGGTTGCCCCTAAGCAGACGTACATTCAGGGTGGTTGAAATATTTTGTAGAGTAAAATTATGGTTCAAAAATAAATTGTAATGTTTGACAAATTGGCAGCGGTATATACAGGACGGTTTTAATGTAGATGGAAGTAGAGTTAGTTATACAAAGCGGTTAAACAAATTTTTGAATAAAATTGTTATATAGGGTGGCCAATTATTAATTGCAATTTGGGTGAGGGTTTAAATAAAAGTTTGTGTTTAAACAAAAGTTTGTGACTCATGAAGGAATCCACATCATTTACATTAGGAGGGATCAAAAAAAGTTTAAAAAAATTGTTATATAGAGAAGACCATAAACAGTTGCATTCTACTATATGGAATATCTGAAATATGGGGAGATGCAAGATTATAGTTTTAGAGTGTGTAACACAATGTTAGAAAAAGCTCATATAAAGGTTGATTAATATATAGAGTAAAGAGAAATTTTACTTTAAAAGGTGGTTAAAAAAATATCAGAAATAATTGTTATACAGGGTACACCATAAGCAGTTACATAGCTGAAATATGGGGTAGAGAAAAGTTATAGTCAGGTGTTCAAAAAATTATAAAACAGCAGCATATACAGGATGGTTGCAATATAGGGTGAAGTACAGTTACAGTTATTCAAGGTGATTCAAAAACTGTCGAATAAAATAGTTATATAGGGTGGCCCATAAGTACTTCCAGTTTGGGTGAAATATATTGTATTAAGTAGGGTGGTTCAAACAAGTTAGAAAATTTTTTATATAGGATAACCCATATGTTTCATAAGTCATTTCTTTTTACGAAGGCTTGAACATTCCGTAGGCGGGTGAAACCGCGGGTAACGGCTAGTAACTAATAACTTTATTACACAAATATCTATTAGTTATCTTGTTGTTTCAAATATCAGTCTAATATTCACTAAGAAACCAAGATTTTTTTAAAAGTAAATTCATTTTTCAATTTCAAGCTACTATTTTTAATAACAGAAAAGTTCAGAAACCTTTCACATTGAACTTCTAGCGTATGCTAATAATAAACATTTATTTTGAATTGTAATACTTGTCTTCTGTGGAAAACCTTCCTGTAATAGAACAGCAATCAACGCCGATCAATTTAAACAAACGTGCGGAACAATAAATTATCTTAACATAATTATGTGCTTGACAATTAAATGGGACTTGGCAACAAAGCTAAATGAACACGAAAACGAAGATCACTTTCTTAACATATACATATATATGATTGTTAAAACACTTGTAACGAGATGACGGAAAGTTAAATATAAGTCATTAGCAGGCAAAGTTCGAATTAACTAGTAGTGGTAATTTTAGTTCTGTTCTTGAAGGAGTTATAACGAGTATGTTAACCAAACTTCTTGATGTGTCATATGTTATTTCAAGAGGTGTTTCGAAATTTTTGAATTATTGTACAAAAATATATAAGTTCAGTAAAAGATAAATAGAATGCAATAGTGACAATAGTGTGTTAAAAGAGATTATTGGTATGAAACATTCAACAAAAATGCATCTATTAAACTTTCTGTATGTTAGATGAAACTGTCAATTTATCTAGTTTTTGATTTATTTCAATGGAAGCCATCATATATTTTTTTAATATTTACATATTTATATTTTTAATATTTAAATACGATTATTTCACTGCAAAATTACAATCTCTAAAAGTTTTCTCGTTTGTTGTATTTCTTATACTGTATGGAACGTTATAAGTTCATCATTCAACTGAAACAGCATAATAAGCTGTCGCATGCCTTAAGAATTAACAGAAATGAATATAGGACCATTGGTTTTATGAAGTTCAGTGTATGTTATCTTATACCATAAAATATTGGCACCTATTAGAGATTAACAAGATCTAACAACTTCTAAGAAAATAAAGTGTAGGAATAATACAATACTGTTTAATATACTTCTGATAGTTGGTTTCATAAAAAAAGCAAAGCTAAACAGAAATCACTTTCCCACAATCACACCATTCAACTTACCGCCTCCATTTTCCTTGTCATATTTCTAAAGATGACTGGTTAATATTTCTCACCAACGCAGGCAATTTAGGAAAAATTAACAGTAGAATAAAACAATAATAACCCTTAATAATTTATATTCTAAACTTTTTCACACATGTTGTTTTGTGAATACAACAAAAACCTCAAAACTAGCTATATATTTAGTTTTTCGCATTTTCTTAAAATCATGTGCTACTATGAGCTATGTCGTGGAGTATATATTTATATATTTTATTTATATATTTTATTATTTATATTTTATATTTATATATTCATTTTTAGTTTTCTATTTTGTCCCTTGTTCAAAGCAGGAGTCGAAACGTTGAGTATTTTACAAATTTAAATATTCTTCAAACGAAGTGGTTCATTAAAATACGTCGATTTTCTACAAAATGGATTATAAGTAAGTATCTAGAAAATTAAGTTCCGGACCTACGTCTATATAAACTTTTCTCCTATTTTTTATCCAGCTTAGCGTTGGCGCATATTTTTTGAATCACCCTAAAGGTACAAGAAATTTGTATTATTTTATTAGGATAGAAGTCCTTAATGCCATATTTATGAACAACATGAATCCTGAGCAGTTATTTTTTGTTCAATTATAAAATATATATCATAGATTATGTAATATATTTAAATATAATGCAATTTAGTTTTTAAACAAGCAATTAATAAATAAAATACTAAAAACATTTTGTTAGAATAAATTAACATGATTTTCAGTGATCTATTAACTTTACATAACTAATAGGATAATTGATTTAAGCTGAGCGAGTTGCCTTGGTGTAAAATGAAATAGTTGGAGAGCTAGTGACCCATATTTCAAGTGTCTGATTCAGGTAAATTATTTTACATAGAGGTATAAATAGGATTGTTAGCCTTACCTATGGGGGACTGTAGGTGCATGCAAGAAAGGTGTAGAGGGTATACTTAAACCGTCCATACGTCCCGTTTTGAAGGGGACTGTCCCCTTTCTCGGTCACCTGTCCCGTTGTCCCAAAACAAAGGGCCGGGACGCTAAGTAGTCCCGTTATCCGGATCAGCAAGAAACTTTTAAATTACGAAGCTTCTGTGACACGCGCGGGCAGGAAATCACAGATCGTCGCGTCGAATATAAGCGCATAGGGGAGCTGCAGAAAATTTAGAAATCGATGACCAACACATAAAATTATGCAATGTATTTAAATACCTGGGAACAACAATAAGTTTTTCTAGCACCTGCGAGAAAGAGATCTGAACGAGGATAGGTATGGGGTAAATGGTGACAAAAACTCATGGTTTGCTATGGACTGAGAATTTAAGCCAGGCTACAAAAGAAACATTTGTTCCATAGCATTGTAGAAAATATAATACTTTAAGAGTCAGAGATGTGGCCAATAAGAACAGCAATTGATAAGATAGAAACCGTAGAACTGGACTATAGGAGATGTTTAAGTGTTCAAGGCAGGACAAATTAACATCCCAATATATTTGACAGAGAATGGGAATAAATCAGTCTACAACAAATACACTGGAAAATGGAGCACTCCAATGGTATGGACATTTTAAAAGATTACCAGTAAGCAGATGGCCAAAAAATATATAGAATGGTGGACAAAGGGAAAAAGAAAGAGAGGCCGACCTATTTTGACTTGGGAAAAACGTAATGTTTGAAAAGGGACTAGAAATTGGAGATAGAGAACCGAAAGAAGAAGAAAAAATATGTTGCATATAATTTAATAATTTCTATTACAGGAACTTTGCTTTAATAAAGCTGGTTAACTGATGATTAATTTTTATTTTCCACACCTAATAATCATAATTAATATGAATATAATACTTGTGAATATCTACTAATTGCATTAAGTTACACTTTTTCTAGATAAAGAAAATTAAAAAGTCGTTTTTATTTTAATTGTTAACTGGGGTATAAAAACTTATGTCCCGTTTTGAGTTTAGAAATAAATGGTCCGTTTAGGTATACTACGATTTGTTTATATGGGAAACTACTGGGAGTATTAACAAAGAGGCCAGGTCAAAAATTTTCAGAATTTGTCTGAATAAAACATGAAGCGTCCTAAATCTTCGGAAACTGCTAAAAAAATTATAATGAGTACTGTTATTTTTTTCACATCCCTACCCCTTTTCTTCTCAACCCAAGTAGATTCTAAGCTAAAAATAGGGGGAGGGGTGATGCTTACAACTGCATACCTAAATTAAACGGTTTTTGTATAAACTTGGAAAAACTACAATTTCCATGTGGTTATTAGAGATATCATCAGTAGGCTTTTTTGAGAAAAATGACAAGAACATACCATAGAAAAAATTGTATATCTTTTCCCCGAAATCTGTGATACAACGCTGAAACTTTCAATTTAAGAGTTTATCGAACAAGAACCAACATTCAACACACCGTATGTATTGAGTGTACAGCAAAAAATCTCTTTGTTTCTTTATAAGCCACAGTTTTTCTTTGTGTAGTTTTATCGGCAAAAGTTTAACCGTTTAAAAATGTAGGCTTTTTTTCAATGATAAATTGACACTTCCAGTTGCAATTAACTCGGAATGTGTTAATTTTCCCGAAAAACTTTCTAGAACAGTTTTTGCTTACAATTCATTTTTCAATCGAATCCTGTGATTAAATTTTTCAACCCCGCGATGAGATGGCAACCTCCCACAGGGTAAAGCGCCTATGGACATAGGAAGATTTTGATTATTGAGCTATTCTCTACCTACTGTCAAAATTAAAGTAAATACATGCATATAAAGAAAATTCTGAGGCACAAACCGTCATATCCTAGAATAAAGCGTTGCCGCTGCAAAAAGTGAGGAAGTGTCAAAAACAAACTCGAAATGTTTCTTAGTACCTAAATGCTGAAACTTATTTCAATATCAAATTTAGAGGTTTATTAATTATTTAAGCGATTCCGATGGTTTGGAATTTCTAGTAGTATACATATACTTAAGCACAATCTCTCCTGAACTCTCTAATGTAGATATTAAACCACTTAGATTAGGACGTTTTACTGGATCTAGAATTAGACCTATCAAAATAACACTTGAAGGTCCGGATTTGGTTAAAAAAATTCTAATCAACTCCAATAAACTGAAGTCAAAACAGCAATATAAAAATATCAATTTGTCAGCAGACCGAACTAAAAGAGAGTTGGAATATTCCAAACATGTGAAGCAGGAACTAAATGAGCTTAACAAATCAGGTAACTCAAATTACAAAATTAAGTACATTAACAACATTCCCAAAATAGTTCAGGTAAACTAAATAAGCCCAACAGCAGATCCGTTGAAGTAGTAACAACTTATTATTAAAATGTCAGGGGACCTAATAGCAAGTTTCATGATTTCTGTGTCAATATCAGTGAAATTGAATATAACATCGTAGCTCTTAGTGAAACTTGGTTAAAACCATCAGTGAACTCTAAGGAATTATTTCCGACTAACTACCAAGTCTTTCGTAGTGACCGTAAATTCGAGCAGTTAAACGTAGTTATGGGTGGAGGTGTTTTACTCGCGGTCGACGAAACCATAAAGACTGAAATTGTGAACACTCGTGAATTTGATGTTACTTTTCCACAGATCGATTTACTAATTTGTAAGTGTTCAGTAGCATATTATGTCTTTTATATAATGGTCATGTTGTACATTCCACCTTCTTTATCGATAGACGTGTATGCAAATTTCATGGATGCACTTGCTCACTGGTATGTATTAAACCCAAATAAAGTACTAATTCTCGGAGATTTCAACTGTCCAAAATATACTGAAAATAGCCTAGAGGATGGAAAAACTAACATTATTTCCAAATTCATGGCATTACTAGATATAAATTAACATAAGTCAGTGTTGAATAACAACGGTAAACTCCTAGACTTAGTACTTAGTAACATTAACTGTACTGTTTCCCGGGATTCTGTACCACTAGTTGGAGAGGATAGTTATCATCCATCTTTGAGTATTGAATTATGCGAAATCTCGATAAAAAGAAATAACCTTAAAGCCAATACTAACGATACCACTTATAATTTTAAGAAAGCTGATTATTTATCTCTATATAACAAATTATTAAATACAGACTGGACTTTTCTGAATAGTTTATCCGATGTTGATACTGCTGTTGACAGCTTCTATAACCAGGTATATAAACTATTTGATATCCACGTTCCACGGAATAAGAATTTTAGGCGTAAATATCCTGCTTGGTATTCTAGCGAGATAATAAAATTAATAAAAGAAAAAGCCAAGTTGCATAATAAATACAAAACATCAAGAGGTGATACTTTCTATAAAGAATTTAGTAAATAGAGGTCGTTAATAAAATTGAAGATCAAAGAAGCATAAGACAGCTATCTACAAAATGTCCAGAATAAACTAAAAGAAGAGCCGAGGCATTTTTGGTCATATATTAACAACAAAAATACAGATTATAGAATTCCCCCCAAAATGTTTTACAATGGTAACGAATATAATAACCCTACTCAAATAGTAAAGGCATTTAGTGATTTTTTTGAAAATGTTTATGAGTTACCAGTCAAAGGGGAAGACATCATTGGTTTTAAGTTCAATTATAATATATTTCTAGATGTTAGTTCCGAACCCATTACAGAAAGAGAAATTATACAGGCTGCTAAAAGATTGAAAAACAAATTAACATCTCGCCCAGACAAAATTCCTTCTTTTTTGGTAAAAGATTGCCTCGGTGCATTCATGTATCCGTTGAGTCACATCTTCAATTTAATTCTTTCAAATTAAGCTAAAATCTGCCCTATATAAGTCAGGCGACCGTACTCTTATCAATAACTATAGACCAATTTCTATCTTGAATAATTTTTCCAAAATTTTAGAAATCATTCTCTACAATCGCCTATACCAGTCTGCGGAAAATTACATATTTACGTATCAACATGGTTTTATGAACTCTCGTTCAACAGTTAGTAATCTGGCAGTCCTTGGGCAACATCTATGTGAAAGTCTGGATAGCGGAGATCAAACAGATGTTATCTACACCGACTTCTCTAAAGCATTTGATAAAATCAGTCACAAGAGACTCCTTCTTAAAATGTCATGTCTACGTGTTCCTAAAAATTACCTAAAAATTATTGAACTCTATTTGAATAATAGAACTCAATACATTTACCTCAACGGGTTGTATTCAGATAAATTTCTAGTCACAAATGTAGTTCCTCAAGGGTCGAATCTAGGTCCTCTATTGTTCTTAATTTACATCAACCTGGCCAGCACGTTAAAATGTAACAGATTATTGTTTGCAGATGATCTAAAATATATACTACAATCTCAAGCTGGAATGACTGTGTTGCACTGCAAGAAGAAATCAGTATGTTGGAAGAATGGTGTATAAATAATAAACTTTTTTTTAAACATTCCCAAGTGTAAGGTCTTAACATTTAGCCGTAAAGCGAATACAATAAAGTTTCCGTACAGTATAAGCGATACCATTCTTGAAAGTGTCGACTTCATAAAAGACCTCGGTGTTTACTTTGATTTTAAACTTACATTTCAGCTTCATATTAACCTCACAATAAAATCAGCCTTTAGACAATATGGATTCATCATGCGAAACTGCAAATATTTTAATACTTCAGTTTTAATAGTCTTATTCAACTGCTTAGTTAGAACAACATTAGAATATAGTTCTATAATCTGGAATCCTATATACGAGCGATACATTTTGGATATAGAAAGGGTTCAATTTTTTTTTAAATATTTAACATTTAAAAATAGCGGAGTTTATCCGCAAAGAGGATTTGAATATAATCACTTACTACTCGAGTTCAATGTGATGTCCTTGAAAAGTCGCAGAGATCAGGCGTCAGTTATGTTCTTGTACAAGTTACTGAATAACATGATTGACTGTCAAGAGCTATTGTCTCAGGTTGGAATTGTCATTCCTAGCCGGTATCTAGGCATACGAGACCGTTTGAGTGCAAACGAGCTCGAACTAATATCTTATTTAAAGCTCCAATATATTTGATGAGTAATAACGCTGAAAAATAAAGCACGCTTGTACTTTTAGAGAACATTTCATTGAATATTTCATCCAGGTGCACGAATTCTTCAATCTATTCATTATCTTATTATATTTTAAGTGCATATGTATGTTTCTTTTACTTTGGTCATTTTTTAATTTTTTTTATACATGTCTGTATTCCAATTAGTTTTAGTGTTAGTATTATTTTTTATATAGTTTTTTCTGTCATCTTTATTTATTTTTTAATTACACTGTAAATGGTTTTTACTTTTTGCTAATAAAGGCTTTATTATTATTATTAATATCCCCCGACTTGACCATACAATGTATGGCATCACACTCCCTCTAAGGCACTCCATGAGTGCCTTTAGGGGAAAATTCACTAAACCCCAGATATCCTAGATATCAAAAGGGTTTAGCTCTGTGGGAGCCCTTGCCAGGTTTCAGCCCCGTGGTTGGAGTCGTGACGCCAGTTTCCCATGAATTTCCTGACCGTCCGGGCTGTCCCTAACAAGACGGCTTTTTGCATTTGTTGGTAAAGATGTTCGTCCAGACCGAGGTATTTTAAATTGTTTAATAGATGTTTTGGGACTAGTCCTGTTGTTGACATAACAATTGGTACAGTTCGTGTGTTGTTCATGTTCCACTGAGTCTTGATTTGAAATTCCAAATCTCTATATTTGGTTATTTTCTCAGTCTGCTTGATATTTATATTATTGTTGTTGGGAATTGCTGTGTCAATTAAAGTTGTTTTCCGAGAGACTTTATCTACCAAAACTATATCTGGTCTATTGTGAGCAACAGACCGATCGGTCAGTATCGTGCGGTCCCAGTACAGCTTGTAGTTGTTATTTTCTAAAACAGATTCTGGTTTATATTTATAGTATGGTAATCTTACCGACTGTGATAATTCATGTTTCAGTGCTAGTTCCTGGTGAAGTATTTTTGCCACAGCATCGTGTCGTTCTTTGTATTCAGTTGCAGCGAACGCTTGACAACCTCCTGTGATATGCTGGATAGATTCAGATGTTTGGCAACCGTACCTGCATCTATCGTTGTTAATGGAAGGGTCTTTAACGATGTACTTTAGGTAGTTCTTAGTTGGAATTACTTGATCTTGGATTGCCAATATAAAGCCTTTCGTTTCAGAGAACATATGACCAGAGATCAACCAGTAGTTCGACGCTGCACTGTCGACATAATCTTGGTTGACGTCATTTATATGTCTTCCATGAAGGGGCTTCTCTTTCCATTTCAGCAGTTTCTGATCTGTGGTCTGGTGGTGTACTTGGACATGTTGTTGTGTCAGTCGCAGTGGTGTTGAGTCATCAACCTGGCACATGACTCTATGTAGATCAGAAAATTCTGCGAGTTTCTGGAAATGACTACGCAAGATAGAAATTTGTTGATCTAATAGTTTACTTAGATCTGTCAATCCTCTTCCTCCTTCATACCGTGGCAAAGTTGTACGTTCGACAGAGCTCTTTGGATGGTGATTTTGAGCTTTTGTTAGTAAAACTCGAACTTTTCGTTGTAATTGTTCAGTGTCAGTCTTGCACCAATTAACTATACCGAAAGAGTAACTGAGCACTGAACACGCATAGGTGTTAATAGCCTGAAACAGATTTTTACTGTTTAGTTTGGTTTTCAACAGTCGTCTTACCCTTCTATAAAACTCTGCTGTTAGGTCCTTTTTCATAGTCATATGATCAATCCGTTGAGCCTGCTTTATTCCAAGGTATTTATAAGTATGACTTTCACCCATAGATTCAATTGAGGTGCCATCTCCCATTTCGAAGTGCCCCTGCTGTATTTTGCCTTTAACTATATTAATAATTTGGCATTTGTCTAGGCCAAATTTCATATGGATGTCATTAGAGAACCCTTCTACTATTTTAAGCATATCATGCAGCTGTTGTTTTGTAGCTGCCATCAACTTTAAGTCGTCCATGTATAACAAATGGTTTATCTTTAATGCTTGTACGTTGTTGTGTTTGAGACTGAACCCAAAATTAGTTGAGTTCAGTTTGTTTGAGAGAGGGTTCATGGCAAGGCAGAACCATAGCGGGCTAAAAGAGTCTCCCTGGAATATACCCCTTCTGATTGGAATAGGGTCAGTTTGTATCGAACAGTTGGCTTCATTCAGTGAGATTTTGGTTTGCCAGGTGGCCATGGCATGTTCTAAAAAGGTAATAATACAATTATTCACTTTATAGAGTTTCAGCACCTTAATGAGCCAATCATGTGGAACTGAATCAAAGGCCTTTTTGTAATCCACATATGCCATGTAGAGATTTCGTCGTTTGGCGTGGTCTTGATTGCAGACAACGGAATCAATTATCAGTTGTTCTTTGCAACCCATCGAATTTTTCGCGCATCCCTTCTGTTGTTGAGTAATTATGTTGTTCAGTTCACAATGTTTGAAAATGCGATGATTAATGCACGATGTTATGAGTTTGTATAACGTTGGAAGGCAAGTGATTGGTCGGTACTTTGCTGGGTCCCTCCCCAATTTAGACAAACCCCTCGAATACCACCTTGGCAAAGAAGACTTGAAGGGAAAATCAATTCTCTTCGGAAAGACGTTGGAAGACTGACCGAGTACCAACGAGGAGTCAGGAACAACAGAATAGAAAGGCTTGTCAAGACTATCACGGACAATAACCGAATACACTCCCAGTGGGATGGAGAAAACATCACATCTCAGCAGTGTCTGGACAGTCTACGACAAAAGCTCTCCGTCTACACAAGTCGATTGAGAAGGTACAAAACCAGTAACCAACGGAAACTAGACAACACACTCTTCCGACAATCAGAAAAAGGGTTTTATAGAAAACTTAACAACACCAATAATAATGAAGCCCCTAGTTACCCCAGTAAAACAGACATCGAGGAATTCTGGAAAACACAGCTTTCCACAACAATCTCCTATAACTCCGGAGCCAGCTGGATTAATGAGGAGGAGGCTGCATCTCAGAACTGTGAGGCCATGCAACACCAACCATGTACAACGGAAGATACATCCAACATAATGAAGAACCTCCATAACTGGAAAGCACCAGGACCAGATGGTGTACAAAATTACTGGATAAAGAAACTGTACGCAACCCACGAAACACTAACAGTCCTTATAAATGACGTAATTGCCCACCCACACAAGATGCCTAGTTTCCTTACGCATGGTGCTACATACCTCTTACCAAAGGACGACCTATGTGCACAGGACCCAGCAAAGTACCGACCAATCACTTGCCTTCCAACCTTATACAAACTCATAACATCATGCATTAATCATCGCATTTTCAAACATTGTGAACTGAACAACATAATTACTCAACAACAAAAGGGATGCGCGAAAAATTCGATGGGTTGCAAAGAACAACTGATAATTGATTCCGTTGTCTGCAATCAAGCCCACGCCAAACGACGTAATCTCTACATGGCATATGTGGACTACAAAAAGGCCTTTGATTTAGTTCCACATGATTAGCTCATTAAGGTGCTGAAACTCTATAAAGTGAATAATTGTATTATTAACTTTTTAGAACATGCCATGGCCACCTGGCAAACCAAAATCTCACTAAATGAAGCCAACTGTTCGATACAAACTGACCCTATTCCAATCAGAAGGGGTATATTCCAGGGAGACTCTCTTAGCCCGCTGTGGTTCTGCCTTGCCATGAACCCTCTCTCAAACAAACTGAACTCAACTAATTTTGGGTTCAGTCTCAAACACAACAACGTACAAGCATTAAAGATAAACCATTTGTTATACATGGACGACTTAAAGTTCACCAGGAACTAGCACTGAAACATGAATTATCACAGTCGGTAAGATTACCATACTATAAATATAAACCAGAATCTGTTTTAGAAAATAACAACTACAAGCTGTACTGGGACCGCACGATACTGACCGATCGGTCTGTTGCTCACAATAGACCAGATATAGTTTTGGTAGATAAAGTCTCTCGGAAAACAACTTTAATTGACACAGCAATTCCCAACAACAATAATATAAATATCAAGCAGACTGAGAAAATAACCAAATATAGAGATTTGGAATTTCAAATCAAGACTCAGTGGAACATGAACAACACACGAACTGTACCAATTGTTATGTCAACAACAGGACTAGTCCCAAAACATCTATTAAACAATTTAAAATACCTCGGTCTGGACGAACATCTTTACCAACAAATGCAAAAAGCCGTCTTGTTAGGGACAGCCCGGACGGTCAGGAAATTCATGGGAAACTGGCGTCACGACTCCAACCACGGGGCTGAAACCTGGCAAGGGCTCCCACAGAGCTAAACCCTTTTGATATCTAGGATATCTGGGGTTTAGTGAATTTTCCCCTAAAGGCACTCATGGAGTGCCTTAGAGGGAGTGTGATGCCATACATTGTATGGTCAAGTCGGGGGATATTAATAATAATAATAAAGCCTTTATTAGCAAAAAGTAAAAACCATTTACAGTGTAATTAAAAAATAAATAAAGATGACAGAAAAAACTATATAAAAAATAATACTAACACTAAAACTAATTGGAATACAGACATGTATAAAAAAAATTAAAAAATGACCAAAGTAAAAGAAACATACATATGCACTTAAAATATAATAAGATAATGAATAGATTGAAGAATTCGTGCACCTGGATGAAATATTCAATGAAATGTTCTCTAAAAGTACAAGCGTGCTTTATTTTTCAGCGTTATTACTCATCAAATATATTGGAGCTTTAAATAAGATATTAGTTCGAGCTCGTTTGCACTCAAACGGTCTCGTATGCCTAGATACCTGCTAGGAATGACAATTCCAACCTGAGACAATAGCTCTTGACAGTCAATCATGTTATTCAGTAACTTGTACAAGAACATAACTGACGCCTGATCTCTGCGACTTTTCAAGGACATCACATTGAACTCGAGTAGTAAGTGATTATATTCAAATCCTCTTTGCGGATAAACTCCGCTATTTTTAAATGTTAAATATTTAAAAAAAAATTGAACCCTTTCTATATCCAAAATGTATCGCTCGTATATAGGATTCCAGATTATAGAACTATATTCTAATGTTGTTCTAACTAAGCAGTTGAATAAGACTATTAAAACTGAAGTATTAAAATATTTGCAGTTTCGCATGATGAATCCATATTGTCTAAAGGCTGATTTTATTGTGAGGTTAATATGAAGCTGAAATGTAAGTTTAAAATCAAAGTAAACACCGAGGTCTTTTATGAAGTCGACTCTTTCAAGAATGGTATCGCTTATACTGTACGGAAACTTTATTGTATTCGCTTTACGGCTAAATGTTAAGACCTTACACTTGGGAATGTTTAAAAAAAAGTTTATTATTTATACACCATTCTTCCAACATACTGATTTCTTCTTGCAGTGCAACACAGTCATTCCAGCTTGAGATTGTAGTATATATTTTAGATCATCTGCAAACAATAATCTGTTACATTTTAACGTGCTGGCCAGGTTGATGTAAATTAAGAACAATAGAGGACCTAGATTCGACCCTTGAGGAACTACATTTGTGACTAGAAATTTATCTGAATACAACCCGTTGAGGTAAATGTATTGAGTTCTATTATTCAAATAGAGTTCAATAATTTTTAGGTAATTTTTAGGAACACGTAGACATGACATTTTAAGAAGGAGTCTCTTGTGACTGATTTTATCAAATGCTTTAGAGAAGTCGGTGTAGATAACATCTGTTTGATCTCCGCTATCCAGACTTTCACATAGATGTTGCCCAAGGACTGCCAGATTACTAACTGTTGAACGAGAGTTCATAAAACCATGTTGATACGTAAATATGTAATTTTCCGCAGACTGGTATAGGCGATTGTAGAGAATGATTTCTAAAATTTTGGAAAAATTATTCAAGATAGAAATTGGTCTATAGTTATTGATAAGAGTACGGTCGCCTGACTTATATAGGGCAGATTTTAGCTTAATTTGAAAGAATTAAATTGAAGATGTGACTCAACGGATACATGAATGCACCGAGGCAATCTTTTACCAAAAAAGAAGGAATTTTGTCTGGGCGAGATGTTAATTTGTTTTTCAATCTTTTAGCAGCCTGTATAATTTCTCTTTCTGTAATGGGTTCGGAACTAACATCTAGAAATATATTATAATTGAACTTAAAACCAATGATGTCTTCCCCTTTGACTGGTAACTCATAAACATTTTCAAAAAAATCACTAAATGCCTTTACTATTTGAGTAGGGTTATTATATTCGTTACCATTGTAAAACATTTTGGGGGGAATTCTATAATCTGTATTTTTGTTGTTAATATATGACCAAAAATGCCTCGGCTCTTCTTTTAGTTTATTCTGGACATTTTGTAGATAGCTGTCTAATGCTTCTTTGATCTTCAATTTTATTAACGACCTCTATTTACTAAATTCTTTATAGAAAGTATCACCTCTTGATGTTTTGTATTTATTATGCAACTTGGCTTTTTCTTTTATTAATTTTATTATCTCGCTAGAATACCAAGCAGGATATTTACGCCTAAAATTCTTATTCCGTGGAACGTGGATATCAAATAGTTTATATACCTGGTTATAGAAGCTGTCAACAGCAGTATCAACATCGGATAAACTATTCAGAAAAGTCCAGTCTGTATTTAATAATTTGTTATATAGAGATAAATAATCAGCTTTCTTAAAATTATAAGTGGTATCGTTAGTATTGGCTTTAAGGTTATTTCTTTTTATCGAGATTTCGCATAATTCAATACTCAAAGATGGATGATAACTATCCTCTCCAACTAGTGGTACAGAATCCCGGGAAACAGTACAGTTAATGTTACTAAGTACTAAGTCTAGGAGTTTACCGTTGTTATTCAACACTGACTTATGTTAATTTATATCTAGTAATGCCATGAATTTGGAAATAATGTTAGTTTTTCCATCCTCTAGGCTATTTTCAGTATATTTTGGACAGTTGAAATCTCCGAGAATTAGTACTTTATTTGGGTTTAATACATACCAGTGAGCAAGTGCATCCATGAAATTTGCATACACGTCTATCGATAAAGAAGGTGGAATGTACAACATGACCATTATATAAAAGACATAATATGCTACTGAACACTTACAAACTAGTAAATCGATCTGTGGAAAAGTAACATCAAATTCACGAGTGTTCACAATTTCAGTCTTTATGGTTTCGTCGACCGCGAGTAAAACACCTCCACCCATAACTACGTTTAACTGCTCGAATTTACGGTCACTACGAAAGACTTGGTAGTTAGTCGGAAATAATTCCTTAGAGTTCACTGATGGTTTTAACCAAGTTTCACTAAGAGCTACGATGTTATATTCAATTTCACTGATATTGACACAGAAATCATGAAACTTGCTATTAGGTCCCCTGACATTTTAATAATAAGTTGTTACTACTTCAACGGATCTGCTGTTGGGCTTATTTAGTTTACCTGAACTATTTTGGGAATGTTGTTAATGTACTTAATTTTGTAATTTGAGTTACCTGATTTGTTAAGCTCATTTAGTTCCTGCTTCACATGTTTGGAATATTCCAACTCTCTTTTAGTTCGGTCTGCTGACAAATTGATATTTTTATATTGCTGTTTTGACTTCAGTTTATTGGAGTTGATTAGAATTTTTTTAACCAAATCCGGACCTTCAAGTGTTATTTTGATAGGTCTAATTCTAGATCCAGTAAAACGTCCTAATCTAAGTGGTTTAATATCTACATTAGAGAGTTCAGGAGAGATTGTGCTTAAGTATATGTATACTACTAGAAATTCCAAACCATCGGAAGCGCTTAAATAATTAATAAACCTCTAAATTTGATATTGAAATAAGTTTCAGCATTTAGGTACTAAGAAACATTTCGAGTTTGTTTTTGACACTTCCTCACTTTTTGCAGCGGCAACGCTTTATTCTAGGATATGACGGTTTGTGCCTCAGAATTTTCTTTATATGCATGTATTTACTTTAATTTTGACAGTAGGTAGAGAATAGCTCAATAATCAAAATCTTCCTATGTCCATAGGCGCTTTACCCTGTGGGAGGTTGCCATCTCATCGCGGGGTTGAAAAATTTAATCACAGGATTCGATTGAAAAATGAATTGTAAGCAAAAACTGTTCTAGAAAGTTTTTCGGGAAAATTAACACATTCCGAGTTAATTGCAACTGGAAGTGTCAATTTATCATTGAAAAAAAGCCTACATTTTTAAACGGTTAAACTTTTGCCGATAAAACTACACAAAGAAAAACTGTGGCTTATAAAGAAACAAAGAGATTTTTTGCTGTACACTCAATACATACGGTGTGTTGAATGTTGGTTCTTGTTCGATAAACTCTTAAATTGAAAGTTTCAGCGTTGTATCACAGATTTCGGGGAAAAGATATACAATTTTTTCTATGTACTTCGGAGCTTTCTAGATTATTCCACCTCTACAGGTATTTGAAAATTTTAGAGTTTTTGGAACTTATTTGCGTTGTTCTTACTATTTGCAAATTCTTCAGATCATTCTACAATTATTTAGCAGCAAATATTTCATTTTATAAAACTATTTTTTTTTTTCAAAACACTGGGAAATTTCTGAAAAACCTTTTGAAAAGTCTGTATAATTGATCATTTTACAATGTGTCAAAAACTTCTGAATAGTTTTTGAATTTCACTGATTTTCGTGGACCACTTTAGAATCTTTTATGAGGTGGTTTCCTATATTTATAAGTTACTGGAGATTTACAAAGCAGAATGTTGTGAAATTTTGCTAAATATTTCTGATGAAGGTTTTAATTGAAAATGAGCGATCATTCGATAAAAAAAAAGAAATTATAGTGGCTAATTGTTTTCTTTGACAACAAAGTTATGGCTAGTTTTTAGCATTTAAGCCCAGCCATTACCATGGAATTTAACAGAAATGAGCAATGGTGGTGCTAACTCTATATATAAAGTTATCGTGACCATCGGTAAAAAATAAAAAACTTGTATTGGCAATTTTTTTCTGTCGCGGTATATGTACGTCTAATTTTTACCACAGGCTTTGTCATTCTCATGTCGATTTTAAGTGAAAATGAGCGATGATCGTGCTAACTTTACATAAAGTTATCATGACCAGCGATAGAAAACAAAAAAATCGAAGCGCGCAAATTTTTTACTTTCACGACATATCGCTAATTTTCCACATATTATCAAGTATTCAAAAAATGATTATTGTGCGATGGTTTTGCTAACTTACCGCGAGAATTTGATTCGAATTTAAATATCAGTCTCTAAATGTTTAAATGAGTACCGAGTTGAACATGTTCTGTTGGCTTAGTCCATCGTTCACTTAATTTCGAATTCCATAGTCGAGTGATCGATTATTGTCATTCGATTACGACCTACCATCTCTCATACGTTTTCGATCGGGGGTGTATTTGATTGCCATTCTCTATGACAGATTCTTGCATGAAAGTCATTGTGGGGCCAGTAGAATGAGGACTGGCTTCATGCTGTTAAAAGATTGACTTTGTTAGGGTTTGTAGGAAGGGATGAAAAACTGGTTGCAGCACTTCATTAATCGAATTAAGTCGAGCCGTCTAAGCGTTGTTGAACTAGATGTGCTCTGCTTCCGATACAGATGGTGCCACATGCTAAATCTGCATTTCATCTCGCACCCCGAAATGGCATGACCATGGCCACTGAAACTAAAACTAGATTCGTCAGTAGAGCATTATGTTGTGGTGTCTAAGGTAGCACCCATGGGGTCGGTAAGCAGTTAGCTCATTCCAAACAATCTTACTGTTACCTTGGAGAAACTACATGACGGATGTCATGTAGTTTCAGCGTGATAATCTCTTATTTGATATACAATGATAGCCTAAAAAAGGCTGAAACGGCGAAAATCACAGACTTGTAATAGTCTAGGACGGCCAGATCTTGCACAACGTCTACGAGTCTTATCACTGGCTTACTTTCTCCAAACTCTTTAACAATTGATGGACTGGCGTTAAACTCTTCTTGAAATTTACCTAAGTCAAATCATCCTCTGCATGTTTACAATTCGCCCTTTTTCGAAGTCCTTTAAATGATGACTAACGCGTATTCATGGCCTTTTCAATTTCGAAACAAATCTAAAGCAATCCAGGATAATCGAAGTTACTATTATATCTGTCTCTCACTCACTCAAACGGCTTCTCTACTTATGTAGAATGGTTATGGGAAATGATTTTTCAAGCTATATACAAATAACAATTTTTAAAAATCACATTAATATCTATGGGCTGTTGTCGAAATTTGAACCCACAGGCCATGGTCGCTTCAGATTCTAAATATACGCTTCAGGCATTGAGCTACCTTCTTTTTATTTGTACCATTAATCATTTATGTGCCATTTCTAACAATGTATGGATTTAATAATAAAAATGTTGTCCTTCTATCTACAAAATATTTTCAATTTTCCAAACTTCCATAGTTTAGTTAAAATTACAAAAAAGCCCAGTTTGTGCTTATATAGATATTTAGCGTATATGTAAGTAGTTCTTAGTTATACTTTAAAAAATCACAATAAATATCAATAGAAAATTCTATTTAGGAGCATTTGATCTCAATATGAAGTAATCTTTCTCCATCCCAAGGAAAACTGTCCTCTAATTAGAATTCGCCATCTATGCGCAATTTGATATATTGAAATTGAGCTGCATTATTCCCTAATTAGCAATATAATTATTACCCAACAACGGCACAATACTGGTCTTCTGATATGGCTTTATTGTCGTGACAAGTTGCGGGTTAGTTAGCTAACATGCATTATAATTATCACTTAATGAACAGTTTAATAAGCTTACACATATTCGATCGTGTACCGCTAATTTTAATTAGTTCTTAGACATAACATGTAAATTGTTAAAGAGCGATAATGCATACATAATCTTTTTCGATATTACCCAGTTTCTTAGATGATCTTAGGTTGGGAAGAGCTGGTCTAGTCAGTGGATCTGTTCCATTATACTCTCTAAGAGCTCCTTCCATTCCTGCTTGGATCTTCTCAAGCAGGTCAGCGTTGGTTGGCTGTTCTTGCTGTAGTTCTTGAGTCTCGTCCGCTCTTTGTTCCAAAGGTGTTTCCGGCTCTGGATCAATTGTATTTCGACCAAATAGTTCGCGCTCCACTTCGCTCTTTATTGTGTCCAGTTGTTCAGGCGAAATAAGGCCATTTCTCAAGATGACACGATATTGATCTGCAACTCTCTGTTCAGTAACTTGAAGCTCTGGGTACTCACGACAGAACTCTTGATAGAGTATTTGGCGATATCCAGTCTTGTCCTGGCCAAGGTTCGTGATTCTGTAAAACGTGCGCATTATAAATTCATTCATGGCGCCAGTCCATTTCATGCGCTGTCTTTTCAGTCCCGCTTGAGTGAGCGCTGGCTGTTGATCCTGCGCAACACTTTCTGCGGGTGGAGTTCTCGTTCTCGTTTGACTCCGTTGGTGATGGTCACGTTGTTGTTGTGACTGTGTTGGTGAGTGTTCTTGTGGTTCTTCTCCAGACATGCCCTGGCGATCCCCAGGCAGCGGCTCTTTTCCGAGGCATCTATTTCTTAACTCCATTTTCATGGGTGTTGTCACCAATTGACCCTGGTGACCCAGGTAACTCGGACCCGTGGGGTTGTCACTTCCCAGATGAAATGATTTAAACCAGACCATCCCGTGCGGGTTGTGGAGAAGGAAGGAAAGCTAGGTAGTAGGTCAGCGGACAGCTGCCCCTTTAGTCGCCTCATACGTGGTGCTATTCTAACCCGGCCACCACACGGGTTCAATTATTATTATTATTATTATTATTATATAGTAATCCTATTCATTTTCATTGTAGAATCTTTGTATATTAACAGCTGATAAGCTTTAATGAAACGAAAACGTGTGATATAATATCGAAAAAGATTATGTATGCATTATCGCTCTTTAACAATTTACATGTTATGTCTAAGAACTAATTAAAATTAGCGGTACACGATCGAATATGTGTAAGCTTATTAAACTGTTCATTAAGTGATAATTATAATGCATGTTAGCTAACTAACCCGCAACTTGTCACGACAATAAAGCCATATCAGAAGACCAGTATTGTGCCGTTGTTGGGTAATAATTATATTGCTAATTAGGGAATAATGCAGCTCAATTTCAATATATCAAATTGCGCATAGATGGCGAATTCTAATTAGAGGACAGTTTTCCTTGGGATGGAGAAAGATTACTTCATATTGAGATCAAATGCTCCTAAATAGAATTTTCTATTGATATTTATTGTGATTTTTTAAAGTATAACTAAGAACTACTTACATATACGCTAAATATCTATATAAGCACAAACTGGGCTTTTTTGTAATTTTAACTAAACTATGGAAGTTTGGAAAATTGAAAATATTTTGTAGATAGAAGGACAACATTTTTATTATTAAATCCATACATTGTTAGAAATGGCACATAAATGATTAATGGTACAAATAAAAAGAAGGTAGCTCAATGCCTGAAGCGTATATTTAGAATCTGAAGCGACCATGGCCTGTGGGTTCAAATTTCGACAACAGCCCATAGATATTAATGTGATTTTTAAAAATTGTTATTTGTATATAGCTTGAAAAATCATTTCCCATAACCATTCTACATAAGTAGAGAAGCCGTTTGAGTGAGTGAGAGACAGATATAATAGTAACTTCGATTATCCTGGATTGCTTTAGATTTGTTTCGAAATTGAAAAGGCCATGAATACGCGTTAGTCATCATTTAAAGGACTTCGAAAAAGGGCGAATTGTAAACATGCAGAGGATGATTTGACTTAGGTAAATTTCAAGAAGAGTTTAACGCCAGTCCATCAATTGTTAAAGAGTTTGGAGAAAGTAAGCCAGTGATAAGACTCGTAGACGTTGTGCAAGATCTGGCCGTCCTAGACTATTACAAGTCTGTGATTTTCGCCGTTTCAGCCTTTTTTAGGCTATCATTGTATATCAAATAAGAGATTATCACGCTGAAACTACATGACATCCGTCATGTAGTTTCTCCAAGGTAACAGTAAGATTGTTTGGAATGAGCTAACTGCTTACCGACCCCATGGGTGCTACCTTAGACACCACAACATAATGCTCTACTGACGAATCTAGTTTTAGTTTCAGTGGCCATGGTCATGCCATTTCGGGGTGCGAGATGAAATGCAGATTTAGCATGTGGCACCATCTGTATCGGAAGCAGAGCACATCTAGTTCAACAACGCTTAGACGGCTCGACTTAATTCGATTAATGAAGTGCTGCAACCAGTTTTTCATCCCTTCCTACAAACCCTAACAAAGTCAATCTTTTAACAGCATGAAGCCAGTCCTCATTCTACTGGCCCCACAATGACTTTCATGCAAGAATCTGTCATAGAGAATGGCAATCAAATACACCCCCGATCGAAAACGTATGAGAGATGGTAGGTCGTAATCGAATGACAATAATCGATCACTCGACTATGGAATTCGAAATTAAGTGAACGATGGACTAAGCCAACAGAACATGTTCAACTCGGTACTCATTTAAACATTTAGAGACTGATATTTAAATTCGAATCAAATTCTCGCGGTAAGTTAGCAAAACCATCGCACAATAATCATTTTTTGAATACTTGATAATATGTGGAAAATTAGCGATATGTCGTGAAAGTAAAAAATTTGCGCGCTTCGATTTTTTTGTTTTCTATCGCTGGTCATGATAACTTTATGTAAAGTTAGCACGATCATCGCTCATTTTCACTTAAAATCGACATGAGAATGACAAAGCCTGTGGTAAAAATTAGACGTACATATACCGCGACAGAAAAAAATTGCCAATACAAGTTTTTTATTTTTTACCGATGGTCACGATAACTTTATATATAGAGTTAGCACCACCATTGCTCATTTCTGTTAAATTCCATGGTAATGGCTGGGCTTAAATGCTAAAAACTAGCCATAACTTTGTTGTCAAAGAAAACAATTAGCCACTATAATTTCTTTTTTTTTATCGAATGATCGCTCATTTTCAATTAAAACCTTCATCAGAAATATTCAGCAAAATTTCACAACATTCTGCTTTGTAAATCTCCAGTAACTTATAAATATAGGAAACCACCTCATAAAAGATTCTAAAGTGGTCCACGAAAATCAGTGAAATTCAAAAACTATTCAGAAGTTTTTGACACATTGTAAAATGATCAATTATACAGACTTTTCAAAAGGTTTTTCAGAAATTTCCCAGTGTTTTGAAAAAAAAAATAGTTTTATAAAATGAAATATTTGCTGCTAAATAATTGTAGAATGATCTGAAGAATTTGCAAATAGTAAGAACAACGCAAATAAGTTCCAAAAACTCTAAAATTTTCAAATACCTGTAGAGGTGGAATAATCTAGAAAGCTCCGAAGTACATCAAAATTAATAATCATTCTGTACAAATTAATTACCTACCAATCTAGTATATTTTGAAGTCGGTGCCAAGCAAATCTAAAATCCTTCATTGCATACTTAACTACTACTTCATCAAACCTGATTGTTGCTTGGCACCGACTTCAAAAATATACTACATTGGTAGGTAATTAATTTGTAAAGAATGAGCACCTTTTAATGTTTACATTTTTAATTCCTGGGTAGGTACCTAACAACATTGAATGTGTTATTTATTTGCTAGATTTGTATTTTGTTAAAATTATTTTTAGCTTTTTAGTTATAGGTGGAAGTCGGTTATATTTTTCTAAAATGTTTTATTTTAATTTTTTTAGTTTTTTTGAACTCAGGTAGCTTTCATTCTTTATTTTTATTTTGTATGTATAACCTTAATAGACAGAACCAGGTAACATCGAAAGCCTCAACATTACACACTGATACATTTTCATTTAAATTGACAGGTAACTGTTTACGAACAAAATGTACTAGTACGCGTTGACCTAATAAGCCCAAAATATATTTATGCCTTATGGACCACGCCATGTACCCTTTTTTCAACTTTTTTGATAACTCTGTATAACTATACATAATTTCACTCCGCGCTATGTACCAACCATCCTGTACATACGACTGCCCACGGACAAGCATAAATGTGTTAGCTGCCTTCTGTAAATTATAGGTCGGAGTAGAATCCATCCCATATTCAGGGAGCCAAATCCGTATTACATTTCAACCATAGTATATAACTCCTTGTGGGCTACCTCATAAATTATTTCATTTTATATTATGACCCTGTGTAACATTAATTCCTATCCAAACTTTATCTAACTTCTTATGGGCTATAAAAGAAATAATTTTTTAACCACACTGTATAAATGTAATTCAACTCCAGCATATATTTAAACCATCCTGCATATGATTTGTTTATGTCCACATCATATAACAGTTTTTTAATCACCTTATATAATTTTAATTTCACATTTTTTCCAACATTTTTATACCACCAAACATCCAGTCCACCCTATGTTCCAACAATCCTGTATATACGGCTGCCTATGGACCACTATCATTCTACTCCGTCCTATATTTCAATAATCATATAAATGCAACTATCACTTTACTTTGTGATTTTGTTTGCTATAACTAAACAACCTGTGTATAAGCGCACCAAATAGCAGTTTAGAGTTTGACAAGTGTTGTCACTGAATTTTCTATTAGACCGGGACAATGTGACAACCAAAAGCACCGTCTTCGCAAAATGGAGAAATTTGCATTTAAATAGGTATTTGCCTGGTATACAAACAAAACGAGCCTTGTACTTGTTGAATTAAGGAGCCGAAAATACTATACTATACTACCTATATGCTGGAGATGTACATAGAAAATTTTCAAATTGGCAATTAAAACTTCCAGTGCCTAAAATTACCGTTATGTCATTTCGATGAAATTTTTGATAAGAATTTTGTAATTTTCGCGATGTTCTGCAAAACTGCAACTTGCACGTCGCAGAAAGGTATATGAGATCACCTAAGGATCTTCCTTAATATATTAAACGTTAAAAAACTATACACATCCATAAGGAGTTTTCGAAAAATCGACCAATATGCTAGTGATATTGGTCGATTTTTCATGCACGCACTCACTTTACCAATAGAATTCTTTTCCAAAATTTGAAGTTTCACCAATCCGGATATATACTCTATTAATCAAGACCATATTCATTCAAAACGGTTCACCACAGGAGAAAAAATCAGGTAACATACATACAAAAAAAAGCAAAAAAAAATTGGTAACCTCCTCCTTTTTGGAAGTCGGGTAAAAAAGAGAAAAATCTGAATTATTTGCTTCTGTAATATACCTTCTACATTTTTGTTTAAATTCTAACAGATTGTTGTACGTTTTAACAAAATCTGGTATCTTTATTTTGTTTTTGCTATAAGTTGGCAATATCAGAATTATTCAAGTTGAACCAGTGCTACAACAGTTTTATATGTCGCTAGATTTCCATAAGCACACTAAATTCTTTTAAAAAGACGAGCCCATTTGTTATAAATTTAAAGTGTTCTAAAAATATGAAGTCATAGTAACAGCCTATATATTTGATTTTGTTATAGTTTAAAGGATTTCTCTGCTAATTTGTACATACATGTTTTTTAATTGAGTTTTATTATTTATATATTTAATATAATCATTTTAGTTTTATTTATATTTAAATAAAGCGCTGTGCTATTTAGGCTTCCAGATAAATTTAATATACTCTCAGTTAATGTTTATTATATTTTTTAAATTAAATTCAGCTATATAAATTACGGTGCCGTACATGTTTATGTACGAGACCATAAACACAGTTTTTTACAATTTACATAATATTATTTGATAAAATTTTTATAAAATAGCAGACACAACATTGGGCTCAAAACAATACTTTGCTGAAAGTCATATTGTTTTTCCCCTGCCCAAGTGTTTATGTACTTCGATATATTACATATTATTACATAGCAAAACTACATCTTTCCAATTTAAGTAGAAGTATATTGTTTTTTATCAATTTCTTGCCTTAGTTGCATGTTTCAATTAAATAAAACATTTTGTAGAGAGCTTTTCTGTGAATTTTATTTCAAAAACCTGATAAACCTACACTGAGAATATTATTTTCTTCACCAGATGTCACTATTTATTTATTGGCGCACAATTTCAATTCGATTGCCACATGGTAGTAGAGCGTTGATTGGTCTAAATTCTTTACACCTTATTGTAAATTTTTTGGATTCAATAGAAATAGATTTACTCAACTTTTATCTTAGCTGGCACAAGTCTGTTTCCCAGTAGTAACTTATTGAGTATAGAAAGTTATCGCATTTTTTTGCCAATACCAGCAGTACAGCTTTATTTTAATTTTTCATGTTGTTAATACTTTTTCTTTACTCTGGCATTAAGTAGTGTTATTTGGAATATAAAATATTCGTTACAATATTTACCTATTCCGTCTCGTGTTACAAAGCTGTTATACAATTTGTTTTTTACATCACCGTAGCTTTTATTGTTCAGCTATTTTTTTTTATTCTACACAAACACAAATGAGGATCGATTTTAATAACCGAACAGAAATAAATGGGAGCGTATTTTTCAGAGTAGCTGAATAAATATCGGAGGAAACTCCAGAATCTCAATTAATTTTAAGCAGCGACATTGTTAATGAGTAAACGTATGAATTTGCAAAAAAACGGTGAACCGTAAGTCATGCAAATTTGCAAAATTAAAGTCTCTCCTGATTATTAAGATTAATTTTAATTCAAATACTGAATAATAAATTTTCATGCAAGCATTTTGCGTATAAAATTTAACTTGGTAGTTAATAAAATATCATTATTCAACTACATAGCCGGAAAATATTTGAACACACACCGCGGAATTTCTATTAGTAAATAAGCGCCTTGTCCTCTATTACCGGAGAAATTCAAATCGAAATTTACACAAAAGTAATTTATCAGTGAGTATTTTAGCCATTTAGACGATCACCTATAAATTCTAGTTTCTGAAATTTATTTCGTACCGCCAGGAGCACAGCCGGCGTTTGGAAACATAAAACAACAACCCCGAAACAGCTTCGATGCAGCCACTCTATTCACCAGCCAAGTTGTGTTTTCTTTTCTTGAGCGATTTCATCCCTGTGGATCGTTGTAAGATTTTGATCTCGGAGATTCATTTGACTTTCGCCATTTCTCTTCATTAGATCAGTTTGTGAGCTGAAAATATTTCTCATCCAGTTACTTTCTAAATGAATGAATAGCATATTTTGTTATGGAATGATACGTAGTATAATTGGCAAATGGTAGTGTTTCTATAGAAATTTCCAAGGCATTATTTCTAATTTTTCTTTTGGTCTAAGTATAAGATATATAGTGGACGTGGCTTTTTATCAACTAACCTAAAGGATAGTCTAAAAGTGCTTCTTTTCCTTATTTTATTTTGCTTTGTAACTTCAGAATTTTAAGATATATTTGTCGGAAAAATGAAATATAGTTTAACCTGCCGAGCTTGCAGCATTGGGCATGCCATATATTTATCAGTATCTAGACGGAGATACTCTAAAATACAAAATGAATTTTCTAGTTTACACTTTTTAGACTATCTTTGGTATTTCATATTGCAATATAGTCCGTGGGTTCAATTTTAGAATTATAAAACTAATATCCACTTTCACTTTTCTAGAACTTTATTTACATTCAAACAGCTGATTCGAATACAATAACAATCCCATATACGCTAGTCGTCGCGGTATCACTGAACTGCGATCGTGGTGTGCTTCTTTTATAATCCCAGTGTCGAATTCTCCAGTAGAAATCATCATCGTTCCTTCCACTGCCGAGTCTTTTCGAGAATCATATTTTTTTATATTGAAGCGTTTGTTGTCGTGCTGAAATGACACAGGGTCGGCTTTGGGTAAATTTCGTAACACTGCCCTCCCTTTAATTCTGATCGTCCCGATCAGAAACATCCCCTCCATGGTAGGGAGCGAGTCGATCTAAATGAACCACCTTCAATTTAGCCTTGGGGTTTCGACGGATCCGGTAGACGACGTCATTAAGCCTCTTGACCACCTCGTATGGACCATCCCAGGCGGGTGTAAGCTTTGGGGATTTACCCTTGCTCCGTTGGGGGTTGTACAACCAGACTTTGTCCCTCTCCTGGAACCCGACTGAATTGGCCTTGAGGTCGTATCGCGTCTTCATCCGGTCACTGGTGGCCAACATCTGCGTTCGGGCTAATTCGTGTATTGCCAGCATGTTATGTCGGAGCTGGTCGGCATAATCGTCGATGTCTTGGGGGGGTTCTTCGGGGGAGCCAAATGCCAAGTCGCATGGTAATCGCAGCTGGGGTCAGGCCTGTACTATTATGTACAGCAGAGCGATATGACAACAGGAATAGGGGAATATGCTCATCCCAATCACGATGGTTATTGCTGACGACCTTGGATAGGTGTTGTTCCAAGGTCCTGTTGAATCTTTCCACCATTCCGTCTGACTGTGGGTGTAATGGTGTTGTTCTCGTTTTCCTGATCCCCAACATCGTGCAGACCTTCTGGAATAGATTCGATTCGAAGTTACGCCCCTGGTCTGAATGTAATTCCATCGGGACGCCAAACCTGCTGAATAGTTGTTCTACTAGCACCGTCGCTACCGTGGTTGCCTCTTGGTTGGGTATCGCATATGCCTCAGGCCATTTGCTGAAGTAATCCATTGCGACCAGAATGTATTTGTTCCCCCTCTCAGACTCGGGAAACGGACCGGCGACATCGATGGCAATTCTCTCAAATGGGACGCCCACATTGTACTGCTGCATTCTGCCCTTGGTCCGGGTCTTCGGGCTCTTACTGGCGGCACATGTGGCACATTTGCGGCACCAAGCTCTGACGTCTTCGAAGTAATTCACCCAGTAGTACCGCTGGCGAACTTTGTCTAGGGTTTTATTCATGCCCAGGTGGCCTCCGGTAATTCCATCATGTACTTCGGTCAGGATGGCTGGTACCTTTTTCTTCGGAACTACCAGTTGGGACTTGGTTTCTCGTCCATCAGCGCTTTCCCAAACTCGCTTGAGCATTCCATTGTCTACTCTTAGAGAGTCCCACTGAGCCCATAACGATTTCAGCACGCCGGAGTATCTAGCTACCTCGTCCCATCGTGGCCTGGGTGCCCCTCTCATTTTGAGTGACAAGATTGGTTCGATGTCTGGATCAGCCATTTGGTCCTGGATGCACTGTTCCGTTGTTCAGTCTTCATTGGCCTGCACTCGGATCTGCCTGATGGAGATACCCTCTCGCTGTTCCGTCTTCAGACAATGTCCGCATTCCGCTCTACAGGGTCTTCTGGATAGGGCATCGGCATTATTGTGCAACCGGCCGGCACGGTGTTCCACCTTGAAGTCGTATTGCTGTAATTTCTCCATCCATCTGGCCAGTTGTCCTTCCGGTGTCTTCATGTCCAGCAGCCATTTGAGTGCGGCATGATCTGTTCGGTTTAAGAAATGGCGACCATACAGGTATTTGTGGAAATGGTCTACAGCCCTTATTATTGCAAGAAGTTCTTTTCTGGTGACGCAATAATTTCTTTCTGGCTTCGAGAATCCACGGCTGTAGTACTCGATCACCCTCTCTTCACCATCTTGCACCTGGGATAGGACGGCCCCCAGCGTCTGTGTCTAAGATGAACTTGCCGGACTGTGTAGGAAAGGCTAGGATTGGGCTGGAACATAGTGCTGCCTTCAGTCGCCTGAATGATGTTTCGCAATCCTGATTCCAATGGAAGGTCTCTTTATCAGTGGTCTGCCGATGTAGAGGGGTGGCGATGGTGGCAAATCCCTCAACAAAACGCCGGTAGTATGAACAGAGGCCCAAGAAACTTCGGAGTTCATGTTTGTCTCTTGGAACTGGCCAATCACGGATGGCTTCTATCTTGTCTTCGTTGGTGCGGATTCCTGACTCGGACACTACGTGGCTCAAAAACTCTACTTCTTTTTGAAACAAGGAACACTTCTTCGGATTGAGTCTCAGGTTGGCGTTATTAATTCTGGAGAATACTTCGCCCAGGTTCTTCAGATGGTCGTCGAATGTCTGGCCCATGACTAGAATGTCGTCGAGGTATACTAAGCACGTCCTCCATGTTAACCCGCTCAGTACATACTCCATTAGCCTCTGAAATGTAGCGGGTGCATTACATAACCCAAAGGGCATGACCGTGAACTGAAACAGCCCTTTACTGGTGGAGAACGCTGTCTTCTCTCTGTCGTTTGCGTGCAGACCAACCTGCCAATATCCACTTTTTAGGTCTAGTGTGGAAAACCAACGGGAGCCTGCTAGTGTGGTCAAAGTGTCATCGATTCGGGGTAGTGGATAGCTGTCTTTCTTCGTGACATCATTCAGCTTTCTGTAATCCACGCAAAATCGGGTGGTTCCATCCTTCTTTTTAACTAGCACGACGGGAGCAGACCATGGACTGATGGATGGCTCAATAACTCAATTTTGTAACATGGACTCGATGTTTTCCTCGGCTGCTTGTTGTTGCCCCAATGGTAGTCGTCTAGGTGGTATTCTGATGGGTTGAGCCTTTCCGGTATCTATTCGATGCTGGATGATGTTGGTGCGACCGGTAGTTCCATTTTTACTGTTAAAAATTTGCCAGTGTTTTGTGATAAATTGCTTGGCTTTCTTCTGGTTCTCTGGTGTCAAGTGTGTCAAGTGGTCAGCAACCTGTTGTAGGAACACTTTATCGGGCCCTGTCTCATTCACCGACGTCTGGTACTCTTCTTCGCAATTGATGATGGTCTCTACTGGCCATTGGCAATTCTAATGTCGTTGTTGGACAAATTCAGGACTCTGATTGGTATATCTCGTCCGGTTTTAACTATAGCCCGTCCAACCAAGTCGTCATGAGCTGAGTTTACGGGCTCCACCATTCCAACGCAGCTCCCAGGATTGCTGTCTAGCTGCCCATGAATAATCTGTTCCGCTCGACCGGGAATTCTAGCTGAAGACTTTGCTACAATTTTTATGGAGGTGACTGAACCGTTGACGGGCCGTGTCAATACAAATTCCTCATTTAGGAACCGAAGAACATCATATCTCGGGTCGAACATAAATCCATGCTGGCTAATTAGGTCCATTCCCAGTATAAAATCGTCCTCAATATTCGCTACCAGGACCCTATGCCGGATCATGTTCTCCCCTATCTGTAGCACGACATCTGCCTCACCCTGTATTGACATGGACTCGCCGGTGACTGTTCTGAGCTGGATGTTATTGGTAACTGGCCGAATTTCTGAAGCTCTTAAGACCCTGGAGTTGGCAATGGAGACAGCGGCGCCGGTATCGACGGTGAAGGTAACTACTCGCCCGTTGATGGTGCCTCTGATGACTAGGCTGCCGCTATCTCGGCAATCCCCGGATGGATACTGTCCTGGGGGCGTGGATGGTGAGTCAGCATTCGCCCCCTTATGCTGACTGGTTGGCGTTTCCCTGGTTGGTAAGGTCGGTTTGTTGGCTACCCCTGGTTGGTGATCGTTCCGGTAGCCTTACTCGGCAGTCACGTTGAAAGTGTCCTGCCCGTCCGCAGCGATAACATGCCCCTCTGGTGCCAGTTCTTTGTGACCGGTCTAATATTTTGTTCAGACCAGCCAGCAGCGCTTGAAATGGTGACTCTGACTCTTCCTGGTTGAAGGAAACTGCTCGGACCCTCGGCTTGGACATGTTCATGACGGCCTCTACTTCCAAAGCCCGAAGTAGAGCTTCATTACTCTTCTTGACGCTACTTAGTCTTAGATTTCGTTGAACTTCCACATCTCTGATGCCGTTTATGAAACTCTGTGTGGCCAACTGGTCTTTCGTTTCCTCTGGCAGGTCTGGGTAGGACAAGTGAACTAACCGTCTAATCTCTGCTTCGAATTCTTGAAGACTTTCACCGGATTTTTGCGTTTTTCCACTCAGTTGGACTTGGTATACCTGGCTCAAGGATTGATTGTCGTATCGTTTGTCTAGGATGGCGATGATCTTGTCGAAATTGCCTTGTTCATCGACTGGAATGCTTTGGAGGAGTTCTATGGCCGGACCTCTTAATGAAATTACCAGAGAAGTAGATTTTTCTTGATTATCCCATCCATTAGCTGTAGCCACGGCCTCAAATTGCCGTTTATACATGGGCCAAGATTAACTGCCGTCGAATGTGGGTGGTTTACTAAAGGAACCTTTGGTACTCACGGTGTTCTGGAATTTTCCTCGCTGTAAGTCCTGTTGCATTTTTTTGATTTTTGTTTCTACCTTGTTTTGAATAGCACTGATTTCAAATTTCACCTGGCTCTGTATGGAATCGATGTCATCTACTTTGGTTTCAAGGGCCTCCACATTATTTTTTAGGATCTTTATGTCGTCGTTTATCTCTTTTATATCTGATTCTACTATTTGCATTCTTTCATTAACTGTTTCGTTAACTTGTGATACTATTTGATTAGTTGTTCAAATTGCATTTGTCTTTTTTCTTCAGTTTGATCTTGTTTTTGTTCAAATATTTTAAAATCATTTTCTCGTTTTTCTTCAGATATTTTAAAATCAATTTGTCTCTGTTCATTCAATTTCGAGAATAATCCCTCAATTAAATTATGTTGCTCACTTTTCATCGTAGTGACAAGATTTTCTAATTCTATTTTACGTTTTTCATCAAAAGATTTTACTAACCTTTGTTGAATTTCTTCTTGATGTTGTTTTTCCTTCTTGTCACGTTTTTCTAGAATCTGTGCAATTTTTTCGCCCAGTCCCTCTGTAACCTGCTTGATTATTTTTTTAGTAGTTTCGTCCATACTACGGGTTTCCATAAATCAAATTATGCTTTTAACTGCACTTATAATCCTCTACTTCTGATCACCAAATTGCAATATAGTCCGTGGGTTCAATTTTAGAATTATAAAACTAATATCCACTTTCACTTTTCTAGAACTTTATTTACATTCAAACAGCTGATTCGAATACAATAACAATCCCATATACGCTAGTCGTCGCGGTATCACTGAACTGCGATCGTGGTGTGCTTCTTTTATAATCCCAGTGTCGAATTCTCCAGTAGAAATCATCATCGTTCCTTCCGCTGCCGAGTCTTTTCGAGAATCGTATTTTTTTATATTATAAAAAATTAATTTGGTTAAGTGCGAATTGGACTCGCATACTAAGGGTTCCGTACCACATTCAAGATCCTAATATTCCTGTTTCAGACAAGAAGGGAATGATTGCATTTTCTTATATTTACCCTAATATATTTTAAAGGAAGCGTTTTAAATTTATAAAAAATGTACACTTTCATTTTCCACACATAGACTTTTTATTTTATCTGCATATATAATTAATTTTATAATTTGGCCCCCAAAAATTAACATTACAGTTTTATTTTACTAATAAACTTTCAGGGAAGCCTTTTATAATCTACTGTCTGAATTTATGGTTTCAGAGATATGGGGGGGAGGGAATGGGTAATTTTTTAATATTTTTGTTAATATCTTTTAATTAATTTATTTTAAAAATATGAAAAAAATATATTTGTTTTCGTCATTTGATATATAACATGAGGCGTTAGAAACACTTATAATTTTTTATTTTCCATTTATTTCAGCAATCTGCCCCCAAAATTAAAAGTAGAGGTTTCTCCTTATTTTTTCAGTAAACGTCAGATCAGACCCTATACCTCTATTTTTTTTCAAAACTTTACGTGTTATAGTTGATAAGGGGGGGGGGATGGGTAAATTTTGGTATATTTTCGAAAAAAAAATATATATATTTGTGTTCCTCAGAATGTGACCTTTCATTTGATGTATTACATGATACGTTTGAGAAAAAAAATATTTTCAAATTTTAATTTAATTCTATAATTTGCCCCCCAAAATCATATTAATGGTTTCTCCTTATTTTTCCTGTAAAGTTCGGGCAACGTTCTATAATTCCTTTTTTTTTAATTTTAGGCTCAGTAGTTTCGGAGATCAGGGGGGGGCGGTCGATTTTTTAGCCCCCCCCAGAAGTACCCCTAAAACCAAAATTTCTTCTTTTACGATATGTACTCGGGTCACCAAACTATATATGGATACCTCTTCCGTCCAGTAGTTTAGGAGAAAAATGCTGTGATGTGACAGAGGCAGAAATCTGGATTGATATTATAAGGGTATCCGTATATAGTATATACGGAACCCTAAAAATATCGGTGTTAGAACAAACTTGAAAACTGAAAAGGGCTCTGTAATTCGAAATTTCAGTAAAGGACCAGGCACCTTTCTTTTTTGAAATATTGGTATGTTGTAGAACTTGAAGTTCTGACAAAAAAAGTCCATGGGTTCAAACAGATTTTATGACTAGTTTCCGAGATACAGAGTGTTATACATCGAAAATGGCTTATTTTTGATATCAGATTTCACATGATAGACTTGTGAAATTGATCGAGTATTGTCGAACATTCATAGGTGAGTGTTGGAAACGCTTCAAAGAGTACCAGAATAATCTCTAGACATTTAGTTATCAGTTATAAAGTTATTTGAAGTATCCTGAGTGATTCACCACCGATGAAGCCAATTTTTCAAGGAATTCAATTATAAACATTCTTAATAACCGCACATGGGCCGTTCTTATTAAGGGTGGTATAATTGAGGATTTGATTGGGCTTTGCAAGCATCTTTGTTAATAGTATTTAAATTAAGTGTATTGGAACAACTGGAAAGACGCGGAGTACCTTAGACATGGCCTTCAAGGTCTCCTGATCAAATATTCCCCATTTTTTCGTATTGGGAATATAAACTATTTAGCATAAATAACACCAGTGAATACAGTTGATGACTTAGAAATTATGTATACGAATATCAAAGAAACTAACGGGCGCTTCGTTGAGAGTTAGAGTAGATTGTTGTAAACTGTTATTGTAACGTGGTTTTCTTGTTTTTTTTTTTTTGTAAAACTGTAAAAAGAACGAACATTCAGTTCAAAATTTGTACATTATTAATTCAATTTATAATACCATCGAGAACGAGATCAGATTGGATTTTTCCAATAAACATAACTTTTTATTCTATTTCTCTAAAGAACATACTAAAAGTGACAACTGATAAAAATGTCCAAGTAGCAAAACTGTAGAAAAATACCTAAAATAACAAAAAACACAAATATTAAAAAAATTAAAATTGTCAAAATTGTCACAATTCCACATAATATTCAACAACATTAAAAATGCTAAAATGTAAAAAATTATGATTGATAGTTCAAATTTTAAACCATAAGTGAAAAGAATTTGCTTTACACTTAAAGAAACCTACTTTAGGTTCATATACAGCGTGTCCAAGAACAGAAAAGGATGGCATTAGACTCTTCGATAATGTTGGTTACATTATAATTTAAATACCGTTTGCATAGTCTTTGCAATAGTAAATTACCTAAACAAAACAATTTTTGATCGTTTACGATTAAAATTTTTGCCATACCTTCTCATTGTCGCTTATTAAGCTGGACTGATAACAGATAATGGCGTCATACAATATACCAGCCGAAACATAATTTTTTTGAGGATGCTGGGCATGACTTTTTCTAAATTCGTGTAGGTTATCATCACACTAATAACGGCAGTTTCGTTCGATAAATCATTCGTTAAAATCCTAGATATCGGTCTTACATCTTGGGTTCAAAATTAATATTCCCAAGAAGCACTTAGACATTGAAAAATATGCCACAAGTATCATTCAGAAAACAATTAATATTACTGCTTTTTCTTCACACAGTTTAATCAATATTCGATATGGCAAATACAAAACATTAATTCACATAAAATTGATCAGTATTTAATTTTGAGACCCCTTTATCTTGTAACTATTTGAGGCGAACACACTAAATGACATTACAGAAATTTCCCAGCAGAAGTGACATTGTTTTATCAATTCCCTTTTCATTGAAATCTTTAAATCCATCAATTTTGAGATCTTCCATATCAACGGTTTCTGCTTTGTACCCGCACGTTATTGTAATGATAATTCTGGCCTCAAACACTAAGCATTTACCAAAGCTATTAAGTTCCTGTTGGAGTTGAACGTTTATCAACAATGCCATCCATCAATATATTAAAGCTAGATGCTGAACATTATAATGACTGTATACAATTGCCAACTATGTAACGTTCACGACACGATCAATGAGAAAATGGTATCGATGATGTAAACTTTGCTCTCGAGATATTGTCTTACGAAATTGGAAAAGGGAGCAACATGTCAGTGAAGGCTATAAGTTATCCTCTTTGCGTTTGGAGTTGTTTGGCGGAGGACAGTTGTCTTATATGTGAAATGTTTGTCGGAAAATTCGATGTCTCAATCTGTCTCGTGTTCTGCAATACACATCGAAGGATTTATTTCGTAGCAAACAAGATGCTACGTCTTTACTTTAAAATTCAATTTTGGAGCAAATCTCATCTGAACTTGTCAATTCCGAAACTTCCGAGGCAAGATACGATTTTTTTTTAAATAAGTTAAATATAAATACAAGGTAATTTTTTTACTGTACTACTTGTACCTTCAAAACTGTTAGTTATGTAGGCCAAATAAGAAAATTAAATAAAATAATAAAATCCTCATCGAAATGTTTTTATAAATATATTACTTTGATAGTTATACCTCTTTAAATATTGTTTGGAAAAAAGAAACAATTTTAATTGATGTTTAAAGCTTAGTATTATATGTGTATTACAAAATTTAGTTAAATTGCCGTAACCTCACTTGTTTGTGTTCTTATAAGTAGAGTATGAAATAGATTCATTTTTTTTTAAAACAAAAACCGACTTCAAAAGAAAATTAACCAAAAAGCAAGAAATAATTTTTTGCTACAACAATTAATACTTTTTATGAAGTCGGTGGCAAGTCAAAGTGAAACTATTTTGGGAAATACATTGATAAGTTGTACTTACCAACTTCGCTGTTCAAAATGGCACCGACTTCAGAAAAAGTATTTAATTGTTGTAGCAAAAAATTATTTAATGCTTTTTAGTTAATTTAAATTTGTTTATTTTACAATTTTTAGTGATGCAATGACTTAATTAGATGCAGTTTTCTAATCTAATTAACTTTTTCGATATTGCCAAACATAAGGTATTTTACTTTCATTTATTAGCTAGACCAACCTCGTTTACTTTTGAATAGAATAACTTGTTTTGAAGATAGGTATATTTATTAACAACATTTTGTAAACTTAGGTGGATCCACTATATTGTAGACGATCTGATTATCATCATTCTTTACGTCTGTTAATTAAACTTACATTCATTTATTAGTCTCCCAGTTACGGAATTATAATTAACTTTGTCTGATAACAATTTGAGTTGTTATTTAAAATAAAGGTACTTAACTTAAACAAAATTCATATTCTTTATCAAACCTAGTACACAAGTTGGAAACGTGATATGAAGATCTATTATAAAATTTTTAGTGATGTGGTATAATTAGATGCATTTTACATAATTTTTGTTACCCCTGTTTGATATAATTTTGATATACTATGAAAAGTAAAGACATTTTACTTTGCTGACAAACTTCTAAAACAGTTGAAAAAGGCATGTAATGATCATAGTATATGTTTTCGACCATGCAAATATTTTTATGAATAATTTTTTCTCTAAATAATATTCATAAGAACGTTTTCCGTTTGAATTCAGCTAATGAAGACACACTATATAGAAACCAACTGAGAACCTCCATCTTGAAGTTGATTAAGTTATTTCCAATCAACTTTCAATTATTACAATTTTTAATAATATAGCACAAATAGATGCAGTTGTCAATTCTAATAAATTTTGTATGATTACAATTTGAGATAATATAAAAAACTTTAAACAAAATTGATATTTTTTTGAAACCTAGTATATAGTTGGAAGAGTTACAAAAATCCTTATTATATAATTTTTAGTGTAAATGCATAAGTAGATGCAGTTTTTAATTCTAATTACTTCTACTTGATAACAATTTTAGATGTTAGTAAAAATTAAGATACTTTAATTAGTAATCAAAAGTCCTCTTTGATGACAAACCTTGTTTACAGTTAAAAAAGTGACAAGGAATGATTACTTTTTACGTTTTAGACTATGTATAAATCTGTTTGTGAAGAATAAGTTTTTCTCTTAAAATTATTTATGAATACACATTGTAGGTATATACATATTAAGTGACATTTATTTTAATTAATTCTCCTTATTTACAATTTACTCCAAGTTCCGGACTGTGTATAAAAATGCGGTCAAAAACAGTTTTCCCCGATTTTCCAAAAAACGGTACAAGCTATGTTCCGGGATCCCCGGAACTAATCCAATTCCTTTTTAATTCATTATACCCCATGTTCCGAGCAGACATTTTTTCTATATTTTTAATGCCAGCGACTCCACCAAAGTATACTGTATAAGAAACTCGGTAAAAAAGTTTTTCCAATTTTTTAGAAACGGTACAAACTATGTTATTGAAAAAAATCTGGAACCACCTCGGGATATCCAGGAACTAATCCAATTTATTTTCAATTTGTCTCATGTTCCGAATAAATTTTTCCATATTTTTAATCCGGCGACTCCACCAAGGCATAGAGTATAAGAAAATAGTTAAAAAGTTTTTACCCATTTTCTAAGAAATGATACAAGTTAAGTTATTGAAAAAAATATGGGACCACTTCGGGAGATCCCGAACCTAATCCAATTTCTTTTCAATTTGTTCCATATTTCGAATAATTTTTTCCCATATTTTTAATTCCGGCGACTCCACCAAGGCATAGAGTATAAAAGAATAGGTATAATAGTTTTTCCCCATTTTCTAAGAAACGATACAAGCTATGATAATCAAAAAATATGGGACCACTTTGCGATCTCCCGGAACACTATCCAGAATAAACGGCCGAAATTCCTTAAGTCGTTTGCGAGTAATCGGTGTTTGTGGGGTGGTGCAATAAGTATTATTCAAATTTCTAAATCGTTCTTAAAAAAAAAACTAGAGAATTACTAGTATTACAGATTGATTTTTTCTCTCACAAAAGAAACAAAAATGCTTGCATTAAAATAAAATAATTATTTATTGAATATAAGTTATCACTTCCTCCTGGAAGTCGAGCTAGCCAAACAATTCAAATTAAATATACAGAGAAAAAAGCCTTTGAGGGTAATAATCAGTTACTAATTAAGAATATCAAACCAAATTCTTATTACTGCTCGATACAATACGTGATTAGATTGAAGGCTGCCATTGTTCTTTCACAAAACAAAATTCCCTTGGCTACTGGTAGATAAATAGGTAGTATTTACCATTGCAATCTAAATCACTCACATAGACTGACTGCAGAAAAATTGAAGAAATTTTGGGTATTTTTTTATAACCTCCACTGAGATAATCTCTTTTCCTTTCACTCATTCTTTTTACAAATCAAACTAATTAACCAATTAACCAATAAATAATTATTTATTGGTTATCCTTCTGATTATAATTAGAAGAACAATATTGTATTGTATTACAACGTGATAACGTTTGAAGTGGAATGAAATAAAACGAGTATATAATGTGCTCTCCGTGGTTTGTCACTGTAAATAGATTATTGTGGGATTTCCCCGTTTAAGTGAATGACTTCAACGGTGTAAACCTGCAATAATGTTGCCAAATTTTGGGCGCATGGTTAACCCGGGGAAAAAGACATTGTTATTTTTTACTTTCTGAAGTGAAAAAGTGAAAACTCTATAGGCACGTATGGCAGTTTTTTTATATTTTTTTTCCGAAAAGCACGAGATTAAGTGACATTGTGGATAACATGTTACTAATTTTTGCTTACACACGTTAATCTGCAGCCCGGAGACCTCTGTAGCCCCGTATCATCGATACGGCTGGTTCGGCGGTAGCTACGGCTCTGTAAACAAGTGACGCCATGGAAGTGGTGTGAAACATCGTTGTATGTAAGTGCGTGCTGTTGTGAGTCAAGTGTCTAATTTGACTATAGTTTATAATACAATTAGTCTATGCATCGACTTAAAATATGATATTTCAAGAGGTATAATTCTGAAAATAATGTAATAATATGTGTGTTTTGTGTTTTCAGCATACCGTGTGGCACACAAAAACCAACCAAAGAGTTCCTCTGTATATCTTTTATTTGAAAACCCGACGAATAACCGACACAAAATGTACGCGGTGATGTCACTGTATATAGGAACGTTGCGATACCACTAAAGTATACCGGTATCGTAAGGAGTATCGAAATAAAATTATCGATACCGGTACCGATAGTGATATCGATACAAAGGCATTGATACCGGTACCAAACGAAAATGTCGACGCCAATTTAGCAGGGGCAGAACCCGAAAATCCAGGAAAACATGAATTTAGAGGGAGAGGTTGAATGACATCATTCGAACAAGTATCGATACCGGTATCGAACCACCATAAATACCCATATGAGTGGATACTTGGATAAGTAACGCAAGAAAAGTATCGATACCAAAAAAATTCCGATGCTGGTATCGAACCACTTATAAATACCCATATAGGTGGATACTTGGTTAAGTATCACAAGAAAAGTATCGATACCAAAAATACCCGGTATCGAAATCAAAGTATCGATACTGGTATCATATCAGTAGTATCGCAACGTCCTTAACTGTATATGGTAATTCCTCACTGCCCTCGTCGATTATTGGTTGTGTACCGGTTATTCGTCGGGTTGGAACAAGCGGTGAAAAACCTATGCCTTATTATCCGATTGTTTTGTTTAATTTCAGAGAATGTATATTGTGATTAAATATGGAATATAATTTTCTATAAATGGCTCCCGCAGCTCTCTCGGCGACCAATTACTACACTATCTTGCTTTGCCAGTGTTTCTTTAAATAAATGTTAAAAAAAAGATTAAATGGGCCTGTACCAGAACTCAGGATGTAAGTAGGTGGTTATTAATGTATAGTTTTAAACTGTTATTTTTAAATTTATAGATAGTTTTAAAATTGATCTTTCATCAGGAATGGGAAATATGTTTTAGGATTTTTCCCCGGCTATTCAATACTGATCCTGGATTTGCCCTTGACCATGAACTTGAAGGTCATTGAAATGTCAAATGCATTTTGAAAATTTACAGTCACGTATGACCTTGGCCATGTCCGTGACGTTGTTCAAGGTCATTTTCGGTTAAAGGTTTACAATTTGATTTTGACTACGACCTTAACACTGACCTTCAAGGTCATGTCATAGTCAAGGTCACTAATTTACATTACAACTATTTTTTTTTGCTATCTGAGGAAGAACGGATAATCGAATGTACGAAAATGATCATAATAATGCTCTTGGTTTTGAACGACCTTTATACGGTCATTTTAAAAACGTTGATTTAAACTGAACTAAAATTCTGTGAATAGATTCAATTGGTGTATAAGTCATAGCACCGGTGACATCTTTATACATTTAATATACGTTATGATCATACATCAATTTTTGTCTGTCCGATATTTTAAAACTCAAACCCTAGTTTAGAATGGTATCCGTAATGCAAAAATTAAATACCAAACGTTTCAAAGTTTATTCTGACTTCGTTGTCAATGGCTTTATATAATATATAATATAAATATAAAGCCATTGACAACGAAGTCAGAATAGACTTTGAAACGTTTGGTATTCCTGCAATATACGTAGTTTATTTCTATTGTGGTGTTATTCCCCAAAAAAACATAAAAGTAATCAAGAACATGCCACAAACAACGTTTAGAAGACAAGCAAAAATTAAAACTATAACGAACGGCTACAAAATAAAAACAAAATTTAAAGCCTCTCAGAATATTCGCCTCCATGAAATAATTGGCTTCATATAAAGTTTACCATCAGAATTAACTTATTTGATTTTGACCACTCGAGATTTTACCCTATAACCTCACTATGTTACACCAAATACTCGCTTTCTAGTTACGTTGCCATCTACAATGTAAATATACGCTGCTCTCAGTTATCTCGTAAATTATGCGAAATATGCCACACGATTGTGTGTGAAATTAATTGGGATTTTGCAACAATTTATTCATGTTTTAATCAATTTTATGCCCAGTATGTGGTACAATGTGAATCTTTGTAGTAACACTTGTTAATTGCAATTTAATATATCAGGATAAGGCCGTTTGTTTAAGCATTTAATTAGAATTATTAACAAGTGGAATAAATAAATCATAAGATTGTTTAATAATAGTTTCTACTCGCTACTAGACGCAAGAACGCTTCAAATTCAAAAGTGTAAACTAATTTATTAATTATTTCATTCACTCTGTATATTTTTTTAATATAACGCCTACAAGGAATAATACCTAACCGCAAAAAACTAAAAAGTATAAAGTTAAAACGATATTTTACTTTACAGGGTGCTTGGCATTTTAACATATACCGGAAAAGGCCCAAAAACATTACAATTTTTCGGGTAAATTTCTGCACACGCTTGGTTACTATTTAAATATTTTTGCCATCAAGAGACGCGATTATTCTTCGTCATCTGTAACGTAGGTTCAAAAGTAAAAATTGAGGGAGCTAAGTCTGGAGATCTAGGTGGACAACGAGTTGTGGCATTGGTGGCAATCCAAACAGGAAGACAAATTCATGTCAAAGTACCCCCATAAAATACAGGCCCAGTTATGTCGCAATTTTTCGTACTACACCAAATTTCTGTTGAGGATATCGGGGATCAATTTTAAAATTAAATATCTTGTGATGAACTTTTTTGCGATTGAACGTACTATTAGACGCCATGGGTTCAGTGGCACAAATTTTGCACTTTAAACGTCTTTATTTTGCCAAAAGAAATAAAATACTTATTCAAAGCAACGATGACTAATAGTGAAATAAATGTGCTACACGCTGCCTTCAACTAAGGCTTTTCACTCAAAAGGCAATAACGTCGATATCACTTCTTTCATCAAGCGGAGTTATTGAAAGGCTGTTGTTGTTGCTCTTTATTATATTTTATTGTTTTCACAAGTTGGTATTAATTTATAGCGATTCATGTCCCGAAGATTTTCCTAATTCTTGTAAGCGTAAAATTAATGTTACAACATTGCTCGCTACCTTAAATCCTGAACTTCCCGATCAGAATCATGCTGTCCATAATTGGATGCAAATGTGTAATTCTCGTCTTCTTGACTCCTAACACCGTACAGACCTTCTGGTATACGGTATAGCATATGTCTCAGGCCATTTGCTGAAGTAATCCATTGTGACTAGAATGTATTTGTTCCCCCTCTCAGACTCAAGGACACGACCGGCGACCTTAATGGTAATTGTCTTAGAAGAGTCAAGTATTTAATTCTTCTTCCAATCGTGATAGGAATGGTTTACTGTCATCCATTTGGTCCTGGATACATTGTTCCGTTGTCAAGGCTTCATACATCTGTACGTGAATCTGCTTGATGGATATACCTTCTCCATGTTCCGTCTTCAGGCAGAGTACGCATTTTTCTCCATGGGGTCATCTTGGCAAGGCATTATTATGCACAGCCGGCACAGTGTTCAACTATGAAATCGTATAACTGTTTTTTTCCATCCACTTGGACAATTGTCACTCCGGTGTCTTCATATCCAACAACCATTTGAGGGTGGCATGATCTGTTCTGATTAGGGAATAATAACCATAGAGATTTTTCTTTTTTCTGACTTTTTTTGGGAATAACACCACATAAACTTGAAAGTCTGTATATATCAAATAGTCCAAACATTTCAAGGTCTAAATCGGACCCCATTTTCAACGGTAATTAACTTAACACAAATGAACAAGAAAATTAAAAATTAATGTTATGTAAGTAATGACAAATTTAGTAAATCACAATTTGTCATTATTGCTTGACAATAATGACTTTCGGGTTTTGAGAATTCACGGCTGTAGTACTCGATCACCCTCTCTTCACCATTTTGTCCCAAACCTGTGTTGCTGGCGTCGGTGTCTAAGATGAACTGGCCGTGTAGGGAACGCTAGAATTGAGCTGGAAAATAGTGCCGCCGTCAGTCGTTCGAATGAAGTTTGCGGCAATGGTGGCAAATCCCTCAATAAATCATCTGTAGTCTCTCGGGACCGGCCAATCAGACGAATGTCTTCCATCTTGTCTTAGTTTGTGCGGATTCCTGACATGTCCGAAAAACTTCACCTCTTTTTGGAATATGGAACACTTCTTAGGGTTGCGTCTCAGGTTGACATTCTTAATATTAGAAAATACTTCGCCGATGTTCTTCAAATTATCATCGAACGTATGGCCCACGACCAGAATGTCGTCAATACAAACCCCATCAACTCTCAAACGTAGCGGGAGCATTATATAACCCAAAGGGCATGGCCGTGAACTGAAACAACACTTTACAGGTAGCGAACGCTGTCTTTTCTCTGTCATTTGCATGTAGTCAACCTGCCAATATCCGCTCTATAGGTCAAGTGTGGAGAACCAACAGGACCCTGTTAGTGTCATCAATTCGGAGTAGATAGATGTTTTTCGATGTCACTTCGTTCAATTTTCTAGAATCCAGGCAAAATCGATTGGTTCCATCCTTATTTTTTACTAAAACAACGGGAGCAGACCTTGGGCTGTTGAATAGGTCAACAACTCAATTTTGTAACAAACTCGATCTTTTTCTTAACGGCCTGTTGTTGCCCGAATGGTAGTCGCCAAGGTGGTATTCCTATGGGTTGAGCCTTTCCGGTATCTATTCTGTGCCGGATGATTTGTACGATCCGTAGTACCATATTTGCCAGTGATTTGCTATAAATTGCATAGCTGTGCGTTGTTCCTCTGGTGTAAATTGTGTCAAATGGTCGGCTAACTGTTTTAGAAATTCTTTGCTGGGTCCTGTCTCCTTCGCCGATATCTGGTAAGCTTCTTCACAATTGATGGTGTCTACTGGCTCGATACAAACTACATATTTGTTGGCCAATGTCAATTTGGATGTCGTGTCTCGTCCTGTTTTAACTATAGCGAAGTAGTCATAAGCTAACTGTATGGGCTTCACCATACCAACGCAGCTTTTAGGATTTGTTTCTAACTGCCCATGAAAAAATGTTTCCGTTCGACAGGGAATTATGAAGGTTTCGCTACAATTATTATGGATGTCGCTGAGCTGTTACAAATTCCTGATTTAGGAATTGAAGAATATGAACCCATGTTGGCTGCTTAAGTCCATGCCCAGTATAAAATAGTCCTCAATCTTCGCTACTAGGACCCTATCTGTTGTTCCCTATCTGTAGCACGACCTCTGCCTCACCCTTAATTGACACGGACTCGCCAGTGGCTGCAGTTAGCTGAATGTTGTTGTTCATTGGCCGAATTTCCGATGACCTCAATTATTAATTTAATTAATTGCTCGACTTTTGATTCCTAGATGACTACGCAGCTGATATCTCGGTAAAATTCCCGGGAGGATACTGTTCTGGAGGCTGGTGGAAGGTTAGTCAGCATTCGTCCTATTATGCTGACTGACTGACTGTTCTTGGCGGTAATATCTGTACGTTGGCCCATTCTGACTGGTGATCTGTCTGGTACCCTTACTCTGTAGTCACATTGAAAATCTCCTGCCCCTCCACAACGGTAACATGCTCCTCTAGTGTCAGTTCCTTGAGACTGTTCCAGTGATTTCTTTATTTACTGCGTGAATGGATCTTTCTGGTTTTTACTTGCTCATAACCTCGGCTTGGACATGTTTATGATGGTCGGTACTTCCAAACCCCGGAGTGAAGCTTCATTGCTCTTCTTAATGCCATTAAGTCTTAAATTTCTTTAGACGACAACATCTACCGTTTATAAAACTTTGTGTGGCCAATTGACCTTTAGATTTCTCTTGTAGACCTGAGTAAGACAGGTGTAAGAAAGGTTTAATCTATGCTCCGAATTCTTGTAAACATTTGCATTTTTCCACTTGTTGCACCTGTTATACGTGGCTCGAGGGTAATATCTCCTATCTAGGACTGCAATGAGCTTGTCGTGTTATCCCATCCAATAGATGTAGCCACGGATTCAAATTGCCATTTGAACATAGGTCCCCAATAATATCGGACCACGTGTTATATGTACTGGAAATCCTAAACCCTTTCAAGGAATGTGTCGAATTTCCAATAACCCTATATAATATTCTTTCATCAAACGGATATACTAACTGACAATTTAAAAGCAACAAACAACGGACCATGGCATTAAAAACCTTACAAAAACAATTTTGAATTAGTTTCTTTGAGTCCCCCTTTTTGTCACCTGTGCCAAATCTCACTTGAAGGATCAAACTATCAAACCTAAAAAACATATTGCTAATTTATGAAACTTAAATTAGTTCAATAACCGACATCTTGAACACGTTTTACGGAACTTTACGATAACTTCTGCGTCAAAATAGCGTGAAATGAAATAGTGAGCTGTTTTTATCAAAGCATTACTCAGATCACAAAGCATACGTTGACGGTGGAGGATGGAGAGATTGCGAATGCTGGAAATCTCGTAATCTCCATTGACGTAATCTAAACTGGAAAGTAATTGGAGAACTACCGGTAATGAGTAGCGGAAATCCATGTAATTAAGATGTCGAGCAGATTCAGGGATGTCTAGTACACACCTGCAACATAAATTCAGGTTACTTAGAAATCAAATAAAATTTGAATGACGTTTTGATTTACAGAAATGAAATCTAAAAATTAGTTCTTGATATATTTGACGTATATTTGAGGTATTGAAAATCCTAGATGTCGGTCTTACATCTCGCGTCTTCAAATATATTTGAGGTATTATCTCGTTCCAGGAAGTGTCGGTAGTTTTGAAATAATATAATTAATCAGATTGATGTGAATAAAGAAACGCGAATATTTAAATGTCTATTAGCGAATACAATTAAGTTTTCTAATAATTCATTACTAAATGTTATCTTATTGTTATAGAAATTTATTCAGTCCGTCCCTGGTTTCATTCCGGTGAGACATCAATGGCTGGGATAGAAAAAAAGAGCTAGAGAAGGTTCGGATAGAAAAAAACCTTATCTCGAAATAACTCGACAACTGTAAAATTGACACTCGATTATACGAGAGAATTCGATACTGATTTTAAAAGGAGCGACCCATCATCGCAGGTGTTAGTTAGGCTGCGAGGAACTTATGTCGTGTTATTATTTAGATATTCGAATCAGCTGTTTCTAGAAACTGTGAGTGAATATTAGTTTTACAATTTTAAATGAACCCACGGAGTTTATAACATTATATTATGGATTTTCTGGGATATAACATCGGGCTTAAGACTAACCACTGTATATTTATAAATACCAAACGTCTGCAAGTCTAGGTCAGTGTTTGTTATCAACTGGATAATAATAAATTCTTAATTTTATAGTGTGTATACTGGAGAGAATACTGATGCAACTTTTGAGGTGTTAACAAATATTTTTCTTTGGGCTATTGACATATGTTTTCCCCTAAAACAAGAAAAATCTAGTAAGCATAAGAAAATAGACTGAAGCATACCAGAAATTGTTCAAACCAGTGAACACCTAAAAAAAAACATGTATTGTGTAGCAAGAAATGTGAACCATGAAACTCTGTAACAACATTAGTAATAACAAATAAAAATATACGCCAAAAACGTAGTAAAAGTTAAAAAAAACTGTACAAAACACAACAATCCTCTAATAAACAAAAAATTACCTAGCAGATTGTAAAAAAAACAACAGCAAGAGCAAAGATAGACATTAAAATCATTGAAAATGAGGTAGTTATAATAAACCTTTCGGAGATTGTTGAGAGCTTTGCAAGACAGTTTTCAACAGTAAACGAAAAAAGTCTGAATGAGGCTTTTGGTCAACATAGATCATATTCCTGTACGACTAACCCGTATAACTTAAAGTCATTCTTATTTAACCCTGTAGAAGAGTCTGATGTTACTACTGCAATTAGTTAATTAAAAAACTTAAAAACGATGAAAATGTAATAAAAAGTACTAAGGAACTAATTTCAAAACCATTGACGTATCTAAAAAATTATCGATGCACAAGGAGGAGCTTTTTCCTGAAATACTTAAATTAGGGACTATTAAACCTGTTTGAAAAAATATAATCACACAAATATCGGTAATTACAGGCCTATAATCTATATATAAATAGGCAAAGACAAAACGATTAGGTACCATTTTCTCATGTGTCTCTTAACCGATTTTCTTTATTTTTGTTTTGTTTAGTAGCTACTGACGACCTTCAGTGCAGAATGCTAATATTAATTTATAATAATGGTTTATTTAATAAATAAAATGTAATAAAAATTCATTATTTACGTCATAATGTCAACGCCAAACAACTGAATGTGCCGCGTGCCGCCGCCGCCAGACTCAAAACATTGAGTAATTATATATAGAGGGACTAAAGCTGTTTATACTTAGAGCATGTACTACTGGAAGTAGCATGCAAGAGTTGTTATTGTTTAGTAGTAAGGTAATCGTTGTAGCGGTTGAATTTACAGGGTTCTTGGAATAGAAGGTGCAGTAGAATTACAGTTACACAGGGTGGTTCAAAGAATATTATACAGAGATGCATATACAAGGTGGAGAAAATGGAAATGCAACATTTCGTAACCCATAACCAGTTGTATATATAGGGAAGATGAAATATAGCGTGAGAGGAATTAAAGATACACAGGATGATGATAAAAAATGTTAGAAACGGAAATGATTAATGGAGTAGCCCACGAAGAGTTCCATATATATGATGATTGAAATATAGGTCAGAGTAGAATTATAGTTACAGAAGATAGTAAAAAATTTCATAAACAAAAAGAGTAAATACGGTGGCTCATAGGCAGTGGCATATACAGAATGGTTTACCGGGTGGTTCAAAAATGTTAAAAAATATTATGCGTGGTCCATGAGCAGTTGCATATACAGGGTGATGGAAATATATAATGATATGGAATTATTATAATGAGGATTTTAATAAATGTTTGAGAATTGAGTGCAATTATAGCTATACAGGGAGGTTAGAAAAAATAAATATGTAGGGTAGCCCATTAGCGTTGTTTTGTTGTCATATTAAATTAAGAATTACGAATTTGAACACAAATAAAGTCCTATGAATTATATCTGAAAAAACTTGAATTTCTTTACTTATTTGTAGAAGCGAGATGTAAGACCGACATCTAGGATTTTCGAGGAAACTATCACATAGAGGTTTCGAATCTGGATCCGTTCCGTGTAATTGCTGTTCTCCCTAAAGTCCTAGGATAGAATGTCACGATAAGATTTTCAGGTTACTTAACCTGCCAGAGATATTGACACAATTGGTCGAATTTCGACCACTGGGCGACAGCTATTTGGTATAAAAGTACCTGCGAAAATCTTAGAAAAACTAATGTGTAATTAAATAATTTGGTCAAGTGCGAGTTGGACTCGCATACTAAGGGTTCCGTACCACCTTCAAGATTCTAATATTCCAGTTTCAGGCAAGCAGGGAATGAGTGCAGTTCCTTATATTTACCCTAATATCTTTTCAAGGAAGCGTTTTAAATTTATAAAAAATATACCCTTTGATTTTCCACACATAGACTTTTTATTTTATCTGCTTCAGTATTCGCTTGATTTTTATAAGAATATATATGTATTTAATTTTCTAATTTGGCCCCCAAAAATTAACATTAGAGTTTTATTGTACTAATAAACTTTCAGGGAAGCCTTCTATACTCTACTGCCTGAATTTTGAGGCTCTGTAGATTGGAAGATAAACGGCAAAATGGGTCAAGTTTTAAATTATAAATTATTAAATCTGTTATTCAAATTATTTAAAAATACAAATAAAACATATTTTCAAAATTTAAATAGTGTAGTTTCTAAAGTGGGAATTAAGTCGATGTTTAATATTCTCCCTAATATCTTTTAAACAAATGATTTAAAAATATGATATATTTGTAATTCACACAATTAGCCTTTTATCTGATATATTACATTATGTGTTTGAAAATTGAATTTTTATTTACCATTTAATTGTATAATGTGTCCTTAAAATTACTATGGGGGTTTTCTAATAATTTTTCTTATAGATTTCAAGTGAGCCCCAGTACCCCTAATTATTTTAAAAATTTTAGATAGTTTCGGAAATAAAGCGAGAAATGAAAATTTTGTATATCTTTGTTAATATCTTGTAAACAATTAATTTTAAAAATATGAAAAATATATATTTGTATTCCTCATGATGAGCCCTTTCATTTGATGTATTACATGATGCATTATTTTTTTTATTTGCCGTTTAATTCTATAATTTGAACCCCAATATTAATATTAGGGATTTCTTCGTATTTTTCCTGCGAAGAAAAAATTTAGGTCTTATAGTTTGGAGAATAAAGGGAGAATGGGTATTTTTTTAAATACATTTTAAAACATTCATTTAAAAAATATATTTGTATTCATCAGAAAGAGCCCTGTGATTTGATCATGATCCGTTAGAAATAATTATAATTTTTTATTTTCCATTTAAAACTATAATTTGCCCCCAAAATGAATATCAGGGGTTTCTCCAGTAAAGTTCAAGTAAGGGGCTATATGTCTATTTTTTGTTCAAAATATTACAGCTTATGGTTTCGGTGATAAGGGGGGGGGAATGGGTAAATTTTTTTATATTTTTGTTAATATCTTTTAATTTATTTATTTCAAAATTAAGAAAAAATATATCTGTTTTCTTCATAATGAGCCTGTTCATTTTATATATAACATGATGGGTTAGAAACAATTTTAATTTTATATTTTCCATTTAATTCTGTAATTTGCCCCCCAAAATTAAAAGTAGAGATTTCTCCTTATTTTTCCAGTAAACCTTAGGTAAGAGTCTATACCTCTATTTTTTTTCAAAACTTTACGTTTTATAGTTTCGGAAATAAGGGGGGGAGTGGGTAAATTTTGGTATATTTTCATTAATATCTTTTTAACTATTTTTTTAAATGTGGAAAAAATATATTAGTGTTCCTCAGAATGGGACCTTTCATTTGATGTATATATGATGCGTTTGAAATTTTTTTTATTTTCAAATCTTCATTTAATTCTATAATTTGCCCCCAAAAATTAATATTAATGATTTCTCCTTTTTTTCCTGTAAAGTTCCGGCAACGTTCTATATTTCCTTTTTTTTCAAAATTTTAGGCTCAGTAGTTTCGGAGATCATCGGGGAACGGTCGATTTTTTTAGTTTTCCCTGCAGAAGTACTCCTAAAATCAAAATCTCTTCTTTTACGATATGTACTTCCGATCGGGTTACCAAACTATACATTGATACCAAATTTCAACCTCTTCCGTCCAGTAGTTTAGGAGAAAATTGCTGTTATGTGACAGGGGCAGAAATGAGGAGTGATATTATAAGGGTATCCGTGTATTGTATATACGGAACCCTAATGATGTGGTATTTAAACAAGTTTTCTCTTTTAAGTGAAGATCAACATGGCTTTAGACCAAAAAAGTCAACTGATTCCGCCATAATCTCAATTCTTAATTACATATAGGAAAAACGTGATAAAAACTTTCAGACAGCTGGTTTAATTAGTGACCTGCTGCAGTTGACAACTTAAATATATTTTTTATATGACAAATTGCACGCTTTAGAATATTGTACTAAATTGGTTTAAGCCTTACATGACCAAAAAAAAAATGTTTTAACTTAAACGGTGTTATGAATAGTCTTGATGAAGGAGTACCCCAAGTATCTGTTCTGGGGCCCATATTATTTTTCATGTATGTAAATGAACAGCCAAAATGTATTGAGACTGAAACAGTTGTAATGTATGCAGATGATGGTCTCAGCACCTACCAGTTAGAACTTAAAACAGAAAGTGAAAAATGTATTTTAGCAATTTCAAGATTGGTGTAAAACCAATTCTTTAATAATGGATACTGATAAAACTGTCATTACTAAGTTCTCAATGAAAAATAATATAAATCATGTATTTGGTTCTCCAAACTATACTATACTATAAGTTTGGGTATTTATGTTAATAACACTTTAGATTGTACAAACTGACCACATCTGCTCAAAAATCAACACAAGCTATTTTGCTCATGTTCGGATAAAATTCTAGTGAACCAAAAAACTCTTATTGATCCCTATTACTGTCTTGTGTATTTCCATCTAAGTTTAAACATCACTTCATGGAGTAGAGGCACACAATTACGTAGAGTATTCATATCCCAAAAAGTGCATCAGAATTATCTTTAATCTGCACTTCAAGGCAGTCATGTAGAGCATTCGTTATATTACACTCAATTATGACGCTGCCGAGTTTCTACATTTACAAGTATATCATATATATGTATAAAGGAAAATCAAAATAAATTTGAGACAAATATGTCCACCCAAACATACAATACAAGAACTAAACTGTAGTCCACAAAACTCACCATCACATATGGGTGTAAATCTATTTAATAAGCTCCCTGAATATTTAAAAGCAGAACCATTTAGGGTATTGAACGAAAAAACTTAAGCACCTGATGCTGCAAAATGTATATTATGATCTAAGAGAGTTTCTTAACGATAATAATCTAAATATTTAGTACTAGTCTGTGATAATCCACCTGGGTATACAGTATTCTGATGGATTAGTTTCATGTTATTTTTAATATGTTAATATGTTGTTCTTACTGTGTATTCGTATGTTCCTATTTGTAAAAAATAGCCAAATATAATCATAATCAAAACTATTTTTTCGAATACAATAGTACAAGGTGTATATTGAAATTCTGACTTCGTTGTCAATGGCTTTAAAATATGCATTGAAAATGAAAATTACAAATTGACAGTTTGATTTATAGCATTTAAATTGACAACTTAAATGTTATAAATCAAAGTCCAGGCGACGGGCTTGAACTTAAGTGGAAGTTGTCAATAGGAATGATCAAACCTAGAGGGTTCGTGGGGTACCAGAGTAACACGTGGAAGCGCTACCACGACAGAACAGTCGAGACTGTCAAGACCAGTCAAGAAGCATTGCAGACATAGTTGTTACTGGAAAGTCTAGAAGATATTTGAATGTCCATAGAAAATTATGCTTTATATAATTTGTTCGAGTAGGTTCCAGTATTATTGATAAGCCATATAAGGACTATTTTCATTTCAGTTGTTGACAGATTGTAAGGTTAAAGGTATGGTAAGTAAATAAAAAAGGGTGATTTTAAAGCTGGTGTTTAATTTACTATAATTTATTTCCACTACTTTTGTATTCACACAACTATTTACAATTTGGTTGTTTGTTTTCTAGACGGCAATTGAATTCCGAATGAATCCTTTCGTCGACTCTCCGAATTCAAATATTGCTTCTCAGAAGGCTCTAGAAGGTCAAAGAGCCTTCAAGAAATTTCCTTTATGGATCCTCAAAGATTCGAGGAATTTCAATAGCGGCAGCCGCAGACACTAACTCGCCAGACAAACTACATATTAGATTGCACAAAATATTGGATGAATTCCTGTTACAGTATAGTAAAATATTTTATCGAACATAATTTTCTGACTAAATATTTACACACGAATTGAGTAACGAGATCTAGACGTTTCAGAAAAACGAGTCACAAGTATTTACACACTAACTGAATTACGAGATCTAGAGGTCCCAGAAACACGAGTCACATACACACACATATACGAGAATCACAACCGGCTGTTATTATTGACTGACAAAAGTCCAGTTATTATTGATTTACAATTTTGAAAATCATTCCGAAAAAAATATACAACAGCAAGCACGCACGGTAAACAAATTAGTCCCTAAAATAAATTAATACCAATAGACTAAGAGACGTGCGTTTAAAATTGCCCTCTATATTCGTGAAATTCTGATGAAATCTCTTGAGTGCCATGAAATGAATTCACACGTGAAGCCTGTTGGTTTGAATTCTTGGCTTGTCTTTTTGATGTTTACAGCGAGTCTCGAGATTGATTCGATATGCAGAAAGGTATGCTGAACGCCAATCCATGCCAGGATGATTGTGTTAAAATTATTCATCAAGCGTATGAATAATAATCACGAATATATAAACGAATGATTTTTTTATGGAGAATTGTATATTGTTTCAGCTTCAAGAATCACACCTAAAATATGTTTCACAAATAACCGAAATATATTGTTTACTAATACTGATTTTTTAATGTATGTTTTACATGTTGTGTAAATTGAATGTCATTTTAATTCTCCATAACATAAACGTTAAAGTTGAAATTTAATTAATTAAGCAGTGCTTTTTAGTACATCTTTAATCTGTGTTATATGGTTATTAAGTTATTAAGTCAACCATTTTAACACAAGTTTGAACATATTGTAACAGAGTCCTTCATGAATAAGATTTAGTTCAGGAAGAATCTTCTTCGCACCCGTTGGCGAAAACATTCCGATGGAATTTTTTTGCATTATCTTATCGACAAAGATCCTCTTTAAACAATTAAAAAACAATGGGTTACAATAAAGTAATAGCTTTAAATGCATTGGGATTTTGTTAAGTGATGTATAAAGTATATTTATGAACTTTGGCAACACCAAAATTTGCTTATTTTCATATTGTTTTTCAGGGCTGAAAATGAACATTTTAGCGTTTTTTCGAACTTTAAATAATCTATATCCCGAAAACTATCAATTAAAGAGAGATCCCTTTTTTATTCAAAATGACCGCAAAGACCTAAAAAAATGTCCATGTCAAAAAAAAACAATTTTCGGAATTTGTTTAAAAAAATTGCTTAAATAATTATTGACCCATTTTTGGACCTGTCAACATGCAGAAGTGTTTAAAGAGGACCTTTTTCGATAATATTGTGCAAAAAAATTCCGTCGGAATATTGCCGCCAACGGGTGCCACGATTCTTCCTGAACTAATTACTTATTCAGGATTGTCACAAATATACAATTTACAATACAAAGTTAGCTCAAACAGCGCTAACTTCTGTTACGTATATAAAGTAGGCATGACAAAATGGGCAGAATGACTGGGCGTCGCATTATAAATTTAGTGCTAATTCAGTGCTAATTTAGTGCAAAAATCGCGAATTCAGTGCTCCTTAAGTTTCGCCATAAATGCAAACACTGCTACCTTTTAATCAAGCGAGCAGTGTATATAACCAAAAACCTAAATATTGATATGATAACACCATGATCAGTGTCTAATTATTTAGTGCTTCTTCAGTGCTCTTTGTATATACGAAAAAAAATTTATAAACTGAAAGAAAAAAAATTTATAAACTGAAAGAAAAAAATTTTTTTCCCAACATATAACTGCTAACTTGATACACTCAGCAAGTAATATCTTTGAAAATTAGTACTACAAAAGCGAAATCGTGCATAAAGAAGTCATGGGTAATAAGTGCTCAATAAGTGCTGGCTTTATGAAAAGGAAAGAACGAGAAATTTTTTTTTTATTTTCATGCGATAAGCTGCTCATTTCACAGAATCAAAAAAATATTACTCTGAATTAGAGTAGATTGAAAGGATCGAAAATCGGGAACGAGATATAGAAATTAAGTTCTCAAAAAGTGCTGCCACTATATGGGAAGAAAATACGTTGAAACAACTTTTTTCTATTTCATGGACATTAAACTGCTACTTCGAATACTCTAGAACTTAATATTATAAAAATAAAGCAATATATGAGCAAACTCAGACATGAATAATTCATGGGTTTCAAGTGCTCGATAAGTTCTGCCAATATGAGAAAAGAGATGGTAATAAAAAATTTAACCTCCATTTTTGAACAGTCAAGTGCTCGTTTGACCTTCATAGCATCTTACACCGTCAAAAAGCAGCACTGAAAAAGCAAAATCTTTTACAAATAAGTCATGAGTACCAAGTGCTCGATAAGTGCTGGTACTTGATGAGAATGAAGAGAATATTTTTTTTATTATACGATAAACTGCTCATTTGACAAAATGAGAAAAATATTTTCTCAAATTTGAATAGATTGAAGAGATCACTAATCTAAAACATGACATAGGAATTAAGTGCTCAATAAGTGCTGCCAATATAAGACAAAAAAAATGACAAAACAATTTCATTCTATTTTTTGAACAGTCAAGTGCTCGTTTGATCTTCATAGCATCTTACACCGTCAAAAAGCAGCACTGAAAAAGCAAAATCTTTTACAAATAAGTCATGAGTACCAAGTGCTCGATAAGTGCTGGTACTTGATGAGAATGAATGATAAAAAATTCTAAAAAACTATTATTTGGTAAATATCTTATAGTCCAAATTAAACTCAATTTTATTAGCTTTATTATATATTGTTCAGAAATAAGTTATTACTAATACTGATATTAATGTCACTCGAGTTTTATTGACATAACATATCAAATAATACAACCAATTAATCAAAGACTTAAAAATTTTTATTTTGTTTTTAGAATTGTAAGCTTACATCATAGATAAAAATATAACGGTAAGAAAAGTCCGTTTCTAAACATCTCCAAAGCACAAAGTACAACCGCATACCTCTCAAACAACAATTTCGAAAAATAGGCATTTGCTTTCATCTTTAAATTATTACAAACTTGTATGTAATTATTTTTTCAAAACGTACAACATTAACGCCACTATGACTTCGGAATTTCTTTTCACTTCTTTTTCTTTTTTCAATTGATCATCATATTTGATCCAAGAACCATTTGTTCGTCTGCATATCGCCACATAGTGTCCAATGAGATTAGTGTCATCATTCTTGTTTTCTTTGTTGTCATCATTTAACTCACCTTTTTTTATTTCGATTTCTGATATTAGATGTCCTTATTCCAGAAGTTGTCGGGGGAAAATATTGCACAACACCAACCAGTTTCATTTTCTGTTCATCTGTTGGCCGAGTAAATTCGATTGGTATTGTATGTAATCTTTGTCTAAACTCCGCTCCATTCGCATTGTAAGCTTCAAAAAAAACTAAATCTCCTAAAAAATTGTACATAAATTAGTAAACAAGTTCTAAAAAACAATAATATTCTTATAGATTTAAGTTATACTTACCAATTTTCACAAATTCCTTAGTTGTATATTCATTACATTCGTAACCATTGCACCTATATTTTCTGAAAACGTGTTCTTCAAAAACGTTGTCAAAAGAATCGAATGCATCTTCTCTTATCGATATAACAGTGAGTTTGATTTCCCGAGTCAAACACTTTTTTGGACACACTAGTTGCTCTGTGAAGCTTGGAATGTATAAAGAGTTTCTCAGTAAAACTTCCTACTTGGGTTTCACATGGAACGAAGACTTCGAAGCTTTAAAATATTTCAACATTATCCGAGCTCGTTCACGATATGTTCTACTGGTTATACCCTTCAAAGATCGGTGAACTAATTGAAACAATTTATTGTTTTTATCATCAGCCATCTGTTAATGAGAAATAATATACAAAGTAGTGACTTAATTTATTATGATTATATTTTTTTGTAAGTTTTCAATTTTAAAAATGTGTGATAGACCATAAAATATTATTTTCAACTGTAAAATCTCGAGACCGTATCACAGCAATGAAAAAGAATATTATGTTGAGATAGATTGATAAAAATTTTTGGAGACAGTCTTTTTGTTTTTGATATATCTCAAGTCAGTCCATGAAAAAAGTTGTCATAAATACCTTTTCATTAATGTGCGGGAAATCACATGTGGCAACTAAGAGCAATTGAAAAATGCTGTCAAAAGCACAAGTATTTGTCAGAGAAACAGAGCGGTTATTGAGAACAGTGGCGTGAAGCTTTTTTGAGTTACCATTTTTTAAAATAGGCAAACCATTCGCCCTCTCGTAATCTAGCATTTCTCTTATATTCTTAGGATTACTCCTAATATATAAAGAGCGTGACTGTTTTTGTTGAACTGGCTCTCCATAACGACCCCAATTTTCGTACTTTCTTTTGCCCAACATTTCTTTTGTACATTTTTTATCAATTTTATTACACTGAGAACAAACTCTGTTATTAGAATCAGTGTCATCACTATCCTCAATAAGGTGTGATTCTACAGTGATTCTACATACTTCAAATCTTTTCCGCAGTGAACGCATTTGTCCTGATTATCATTGGGCCTGTCATTATCGGTGTCGTCTGCTTCGTCAGAAGCATTGTGATTATCTTTCTTATCACCACAATCATCCTAACTATAAACGTTAGACTTACTCTGTGTTTTGTCGTTGACCTTTTCTTGATTATAATTAGACTGATTCTTGGATAATGAATTGCATACGTAACAAATACGCTTTTGACGATAGCCTTCATCCTCACCTGACACAAGAAGTGAACATTGTTCAATATTATGAACAGGGTTATTGCACTTAATACAGGTTTGATTGCCTGATGGTGAATTACCGTCTTTACATACAGGACAACCATCGTCAGTTCCATCATTAACTACAGCATGACTTTCATCATTATTTCTATCATCAAAAGGTCAAAACGTCGAGATCTGATGAGAACTCGATTTTCGCAAAATGGGGTGAAACCAATAACTTCCCGATTTTAGAAAATTTTCAATTTTCTTAGCGGGAAGTTAAAAAATGGACGATAAATTTATATAAAATTTTTTCTTCTCACATATTCGCAGCACTTATCGTTCACTTAATGCTCATGACCTTCTAATGCAAGGATTTGCTCTTTCAGTACTCGATCTTGATGAGATTAGATGCTATGAATGTCAAGCGAGCACTTTACTGTTCAAAAAATAGAATGAAATTGTTTTGTCATTTCTTTTTGTCTTATATTGGCAGCACTTATTGAGCACTTAATTCCTATGTCATGTTTAAGATTAGTGATCTCTTCAATCTACTCAAATTTGAGAAAAAAATTTTTTCATTTTGTCAAATGAGCAGTATATCGTATAATAAATAAAAAAAATATTCTCTTCATTCTCATCAAGTACCAGCACTTATCGAACACTTGGTACTCATGCCTTATATGCAAAAGATTTTGCTTGTTCAGTGCTGCTTTTTGACGGTGTAAGATGCTATGAAGGTCAAACGAGCACTTGACTGTTCAAAAAATAGAATGAAATTGTTTTGTCATTTCTTTTTGTCTTATATTGGCAGCACTTATTGAGCACTTAATTCCTATGTCATGTTTAAGATTAGTGATCTCTTCAATCTACTCAACTTTGAGAAAATATTTTTCTCATTTTGTCAAATGAGCAGTTTATCGTATAATAAATAAAAAATAATAATTTTATTCTCGTCATTCTCATCAAGTACCAGCACTTATCGAGCACTTGGTACTCACGACTTATTTGTAAAAGATTTTGCTTTTTCAGTGCTGCTTTTTGACGGTGTAAGATGCTATGAAGGTCAAACGAGCACTTGACTGTTCAAAAATGGAGGTTAATTTTTTTATTACCATCTCTTTTCTCATATTGGCAGAACTTGTCGAGCACTTGAATCCCATGAATTACTCATGCCTGAGTTTGCTCATATATTGCTTTATTTTTATAATATTAAGTTCCAGAGTATTCGAAGTAGCAGTTTAATGTTCATGAAATAGAAAAAAGTTGTTTCAACGTATTTTCTTCCCATATACTGGCAGCACTTTTTGAGAACTTAATTTCTATATCTCGTTCCCGATTTTCGATCCTTTCAATCTACTCTAATTCAGAGTAATATTTTTTTGATTCTGTGAAATGAGCAGCTTATCGCATGAAAATAAAAAAAATTCTCGTTCTTTCCTTTTCGTAAAGCCAGCACTTATTGAGCACTTATTACCCATGACTTCTTTATGCACGATTTCGCTTTTGTAGTACTAATTTTCAAAGATATTACTTGCTGACTGTATCAAGTTAGCAGTTATATGTTGGGGAAAAAATTTTTTTTTTCTTTCAGTTTATAATTTTTTTTTTTTCGTATATACAAAGAGCACAGAAGAAGCACTAAATAATTAGACACTGATCATGGTGTTATCATATCAATATTTAGGTTTTTGGTTATATACACTGCTCGCTTGATTAAAAGATAGCAGTGTTTGCATTTATCGCGAAACTTAAGGAGCACTGAATTCGCGATTTTTGCACTAAATTAGCACTGAATTAGCACTAAATTTATAATGCGACGCCCAGTCATTCTGCCCATTTTGTCAGCCCTACTTTATATACGTAAATAAATCAAAGAATCCGAATAGTAAGTAAAAACATTAAAATATAGTTAGTTCAGTATGGGTTTGGTTTTTCGTATTATAATTTGTTGACTTTTACGAAAGTGTCAATAAGCTATCATGTTTATTTATTTAAGCCCCACAAAAATAATATATTCATTCATTCGATCTGTTATGCGACAGGCACCATCACAGCGCGGTGGTTGATTGGTCTAGTCTCCTGAAATGACAAAATACTAGAGATTTTATAACATACATTTTTAAAATGTAATTTTTAATTTAAGGGAACGGATAGACATTATGTCACTTTATTTGAAGATTAAATATAAGGTGTTATTTCTGACTATCTAAATAGGCAAAGACAAAACGATTAGGTACCATTTTCTCCTCTGTCTCTCAACCGATTTTCTTCATTTTTGTTTTGTTTAGTAGCTACTGACGACCTTCAGTGCAGAATGCTAATATTAATTTATAATATTGGTTCATTCATTAAATACAATATAATAAAAATTCATTATTTACGTCCATATTGTCAACGCCAAACAACTGACAGTGCCGCGGAAGCCAGTCGGTCAAAGTTCCAAATATTGAGTAAATATATATGGAGCGATCGTTATTCTTAAAGCATATACTTCTGGAAGTACCATACAAGCGTTGTTAGTATTTAGTGGTAAAATAGTCAATGTAGTAGATCAGTATTGATTTTTCGGACGCGTTGCGGTAACTTTCATACTAAATATTCTGTTTTTAATGTAAATTTAATTATTTGGTTAATATATTGTTATCACAACCTTCCCGAAGGTGTTGTGTAAAAAATTGTCAGACAGCGGACGATAGAGAATGTATTAAATAATTCTCCTAGGGTTGTTGGTCCTCTCTTTTTTTTAAATATTCCTGAATATTTAAAAAAAGACAAATGACGAAAACTTTTAGGTTGCTAAGAACAATCCTCCAATTATTATATCGAATATTTTGCCAGGAGCGGTTTCAGTAAAAAATTTGGAGGTCATTTATCAAAAATATTTCGAATACTGATATTTGATTACAATTTTATTTTATTTTTATTTCAATAGATTTGTCAATATAAGTGAACAATTTTGGTCATTACATCTACTTCTCCGATTTCTCCACAACTCTGTTTCTTATAAAAATATACTTTTTACAATTTCATACAATAGGTTCGAATTTCGACCACTGGGCGACCACTAGTTGTACTAAATGTATATAATTCTGATATTAGATTGTTTTTGACAAATAAGTTTTCAGTATCTTATTTATTTATTGTTAATACAGTAATGTTAAATTCACCATGCGTCTTGTAATTTGTTTGGTTTCTTGCGATACATACCTTTGAAAATGGAGCGTTAAGCACCAAAATAAGTCACCCCATTTGCAATGAAATGTTAGTGATATAAAAAACAGAATATTTATTATTCATTTGAAATTTAATACAATATATTTAAACAGATAACTATATATAAATATGTTAATATGGAATAAAGGACAGTCAGATTTTTTTAGCTTCACAATTTCATTTCCCTTTTTGCATATAGAATTTGAATCTGGGTCACTGCATTCCACTGCCAGATCAGGCAATAACACGATATTGGAGTTCGGTATAATTGCAGCCTACACAATGCAGCAGCATATGACTGTTTACTTTTGAAAGTTTGATCTAAATATTAGCTGATTGGACGCACTCGTATTCCCTAAATCCGAAGTGTTATCGGACGTGAGAACAAAACTCAGTAATCGCATTTGTCAATATCGAATGCCTGTCACACATAAATAAAAGTCAGTATATATTTGGGTGTTGCAAGAGTGAACTCACGTTTTATACATCGTGCCAACAGAAATTATGTAATCATCTAATAAACTAGGATTCAAGGATTATAAAAATCTCTGTCTCTCTATCTCCGAAAATGTAGAGCCGTAAAATTTCGAAAAAGCAGAGAATATACGGCGTTGCCCAAAATTTGCAGGAAAATCAAAGAGCAAATCGTAATATTAATTTTAGGGGCAAATTATAGAACGAAATAAATAATTAAAAATTATTACTTTTGCAACTGAGCATGTAGGTAGGCATGTCAAAATTTTGAAAAATCGAAATTTTTGTGGTGTGTCACACGTCACAAAAGTAAAGACCAAAAAGTGCCGGGCGGACTCGATGCATAGCCGACGTACATGTTTCCACAATTTAGCATTTTTATATTAATATCAATATTAAAACAATGTACTTAAATGTTCTTAATGTGTATATTTGTTATGCTATATTATTGTACTTGTACATCCACATCTGGTGTTAGAATTAAATTACTAATTGTTTTTTGAAGGATACTTGTGGCATATTTTTCAATGTCTAAGTGTTTATTGGGAAATAAAACCACACATTAAAGGAAATTGCTGTATATTCCAAACGTTTCGGGGTCTAGATCAGACCCCGTTGTCAATGGCTAAGAAACTACGGATTAAAAAGGTACAATTCCAAGATGTAAATTTAAATATTAATCCCCCACTTTACCATATAATGTATGGCATGCACACTAAACCCTAGATATACTAAATATCAAAATGATTTAGCTCTGTGGGAGCTTTTGTCAGAGTATCAGGCCCATGGTTGGCTTTTTGCATTAGTTGTTAAAGATGTTCGTCCAGACCGAGGTATTTTAAATTATTTAGTAGCTATTTTGGGACTACTCCTGTTGTTGACATAACAATTGGTATAGTTCGTGTGATATTTATGTGCCCCTGTGTCTTTATTTGAAATTTCAAATCCCTGTATTTGGTTATTCTTTTCAGTCGGAGGGCTTAATAGTTATAAAATTGTTGTTAGGGATTACTACGTCAATTTAGGTTGTTTTTCTAGAGACCTTATCTACTAAAACTATATCTGGTCTATTGCAAGCAACAGCCCGATCGGTCAGTATCGTGCGGTCCCAGTACAGCTGGTAGATGTTATTTTCTAAAACAGATTGTGGTTTGTATAGATAGTAAGGCACTCTTACCGACTGCAATAGTTCAAGTTTCAGTGCTACTTCCTGATGCAGTATTTAAATCACACCATCGTGTCGTTTTTTTGTATTCAGTTACATCTAATTCTTAACAACCTCCTGTGATATGCTGGATAGAGTCCGATGTTTGGCAAACATATCCGCATCTGTCGCTGTTTATAGAAGGGTCTATAACGATGTACTTTAGTTGGAATTACTTGATCTTGGATTGCCAATATAAAGCCCTCCGTTTCAGGAAAAATAATATAATAAATCGAACAAATATCCTGAATAAATATTTTATGCGAGAATAGAAAGGGAGGCTTTCCTAAATCAAGTCATCATCTCTTCCAACCAATGATCGTCAACATATATTGCGCCAACTTGGATTTTCACTGACAATGTAGAAGCTTTTTGAAAAGAACATTTTACCACTGAATACACGAACGGCGAAGAAGTGCTGCCAAAAAGCATTTCCAATTCCACGAAATCAAACATAGATTTCCCGAAGCGTTCACGAAATAATATTTACACGACTTCAGATAGGGCTCGTTATCTATGTGGGTTCAGAAATAAAAAATGTAACTCGCGATTTTTTTAAATCAACATAAAATAAAGAGATAACTATGATATATAGCTGAACCGATATTGGATAGAAGTTTTGTTTCTTTTTTATATGCAATTCAAAAAATTCTGTACGAAGTTATGGCTAAAAGAGAAAATCATTCAAACGAAAAATATAATATACAATAATTAATAACGTCTCTTGAGGAATACAGTATCAATAAATGTTTCATAATATGGGCTTCAGTAATGTTTAAAGTTGTCTTTTAATTTGAAATGAATAATTAGTCTGTTCGGGATTCGCAAAAAGGTATTTGTGACAATTAGTAACTAAATGATTTTTTATTAAAAATAAATAAATAAAAAATATCAAATCTAGCCAGTGTTAAACCCTATATATTTGACATGATAAAAATACAAAAACGTTTGTAAAATTTTTAATGTATTATTTTTATGTTTTCTTGGGAATAATCGAAATAAAAAGCTGTATATGGAAAGAAAAAACAAACCAAAGTCGATTCTGACTTCGTTGTCAATGGCTTTAAAATATGTATTGAAAATGTAAATTGCAAATTGAAAGTTTGATTTATGACATTTAAGTTGACATAAGAAAAATTTGTTGTTTTTGATATACAGGCGGCACAAAAAATTTTAAAGATCATGGATTACAGTTAAACCGCTTTCAAGTTGGAAGAATTTGAAAGAGTTGTCTTTAGAATCTATAAGTGGCGTTCCTAGGTACGACTTTGCGATAAGAGATAATAAATTCAACTCAAAAAAAATAGAAAAAATGTTCTCACTGGAAATAGTTACCCCACAAAATTTATCAACAAAGAGTTAAAAGGACTGAACAGAGAACAAACGTTCCGAATCAACTTAGAACTTCTCTTATTAACACTGCTACTCAGGACAACCACATTACAGTTACAACTATACCATATATACAGGGCCTGTCAGAAAGATTGTAAAGAGTGGGCAACATATTTAATGTTAAAACAACATTTCAAACAAGAAATACACTGAAATCACTAATATCGAAAAGAAAACAAACCAACAAAACTCAGAACTCAAAAAATTGCCTTCACAAGATTCCTTGCTAACGCAATACATTTTATATTGGAGAAACATCGAGACCATTAAACTTACGAATAAATGAACACAAGAAATACATAAAGAAACGACATTTGAAAAATCGAAAATTTGTGATAATGCATGGGACCTAGGCCATAAAATACAATTTGACAATTCTCAAAGAACAACATAACACAAAACAATAAATAAAATAGTCTGCCTTAATTCTATTGAATGAACACGATTGTATCGCTTCTACTTCTGTAGAATTCAATCGTATCTGGTTACCGACAATTAAGGAAGAAATTATTAATGGTCATCTCATTTTGAACAACCCAGTATCGGGATAGTTCATAAGGTTTTTCTTAGGTTTTCCGTTATGACGTTAATGGGATCACTGAAACAACAGAATTCTCTGATCACGTTTTTGGCGAATGCGCTATGTTATAACAAAGTCGCCCCTTTTGGTAAATTACTCCTTTCATGCGAAAACAGTACAGATATTTTAAAAAATTTAGTTATTTATAAACGTAACACTATTTTATTATACAAAACAATAATATATAATCAAAATTGTATATTATTTTTAAACAAATTGAGGTATCTATCTTGTCTTTTCTAGTAACGCAGTTGTTATTGCTGTCCCGGAGCATGAGTCTCATGTTATAAAGGGAAATCTTTCATGCTTTTTTAACGTGTTTAATAAAATAAAATTTATTTTACATTGTGTCCTCAATAAAGAATAAAATCTTAACTACCCTGCGTTACCATCCGAAAAAATCATTAAAATAAGTATATTAGAAATTGATGCACCTCATTTCCTTCGACTAGTGCTAACTATTAAAAGGTTCCCCTTTGCCGGGGAAAAATAAGTTAGACGAATCAATCGCTTCACAGTCATCTGAGGAGGTAAGTGTGTTTATTGCATGACCGCTGAGTTACCGCTGTCGAACGGTAAGTAGTAAAGATATTTGCATTATTTATAGTGACATAACATTTCTTTTCTGTTTTTCCTTTCAGAGCACATTTACAAAATAATAAAATATTTACCACTGTGTTACTACTACACTGCGTTACCATAAAAACGTAACACAGTTGTATTGGTAATGCAGTTACTTTAGATGTATTTTAAGATTATTAAATGTACTTGTACTATGGTTAAATTACTTCTTGTTTTGTAGAAAGAAGCTTCTACAATAAATAAATGACTTTGACACCCGCAGAAAAGCGTCGTTATCGACTTAAGTTAAAGCTGGACCCCGTAAAAAATAAGAAACGACGACATCGTCAATAAGCTGCACAACAAATTATGATGATCATACTCGCTTCCACACTACATTTAGGAACCTCAACTTCACCTATGTCTAGAAACCGAGAAACAAATTTAATAATTACAAAAAGAGATATCAAAAAACTAAAAAGTTAAACAAAGTGCAGTCTCATCAGTTTGGATAATCACGGAAGCCGTTATGCAGAGGCCGTCCAAGAGGGCTCATAGAGGTAATGAACCTTCCTCAGCCTTGCCCAAATCGTACAAGTTAATTTGATAAAGCTCTAGAGAGAATTACAAAAATTTATTCAAAAAAGGTACTCAAAATAATTTTGAGAAATGCATAACTCCCCCAAAATTTTTGGCTAGGACCGCTCCTAGCTATACCAAGAATAAATTACTAAAATAAAGTTTTTCTTCATCTGCTCCGACGACGAGTAAGTACACTGCAAACTTTATGCAACAAACAGTTTCTAAGGTAAAAGAAAAACAAATGATTCCAAAGGAAAATATCAGACGGTTTTTATGTTGTAGGCTAGAATTAGTAGTAGTTACTTTTTTAGTTCGACTTTGGAAACGCAGTGACTCGAACTATAAAAAATATTTCGTTGGATGGATTATGTTTCTCATTTAATTTTATGGGAGATTAACAGTAGTACTGTAGTTTAAAATTGTAATACTAAAGAGTTTAATTATATAATTTTATAAGTTAAAATTGCAATTAATTTTATATGGTGGGGTCATTAAAAACATCGCTGCAAATGTTACTAAGTTATTGATTAAACTATTACCATGCTCTATCCATAAAAGATCAACAAATATATTTTCAAATTTCTATAATTTTTCAAGAAATCGCAATTCAAGTTAGGCATTAAGAAGTATTTTGACCCACAAACAATTTTTGTAAATCAGAGAGGAATATTAAAGCAATTTGTGGAAGAGTTAAGTAATATCAGAAGCTTTTTATGGAAATTTGTTAAGCAGTATCTTAACATTACAAATAGTGTCGGTTTTATACAAAGAAATGGTAAAACTAAAACACATCATAGTAAAATTTCTCCTAGGTCTTGAAAAATTAATTGAATTCTGTTATAATTTTGCATTAGTAAACACTGATTTGTAATTTTACTCAAGTTTTCTTTTGTTAAACTTAAGTAAATGCCCTGGAATTGCCATGTGGGGAATGAAAAGAAGGGAAAATTGTGCATTCAGATACGACGTTGAACATAACCTTGATGAATGATCTTCACAAACAGTTTTATGGTTAATTAATTTTTTACAACAGAAACCCACGTTTTTGAGTCCGGAAATATACTTGTTTTTCCTTAAATTTCTGTTCATGAATGTCAAAAACTACATATTCTTTAATCTCCGGAGAGAACGGATAAATGTCATTCTTCAGTAACATTTTATATCTACTAAATAGGTACATAAATAAATATTCGAGATTTGAAACAGTTGAGGGAAGGGCAACTGATGATGATTCTCGGCTAGAAACAATATATTGTCTTGCATTGAATGTATTGTAAAATATCGAAAAGATAGGAACATAAAAAGTCGAAAGGTGTGATTTTTAATTTAATATATTTGAGAGCCAAGCCTTGGAAAAAGTGAGTTCTATTTTTCCTTTTTAATGTACAATTCAATTTTCAAGTATTATTATTTTGAAAATTTGTATTGCTATTGTGTTTTTAAAATTGAATATGTCCACAATTATAATAACTTTTTCCCAAAGAATAATGATATAATCCTAATCTAAATCTAACATTAATATAATGGTATGATTGATATTTTTCAAAAAATAGATAAAATCTTATGTAAATAAAAACGGGGAGTCTCAGAAATCTCAGGTGATAGGTTGTTTCGGTACGTTTGGACACTAGGTATGTAAACAAATGTTTCTAACTACATTATAGAAATTTTAGATGCGTATTTGCAGACTAGCACATTAATGAACTAAATTTAGTGTATATACAGAATATATCTGCGTGAAGCAAGATCCTATTCGCGAACTGACAGTCATTTTCTTTGATCTTTCATGCTCTTGCAGCTCGAAATAATAACAGGCTTACAGATCCGTGTACGGAAAAACCTAAAAATTTTAAACAATATAATACAATTTCCAACAAATACATTATAAATATACTATTAGGTTTAAATGTTTTTTATGTGTGTTCAGTGATATTTAGAAAACGGCATAATTGATTTGGATTGTTTAAACGGTATTCTATTATGGAGGATCCTGAAGTGTCCCATAAACAACGTCAGACTACAGTATTTCAGAAAATGTTGTTTTAGACAAAATTTGTTGCTGGCACATCCACCGAACATTAAATGTTGAAATTCTCAATATTCGCATAGTAGGATAAAAATGGAAATTGCGAGGTTTTTAGTTCGTTTGAATGTTCAATGCGTCTACAGAAATTGTAATCATATCGAATATTATTTATTAGGTACTAATATTAAGAAAAAAAGTTTATCCTCAAAAAAAAAACAACTGCATAGTCTGAAACCCATATCTTCACAGATTACTTCTTTCAGTTGTTAATTCTGCCAATACGAAAAATTAATACTCTCTTCGAGGTGTCATTCCTTTGTACGCAAGACAATATACATTATATATTATATATAAGGTATATTGTTTCTGGTCAGGGAACCTTCATCAGTTGCGCTTCCCACAATTGAATGTCCTCTCGAACACTTCTTTATGTATTTGATACATTTCGTTAAATTCTGGAGCCGTTCCGTGTAATTGCAATTACACGGAACGGCTCCAGATTCGGAACCTCTGTGTGCTAATTCTCTCGAAAATCCTAGATGTCGGTTTTACATCTCGCGTCTTCAAATACGAAAAATTGTTACATATAATTTTAGTATTGAAAATTGCTCCTAATGGAAATTGGCTTGCGGCCAAATTTGTAGTATGATGTTTTTAGTAATTAGTTCTCATTACCATCTGAAGTTCTAAGTTGCTCTATCATATGAAATGAGAGATCAAAAGCTGTAATCTGACTAATTTGGTTCACTACAATTTATTAATAATACGAGTATATATTACTCGGGAACCGAAAATAATACAGATATGATATGAGAATTGTAATATTAATTCCTTAAATTAATAGACGTTTAATGTGACATTTTACGAAAATTCTGTTATTGAATGGAGACGATAGGTGTCAGTAATTGTTATAGGAAAAAAAAGATGGAGGCGTGAAAGTTGATATACATGCTCCTGAAATGACTAGAACTGAATTTAATCCCAGCGATAATCACGTAGCCCATAAATGTTAATGTGGAGTATTTATTCATTCATAAAAAAATGATTTTGTTCGTTAAATTAATAGAGACATTATTCGTCATTTTGCCAGTACTGAGGGGGTGGGATCTGCAAAAAATCCACTACATGATTTATCGCACGTGAAATCTCAAAATTTAGAAAATGTTGGAAATCTTAAGTGATAGTTAAGATTTGTAAAATAAAAATAAATTCCAATAAATGAAAAAATATTATTAACCTCCAAACGTAAACAATATTAAATATACCAAACATCACAACAATATAAAATTTGTCAAAATGATCAATTTTATTGTCTCAAAAACCTAAAATAAAAAAAATAAAAAAAAATTAAATTGTACAAAAAAACAAAAATGACAAAACTCACAGGTTTAGTTGAGAATGCCAACGTTTCCGTAAATGCAAAAAAAGAGTAAAAAAATTCAAAAACGCCAAATTTGTTAAAAATGTGAAATATGACAAAATTAACAGAAATGTCAAAAATGTCATAAACCTCAAAAACATTAAAAATAGCAATGAAACGTCAAAAAACATGAAATGAAAAGTAGTTCATCATATTAAATGCCAAAAAAAAATCTTTTTAGAAGCATTTGTTGCTATATAATTCTCGCTCATTAATGTGAAAATTAGCAAATTAAAAAATGTTCAAGATATATATATATATATATATATATATATATATATATATATATATATATATATATATATATATATATCAAATAAGTCGATTTGTCTAGCCCGCGCGCAGCTGGCGCGGGTCAGCTAGTTCTTTTATAATTTTAGGTTCTATTTTGTGTTCCACTTCAACTACTAGTCGTTTCCAGATTCGGAAACTATCCTTAATATGTTCCGTGACGAAAAGTAGCTTCCGTCACGAAAATTGTTTAAAATAAAACCCCCCTAAGTAAACAACTCAAAAATTATACAAATAAAAATAAAGGCTCAAGTCGATACTAAGTTAAAATATTATTATTCGTCTTTTAATTAAATTATTATAGTACTTTTCTGTCAGTGTCAGTTTTTTTATTTGTCTATGTACTTACTTTTTTATATTGTAAACAGAAGTTTGAATTTTACAGTAGAGAAATTCACTACCGTTCAATCTCCCATTTTTTTTTGAAAATTTCATTCCAATTGGAATACAGCAAATAAACCCTCAACAAACAGGTTTAAAATTGCACACCGGGAAACAATGATTTGTCGCCTTAATAGATGAACCAAGGTTGACAATACTGAAATGATGTTCGTTATTTTTTGATGATTGATTTGATTCAGCAGTTAAACCTTCCAGATTATCACATTACAACTAAATTATTCAATCCGGACTCAGTAAATAGCAACAACACATTTATTAATCACATGATTACATCGGGTGAAACTTATGGCCATCTAGACGGATTGCTTAATAAACAAATCTGTAGAACTAGCTAGCATAACTACATTATCACCATATCATCCAGTGATTTTTACCTCCAGTTCATATGAGCGCATTTCAGTTTGTCCGACCTGGTCAGAGGTCACTGTAATTATTTTGGTTTTCGTTATAGATATCATTCGCAAATCGGAAAATCAGTGTATTCCTCCGTTTATATTTACGCTCATATCCTCCTACCTTATTTTCTCATAAATGTACCACTTACGGTACTGAATTCTTTATGTCTATTAGGAAATAATAATCACAGAACGGAGTTATCTAGATCACCGAAGTTAAATAGTAACTTTAGCCCACGAAATTTAAAGTTAAGAAACTAACGCCTCCCAGCTGCAAATATATTTTCCAGTTAGATTTTCCTGGCAAATAAAGGGTCCAATCAAATGCATTTGTGAAAGTAATAATTCCAGGGATTTACTTTAACTTACATATAATAGGGTCCAATCAAATGCGATTGTGAAAGTAATAATCCCAGAGATTTATGCTCTTCTAATTTAATCATTTCCCTTAAGACCCTGAACTATACCTTCTAGGTTTATTAAGATGAAAGAGTTATATTTGTAGAACCAAATGTGCAGTAGCTTTAACAAATGCAGTTTCTCTTCAGTTTTTCTAACTGATATTCCTGACCTTTTCTACGACCACTGTATCTCTTTCTTCAGTATTTTTAGAGTGGGGTTAAGTTCAGGTTTTGAGAAAGCATCATAAGCTAGCAAATTGGTAACTACGAACCTAAAGTGTGTCTCACTGGGTTGACGTCGCTCCGGAAATTGTTCTTCGTATGCATGTGGTGCTGCTCCTGTATTCGTGTTAGCTATAAAATAAATTTCCATGTCTAAGTATTCTTCATTTGCATATTTATTAGTCCATACCACTACATAACCCTTAGGAACTTACGTGAAAACACAAATACATCAAATAGTTGTAAGGATGTGTCCCACTTAAACGCGATTTTCGCGTCAAAATAGCAACTGCAAACTATCAAAACACATAACGAGAATTACTGGAAAATTAATTCGAGCGATTGTAGCGATTTTGTGTTGGTGCATCGTTCATTTGGTTTGTTTTAGCTTTTATTTGCAGTTTTTAATTTTCACATTGACGTATCGCACCGCCCGCAACGCGCATATCGCGTTTACGTGGGACACGGCGTAAGGAACCTCGACAAGTCTACATATGACGAATCGATTACCCATGTTTCATTATGACCTCCAGGCCTAATGACACCCTGCTCCGAAAAAACAGTAATTATGACTTTTAGAGCATGGGGAAGTTGATAACCTGGGATTGTTATACATTATTAGAAAGTTCTTGATGAGCTCTTTCCAAAAATCCAAAAATGCAAAAATCAATATGGTGTTCATAAGAAAAAAGAAGTCATCAAAATATCTGGAAAACAAAGCAAGAAGAAATTTTATTGTTTACTTCGTCAAATTCTTATTAAAAAAGACCCTCAATAATGTATTATTTCTAGAGCCATAGCACTCGTATTTGGGGAAAATGAAAAATGCACATCTTTATAGTTTTTCCAGGTTATTTTAAAAACAACTTTCCTAGTTTAACCATGTTTCTAGCTATGTAACAGTTCTCGAGATAACTATTCATTAGTTTTATGTTTTCTTGGGAATAACACCACAGATGAAAGAAAAAGCTATATATTGAACGTTTGTGACTTCGTTGTCAGTGGCTTTAAATTATGTAATGAAAATGTAAATTGCAAAATTTGATTTATGACATTTAAGTTGACATAAAAAGTTTTTGCTGTTTTTAAATATACAGGTAGCACAAAAATTCTAAAGATCATGTATTAAGTTAAACAGCTTTCAAGTTGGAAGAATTTGAAAGAGTTGTCTTTAGAATTTGTAAGTGGCGTTCCTAGGTACGACTTTGTTATAAGATAGCGCATTCGCCAAAAATGCGATCAAAGAATTCTACTGTTTCAGTGATCGCATTAACGTCATAACCTAGGACAAACCTTATGAACTATCCCGATACTGGGTTGTTCAAAAGGAGATGACCATTAATAATTTCTTCCTTAATTGTCGGTAACCAGATACGATTGAATTCTACAGAAGTAGAAGGGATACAATAGTTTTCATTCAAAAGAATTCAGGCAGACTCTTTTATTTTTCGTTTTGTGTTATGTTGTTCTTTGTGAAGTATAGCTGAATTGTGAAATTGTATTTTATGGCCTAGGTCCCATGCATGTTCAGAAATTTTCGATTTTTTTTCTTTCAACTGTGGTGTTATTCACAAGAAAACATAAAAATAACCAAGAACATGCCACAAATAACATTTAGAAGACAATAACTATTCGTGTAAGCGAAATCTTGGACACACCACTGTATAAATTCCCTGTATTGGGTTCCAGATATGTAAAATTGTAGTAATTGTTCCAAAATCTCCGATGCTGATCAGTTGTGTACTTAGGGTGCACGTGCCCTATGCGCCATTAAAATAAACGGAAGGGGGAAATGCGCAAAATATTAAAAGCTTCCCGCGCTGATGAGCAAAGAGAAAGATTTTTGTCTGTTTTATTTAGTGTAATCGTTAAATTCATATTTAAATACTTTACAACGATTTTCCACTATGAAGCTCTCCCTAGGAGGCGCTTATAATTGGTACGCCTATGTCACCAATATAATGCGTATTTATCGATATCGTTTATGAACAGTAGGGGACCAAATACAGTACCTTGTGGTACACTATGATTATTTAGTGGTTTTTCTGAAAAACTATATCTTTTCTGAAATTAGTGTTCCCTAATGTTAATATTTAATCGTTAAAAAAACTAACTTCTTAACAGAGGGAGGAAATCACATCAAGTAATGAAGCAGCATTCAGATAAAAAAATAATTTGAGTACACGAGAATTTTACCCAAACCTTCCGTTGCTATTTTTTCCTAAACTTTTTCAACGCGGAACAAACTCCAAAAACAAACGAAATTCATAACTGTCGTTCACTTTTTATAAACAAAATTCCGTCCGTCAGTATATTTGAAGTTTGAAAAACGTGATAAAGTTCCAGCAGCTTATCAAGTCCATTGTTGGAAAATAGCACCCGCGCGACAAATCGAAGCTGAAAACAACTCTTGTGTAAAGGATAACGATCGCACTACAGAATTCCAAATATAGTTTGGCTGTTAGTTGGTATTCTGGCGGAAGTGGAGCCAACGTCTAAATAATCTGGCACAGACGCACACTTCTGTTATTAAATAATCGATTAGGTTACGCCGTCTGGCAATTGTTACATTCACAAATATGCTTCAAATTATATCGGATCGTCGCGTACTAAATTCCCATGTTGGTGCACTTTTTAGTGCACACCGATTACACTGGTTAACAAAATTTAAGCTTCGTCGGATCACGCGACTATTTTGTGTTTTCTTAAGATATATTAATTAGCATCAAATTCTGAGCAGCAAGTTTAGAACATCCAGTGACGAAAAAATAGTCATATTTGTTTGAAATCAATTTAAAATAGCAATAAACATGAGATGCACGCCATTATTCAACACATGTGTAGAAGTATATGAGAAAAGTGGTATGAGAATTTTCGCAGAGTAATTATGTTTTAAATTCCCTTGATCCCCTACAATAGTTAGATTATTTCTTTTTGAACATACTGATTGTTTAAAAAAAAATTAGACGAGTCTTTCATTGCAACTAAAATTTACTTAGAAAATAGCCATATCGAATTTCCACAGAATAACAATTATTAAATACTCTCGCTTCGTTATAAATAGCTATCAATTTCATTTTAAAGATATTCTAGAATATTTAAAGAAAATTCCAATCAATTCTATCGTTTATTTTCTCAAAATATTCTGTCATTAAAAAAAAGGGAGCAAGAGTTATACAAAGAAAACTCCGAAAGAATATACATATGTATTCTTATAAAAATCAAGCGAATCCTGAAGCAGATAAAATAAAATGTCTATGTGTGGAAAATGAAAGTGTATATTTTTTATAAATTTAGAATGGTTCCTTTAAAATATATTAGGGTATATATAAGAAAATGCACACATTCCCTGCTTGTCTGAAACTGGAATATTAGAATCTTGAAGGTGGTACGGAACCCATAGTATGCGAGTCCAACTCGCACTTGACCAAATTATTTCTTCACTAGTTATCTAAAACCTGCTGCCCATAATTTGTTGCTAAGAATTTGCTGCTAATTTCAGCCCCATAGAAATAGAAATTTTACAGAAATAATGAGATAATGCTCCAAAAGAGTAAAAAATATAAATCAATATCAACGAAATAACCCTCCCCGGTTTAGTGCATTTTAATTGTTCAGAGGTAGACGGCTAACATTCTTGGATTTCATTTAGCATCATAAGTTTTTCAAGTAGTTTCTGAATGATTGAGGAGGTAGATAGCTATTTTGATTTTTCATTTTTTGGGCTTTCATTCCTCACAATGGTTTCTAAAAATTACAGATACCTTAGGTAATTTAAAGGTGTAGTACAGAACAGCAATTTATGGAAACTGTCGGAAAAAATTTCTCGCAGGATTCACTAAAGTTTCGTTTCCTCATCAGCAATTGTTGTCAATTCACAATTATTGCAAGATAAGTCTAGCGAACTAATATTTCTAAAAACTCATTCACAAAAAATATTGATCGACAACGATTCCTGATAAGGACTCGAAACGTCACATCACACAGATAATCATACAATATACATCCAAACATATACAGGAAAATCATAAAACAACTAATGTTCCGATCAGTTTCCACAAATTGCCCTTAAATACTACTCATTGATTTTCAATTACCTAACTTGTCTGTATTTTTCAGAAATCAATGTGAGGACTCAAAATCCAAAAAATATACAATCAAAATAGCTATTTACCATTTTACCATTTTTGAAGTGCCTTGATGGAACCTCCCTTCCTGTTCACCTCATAAATCCCCTACATTCTATGGAAAAAAACCAAGTGGGAGACAACTTTAAGCGATATACTGCAATTAAATGTTTTGTAAGTCAATAGCCTAGTCTCTATAGTGGTTACTCTCATGGTTACCAAAAACAGTAGTTTTAACACACTACCATGCTGAGTCTCCCAAAATTTCAATTTTTTCTTCTAAATCTTTATGTTTTATTAATTCTCTATTTGAGATCGTACTCATACTGAAAAGACAGCTTTGCTTTTAGCACCAGTTATTCTGGAGACTATTTCTTTCAAATACAAAAATCCATAAGGCCTAAATATATTAGAACGCTCCACAAGTGGCAAACAGTTACGCCGGTATTAGATTGTCAAAGATCTTTGATTGGATATAAATGTCAGAACAAATTTCATTAATTGACATATTACACTACATCAAATATTTGATCAAATATTTTCTATTCAAAATGGGTAATATATGTAATTTTATGATTGTTTGTGCTACTGTGGTGTGTTTTTATGGCTATAATTTTAGAACTGAAAAAAAAATAATGGGCGCCTAAAAAGTTCACTATTGATAAACTATTGTTTATTAATAGTGGACCTGATAAGCAGAACTCCTTATTAGGAGTTTAAGCAAAATGTTAATTACGATTGTTATTGGATCAACTGTTGGAATTTTTCCAATAGGGCGTAGGTGACCTTCATAGATAACCACAAACTGTCAGCAAACCGTCGCAGCAAACAACCTTACACCTAAACTTATTAAAAGAGCCAAGACAGATGGCAAGAATGCCAAAATAATTAATTATAGATGTTGATACTATAATTGTCTATTGCTAAAGAAATGCACAAATGAAGAAATTATTAGTATAGAGAATCCACCTACATAAATTTAGTCGAGTACAACACTGCGTTTCATTATCTATATGGATGTGTGATATAGCTCACTATTTAATCCGTCAAGTTTTCTTCAAAAGTCTTTGTACGTCCACACAATGGTACCAACAATTTTTATTGTTGGCAGTTAATCTCTTGTTTTTATTTTCTATATAACATTATACAAAATCAACGGTCTTCATACTCAAATAATAAAATTTTTGCTGTACAATTCTATAATAAACTTCGGAGGCGTATTTATTTTCACTGACAATTAACGTCAAAAATCTTTGATCAAATATAGGAAGTCTCGTGTAAATGTGATCAAAGATATATGTCAAATAAATATTTTGTCAAATATTAGGTATTACAGTATCAAATACCTTTGACAAATGTGTTTGATCAAATACATTTGATCAAATATTTGACAATGTAATAGCAGTCTTAACATTTTATTGTCCAGTAACTAAAGATCTGGCTCTGGCTATACTTTTTTTCCAATAGTGATTTTCATGTCCCCACCCTAAAATATATAACCTAGTAGGGCTATAACTTTCAAATTACCACAGATCTTGAAACAATATCTATTATATTGTGTTTTTCAAGTAGTCATTTCATAAATTTCTTTCATACTAGTAGCGTAGAACTGTTTTTAGATTCGTTTTGGATGTATTGACAAAACAAATGCCACTGAGAGGGAACTAAATCTTTTTACATCATGGCCATAGCCTGGCTGTCGTGTGGTGATTTGATCAGCCCCTAAAAAGATTATGGCTATAATGCCAAAAATGAACTTGGCATTGTATTAATGCAGCCAGATCAAAAGAACACTTAATACTATAGATATGCCTATTACGAAAACTCTATAATTTAACAAGTGTACTCTAGAAAAATATATAGGACAAACAAACCTCTACTAATCATTAAAATGCTAGTTGAAATATAGGATTGTAGCGTTTAGAAATCGAAGCAGTTTATGTCCACGTACAGTTTACACGTCGAAAAGACAGAAACGTTACGTTCTCTGATATAGGAAAGCGAATTTAGTATATTAAGCACATCGAACAGTTTATTGTGAGTTTATGGTGTGCGAGTGCATTCTGTTTTGGAAAGCCGACTTGGTTAATATTAGTCATAAAAAATATTTATGGAGGCCGTTTCTTTCCGGGCATCCTTTTAAAGTTCAAAAATGAACTAATGAGCTTGAATTTTTTTTAGAAGATGAGTGGAACTCCATTTTTTGAACGGACCATATTATGATTGGCCTAATTTGTAGAAGTAGGTCATATGTTACCGTGTAGATATTTTCTAGTAGGATCCTATTTGTAGAGTTTGGATATTTATCAGTTGGGCCAATTTTATAGTTTAACCGATTTCGTATTGGGATATTTTTTACCGTTTAGCTGGTTGTTGGTTGGAACAATTTTGCCGTATAGCCATATTTCTGTTATTAGAGGTATGATGGATATTTTACCACACATCTCGAACAGTTTGTAACACATTAGATAGTTACGTTATGAAGTACCGAGTGTACTAATTATGGTTTATAGTACGCAACCGTAAAGTGAAGGTTACCATGTTTTAAGAATGGTATTGAATGTTTTTAGTTTTCGTTTTTGATGGTGATAAGGTTTGGATGTTAAACTATATTTTGGATGGATTCAATGGCTTGGAGTTTTCATGAAGACAATACTGGAAAATTAACCAAGAAATACAGATAATTTTTTGGTTCTTATATAGTATAACGTTTTTCAACATAAAATGTACAAGGTATGATTTAATACTGTCGACACCTTTTTACCTATATCTCATTAAATTGTTTTGCAATTGCACAAGTGAAAATATTGGATATAGTGCTATAATACCAGATTTATATGAAGGAATATATTACTGTAAAAAAATTCATGTTAGGGAGCAATTTTTTCTAAATATATGTATGATTCAAATTCCTGGCACCTTTAAATAAAACTTCAGTTTTTTTTTAACCTAACCCACTTCCCTAAATGTTCCCGACGAAGAGCTGCCGTTCGCCCATGTGAGCTAATTGAGGTAGATTCTTGTCTTGGAGATGTGTGAGTGTTTAGCATTAATACTTTGTTGAAGTTAAAGGATGCGTCGAGTTTCAAAAAATCAAGTTTTCAAAAATGAAATAGTTAGATTTTTTTCTTGTGGGGGAGCCAATAACTTGCAAAGAGTTTTTTTTTATTTACTTCTGTCCTGAGAAACCATACGCCACTTATACACATGAGATTGCTAAACGTAGCAACAGATTTGTTATATGTAAAAATAAAAAAGCCTTTTCATGTCTAACCTTTACTTTCTGCAGCCAAGAATTTTTTATAAATAGTGAGTACTCCCGAAATTAACAAAATAGTTTTTCAAAATTACTCACCATACCAGTTGACACCTCGTATAAAGCTTAACAACAAGAGAAGGGCATTAATAATACGTAAACACAAAATTGTTGTGTGCAATCAAGTGTGTCGACCCAGAATCTATATTAAACGTTAAGCAATATCTGGAGTTAGCTTAAATCAATTCCTCAATTACAATTTATAGATCAGCACACTTTAACGAACATAACAGTTGAGCAAACGACTAAGGAAATGCTGATTAGAAGTCAGAAATTGATTGGACCCTTAAACGTCAGTAACTTCACGAATGTTGACGTCAAAGCAACGCCTTTGGGGAATAATTAACTGATTACTTAGACCGAATGCACAAAATTATACAAAAATGCTTCAAGCTTGATAATAATAGTAAACCCAAATGCTGACAAAATTGACTAATTTAGTATTTTTATTTATTATTTATCGTTTATATTGAGAAACTTGGGAAAGCTCTTTCTTATCTATTTCGTAAAATTAAGAAGAAATATTAAAAAAAGGTCACGACATTCTCATTTGGGAAATAGTATCCGATAGATTCAAGCAAAAATACTGCAAATCGCTTAGGTACCTACACACAAAGAAAAAAAAATGTAAACGTTTTGTATAAATTAATTAAATTAAATATTATATTTTTGAAGTCGGTGCCAATCCAACCTAAAATCCTGCATTCCTTAATTTATATTTGTCTCTCGTGTCGTGACGTGACGCGTCAGAACCGTATCGGTTTCATGCATTTTGTATTATCCTGTTTATATTAGTAATATGCGATGTGTCGTAATGGCTTGTGTCGTGTCGCATCAGATGCGATCTCGATCTGCATCAGAGCGATTGAACCTTAGAACATAAATTATTCATTGTTTTGTGCATAGAGATAATACCTAAACATAAGAGTGCTTGAGGTATGGGCGCCTGTACACTTAGAGCAAGTATCTTCTGAGGCTAGAAAGAGAGAGCAATAGAGACAGTAATAGACTATTTGACTTGGTGGATAGAAGAGCCAATGAACAACATGCTGATCGTATTTCATTGGAATTAGTTCGCAACCGAGTGAAATAGCCTCTTGCCCTCTATATTGCCCTCTCTCTCTTTGGTCTTACCACGACATTTCTGCACTGCAGACTATCTCCAGGAAGTATACGCTCTAAGCCTGTACAAGTCTACTCGTAACACTGAATAAGAGAAAAAGGAAACCGAGTGGACGTATTTGTCTCTCTAGAGCTGCAAGCAATAGCTAAATGTCACCTGACTGACGTAAACAAGCATATAATTTTGAGTTTCTCTCACGTGCATTTCATTCTTCTCGGGAACTAACGTACTTTACATTTAAGTATTATCTCTGTGGTTGTGAGGTTTTGTCAGACGGCGTCAGAACACGACTTATAAATGTGAACACAAACCATGACGTCAGAGAGCATCACAACACGACACGTCAGACAAATATAAATCCGCCTTTACTTACCTACTACTTCATGAAACTTGATTGTTGCTTTGTATCGACTTAAAAAATATACTAAACAGGTAATTAATTTGTATAAAATGAGCAACCTTTTATTGTTTACATATTTTACTTTGTGTGTAGGTACCTAACAACAGTTAATGTGTCTAGTGCTTTGTTGTCTTAGTTATTTTCAACTTTTTAGTTTTTTTTTTAAGTCTGCTATTTGTTTTTGAATATTTCATTTTCAACTTTTTAGTGATGTTTTGAGCTTGAGCAGGCTTTAATTTTTATTTATTATTTTGTTTGTATAACCTTAATAAACCGGGACCAGGTAACACAGGTTGCCACTGAATTTTCTGTTAGATCGGGAGTCGGTGACTACGAAAGCTCCGTCTTCCAAAATCGAAAAATTTCCATGCAAATCGGTATATAAACAAAATGAGCTTTGTAATCGTTGATTAAACGAGCCGGAAAAATGTTATTATACTATACTACCTATATGCTTGCGATATACATAGAAAATTTTCAAATTCACGATAAAAATTTTCAGTGTTCCCGGACTATTACGTTGGAATTCAAATATTCGATGGTATTTTTGACAGGAATATTTGATTATTCGGCGAATTTATGAAAATCTTACAAATAGTATTGTGTTTTGGAGAAATAAACTAATATATTACGTATAGTGGTCAATTTCGATGCAGATAAAGGTGGAGTTGTACTCGTTCTCCTAGTGTTAGCTGTGTATTTAACTGGGTTCAAAATCTATACTGCCCGGTAAGTAAATCTTGTATACAAAATATATTCTGAAAGCACATAAAATGCACTTCACTTAGCATATTCAATTTTCGTGTAAATTGTAACAGTAATGCTTGTGAATGTTGGCTTAAAACGACTCTGTTCCTTCAGATGTTTTGCCAGTTGCACATCTAGTCAGAAGAAAAATAATAACAGCAAACTGGTGAACATTAACTTCATAAATCAATGGAATAATGAATCGATATGCACGGATACTAATGAGTTAATGAGTTAAATAAGGACATAATCTTGTGTCCCCATTTCAAGAAAATCCTGGATCTGCCCATCTGCCTTGACAGCTACTGTCAAGGTTAAGCTGGTTGTTTGCCGCATATTCACACTTTTAATGTAATATTTACTAGCATTCAAACCAAATTTCTGGGATTTTAACGAAAATCCAAGATTGTTAAATTGAGGTGCATTATGTAAGTTGTCAAAATATATTTAGCGTATCCCCATCGGATTGACGTAGTTAATAAGACTCCCGTTGCAAAATATCTCTCCAAATTATTTAAATTAGAATTCTTCAAAAACTACTGACTTGACAGTATCCATTCCCATATAAACGGAAACTCATAAGCTATTATTTTCTAGTTATGTTCCAATTGTACAAGAAAGTAATAAATTTTGAGAAAAATGTATTTTTTACCAGGTTTTCCGATGTTTCTCTGTGAGAATTGAGCTTCATAAAACTGGCAGTGCCAAATCGGCAAACATTAAAAAGATATATCAGGGCATTTGTTGCTAATTAGATGCTAAAAAATCGATTTTGTTGCTCAAACCAATCTCGAGAAATCGTCAACAGTGGCAGCCTTACGTAAAGGTAGCAGGGAAAATACCTAAATATAAGACAATCCAAAAAAATTGTCCCAAATTTGTTGCTGTAAAACACAACTATGAAAAATTATATAAAATATCGATTGTGTTGGTCGAACCGATCGTGAGAAATCAATTACGTAAAGGTAATCGGTTTGGGCGACTATTTTTTAACAATTAATTAACAACAAATTCTGATTTTTTTTTTAATTTTTAGAGGGGTTTTACAGTAACAAGTTAGCAACAAATTTTGATTTAGTCGTTGTTATTTGATTATCTGATAATTTGGTATTTTTCTTGCTTTCTTTTCGTAAAGCTAGCATTGTTGTCGATTTCGATTATTTATTTTTATTTTTAGTGGGTTCCTACAGCCACAAATTAGCTAGAAATTTTGGTCTTTTCTCAATAAAACCTGGTATTTTCAGTTGCCAAAAAATGCCACAGGTGTTTAATGGTCTTTTCTTGAAGCAGGTACATCGCATAAGACATACAACATTGTTACCAAATCTTTATTCATACTAAATTATACAGGGTGTTTAACAATTCATAATTTTCACTTTCTTTATTTTTCAGCAACTTTGTAAAACCGGCAAAATGAGCCACTGAATGATCAGATTAGTAATTGTGTATTTATTATTTTAACCATTTTAATTTCAGATAATTGCTTGAATGACGTAGCTTGAATGACGTATGGAAATTGAAGTCGAAGCTTTAAAGGTTATTTATCTTTTCTGATGCTGAAATTGAAAATCACAATAACCATTAAAAAAGGTAGTTAAAGGGATCATTTATTTTAAAGTATATATTTTGTGCACTTTCTAAATATAGCCAACCGTTTATGTTTATCGCCAAAGTTCGTGAAGATCTAAAAACTGTATAATATTATTTTTTGCAATTTTTAACAGTCATAATTAACAAATAAAAAAGTGTTAAGACCTTTTTTTTAACAGTTATATGAAGTTCCTCCTCCAGGAAAACCCAGTCAAATACCGATGGAATTTTTTCTTGCAAAAATAGATTTAAATAAACTATATAAAAAATAAAGATCCCTAGCACTACCCTGAAAAGAAGCTTCGGATGATTTTTGTCGGAAGTCGAAATTGAACCGAAGGTCGCCAAAGACGAATGTTCAGTCGGAACTTATTGCGAAATATAAAAGCTATAAACCAGTTAAAATCTGGTTATAACCACTGTACTTAATGAAGGGAGTCTAACTTTAAACGAACAAAAAAAAATACACGTTTTCAGCCATTATTTCATGTTTGTGACCTCTTGCATTTTCAAATGTTTTAACCCACAAATTAATATTTACACTTGTAATGCACCGACACAGCTCGGATAGTTGAGAAATCAAGTAATATAAAAAACTGTCTCATTACAGAGTTAATAAAAAAATTGAAAATTTTCCGTTTTCCTAGAAATTACTAATAGAATAACACAGACAAATTGAGAACCTCCATATTTAATGAATTCGATTAATTTACTTATTTTCGTTCAACTTCATCCTGTTTTCGCATAAATTCACCCTAGAATTCGAATAGTGATAGATTATACTCCTCCGTCAAATTTATCGTAAAATATCAAATTTAGTCCTAGTTTCTGAAAGACATTATGTCTCTGTATTGGAAAATATACGACCCCTTTAGGAACTTCAGTAATAGGATACAGTTGAAACTAGCCAACTAGTTAAGTTTTTCGGGTAATCTCCGTTTTTGAAGCCGATTTGGGACAGATTTTTTCTTTCACGTCAATTAAAAAAACACGTTGGGATCGTCCTTAATAGAATACACTTTAAACAGTTCTATTCAATTAAGCCATTTTCCAGTAGGTAATTGTTGAGCAAATATAAAAAAGATATTTACGGAAGAATTGAGAAGCCCCTACTTCTTTGAAGTCGCTTAAAAAACGAGCAGAAAAATACAACACGAGTCCTAAACTATGCACAAAATATAAATACTTGGCACAATTCTCAAAAGACTAATTGGAAATAAAGTTGACGTAAGGGTCTCACATAACTGTGTAAATTACTTAAGTAAAGATCTGGGGTAGGGTACAATGCCTCTGTTCCGGGATATAGTTTCATCATACTAATATTCTGGCTCAATTCCCCAGCCATTGTTGAAGCGAAACCAACTAAATCAAATTTATCAAGACTTGAGTCCTGAAAAGCATCACGCCCATTTAGGGATTATTTAGTGGAAATGTTTCTGTGTTTCTCATTCGGGATCTGCTGAGAAATGATACACAGATTAAATAAGCATACATCTATACCGGCAACCACAATTATTCCGTTAACTAATGTCAGTAATATAACTATCATTCAACTAATATGTAGGGATTTACACTAATAGCTCTGTTGCAGGAGCGTGAACTAAATCTGCAGTAATGACACTCGGATAATCTTATGGAATGAAGAACGAAAGACTAGGTAATTGAATGCATTTCGTTTATACGGATAAATTCGCTAAGACTATAAGTACCAGATTAGTTTTCTACCATTTTAACGTCAAACAAATATTTTTAATCCATGATTTTTTTTATTCCCTGCAATAAGTGATGTTTTCTATTACTCCAATTACCAATATTGTAAGTTTCTTTTTGACTTTCTAAGCTGATTATCAAGCAAATCATTGGTAAAAGAAATTTAAAAAGAAAATTTACCCAGTAGAATCCAAAATGAATGTTTCTTGAACCTCATTTTTTGGCAACAGAATGTCTATATTTAAATGTCTGTCAAGCCGGAATATCCATTTCGTATGGTCGAAATCTAACCTATACCATAAGTTATTGCTAATTCATTACGCTGCTAGAAAATTAATTGCCCCCCCCCTTTCGAGAAAAGGTCCGTTACTGGGAATTCCTTTAAAGCTTCCAGAACATGAAAGAGTTTCGCGATGGTTCGTGGACGTACCAGACAATTCCAAGATAAATATATAAAATGAACAGCTGGCGATAGGAGGCATGCAGTTTTCGCGGTCGTATTGTACAGTTAAGATAAAATGTAAATAGTAATTTCTGTGAATATAAACTATTGTGTTAAAGTAGTGGAAATAAATTAAAGTGAGTTGGACTGTGTTTTTAAATAAATCAAAGAACTGAACTGAACCCGAGTGTGAAAATAAAAACATTACATTATGGTTGTAGTGTAGCGGAGAATGGCTTTACGCAACCGGGCATGGTGGAATTAATTGCTAATTTATTGTTGGTATTTCGCGCAAAATACGATTTTATTGCTCCCCACCACTCCGAGGCTATTCCAGCTTGACCGTCAAGCTAGCATAGCCAGCCCGAGATCTCAGAAACAAAGGGGGTAGGGGGGTGCTCCTTGCCCCAACATTAATTGCTAAAACCTGGGCTATGAGAGGCTACCCCGCCATCATCCCACTCTCCCCCCCCCCTCACCAACCCCTATATCGAACTAATCCAAATTCCATTAATAACCATATACCAACAAATATTCTAATATTGTAATTGGTATTGTATGTAAATCATTCTGTTGTATAATGGCAAAATATTGAATTCATATTTTCCATTTGCTCCTTTCATAACGTAGCGTTACTGGAACGTGCATGATTGCGAAAGAACCGGTGTAAAGGAAACTCCCTCTCGGGGTTGGGACAGCTATTACAATTGTAATAGATCTATTACCTTTTAGAGAACTTTTTACCCTATTACATTAATTTTATATTTAAGCTAAATCTATTACAATATTAGCTTCATCTTATCACCTTTCCACTCTTGACTTTTATTATTTGTTTTTGTTTTATTGCTGTAACTAACCTAACTCAGAAATTTTTTGAAAAGTGTAAATACAGAAAACTACTCTGTATTTTGCATTCTTTCCTTCCAGTACCTGTAACTGAAGGTAGAAAATTAATATTTTATGTCATTTTCTAGATGTGGCAGGTAGCAAATGCCGAATCCAGTGTATTTTGGAAAACAGATTAAGGATAAAAATTAATAAACCAAATTTTCATAAAAATGTTACCTGTGAATGGGGAAAAATGCAAATGATAATAATCCATTTTTACCTGCCTTCCCTCAAAGGTAACGAAATACTTCAATCTACAAAATATATAATTCTCAAAGCTCCACACATTTTTCCAAGAATTTTAAAACATATTATGTAAATAACAAAATTTTGGGAAAGAAGACTTTGAAAAAATTATGAATCGGGGCGATGATCCAATTTCAAGCTGTCCATCATATAATTTGCTAAAAATTTCTAGAAATGAGTATCATGGGAATTTGCAACATTTAGTAAGTCCATTCACCATAATTAAGGAAACAAATAGAAATCATGCATTCACTCTATTACGGTTCTGGCCTTCCGGGAAAATAAGGTTCTTAAGGGTTATTGTAATTAAAATTTTTTACTGGTACTGTTATAAATTAGTGCAAAATATGCAAATATTGATTTACTTAATGGTTTTTCATTTGCTTTAAGGACCTTCCTTTAATCGCTCCCGAATGCTAATATAGATGGTTTTAATGACAATAAACCTGATGTACCTACTTGTTATAAGAAAACCAAATTCTTATCAAAAGAAATCCCGATTTCTTATCATTAGAAATTCCTTTGCTTATTATAAGAAAATCAAATTCTTACCATACGAAAACCGCCTTTTTTATCGTAAGGCATCCGTAGCTCCCTTGGTTGCCGAGTTATTGGGCTGTCTATGCTAGTCTGACGGTCAAGCTGGAATGACCACCTTTTCTGGGAGGGGTAGGGAGAAATAATATCGTATTTTAGGCCAAATGCCAGCAATAAATTAGCAATTAAATCCACCATGCCCGCTTTGTCTTGCATATGGTTATTAACGGAATTTGGATTAGTTCGATATAGGGGTTGTGGCGGGGGACGAGGGGGATGGTGGAGGTGTAGTCTCTTATAGCCTGGATTTCAGCAAATAATTAGCAATTAATTCTGGGGCAAGGAGCACCCCCGTAGCCCCCTTGATTTCCGAAACATCGGGCTGGCTATGCTAGCTTGACGGTCAAGTTGGACGGTTTTCTTGGAAGGGAAGGGGAACCAATTAATTTTCTAGCAGGGTAATAAATTAGCAAAAAACTAGCAATAAATTATGGTACAGGTTAGATTTCGGCCATAAGAAATGGATATTCCAGCCTGAAAGACCTTAACTTGAAATCTGTCGGAGGTTGGAGAGGAATGAAGAGCTGTATAATTACTTCCTGAGTATTCTATAAAAAGGTAAATACTTTCGATCTGTTTGTGATAGTTCAATTATTAATACGAGCACCAAACCTTTATTTAAACACTCAACGCCGTTTCAACAACTCTAAATTGTCATCATCATCAGGAGTAAACCAAACTAAATCTAAATTACAATTTTCTCTAATTTATACCTACCTGGTGCAAAACTGTGTTTACACATTAGTAGTTTGTATTTTTATGATTTCTCTGGAATAACACCACAGTTATTATATTATAGTCTGTATATTTGAAATACTCCGTCTGAAGCAGGTAGACTAACACCAAGTACTGTAATTCCCAAGAAATCATAAAAACACAAACCAGAGATGCTACAACTACCGTTCAGAAAACAACATTACTATGGTATTTAAGTTAATAATTTGGTCAAGTGCGAGTTGGACTCGCATACTTAGGGTTCCGTACCACCTTCAAGATTCTAATATTCCAGTTTCATACAAGCAGGGAATGAGTGCATTTTCTTATACTTACCCTTATATCTTTTAAAGGAAGCGTTTTAAATTTATAAAAAATATACACTTTGATTTTCTACACATAGACTTTTTATTTTATCTGCTTTAGGATTCGCTTGATTTTTATCACAATACATATGTATTAAATTTTCTAATTTGGCCCCCAAAAAGTAACATTAGAGTTTTATTTTACTAATAAATTTTCAGAAATGCCTTTTATAATCTACTGTCCGAGTTTTGAGGCTGTGTAGATTGGAGGAAAAACGGCAAAATAGGTCAAAGTTTAAATTATAAATTATTAAATATGTTATTCAAATTATTTAAAAATATAAATAAAATATATTTTTCAAATTTTAAATAGTGTAGTTTCTAAAGTGGGAATTAAGTCGATGTTTAATATTTTTAATATCTTTTATACAAATGATTTAAAAATATATCATATTTGTAATTCACATAATGAGCCTTTTATCTGATATATTACATGATACCTTTGAAAATTGAATCTTTATTTTCCATTTAATTGTATAATTTGTCTCTTAAATTACTATGGGGGTTTTCTAGTAGTTTATTTTCCGTTTAATAATAATAGAATTAGGTATTTTTTTCATATTTTTCCTATAAACAAAAAAAATGAGGTCTTAGAGTTTGGGGAATAACTTGGAGAATGGGTAATTTTTTTAAAACATTTTTTTAATATATTTTAAAATATTCATTTTAAAAAAATTAAAAAAATATATTTGTACCTATTCGTCATAATGAGCCCTGGAATTTGATATATTACATGAACCGTTAGAAACAATTATAATTTTTTATTTTCCATTTAATTCTATAATTTGCCCCCCAAAATGAATATTAGGGGTTTCTTCTTATTTTTTCAGTAAAGTTCAGGTGAGGGGCTATACTTCCAGTTTTTCAAAATTTTTCAGCTTATGGTTTCGGAGATAAGGGGGGTGAATGGGTAAATTTTTTTATATTTTTGTTAATATCTTTTAATTAATTTATTTTATAAATATAGAAAAAATATATTTGTTTTCTTCATCATGAGCCCTTTTATTTGATATATAACATGCTGGGTTAGAAACAATTTTAATTTTATATTTTCCATGTAATTCTATAATTTGCCCCCAAAAAAAAATATTAGGGGTTTTTCCTTTTTTTGCCAGTAATGTTCAGGTAAGGGGCTATACCTCCATTGTTTTTTCAAAATTTTCCAGCTTATGGTATCGGAGATAGGGGGATGGGTAAAATTTTTATATTTTTGTTAATATCTTTTAATTAATTTATTTTAAAAATATGAAAAAAATATATTTGTTTTTGTCATAATGAGCCCTTTCATTTGATATATAACATGATGGGTTAGAAACAATTTTAATTTTAATTTTCCATTTAATTCTATAATTTGCCCCCTCAAAATAAATATCAGGGGTTTCTCCTTAATTTTCCAGTAATGTTCAGGTGTAGGGCTATACCTTCATTTTTATTCAAAATTTTCCAGCTCATGGTTTCGGAGATAAGGGGGGGGATGGGTAATTTTTTTAATATTTTTGTTAATATCTTTTAATTAATTTATTTTAGAAATATGAAAAAAATATATTTGTTTTCGTCGTAATGAGCCCTTTCATTTGATATATAACATGATGGGTTACAAATAATTTTAATTTTATATTTTCCATTTAATTCTGTAATTGGCCCCCCAAAATTAAAAGTAGAGGTTTCTCATTATTTTTCCAGTAAACTTCAGGTCAGAACCTATAAATCTAATTTCAACCTCTTCCGTCCAGTAGTTTAGGAGAAAATGGCTGTGATATGACAGAGGCAGAAATCCTGAGTGATATTATAAGGGTATCCGTATATTGTATATATGGAACCCTAATAATCTTTACGATAATAGTTTTCTTATAATAACTGATATTTATTGTCATGGCATCATTAAACCAACTAACTTGCATTTTCGAAATTGTAACCCCATATTGCCACACCTTCAAAATTTAATTAACATAATTTAACACTTCCATATGTAAAAATTTTATAAGTACTTAATATTTCTCTTCAAATTTTATTAAATTTCCTTAGAAATAATTTAACACCTTCAATGATTTTTTACTTTAACACGATGAAACACATTTAACATTTCACAACTTTAAAGTAACATCCTGGCACATGTTGCTTCGTAGGTCCTCAAACTGTCCTTTGGGTAATGCTTTTATAAAAAGGACGTCAGTTTCTTTCTTTGTCCTTATAGGATGAAGTGTAAATTGGTTATGTTGAAAATTTCTCAACTACATAGTGACATTGGATATCTACATATTATATATGTTGTGATGAATAGATGGATTTTTAGGTAACTCAATTGCATTTGAATTGTCTATCTAACATAAAATTGTTGTCTTCTTTATGTTACATAAATCTATCACTACTATTATTAATGAACATTATATGCATTCTTGTAGCTTAACGTTCAGCTATGTATTCTGCATCTAGCTTCTGTTCTATTTCCATAATACCTAAAAAGATTCCAATACTGGATGGATTCACTTACTTCAAAGTCCTCTTTTCATACATGAAGGACATTCTTCTGCAGTTCATTTATGTTGGGTAAGTAAGAGTCCATCATCTATGAAAACAGCAATTATTATGCACCTCTTGTACTGAACGCTTTTGAAAACACATGGGACTGCATTATTTGCAAACAATCTATGTTGTTGCACCCTATAATCCAACTTTTGGAAGACTATTTGAACCCATAAATACTGTTTCTCAATTTACAGACTTTTCAGTGCAATCTGTGGAACCATCTAACGTAAACATATCAGCATCCAGTTTTCCATTTATTATGAAATTTGTTTTATTTGTAATTTTTGTAGTGCCCTTTTTTTAGTCTTATTTATTTGACAAAATGAATGTTATAACACTTCCAATAATCAGTAAATATCAAATAACAAACGCTTTATCGCGTAAATTTTTAACATCGAGGCAAATCACCTTATAGATAACTGTTAATTTGAACAGTTACTAAACACTATTTATCCACATTTGAGTACTCAAGTGATGCTTGTAATATAGATGGTTCATTCTCCAATGATAGAAATAGATTTTTCATACCCAGATCGATGTTAAAAATTTAAGCGATAAAGCGTTTGTTTGTTTTTATTTTGTCAAATAAGACTAAAAAAGGGCTTCCCGAAAATGCCTTCGAGTTCATTCCGGAATTGGAAACCATACACGTTGGTCTATGAGAAGTGACAAACTAATTATCTCGAACTGGCAACGATATATAAAAGCGAGTGCCTGATGGGAGAGGCAGAAGTTGAGTGGATGGCAACTCTGAACATGTGTCTGATGATAGTCATCGCTGTTATTGTAAATAAATATTGTGAGTAATTTTGGTCAAATGAAGACGTTTATATTGAATGTAAAAATGTTATAAGTGAGAGTCTGTAATAATCTATATATAAATAGGCAAAGACAAAACCGTTAGGTACCATTTTCTCCTTTGTTTCTCAACCGAGTTTCTTTATTTTTGATTTGTTTAGTAGCTATTGACGACTTCCAATGCAGAATATATAAAGAATCTTTAATTATATCTTTTAAAATAAGTAATTTAGAGATAAATTATTAACGAAATTCAAGTGAGTGGCGCCCACTATGAACAAGTAGCTTAATCTAATGTTAATTTGACAGCAGTCAACAGTAATAATCCAATTGTGGACAATCGTAACGAGGTATAAAAAATATTACTAAGTAATATAATCGACTTTTACTTACAAAGATGTATGCTGTAAAAGCCGTCTTTTCTATCATTTATGACTAATTTTTTACAATAACCATGACGACAGCAATTACTTAAGTGACCAAATAGAATGTGTTTATATGAAGTTTGCGCTTTTGCAGAAGAATCCAGATCAAAAGTATTATGTAAGTACACAATTTAGAGACTCTAAAGTTAATTGATACATTTAGTTTCCCAACCTCAAGAGTTAAGTATGAACATTCTTTCAGTCATGAATGTCTCACAAATCTAATAACAATTTGTATATGCATCCATTATCAAAAGGTACTCAAACGCTCAGGAGATGCCATATGCAAATATGTTTTTAATAACTTATATTTATGCCATGTGTAAAGAAAACTTGAATAAGTATTACAGTATTAGCAATAAAATAAGTGGAATCAATTTGCAGTTTTATTTGATATTAAGGTAATCTTATAAATTAATTTTAACGTCTCATCTAAAAATCAGCAGTCAGTCAGAAATTGTTTTAACGAGATGTGATATGCTGCAAATATATTTTTTCTTATTTAGGTATCTAATAATATAATACCTATAATGTTTGTTTTGTTTCCATGCATCTTATTTATATGTAATTCTCGCAATCGGCCCTACGATTTTGTCGAAATTACATTTCGGGGTTTTGCCATGTACAAATCTGAATTAATCGTATTATCGAGAAAGAACGAGATTGAGACAATTATGTTTCATTCAATACAGGGTGATGTTGTAACCTACTTGAGAATAAAACTGCTCTAGAGAAAATCATTCAATACAAATTGATGTGTAGGATCTTACAATAATTGTATCACTACTTGATAGTTTTATAGCATTACATTTTTACAGTTGAACCTTTCAAGATTTTAAAGTAAAAAGTGCTAGTTAGGCGATTTTTGGATGGGTAAAAAGTTATGTGTTCTTATGTTAATTTGAGACATTCAATGAAGTTGCCTTGAGCAGTTACATATGCATATAAATTGACTGAGATATAAGGCCGCTGTAGTTATAATTATACAGGGTGATTCCAGAAATACTAGATACCAAATGTTTTATTGGGTGGCCCATAAACAGTTGCATACACACAGTGTATTACATATATATTGGGTAGTCCATGGGCAGTTACATATACAGGGTGGTGGAAATATATTATAAAGTGGAATTATTATAATATTTTAATAACTGTTAGAGAGTAGAAATTAAACTGAATCAATTCATCTTGAGACAAATTAGACCAAATATCCGATTATATGTATACTGTATGAACCTAGAAACATTTTTGATAAACCTTTGAATTTACGAGTAAAGCTCGGGCCTTGTACTATTAATTAAACATACAAATGGAAACTGAATAAGTATTAGTAGTAAAATGATACAGATTATTTTGCAATTTCTATTCAAATAGAATTGTGATTAACGTTTATTTGTTATATTATCCTCCCGGTTAACAGCTGAATTATTTAATTTTAACAAATTTCATGTTGTCTAAGTGTTTATTGGGAAATAACACCACACTTTAAAGGAAATTGCTGTATATTCCAAACGTTTCGGGGTCTAGATCAGACCCCGTTGTCAATGGCTAAGAAACTACGGATTAAAAAGGTAAAATTCCAAGATATAAATTTAAATATTTGACAATGTTTATTATTTGATTAACTACTAAGAGTTAGTTACGTCAAAAATCAAATAATAAACATTGTCAAATATTTAAATTTACATCTTGGAATTTTACCTAACTAACTCTTAGTTACGTCAAAAATCAAATAATAAACATTGTCAAATATTTAAATTTACATCTTGAAATTGTACCTTTTTAATCCGTAGTTTCTTAGCCATTAACAACGGGGTCTGATCTAGACCCCGAAACGTTTGGAATATACAGCAATTTCCTTTAAAGTGTGGTGTTATTTCCCAATAAACACTTAGACATTGAAAATTATGCCACAAGTATCCTTCAGAAAACAAAATTTCATGTTAACTAAATTTTTGTCTTTAATTTCCACTTACTGCCTCTTTGCCATACCTTATATCATTAAGCTAAGCATTAAGAATGTGCTCACAAATAAAGTCCTATTAATTACATATGAAAAACAAGTTGAATTTTGTTAGGAATTGACACAATTGGTCGAATTTCGACCACTGGGCTATCGCTATTATACTAGCGATCGCTAAGTGCACTAACTTGCACTGTCCTAATCTAACAATTTGACAATTACTCTCTTCGAGGTGTCATTCCTTTGTACGCAAGACAATATATATTATATATAAATATAATATATATTGTTTCTGGTTAGGGAACCTTCATCAGTTGCGCTTCCCACAATTGAATGTCCTCTCGAACACTTATTTATGCATTTGATGCATTTAGTTAATTTGACAATTAACCGGCAATTAGTCTGGTTTGTGTGCGGAACGACGTTTCATGTTAGCTGTAATTAATCTCAAAACAGTTGCCCCGCCTGCGTGGCCGTTATAGTACTCAAGTAGCCTTCATTCCTGGCCCAGACTTATATAGTAGCGGTATATATACCGTGTACAGATTTGAATTAAATATTATTTTATATTTTTAAATATATTTATTTGGTGATAAATTAATTCAAAATTTTGCTAAACCAAATGCATTTGTTATATTGATACACTTTACAGATTTAAGCAAATCTAACTGTTAACAAATGTTATAATTCATTCCTATTCGTTGGTTTTACATAAAGTATTTTTAAATATTGCAGCTTTATAATTTGAAATTTCAGATAAAAACTGCCGAAGGGATTTTTATCGTATTATTTTATCGGGATCGCATTTTATTTCCAAATAAAAACTTCTAGCAAAACTCTGTATAATCCCATTAACTTGTTGAAAGTTCCAAATGGATTAGGCCGATGAGGTAATGTTATTTTAAGCGGATTACCGCAGATACTTTACCTTGGATGATTTTAGATCAATATTAGATTTTCCATTTTCACGGCTTAGATAAAAATTTAAATTCACTTTGTAGAAATTGCCGGTCTTTCTTTTCCCCCCTTAACATTGTGTTTTTGAAATAATCTATTTATCTCCCTTGAGGAGCCGAACTATAACTTCACATAAATTGCTGTATTTCCTTCACGAAAGAGGAAACGAGAAAATCTATATCTCATACGTCTCATCATTTGTTCTCTATATAAACTCAAAATCGCGAAGGAGACAAAGGCTCCAAAACATTCAGCTCATAGAGTTGTTCATCTTGTTTTGTTAAGACAAGAGAGATATTTAAATTTGAGTCGTGTCTCTCTGCTATGAATTATTTCGTACGCAATGGCAAGGGATAGGATCACAGACAGAGGAGAAATACCCCGCATTCCTAGCTTTGTGCGACATACCTACATTGAACTGGTTTCCTGTATAGCAGGGGTTCTGAAATGAACGAACTTGTGCTATGTAGAAAAATAAATATTCCTATTACGCTTATGAATTCTTATATAGAAAGGGCTTTTCAAAACGAGTTTTAGGAAAATGTTAATCTAAAAGGAAAACCGATATATCCTATAGTTGATGAAAATAACTTTAATATTACATTATTAGATAATTACCGTATTAGTACAAAGAATTTATAGACCAATCAATAGAGCAAAAATTAACTGATAATATGTAAAAAATACTATCAGGATACCAACTGTGCCATCACATTTACAAAGATTCCTAGCGATATTTTGCTATGTTTTCCACTCGCAACTATGGTTTTTTACTTTGTTATAAACAATTGAAGCAAGAAAATTACGTTTTTTTTTTCTTAGCATGTTTATAAAATAAAAAATAATGAACTAATCTCAATGGTGTCAACAGCTCGACTATAAAGCATGAAAATACCAATGAAATGAGCCCAGGCTCTATCCGATTGGATCATTAGTAACAGGGAAAAACAAAAAATACTGAAAAATGTAGCATTTAAAAAAAATCGTATCTTCGTCACTTTAAACTCTGTAGAACTGGGCTTGTAGGAACTGATAGTAATTTACATCTATTTTGTGTATGCCAAAACCAGACGCTACCGGTTTATTAGTTTTTGAACAATTGTGATATAAACTTTTCTGTACACTATTTTTACATTGTGTCCCTATGCGTCATAGATAATCAAATTTCAATTTTGAAAGAAGTCGTTGAAAGTAGAGGTGTCATTCTACAAAGCCTCTATTCTCATTTTCACTAAATGTCTGTGAAATATCTCAAAAATGTTAGCAAATATGACAAAAAATGGGCGAGCGTATGAATGTACCCAAGGAGTGGGGAAACACGGTTGTTGAGGGGAAGCGTATAGTAATATATAGTAGAGGTACATACATAGATCCTTTTAATATTTAAAATCCTCACAAGTAAGAATTTTTCTAATGACCGCTCTCTTTTGATGTTCCGTAAACCCAAAATCCACAAATTAAAGCAAAAACGAGAAACCATTTACATATAAATATATTAATAAACAAACAGTTCTCATTTGATATAATAAAATCGAACAAATCACTCTGTATAGAAGTTTTTTGGCGATTAGATTCTTTCACCATCTGTCAGAGTGACAGTTACTATCGATAATAATTATTGTTAGCAGATCCCCTCAAGAACCGTGTTCCATCACTACTCGAACGCATTCATACGCTCACCAAATTTTGGTCATTTTTGCTAACATTTTTCGTATATTTCACAGACATTTAATGAAAAATGAAAATAGAGGCGTTGTAGAATGATACTTCTACTTTCAACATCTCTATTCTGAATTGATATTTGACGATCCATGTCTCATGGAGACACATTGCAATAATAGTGGACTTCAGATCGCAATTATTCAAAAACTAATAAACCGATAGCGCCTGGTTTAGTCACGCATAAGGTAGATATTAATTACTATCAGTTCCCGCAAGCCCAGTTCTACAACTTCGATAGTGACGGAGTTATGATAATATAAAGAAAACCGCTAAATTATCCAGTATTTTTTGTTTTTCCCTGTTACTAAAGATCTTATCGAATCGATCCTGGGCTCATTTCATTGGTATTTCCATGCTTTACAATTCATCTGTTGACACCATTGAGTTTAGTTTATTATTTTTCATTTTATAAACATGCAACGAAATAAAAACGAAATTTTCTTGTTTCAATTGTTTATAATAAAGTAAAAAACCATAGTTGCGAGTGGAAAAGGTTGCACAATATCACTACTAATCATTCTTAATGTGATGGCACAGGCAGTATCCTGATAGTATTTTTTGCACGAAAAAATCCCTATTGATTGGTCTATTAGTATTCAAATTGAATTGTATAATTATTTGAAATAATCTATTACGTCGAGTTGGACTCGCATACCAAGGGTTCCGTACCATCTTTAAGATTTGATACCATATAGGTGAATCAAAGTATATATTTTTCTAATATTTCAGTTTCAGACAAGCAGGGAAGGAGATTTTTTATATTTACCTAATATCTTTTAGACTAACGAGTTTTAAATTTATAAAAAATATTCGCTTGATTTGCATAAACATATTTATTCAATTTCTAATGGGCCACAAAATTAAAATTAGAGTTTTTGTTTCATTTTGCCACTAAATTTTAAGTGAAGCCCTATATAATTTTTTTCTTAATTTTAGGAAGATAAATGAGAGAATGGGTCAAATTGAAAATAGTAAATTATTAAATCATTATTTTTCAAATATAAATAAAATATATTTGTATTTTTATGATGATCCTTTTCATTTGTAACATGTGCACTTTATAAAACAAAATTTCATTTTCCATTTAATTATATAAATTACTGATAGAATTTGTATTTTACTTTTCTTAATGGATTGAATTTTGTATGATTTTAACAACTTGATTTATAGTTTTATTTATAAAGCCTTGGGGATATTCATTTTGGAGTAGATGTTCTTTGATAATGTTGACCTCGTCGTTAAATATTTCTATGGATGATGATATGTGTTTTGCTCTATCATATAAGCACTTTACAACACCTTTCTTTACATACATCATCCATCGAAATATTTAAACTATAAATCAACTAGAAAGAAAATCGCAACAACAAACCAACACAAATAACCAACAGACCACTAATACCAATCAAACACAAACAGAAAAAAAAATATAAATATAATTCCATACGTTCCAGGTGTATCCGAAAAAATTAAGCGGTTAGGAAATAAATAGGAAATTAAAACTCTTTTCAAAACAAATAATACGAGCGCAATGTATTATTTGTTACCAAACCATTTAACGCAACTCAAAATTCCAAAAATTGTGTGTACAGTGTTGTGTGTGACTGTGGCCATAGTTATACCGGTGAAACTTCAAGACCTTTAGAAGTAAGGAAAAAAGGACATCAAAATAACATTTCAAGAAGACATTTGGACAAATCAAATTTGGCCTACCATGTATTAATCAGTACCGGAAGCCATAGGATAGATTGGGATATAACAAAGATCTTGTTGAAAGAGGAAAATTTAAAAAAGAGAAAACTTAAAGAAGCCAGCTGGATGATGATAAACAATACGGAAATCGGGGCTCCTTCAATCGACCTTCATTTGAGCTGGAGAGATCTATTGCTAGAAGAGCAAAAAAAAATGGTACGCTCAGTATCAAGTGATCGGCAAATGCCATATTGTCACTGTCCAATTTTTTTGACAAACAACAAAATCCACATCAGTGCGAAATATTTTTGAAAATACCTCAAAAGACTCAAAAAAAAAACGATTGACAACGACTCCAGAGTCGAAGTTGAAACGTCTCCAAACAGATAAGTATAACACAATATACAATACACTATTTATATACAGGAATACTGGTTGATCATTTTAAGACATCTCTTTCTCTCAGAATAACTGTGAGGAAGAATTTCTGTACGGACAGTCAGTAATGCGGGCAATTTTACAAATTGCCTTACTACACTTTGTTCTCTAAATAAGATTTTAAATACTTATCTGTTGCAGGGAAAAAAATTGAGGAGAGAAAACCCCAATGAACAAGCAAAATAATTCAAGACCTCTCAACAATCTTTTCGAAATTACTTACGATAGTATTATGTTGTCTATGATGTGTAGATCAAAAGTTCTCATGGGCTCCAGGTTAAAAATTCTTTCCTTCTTAACATATGTGAAGTCAAAGTGTTGTTGTTCGACTAATCCTTGATAATATGTATAAGCTTCCCCAACAGTGAAAAGTAACCAATATCGATGAAGATGAGTTGAAGTTTTGTAAAAATTATGTAGAATAATAAAACATAAACTAGTTGGAAGTACGATAAGGCATAAAAACTCATTTTAGGGTCCATCAAACAAGTTCGATATTTAGGGCGATAGGCTATTTTTTGACTTGGTTGATTTGCTATTGATAAATAATCCTTTTATTGGTATAATTTTGAAAAAAAGCATTTCTGGAAAATATTCACTAAGCTGGTAGTAGACAGTAACTAAAATATCCAAAGGCTGAGGTTAACACAAATGCAACAATCTGTCCATTTACGATTCTTATAACTGGAGTTACGGGCTCCACTCACCTCTTTCTTCTCTGCCCTTTTTAACAAGCGGTTAAAAATGTTGGAAGAAAGCAAGTTGACTGATAAGTCCACACGCTATTGTTTTGTCTTGCGCCAGTTTATCACAATGGAACGCTTGTTACCAGTGGCAGCAATTTTGGTAGGAAAGAAAAAAAATCTCCACACGCAAGGAAATGAACGTTAAAGTTCAATATACCTAATAAAAACTATCTGTTCTAATGTCTAATATGAGAAATGTTTCTAACCAATTAACAACAAACCAACAAACAAGTGAATATACTGAATATCACTGTCGCTAAAAAATGCCCGAACAATAAAACTGTTGGGTCCACACACCTCCTGTTTACCCGATAGGTTGGCACCACAACCGTCAATATTAAGTTAACCAAGCCAAAAAATAAGAGCATATGGTCCCGAATGGCGAGCCGGTCCGATTGACCCTAAAATGGCTTTTGTGCACTATCAGAGATTCAACTAGTTCATGTTTAATTATTCTACATAATTTTTAATCAACTTCAACTCATTTTCATCGATATATTGGGGAAAAGTTTACGCAATAAGTAAGTTAGACAGCAACACTTTGGCTTCTCATATCTGCTTCTCATATCTTAAGAACGAAGCAATTTTGAACTTCGTGCCCTTGGGGACTTTTCATCTACACATCATAAACAACAGCATACTATAGATTCAGCAAATTTTACTAAAAGCCTTCTTCCATAAGGATATGGGGGGGGGGCGGTTCTTTAGAATATGCAAAGTAGCAAAAGATATAGGGTGAGTTAAAACCTGGTATAATTTCATGCTGCGCGATTTAAAAACAGTACTCCAATAATTGTCCGAGTTCAGCTTGATCAAACTTTATAATTTCTTGATTTCAAACGGTTTAGTGGGGTTTTAAGGTTTTTTTGCATTTTTTAAGGGATTAATAATGGCAATTTTTTTCGCCTCTAAACCATATTCTTTGGATCTCGACTACCTTTAAACTTATTTAAAAGATTTCTGCACCTAAATAGTCTTCGATTTGTAACAACAGTAGTAAGTTTAAATTATTATAGGAGTAATTTCCGTCATCGAGATAATTAGCGGAAAGCTCAGACTAGTCCTAAGACTTCTTTCACGGCTAACTGCTAAATTCTATTTTTCTAACAGCCTATTAGTTAGGTAAGTAAATTAAAATAATTACACGCTTAGAGCGCCCGCTACCTTCACGCCTAGCAATTGATTGTGTGCGTTGAAATTTTTTGGTAAAACTTTTTTATAGCGCAGCAGGAAATTGTAGTAAGGTTTGACTCATTCTGTATCCATCCAGAACTAAAGCTATAATAAAAAATTTATCGCCATAAGCTATCACCATTTTTGCAGCTCTCAATAATTATAAACACCACCGGTAACCAATGAAGCGAAATTTGTAATTTCGTCTACTTTGTTTTGGAATATAAGGCAAAATAGCCGCAAGGATGATTAAACAATGTGACCCAAGAAAGTACCAGGATGTTTTAGAGTTTACCAAAGTAAAGATACGCCCGCCATTTTGTTTTTAAAACTGAATTTAAAAATCAGTATTCTGACACCATCACTTGTCTTTTAAAAAAGCCTAATTTAATTAAAATCAGCCCTTAAATGATTAAGTTATGAGATGAAAATAAAAGTCGTTTTGTTGGACCACCTTATACAACCATTTGAAAAATAAAACAATAAGAGTTCGAAATTTTTACTGTTCAATCATTTGTACAAATTTACAGCATTCTAGAAAAAGAAAGGAAACATAATTAACGATATATGTATACTGATCGGCGGTACACATGGCGGGATAGTCATACATGTACAAAGTTAGCTTGTAACATAATTAAAAATTTTACATGATATAGTGAACAGGGAAAATTTATAAGGTTATTAGGTTGTACTGTTAGCTACTGACATATGTCCCTTTACCATTACAGAAGCTCAAGAAATGATTAGATTAGTGAAAAAAAGTTACAAGAAACGGTAAATTCATTAATTGGTCGTTCCACAGTGAAAATCAATAATCTTTTATGGTTTAAAAGTAGTAAATGGCTTTGAGAAGAAGAAGATTCCCGAATTACAAAAAAAAGAACATCCAGATAAAGCGAATCAATTGCAATGAAATTTTCTATATTTTTTATTCTACTGTATCCGTAATAATAACAAATGATAACAGTATGAACAAAACATTCGCTGTGAACGATAATGGGCCTTCAGCAGGTGACGCTTAAACAGTGTTCACGTAAAGTGTGGAACATACCAAATAAAATCTATCCAGATATAATTTATATTTAAAAAAGAACCGACTTCAAGTGGCTTCAAAGAAAATCCGTTTAGAAACAATTATAATGATTATTTTAGCGTATTCTTATCTCCCCCCTCTCTATCTAATTTATATATTTTTATTTTATAACAACGGTACCCACTCCATATTATTAAAGTTGTTTTTTTATTTTTTTTAATCTAGTCAATTTCTAAGTTTGATAAAAATTATAAATTTATTAAATATTGATCAACTCTTACTGGATGTTCTAACATTTTTGGAAACCACTATATTTACGAAGCTACATCTTGTATCAAATATCCGACTGCCTTTTGAGGCTAGACTTGAAAATGCTGACTCAGACCAATTTGATGTAATTCACTTTCAAGTGCATTTCGCTGTCGACACCACATAGGTAAACGAGAATGGAAGTGACAATTTAGAGAACAGGTGAACTCTCTGACTTTCCTCCGATAGCAAATTACAATTTAAAATTCTAAAAACAGATTTATCATTAACACCAGTAACATCAACAAACCCCTGAATAATAACATAAAAACATACACATTATCATGGTAGGTGTACAAAGCCAAGACAATAATTTTGAGAAGGTTATATTCTTAATTTATCATATATCCGGAACATGTGAATATCCCATTTTTTTCACCAACAGACACTATCCTCCATCGAATTTTTCAACACAAATATCAAGATGTTTGTGTGTGTTTAGGGCATCTAAACAACAAACTGATAATTTAGAGTATAATGTATCTTATTGGTTTTCAGCAAATACTACTTACTACTTAATGGCCTGAAAAGAGTATTGTACATGGGTGGCTATTTCCAGACGTATCTTCACCGCGCTGCATTTTTCAGTCAATTGTTTTAAAGTCGGCCTCAAGTAGATTTTAACTAGGGTATGGGACATGTAAAAACCTTGTTTCATACCTCTTGATTTTCTCCGCATTGCGTTTAGGGATTTAAAATATGTAGCTGTAGGGTTGGAGCACCTAAAAAGTACCTTGGGTACAAAATATTATGTAATTGAAATTGTGACTGCAACTTTGATTTTTACAGTGACTACTATTCATAACTATTACTTCAAGACAATGTTAACAAATAAAATTGAGTATTTGTAGTTGACTTACTACAAATTAGAAATGTTACAAAATGTGTAGGAATTTTAAAAATAATTTTCTAGCAACAGTTTGTAATTACTTAACATTCAAACATAAATTTATAATTTCCTAATCGAATTGGCATTATATAAATTTCCAATCAGAAATTATATTAAATTTCGTGACTAATACCATTTGTATTGTTTCCTATTAGTGGAATAAAAACATTAACTTTATGACAGATTCTATAAACGAAAAACGTAATAGCGATTTATATTCGCTGTAAGTCCATAAATGAATCTTTTCTCTACATTCCAAATTTGAAACGTAATATTTTTATTACATTAAAAAATGTCGATTATTTAATTTTAATTAATTTATAAAAGCACAAATACGAAACATTACGTTATTTTTATGAATATTAGCAGAATCTAGTCTCACTGCTTCTCATGAGCTCGATTAGTAATATAACACAAATATAAACACTTATTTACCAAACAGCCTCTATTGAAATTAGATAACAGGTGTTGCTTTCAAAATTATACAATAACTGAGCCGCTAAATATTCCTGGAATATTACTTACTATTATCCTTAAGGTAACTCAGTATTCAGCAGTTCTTACCTGAAACAGAAATCATTATTATAATATTATATTACTTACTTAATACAACATCGTAGAAAATAAAATATGTCAATTCGAAATGAGAAAGTGATGGGTAGCTACAACAGGATTTATCGCTCAATATAAATTATCAGTGCATAAAAAAAAATTAAAAAATATTTACTTCATATTGCAAGCAATTGACTGTGATGATTATGAGGCAAGTCAACAAATTAAGAAAAGCTACGCCGAACCCCACAATAAAATATTTTTTAAATATCATAACTGATTATATCTGGGAAATTTTCTGGATATTTTGAGAATACCTATTCTATTCACCCTAGATCATAAGATTTTAATATTAGGTGATTTTAATCTACCTAACTTTCTAGGTTTATATGATAAATCTTCTGATGGGCTGAACTCAGTTAAACATTCTATAAACAGGAATTTGGACTTAGTTATCTCTAACCTCGATGTTGGGGTTAAAAGGTCAGACAGTCCTGTTCTCAATGAGGATGGTTATCATCCAGAATTGAATATCTCGTTATCATTGCAGAGAGAGAATTTTGGGAATAACGCCACATAAACTTGAAAGTCTGTATATTTCAAAAGGTCCAAACGTTTCAAGGTCTAAATCAGACCCCGTTTGTAATGGTAATAAAACAAATGAACACGAAAATAAAAGAAGTAAAAGAATTCGTATAATGAAAAATTTATATATAACTTCACCCTTGCACAAATAGCTGACAAAATTTCAAAGTATCAACATGGTTTTCTTCCTAATAACTCACCAGTTACAAATCTCTGTATCTTCTCTTAATATGTGTCGGACGCAATTCTAAACAAAAGAACCTTGGTGTCATATACACTGACTGTGCAAATTCATACGATAAGGTGGATTTCAGTGTCTTTGCTGAAAAACTGTGGGATCTTGGTTTCTCAAGTGATGAATTGTTATTCATAACTTCACACTTACTCGCACAAACCCAAAGCGTAAAGATAGGTTCTGTCTTCTCCCATCATTATATTGCCACCTCACGAGTACCCCAGGGTAGCATCTTGGGTCCTCTTTTCTTTTTGATTTTTATTAATGACTTACCCGACAGCCTGAGTTAAGGATTTGCATTGGGTTGTTGTTCGCTGATGATTTCAAATTATTTAAATCTATTAATAGCATAAATGATGTTATTGCACTTCAAAATGACCTGAGCTTTGCACTCAACTAATTTAGAGAAACCAAAATGTTTGTTAATATCCAAAAATGTAATGTTGTTTCCGTCTCCCGAAAAGTCAATGTACCTATTGAAGACTATTATATTGGAAATTGTAAGGTTAAGAGGTGTAAGGCGGTTAAAGATCTGGGGTAGTCTTTCAAGATAACTTGAAATTCAATACACATTTCACCTATCTGATAAACAAAGCATATAAAGTTCTTGGATTTGTCATACGTAATATCCAAGATTTAAGTGTAAAATTAACCGTAAGACTTTATACATCTATGGTGAGGCCTCATCTTGAGCATGCCTCCACAAATTCGCCACCAAATTGTTACACCCATAGCAATGAAATTCAAAAAGTCCAAGAACGTTTTCTGCGCTACCTCCATATTAAAAGGAATGACATATATCCCTTGATGGTATCTTATAGGTCAATACTCTTAACCTTCCATCTGTGTTCTCTGAGTACTGGGAGAAAGACCCTTGATGTTAGCGTAATATATAACATTCTAAATAGCAGAAAATATTCCGATTGAGCGTTAAGTTTATGGTCCCCAAAATTAGCTTAAGACAGCTCTTATCTAATCTCTACTAGATTAACAACGGAAGCTCTTCGCCCTTCACTTATGTACTCAGTGTCTGCAATGATATCCTGTCCAATAGCAAAGTTCCTGCCCTATTTAACATGAAATTTGGTAAGCTTAGGCGCATATTATTGCTGCATCAGGATGCAAACCCTTCATGATATGGGCATATCTGTGATATTTTCAAATACGTTTGTGCTGTTTAATCCTTCACATGTAATTACTTATTTGGTGTTTGTAAAGAGAATAATTAAACAAATAAATAAATAAATAAATAAGCTCCATAAAACTGGCAGTGACACATCGGAAAAAGAATTATAAAAAATAGATTTTGTTGCTCGAATCGATCTCGAGAAACTATTTTTTGATGTTATTTTGTTAACAAACAAAACAAATCGGTAAAAAATGTTTCATTTCATGTCAATTAGTCAGGTTTTAGCCTTAGAACAAGTTAATGTTACTCAAAGTTTCCTTGGATTTTCGTACTCTTGAAATGCTTGATCTCACAACGTTTACGCTAGGTGTGGCCCGAAAAGGTGTGGTTTGGGACAATCATTCACCTAGAAAACTGACGAGCCTACGATTGTCTGGAAAACAATCAAAACTCACCTATAGTGCTTCGGACCAGGGATGTTACGGAACTTAGTATCCGCATCCGCAACCCTTCAATTCGATAGTATACATGCATAGATCACAATATGTACATTTTAAGAAATAGAAATTATGACAGTATACTATAAACAGAATATAAATATCTAAAAAAATACTTAAATACTTATAGATTATCAAAATATAACAAACAACAAATATTTTCATTATGACAACCCTTTTTTTTAACCTTTTATATATAAGACATGTTATAAAATTAAAGGCAAAAATGGGAACAAAAAGAACAGTAAAATGTTATAAATGTGTGTTTTTTACCAAACTTCATTATGATCTTTATGTCATAAATAAAATCGACAAAAATATCAATATGTTACATTTCATGACAAAATAATGTCTAATAATGTCAAAATATGGATTATTCAATGACCTTTATAAAAATGCCTATTTTTCATGTTTTTTTAGGGTTCCGTATATACAATATAATATCACTCCGGATTTCTGCCTCTGTCACATCACAGCAATTTTCTCGTAAACTACTGGACGGAAGAGGTTGAAATTTGGTATCAATGTACAGTTTAGTGATCCGCTCACTAAACTATAGAATTAAATGAAAAATAAAAAATTATAGTTGTTTCTAACGAATCATGTAATAAATCAAATCAAAGGGCTCATTATGACGAATACAAATATATTTTTTTCATATTTTTAAAATTAATTGTTTATAATATATTAACAAAAATATATAAAAAAATCTCATTTCCCGCTTTTATTTCCGAAATCATAATACCTAAAATTGTTGGAAATAATTAGGGGTACTGGGGCTCACTTGAAATTTATAAAAAAAATTACTAGAAAACCTCAATATTAATTTTGGGGGAAAATTATAGAATTAAAAGGAAAATAAAAATTACATTTTCAAACGCATCATGTAATTTATCAAATAAGACGTTCATTATGTGAATTACAAATATATCATATTTTTAAATCATTTGTTTAATAGATATTAACAAAAATACTAAACATCGACTTAATTCCCACTTTACCCCTACACTATTTAGAAGTTTAAAAAATATATTTTATTTGTATTTTTAAATGATTTGTCTAACAGATTTAATAATTTATTATTTAAAACTTGACCTACTTTCCCCTTTATCTTTCAATCTACAGAGCCTAAAACTCAGACAGTAGATTATAAAAGGCTTACCTGAAAGTGTATTAGTAAAATAAAACTCTAATGTTAATTAGAAAATTAAATACATATTTTGATGAAAATCAAGCGAATCATAAAGCAGATAAAATAAAAAATGGAAAATAAAAGTGCATATTTTTTATAAATTTAAAACACTTCCTTTAAAAGTTATTAGTATAAATATAAGAAAATGCACTCATTCCCTGCTTGTCTGAAACTGGAATAACAGAATCTTAAAGGTGGTACGGAACTCTTAGTATGCGAGTCCAACTCGCACTTGACCAAATTATTCTTGATGCAGATTGCAAATGATATAACAGCAGATTCCATCACATCTGCAATTCCAGACAAACAAGTTTCTTCAATTGTTATACTAAAAAGTTTCCTCCTGTCTACTTTCACAGGTACTTTCACTGAATTTGGGGGTTGGATGCACTTGATTGCAATACCATATTGTTTTTCTGATTGTTAACAGTTTCTAAGAAAACATAACATGTAAGTCATAAAAGTTTTTTTTTTATTATGGGTGAACTTAATTAGTTACTAGCATGTTTTCCTACAGACAATCAGTAATTTGACATTCTGTCCAGGGCATTCCAATTCAAAAAATATTTCACAATTTCAATAAAACAATTATTAAATTAAGCAATAAATACCATAATTCATTTACCTTTTAGACGTTTTATTTAAACAACTAGGTAGGTACACGACTTGCTTGAATAGGCATTAGCTATTCTGTACATACAAATGACTTTACTGGTATGGTCTTCCTTATTTTGTGTACTCCAGAAATACAATGCTGTGGGTTACAACAGAAATTATAGGACGATGATCGATTAAGGGTTTTTACATTTACAAGACCCAAAGGAGAAACAAATGAAATGTAATGTCCGACAGCATGACAGCATGCAAAACGCAAACACGTTTTGTGATGGCGCCCTCACGAGGAATTTCGCTGAACTCTAAACTTCTGGTACGAGTACAGAGGGCGCCCAAAATGTGACCCGTATTCCCAGTTTGAGTTTCCACCCCCTGTATACATGAACGAAGCCTGGCGCATGGCGTGATGCTTGTGTCTCGTGTGATAGTACTTACGCCAATTATCGTAGCGGACCCAACTTATTTATTTTATTTATTGAGTAAAATGATATAAACAGTTGTTATAAATAAATATTTTGGCAGTATACAAATTATCAATAAGCCATTCTACAAACTGGTTTACACTCTAAGTGACCCAACACTTGTACAGTGCGTCCCATGTCATAATTATACATGAAGTGAAAATAAAAAAGAAAAAAAAAACAAATAATATATACATACGAAACAAAAAAAACTTTTTTTTTCTTTTTTTTTCCCTTTTTTCCCTATAATACATAATTTATAATTTTAAATAAATGCTGGTAGAGATTTACAAATACTACGTATAATGATATCATCAATGTTAATCGACTAGGTGTTTAAACTCATTGTAATTTTTTGCAATAAATTCTCTGGATAATTTAGCAAATTTTTTTACAGAAGTTTCATTCCTTATGTTAGTAGGTATTAAATTAAATATTTTAGGGGCTAAGTATGTATAAAATCTTTTATTGATATTCTTTTGAATGCTAGGTATTTTAATTAGCTGTTGAGTGTAACTTCGTGTTTCATAAAAAGTGTTTGTACATACTTGCAGTGTATTATGGTTCTTAAATGCATGCATACATACTGCATGCAGGTAGAGATGTTTTAAAATTGCAATGTCCGTGTAAAGCAGTCTTGTGGGATAATATATGTCTTCGGAAAATTATTTTGAGGATGTAGTTTTGAACGGTACAAAAGTCTTTTAAATTAGGGTGGGTGCACCAGTGCCACACCAGGAACCAGTAGTACACCATTTCTAAGTTCACATCAAAATATTAACCTTCTGTCAAATTTTTCGCCTCTTTTTTAACGGTTGGTAACACTGCCGTAGTTCTATCAATCATTTAATCATAAATAAAAGCGATAAAAACGCCATCTACATCAGTAAAAAACGCATGATTCGAAACGACATTCCTTCTCTTCGTTCCGGGCAGCCATCTTAGTAAGCGACATGGCGACGGTAAGTTTTTTTAATCTTTTTAAATCTTTGTTTATATCAATCATTGTAACTTACTTTCCAATTAACTGTGTAATATGATGTGTAAAGCAATAATGTTACGTCTTATTTTATCAGAAAATGCTAATTTAAATTAATAGTGATCCTTGGTTAACTAGTGGAACAAGAATTCAATGATTTTCTAGTAATACTCCATTTGGTCTACAACTGGTGATTTGACTTTTTGGTTATTTCCTTTATTTTTTTCTTTTGTATTTATATTTATTTAATATACTGTAATCAATTATTATAACAAACTCTTTAACTATCCACAATGTTCCTGTTGTAGACCAGTGGTTTATTACTGGTAATATCTATACTAAGAGTTTGTTCCAGTAATTGACCAGCTACATTTTTTTACAGACACAATGCCACCGAAAAAAACCTTTTTCAACTATAAGGAGGAAGATGTTTTAAAAGCAATAGAGGTGTTATGGAATGTCTTCGATGCACATTCCATAGAGAGAATAATATTCAAAAAAATGTATGAAATAGATGTTGCGGTTTTAGTTCAATGCTGGTTCAATGCAAGTATATAATTGACGAATGACCTTTAGCGGAACAATCAATAAACACGTAAAGTAATTCATCAAATAAAAGTTATCACTAACCTTTAAGTCGAAGCTCTGGTCTTTTCTTGGTTCTTCTTTCTTCTGAGGCTAGCCCCGTGAAAAGGAACAGTTTCTTAGAGCTTCGTCTGGACAACACGTTACACAAAAAATAGCAACTTAATGTTCATTGATTGAACATACAAAAAAATGCGGGTTTAACAACAAATGATGCGCTTTTGTAAACACAAAAGAAACAAAATGAAAGCGGTTTAGCGGTCGCCACGAATGGAGCTAAAAACTCGCGGATCGTAACGCAAAAGAGAACAAAAAGCGGCGTCTCTTCAGACGGAATCAAAGCCACCGAAAAGTTCGGAGTACATTGCACGAAAACTCCCAAGCGTCTTAATAGCTTGGGATCCAAAACACGAATCCCAATACTGTCTATATTTTACACGCAAAAACACACTTTTACGATTAGCATTAGCGCGACGGAATGTTTTAGAAAAGGTGCAGAAGTTTAAAAATCAATGAAGTAATTCAATCAAATTGAACACAATACACTAAACAAATTGCGGGAACGCACCAAGAGGAGATAAGCAAAGGCGCAAAAATTAGAGAAATGTGCCGAAAATATAATATTCCCCACACTACCGTCATAAATAAAATAAAACTAAAGTATCCTGTTCAGCGAAAAATGGGACCTTCTACTATATTAACCTAGTAAGAAGAATCCTTGCTCAAAACTTGGATAATAGCGATGGCAAAAAAAGGATTTCCAATCAATAAAGAAATGGTAATCGACACTGTTAAGAAAATTATAACTGAAGAGAATCGCCCAAATCCCTTTAAAGAGAATACCCCAGGCAGAAAATGGTTTTCCAGTTTTGTAAAACGACACCCTGATATAGCTACACGTCATGCGGAATCTAAAAAAACATTTCTAGAAGTCTGGTAACAGAAACTGCTTTGAGAAAGTGGCATGCAAATTTAAAAGAACACCTAGTCGCTGAAGGCGTACCTGACATTTTAGAAGATCCCGAAAGGATTATTAATGCAGATGAATCCGGATTTCAAACAAGTCCTTCTTCTGGTTTAGTGTTGGGTCCGCGGGGCCTTAAAATTTTTTATGAAATAAAAGACAAAGAGAAGGAGAACATAACCGTACTAGGAACCTAAGCAGCATCTGGTACCATATTACCACCCTTGGTTATGTACCCATATGCACGAATCCCATCTGAAATCGTTAGACAAATTAATAAAGAATGGAGCATCGGTAAGTCAGAAAAGGGATGGATGACATCAAAAGTTTTTTACGGCTATATAGCCAATACTCTCGTCCCAAAATTAAAAGAAAACAATACAAAATTTCCTGTTTTGTTGCTAATAGATGGCCACAAATCTCACATAAATCAAGAAGTGTCTCAATTGTGTATAGATAATGGCATTATTTTATATTAACTTTATCCAGACGCTACACACATCATTCAACCAGCTGACGTGTCTGTTTTCCGACCACTAAAGAATTCTGGGCATCGATGCGTTACCAAAGCTGTATTTGCACCCCTTTTGGAGGCCACATTCAATGACCTCCCAAAAGAAGTAAAAGTTTTCCTTTTATTTTGATGTCTTATATATTTTTTGATTTATGTTAATCCATAAATATTTTATTGCAAGCTTGTGAAAAGTTGTGATGATTGTTAAGTTCAAGACTTGTGAGTATTAATAATAAAAATTTTCTTCATTAAAAACAATCGTTTTATTTACTGGTTCACTATAGGCACAATGTCTGGTCTACTGCTGGTACAATCTGGTCAACCTTAGGCACATTGTGACTTCCCAAATTCATTTTTAAATAAAAAAGAACCCTAAAAGCTGTTAAGACATCAAATTAAACTATATGATTCTATGGTAGACAAGGAGTATGTTATTATTGTTTTGCAATGATTGTTGAAATAATTGAGTCATAACATCAAAATTACTTTCAAAATATCGCTTAATCGGTTTGTTACTGGTACACCCACCCTACTCATATAAACCACCCCATACCAAAATGCCATACCTAAACAACGATTCAACGAAAGCTTTATAGGCAACAATTAAAACTGATTTGCACAATATATCCCGTAGTTGATAAAATTTATTAATTAAGCTGAGCGTCCGTTTTGTTACATACTGAATGTGGTAATTCCACCTTAAATGCCTATCAATAATTATGCCTAAATATTTTGTGTGTGAGACTTCTTTGATAGGTTCGTTTATATTTTCAACTTTAATATTATTAAAGTGAGGTTTGTTAGTCTTATATAGACCAAATGCTATATAGTTAGTTTAATTGACGTTTAATGTTAGCTGATGTATGTCTAGCCAGGTTTTAACTTTGTAGAGGCCTGATTTCGCCTTTTCTTCGACACTTTCCCATGTTGTTCCCCTGAATATTATAATGGTGTCATCTGCGTAGGATACTATTCTTGCGTCTATTTCCAAAGACAAAAGTGTGTTTATATAAATTAGGAACAGAATCGGACCTAAAATCGTTCCTTGGGGAATGCCTATTTTCACAGGAGTTTTTTCACTTAAACATCTATTAATTTTCGTATATTGCTCCCTATTTATTAAGTAATTGGTAACTAGTTTTCTCGCACAACATCTAATACCTGCATAACCTAATACTTCAAGTAAAATATTATGATGCACGGTGTCGAAGGCTTTCGCCAAGTCCAGAAACACCGCAAGGCATTTTTTGCTGTTTTCGAGATTGTTTGTTATTTCTTTAACAACCGTATACATAGCATCTGACGTAGTTTTTCCTTCAAGAAAACCGAATTGGTTTTTGTGGATAACATTATTTTGTTGAAAGAAAGTTACAAATCGCTTTTTGAGACATTTTTCGAATATTTTTGTAATGTTGTTGATTAGACTTATCAGTCGATAGTTTGATATTTTATATTTGCAGTCTGTTTTGTGAATTTGCGTAATTACCGACAATTTAAATTGTGTGGGTACAATCCCTGTTGGAAATATTAAATTAATTATATCCTGAAGAGGACTAATAATGTACATATGCATATCTTTTATTACTTTTGTTGCTATACCGTCGGATCCAGGAAGGAGCACAGTTGTTTTTGAGGGTTTTAATGTGCCTTATGATTTCGAGTTTGGATAGAGGATTTAAAAAAATTGAGTTTTTTACGCTTCTAGTATTTACAGACTCTATTCTTTGTTTTGGAATGTTGTTCAGCATTTGCAATCCAATGTTTGCGAAATAATTATTTGCAAAATTAGCCATATCTTTATTGTTATTAATGTATGTGCCGTTGTCGTTAACCAATATTAATTCAGTTGTAATTCTACCCGTGTTTTCGTTTGTTGCCGCCTTTATAATTTCATGAATTTTTTTAAAATTTTTTGGTTTTGCCTAATTTGATTTTTGTAATAATCATTTTTTGTTTTTTTTAGCAGTTTATTTAGAAAATTCCTATAAGATTTGTATTCTTTTTCTAAGTTATTTGAGTAGTTTTCTGATAATTTCTTTTTTAGTAGGTCTCTATGTTTTATAGAAGTTATTAAACCTTCTGTAATCCATACTTTTAATTTCTTTAAATTTCTTTGCTTACTAGTAGTCGCAAAAGTAGCTTGTTTAATTGCCCCTTCGAATGTATTTAAGAACATGTTAGTTGCTATTTGAGAATCTTGAGAATTTAACACAGTGGACCAGTTTAGATTACTCAGCTTTTGTTTGAGAACACCGGTATTAAGTTTCTTTTGTAGATGACTCTTTAGTGTATTACTTAGGCATGCAGTTTTATTATTGGTAGCTTTATAAGAAATATTGAACAGAACAGGAAAATGATCTGTCATGTTATTGTTTAAAATGTACGAATTGTACTGACAGTTGTTAAGACAAAATCCAACCCTGGTAGGTTGTCTTACATTCGCCTCAAAACCATGCTTGGCCAAAGTAGATAAATAATTATTGACATTGGCATCATCCCTTAGTAGATTGATATTAATATCACCTGTAAAAATTTCAAAATTTGCCGGAGTTAGCTTAGCAAGAAATAGGTCGAGATCCTTTATAAATGTAAGTATATTTGAGGGATTTGGTCTATATAAAGCAATTATTCTGTAAGTTTGCTTATTTATAGTAAACTCAAGTACGCTTATAGTTATCCTGCAAGACGTTAGTTTATTATTTTCTATACGTGCATTTATGTAGTTTTTACAAACATTAGAATACCATCATTTTTATTAAAATCTCCCTCATTATAAAAAGTTGAATAACGAGGTATTTGAATTTTTTTTATATTATCAATACGAAAGCACTCACTTAATATTATAATGTCACAATTTTCAAGATTATAAGTCACAATTGTTGCAAGTAGTTCATCAAAATTTTTTCTGGCACTTCGTATGCTAAAGTGAATTAGCAAGAAGCACTTCGATTTGGAGTTAATTAAATCTTGGGTTGCAGTTACTTCACAAAATATTCCATTACGCTTTTCTGTGTCGTTATTTAAATTAGTCAGAACAATATCTTCGTTGGTTATAACTATTTTGGATTACTCTAGATGTCTTCTCGTAGTTTTTCTACAGCTTGTTTATAAGCAAAGCATTTACTAGTATTCCAGACCGCATGATTGATATCAATATCAAGTTTATTTTTGTATTTTAGATTAAAGCAATTTATACATTTAAAATTTTCTTCCCGTGTTTTATACGACTTAACCTCATGATTTTCCGAACACAAAGGGCAAGTAAGACGGCCTTTACAGAACTTAGATGTGTGATTAAAACTATTACACGTAAAACAGCGTGGAACAGACAATGCTTCATAAACTAGGCAATGATCAAATCCGATAAACAGCTTACCTTGATTAATAATCCTTTTAAAAGTTTCAGGGTCAGTTTGCATTGCTACTTGGTAAACGTTTGGATTTTTCTTAGTTGGCCAAATTTTGTTAATAATGCATTCTGAAGATTCAGCAAAAATGCCTTTGTTTTGTTTTCGCAGAAATTCCAGGATTTTTTCTTGATTATACTGTGCTGATAAGCCAACAACGCGCATTGAAGGACACGCTTTTTTTAGTTCCCGGACATCATATTGTTCTTCCAAGCTAGTGGTCATATTTTTAAATTTCTGTATACAATCTGTATCCTGTTTGACTATGGAGTCAAAAGGATTCCTCCATTTGCTACGTATTTTATTTTACTAAGTGTGATTTGTTGTTCAGCAGGATCTATCACTTTTAACATTTCAAGTTTAGTTTACGTACTTGGTTGTTTTTCATTTTTCGGCTTTATGACTACAGAAGAGACCTTTTTAGTTTTTGTGACAGCATCAGCGTAAGTAAATTTATTTTCTAAGGATTCTGAGGGGTTGACGATTTTGTCTTCTATTTTATTACAAACGGCTTCACAAATTTCTTTTTGAATGTCATCAATTTTTTGTGATAGAGACTGTAGGTCGGTACTTAATCCAGCACAAGTTTGGCATTTCCAAAATATGCCTGGTACACTCTGTACAATGTTGGGAACAGAAACACAATCAGCATGATACTGTTTTTTTGCACAAACCACTACACGAAATGAATGGCCTTCGAGCAGATGTGTCACAAAAACCACATTTTTACACCTTTTCATTATCGGAATATTTAATTTTTTTAAACACACTAATCGTCTATATGGATCGCGTTTTTCAATCACAAACTTATTACCATTTAAATATCACGATGACTGAAAACAGCAAATTATTATATATACAGTTTACCAATGAAAACTATAAAAATAAGAGGAGATTGTTTAAACACATCCGTCCCGTACGACTTCGACATGAGAATCCAATGTGTTTACATTAGAGCGGAATACTGGGACATGAGCGGACTTAAGCTTCTTTTTCGAATTCGATGGCGATCCGTTTTGGTTGGATCGCAACCAGACTCAGGTTCCGCCTCTTCACTCGTTTGCGACTTTTCCCTTCTATTTCCGCTATTTTACAGCAGTGAGAATTGTAAATACCTGATAAATTATTAAAAATTTAATATAAATATTTGAGATGTTTTTAATAATATAAGTTTTCTTTGCCTATCTCAAGCATTCGTTCATTTTTTCCAGTGTCCAATATTCCTTTAGAAGTTGTTACTATATTTTCGCAAATAATATCACGTATATAAAAAAATATTTCTCATCATTTTAAAATAGTTCACAAAATGCGTATCAGTTAATTTTATAAAAAATGTGTGAAATTTGCTGTACTCAATTCGTTTCTTCAGCTACAATGACAATCACACTTTTACAGAAATGGAAGTCATTATAACAACTTCAAGTCCATAAAGTAAGTGCCGAAATGGACAATTAATTATCTCCGAAAATTGGTTAGGTATTCCGGTACTCCGGTCATGTCCTGTCAATTTTCGGTGTCCGCTTCCCTTAAGAGTCTTTAATGTCAGATTCATTCTGATTTAGACCCTGAAACGTTTGGGCTATTTTAAATATACGGACTTTCCAGCAACTGTGGTGTTATACCTAAAAAATTATATAAGAAATGCCATAACGATCTTTCAGAAAACAACCCTTTTTATTAAATTATGTGGTTCCTGTTTCATATACACAAAAAAACCAAGCTTGTGGGTATTTAAAGATAAAGGTAGTGTGGTGTTGGTCGAATAAAGTGTCGAAACAAATGCAATTTAAGTATTTGCATTTCATTGCCATAATCACCTATTTTCATGTGTGTAATTATGTACCTCGTTAAGAAGCTTTAGATTCAAAAATTAAAGTAATTTTTTTGGATAAATATTAAATTCAGTAAAGAATGCATTTTTGATAACAGTGCCTTTGTATATTACTATTTTTTCAAGTCAATCAGATACAAATATTCAAGTTTAATAAGACGAAAATCGAGAAACCAGCAACAGGTCTGGAGTAGTATAAAAAGGACATCCATAATAAACGATTAGGATTCCCTCGATATGTCAAAATTATAATTTATGACGCGAATGGTATTGATACATTTTTACCGCACATAATGAACTGATTAAGCACAAGGTAAAATTTCTATTTTTACAGGTTAGTCATTGATTCACCGAAACAACGACTGATTTAGCCCCTTACCAGGTATAATTAATTTAATCTATCATATAATGGAACTTACTTGTTCCTCAAATATTGCCTGCCCGTGTTCCTCCTGCTATGTAGTGAATGATCATCCCGGAAATTCGTAGAAAAAATTTTGGAAGCTAAACATTCCACAGATGAAAAACGTTTTGTTTTCTTTAAGGAAGACATCGTACACAAAAACACACATAATAACCAACGAACACCAGTTACACACACACACAAGACGATGGATTTCACAAAAACGGGAAAACGTGATTTATTGAACCCGTTCTTCTTAACGTTATCAGAATATTCATTATTTTACTTACTCGAACCCGACACACGCGGTTCTCACAAAACACGGTAGCTGCATTAAGTACAACAAAACCAATTGTATACACCTGATTCTCGCAACGTTGCCGGATGCATTGCACGTTTCGTAATGTTATATGAATCAGTTTTAATTACCTGTCTGATTTTAATCTGCAAAAGTGAAATTGAATCGTCTTTAATGGATTATGACATCAAATATGGAATAACCAGCTGGTAAATTGAAACTATTACAATCTATAAAAACGTTAATGATTTTTTTAATGATTCAATAACGTATCCTTCACATACGGTATTGAAATGTAATTTTGCTAAATTCAGTTGAATTTATTGGATCTTTCTTTACATCATCATGACAAATAATTATCGTAGGCGTAATGATGACGAATTAAATCTATTTTTTCATTAATTGATTTTCTATACATACGAGGTGTTTCCTAGTTGCAGTCAATATTTTTGGGGATGAATCCTTGGTCAGTTTTAAGAAGAAAACTTTATATTGACTTTTGAGTTACAGAGTGAAAGAATTTTTAAAATAAAATCATTTTTTGATAATAGGCGTGTTCTAGCACCAATTTCAAACGGTACTAAATCGTTTGGACCTTGCGCAATAGAATTTAAGGGTTCTAGCAAATTAAAACCGGGATTCGGACGACGAGTCGGCTGTTCAAGCGTTGATAAATTTCAGTTTGTAAACTAGTTGAAAACCGTCAAAACAGTCCAGAAATTTTCTTTATGTTTTTTGGTTTTTGGCATGCGCTGTAGTTCTGTTTCATCCTAACAACAGTGGCAAGGATCTGTGGTGATAAGTTGATTTATTTTAATTTGGTATTTGTAGGTTTCACGCAAAGAAAGTGTAAGTATTTTGTATTTTTTGTGTAATTTTGTCATAAAGATGGCAACAAAAACAAATGTGGTATTTTATTTTTTCAAAGTGGGTAAGAAATCTTGTGTTCGCCTCCGTTTCTGAAGATGTGTTTGAATATTGCTCTATAGGCACATCAACACTATTTATGCTGGAGGATGGTGATACTATAAGAAATTCTGAGATATCTATAAATATAAAATCTGTTAAGAAATAATATTTTAGAATAGTGAAAGCTCACTCTAACTATTATCCATTTTAATCAACAGCTATTTTCCTTTGAATCACCTGATGTATATTGGCCACAATTTTACCACTAAAAAGTTTTTAAGTAGGTAATTAGCTACAGTGCCAACTCATATCAATTTATACACAATACACCATTAAGTAAATATATCTTACTGCAATAAACTGATTAAAAATTTGAAAATTTACCTGACGTTTGACAGCGGTGAACTATCAAAGTCTGGGACCACGGATCATATAATAAAGTCTCGGATGCGTTCAAACCTTAGATGATGTACCTCCTAGATATAGCCTGTCAAGCACAAAATCGTGGCAACGCTGGAAAGAGAGGGCAATAGAGACGGTAACAGGCTATTTCACTTAGTGGGTGGAAGCAGCCAATGAACAACATGCTGAACTCTCTCTCTCTCTCTCTCTCTCTCTCTCTCTTTTCAGCCGGGTTTTAGGATGAACATGCGCAGTAGATAAATCCACGAATCCAGCTTCAAACTATCAAATAATTAATTCTAGAACATACCTGTTATCTATCTTTAATACCAATCCAGATAATTCAATGAAATTAGGTGCGCAAGTAGGTATTACGCATCAAGAGGAATTTTTGAGAATGAACGACCAGCGTAACGAAATGCAAAAATTGAAATTGCATTTCTTTTAATACTTCGTTCCGACACTGTACTTGCTTGATATTGAAATAACCATACAACTTAGTTTTCTTTGTAAGAAACAGTTTATATATTAAGAGAGTCTCATTTATGGAAAATCATTAAATTGTAGTAAATAAACAGAGATAATATACAATTAATGTATAATACCAGCAGAAAATTTGCTTGTCGTTTTAATAAACAAGGATGGCAAACTAAAACTCCGCAAAAAAGGTCATGTTTTGTAGATGGTAAAGGCAAAACAAACTTACATGGGGATTAAACTGAAGAAGTGTCCAACTGAAAGCATTAAAAAAACAATTTCAAGACCAGAACCAGAATGCCACTGGTGTATAAAGAGGATATGATGAGAATTTCTGAGTATACAATAATATTAACATTAAGTCCCCGGTTTTGTCATTTTTTCAAACCAGGAATGCAAAATATATACCTTTTCCCTAATAATCTATGAAATATTCGAAAAACTTTTGACGTGTTATGAAAAATTTACCCTCTAGCTACCTCAGCGCCACCTTAATTTAATGCAGCAAATATGTACATCCATCACGTCAGAACGGTTATATCAGTTTCGATAATTCCTTTTTATGCTGGCTAATTGTTTTTTATCGTGTTTGGAGTTATCACGACAATATTTATGTAAAAGCAAATCTTGGAAAATCAACCGGAAAAGTGGAAAATTTGAATAGTATTTATGTAGGAATAACTCACTAAAAAAGTAACAGTTAGTTTCAGAGCCACCAAAATGCAAAATTATAGCACAACGGTGAACACATGAGACAGAAAAATTCAGAATGTTATAAAATAGACAATAAATATTATTTGTACGTGAATATTTTATCGAATTTTATACCCATATAGATATACGGTAATTTTACAAAGAGCAAAGTGTTTAAAATGATCCAACTAAAATTCCATTTGTTCTGTTTTGTATACTGTAGAGTCTTCATCTTACTAAGGCCTTACTAAGGACAAATGAAATTACCCGAAAATAGATGAATAATATTAAACTAAAATAAAGTAAAAACATTTAATATGTAAAGTAATCCCTTTGTGTCCCCCTCAGAAGGACAAACATTGATACCATGAACTTAGAAATATATAGGTGTGGAGGATAGCAATTAGAAACGAACACTAAAGACCTTATCACAAGATAATCGCATAAGATAGGGAAATTCGAGAGGAGTATAAGAAAAACTATACAAGTTGAAAGCAGTTAGATTATTATAGATGATCTTTGGTATTTTGGCTTTTCAAGTGTGGTTAAGAAAACAAGGGATAACTAATAAAATTTGAAAACTCAGCTCAATAGTCTATAATATCAAAACATACGATGTGGAAATGTGAATATAAAAAAACGCAATAAGGAAAAATTGGGGGTTGCCGGATGAAGCAAGAGCGGGGCCCGTAGCAAAAATCTATTGGGGGATCTGGGTTTTGATAGGTGTTTTCAAGTACGTTATTTGCCAACTATAGGTTATAATCTTGTTGGTGCCTAACAGTAGACCCTATAGGACGCAGTAATACAAAAAGCCAGAGAGATTGCGCTGACAATTTAAAGTTATATTCTTGAAAATAAATTACTAAAATATAATAATTTAGACTGTAAGTCTTACAAATATATAAACAATTTCAAATTTTTAATCGAGTCATTTCATTTCTGTTGCGTATAGTCACTTAGTGTCGAGTAAGGGTGCTCGCTCACGCCAGACTTTTGGTACAGTCGATTATTGGACAGGTTAAAATTTTATACATTTATATGAGCGATTTTTTAAAGAATTTGTGCATTTACAGCATGCAATTCTGAGTGTCTTATATTCGCCAACAAAATATTCAGTTAGCGATTGTCTTAGTGGGAAAAGGTATAAAGTTTTACATTTTTGTGACGTTCAATATATATATCCATATTCATTAGGTTATAGAAATGCCGGCCAATTCTCTGGTCCACCCCGGCCTATCCACTTTTTTCGGAATTGATTGTAAAAAGTGACCTAAATGTATGTGGACTGTTAATGTAATAATGATAATTATGTTTATTGTCGAATTATGTTTATTGATGAATTCATTTTTGTGAAATTCATGTGATCTAGTTTATTTTTGCCTATTCTGAAAACATATATCGTTTCACATGGACAGGGCCACATTATTCTTGCATTAACTAATTATGATAGGGGTGGAGTTTGTTTTTTCTTGCAATTCCTGATAGTTTGGTTTGTATAATACCGACATCAGTGGATGGTCTCGTGCTTATTGTGGGGATTTTTAAGACGACCTAGTACCGCAGCTTCTTCATTTTCGAGAGTCATACCGGAACTTTTGTAATTTACTGACGTTTTGTATAACCAATTCAGCAAATCTTTACTTTAAACGTCTAAATTCACTTGCGCCTAAATTCACTTGGGGTTCTCTTGTAATAAATAAGTAAAGCTCAGAACTTATTTTTTGCCATTACCTAAACAATAAACAAGGTTCACTAATTTTCTCGAGAATACCTATTTATAATCAGTTTTTAAAAATTATATTTGAAATAGTACTAGCCTGAATAATTATTATTTACAGTCTTATTGAGAACTTCACCTACAATGGCAACTAATTGTGACGGGTAATACGCTAGTAAAGTATCTTTGACAATAGGCATTTGCGCCATCTCGTGTTTTATTTGTGGAACGCTGGTTCTGTCAAGGCCGTAATTTATGTTTGCTGTGTTATAGAATAAAATTTAGTTATCCCATAAAATCGAAAGAAATATATCAAACCGAAAGAGCGGTATAGTTGATTTTGAAAATACATCAAGGAATAATCAAAAATTACAAGTCTACCGTTTTCCTGGATTTCTATAGCAATTGGAGAGGAAGGAAAAATGGATTACAGCAGTTCGTCGTCGGCAATTAAATTATTTTTCCACGTTTTTGGTCATTCCTAAATACATAACATTAATCACAATTGTTGTTCTGTTAACAAAAATAAGATTCAATAACTCTTGTAATCGGAGAAAAGTTAATCATGTAAATACTTTTCTTTCCAGAATACATTAAAATTTAAGGTTAACATAATTTTTAATTTTTTAATTAATAATATTTTCTTTCAGGAACAAAGAAAAAAAGTAACGTTTTAGTTAAAGGAGGGATGAAAAGCCATGGCAACCAGGAACATACTCAAGGATTTGCTGTGCTCATTTCGATGGAGCAGAAAAATCAAACAATGTAGATACATAACAAAGTTTACAATTCAACTATCTTTCCTGTAATATATCAATATTTATACTCTTTTAAATAAATAACACTTTTTATTCTCATTATTTTTATTTTTTTATGAGCGCTTCTTTATTATTAGTTATTAAAAAAGCTATAAATAATATATAATCAATATTAATTTCTTTGTGAATTATTTGCACCTGTTCTTGCTTTATTATCCTTGTTCCAATTTCAAAATTTTTATCTTGATCCATTAAAACTTCATCGTCAGTGAGATCTACCAATAAATTATATGTAATGAATAAAGTTAATTTGTTTTTTCTTATATATATTTACTTACTATTGTTAATCGCAATTGGAGCTTCATCGACTCCTGAAGATGCAATTTTTTCTTGTCATAGGTACTCGTAATCTTTCAGCCCACAAACCAGCATGAAGATTTTGCTTTTTTATATACATATTGCAGGAAATATATTTGTATTGTAACTTTTGTTATGTGCATTGTTTACTTTTTTCCCAAACAATTTGACCACTGCAAATCATTGAATTTGTTTCTGGTTGAGATAGATTGCCCTACTGCTGTATTTAAAAAATCTCAGTTATGTTAACAGAACAACAATTATGATTAATTTTATACATACAATAATGACTAACAAAGTGGAAATCAAATTTATTTACCCATGATGTCGAACTGCTGCAATTGATTTTTTCTTCATCTCTAATTGATATGGAAATCCATGAAAGTGGTATAATTGTAATTTTTGATTTTTCCTTGATGTATTTTGAAAATCAACTACACCGCACTTTCGGTTTGATGTATTTTTTTCCATTTTATGGGATAACTAAATTTTAATCTATAACACAGCAAACATAAATTACGGTCTTGACAGAACCAGCGTTCCACAAATAAAACACGAGGTGGCGCATATGTCTATTGTCAAAAATACTTTACTAGCGTATTGTCAAACATTTTCGGGCAGTCGCCTACTACAATATATGTAGGTATGGATTAAGGGAGAATATTACGTTTGGCAAGAAAACAAGCCATACCCTCGCAACAGATATAACTAGAAAGCTAGAAAGTAGTTATTAAAATATTGCAATCCAGTAGTAGTCCACTCATTTCAATATTCTAATCTACAAAGATCGATTCAGATGCGATTCTAAACATTTTTCTTTAAAATAAAAAAATCAGAAAAATAAATGCAAATATCGGTAAGCATTAAAGAAATGTCACATATTTTTTTTACAAAAATATGTCACAAAATCATTATTGATGGCACAGGGTATTTGCCTAATTTTAATCTACTTGAGATTGGGTTCTGCTCTAAAAATAAATAATAATATTTCATACCATTTAATCTAATATTTTAATCTACTATATACTGTTTTTCTATTACTATATTTATTGTCCATAACTAATACAGCATGATCGCTGAGAGGACAAGATATTTCAATAAAATTATATTCCTTGTATGCATTCAGTTTTGGCGAAAAATGTAAATTGAATAGTTTTATTTTCATAACAATAATTGCCTTTAACAAACCACCACCAATCTACTGATTTAATTAGATGCACGTACGTGGTTTGCAGTCTCTGGGAAGCAAACAGCTGCCATAATTTTAGGAGCAAAATAATTATTCCTAGTTCTTGTGAGTTTTATATGTTTTTTGTTATTATAGTACTATCTATAATCTACAGGTTTCATTGTGAATTTCTTTAAGATGCATCAAATTTATTTAACATCTGAAAAAGTAAAATCAGGAATCGCATACTGTATTTATGGTTTTTGTCGTCAAGTAAGACACATGCACAGGGAAAAATAATTCAAACTAAAATATGACTGTAAGAACTAAAATGTATGCGAGCCATAGCATCTCAATAATGGGTCAAAATAAAATATTATTTAGGTGTTTGACAGTTTTATTTATTTGTTTTTAATTGTCATGACGGACTTCCGTGCAAGATCGTGAGGCGGCCGCATGTGTGTGTGTGCGTCTTAGGGTTAAGTTTGTGCTTTAGTGAAATAAGATCCGAGTACTGGTAACCCAGTCTTCTGATTATTTTTGATTTCGTCTTAGATATCCCCTACAGACGCTTATTAAAAGTGACAAAGACGCTCTGGAAGTGAAATCCATGTTAGAAATAGTGATAATGCCGGAAGTCCAAGGCCGCCTCGCTTTGTAAATATCGTTTTGTTTATTATCTGTTTAATTAGACTCTTAATCATAAAGTTTTGAAGAATAACGTTTCTTTTTCATTCCGAAGGATAACTTATATACAAATATTTTCAGTGAATTGGAGAAATTAGATGTAAATATTTTTCCTACAAAATTAACCACTAGTAGCTGGCTAATAAGATCGAAAGATCGAAGCCATCCCCCGTCCCGAGAGGGACAACCTTGGAAGAAGAATAATTGTTATGACATGGTAAGTATGCAATGATTCAGGTGATAAATAATCCTAAATCTACATGTAAAAGTGAGAAAACACTAAATAATGCCACAGTATAAAGATAGTATACAGGAATACATTTGGATAAGGCAGCGAAAGAAATGTCAGTTTATTATTCTGCATTTAATGCCAAATCTTATAGAGTGAATTAGATCACTTAGGTATAGAATAAAATTGTATTTACAGGCTAACAGTTAATACAATTCTGCTTAGAAATTATTGTACGACCGAACAAGAAGGGAAATGATAGATGAACTTAATACCTATGCCTTAAATACCGTGTGTAATATGGAAATGCTGTAGAACCTTTGGTGTGTCACAAATGTAAAAACAAGTGTTTGATTTACTCCTTGATGATGACAACATAGGGTTGTTGAAACGGCGTTAAGTGTTTAAAATAAAGGTTTGGTGTTAGGGTGAAAAACTGTGTTTTTACGCGTGTGTATTATGATATATGTGATATATAAAAAGTATTATAGAGAAGACAGAAATAATATAGACAAAGAAGGCCTAAAAATTTTCTGACCAAGGGAGTTACAGTAAATGGCCGAAAATGTACTGTTGCACTAGTTAGGGTTAAATAAAGCCAATGGCCTAAATTTATAAAGACACTCTGCTGAAAGTGGATTAATAATTATGAACGTAAGTTTTAACTGAATTTCAATAAGGAGATTATCAATTCTGCCTGAAATATATGTATGTCACCTGCTTTCTTCTATGGCTATGGACCGATTTGAATAGTCTTTTTGTTTTGTTCAATGGAGTTTACATCATTATTGATGACATTTTATATTTCAGAAAATAATTTTGTATTCGTTTTAAATATATTGATCGATTTCTCCAAAACCCCTTACCGATTTATATGGTTTTAAAATATCATTCTATTAAGAGAGATCCCGAGGTGTTCACTATGACTTTGTAACATATAGTTTTCAAAATATTTCCTAAAATCCAAATTATCCAAAATATCATCGAATTTTCTTATTAGACATTTCCTAAAAAATATTTAAATTCTAATGTAATAGCCCGAGAACTGTTGACACTGAAAGTTTTAATCGCAAATTTGAAAGTTATGTACGTTACAAGCTTATAGGCAATATGTAGTATAGTATAATTAAATTTATTAAATATATTTTCAGTGCCTTAAACCAAGTACCAAGCTCAATTTGTTTGAATATCTGTTTAGCATCGATTTACATGAAATTTTTTTATTTCTTTTGGTGGCACCCGTCTTCCCGCCTAATTGAAAATTCAGTGGCAACACAAATTGCTATTTGGTGCGATCATATACAGAGTGTTCAGAATAGCAAATGAAATCAGAAAGTAGGGTGATAAAACAATAATAATGATAATTCATTTAAAGATATTTGTGACGTTTTAAGTCAACGCCTATCAATTACGGTTTGTTCGTATAAATATTGACTGTCGAAGTAAAATAAAATGTATCTTTTTGCAGTGACGAGGCTCTCGTACAAAAGTAAACAAAAAACGTGACGGTTCTATACAAATTAATTATTTACCTATCTAGTATATTTTTGACCTCGCATTATGGGCCAGAATTTCGTAAAACATTGAAAAATGTCCAAACCAACAAATATATTAAATTTTAACCTGCCATTTTTAAAAAATAAGTTAAAGTCACTTGTGAACAACCTAAATAAGCCTACATATCAGATAACATGAGATTGTGGTACTAAATTGGGAATCAGTTTGTGCTATATCGAAAGCTTTGTACCTGAAGGCCAAATTCTAAAACTCAGTGAAGCTCTTGTATTTTTATTAGAAGATTAAGATCGCGATGTCAAAAATGGAAAAAATGTCAAAAATTTGAGTTAGTGAAAGCTTAGACGACTTATCTTCCAAACGAAATGAATATTTTCAATAAAAAACGGTTTCTGGAATTTCTGAAAAAATAAGGAAACCCATTGTTGTTTCTCTTAACATTTCACAAAACAGTGGTGCACCAGGGACCTAAGGAGAGTTTTGGGGGTTTTATCCCTCCACCCTCCGGCCCTGGAATTTTTCTAATAATTAATAATATAAATTATAAATGGAATTAAAAAAACGAGTAAATAAAAAAGCAACAAATATTATTGTTTTGTTTTTTATTTTTTCTCGCCGCAAAACGATTTTTGCTAAGCAATTATTTAAAAATATATATTAATTAGTTTTAGATTTTCGAGCCCTTCCAGGGTACGCCACTGTCTTCAGAAACACCGATACAAAATATCGAAAAAAAAAACGAATTGTAAGTATAAAAAAGCTGAGTTTTCCGAAACATTTACTTAAAAGGCTATAATTTAATAATAATTACGGAATAACAAGTAGAGAGAAAAATAACCCCTTGAATTAAAAAATAATAACAAATCTTTAGGTATCCAATATTCTTTCTTTCTAAATCAAAACAAGATATTAATTACAGCTGGCTGGAATAAATTTAATGCCTCTGGGCAAAATTCTTATTAGTAAGTTTTTTTCTTGAAACTAGATTTTTAGATCAGATGAGTCGAGCATTCTACTAAGGGCATTAATACTTGTGGCAACTCTAAGCTTTCGAGAGTAGCATTCCGTATACCTTCGATACTCTTTGATTGTACAATGGCTAATGACATGCTGAAATAACTGTTTCAAAAGCTATAGGCCTAAACATTTTTAAAAAAAGTAAAACCTCACAAGCCATATTGAACTTTAAAATAAAATATGTGAAATTTTTAAATTGACAAAGCACATGTTCAATTTTTTTTATAATCTAAGCCTAATTGTATTTTAAATATAGTTAACTTTAGTGAGGCGCGAGAACCTGTTTATCAAGGACGATTTTGCATATAGTTATCTTATATATCTTACATAAAGTAACATTTACTTTGGTTTGCTAAACGTTTTTTAAAAATGAAGTGTTTATGACACTTTTATGACATTTTTCGCTACTTTGTTGACAATATTATATAGGCGCACGATAAGTTATGTGTTGCATTAATTAGTAATTGAAAAGTGTAAAATGTCGTTGGGTTGCAAGTACTATAAAGAGTTTTCTTCTAAATAGGCACGATTCGGCAAAAGTTATTTGTTTGATAATAATGCCTAAGGATTGAAGAACTTAACAGCTTTAACAAAAACGTATATCTCAAGAGAGATATCTCTCATGTTATGCCAAGGTGACATTTTAATTTTTGCATTTATACGCATTTACTAAATTATTAGTTATTTCCCTTAACTTCACAAAGAACTCTTAAAAATTTATGACGTAAAACTTTAAACTTACTATCTGACAGATGCATAACAAATGCAAAGACTCAATCTACATATCGTCTTAAACTTGGCCAACTGGTTTAAACAAAATAGTCAACCAATAAGAATTAAATTTACTAATGTTTGCCAAACTGCGTGTGCCTACGCGAAAGCTGGCAGAAATCTTTCGATTGTTTTTGAAAGCTTCATGGTCTTATAACCGTTATCAGCATAAGAAACATTAAGTGCGTCTTCATTATTGAAACCTAACTTTGTCAATGTTTAAGCGAATTCTGGATTTCTGACCCACAGTGCCTCGGGGCGAAGCAACAATCAAGTTCGAAGAAGTAGTGAATATGCAAGCAATGCAGAATTTTTATGTTTTCTTCACCGACTAAAAATCTACTACTATGGTAGGTAATTAATTTGTCCAGAATGAACCACATTTATGGTTTACGTTACATTTTTTACTTTGTGTTAATTTTCTTATTTTAATTTTTTATTGTTCTACCTTGAATATTAAAAAAAATTTACATAAGCTTGTTTTAAATAATCTAGAATTGCAGGTAACAATTAAAAAGTGCATTTAAAAAGTATATTAATTCCTTATTGGAAAAGGAAATATATCATTACTGCAAAATTATTGAGTAACTAAATTTTGAGGGTGAACTTATTTTACCCTTTACCTATTTCTTCGTAATACAAGACAGAATTGTCAGGGTACCATTCATCAAACACGACCTACAGCAATTTTGTGACAAATATATTGATCTGGCAACGTCCTAACCCATTGAAGTTCGAAACCACTCCATGCTGTCAGTAGAGGATGTTTAGATTGGACTTACGTAAAGAATTTTTACAGGTGATTTTTGTTTGAAACGAAATTCATACGAAACGGAGAAAGAAATACATGAGAACGACCAGACCAGACGAGACCATTGTGTATCGTTTTGATCGACACGAAATTTAACTTATTCGGTTGAAATCGGACACACCTGTTCCTTTCATTCGATGTGATGGTACAATTTTTGCGCTCGATCAGCTGATATGTCTGATAGTCTGATGCCGATGTAACAGAGCGCAAGGATGAAGACATTGTGTACCGTTTCGTATTTTACATTACGTACAAGAATTTCCGTTACTGGAAATTTGCAAGCAAAGAAGTGTTAACTGAGTTGATACCGTAACACATTTCCTTTTTATTCGTTGTAAACATAATTTGAAAAAGTTTATAGCACTGAATTTTTTACTTGGTAACATTGTACAAATAAATAAACACACTTTAAAAAAACAAAAACCGACTTCAAAAAAAGGAACTAAAAAGCATGCAATATTTGTTTACTGTTAAATACTTTTTCAGAAGTCGGGCCAAGCTGAACACACTTATAAATGTCCTTCTCAAATTATTATCACTTTAGCGTGGCTAAAGCTATTGAAACGTTGTGAGATCAATCCATTTCAAGACGATGGAAGTCCAAGGAAACTTCGAGGAACGAATTACATTGTCTACCAGCTTCAGAAGAACTCTCTTTTGTGGTGATCTCTTTTTTTCGTTATATAGTTACTGGCACATAATCTCATATTAGAATCATCTTCAAGAAAATTGATAATTTTCCTGTTAATTATTTCATAGCTTCCTTTGACTTTTCGGTTAGTTTCCATCAATTGTACTTTTCCAAATTTTCACAAAGGTTTAATATATTTTTCATTATCTAAAATACCATACTTATTAACCAATATCCCACTTATAATTTTTTTAAAAACTTGTTTTTCCATTTCATTTGGTAGATCAGAATAATTTTCCTTCAATTGTTGATTTAGTACTTCTGTAAACAGTAGTTTTTCCTTTATTGTGTCTCTAGCACTTGGAGAATTTATGACTTACTCTACTTTGCTGTTAGGTGTAAGTTTTTGAGGCTTTTGTAATCTTTGTAATATTTTCTTGTAACGCGCTAATTTAGTCTTTAGATTATTTATTCTTTCATATTTTTTTATTAACTAAATATCTTTGTCTTCTACCTCGGTCTGATTTAATTTTAGCAGCTATAACTTTTCAATCAAAATTCTCTTCCGGCATTTGAATATCATCATCCGAGATAGATGGCGTCACCAGGACAATACTATTTAAAGTATTTAAAAGTTGCAGTAAAAAATTATATTGTGCTTTTTAGTTCAGTTACTTTTTTTGAAGTCCTTTTTTTAATGTACTTATTTTACAATTTTTAGGGATTTGATGGCTTAATTGGATGCTGTTTTCAAATTTAATTAACTTCTTCCATATTGCCTAAAATAAGGTATTTTACTTTTAAGTAACATTTATTAGTTAGACCAACCTCTTTTACTGTTAAATAGAATAACTTGTTTCCTAGTATACATATGTATTAAGAAAGATTTGCTATGGATTCCAACAGGTGGCTCCAGCATATTGCAGACGATTTGAGTATCATCTTTTTTAAGTCTGATAATTATATTGACATTCATTTAGTAGTCTCTTCTCCGCGGAGTCTTATAATAAATCATTATGCGATTTTAAATGATGTAGTATAATACAACGCAGTTTTCAACCCTAATAAATTTTGATAATAATGTGAGTTACAATTAATAAACGTACTTAACTTAAACAAAAAAATTATATTCTTTGTCATACCTAGTATACAATTTGAAAAAGTGACATGAATATTTATTGTACAATTTTTAGTGATGTGCCATAATTAGATGCATTTTATAAATCTAATTACTCCTGTTTGATAAGGATTTTAGATATTATCAAAAATACAGGTATTTTACTTTCAAGCAAAGTTCATAATTGCTGAAATTCCAGTTGAAAAAGTAATATGTAGTAACTACAATATACGTTTCTGACCATGCAAATATTTTTATGAAAAATAACATTTTCTCTTTTCTGACCATGCAAATATTTTTATGAAAAATAACATTTTCTCTAAATAATATTAATACGAACGTTTTCCGTATAAATCCAACTTATGAAGACACACTGTATATAGAGACCAACTGAGAGCCTCCATCTTGAAGTTGATTCACTGACATTTATGTTGAATTTATTAATTTTTTTAGTGATAATTGATGCAGTTTTCAATATTAATAAATTTTTTTTGATTACAATTTGAGATATTATAAAAAATAAAGGTACCTCATTTTTAAACAAAATTGATACATTTTGTGAATCCTAGTATATTGTTCGAAAAGTTACATAAATACTTATTATACAGTTTTTAGTGCAATGGCATAATTAGATGTAGTTTTAATCGTAATTACTTTTATTTAATAACAATTTTAGATATTAACAAAAATTAAGGTACTTCAGTTATGAGCAAAATTCCTATTTGCTGACAAACCTCGTCTACAGTTAAAAAGTGTCATGTAATGATGACAGTATTCGTTTTAGACCATGCAAATCTGCTTATGAAGAGTAACTTTTTCTCTTAAAATTGTTATTAGAATAAATTGTTTGAATTATGAAGACACACTGTATATACAGACTACTTGAAAATATTCACCTTGATTAATTAATCCAATTTACTATACCTCAAGTTCCGAACAGAAAAATTCCATATTTTAATACCAGCACCTCCACCAAAGCATACCATATAAGACAATCGGTAAAAAGTTTTTTCGGGTTTTCTAAAAAAAATCATACAGACGACTTAAAAAACCCATTTATTTTGAAGTCGGTAAATAATGTTCTTGCACCGCCTGATGGGAAATAAAATAAGGCTGAATATTGGAAATATAACAAAAGAACATTATAAACAAATATATAAAGAACTAACAGACCCGCCCTGACTTCACACGGGGTATTTTACAAATCGACTTATTTGACATTTTTTTTCATTTGGTAATTTTCACTTTTCGTACATTTTCAGATACTTTATTTTAGGATTTCAGAAGAATGTTTGACGTGTTTGAGATTTTTGACATTTGATATCTGGTTTTGCGGTTTTTAATTTAGATTGTATTTTTATGATTTCTTGGGAATAAGAGCACAATTGCTGGAAAGTCTGTATATTTCAAATAGCCCAAAAGTGGTGTAAATCCGAACCGGTTTCAGTAGCAATAAAACATTAACATAGCTGAATAATAATTACAATGTTTGTAGTGACAAATATAGCATTCAAAATTTGATATTAAATATGTGACAAGGAAACTGATGTACCTAAAAGAATTTACTGTTAATTTGATATATACAGGGTAGCATTAACACAATTCTAATTTCTCCTAGGTATGATTTTCTTATAAGATATAAAAACTGATTAACGATTATAGTTAAAATACCGCGAAAAAACGGCATCAATAAATCTTTTTTATATAATAGAGCAAAAACGAACTTTCTGATATCAATGAATTTAATAAAGAAAAAAAAAACATTCAGAGAAAATGTTCTATCTGCTAATAATCTATATATAAATAGGCAAAGACAAAACGATTAGGTACCATTTTCTTCATTTTTGTTTTGTTTAGTAGCTACTGACGACCTTCAGTGCCGAATGCTAATATTAATTTATAATATTGGTTCATTCATTAAATAAAATATATTAAAAATTCATTATTTACGTCCATAATGTCAACGCCAAACAACTGAATGTGCCGCCGCCGCCAGACTCAAAAAAAAAAATTTATTTTATGGTGATGCCAAAAGCTGGAAATATACCAAGTGCAACCGATATAAGACGAATTCCCATTTCAGGTATATTAATGTAGTTTAGAATTTCCAATTAAGTAGACGACAACGGATAAGATTATAAAGTGCTTCGATAACCCCAACTCTCTAACAAATTATCATCAGAGCATAAAATGTAAGATTTCTAATCATATGACACAAATATTACAACGGAAAATAAATAATATGTCTTCACACAAATAAACCTGTTGCACACATATTCTTGAAAACTAAACAAAGATAAATGTAATTAGTTAATATCATGTTTTCGTCTCTAGTTTTGTTAGTTTTATTCTGCAGATGATTTCTTCAAATAGCATGAAATATGTACTCACTGACAAACAAATTTTATACCCAAAAGGAGAGGTTTAAATTTAATATTGTTTTGGTAAAACAGAGGTGCAATAGTAAGGAAACACCAAGGAGTCTTGGCATTGATACCATAAATTTTCTTTTTGAGGATCACTATCGCAAGCTACCTGTATTTCATGTTTTAGAACTTCCAAAATCCATGGGAGCTGGGGTAAATTTCCGAGCTTTCTACTCGGCCCAAATATGTTCTATGGGCGAAAGATCGGCAGATCTGTGCGGCCACGGCAACAGATTCACATAGTCTCGTCATAAAAGTTTAAACTAATTCGAGCAATATGAGGCCGAGTATGAGCTGTTGAAATATGGGATCCATGAGCCGATTAAGGTCCTTACCCCAAGGAAATACATACGCCTTCAATACTTCCTGAAGATAACGTTGCGATGTCATGTTGCCTCAAACAAAGACTGAAGGTGAGCTACTTCCATGTGTAATAGCACACCATACCACAACGCCTACTGTTCAGTGTATATGACGTTCAACATTAAATTCCGGTTGATGTATTTCTCATTGACGTCATCTATTCCTTCTTCGCCATCATGTCCACCTAAGCAGAATCGAGATTTATTAGAGAATACGACCTGATGCCATTCCACCTTCCAAAGTTGTCGTTCCCTGCATTACTGTCGTTCTTGCCATCGATGCTCAGCAGTCAAAGGTACCACAAGATGGGGTCGACAATGCTGCAGTCTAAAAGTAAACCGTATGAATACTTACTCCTAACCACTTTGGCCAAATGTTGCGTTGTCGAAAATCGGTCTTTAAATGCCTTAAGTTTTAGACGTCGATATTGAACTTCATTTGTGCCCCTTTGACGACCGGTGCCTACTTTTCTTCGATTTTGGCTATAACCAAACCCCCCTTGATAACATTTTATAACAGTAGTGGCATTTCTGTACGCGCGGTTACCTATTTCTCGAAATGAAAACCCGCCTCCCCAAAAACTCTACCTCTTTGAAATTAACGTAGCTCCGGATACATTCGGAGTACACGTATTTTAGGCATTTTAACAATACTTTACTAAACATCAATTTTGGATCAAATCAAACAGTTTGGTTTTTGCTAAATTAGAAAAAATGCAAAAATTACTAAAATAGTCTACATGAAAAAAAAACATTCACCAAACTTTACCAAATAGCGATTGTTTACTACTTACTATAGCATTTATGTTTTACCAAAACAATATTAAATTTAAACATCTCCTTTTGGGTGTTGCAATTTTGTCAGTATAATATAAAACCACACGTTAATTCATCATCATCAGTGTAAGCTATATAAATTAGAGCATTAATGATTCAATGAATTAAACAGGTCGGAATCTAATAATCTCGAAATCAAAATTACGGTTCCTTATATCACAATCTAAATGTAATTTAAGAGGAAACTTTGGAAGTAGCTGAAACTTCTGACACTTTAATGGTAATTATAGACTTAAGCTGAAAATTATTACATCAAACCGTAGAGCAGATATATTTTGGGATTAACATAATACTTCTTTAGTGAGTAACAAACAATTAATGATAACATCCGTTGATGTTATTTCGTTAATTGCACTTTCAGTATTAAAGGGCGAATCTAACAAAAATAAGAATACTGGCTCACATGATACCCCTTTGTATTTAAACAGTGATATTCACCCCTGCTTAGGGGTTGAAACTGCAGGGTGACCGATACATGGAAAATGTGTCCTCCCCTAAATATAAATTAATGTATTTTTTGTCTTTTTCTTTTAATGATATTTTAAAGGTTATTTTGGGTTGCTAGATTTGAAATGAAAGCCCTGTATATGTGGTTGCAGCACCTGTGATCTATTTGTTTATTCACAAATAGAAAATGGAACTGCTGTAAAAGTTATTCGCTATGAACTTTCAATAAAGAAAAAAGAAAGAGCGGGAGCCATTTGAGACTAAACGATGGAAGCGAAAGCTTCTTATGATTCGAAGATTCTGGTGCAAGAACGGGCTAAGTACATAAATCTGCAAAAAAGAGTTAGCTGCTTATTTAGGTTTAAAAAGTTGCTTTGTTTGTCTGGTGCAAGTTTGGGGCACATACAGGTTATAGATACTGAATTGCGATAGCAAACCACATATCCCCTGGTATGGTCTGGTGCAAAAAAGGTATAAGATTTGTGTAAATTATCTCGTTCTTGCACCAAATGCTTTAAATTTCACTTAAGTCTTCCTACTATACCCTAACAAAACTAAACAAAATGACTGGTGCAGTAGACTAGCCATTTTGTTTACATCAGGTGACACGTATGTACTTGTCACCTCACATTAGTCGTCGGACAGTGGAAATCAGAAATAAACTAGTGTGACTTGTTTTATGTGCAGTTTTGACATGCATTCAAGCAGCGAAGAGGAACCATTTCGAAGTTCAAGGAGTAAGTTGGTGCCTTCAAATAATGAATATTCATTTAGTGCATCTGAAAATAATTTGAATGAAGAGGAGTCCATTAATAACAAACGGGTACGAAAGAAAACACGAATGATTGCAAATGCAATAAAAAATGCATTGAAAAACTTTAGGAAGTCGAAAAACTAGAGATAATATCAGCTTTTCAATATAAAACAGTTTAAACCAATCCCTTTATTGCACTACATTTTTTAAATTTTTAATAGCGTTGTTAATTGGTTCTAGAATGTTGTTAAAATCATATATTAAAGTGGTACTAGTTCGGGCTTTCTTAGTGACCAACAAATTTAAAATTGATTTTTTTTCTTTCTCCTGAAATATTTTCATATTGCTACTTATCCCGTTCTTGCATCAGGGTCTTCAATTATACTCCCCGTCACATGTTATCTCCTGTGTGTAATTTAATTCTTAATTTAAATTTCTATAAGTGCCGAATAAAATTGGTTGAATTATTAACTTGCAAGTTGATGCTCATATCCGATGAATTGTAAATGCGGCAAAAAATTTAAAAAAAGGTTTCTGACATATGTCAAGTCCATAATTTAATATATCGCAAACAGAGAGGTGGAGTTTTTATTAGGAAAGCAAATTTTGTGCAGGTTTTCTATATTAATTGGATGTTATGTTAGTTTATTTCCTATTTATTATTCATATTCTATGAAAGAAGAAACTCATAATGTATTTTCCTTGGTCTCTGCTTCTTACACAGTGAACTGAATTATATGGGTATTTCAAGATCAAGGTAGTGTGTGGTGTCGGTGTCGAAACAAATGAAATTTCAGGTTATCCAATTCATTCCCTTGCTCATCTATTTTCATATGTGTAAATGTGGGCCCACGTTAAGAAGCTTTCGCTTCAATTATATTTAAAAGTGAAGACTACTTTAGTAAATATTTACTTAATTTATGTGCTAAATTCTCAAAAAAGTACCAAGTTGTTACTGGTAGCAACATTAGTAATAAAATAAAAGATTTATTAGAAGAAAGATAATTAAATATTTGCAACACGATACAGTAGGTAAAATCTGTGTAATAAAACAAATGTGGATTCTTTCTTTGGCAATTGAAAAGTCTTTAATTTAAAATATTACAAAGAGATAATTGGAATGTTTTTTAGAACAATAAGAAAATTTTGTGCAGGTATTGTATATAAATTGGATGTTATATTTTTTATTTGCTATAATTTATTGCTTTCCTGTAAAAGGAGAGACTCTTAATCTATAAACTGATTCCTCTTTGTTATGCAGATGCAATTTTGTTTTTGCATTTCATTGCTTATCTATTTTCATTTGTGTAGTGTGTGGTTCCAGGCATGCGCTTCAAAAAATAAAAGAGGGCATAGTTAGAAGTTAAGTTAAATTTTTACTCAATCTCTTTCACAATTAATTTTTTATTGTATTATATTGTTTGGGTAGTAACGTTAATACCAGATGTGCACAAATGCTTGAATGTAACGCATTATAGAAAAAAATAGAATTTAATAATCGGAAAAACCGACATAATAAGAATTTTACATTTTTACCTCATTTTACCTTTTTGTTTGAAGCTTAACAGTATAAAACGATACTTTATTTGTGAAGATATCCCAGAGATTTCAAGTTACCCCGTAGAAAACCTACGTGTGAGCTTAACTAAATAAACAAATCCCCAAAAAAACATATCCATATGACTCAAAGCGTTTATAGCTTTTTAAGCAGTATATATACAAAGATAACTTTTATCTTTTTTACTGATCAAACCGCTTTGAATCATTAAACTGTATGATGATTTCGATTCGTAGGGAATGAATCGCGACAGCGTCGAATTTTCTGGGAGATTAAATTGGCAAGCGTACATTTTGTGAATTTTAAATGAAGTGGGAAGCGGTAGATATTATTCATTTCTGTGAAGGTAAATCGGAAAACTCTGTAAATTTCTAACATAAATAACATATGGGCCCGAATTTTATAAGCTCTGTGTGTATTTGCAGAATATTTTTTAATGACTTCACGTTTGAAATTGAGATGAGAATTGGTTTCTGGTGGTCCTGCTACTTGATAAACATTCAGAATCTTTGTTTTTAAAAGGGTTTGGTAAAAGTTGATAAAAATCATAACAAAAAATTGTTATGTCTCTTCATGTAACATAATAGAAGTGTATAAATATATAGTAAGGAGTAAATGAGTAAATTTTGAATAAAAAATACCAAGAAGTTTATTTTTTTTATTATCAAGTTTGTTAATAATGTGTTTGTCCACCACGGTTATCTATGTTCTGCTCAACACGCCTTGGCATTGATTCAATAAGTGGTAAATTTCTTCTTGAGGAATACTATCCCAAGGTATTTCATGTCTTAGAACCTCCAAAGTCCGTTGGGGGTGGAGTGAATTTCCGAGCCTTCTAACCATCATGTCCCTAACATGTACTATGGGCGAAATATCGGGGATCTCGGCGGCTATGGTCACATAATCACATAGGTCTCTTCAAAAAAGCTTAAACTAACTTCATTCATTCACTTTTCTTCTCCCCGTGTATACCTTCCTATCAACCCCTGTATATTTTCTATCTCTTTATCTCCTGTCCGCCACGGTTTATAACATTCTCTATCACATTAACTTTTATAGCATTCTCCAGTTACTTCATCTCTTAAAATAGCATCTGCTCCCCTACTATTTTTATTCTCCCATAAGAAAATCGGACGCGAAATCAACTAACATTCTAATGCGGCTAACCGAAACGAACTAATGGTTAATCGGGGACTCAAAAAAAAAACAACTGTAAATCTATTTCAGTGTTTTAATTTTTACCTAAATACAAGGTTATGGAAATTGTATTATAATAAACGTCTTTTACAATGTATATTCTTTTTAACAGTTTTATTAATTTAACTTTAAGATTAATATATACACTTGGGTTTCTTCTATGTAATGTGCTTTTATTTATTAATTCTATGTTGACAATTCTAAATTCGACTGTAATAAAATACCACTCTTATCTGGTTTTATTAAATTTGTATTATTTATGTATTTTTAATTTTATATATATATACATTGTTTGTCTAGTGGCATGTTAGTGATTCGTTAATATATAAAGTTTGTGTGATAGAAGATACAATAGTGAACTTATCCAAACTATATGAAATTACCTTTACCTCCCTTAGTAATTAAGTTAGTTAGTGACCCACTATTCCCTGTGATACAGGGTTATCTTGTAAACCTCAACGGCCGGGGTAACAATATCTTTTATAACTGGAATTGTAAAAATTATGAAAATAAAAAAAATATTAATGGGGTGTAGACCGCTCCACTACTTCCTGAAGATAACGTTGAGTTGTCATGTTGCCTGGAACAAGGACTAAGGCTAGGCGCAAATTGAGACGCGTATAGCGCGTAAGATGAAACGTTAATAGAGGCGGTAGCATATCAAAATGGGTGCTATGATATAAAAGAAATATCAAATTTATTCGTTCGTGAATCATACTTTTTCTGACGTATTTGGCTACGAACTGCCTACTTCCATGTGGAGTAGCACCCAATACTATAACGTGGATTGTTCGCTGTACGTCGCTCAACATCAAATTGACGTTGACGTCTTTCTCCTCGACGTCGTCATCAGAGAAGACGACCTGATGCCATTCCACATTCCACTGTTGTCGTTTTCCTACCACTGTAGTCCAAAAGACCTTATAGGGCGGTAAACCGTTCGGATATTTATAAGATGCCCTTGTTCTCCTGATCACTCCTCAGTCAAATTTCGAGTTGTCTAAAATCAGTCTCTACATGCCACAAGTCTTACATGTCGATCTTGAACTTCTTTTATGACACTTCGACATCCGATCCCTACTCTTCTCCGATTTTGGGTATTATAAAACCACTGTACTTTGTACTTTACATCATATGTCAAATAATTTAGTCAAACAGTGTAGTTTTAAATTTTAGGATTGTGCCACTGGCAATGGGATATCACCCCGAAACGTTTGGAAATATACAGCAATTTCGTGTATTGTGGTGTTATTTCCCAAAAAATACTTAAAACATTGGCAAAATATGCCACAAGTATCCTTCAGGAAACAACATTATAACCCGTGATTACAAGGTGATGGGTATTGTCATGAAGCAATGCAATATTTTAGGGTTTTATGGTTTACGGAATTGTATTTTACGACAGAGTTGTCTTTTACGGCTGGGCCTAATATTTTACTATGGAGATAGGACTTGTTTTTACAAGCTTTTATTTAGTTTCACCTGTCCCGATGCTGGTCTGTAATTAAATCTTGCAAGTTAAATTTGATCCACTTCCCGGTTACCTATTGAGCTCATAGTTTGCATGCTTGTGTAAATCCGGTGACAATGCAAAATTATTATGGAGCTGATCTGATGATGGAATCGGAAGGTGGCGATAGGAACTCGGTAGATAAACTACACATAATCAAATCTTGCAAGATAAATTTGATCCACTTCGTGGAGCTGATCTCATAATCGAACCGAAAGATGGCCACCGGAACTCGAGTTTGGACTCATTTGATCCCTCTTCACGAGTACTTTGGTGCTAGATGGTAACCAAGGTCTGTTGATGCAGCTGGAAGATGGCTATAGGAACTCGGTAATTAAACGACACAACGCCATCGAGTTTGGGCTCGTATGATTCGTCTTGGTGAGTCCTTTGGTGCTAGATGGTAACCAGAATCTGATGATGGAGCTGGAAGGTTGCAATAAGAATTCTGTATTTAAACGATATAACACAATCGAGTTTGGGCTCGTTTGATTCTTCTTAATTATTTTTTGGAGTTAGATGGCAACCAGGGTCTGATGATGGAGCTGGTAGGTGACCAAAGGAACTCAGTAATTAAGCGGTACATCGAGTTTGGTTCGTTATGATGGGTGGGCCGTTTTTGATGGGTGGTAAGTGGTGGTGGTTTGGTGAACGTTTGTTATGAATGTGGATTCAATCTTTGATTAGATGGATTAGATGGTTGACTTAATGCTATGCTAAGAACGTGCCGAGGGCTGAGTGGTATGAGGGTCTATAAACATGTCATATTGCTAACGTTGCGCCTCAGGATACCAGAGCGAACCCTGTTGTACTGAAGCCCTCATCCCCCTACAATGGACCTCGGGGGGGGGGGATGGACTTTTTTGTCCTATACTCATGGGAACGACATAAACAAAAAAGAAACTACGATACAAAGAAAGAGATGTTTAGAGAATGTGAAATTGAAGCGCGACAAGAGAAGATTGTTAATGAAAGCGATGTCCACAAGCGACAACGCTTGTAAAATATAGTTTAGCAGTAGCTAAACATAGAGGAAACGAATGGTTAGTATGCAAGAAATTGGCAATTTTTCTTATAAAGTTTAAATTATTTTGAACTTTTTAGTTCTTTTAACTAACAAGTAATAAAAGCTTGTTTTTAAAAAGTTTTTTTTACTTTAATTTTATGGTAAAATAGCCCTTATTTTTGCCTGGGGACTGAGCCGTAATTATTTCCACAATTGGGACAACTTTGCCTGGAACAATATTCTTCAAATTTGAAGAGTTTTTCTGTATATCCATTGAGCTAACAATTTAACCACTTGAATATTTTTACTGTTTGACTATTTGAAGAAATTTTGCCATATTTTTAGTTGTTAGCACGTTTTGGAACTGGTTTTGAATATTTTTGGTTTCAGTCTTGTTGGCAATAAATTCTTGAAACAGGATTATAATTAGATGGTTCCAATGGCTTTGGGTTTTTTAAGCTGACATTTTTGTAAAGTACCAATAATAATATTTTCTGGTTTATAAATGGTATATTTGTCATTTTTAAATGCACAAGGTAAGGTAATACTGTCTTTTTACATTTTAACTTCTATTGAGATATAATACACTAGTGTTAGAGTCACTTTTATATATTTTATATATATTATTATTCTTTTTGTAGCATATCTATTTTTGGTCTTTTATTACACTCTCATTTGTTTCCATTTCGTGTATGAAGATTGAAAACAGTAGACATTACTCGATTAATGCACAAGTACAAATATTGGATCCGGTTACTTGAAAGCTATGACAAGGTTACGTTAGGGAACATACTTCTCCATAATATAGCCGGTGGGAATATAAGATCCTAACCTCATACTGATTTTGTCAGTTTTAAAGTATGTTCCACATCATGAGTTGTTAACTGTCTGGCACTCCAAATAAATTTTATTTTGTTGTTCTATTATCTAACCCACGCCCATAACTGTTCTGGACGAAAAGCTCTCATTTCGCGCATGTGAGCTGATCAAGGTACGTTTTTATTTGAAAATCCTTCAGTGTTTAGTTTTATAATACCAGGTTCACTACAATTGTGATGTGTTGTGATGCGGAACCACAATCAGTAAGCATGTCTCTATACAGCATTGGTCAGCACCATGTGGACATATGCCTCCTCCATATTCCTCCAGTTTTGTCTAAAATGTGCTTTGGTCATCCAGTTTTTTCCTACCATCTTTCTCATGTCATCGTACCATCTGGTGAATGGCTATCCAGTTCATGGCCACGTATTCTGCCCATCTCCATTTCCCCTGTCTTTCATTGGTGTTCGTTGCCATTCGTTTCTCCCAGGGTTATGCTCAGCAATGTTGTTTCTATATGGAGTTGTGACCTTTCATTGGGTAAATGGGTAGGTTTGTAGTCTGTATATCAGTACCGCAATCGACACTGTTATAATATGCTGTCTTTATAATAATTTTAAATTTCTTCTATTAACTTCGGAGTATGTGACTAAATTTATCCATTCCAATCGTATTCGTAGATATATGTCTCAGTATTGCATGCCTTTGACAACCTTTATCGTTTGTTCCAAGTCATTATATTCGTTTTGTTCATGTTTATAGTTAAACCGATGTCAGTTGATTTGGTCTGTAGTTCTTCTAGCAATACGTTTATGTTTTTAGAGTTTCCTGCGAGAAGCGCCACGTCATCGGGTTATCTTAAGTTGGTCAATTAAGTTCCTTTACGACATCTTTCAATGCAAGTGCAAATGGTTTCCGTTATATTGTGTCTTGTTGTCTTATACGTCTGTGCATTTTATAAAGTTTGTAGTTGCGCTTCCCTCAACTAATAGGAAACTCGAAATTCGGATTCTGGTGCTCTTGCTATTTGATAAACATTGAGAATCTTTCTTTTTAAAAGAGTTTAAAAGTTGATAAAAATCAATACAAAAAATTGCTATTTCTCTTTGAAATTCGTATATACGAAACGAAGAAAAATAGTCGTAAAGTATATACAGAGTGAGCCAAACGTATGGAAACCTTTGAGAACTCTGCAGTAATAATTTTTTTGAGAAGTGATATATACAAAAGCTGTATCATTTTCCCCTGGATATCTAACGGTGACCATGACCTGGACCTCATATCGAGGTCAAATGCATTTTTTCAAATGGCAACCCCCATTTTTTATTCCGGTCAAATGCCTTCTTATCAAACGAGAACTCCTATTTTCGCCAAAATTGGTATTGGGTATATTTTGAGGTCGCTGATTACAAATCTGAATCAGATTTACAAAATTCAAAATGGCAGATCCAAGATAGCGGACGCAAATTTGAAAAATCAATAGATTTTCTCCAAAATCTGAGGTCCAAATATAACTTTGACCATGACATTAATCGTCAATGTCATTTCAAAGTCAACATGTTTTTTTTCTAATAGAAACCCCTTATCTTCCAAATCGGATTGGGAAATAGCGAATAATTCTACTTAGAAGAATTACCTTGATGACGCCCGACGAGATCATTCGATTTTGGTGAACATCTATTGAGTTTTCAATTTTGCGCCCGTCATCTTGGATCCGTCATTTTTGTAAATCTGATCTTAGATTCGTAATCAGCGACCTCAAGAATCCCCTGATTTTGGTGAAAATAATAGGTCTCGTTTAATTAAAAGGTATTTGATCTTGGTCATGAACGAGGTCATCGTCAAGATCATTCAGGAGGTCAAATTTCCCCCTCTTTCTAAAACCGGAATAAAAAATGGAGGTTCTCATTTGAAAAAATGCTATTGACCTCGATATGACCGCCAAGGTCACGGTCAAGATCATGGTGACCGTTAGATATCCAGGGGAAAATGCTAACAGTTGTATTTATGATTTCTCAAAAAAATTATTCTTGAAGAGTTATTTAAAGGTTTCCATACTTTTGGCTCACTCAGTATATCGTTATACTGTTCCATATCTCCACCCAATATAAACAGATTTGTTTACATTCTGAATTCATTTGGAATTATGTTACATGTGTCAGATTTGTTATAAGGTTAAGGATTAAATTCTTCTACTTTCTCATACCAATAAATTACATCATAGTCCGTTTTTACGAACAAATAGGATGGAAATTATTCCATGTTGTCGCTTTCTGATGATAAAAAGTGGGAATAAAAATTTCGATCGGGTGTCGAACGTAAGAATCAGGCTTACTTCGTAAAGCACTCTAACTGACTAATGATGACAAAAGGAAAGAGAAACAGAGACAAGGAGATAACAAGAGACGGGAAGAATAACTCGGACTATTCGTACTAAAATTATCAAAAGTTGGCCCCTCCAATCGTATTCGTAGAGCCTGAGTTTTGCATCTTTTTGGCAATCCTTATCGTTTGTTGCAAGTAGCTACAGTGATTGGTCGATTACCTCTATTACGTCCCTTCTGATTGTTAGGTTTGTTTGTTGACGGTTTCTGGTCTATTTTCTCATTATTTCCGTTTTGTTCATGTTTATAGTTAAACCGATGTCAGTTGATTTCAATTTCGTCAGTTAAGTTCATTTGAGGGTATACTGTGTCTAGTTATCGTATACATATATTAATTTTACATAGTTTGCAGTTATTTCCTCAACTGATTGGACTCCCGATTATTTATTTATGTAAGTACTATATATTATCTTATTTTATCGATATTTGTTTAGTAATAAACAAAATTATTAAGTAAAGCTATTGTTCATCGTAGCAGTATTTCAATAAATATGACAATTACACCGACAGATTGCTTTAAACACATTTTAAATATTTTTTCTTCCGAACAGATTGAACCAAATTGATTAAAGTTATTTGCTATAATCATTGAGTTTATGATGTTCTGACAATAATGAAAATAATTTTTTGCTCAACATTTTCATATACCTATACGATAATGTCATCGCTAAATAACGAATTACAATACCAGTGTACAATCTCAACAAAAAGAATTGAAAATATGAAAGGGGATAGACATTCAAAATGGGTACAAAGAAAATTAAATTAGTGTTGAAAAACGTGTCAGCGGAAATGTCGACCTTTTTCAGACATCAAAAACTCCCTATGTCGTTCATTGTACACGGTGTCTTTTATAACGTACCAATTCATGTATGAACAAAAGGTAAAAATTCGCTTGGCAACATTATTGAGTTTGAATGAACTGTGTAAGCGTAGTAGCTAATGTGTGCCAAATTTTAACGATTTCGTATTGCAGACTAAATCTGTAATACAAGAGATTATAAATTAATTAAATTTCACATTATGATATCAGATATGATTTATTTACATTTTAGTGGGATTACAGTTTAATATATTCTAAGTAATTCAGAATTTGACGTTTGCACAATCATATTTACCGAATGAAATTGATTTTTATTCAGGGGTTTAACCACCATACACACCATCCTAACCACTGATGAATAATGAACTCAGTAGAAGCATAATAAAGTACTTTTGATAATTCTATATAGACTAAGAGCTAGTGACCCATTTTTCATGAAGTGTTTGATTCAAGTAAATATGTGACATAAAGGTCACTCCTACATGAGTGGTTAATCGGTAGTCTGCCTTACCTACCTGAGGATGCTAGCTAGTATGCATGCAAGAAAGGTATAAAGATATAAATATAGAAAACTACTGGCAGTATTTATCTGAAAATGAGTATTCAGGGATTTGTCGAGGAGTTTCAGATAAAATATTTTCAGTTGTCTGCGACTTCAGGTTCTACTTGAAGTAGACCCCAACTTTATTTCTAAAATGAAATACCATATTTTTATAGTATTTTTAGAATTTACGATGTTACTGGAAATCTCATGTCTGAAAGGCTCTAGGTGAAAGCTTTTTTTTTAATTTCGACAGATGCAGGTCTTCACAAAAAAAAATTGGAACAAAGAGAGCCAGGTCAAAAATTGCCAGAATTTGTCTGAATACAATTTGAAGCTTCGTAAACCTTTGGAACTGTTAAAAAAAACTATATTGAGTACGCCGAAATTGGCAACGAACTTGGCTATCTTGAAAATCAAGTAACTAATTTTTTTAAGAGGCAACCACATTTTTCTCAATGCCAGTGGATTCTACGCTAAAAAATAGTAGTAGTTTATGCTTACAACCATATATCTTCATTAAACGGTTTTTGTATAAACTTAGAAAAACTAAAATTGCTGTGAGGTTATTAGAGATATCAGAATTATAAGTAGTATTTTTTTGAAATAATCAACAAGAAACAAATGAACATTACGTTAATTTGTTAATCATTTATGGATAATTTGATATTGAAAGAGTCTGTGTAAGCTTTCTTCCGCGATATCCGAATAGACCAAAACATACTCATGACACTATCATCCAGATCATTCCCAAGTGTAAAAGACACAGCAAAAAAAAGCTGTTGTAGACAATGCATGAATGCACCACAAGCACACCGCAGAAATTGAAATAATCTTCGTTACTAAATCCTAACCGGGACATGATAAATGCTTTCGATATGGTTTAACGTCAATTTCTTACCAAATATTTTTTTGTTGACACTTCAGCATTTGTTTTTTGTCTATTCTGTCAAAGGCTAATGATACTTCCGATATTAATAATAACCACACGGAAACTGTAGTTTTTCCAAATTTATACAAAATTCGTTTAATTTAAGTATTTGGTTGTTAGCATAACCCACCCTTCCCTCATTTTTTTGCGTAGAATCCACTGGTGTTGAGAAAAAGGGATAGCGATGTGAAAAAATGAGTTACACGATTTTCAAGATAGCTGTATCCGGCGCCAATTTCTGAGTACGCTGTATAATTTTTTTGAACAATTTCCAAAGATTTACGAAGCTTCAAATTGTATTCAGACAAATACTGGCAATTTTTGACCTGGCCCTCTTTGTCCCAATTTTTTTTTGTAAAGAGCTGTCAAAATTAAAAAAATAATAAATAGCTTTCACCTGGAGCCCTTCAGACATATGAGATTTCCAGTAACATCGTAAATTCTAAAAATGCTATAAAAATATGGTATTTCATTTTAGAAATAAAGTTGGGGTCTACTTCGAGTTGAACCTGAAGTCGGAGACAACTGAAAATATTTTATCTGAAACCAGCTCCTCCACAAATTCCCGAATACCCATTTTCAGATAAATACTGCCAGTAGTTTTCCATATTTATATCTTTATATATACATACCTTTCTTGCATGCATACGAGCTGCCGTCCCCAGGTAGGTAAGGCAAACTACCGATTAACCCTCATCTATCCTATCTAGGCAAATTCTGGATATTTTTGACCTGGACCTCTTTGTTTGCAAAAAATAATTTTTTAAGAGCTGTCAAAATTTTTAATAAAATTTAAATAATTGTCAACTGGAGTTCTTCAGACCTATGATGTTTTAAATAAGGATCTTATTAAAACTGATTGCAAATTTAGGGTCACTAGCTCTCCAACTAATAGTGGTTGTCTCTGAGTAGGTAGAATATATATAATATAAATAATTTATAAAGTAAGTTTCAAATTGTATATAAAACTACAAATAGGGCGACAGAACAATGTATCCTTGCTAACCTCAACAAGTTTCATAATAAGTAATGTTTATGAAAAGCATAACTGCTGGTAAGGAACAAACTAGTTTCCGAAAGGTTGGTAATGTGAAATAAAGAGTATCTAAATAGTAGTAGTAAATATCTATTAAACAACCAAACCAATATAATACAATAACTATACTTTTACAAATGGTTACTTATAAAATTTTTATAACAATTGCTACCAAGCACCCCACAGATGTTTTAGAGCAAATGATTTTTTTGTCAATCATTTTATAATTAATTTAAACTATTTAAAAATCATTTCAGTATATTGAACCAATTAAAGAAAGTTTTTATAGTAAAAAATTATATTTTACTGTTTAGTTCAGTTTGCTTTTTAAACTTTCTGTATCAGTTTTTGAAACCGTAGTTCCAAAAAGCTGTGGAATCTCTGGTGTGTCACAGATATATAAGCACAATGTTTTTGGTACCTGAATACCAAACCCTTTTAAAACCCAACGCGGTTTCAGCAACGAAGCTGTAATTTTCTTGGTGTAAAAACTAGAGATAATCTTGATCTAGAATTTTAAACTATTCTAGATAGACACATAGAGCTATTAGTTCCCAATTAAAAAAACATTTTGCTCATATAAAATACGTGAATGAAACCAAAGAACATCATTTTAATGTTTTAAACAGCATTCCAAAATAAGAAATGTAAGCATACGCAATGGACAGTTAAATATACATGCACACACACATTGGTGTATACCGCCAATAATTACGATTTTACCAGTAGTTGCAGCGGAAGTTAAGTGCAGCGGGGTTTATATACTTTATATATTATGGCGAATTCGCTTGTATTTTGAAGGCATTCTTACTTTTCCAGTGAATATCAATTATATATACATAATTGAAAATTTCATCAACTTGTCATAAACAAAGAATGAAATTTTAATGTTCCTTCACTTTACATGTTCGTTTTTGTTTCATTATGTAAATTTTGATGAAACCCTAGCATAATTTATTTTAGATTTTCTTGGGAATAATACCACATCAGAGTTCAAACTTGTGTATATTTTGGTTTTAAAATATACACAAGTTTGAACTCTGATGTGGTATTATTCCCAAGAAAATCTAAAATAAACTAGAAGATGCCACAAATAACATTCAGAAAACACCCTAGCATAACGCAGGATTGCAAGATCGTAAAAATTATATAGCATCCGGGGACTCAAAAAGGGGGAAAATGCAATTGCAGACGCGTTGAGGGCAGTGCGTTGCGTCAATGTAATCAAACACATAAGAAGAATTTATTTTGTCCTTACTGGAAAACAAATGAGTGCGATTGTACCGATTTTGTGTAGTCGCATCGTTCAGTTAGTTTGTTTTAGCCTTTAAGTGAAGTTTATTATTGCCCCATTGACGTATTGCACCACCCACACCGCGTATATCACTTTTAAGTGGGGTTTAAAGTTTATACCGAATGTGCGATATATAACTGACGATTTTCTCTGAATACTTTTTATTATTATCGATTTTAATTCAATCTATATAATTTTTAAGGGTGTCCCAACGAAAACGAGCCATCTTGAATATTTTCTAAAATACAAATTATTTTAAAAATCGAAAATCCATTGTCAATTTCATTTTCATGATCATAGTAGTAGTAGTAGTAGTTTTAAGCGAATTATCTAATTTTATTATTATTCGTCAATAACATCTGAGATCAGGAAAGTATCCAGGAATCACGTTTAAATTCGGAAATTCCTTAAATGTTGATGGAATATCAAAACGACACACCGTTGAATTCTTTTGACACAGGTTTTAAAACGAGGTGTCACTTATGGTCAGGTTCCGTTTTAAGAGCTAGGATGGTGAGGATACAACTTAAGACATGGTTAGTATGGCCAAATCTGTCCCCCTTTGTAAACCTTTTGATGTGTTTTTGCGATTTTCAAATAATAAGTATTTTGGGGAATATTACACGTGGCTCGTTTTCGTCGGTACACTCTGTATATTAATTAAAATGAAAAAATATCAATCTGTGGATATTCTATAGACTCCAGCCCTTTCAGTTATATTTTCTATAACTTTTTATCAAATTTCCAATGGTATGTTCAAAATAGATATGTTTTATATGAAATCAGTTATCTGTAAGAAAATAGAATTCGTTGTTAAATTCTTGTTGAAGAAACGAACAAATAGAAAATTATTCAGATAACTTGAGCTCAATTTTAATACAAAAATTCTTAGTTTTTATGTAAGTGTAATAGAGTAAGATTTCAATATAATCAGCATTTTTGTAGGTTCTAAAAATTTATATCACATTCAGATATACGTTGGATATGTTCCAGAAAGTTCAATAATGTACAAATTGAACGAACACGTTTTAGGAAAGTAGATCCTCAATTGTTTCAATGCATATTTTATTATGAAACTACACTTTCTGAATAAAACTATTCTATTGCCCCTTCATTTTATTTTAAATGAAAGGGGTAGTGTGTGATACTGCATTTAATTTTCAATTCAGTATAATATTTTTTGATTTTTGGACGTGGGTATACTCAAGAAATAAGTAATTTTATTTTATACAAATAAATAGCCTTTGAGTCAAATACATGTTAAGATTATTATTAGCTTATCTTTGGCAAAATGTAAAATTTAATCTTTTAAACAAAAGAAGATATCAATTTATTTAGAAACATTAATTTCTACTTTTTCGACGTGACTTTATTTGTTCTTTGACTAGTTCTGTGGTGCCTTACATTCCATTCTCTTTAACAATTTCCATTGCCTTAAAGACATCAGCCGATTAGATCACTTCATAGACATGGACCAAATTCCTCTACCACAACCAACATTCACGACTGTTTGGTAGGTATTCTGACTTAGTAGAAAAGCACCTCTTTCATTTTAGCCATATCTCTCATAAAATTCGCCAAAAGCATATTTTTATTTCCAATCTGTATAGCCAGGTCTTGAATAGGAGGTAGTTCAGGAAAATTCATGTTGCTGATAGGTGTTTTTCCATTTATTGCATAATGTGGTGTTGAGGGCTATTTCCAAGCGCTATGGAAAATTCGTTCCAGTTCGTTTTTATAATGGAATTACCACTTTTGAAAATAGGGAAACCATATAACGATATAAATTTCCCTATTTTAATTTTTAGTTCTTCTAAATATCCATATTTCTTCTTGTAAACCTTGTTATATTTGTGGCAGTCCATGTGATTTCGAATGATCTCTGCAGCAATGTTCTTACTTTACAATATTGATGAGGTGGGGCTGCTTCTTTATGGAAATAGATTAGTTGTCGTTTAGTCCAGTTGACGCCGTCCAAATATTCTTCATGCGCCCTAGAGATTATCAGGTCAGCATATCTCTTTCCTGTCAAAGTAAGTAAAATACAGGCCCAATTATTTTGCTACCTATCTTACCGCAACAATCGTTCACACTAAATTGATGTTCAGGTTTGAGTAAGAAATAAAATGTGTTTTGTCAATTTTTAGCGAAACGCAATGTTCCAATGTTTTTTCTGTTTTTATCATCTTAATCAGTAGACCTAATGCTACTACTTTAACCCATCTCGTACCTCTAATAATAACGAAACTAATAATAGCTGTACTGGGACCGCACGATACTGACCGATCGGACTGTTGCTCACAATAGACCAGATATAAATTTGGTAGATAAAGTCTCTCGGAAAACAACTTTAATTGACGTAGCAATTCCTAACAACAATAATATAAATATCAAGCAGGCTGAGAAAATAACCAAATATAGATTTGGAATTTCAAATAAAGACTCAGTGGAACATGAACAACACACGAACTGTACCAATTGTTATGTCAACAACAGCACTAGTCCCAAAACATCTATTAAGCAATTTAAAATACCTAGGTCTGGACGAACATCTTAACAAACAAATGCAAAAAGCCGTCTTGTTAGGGACAGCCCGGACGGTCACGACTCCAACCACGGGCCTGAAAACCTGGCAAGAGCTCCCACAGAGCTAAACCCTTTTGATATTTAGGATATCTGGGGTTTAGTGAATTTCCCCCTAAAGGCACTCATAGCGTGCCTTAGAGGGTGTGTGATGCCATACATTGTATGGTCAAGTCGGGATAGTGCCAAGTTAACTGCAGCCACCCTGTATACTGGTCATTTCAGTCGAGCCACCCAAATAAGACGGACGGTTGGCTTTGTACAAAAGAAGTGTTGTTCCCAACATAGAGACCATTTTCATTTCAACCAGTTTGACTTGAGATTGATTATTAACGTCATTTGAACGCTAAAGTGATTTTTTTTAAATAGCAACCCCTATTTTTGACACCCTATACTAAAATAGGAAAATATACGTCAAAATTGGCATTGTTAAATATAATTAGGAAGACCTTTACAAAGCCAAATTGATTATCCAAAATTTAAAAAAAAAAGGCTGTTGAGCGAATTTATGGCATTTTTACCTTTATTTAACCTTCTAAAGGTAATTTTTCAGAATAAAAAATTATTATTTTCAGATTCCGGAGTTAAAAATGCGAACCCTCATTTTCAAAAATCACTATTTGCTTCAAACGACCATGACAATTGACTAAATGGTTGGACCTTATGACTTTACCGATGGCTAAAAGATAAAAAAACTTTTTGGCGATGTTGTCAGTATTCTTATTTTTCTAATAAGTAGGTGATCGATTTTACCCGATGGTCGGTATTATACGCCGGTCCCCTAATTGTTTTGTATAACGCCAACTTTCCGAGATACTTGGCTTGCTCGATTAAAATAATTCACCGTGATGATAATACATATTGGTAAGGTCGGTAAAGATCTTAGACAGAGACCTTTCATAAAAGATGTTATCAAATTTTGAGTGGCTGTGGTTTTTTTTTTGTTACAGTTTGTAGAGTTCTAAAATAGAAAAAAAGTAATCGGCGCCTAGAAAGGTATTTGATACCAGTAGTCGGCCTGATCAGCAAAACTTCTTACTAACAGTTTAAATAAAATGTTACTTTCATGATTTTGTGTTTCATTTTGGTTTATATTAAAAGTACCAATATTGAAATTTGGACGCAAAACTTCAATAATTATATGTTACTGGATAAACTAATTTTTCCTTAGCTGTTTTGCCCTGAACTATTGGAATTATTTCCAAATGCTGTATCTGCAACTGCAGCAGATATCTTCAGGGCGTAGGCACAAGTACCTTATCTGGACAAAGTACCTTACACAAACCGGCACAAGCACCTTACACCTGAACTTATTAATGGAGCTGAAATACAAGGCAAAAATGGCACAAGAATTATTTTTGAATGGGTGATACTATAATTGTCTATTTTATTATATTATTAAAGGATCCTGATTTAAATTTAAAAAATCCTAGTATTTTCTCATCAAAAGAAACTTTTTAAGGGGCGCCTCAAGAAATTAAATTTTCAACGGCCAGTCGAATATATATATATATATATAGAAAGACCAAAATTAATTTTTTAGTAAATTGTGATAATAGTCAAGTTTTAAATTGTGTACAGTTTTTAAATGTATTTGTTCAAGTTTTTACATACATATTTTGATTGTTAAACGATGCTAGACTAGGCAGGTTAGGATACCCAATTACATATGTACACTAAGTTCCAACGAATGAAATATAAACCTCGTATGTTCAGAACCCTGAAGAATGAGAAAACAATTTCCGAAAGCTAGGTGCATGGAATAAAGAGTTATAAAGCAAATACCATTAGTCAATATCCCTTAACCAAAAAAAAAAAAAAAAAAAAAATATATATATATATATATATATATATATATATATATATATATATATATATAATACCTACACTGTGATTTGGTTTGAAGTGTTGTAGTTCAAGAGTATAAACTTATCCTACGGGAGTCTATGTGTTAATACAATTAGAGCTTTATAAATACAACATCAAAGGTTTTTGTACGCAGTTGTAAAAAACTGTAATCTATTTAATCCAATTAGCTTGCTTTGAAATATTTCATTTTTTATTTTCTACAATTTTTTATTTTACATTCTAAGACCGACAGCGTTAGCTTTATTGTGAAATATACGAGGCAGAGAGTTCAAGATAATATCGATTTTCGCGTATTCTGTTGCATGCAATCCACTGCAAACTGTACCATGGATTTTAATTAAGTTATACATTTTGACGATGAAAAGTTTGTTGTAGAAATAAGAGCCCGTCCATTTCCAAGAATGCAAACTCGAATATGCTGCCAATAATTATAATATGGAGAAATTATAGCCGTTGAATTTAAATAGTTTACATATGAAACAAGTGTCTGCTTGAGCTTGAGCACAGTATTCTGTGTTATCTTTTGCTGAAATTCTACTGATATTAAGCAAACATCTGCTACGCCAGAATTGTACATGTGAGAGTAGACGGTCTTAGTTGAGAGCTAGTGACCCATCTTTCATGAAGTGTTTGATTCACGTATTTTATATAGAGCTTAGTCGATATGTACATGGGAAACTATTCGAACTATTAAACTGAGAATTGGTATACGGGGTTTTTTCGAGGAGCTGATTTCAGTTAAAATATTTTCAGTTGTTAGCAACTTCCGTTTCTACCGGAAATGGACCCCAAATTTGTTTTTTAAAATAGAACATCATGTTTTCATATTTTTTTTGGATAATTTTTTTGATTGGTGGTGGACTGATTGGTACTGCAAAATCTGTATGTGTATTCATATACAGGGTGTAAATAGTTTGAGTGAATATATTTTAGGTGGAGGTAGTATACACCAAATTAAACAAAAAAGTCTTATACCACTATGGTCAGTAGGCCTTAATAACCAAGAAAATCCCTAAAACATATTAAGTAAATTATTGTCAATCCGGCAACGTCGCTTGCGTTCGAAGCAGATTCACTCTTAGCGCGAATAATAAAGGAATGACTACGCCGACAAAAAAATAAACACCTGTGTTTTTGTATTGACTGATGATATTGACCTTAGAATTAAATAAAAATGTATGAAATATTTTGTTGAAAATATTTACGTTTTTAATACAAGGTATTGCAATTAGAATTTGTATTTGGCGGTTTCTTTTATGCAATTATACAAAGTTGGGTAAATATGATATTCAACTCAAGAGATCTGTATATGTAGTTTTTTACCAGTTAAATTATTCGAAGTCATTATTACTGGTTTAATTAATATTATTTATATTAGACAAGTAAATATGTACTCCTACTTACCGAATTTATTATAATGATAGAACTGAGTTGAAACAACGGATTATTCACAGCAAATGTTCAAAATACCCACCATTACTATCGACACAAGCACGACACCGTTTAATCCAATTTTCACGTATGCGAGGAAAAATTCCTAGAATATTTCGGATTTCGTCAGCAGCGTCAAAAATGCGTTGTCTAAGGTCATTCTCGTCAATAATTGGAGTCGTGTAAACCTTACTTTTCAACTGTCCTCATAAGTAGAAATCTAAAGGATTGAGATCAGGAGATCTTGCTGGCCAACGTATACATATGTCCGTTTCGACCAATCCAACGACGGGGAAATGTTCTATTTAAGAAGTCGACAACTAGATGACTTGCGTGGGCAGATGCTCCGTCATGTAAGTACCACATATTGGAACGTGTTTGTAGGTTCACTTCATCTAACAAATCTGGTAGCGTGTTGTTCAAAAAATAAAGGTAATTCTCACCTGTCAAACGTGCAGGCAGTATAAATGGCCCAACCAAGTATTCGCCAACTATTCCAGCCCACACGTTAACTGAGAATTGGTGTGTTGAAATACTGACTGGCGTATTTCGTGCAGATTTAACTCAGACCACGAATGCGTATTATGAAAATTTATTATACCATTCCTATTAAAACTTGCTTCATCTGTTGTTAAAATATTGTTCACAAAATTAAGAAATTGTCGATGTTTTCTGAGGAACCAACAAAAGAAATTGAGTCTTGGTTGAAAATCATCAATTGAAAGCCCTTGAACCCGCTGCATGTGATATGGATAGAGCAATTGTTCCTGTAATGTTCTATGAACAACAGTGTGAGAAATTTGCAGCTCACTTCCAATACTCCGTGTGCTACGATATGGGTTGATGTCGATAAGGTCTAGTATTTGATCCTCAGCAGCTAAGATACGATTATGTCGCTGTGGTCCGCGATTGTTTATTAGTGGTATTACACTACCTTTTTCCAAAAGCCTCTGAGAAACAGCTACGAATGTTCTAGCATTGGACAGGCGTCTGTTTGGAAACCTGTATAACATTCTTGCTATTCTGCAATTACGTCTGCTTTCCCCATAAATTAAGAGCATGTCATGTCTTTCCCTAATTGTATAATCGGCCATTATTTATCACAAATAAATACTGTCGCACTATTCTTAATTTTCGAACTTACACACTAATCACAACCGATTTTATTTATTTAAAAAATATATTAAATGGAAAGCAAACCACGAAGTCTACATCGAATAGATATCACTCAAATCACTTTACCGTTTATCTATTCTTATTTACAAGAATCGAAATCGCAAAAAACAATCGTAACTCTCAGTCGTCGTTAAAGTAAAAAATGTAGTAAATAAGTTGGTCTGTATGCCACGTTGCCATATCTATTCGGAGAAACTTACACTAAATTATAAAAGCATATTTCGAGTTGAAATAATCAATTTTCATTTTTAATGTGGCTATTAAAGATGTATAAGCTATTGAGTATTTACATATTTATATTTACCGACATTTTGAAATCGAAATTATTGTATTATTCACTGTAGCAAGGGCTACATAAAATCTAACTTTATGTGTTCTTTTTGGCAAAAGTATAGTTTATTTTAGAAAATGTTATAAAGCTTTTTGATTTGTTTTTGCCTGAAGTATTGTTCTTCAAAATCTTTGCACTCAAACCGTTTACACCCAGTATATCCAGGATATATAAAAATGTATAAATATAAAATTTATTCTCATGAAAAAGATGATTATTTGGGTAAAATTGAATCTTGAAACCCAATATTCCAAAATTTTTCGGGGGGGGGGGGGGTTGAACCCCAGACCCCCCGCTGGCTATGGCCTTGGTGCTAATAATTTGACGTGAAAGCATTATATCGAAAGCATTTATCCTGCCCCGGTTAGGATTCAGTAAACAAGATTTACTTCAATTTGTGCGGTGTGCTTGCGGTGCATTGATTCATTGTCTACGACAGATTAATTTTCTTTTGCTTTTTAACAAACTGCCTGGGTGTTTTACACTTGGGAATAATCTGCCTGATGCTGTCATGCGTATATTTTGGTCTATTCGGATATCGCGGAAAAAAGGTTACACAGACTCTTTCAGTATCAAATTCTCCATAAATGATTAACAAATTAAAGTAATGTTCATTTGTTATTGTCGATTCTTTAAAAAAATCCCACTGATCATTCAGATAACTGTAATAACATTATACGAAACCCGTTTAATCTAGGTATGGGGCTGTAAGTATAAACTCCCCTTATTTTTTAGCTTAGAATCCACAGGCGAAAAAAGGGGTTGCCTCTTAAAAAAATTACATGATTTTTGAGACAGTCGATTTCGGTGCCAATCAGTATAATATTTTTGAGGCAGTTCCAAAGATTTACAAAGCTTCAAGTTTTATTCAGGCAAATTTTAACAATTCTTGACCTGTCCCTCTTTGTTTCCAATTTTTTTGTGAAGGGCTGCATCTGTCGAAATTAAAAAAAAACTGAAATAGCTTTCAACTGGAGGCCTTCAGACATATGATATTTCCAATAACATCGTAGATTTTAAAAATGCTATAAAAAACTGAAAAGATTTTATCTGAAACCAGCTCCTCGAAAAAACCCGATATACCCATTTTCGGATAAATACGCGCAGTAGTTTTCCACATTCATATCTTTATACATATATATCTTTCTTGCAAGCGCGGTATTATTAATAGTGAACACTTACACAAATAAAATTACAAATGTCTCTATCTATGTGTCAGGTGAAAATATACATAGAAAGTCTGGTGAGATATTTCAATCAAATAAGCGAATGATAATGATGACATATAAGAGAACTACCTACATGTGATCAACTCCGGAGTTAGAAATCTGGGTAACAAATACAGAAAATTATATATTTTAACAAATATTCACGAAATTATGCATAAATAATAAATATAGTCATTGAGAACGACTACAGGCTTGGAGCTGCAACGTCTCCATCATAAAATAAACATCTGCAATTTAGTTATAATTGACTAGTAGATCATATTGTAGAGATTTCTTTCTCTCAAAATATCTGTGAGGAAGATTTTCTGTAAGAGGTAGCCAAAAACCCTGACAAATTTTCGAAAATGCCCCTGCTGCATTTGGTTGCAAAAAAAATTCTGTTACAGAAAAGCAATAAGGAGAGGAAACCCCAATGAATAGACAGAATAATTTGATATTCTAGTTAGAGAGAAATACTTGCTATATTTCCGACACTTACGTTTAATTTTGAGTTTTTTGATATTTTTGACATTTTTGATAATTTGGCATTTTTGGTGTTTTTAATATTTTAAATAATTCATTCATTTTCTAGATTGTGGTCAACCTCGTTTGGCAACGCTTCCCTAGTCGTCATAATTGTCCTTTTTCCGAGACATTGATAAATAATAGAACTCACACTGCTATGGAATAATTTACTTTTTCGCAAAAATTTTCTTGTACCTACTTTAAAATTTATGAGCTTTTCTAAAAAATATTCCCTTCGGATACTTGAATTTCTGAAAAAAGAAAATAGGTAACTAGTTTCGGGTTGTTCATAAACGAAGTTCGCATGCAGGGAGGCTCTCAGATAGTGTGACGTTCGCATTTCATCAACATTTTTACTTTAATTTGTCTTTCGACTGAATTTATTGAACTTTTCGGTTACAATAGATATATTTTAGTTCCAATAGATATATTTTTTGGTACATTTACTTTATTTTTCATCGGCGCTATCGTTGATTGAAATTATTCTTATAAGAATATTCAGTGCTCTCTATTCAATAGCAAATGAAATTAAGACTTAGATAAAATAAAGTTGCATCAATAATAGTGTTATTATAGACATATAATTTCGTATACAGTAGAACTTGGTTAACTCGAATTTCAAGGGAAATGCCTTAAAATTTCTAATGAATGAGTTATCGTAGCCAGTATTTCTAAATATACAAATTTGTCGTACAAAAGCACATGTTTTGAAGGTTCTACTATATTTATTTTTGATATATTTATTTCATTCAGCACTTAGCAGTCAACAAAACAAATACAGACTCTTTACATTTCTTCACTTTATGTTCGTTATTACATATATCACTCTGTCAAGGTTTAGCACTTCTGATATGTAATAGTGAGATTTTAGAAGATATTGACATGTGAGAAGTGAGTAATACCAAAAGTTATTTAACACTTACAAAAAATGTTATCCAGAACACGGAAAAAAGATAAGGTGGTTCCTCGTTGAGCTCGAGAGGTACTATAAATATTAAATATTATTAAGTAAATGCTAGTGTCTAAAACAAAGGACAATGTACTGCAAGATCGTTATTATAGATGTTTGTTCATTATATTGATATTTGTGTAATATTAGTCGCGATGTATCATATAAGGAGGGGGTGCAGCTTTTGTGACGTAACATTATAGCGGATTGCAGAAAGTGTGACGCAGCTTGACGAAGGGGGAGGGAGAGATCGCAAGAGGTAAAATTTAGAGTAGTTTATGAACCGCCCCTTTCTATTCATTTTGGGAAAAATGTATATCCAATAAAACTCACGTTGTGTTTCCGAGATATTGAATTTCCATAAAATTGATTCATTTAATTATTAAATTATGAATATATAAATATTAAGATTATTATCGTTAAGAAACTCTCTTAGATCATCATATGCATTTTGCAGCATCAGTTTTTCAAGGTTTTCGTTCAACACCCTAAATGGTTATACTTTAAAATATTCAGGGAGCTTATCAAATAGTTTTACACACATATGTGAAGGTGAGTTTACATATTTACTAGTTTTGTGGACTACAGTTTAGTTCTTGTGTTGTATGTTTGGGTGGACATATTTGTCTTAAATTTATTTTGAGTTTCCTTTATATAGGGTGTTTTGTAGAAGGTTTGCCAAACATGGAGGGCGGATAGGTGGGCTCATGTGCTATATTGTGTAGCCCATATAACATCTATAGCCAGATTTTTTATATGAACTTTTATAACTTTTTTATTTTTCATTGTATCTTCACCAAATAAACTTAAATCTAGCCAGTGAGGTTTGTTTGCTCATTTGCATTCGATATTTGACAAATAAGAGTCCACAAATGGCGAGGTTTCCTAAAAAAGTCATTAAGTTAAACACGTTATCACATTACAAAAAAAGCACATTGAGAACTTTGAACCCTTACAAATACTTCTCTACTTCAACCCCTTTCCAACGATATATCATACGTATTGGAAAGTAATTAGGATCATAATAATATTTGAGATTGTAACTTACAAGGTTAGAACTACAAATAATAAAACATACATCTTTTGCAATAATTTGTTATAAATGTTGTTCAAACTGGCTACCACCGCTACGGATGCAATCGAGACATATTTTTCTGACTGCTACAGTCGTAGTCTCTAGTCGCATCTCATCCCAAATTGTTACAATATCAACATTTATTCTTTCTCTGAGCTGTTCCTTGGTTTCTATTTCTCTCCCATAAACGAGTTGCTTGGCCGTTCCAAACAGTGCGGGATGATCGATCTTATTAAATGAAATCCCATTGGAAGACAGACCAATAATATTGAAAAAAGATGGCTGTCAGCGAGCTCCCAAAGACGTGGATTGAGAGAGCTAGCCTTATACTCCAAGATGCCCAGACATGACTCCCTTTAATTTTTTTGTACAGGGATGGGCCAAATAGCTCGTTTATGAGAGATAAATAGAAACCTAGGAACAGTTAAGAGAAATAATAAATGTTGCTTTTTAAACAATGTTGGATGAGATGCGACCAGAGACTACGACTGGGACAGAAAAAGGTGTCGCGATTACATCCGCAGCGGTAGAAGCCGGTTTGAACAAAATTTATAACATGTTAATGGAACTTGATGTATGTTTTATTTTTTGTAGTTCTAACCTTGTAAGTTACAATCTCAAATTTTATTATGATACTAATTTCCTTCCAATACGTGTGATATAATCTGGGAAAGGGGTTGAAGTAGAGAAGTTTGTGTAAGCATTCGAAGTTCTCGATGTGCTTCTTATTTATTTTTATAATGTGATAAAGTGTTTAACTTAATGACTTTCTTATGGAACCTCGGCATTTGTGAACTCATATAATTTTTTCAACCAACTATTTGTGTGAAATATCGAATCAAATGAGCAAACAAATAATAATAAAAAAGTTACAAAATTTTATGTAAAAAATCTGGAAATTAAGAAAAAATTATTAAAAAAAAAACAAAAACCATACGCTATCTAGATATTATATGGGCTACATATTATAGCACATTTGCCCAACTATCCGCGCTCCAAGTTTGGCCAACCTTCTATAAAACACCCTGTATATGTAGTCGTAGCCTTTCACGAATGGAACAATATAAAAACATATTTATCAGGGAAAACATCCGTTCATTAGTATGAATCGAGTTTGGAACACGCAGACGTTTCGCCAAGGTTTCACTTTCATTTAAAAAATAAGAGAGTGATGAGGGTGAAATTTAGTGAAATTAACGGTTAGTATAGCAAAATATGTCGATTTTCAAAATAACGAGTATTTTGGGAAATATTCCATGTGGCTCGTTTTCATTAGGACACCCTATATATATATATATATATATATATATATATATATATATATATATATATATATATAAATAAATTCGTATAATATCAGATTGCATAATTTTTCAATACTGCGTATAATGCCATCTGTACGGCATTACTTAATTTATTTAATTTTTAATTAATATTGGACACTAAACGAAATTACCGCAACATTTGATAAATACTTCTTCCATAAATAATTAGGGCTCTCAAATAATTTATAAGTATGTACGTTACTTGAACCTTCTTTTATAATAATTTTCACAATATTCTGCAAAATACAATATGTACAAACGTGTTGAGAGTTCTAGTACGAACTTTACTAAATGATTCATAAACTAGTTCAATTTTTAATATATGTAGTGGGTATTTATATTGATGCAAGTTTAATCTCCCATAATAACTTGCGCCACAAACAGAAGTGTTGTATTTTGATGAGAGTTTAACTTACATAATAGAGTGGAAATGTATTTGCTCCACAAATAGGTAGAAGTGTTATAAGAGAACCAACATGTGGTAGTTCTCTGAGAGTTTGACGGTTTATTTGAACTTATTATTTATATGTATCTTTCTTCTCAATTATTTATCATTGCTTATTCTTTATTTAAGAGTAGGTATCAATTATTACTGATGTCCGACCGAAAATAGTTTTTTCCATAAAAATCGAATATCGATGGTAATTCTTTAGTATCTTTTTAAGTATACGTTAATTGCAGTTGTGTGCTTATATTCATAGATCAACATGTAACTCTAATTGATTGTTAGATAATTAACATTCAAATAATTTAATAACTAAATAACCTCATAACTCAATTAACAGTGCAAAAAACTCCCTCTACAATGATTTAAAGGTTCGTCGGTAGACGGTTAAAATACTATGTCCCGGACCAACTGATGATTGGAATTTATTTAAATGATACAAATATTATCTTTTATGGGTTTTACATTCCATTGAACGCCAGACTATATTTTTTATGTTGCGCTTCCCTAAACTGATTGAATCTTGTAACTGCATTTAATATTTTAACATGGAATGAATATTAGCGGCTTCAGGGAAAACTAATCCATATAGACCCCAAATCCAGGATTGTGCTGTGTGTGCTATTTTCTTGTGATACCTAAGATAAAAATCAACGAAAGATTTCATAATAAGTTAATGAAACCCTATTAGAGCTAATATAATCTTTTGGATATTTGACATTCCACTGAACGCAAGATGGTCTAGAGTCTAGAATCTTCATCAGTTGCTTTATCCCAACTGATCGAAATCTCCAATAATTATTTATGTATTTCGGACATAACCTGAAATTAATATTTAAATCCAAAACGAATATATATTCAATTCAATAATTATATCACTCTTTAAAATATTAAGTTCAGTTGTATGTAGGAGATATATGAAAAATAATTATTGTAGATTTTTGACGGACGAGGCAAGCGCAGCTGATGAAGGTTTACGACTTGAACCAAAATATTGTCGTCTTTTCAAATGATTGTAAAATCCCGAAAAATATAGTTATAAATTCTTGGATATGTTTGAGTTAACCTATGAATTCTGTCGTGTCATTTCTACCCTTGGAAAAGGCATTATATATAGCTCGACTATCCGTTTAGCGTCTCTGTGGACTAGTTTGTCTTGGAACTCCTAGATATCAATATTCATTTCACATTAAATTAGTAAAAATCTTAAACAATTGACATTTAATAATTACATATATCATGGAAGTGGTAAATGGATGGTGTTGTTCTCATTTTCCATATGTAGAAAAACAATTTATATTTAAAACAGAACCGATTTCAACTGACTCAAATTGAAAACAGTTTAAAAACCTTAAGTAATGAATCACCAATTTCTGACACATCTTGACTTTTTTAACCGACTTCCAAAAAGGAGGAGGTTATCAATTCGTCGCGTATTTTTTCGCTTTTTTTTGTATGTATGTTACCTGATTTCTTCTCCTGTGGTGCACCGTTTTGAACGAATATGGTCTTGTTTAATAGAGTATATATCCGGATTGGTGAAACTTCAAATTTTGGAAAAGAATTCTATTGGTAAAGTGATAAAATTTGTGAATGAACGCATGCGTGCATGGAAATCGACCAATATCCCTAATATTTTAGTCAATTTTTCGATAACTCCTTATGGATGTGTATAGTTTTTTAACGTTTAATCTATTAAGGAAGATCCTTAGGTGATCTCATATACTTTTCTGCGACGTGCAACTTGCAGTTTTCCAGAAAATCGCCAAAAAATCCAAAATTCTTATCAAAAATTAAATCGAAATGACATAACGGACATTTCCTCATAAATATTTTAATTCCAACGTAATAGTGCGGTAATTTTGGGCACTGGAAGTTTTAATTGCGAATTTGAAAATTTTCTATGTACATCTTAAGCATATAGATAGTAAAGCATAGTATTTTCGGCTCCTTAAATTAATGAGTACCAAGCTTGTTTTGTTTGTATACCAGGTAAATACCTATTTAAATGCAAATTTTTCCATTTTGCGAAGACGGTAGTTTTGGTTGTTACATTCTCCCGGCCTAATAGAAAATTCAGTGACAACACATGTCAAACTTTAAACTGTTACTTGGTGGCTTATAGACAGGGTGTTTAGTTATAGCAAACAAAATCACAAAGTAAAGTGGTAGAAGGAGTTTCATTTATATGAAGATTGAAATATAGGACGGACTAGACTGACAGTAGCAGCTGTATATACAGGATGGTTGGAATATAGGGTGGACTGGACGTTTGGTGGTATAAAAATGTTGAAAAAAATGTAAAATTAAAATTATATAGGGTTATTAAAAAACTGTTATATGATGTGGACATAAGCAAATTATAAACAGGATGGTTGAAATATATGCTGGAGTTGAATTATATTTATACAGTGTGAATATCTAGTTATACAGGGTTGACAAAAAAAGTTGAAAAAAGGTTACATGGCGTAGTCCATAAGGCATAAATATATTTTGGGCTTTTTAAGTCAACGTGTACTAGTACATTTTGTTCGTAAAGATTTACCTGTCAATTTAAATGATAAAGTATCATTGTGTAATGTTGAGGCTTTCGATGTTATCTGGTTCTGTCTATTAAGGTTATACAAACAAAATAAAAAATAAAGAATGAAAACAACCTGAGTTCAGAAAAAACTAAAAAGTTGAAAATAAAACATTTTTTAAAAAAAATATAACCGACTTCTACCTATAACTAAAAAGCTAAAAATAATAATAACAAAATACAACTCTAGCAAATAAATAACACATTCAATGTTGTAAGGTACCTACCCAGGAAGTAAAAAATGTAAACATTAAAAGGTGCTCATTCTGTACAAATTAATTACCTACCAATCTAGTATATTTTTGAAGTCGGTGACAAGTAAATCTAAAATCCTTCATTGCGTACTTATCTACTAATTCATCAAACTTGATTGTTGCTTGGCCTATTGCGTTGCTTCAAATCGTTTCTAGTATATTTCAACAAATATGTTTGCAAATATATGTTAGACAAATTGCGGTTCACGAAAGGTATTTTCAGAATCAGTTATAAATTCAGATCGGGGCACTGGGATTAATGGTTTGACATAGAATAAAAAATATTTTTTTCAAATTATACCTATATATTTTGTTCCATAAAATGCTGGGTTCAACAATATCAAAAGCTGTAGCATGTTTCAAAGGATTACAAGGCAGCTTTTATCAAATTTAGTATATTGAAGTTTGTTGAGTTAGCAGGAATAGAATAAATGTTACATCAACAGAATAATGTAAGTACATAAGTTCTTGATAAAATAGCGGTTTTTCAAAAATTATTCTAATATTTAAACGTAAATTAACCCTTTGAATTTTTGCTGTATGCTTACTAAAAACTCTGGAAACAAGAAATTTGCTTTTAAACAAAAAGTTGAAAAAAATCATAACTTATTCTATTCTATTGAGTAACAGAATATAAAAAAAAAACTGGAACAACGAATCTGTTACAAGATTGCTCATGCAAAATACAGTTGATTAAAAGGGTAGCATTGTCACAATATTTCTACTTCACAAATTGTCCAATTTAGTGCGAGACTCTTCATAAAACCTGCTCACTAAATGTTCTTTGCCTTCCACGAGGAAAATTAATGAACAGAATGTACTTAAAACTCAAGAGAATCGAGCGGATATTTGACAGACCTTTTACCCCAATTTTTCTAATTAATTTTTCTAGAGCTGGAGATGACACTTTATTTATAGGTCAGCAAGAGAACTGTATCAACTTCATTAGATATCACACGGTGGAGACACAATCCGTGATAATATCGATTTTCACACTTTATTGCCTCCACCTCTACCTTCACACTCGCTCTTTTGTTTCGGGTTGCTCCAGAACATCAAAAGCGGATGCTCCATTTCAGATAAGGTTTCGGTTATTCGCATTCTTTAAGACGCTTCCACTTTCTGTCTGTCTGGAGGGCAAGAGAAAAGTTTTGTTCTTGAATATTTGAATAAATACATTTTCGAAGGAGTTTTACTATATCGATGGATTTTGTGATTCAGATTCGGAAGGAAAATGAATAAATTCGTTCGTTATTTCCATGCATTTATGATGTTATACTTTAAAACGTAATGATTTGTTTTTTTTTTGATTCGAGGTACGACTAATTCAACCCGTTTTAAGTAATAATTTAATGCCAAATGAATATGGACAACTAGAAGTTTTAGGGAAAACAAGCTCACTAAGACTCCAAATTAGTGTGATTCCTATGATAGAAATCACACTAAAACCTGTCAAAGCAATTATGATACGATGTCTTCAGGATTTATAATCCATTGAATATGAGACAATATATTATTTCTAGTTGAGAATCAGTATCAGTTGCGACAAGAAAGAATATAATGTCTTGTGTTCAAGGGATTGTGAATCTCGAAAAGTATCAGTTTCTTTGATAGGTTTCAATTAACCTAGGAATCACTGGAAAACGTCATTATTCTACATTTGGAATCTGTGAGAGAGTTGTCCTTGGACCTTCTAGGTGTCGATATTAATTTCGTGTGAAAATTGATTTAAATAGTTTCAGTCAAAAATATTGTGTTTGATTACTAAAACGTAAACTTTTCTGGCAGATTTGTCTCACTTTTATATAGTAGCAATTAGCACATTGCCTGTCATGTCAGTCATATAACACTGACGCGGATTTTTTCAATGAGGTGATGTCGGTCATATATGAGTGACGTATTGATTTTTACATCTTGATGTGACAGTCAAATTTGGATAACACTAAATAGATTTTTATATAGGATTCTAGTAAGATGACCTCCAGGGAATATTCATTAAAAATTGTGTAGCCAGTGAAGGACAAATAATCTAAAATTGCTGAAAATAATTCTAATTTATTATTTTCAACAAAAAAATTATAAAGGTATGTAGTAAAAAATTGTAAACTAAGTGCGACAATTTTTAAAACAATCAAAACACATGAAAAGTTGACCAGGACATGCAGGACAATAGGAACTTATCACCTTTTTTACTGACTTTCTGACTGCAGATCTGTAATCTGAATTTCTTACAAGATTTGCAAATTCGACGATGTTTTTTAAAATGTTCATCTCCTTTTGTACATAATGCATGACCACTTTTGTTTATAAGTGGTTGTGTTTCTAGTAGTTGTAACAGAACTTGAACCAGTTGTTCTCTGAAGATACTTCATGGCTAGCTTTCTATACCAGTTAACATGTTTCCTAAAAGTTGTGGCATCAGATGACATCTGATCAGATAAATCAATGCTAAATTTTCCTTTGTTTTAAACTACAACTGTTTCGTTTTTCACGATAGGTCTTTTAGTCTTCTGCTTACTACTTGAACGTTTCGATGTTTTATTTTGTAACAATTAGAGGAGAATGTTTGGTGGACAGTAACATGACATTACGTGTTTCATGCGTCACATACTTATGACTGACATGGCGTCTTCTGAACAAAATTACACTGAGAGGCCATGCCAGTCATAATTGACTGACGAATTTTTGACCTTTGCGTGTGGCAGGCAATGTGTTAATAACAGATTTTATAGGAATCTTGAATCTTATTTTTGCGGAATTATTAGTAATATGTATATTTTTGTATTTATCTTGTGGTTTGCATTGTATTAAAAATCATAAACATCTTTTTACTGTCAGTCTGTCTGTTTTTTTGGAATAATCTATAAAATGACTAGGTCGATTTTGTCGGGACTTTTACAAGCAGATTGTGAATAACGTAAGAAAGACTATAGACTAGATTATTGGTTTAAATGTTTTGAGCAAAAAAGTAAGAATTTAGAAATTACGGAGTGTAAATATGCATGGTTTGTGGACAGGTGAGCTAAGTAATACCACGTCACGGTGCGTAATATCGATGGAGTTTATGTTCGGATAGATCAGAAAATGCAATGGTTGTGAGAAAGTAATTTTTAGTGCAACACGAATAGTTATTGAATTAACTTTCAAAAACCTGTTATCAGGTACACTATCTCAAACAATAAAAAACTGAAAAAATATTTATGCACTTCAAACATATGAAAGGTGTAGATGTCACTATTCAATTCGCGCTTAAATACTAAAACGTGTTCAGAATAAAATTTAAGTTAAATTAATTACTTTACAATTGAATAATTTTATTCTACACTAGCCGTTACACGCGGTTTCACCCGTGTACAGAATGTTCACCAATCCCGAATATATTTCACCCAATCTGCAAGTACTTGTAACTGTTTTATTCAAATTTTTTTAAAATAATTGTCTAGTTCACCCGATATTGTAACTATCCTTTATATGCTGCTGTTTATTTGTCACCCAATATAACATCTCACTATAACTCTTATCTATGCTATATTTCACCTATGCAACTGCTTATATGGTCTACGTTGTATAACAATTATATCAGATATTTTTGGAACCACCTTTTAAAGTACAATTTTTCTTTACCCTATATTTTAATTACCCTTTATATGCAACTTTATCTAACATTATGTTAAACACGCATATTTCAGATATTCCATATAGTAGAATGCAACTGTTCATGGTCTACCTTATATAGCAATTTTTTTATAGCTTTTTTTGATCCACCCTAATGGAAATACCTGTGTAACCCTTGGTGTGTCACAAATGTAAAAAACAGTTTTGCACCCTAACCGTAAACTTTTATTTAATCACCCACCCAAACTGTACACTTATTGGCCACCCTATATGACAATTTTATTCAACATTTTTTTTAACTAACTCTACTTCTAACTACATTAAAACCATCCTGTATACACCGCTGTCAATTTGTCAAACATTATAAGTTATTTTTTAACCATCCTGTATAACAATAATTTTAATCTACAAAATATTTCAATAACCCTGTATGTGCATCTGTTTAGGGGCCACCAAATATAACATTTTTTAAACTGTTAACTATAACTCTGGACTACTCACTATCTTATATATGCAATTGCTTATGGACTACGCTACATATCTATTTTTTTAACCACCCTTGAAAGTATAATCTGTCTCCACCTTATATTTCAATCACCCCTTATATGCAGCTTTTTCTAACATTATTTTAATCACACTTTATGAAATATAATTTTACTTCGATCCATGTTTCAGATATTGCATATATGCAACAGCTCATGTTCTATCCTACAAAAAAATGTATCCAACTTGTTTAACTGTAATTCTACTCCACCAGCTATTTCAATCTCCTTGTATATGCAACTACTTTCGGCCACCGAGTATAACATTTTTTGTACCACCCTGTTTAACTATAAATCCATCACTGCCCAATATATTTCACCACAACTGCAACAGCTTATTGGACACCCGATATAACAGTTTTGTTCAAAATGTTTTTGAATCACCTTGTATGAATTACAACTACCGTGTATACGCTAATGCTTAGTGGTCAAACAATATAACATTTTTTAAATAATTAACCATAACACTTTTCCACCCTTTATTTCAACAATCCTATCTCTGCAACTTATTATGAACTACGCTATTTCACAATTTTTCCTCATATTTTTTTAACAACTTTATAACTTCATTTAAACTATCCTTCATTTGCAACTTTTTCTAACATTGTTTGAATCACAGTGTATAACTATAACTTTACCTCGTCCCATATTTCAATTACTCCCTATATGCAACTACTGTATAACAAAATTTTTCTAGCATTTTTTACCGGCCCTGTATAATTATAACTCTACACAACCCTATATTTCAATATCTTTTTATATGCAACTACTTATTTGCAACATAATATTCTTGTACCACCCTGTATCCTTAGAATCCTACTCCGCCCTATATTTCAACCATCGGGTAAATGGAACAGCTTGTAGATCATAACAATTCTTTATAATATTTTTTTAAACTCACCTGTACAGCTGTAATTATACTCCGCTGTATATTTCAGCCATCCTATATATGCAAATACTTGTGGATATAAAACAAGTTTTTAATCACACCATAAACTATATTCGACTCCATCTTATATTCCAACAACCCTCTATAAACAATTGCTTCTAACATTTCTTCAACCCATTTCATAACAATAATATCTTCTGAACATAATTCACAGATCCTAACTGCTTACATAAGACATTTTTTTCTAAGATTTTTTGTTATCCAAACTTTATAAATTTCTACCCTTTTTCAACCAGTTGGTATATGCAACTATTTATGGCCCACTCAATATAACTTTTTTAGACCACCCCGTATAACTAATTCAACCACATTTTATATATGCAGCTGCTTATAGGACACACAATATTTACTATTTTTTAGATTTTTTAAATCCATGTAATTCTACTCCGCACTAAGTTTCTTATATACAGAACAACAACCTGTATAATTACATTTACGATTGTTATATCAATTTTTTTAAATCCATACATATTACATTGGCACATTCCGAATTTTGAATAAAAGCTAAGCTGATGCCAGTATCTAATATTTTGTGCGTGCGCTGGAACCAATTGAGTAATTCTGTTACCAAACATGCTAGAAGTTTTTTCGCTATATCTACCGTTTCTGTCAATTTAGGAAGATAAAATGTCTACCAGATTTTAAGTCAAACTATAGGCTTTGCAATAAAAAAGATTCATCAAAATCAGTTCAGTAGTTCTTACGTGATGAGGTAACAAACAAACAAACAAACAAACAAACAAACAAACAAACAAACAAACAAACAAACAAACAAACAAACAAACAAACAAACAAAACAAACAGACAACTACAATTTTATAATAGTATATAGATGAACCAAAACAATTCAATTTTATAATTTATCACAATTCAGATTGTATTTCCAGATTCAGACCTTGAAACGTTTGGATTTTTAAATACACACTCTTTTCATTCTCAAAGTGTGGTGTTATATAATTTCCTATACCGTGCGATTTACGGTTTTCCCGAAAATCAGAATAAACTAATTAAGGGACTGCATTTCAATGAATTTCAATAAATCGTCAGTTTTCTCTATATTCTACAAAAATATATTTCAGCTTGATACCACATATTTTTCTGTAACGTAAAACATACCGTGTTTCTGAAAATCGAAAAAAGTGTAAATATCAATGTAAATATAAATTGTAACGATTTTCTTTTTGATTTATTTGAAGTCAGTTTCTGTTTGGAACGAAGTTATGTTCCGGGGTTTACAGTCGAGTGAAATGGCAGAAAATATCCCATAAGTGTAGGTGTTGTAGGTGTGGGTGTGCGCGCGTGCATACTTGCATCTGATATTGGGTGGTACATAATCAGTTGCATATATGTGATGGTTGAAATATAAGGTTAAAGTTACACAGGGTGCTTCAAAAATATTTTATAAGTAGTTGCGTAAACAGGGTGGTTGAATTAAGATTGCAGTAAAACTATAGTTATACAGCATATGCAATAAGAATATTTGTGTTATAGAGCGGAGTATAGTAAGTATTCAAAAAATGTTAGAAGCAGTTGAATATACAGGATGGGTAAAATATAAGGTGGAGTACAATTATAGTTAAACAGGGTAGTTAAAAAAATTATGTAGTATGGAACATAAGTACTTAAGTAAGGGTGGAGTAAAATTATTGTTATACAGGGTGTATCTAATATTTATTACATATAAGCAAAAGCAGTTAGGATATTTGAATTATAGGACGTGGTATAATATTGTTATAAAGATGGGTTCAAAAAATTTTAGAAGCAGTTGCTTGTACTTGATGGTTGAAGTAAGTAGTAGACTAATAATTTATATGTAAAAAAGAACCTACTTCAGCTGACTTAAAATAAAACCGTTTAAAAACCGTGTGCAATCAATCACTATTTTCAGAAATCATTTTCTGAAGCACTCTGTACAACTATAATTCAACTCAATACAATATCAATAAAAATTGTTGTATCCATAATTATACTCCGTCCTATAATTCTAATATCACTCACTGCTTGTGCTTATATAACAAATTTTTGATACACCTGAATAACAGTAATTTTATCCTTACTTCAAACACCTTGTATAAGCAACTACTTATATTCCAAACTATGTAACTTTTTTAAACCGCCCTGTATAACTGTAATTTTATTCCAACTTATATTTCAACCATCCTGTATATTCAACTACGTCTGACAATTTTTAAACCCTTTTCTATAACTGTAATTATTTTTCTGCAAATATCCGCTATGTATAACTCTAGTTTTGCTCCACTCTCATTTCTACCACTCAGTATACGCAACTACTTATGTGCCAATACAATATTTTTAGAAATACCCTGTATAACTAATTCAATTCGAACATATATTTCAACCATCCTATGTATACAACGGCTTATGTACCACCTAATATCACCTGCACGCACGCACACACCTACAAACGTACAACCATACTTTCTTGGCACATCATGACATTTAAACTAGATATTTATGATAAAAATTTGACATTTACCATGATGTTTCCAGTTTTTTTGCATATATTTTTCCGATTTTCAGAATAATTGTATGTTTTGCGTTATGGGAAAATGTACGGAATCAAGTTGGAACATATCTTTGTATAATACAATTCATAATATTTAAATTGCGTGAGCACTTTTAGGGAAAACAGTGAAATTCGCTGAAATCTAGTACCCTATTTATTTATTTTTCTGATTTTCTAGAAAACCGCACATCTCATGTCATAGACAATTATATGGGTCTTTTCTGTAATGTTCCTTAATATAATGCAGTGTAAATCAACAAAATTGCTCAAGCCGTTTTGGAATAATCGCAGGACATAAATAAAAAAAAGTTGCATACGAATTGATAACCTTCTCCTTTTTGGAAGTCGGTAAAAAATATAGTTATAATGGTTAGGACTACACATTTTTTTAAATAAAATTCAAATACACTTTAACGAAAACTAGGGCTAATCACTAAAAGATAGAGCGGGATTTTGCTCATCATCCTGAAAATGGACAGAATGTATCGTATTAAGTTCAATTCCTGAACTACATCACGATTCTGGGCAGGCGCCAGTGGAAGTGATAACCAAGGATAGTTACAGGGGCTGAAACTGGCAATTTTTTTTGGTCATGCTCATCATCGAGTAAACGTTCTAAAATTGACTGCATACAAGATTGTGATATATTTAAGCAAATTCCCGAGTGGTATCTGCCTAGAGCGTTACCATCAAGCTGGCGGACAAACTTGTCAAAAATAGGGATAAAAAGATGCATACACAAAAGAAATCATAATCCAAATGGACGTACAGCTAAATGACATAAATATATTTTCATGAAGTCATTAATGTGGTCTATATGACGTTACACAATTTTTTTAAATGGGAAGCCACATTTTTTATTAGGGATTCGGAAAGAGCGGAAAATTTTATGTCTGAATATGACTTTGACGATGACCTTGAACTTGATCTTCCTGGTGATTCCAACATCTTTTTTTTTGAAAAATCAACCAATTATAGCTAAATTAGGTGTACGGGTTTTTCGACATCGCTAATTCGAATCTTAAATCAGTTTTTCAAAATTCCCAATCCAAGATGGCGGACCAATTTTTGAAAAAAGTCAACCAATTGATGCACAACCAATTAACGGTAATCGATGTTTTTAATCCTGATCCGAAAGATCACTTATTCAAAGAGGGTATTCCAAATTAAAAAGAAATTTGACTTTAAACTTGGCCAATACTTGTTTTGTAAAATTTCCAAAAACTGATGTCATATTACTTAATCATGGAAGTCGAAAACCCCCGTATACCAAATTGGGAGTAGGTTGGTTGATTTTTTTCAAATTGCCAATTTTCAAAATCTGATTACGAATTCGAAATCAGATTTTCGCAATAGAAGAGGGCGGACCAGTTTTTCAAACAAAAACTGATTTCAGATTCGAAATCAGCGACGTCGAATACCCCCGGTACACCTAATTTGGCTATAATATGTTAATTTTTCAAACTTTGATCTTGGAATTACCTTGAAGGTCAAGTTCGAGATCATGGTCAAAGCCATATTCCGACCTGAAATTTTCCGCTCTTCCCAAATCAGTTATGGAAAATATGGCTTCGCATTTAAAAAATTGTGTATGACATCATATAGACCACATTAATGACGTCATGAAAAATATATTTATGTCATTTAGCTGTACGTCCTTTTGGATGATGATTTCTTTTGTGTAAGCAATAAAATGGTGCAAATGGCGTTCTTGTTACTTAATGACGAAGTTCACCCCTACTTTTGACAAGTTTACCCCTGTCCGCCAGCTTGATGGTAACGCTCTAGGGAGACGCCTCTCGGTAATTTGCTTAAATGCATCACAATCTTGTATGTAGCCAATTTTGGAACGTTTACTCGATGATGAGCATGACCAAAAAAAAATTACCACTTTCCCCCCTATAACTATCCTCGGTTCTCACTTTCACTGCCGTCTGCCCAGAATCGTGATGCAGTTCAGGAATTGAACTTAATACGATACATTCTGTCCATTTTCAGGATGAAGATTAAAATACCGGTCTATCTCTTAGACTATAACTGCTTTCACATATGACATTACACAGAAGAACATGAAAAGATAACTATAAGAAAGTGATGATTGTTTCGGTCTTATTTCATGAAAATTCACTTTAATTATTTTAAGACAAAACATTTTTAATGACGAAACAATTGTGAATAGTTAAGTAAGTACCTAGTAAAAAAATACCATTTTTTTTGTTTGAATATAACTATAAGAATGTGCGGTTTTTCTCAACAATATACTGTGCTGTACTTTCAAAAAATAATTTGATTGGCAAGGAAGGCTTTGATATTTAATGTAAACTGTAACAGGTTCTAAATATACATAACAATTGCAACTAAACATAAATATTAATAAAAATACTTTGAAAGCTAGAAATTCAGAAGGTAACTAAATTTGGTAAATTCGTCTATGCCTTAGCGCCCGAAATTTCTTAAAAAAATATTTTCCTAATAACGGAAGAGGCATTGTGATTGGATTCTTTATTGTCCTAAAGATTAGAAACCTCGATTCTGAGTATACCTCAGAGAAATATTAATTTAATATATTACTAATGAAAGTAAGTAATTAACTACAATGAAACTACCGTATATCAACAGTACATTTCTTTATTCCTTACAATTTCTGAATATCTATAGACGTTTATTTTCTCTTTCTTTGATTGATGAACATAAATTTAAAATTCTTTTAATAAAAAAGATGGTATTCAAAAGAAAGTGTTTCTAGTAAGTGCTATATCACATATGTCTCGATTCTCTGAAATTATACGACAGATGTGTAAACTAAACAAGTTCGTAATATTCTATATATCCATATGTATTCAGGTTATGATTTTGTTATGAAACTTGAACCTGAAATAAAACAAACAAATTAATAAAAATGCTAATATAAAATACTTGAATTATTACTTAATTTATAAATATAAACTCTATACTCAGTGTTCTTAATAAACACACTACATTTATATATTTTAGTTATTTTATACAAATCTTACATATTGTTGGCAGCCGCCTAACTGGTAACAGTCTTCTTAGACAACTTAAGATATTATTGGAAATATCCAAATTTAACTGGGCATTTATTTAACAATCATAGTTTGATTTATGACATTTAAATCAAACTTTCATTTTGAAATTTACATTTTCAATACATATAAAGCCATTGACAACGAAGTCAGAATCGACTTTGAAACGTTTGGTTTTTTCTTTCAATATACAGTTTTTTATTTCAAATGCGGTGTTATTGCCAAGAAAACATAAAAATAATCAAGAATATGCCGCAAATAACATTGAGAAGGCAATAAGATAAACTTGTTTCAATCTCACCTGTGTATTAATGAATGAACTACGGAATAAAAACACAACGTTCTACATTTTTTTTATACCAAGTGTTGAAAATGCCTGCCTTGAGATGCAATACATGCATTTATTCTACGCATCAGTGATCCTCTAATATTTGAAAACGCGAGATGTAAGACCGACATCTAGGATTTTCAAGAGAATCAGAACACAGAGCTTCCGAATCTGGAGCCGTTCCGTGTAATTGCTGTTCTCCCTTAACTCCTAGGACAGCATGTCACGATAAAATTTTTCAGGTTACTTCACCTGTCAGAGATATTGAATACTTTCTTCGAGGTGTCATTCCTTTGTACGCAAGACAATATATATTATATATAAATATAATATATATTGTTTCTGGTCGGGAACCTTCATCAGTTGCGCTTCCCACAATTGAATGTCCTCTCAAACACTTCTTTATGCATTTGATGCATTTCGTTAAATTTGAAGACGCGAGATGTAAGACCGACATCTAGGATTTTCAAGAGAATCAGTACAAAGGAATGACATCTCGAAGAGAGTATTCAAAATCTCTGACAGGTGAAGTAACCTGAAAATTTTCATCGTGACATTCTGTCCTAGGAGTTAAGGGAGAACAGCAATTACACGGAACGGCTCCATATTCGGAACCTCTGTGTACTGATTCTCTTGAAAATCCTAGATGTCGGTCTTACATCTCGCGTCTTCAAATTTAACGAAATGCATCAAATGCATAAAGAAGTGTTCGAGAGGACATTCAATTGTGGGAAGCGCAACTGATGAAGGTTCCCGACCAGAAACAATATATATTATATTTATATATAATATATATTGTCTTGCGTACAAAGGAATGACACCTCGAAGAGAGTATTCAATATCTCTGACAGGTGAAGTAACCTGAAACATTTTATCGTGACATTCTGTCCTAGGAGTTAAGGGAGAACAGCAATTACACGGAACGGCTCCAGATTCGGAACCTCTGTGTACTGATTCTCTTGAAAATCCTAGATGTCGGTCTTACATCTCGCGTCTTCAAATTTAACGAAATGCATCAAATGCATAAAGAAGTGTTCGAGAGGACATTCAATTATGGGAAGCGCAACTGATGAAGGTTCCCGACCAGAAACGATATATATTATATTTATATATAATATGTATTGTCTTGCGTACAAAGGAATGACACCTCGAAGAGAGAGCATCCTCTAATATGTTGTAATATGCCAGGATTATTTCTTATAATATCAGAAGATGCAATTATGCAATTTTTATGTCTTCAATAACCTGTACTTGGGCAGTGTAAACGAATTCTTTCAGATATCCCGAAATACAATAATCCCAAGGACTTAAATCTGAGGATCGAGGCGGCCAAACATGAGGCCCACGTCTTCCTATCCAGTGCTTTTTAATAGGTAAGATTTAGATACACACGCACATTTAAACTAAAGTGTGCTGTTGCATCATCATGCTATAATGCATGTCTTTTCTAGTTGGCAGAGATAAAAGTTGCAGTAGTGGAGGCAATTGATCTTGTAAAAAATGAAAATATGACTCACCAGTTAATCTTAGAGTTGGCCTAATTAAATGTTTATCCACAAACTCTATCCAAATGTTAACGGCAAACTGATATTGATGTCGAGATTCTGTTAGTGAATGTGGATTATCTTCAGTCCATACATGAAAGTTCTCGTGAAAAAATAGTTTCGTCCGAAAAGAAAATTTTTCAACAAAAAAGGGATCTCGGTATTCTTTCGCTGAAACCATTGGGAAAATCATTATCGTTTAGAAATCTTCTGGTAACAAAGCTTGAACTTTCTGTATATGGTAAGGATATAACTGTTGTTCTTTTAATATTCTCCATACAGTTGATGCATCAGTATTTAATTCCGCTGCAGTTTGCAGCTTTCCTGGTACTTGTCTCAGGTCGCGCTTTAAGAATATTTAGGACACGAACCTCTAATGTGGGTATTTGTACTTTGCGGTCCAGTATCAAAACTTCTTTTTTGGAAAGTTCCAGATTCCTATAGCCTTTGATAAAGCCTGATGAATGTGCTACGATTAGGGTGTGCTTATGTATAAAAACGAGAAGCTTTCAAGGAATTTCCGTTTCCACGCCCATACAAAATTGCATTTCTGCCATTTTTGCACTCGTAAAATTAACCATTATCGTCTACTGTTTTAATTAAACTTCCTAATAACGCCCAATTAAACAGTTCAGATAAAAAAATCGGTTAAGCTAATCCTAAAATATTCTACTTAAACTAATTTGCTTTGCTTTGCTAATATTGGCTTTATTTGACATTGTTCAACTGTATATTACTAAAATATTCGAAAAGCCCTAAAATTGACAGCGGCAGACTAGATTATTTTTCTAAAATAATTTCCCTCGCCCTGTTACCTAATGATATACGTTTTAAGTTTTGATTTCAAATCGGTAAGTTTTTTTGAAAAAAGTACAAAAAATAAAAAACTTTCCAAATGAATCGGGCTAGCCAAATTTATTTTTTTCAAGTCGTTGTGTAAGTTGTTTTTTAAATATAGTTGACAAGAGTAATAGGGTTGGTCTATTTCAAACTCTTCCACTCATGTTAAAGGTTGAAAAAATATGTAGATCATGCATTTTTCATAGTGGTAACACTCCTATAAATGTTCATAACTTTACCGCTTTTAGTTTTTAACACAGAAAATAAAATAAATATTTTTCGCCACTTTGAATCGTGATATCTTCCTAATGGTTAACTTTTGACTTAATTTTTAAAAAGGAGTCGCCTCTTAAAGTTTTTCGCATTTGTTTTGTAACAGCTGGTCGTTCTTCTATTGGTTAAGAAGTTGGGGGTTCCATGTTTATAAGCCTTCGTTCACTGAAAGGTTTCACATTGGTTGATTTTGGTTTTCTCTCAGTAGGTTGCGTAAAAGTATGCCTGTGATATATTTTACAAGATCTATCCATATTTGGTGATCTGCATCTTTAAAACCCTTAGGCGGCACCTTCTTGACAGCCTTTCTGCGACTTTTATCTGATTTAGTATCGATAAATTTGATCTCTTTTTAGTACAAGGTATTTCACGCAAATCAGAATTTTTGTAAGTCAATATGTTCTTAGCACACATCAAGATCGAAAATGCTAATGTTTTGACCAAACTGGTTTTCATATTGCTAGTAATTTGACGACGTTTTCATATTTTATTCAAATTCCTAAGTATATAACTTTTTTTACCTGTTAATATTCATGAGATGTCCTTTAAGTATGCTTTTGTTCCTATCTATTTGCTCCAGCATTGCCTGCATTTCTTCTTGATTTTTTCCAATAGCACATGTTACGTATTTTTGAAATACCCTGTAATCCAGGAAAACTTATGGCAATAGTTTTGTGAAATATTTATGTCCAATAATGTACAAATCACAATTTCTCCAATAACCGAAAACAAAACACGTCTATTATTGGAAATCTCATATCAAAAATGCGGCATTTTCGAAGTTTAACACCCTGTATCTCGAATACTTGTCATAGAATCTGTTTGAGCACACAGATTCTTTTTGTCAGAATGTCAACTTCTACAACATACCAAAATTTCAAACAATTTGACGGAAGTCTCTTTTTCCATAAGAAATGTGCCTAGTCGTTTATGGGAAGCTTTAATGTTATATGTCAGGTTTTTCAGGTTCAGGGGGGAAAGTACCCCCCTCGGTATGCTAATGTCTACATATCATAGCTTTGTGATTCTTCTGATCCTTCACAAACACTGAAAGTCTGGGTGAAGTATGCCGTATTTCTTTGTTGACCTTAAAACTGTCTGATGTGTCATTGATTAATTTGAGCATTGTTCCACTGGCTGCGTATAGATTCTTTATAAGGGTGCTGAGATGTTTTTCGAGCCTTCTGTGAGGAAAAAAGTCTGTTTGGAACAATAAGTAATCTCGATAATTTGTAGAAATTTCTATATCTCAACAAAATGTACAAAAGGTAGAAATTGTTCGAAATTTGTTATGCAATGCGTTCAAAATGGTCTATGGCATCGGTTACATAACAAAGTGCCTGATTTGCCAAGGCTTAACAGTTGCAATTAGCAAGTACGTCTATATCAATGATAAATTCAGGACAAAATGCAAAGAGATGGAGAGGATGAACTTCAAATTGAAGTTTCCTTACCGCAAGTTCAGCTCACCAGATCTCTAGTTTATTCCAGATTTCGTAATACTGCTAAGCATCAAGTGTTCAAATCTTATGCTACTGAAGATAATCAAGCAAATTAACGGTACTTGGTACGTGGGCACATGTTGTAAGTAGATATGAACGTCATCTGTCAAATATCAAGTATCCTGAAGGAAGTTTCCTTACTACAGCGATGGATGCATAACAATGGTATTAATAAAGAATTCATACACAAGTAGAATCCAACAATAATGTATTGAGATGCATTCTAATGCAATCAGACTATCAATTAGTGAGAGGTGAGTGGAGTAACCTAAAATAAACACCCCACATATGAGAGACAAGAAGCTTATACTAATTACTCTAATAATAAATTTGATTCAAGTTCACATTTCCCTCCTCGTGGTAAATTGTGGTAACTTGTTCTACTATTTGCAGGTGACTAAAAAATAATTTCAAACTAAAATATTACCAGATATAAGACCTTGAAAGAACCATAGAACTATTATGTTTGTTTTACATATTAGAACATTAATGTTCACATTTTTATAAAATAAAGTACCATGAATATAAAAATGAACTTGGAGGCATGAGGACATTTGTTCATTTTGTTGAGATGTACAAAATATAAAAATTGCAGCTCAATCTACCAGGTACTGCTTTCCATAAGAAATGTGACGGGTCCTCTTTAATACTTATCTAGAAACAAAGTGAGGAGAGAAAGACTTAAGGAGCAGTGAAAATAATTAGGTACCAATTAAACAATCAAATTTTCTTGAATAATGAATTCTATTACGAAAATTGCCTTCTGATTTACTATCAATTCTCACGAACTGCACACGTGTGTGCCTTAAAGATAGACCTTCAATTTTTCCTCCAATTAAGAGTTTATATACAGTGCGTACGTTGAATTCACTTTTCCCTATTGGAACATTTGTAAAACCTCTCTGAAAGCTCCCAGTGCGAGCATTTTCAGCGAGGGAAACACATAAGAAAGGCAGAAAATAAACAGATGTTTCTCCACTTCCAGTCCATTAATTATGTGTAATAAAGAGAAAGCTTTATGCAACCATATTACTTTCTACCCCGGCACTTTATCGGAGGTGTCTACATGAGTATTCGAGACTCTTGTTAGTGTTCCAAACCCTACAACAAACAGTAATTTCACGTAGCTGCTAATTATTTAGTGGTTTTTGTGTTTTGTTCATTTACAGTTTACGATTGTAAATAATATGTCAAATTATTATGCTCTATTATTTGTTTTAGCAATGGAATTAAAATTGAAAACTTTTTGTAATTGCTAAAATTTATTATTTTATTAATTTTAGATTTTCATTTTGAGTTATTTTCATAAAAAAATTGATTGGTTTGAAACAATCAAGAAACTACTACGGGTAAGAAAATTACCCCGGCAAAATTAACGAATTTTCTTTGGCTATCTAATGATGATCTCCGATTTGTCCTTGGACTTGACAAGGTCAAGGTCAAGGTCATGTAATTATTTTTCATTGATTTTATGAGAGCCTATATTTTGTCCCGTGGGGCCTGTTTCATCATCAACTTGTAACTGGTAGTTTTGTAACTTGTAGAATTTCGTTTCGTGATTCAACAAAATTATTCTACAAGTTACAACCGGTAAAATCCAAAATATTAGAGAAAAATACTTGACGTTATCATTGGTTCTGACTTTGACTATGAACTTTGAGGGCATTAGAAGATCATTTATTTTTTTTAAATGTGCTGAAAATTATCGGATTTGAGTGTGACTTTGGTTAAAATTTGACCTCTGAAATCAACGAAGTCGCCACAAAGATATTGCCTTGACTTAAAGTTAAAACATCTGCATCGTTAGATTCAACCGACCTGGAAGGTCACCATTGAGATCACGGATAAAATTTCTGAAAATTATATTTTTTCATTTGCGCGATTAAAACTGAAGGTTCCAATTTGCACTATCGATTAACTTTGAAATCACCATCAAGAAATTGTCTTGGATCATGGCCAAAGTGATGTCTAAATATAAATATTTGGCTCTTTCCAAATATATGGACACCAATGTATAAAAATTACGTGTCCTGTAAAAAACCTTAAAGTCATCTTTAAATAGCTCGAAAACCTTGTATCTTTGTGAGTTTGTGTGCGACGCCTAGTTTGTAGGGCATCATACGAAGCTCTACATGACTTGATCTGCTCTAATCAGATTTACATTAGACCCATGAGCAAGATCTCGTTAGAATGTAAAATTTTCAACAATTCCCATTTCCAGGGCTCCCATTAAAACATTTGTTTTTGAACATTATTGCTAAGTTCGAATCGGGTCAGCACTATATAGCCATGGAAAAATTTTTCTCGTTTCATCAGAGTCATTTTCTTCTTCGGTATGCAATAATATATAATAGTATATAATTAACCGCTGTGTGCAGTGAAGCACCATATCCCAGTTGAAATTTGGAAGGTATGAGTTATGTATATTTAAAGTGTTTGGGTATAAATAAAAAATTAGAAGATTAACAAATCGTAAGATTTTGAATATAAAATCGTTTTCGAGTGGTTTTAGTTATAGAATGGGATTAGAAAAAAAAATGGAAAAAGCAGATATGCACAAGGAAGTGGACAGGTCATGTGGTCACACAAAAAAGTCTCTGTTAACGCTGATGTGCGAGAATTAAGATAACTTAGGAGATGTGGAAGTAAATGGAAGTAGGAGAATATTAAAGTAGTAGTGAATCAACCACATTGTAAAGAAACCGCTTTTAGAATAACCTTTCTGAAGAAAGAAGACCCCCTAGGGCCGAAGAGAAGCAGAATATGGGTGAAATCATTGAGTTCAATATTATTAAAATATCTCAATAACCGGACGTTCTATGAATTGTATGCATATAGGTAATGCTATAAATGGAGTATGTCAAGCCCCGCTATTCCTAGCAGCACCAGAAACAGACAAATTCGTCCAGTCGGTTTCTTTTCTCTCTCATCCAGCTTTACTATTCCATTTGTACAGAAGTCCATATCTCACTCACTCTGTCTCAAGTAAGACCTCTATGATTGTGTGTATGTACGTGTATGCGGGTGACATTATCATTACTGACAAATACAAGAGTGTGTCGTACTCAACAACACCTTCTCTGCATACAACACTTAAAGACAGTTAAAGATTTACAATTTGTAATAATTTAAAAAATAGTTTGTTAGGGCGTTGAACTGATCAGGAAGTGCACACAAACAAGATATTAACTGAAGTTAAACTAGAAAATTGCAAATATACCTACCTAAACTCCAAAGAACCAATTGTAACTTCTGTAATTTTTAATGCATAAAAGACTGGAAAATGTTGACAAAATATGTATATATAAAATATGTAAGCAATCAAACAAAACATGTTAGCGTAACTTTTCATATCATAAGAGAACAAGTAAAGGATGTTAAGCTTATCTTACCGACAAGGTATTATCAACACAAAAGATCAAAACAGTTGTTTTTTAAAGCTTGTTTGTGGCAACTTATAATTTTCTCGAAGGTTAGATAAATAATACCACATTCTGAAAGAAATTAATCCCACAGATAACCAGATTGAGACTTTGTTTTAAGTTTTATTTATTAAAAAAAAGCATAAATAGAAAGCAAAACATTTACTAAAAGACGTATAAAATTATTTTTTTAGCAAATGTATATGTAATATCAAGAGGCTGTATGTTTGTTGTAGGTCATGTCAAATTTTTTCAATACCCATTCTTTGTTCTATGTCTATAATACAATATTTAAAGCTGACATCTCCATGACTGACAAATAGAAATAGATTGCCGGAGCTGTTGTAATGTTGGCAATATTAGGAAAAAGTTGCACACTTTAATATGTTGTACATAGTAGCAACATTGCTTAACTGATTTCGATATTTTTGTAAATTTTTGTTATGTTAGTTTTTGACTTTTTTGGTAGATATAAACGAAACTAAAACACTTTTCAAGCTGAAAAATCCATTTAGAGATATTTAGTACTACGTTTTGTTTTTAGAAAAAAGTAATTTCCTTTTTCTTTTAATAAGGTCCTGTTATTTATTATATTTAAAAAAATGACCTCGAAAGTTGGGGATACATTATCATTTGTAAGAGTTTAGAAATGTTTTGAGCATTTTTAGCTGCTATTTATTATTCAAGAAAAGTCTACATAGTTCGACTAAGTGCTCGGAAATATATTTTTTTAATTTACAAACTAATTTATAATATTAATAATAGTATTTATAAATGTTCAAATAAATGACCAACCATTAGTAATATTCGTCAAATTGTCGAAATCAAAACATTGTTAGGTATATCTTTTATAATTGTTTGTGCTACTTGTAAAATTAGTAGACCTAATTCTTCCTCCTATTAACAATTAAGTTGATGCACATAATTTTTGAGATAAAAGTTCAAAGGTTTCAGATTTGGGGAACGTGCAAGTCAGAAAAGAGCTAAACGAGACCTTTTCTAACTGTCAGGACACTTTTAATATATTCCTGAATTATATTTGAATTATGACAGGGCTACATCTTTTTGAAACCAAAGCCATTAAATAAATCGAAGCATTTTTATAAATGATGCAAATTTCTATACTGTGCCAAAATTAATGATAGCTAATTATATTTGTATATAAAGATCCCATCCATGTGTTTAACCGATGTTTTCTGTGGACCAATAATAAATATTCCTTCTGTTCAATATTCCATTGTGAGTTATCGCAATTTCCTTACTAATTAAATTTTTATTCATAAAAGTATTATTTTCATGACTGGCCGTTCACAAAATACGTTCAGATTCAAAATCTTAGCGGGTGATATTTGTTCTCACGGAACATAAAATGTGTTCCAAATTTAGGCATTACATTTACTTATTTAATACTACTAACTGAAATTGTACAGTTTTTTACAACAACTAACGTCAAATATTTTTTTACATTCTGTATTTTACTGAAGAAAATTGAGCATATTAACCATTTTTTTAAAGTGCAGTATGTTTCTTAAGAGAATTGGTATGAATACCTCAAATGGCTGCAACAAGCTGTAGAGTGGATTAAACCATTACAAGTGATATATTACGTATTTTAGAGACATTAAAAAGACTTAATTAAAAACTGATCTTGACAGTTCCTCGAATAACGTCGTATTGGAAATGAGAACATTAATTTTCATTTTTTTTATATCTGTTATAATAATATCAGAAGTAAAGGAAAATTAAAGTCATGAATCGAATTCCAAAATGCGTAAATTGATTAAATATAGTTACAATTACTACACTTGTATGGTGTATTTATATCATGCAAATTTGTTTTAATTTAAATAATTTTAATGCTACTCCTTTGTTATCTTTGACACACTGTATATATATGAAGTAAAAATAAATATGTATATTGTAGAATTTATATTTAAACGATGAATAAGATAAAAGTTCCAAATAATATAATTTCTATGTATTCAAAATTTTTAATATTACCTCGTTCTTATCTTAGACACACTGTATATGTTTACAAGGTAAGAATAGATATGTCTTTCATAGAATTTTTATTTAAACGATGTATAAAATAAAAGTTTCAAAAACAGTACAAATTTTAAGTACGTAGAAAGCTAATTTTAAAGAAAATTGAATAAATCAATTGGAAAAATAAACATATATTTTAAAAAACTGATCGCAAACAATGATACTCTGAAATACACCCAAGGAATTTTAAAAACACATTTAAACCCTGCAACATTGTTTTAATTCATACCATTTTATAATTTCTATGCATTCAAAGATTTCAATGCTACCCCATTCTTATCTGTAGATGTTTACAAGGTAAGAATAAATACGTATTTTATAGAATTTATATATATATATATATATATATATATATATATATATATATATATATATATATATGTATATACAGGGTGTAAATAGTTTGAATGCATATATTTTAGGTGGAGGTAGTATACACCAAATTAAACAAAAAACTCTTATACCACTATGGTCAGTAGGCCTTAATAACCAAGAAAATCCCTAAAACATATTAAGTAAATTATTGTCAATCCGGCAACGTCGCTCGCGTTCGAAGCAGATTCACTCTTAGCGCGAATAATAAAGGAATGACTACGCCGACAAAAAAATAAACACCTGTGTTTTTGTATTGACTGATGACATTCACCTTAGAATTAAATAAAAATGTATGAAATATTTTGTTGAACATATTTACGTTTTTATTACAAGGTATTGCAATTAGAATTTGTATTTGGCGGTTTCTTTTATGCAATTATACAAAGTTGGGTAAATACATATGATATTAATTAAAGAGTTGAAACAACGGATTATTCACAGCAAATGTTCAAAATGCCCATCATTACTATCGACACAAGCACGACACCGTTTAATCCAATTTTCACGTATGCGAGAAAAAATTCCTGGAATATTTCGGATTTCGTCAGCAGCGTCAAAAATACGTTGTCTAAGGTCATTCTCGTCAATAATTGGAGTCGTGTAAATTGTCGATGTTTTCTGAGGAACCAACGACAGAAATTGAGTCTTGGTTGAAAATCATCAATTGAAAGCCCTTGAACCCGTTGCATGTGATATGGATAGAGCAATTATTCCCGTAATGTTCTATGAACAACAGTGTGAGAAATTTGCAGCTCACTTCCAATACTGCGTGTGCTACGATATGGCTTGATGTCGATAAGGTATTTGATCCTCTGCAGCTAAGATACGATTATGTCGCTGTGGTCTGCGATTGTTTATTTGTGGTATTACACTACCTATTTCCAGAAGCCTCTGCGAAACAGCTACGAATGTCCTAGCATTGGGCAAGCGTCTGTTTGGAAACCTTTCCCTGTATAAGATTCTTGCTATTCTGCAATTACGTCTGCTTTCCACATAAATTAAGAGCATGTCATGTCTTTTCCTAATTGTATAATCGGCCATTATTTATCACAAATAAATACTGTCGCACTATTCTTAATTTTCGAACTTACACACTAATCACAACCGATTTTATTTATTTAAAAAATATATTAAATGGAAAGCAAACCACGAAGTCTACATCAAATAGATATCATTCAAATCACTTTACCGTTTATCTATTCTTATTTACAAGAATCGAAATCGCAAAAAACAATCGTAACTCTCAGTCGTCGTTAAAGTAAAAAATGTAGTAAACAGGTTGGTCTGTATGCCACGTTGCCATATCTATTCGGAGAAACTTACACTAAATTATAAAAGCATATTTCGAGTTTAAATAACCAATTTTCATTTTTAATGTGGCTATTAAAGATGTATAAGCTATTGAGTATTTACATATTTAGAATTACCGACATTTTGAAATCGAAATTATTGTATTATTCACTGTAGCAAGGGCTACATAAAATCTAAATTTATGTGTTCTTTTTGGCAAAACTATAGTTTTTTTTAGAAAATGTTATAAAGCTTTTTGATTTGTTTTTGCCTGAAGTATTGTTCTTCAAAATCTTTGCACTCAAACCGTTTACACCCTGTACTATATTGAAAGTATAAAATGAAAGTTTCAAAAACTGTAAAAATTTTAAGTATGTAGAAAGTTAATTTTAAAGAACATTGAATAAATCAAATGAAAATAAAAATATATATTTTAAACAAAATTGATTGCAAACAATGGTGGTTCACAATACGCCGAGGCATTTAAATATACCACAACAACACTATTGATTTTGTCCAAAACCAAAGCAGAATAATTAAATCAACAAAGCTTTATGCTACACCAAATATGAATATAAATAAATATGTCTATACCGTTAAATTCCGAATCTCAAACATATTAATTCAAATTAAAATCAAGCACGTAATTATTATGTATTAGCAAATAACGTAATCATTCACTCTTATCAATAATATAACAGTTTGAAGGTGAAAGAATTGCATAAATGCATTAATCCCATAAATGTAATAATGAATATATATCGGCAGGTACAAGTTAATCAACATTGCTATGTAAATTAAGAGGCCGAGAAAAACAGTGAAAGTTGTATTTATTGAATATGTATAGTGGAAGCAGGAAAATATTATATGGATTTCATTTCAGTTAACTCTTTTCAAATAAAATTGCAGTTTCAAGAACTTATGCCTATTGCCAAAAGCAGTGGCGTAGCGAACTTAACTCGCGCTCGGGGCACAATAACTTTTTAGCGCCCCAATCCCTATTCGAAAACCATTGTTTTGCGGAGCATTTGGCGCCCCTTCCACTGGCTGCAAAATAAAGAAAAAACTAACACCAAGTGTTGTGGTAATATTACGATACCTTCAACAAGATTACAACAAACCGTAATGTGTTAAGTTCACATACAAATTTATTAGGGTTCCGTATATACAGTATACGGATACCCTTATAATATCACTCAGGATTTCTGCCTCTGTCACATCACAGCAATTTTCTCCTAAACTACTGGACGGAACAGGTTGAAATTTGGTATGAAGGTATAGTTTGGTGACTTGATCAGGAGCACATATCGCAAAGGAAGAAATTTTGATTTAAGGGGTACTTCTGGGGGGAAAAACTAAAAAAATCGACCGTTCCCCCCCTGATCTCCGAAACTACTGAACCTAAAATTTTGAAAAAAATAGAAAATATAGAACGTTGCCCCAACTTTACAGGAAAAATAAGGAGAAACCATTAATATTAATTTTGGGGGGCAAATTATAGAAATAAATAAAAATTTAAAAATAAAAAAAATTCAAACTCATCATGTAATATATCAAATGAAAGGTCTCATTCTGAGGAACACAAATATATTTTTTTCATATTTAAATAAAAATTAATTAAAAAGATATTAAAGAAAATATACCAAAATTTACCCATTCCCCCCACCTTATCTCCGAAACCATAAAACGTAAAGTTTTGAAAAAAAATACTTTCATAGGTTCTGACCTGAAGTTTACTGGAAAAATAAGGAGAAATATCTAGTTTTCATTTTGGGGGGCAAATTACAGAATTAAATGGAAAATATAAAATTAAAATTGTTTCTAACCCATCATGTTATTTATCAGATGAAAGGGCTCATTACGACGAAAATAAACATATTTTTTTCATATTTTTAAAATAAATAAATTAAAAGATATTAACAAAAATATAAAAAAATTTACCCATCCCCCCCCTTATCTCCGAAACCATAAGCTGGAAAATTTTGAAAAAAAATAGAGTTATAGCCCCTCACCTGAACTTTACTGGAAAATTAAGGAGAAACCCCTAATATTTATTTTGGGGGGCAAATTATAGAATTAAATGGAAAATATAAAATTAAAATTATTTCTAACCCATCATGTTATATATCAAATAAAAGGGCTCATTATGACGAAAACAAATATATTTTTTTCATATTTTTAAAATAATTAAAAATTATTAACAAAAATATAAAAAATTTTACCCATTCCCCCCCCCTTATCTCCGAAACCATAAGCTGTAAAATTTTGAAAAAAATAGGTATAGCGCCTCACCTGAACTTTACTGGAAAAATAAGGAGAAACCCCTAATATTCATTTTGGGGGGCAAATTATAGAATTAAATGGAAAATAAAAAATTAAACTTGTTTCTAACGTATCATGTAATATATCAACTCACAGGGCTCATTATGACTAATACAAATATATATATTTTTTAAATAAATATTTTAAAATATATTAAAAAAATATTTAAAAAAATACCCATTCCCCCTTTATTCCCCAAAGTATAAGACCTAATTTTTTTATTTACAGGAAAAATACGAAGAAATCTTTAATATTAATAATGGGGGACAATTTATAGAAATAAACGGAAAATAAAAAATATTTTTTAACGTGTCATGCCATATATCAAATGAAGGGGCTCGTTATGAGAAATACAAATATATATTTTTAAAATTAATTGTTTACAAGATATTAACATAAAGATATAAAAAATTCTCATTTCTCGCTTTATTTCCGAAACCATACTACCTAAAATTTTGAAAATAATTAGGAGTACTGGGGCTCACTTGAAATTTATAAGAAACATTATTAGAAAACCTCCATGGTAATTTTAGGGACAAATTATACAATTAAATGGAAAATAAAAATTCAATTTTCAAACGAATCATGTAATATATCAAATAAAAGACTCATTATGTGAATTACAAATATATCATATTTTTAAATCATTTGTTTAGCAAAGATATTAAACATCGACTTAATTCCCATTTTAGAAACTATACTATTTAAATTTTGAAAAATATATTTTATTTGTATTTTTAAATAATTTGAATAACAGCTTTAATAATTTATAATTTAAAACTTGACCTATTGTGCCCTTTATCTTCCAATCTATAGACCCTCAAAATTCAGACAATAGATTATAAAAGGCTTCCCTGAAAGTTTATTAGTAAAATAAAACTCTAATGTTAATTTTTGGGGGCCAAATTAGAAAACTAAATACAACGAATCTTGAAGGTGGTACGGAACTATAAAAAAACAAAAGTTTGGTTGGGATATTTCGATTAAATTTAGTGATTTGGGAATAGTTCAAGACCTGCGCTCATTTCTGGAAAATGTCTTAAACTCAAGAACCGACAATTTTTATGGTTCTTGTGAGAAAATAATACCACACTTAAGAACAAGAACTGTATATTTTGAAATCCAAATGTTTCACGGTCTAAATCCGCTCTCCTTGTCAATGGTACTATGATTTGAATTTTGAAAATATACATTTGATATTTATATTTTATTATAATTGCTACAAATTGGCTTGAGAAAAAACATTGTTCAACTAGAATGGACACATCACCCAATACAGATAAGTCCCTTACAAAGTACGTTCAAATATTATTATACAGGAGCACCACTTGGCGTATTAATATACCTACATTTCTTCAGTTACTCCTGCGAGAGAGTTTTTTTTTTCTCAATAAGAATCCAAATAGTTTTCCGCGCAATTTCCACAAATTTCCACGACTAGACTTTTATTTTCGGTTAATTATCAGTTATTCAGAAATGTGAGAAGATACAACCCTAATGAATCCTCAAATCAGATGAAATTACCTACTGAGTTTGTTCGCGAAATAAGAGGAAAATTAGGAAAAAGACATTGAGATTCTATGCTATACTGATGATGCAGCACTTTTTGAAGAAAGCGATCACCCACGAAATCTACATATATTCAATAAAGCAGCAAAATACTCGACATGATTATATCAACAGAAAAATCAAAAAGCAGGACATCAAAAAAAACTGCTCTCATATAAATTATTAATCAATAAGTGGTGTCCTGGAAGTATCCAGGTTTAGGACTGTCAAATTATAGGAATGTTGCAAGAGAAGTTATACTAAAAGTTAATAAGGTTAATACAGTATTGGGTCGTCTAAGCGCAACAAACAAATGAACATCAATAGCCACCGTTGTTTGTTATTATTTCTACTGTTTCTCTTCAGATTATATCGATAATATTTTAGTATCGTGGTACAGGCTTCTTACTGCTTTTATTACTTGTTTTGAATATCCCCGTTTTCTATGATTTGACGTAATTTGCCCTATTTAGATTCTCGTTGTTCTTAATCTACGAAACTCCGTGTTTCAATCACTTGTTGCAGTGTGAATCTTTTGTTGAGTTTCATTTTCTGAAACCTGTTTGTTGTTCTCCTATTATTTGTTATTTTCTGGCTTTTAGTCTATTGTTTAAAATTTAAAAGTTTTGTAGGTTGATTCGAGTAAGCTGATCCTTTTATAGTTGTTAGTATCGTTTTTAACACTCTCTTTAAACATTGATAGTACTTTTTTCCTGTTTTCTTATATTTATTGCTTTTTCATAATTGACTATATAGGTGGAGAAGTCTTAGTTGAAGTAGTGCCCCTACGTATTTCAGCAAGGCTGAATTAATAGTATTTTTTTCTGTTGGTTTCCTCTTTGCTGCATATTTAAAAGCTTCACTTAATTTCTGCATACCTATATCTAGATTTCTTACACCTGCTTATTTTATTTGTTCTTCATTCACGTTTTCTTCCTGTGATGTTTTTTTGTAGTGATTTACACAGTTCTCTTCTATGTTATTTATTTATATTCTGTCATTTCCTTGTTTATTCAAGGCCTTCATTATCCTATATGCACTCTAGTGTCTACCACGTATGCCATTTTCAATTTCACTAATAACGCCTTCCCAGGATTGCTCGTATGCTTTTTTAGTTAAATTTTTACATAGTTTCTTTTCTGTTAATATATTTACTAATTATTTTCTTGCTTATCTTTCTTATTTTACATAATGTTCCTGAAACTGTCTGTTCTATTGCTTTTTGTACGTTTTTCTATTCATCATCAAATAAAAGGAAAAGTGTAGTAGGATAGTCTGGGATCTCAGTGTTTTTGTTTTCAAATTAATTTTCTTAATTGTTAAGGGTAACTTTACGCTATTACAACTAATATTACTAGAGGAGTATTGCTAATTAAAAAAGTGTGATTTATTTGGATTTGAATGGCTGAGTATTTCTTTGTGTGTGTTAGTTCATTCACCTTGTCATTAAATCAATTTTTCTAATTTCTTTATTTTTTTATGATAAAAGAATATTGTCCATTTCAAATTATTAAATTAGCACCTTATTGAATAAAACTGAATTTACAAATGTCAGGCTCACTTTTTAAATGATGATCATGTGAAAAATGGAAATAGTTGATTACCACAAACATGTGCACAAAACTACCGCACGAAAATACCAGAACTTCCATAGCAAAAATAAACAGTATTTTACGATTTAAAATCATCTGTTATGGTCATGAGAAATCATAAAACTCGGTTAGACAACAACAAATATTTTATTTGACGGATATAACATTAATGCCATATGTGTGACATTATGAAAACGACTTGCTACTGGTATTATCATATGTTGAGTTGGTCACTAGGAGTGAATACTTTATTGACCTGGTAGCATTAGTGAGATTAAACGGTGAAATCTAAAATCCTCTCATCTAATAAAATGAGGATTCCTAATGTATACGAAAAAAGTGTTGACATGTTAATTGGAGAAATATTTTCACATATTAAGATGGACAGAATATTCATCAGAAGTGATATTTATATTTATACGACTAGCTAAGGTTGCACATTTTTCAGTCCTGTTAGATTTATGTACAAGTTGTTCAGCCTTGATTCATTGTCAAATAAAACTACAATGCGAATTATCTTGCGAATCACTTCATTGGCTTTACAGGTGTGTTAAGTATTTGTTGACTAATAACTTAAAATGTATTACCTCGATTATTTACAAGAATTGGTTTACTGGTTAGGAATGTGGGCCTCAAATGCGTTTCCAACCAATGTTTCAGAGCGTGGATCATTTAACTGCTTATATATAACTGTTACAATATTTTAGCGCGAACTGAATATCGAAATCTCTAAGTTTAATGTTCTCAACCACAAAAATATATTATCTTGTGTTCAATGGATTGTAAAATCTCGAAGACATACTGCTTTGATAGGTTTTAGTCTACCTATAAATTCTTTAATGTGACATATCTGCTAGGAATCACAGGAAAACGGAATTACATATAGTACACCTCCGGATTTAGGGTCTCTGTGGGCTAGTTTTCAAAATCAATCAATAAAACGAGAACCATATCTTTGCATTCACAATTGGCCGGAATAAGGAATCTTTCAATAGGACGTTAGAAGAAAATCTGTCCAAGGTCGCCAGAAATAATCAGCGTGCCTGGGATGAACATATTCCTGTATTCCTGTATGTCTATTGCTCAGCGGTTCACAGCACACGACTGCAGCCATAGTACTATTCATAAAAAAAGCTGAAACTACCATATGATTTGGCCTTTCACAGTCTGTGAAGTTAACGTTTTTGCCTACCAACTCCAACAAAGCAAGCTTACCACACACAAACTAGTCTGAACTCAGATGTTGGTTACCAGCTATCAAATGAAAACATTTTACGATCTCAAGGCGAATTCAGTCGAGTTCCAAAAGAGAGATAAGTTCTGGATATACAACAGTCAGATGAAGAAGGTCAAATCCCGAAGCTGACACCAGCTCGAGGTGGGCTATATGAAATATTTAAGAGGATCCACGGCGTGGTCTATCACAATCGTCGAAATCCGAAGGCCAAGATGAAGGTAATTCATTTGAATCGACTGGCTCTCTATCACGAAGAAAACGATTTTGATTGGGATGATGATGTACAGCAAGATTTAAGTAGAGTAGATAGGGATCTAGCGGAGCATCTGATCGAAGCGTAAGTTCATCGACCGTTATAAGTAATTATTGTGTAGTGGAACGTATTGTAATCTATTTGGGTGAAAATAAAGATTATATTGGGTGTAAAAATTGTTTTATACGCATGGAGTTGAAGTAAATTCAAGTGATAAAGGTTTTCATTTATTGTAAAATCTTCAAAAATACTACCATTACAATAACGGTATGTTTTAGAATTCCATTTCGTTTTGTAAATTTCATGCAACTTTAGTAAAGGTAATTTCTTATATTCTTGGTAAACTTATTGGTATTTGTGTATTACACAATTATGATTTTATTAATAAAATTATACCTTATAATCTTCTAGGTTTTATGTCTTAAATACAAATATAATTCTAAAATTTTTGTTGTTATCAATACATATTTTTTTCTCATTTCGTCAATTTTTCAGTTATACAATTTTGATCGCTTATAGCGGCCATGTTGGAGCCCACGTTATGACACCTAATTCAGTAAAGAACCCGGCTCAAATCAAATGGAAATTGGGGTACTCATATCCTTATTAAAATTTCTGGTGGGCATTTTTTTTCTAAAATTTACAAGTTTTTAAAATATAAACGAGCAAAAGTGGCATGTGATAAGCAGTTACTTAAGGTTTTGGAACAGTCGGAGTTATGCAGACATTCTCACATATACTCCCCCATTTAAGCGTGTTCTCGACTCAAAGTCATATCAAGATCAATCAGAGATTAAACTTTTAAGTATCCAAATAATCGAGTTTTTGGGGAATATTTCACATTTCAAATAGGAGTATAGTCCAAAGTGCTGACATCCTGATCAAAACTCTTTAATGACACAATGTCTCAAAATTAATTATCTACATTTATTAGTTAGCGTTTTCTTAATTCATACATAAGAACAATTAAAAAATATATCAAATTACTTGACGTATTTAGGAACAAGAATATAGATAACCAATATTTTTAATTGTCTTGTGTTCGAAATATTCAAAAATAAATCCAAACACAATGTAAGCTAAGAATTTAAGGATTGTATTCTCGTTTCACACATTACACTCTACCCCATTTTCAATTATTGACGGGTAAGAATACCAAACTCGCAAACAAATCACGTCCATTATTCCAAACAATTCCGCAGCAATCTCTTCGATAAAACGGATATCAGGCCGTGGAAAAGTAATAAATACATACCACTTTCCAAAACATATTGAATACATTCGACTAACATCACATATAGAAACAATGGGATAAAACAAAGTAGATCGTTATTTATTCGTTCAGAAAAGCAAAACTAATTTTTCCTGAAATAGTTTCTAGATGGTAACACAAAAAGGCTCGGAGCTGTGCAAATGTTTAAAACATGTATAACAATTAGTCAACAACAATAAGTATGAGTCTGATATGCATTTCATTAAAAAATTACGCTTTGAAAGTTACGAAAATTGGGAAGGCAATGGGCCAGGTGATACTCCTACTCAACTGGTTAGAAATGGAGCAGGAAAAATATAAGAACTAAGATAATATTTAACAAATGTATTATAGAAGAAGATTGGGGAATAGACTATATTAATTCTGTTCACCAAAAAGGATGCAAATGTATCAATTAGGGATATAAGCGCAACAAGCAGAATAGTGTTGGACGTTATGTTGAAGATTTCTTACAAACTACTTTACTGGCTTATGTAGATGATCTTCCACATATCCTTCCTCAATCAGACAACAAGCCCCAGTATTGCTTGTTGAGATATCTACTTTCTCGAAAAAGCAAGAGTTAATGATTTGCTGTAGCCTTAAAACTATTTTCTTCTCTATTATCAAACTTCATTATATATTTTAACTATTACATCCATGAATTAGGGTTTACCTCATTCAACAATTAAATAAAAAGCTGTCAAATTTGGGCAACTGACGTGTAACCTCTTGCAAACAACAGATGAGTCTGGTGGGCTGTTTGACAAATGAAACTGGCCTGGCTGGTTACAAGAGACATTCAAATAGTTCCCTGAGTATCATATATAAAATTCAGGACAGAGAATATGAGTAAAGTTACATTAGATTATCGAGAGCTTTAAAGCATCCGGCAAAAGTTACGGCTTACGGGAAGTGTCTGGCTTGGATTATTAACTTCTGTCATATCCTTTGGAACATACATAAAAATCATCCCTGAGAACTGAAAAAAAGTAGGATTAATTTTTACCGACCTCGAAAGGGACCAACAAGTCCAGCTAGCAAGTATGCATAACCTAAGAGTATCTACTAACACTACTTTGTCCAATACATTTCATCTTTGAGAAAAAAAGTAACGTCTGACCGCCTAGGGATTTTATTCTATTATTCGATTTCCACGCATGCCGACAATTTTAGTATTTTTATTAAAAAATGTTGTTGTTATTTAAAGTTGCATAGGAAGAAAGCCGTAGCTAGCGGGCGGCGAGAGAAAAGGGAGTTATATTTTGGGGCAATGGGTTTAAAGATTAAATTTTAATTAATTCACAAAAAATTCCCATAAAAATAAATTCTATATTTAAAACATTTTGATTACTGGAAATATCGATTTAGCTGTTCTAATCAATCCAATTCCTTAAAGAGAATCAACCAACCTCACAGAAACAAAATATGGCTACAACCCGGCACAGGAAAACATGTTTATAAAATTTTTTCGCATATTGTGTAGCAAAATTCTATACTACCAACAATTAATTTTCCTGTGATTCATCTTTGCGACCACATTGTCAACAACTTGAACTCGCCAAGTTTTAATAATGCAGCAGTTTAATTAAAGAATCTTGCAAACTTTTCAACAATGAATAAAGTTACTGAATCAGCTTTAAATGCTTCCAGAAACCACGGGCAAGTGTTTATGACAGACGTCCTTAACAAAGCAAGCAAACGCTGACCGTTGATTCGGGGTCAAAGTTAAATACGTTGTGCTCGCAGAACTTTAAACAATGGCCTCGGTCCCAAAGAAGTTTCTTATTGTCTTGTTTTGACATGGTGCTGTTTAATAAAGCAAATACTTGTGAAACGATATAATGTGTGTATTCCCTTACAGGTATGTAATCGTTGAATAATTGTTACGATTACATCACCTGAGAAATGCTAAGGCTTGTGTGTGATAAATAAATATATCTTGTGAATATACAAAGGGTGCGGCAAAAATAACTAAGCTATTTGCTCATTTAACAAGAAATAATAAAGTACACTGTAGTTACCGATATCAATATTTTCTTCAGATTTTTGAAAAATTTTTACGCGTTACCTGAAGATATAGCTGGAACAATTTTAGCTCTAGGTGCTATAATGTTTTTTGCCGATCAATGTATATTTGGCGTTTTAGTCTGGAAAAGTTGGGGGGAGGGGGCAGTTAACCCAAGCGACCTGGATGACCAACAGATATTACTATGACGTGGAATATTGTGATCTAAATAATTTGGTCAAGAGCGAGTTGGACTCGCATACTAAGGGTTCCGTACCACTTTCAAGATTCGCTTGATTTTTATAAGAATACATATGTATTTACTTTTCTAATTTGGCCCCCAAAAATAACATTAGAGTTTTATTTTACTAATAAACTTTCAGGGAAGCCTTTTATAATCTACCGTCTGAATTTTGAGGCTCTATAGATTGGAGGATAAAGGGCAAAATAGGTCAAGTTTTAAATTATAAATTACTAAATCTGTTATTTAAATTATTTAAAAATACAAATAAAATATATTTTTCAAAATTTAAATAGTTTAGTTTCTAAAATGGGAATTAAGTCCATGTTTAATATTTTTGCTAATAATAATTAAACAAATGATATATTTGTAATTCACATAATGAGCCTTTTATTTGATATATTACATGATGCGTTTGAAAAATGAATTTTTATTTTCCATTTAATTGTATAATTTGTCCCTAAAATTACTATGGGAGTTTTCTAATAAATATATTCTAAATTTTAGGTAGTATGGTTTCGGTAATAAAGCGAGAAATGAGAATTTTTTATATCTTTATGTTAATATCTTGTAAACAATTAATTTTAAAAATATGAAAAATATATACTTGTATTCCTCATAATGAGCCCCTTTATTTGATATATTGCATGATGCGTTAAATAAATATTTTTTATTTTCAGTTTAATTCTATAATTTGGCCCACAATATTAATATGAAACATTTCTTCGTATTTTTCCTGTAAATAAAAAAAATAGGTCTTATATTTTCGGGAATAAATGGGGGAATCGGTATTTTTTAAATATTTTTTTAAATATATTTTAAAATATTTATTTTAAAACAATAAAAAAATATTTGTATTAGTCATAATGAGCCCTGTGATGGCTAAAAATTTTTATATTTTCGTTAATATCTTTTAATTAATTTATTTAAAAAATATGAAAAAATATATTTGTTTCGTCATAATGAGCCCTTTCATTGGATATATAACATAATGCGTTAGAAACAATTTTTAATTTTATATTTTAAATTTAATTCTGTAATTTGTCGCCCAAAATTAAAAGTAGAGGTTTCCCCTTATTTTTCCAGTAAACTTCAAGTCAGACTCTATACCTCTAATTTTTTTTCAAAAACTTTACATTTTATAGTTTCGTAGATAAGGGGATGGGATGGGTAAATTTTGGTACATTTTCGTTATCTTTTAAATTATTTTTTTTAATATGAAAAAAATATATTTGTGTCCCTCAGACTGAGACCTTTCATTTGATGTATTACATGATGCGTTTAAAAAAAAATAATTTTTAAATTTTTATTTAATTCTATAATTTGCCCCCCAAAATTAATATTAATGGTTTTTCCTTATTTTTCCTGTAAAGTTCGGGCAACGTTCTAAATTTCCTGTTTTTTTCAACATTTTAGGCTCAGTAGTTTCGGAGATCATGGGGGGACGATCGATTTTTTTAGTTTTTTCCCCCAGAAGTACCTCTAAAATGAAAATTTCTTCATTTGCGATATGTACTCCTGATCGGGTCACCAAGCTATACATTGATACCAAATTTCAACCTCTTCCTTGCAGTAGTTTAGGAGAAAATTGCTGTGATGTGACAGAGGCAGAAATCCGGAGTGATATTATAAGGGTATCCGCATATTGTATATACGGAACCCTAAAAATGGCATATAAAGCATAGTTCTCGAAGTTCGATAATGTTTTGAATGTGTGTTTTTCTTAAAGACCATTTTGATCATACCAAATAGTGGCTTTTAAATGACAACCTGTACTATTTTAACGTAAATAGAAAAATTATGTTTATTTCTATTTTGGTTCATTTCATTTTTCGAAAGCTATTGCTATAAAATTTATCTACGCCGCTCCTAACTAAAACAATATAAAACATTAAAGCCTACTGAATTATACAAAAAGGGATCCTGTACATGGTCAACCGTACTGGAAATTTCGATTTTCGAAGTATATGATGGGATTACCTGAGGTCATCTGGGCATGAATAAAGCCTTAGATAAAGTTCGCCAGCAGTATTACTGGGTAAAGTACTTCGAAGACACCTGTGCAGCCAGTAAGGGTGTCCCATTTGAGAGAATTGACATCGATGTCGCCGGTCCATTTCCTAAGTCTGACGGGGGAAACAAATATATTTTGGTCGCAATGGATTAGTTCAGCCTGAAGTATATGCGATACCCAATCAAGACGCAACCAGGGTAGCGACGGTGCTGGAAGAACAGCTATTCAGCAGGTTTGGCGTCCCGTTGGAACTACATTCAGACCAGGGGCGTAACTTCGAATCGAATGTATTCCAGAAGGTCTGTACGATGTTGGGAATCAGGGAAACGAGAATAACATCATTGCACCAACAGTCAGACGGAACAACACCTATCCAAGGTCTTCAGCAATAACCATCGTGGTTGAGATGAGCATATTCCCCTATTTCTGTTGGCCTATCGCTCAGCCTTACATAAGAGTACTGGTCTGACTTCAGCCAGGGTACTATTCGGAAAAGAGCTGAGATTACCCTGCGATCTGGCCTTTGGCTCCCCCAAAGAACCGTCCCAAGAAATCAACAATTATGCCGACCAGCTCCGACATAACATTTGGGGAATACCTGATGAAGACCCGATATGACCTCAAGAGAGGGACAAGGTCTGACTGTACAACACCTAGAGGAGCAAAGGTAAGTCTTTAAAGATTACACCCGCCTGGGATAGTCCATACGAGGTGGTCAATGACGTTGTCTACCGTATCCCAAGAGCTAAGTTGAAGGTGGTTTATTTGGATTGACTAGCTCCCTACCATGGAGAGAATGTTCCCGATCGGGACGATCACGAGTAAAGGGGGGGGGGGTGGTGTTATAAAATTTATCTACGCCGGTCCTGATTAAAACAATGTAAAAATGTATACAAAAAGAGATCCTGTACAAGGTCAACCGTACTGGAAATTTGCTAAAGTTCGATGAGAGTTATAAAAAGGACATTGGACAGTTTGGTCAGTTAGTTTTCGCTTGGATAGTCGTGTTATTATTTAGATGTAAATTTTATTCAGAATCAGCTGTTGTAAATAATGGATTTTATGTGTAAATGAAGTTCTAAAAAGTGAAGTGAATATTAGTTGTTCAAATTTTGATTTGAACACAAGAGGTTAACTGCAATTGGGTGTTGAAGTGTGGAATTTATTGAAGTCAACATCGTAATTTGATTTATGGCAACAGCTCATAGTATGGAAAAAATGGACGAGACTACCAAAAAATATTCAAACAGGTTACGGATGTACTAGACAAGAAGGACTACTACTAGACAAGAGGAAGAAATCCAACGAAGGTTACAGCACTATAAATTATTGGGAGATTTAGTAGAATGGTTCATTTATTAGATAAGTAAATATATTTATGAGTATAGAAGCATAAAGTTGTTTAAATTTTCGCTGCCTTTTCTCAGAATTTTTCCGATCGTCTACATGTTGCTAGCTACTCAGAATTCATTCATATTCTAATATAACTTCTCGCTAAGATCACAATTTCGTTCTCTCAATTTTGTGAGTTAGTTGAAAAAGAAATATTACAGATTTGAGTGGCAGGTATAACATTATGTTATGCAAGAATGTTATTTTATAAATTTGATCAAATTTCGGGAGTTTATGGACGTGTTTGTAATACTGTTAGATGTTTTGGCTTTTTAATTATGCTTCATATGAAAAGGTGATATTCCGTTTTATAAGCAGTATTTTTTGAATGATTTAGCATCTATAGCCATTCTTTTAGGAGTGAAGCATATTTTTCAATTGTTTTCTTTTTATATAGTTAAGATCATAAGACTTTATTCGAAAGAAAAGTAAAATGCAAAATAATGCCTCCTTAACAATGATGTAAATTTATAAAATTAACTGAAATAATTTAAGTTTAAAAAGTATTTAAACATAGGTAGGTAACAACCGAAGAGATGAAACATGCAGAGAGAAAGAAATCTTTCACTTTACAGCAATGCAATCTTTTGAAGAGTGGTTTGTAGGTGATAAAAAAACTCCAGAATAAAAGTTGCATTTTCCATTTCTCAACAAAAAAAAATTACCCGTCAAACCCGGTCCGAGTATACTGCGTTCCGGCAACTCTGTTTATTATTTTTATTTTTTCTGAGTTCTTTGGGAATAGCACCACATAAACATGAAAGTCTGTATATTTCAAAAGTCCAACTGTTTAAAGGTCTAAATCAGACCCTGTTTTCAATGGTATTACACAAAATGAACAAGAAATTAAAAAATTTAAAGAATTCGCAATGACAAATATCGTACTCACAATTTGATGTTTGAACCACCATTGAACCAAAAACCTCAACATCTAATTCGTACACTTTTTTTTGATATTATATGTAATGTGCCATCTTGCCATAGAAGACATTATATAATTTTGGTGCAACTTCGAGTCGGATGCAATTTGAGTAATTTCCGTGTAAAGTTTTCGTTTCGATTATTGTTAATATAACCACATCGATTTTAGATTCTTTATGTGTTAAAAGAATAACAAGAATGTTCATTCATTCACGTCGGAAATAAATTCGCATATTGTTTACCGCTTTAAAAAACTTGCAAGAAATCGTTTCGATGGTTTTGGTTATTTGCAAAATTTATACGTTGAATTTATTTGACATTTGGACAGCTATTTTCTATTTTTAGCAGTAAAAATTTGTAAGATTTTGAAATAATTATTCGCTTCGTTCTATCGTGTTAGATTTGTTCAATGGCAGTTAATTTAATTTATTGTAAAATGTCAAAAATATCTGAAACTGTACGTAAATTGAGAAATCTTTGTTAATCGGAGTTTAAAAGATTAGAAGATATTTATTTTGCTACCGAGAATGCCTCAAAAGGTGAAAATGTTGAATTTTTTTTTGCATGATTGATATGATTGAGTCAATTTATTTTGAATTTTTTAAATATCACAATTTATTTATTTATTTATTTCTCTACGGTTAAATCATTTTTACAAAGTACATATACATAAAAAATTCAAGAAATATTACAACAAAACACACTAGGACACCAAATATTGAATTACAAGGCAAGCATCACAATTTTCTTCTCAAAGTTAAAACAGCTTTTTAATATCACATTTAAATTTCTGAAAATGGATTCCAAAAATACCAATACGGTCCTGAAATAAGTTAAAAGTTCTTGTGATTCTAGTTAGTGATTTATTTGACCCATAGTTAGTCATATGAAATGGCAGTTTAAATTCGATTGTAGGTTTGAGTTCAGATGCGAAGGATGAGTTTGACTTTGAGGATGACATTCGTAATACATTTGAAAAATTGTTTTGAAATTGAAATCTGTTTAGAATTCTGGGCCTCAAAATATAGCGCGGGAACAAGAAACTGTTGCTTTGCCGCGAATTGATTTGCTTTCATTTAGTGGATACATATTGCACTATGAAGAAGTTCAAATATTTGCAGTTAGGTTTACAAGGGCATGCTTTTCCGGCTATTAACAAATTTAAACTAACACAAAACAATTACGTGTCTGCTTATGAAACACTTTTGAAAAAATTCAAGCGAACTCGTTTAATCGCGGAGGTCCATTGGTCAGTCTTAGAACAATTCCCCTAACTAACTTCAGATAGCCCTTCAGAGGTTCGGAAGTTATTGAATGACTTCAGTGATAATTTGGAAGCAATGAAGAATTTGGGTTTACCAGTAAATCAGTGGGATGCCAATTTTTTTGTGCACTACTATGGATATCAATTTTCAATTTTTCGCTTGACAGAAGAGAGAAAATTGAGGCATTTTGTTACGTTTCTTTAGAGGATCACGTCATTACCTGAACCCTATAACCACAAGCGACACTTGTGGTTATCGTTTTTTGATACTTGGTTGCGTCATAGAATTCATTTAGTCAATATTGAAGAGGCGTCAAAATGGGAGTTTTTCTACGTAAGCCAAGCGGTTCTCTTTCAAAATTTTGCTCATTATATTCAGCAATAACACAAATTTCCAATCCGTTCGAGGCAGGAGCGAGAAAATGGTTAAGCAAAATATGTCACCAGCTGACGGTCTATATGTAGCTATAACAAAAAACAATGAAAGATAACTGCCCAGCGAATTAGCAGGGCAATCGTGTGAAACAGCAAACAGCTAATATTCTTTGGACTTCAGAAAGGATAAACTCTATTATACATCCCCCCTCCCCAATTATTAAGATAATCTTGAGGTGGACCAGAAAAAAGTTGAACTCATTACCTATAACTAGAATTCTATTTAAGACATCCTTTCCATGGTAGGGAGCGAGTCGATCTAAATGGACCACCTTCAACATAGTCCTGTTGTTTCAACGGATCCTGTAAACGACGTCATTAAGCCTCTTGACCACCTCGTATGGACCATCCCAGGCGGGTGTGAGCTTTAGGCATTTACCCTTGCTCCGTTGGGGGTTGTACTGCCAGACTTTATCCCTCTCTTGGAACCCGACTGAATTGGCCTTAAGGTCGTATCGCGTCTTCATCCGGTCACTGGTGGCCAACATCTGCGTTCAGGCTGGTCGGCATAATCGTTGATGTCTTGGGAAGGTTCTTCGGGGGAGCCAAAAGCCAAATCGCAGGGTAATTGCAGCTCTTTTCCCAATAGGATCCTAGCTGAAGTCAGGCCTGTACTATTATGTACAGCTGAGCGATATGCCAACAGGAATAGGGGAATATGCTTATCCCAATCACGCTGGTTATTGCTGATGACCTTGGATAGATGTTGCTCCAAGGTCGTGTGAATCTTTTCAGCATTCCGTCTGACTGTGGGTGCAATGGTGTTGTTCTCGTTTTCCTGATCCTCTACATCGTGCAGACCTTTTGGAATACATTCGATTCGAAGTTACGCCCCTGGTCTGAATGTAATTCCATCGGGACGCCAAACCTGCTGAATAGTTGTTCTACTAGCACCGTCGCTACCGTGGTTGCCTCTTGGTTGGGTATCGCATATGCCTTAGGCCATTTGCTGAAGTAATCCATTGCGACCAGAAAGTATTTGTTCCCCTCTCAGACTCGGGAAACGGACCGGCGACATCGATGGCAATTTTCTCAAATGGGACGTCCACATTGTACTGCTGCATTCTGCCGTTGGTCCGGGGTCTTCGCTTACTGGCTGCACAGGTGTCATATTTCAGACACCACGCTCTGACGTCTTAGAAGTAATTTACCCAGTAGTATCGCTGGTGAACTTTGTCTAGGGTTTTGTTCATGCCCAGATGGCCCCCTGTACTCCAATCATGTACTTCGGACAGAATGGCTTTTTCTTAGGAACCACCAGTTGGAACTTGGTTTCTCGGCCATCAGTGCTTTCCCAAACTCGCTTGAGTATTCCATTCTCTGCTCTTAGAGAGTCCCATTGGGCCCATAACGAATTCAAAACGCGCGAGTATCTAGCTACCTCGTTCCATAGTGGCCTGGGTGCCCCTCTCGTTTTAAGTGACAAGATTGGTTCGATGTCTGGATCAGCCATTTAGTCCAGGATGCACAGTTTTGTTGTCCAGTCTTCATTGGCCTGCACTCGGATCAGTCTGACAGAGATACCCTCTCGCTGTTCCGTCTTCAGACAATGTCCGCATTCTGCTCTACAGGGTCTTCTGGATACGGCATCGGCATTACTGTGCAAACGGCCGGCAGGGTGTTCCACCTTGAAATGGTATTGCTGTAATTTCTCCATCCAGCTGGCTGTTCCACCTTGAAATGGTATTGCTGTAATTTCTCCATCCACCTGGCCAGTTGTCCTTCCGGTGTCCTCATTTCCAGCAGCCATTTGAGGGCGGCATGATTTGTGCGGATTAAGAAATGACGACCATAGAGGTATTTGTGGAAATGCTCTACATCCCTTATTATTGCAAAAAGTTCTTTTCTGGTAAAGCAATAATTTCTTTCCGGTTTGGAGAATCCACTGCTGTAGTACTCGATCACCCTCTCTTCACCATCTTGCACCAGGGATAGGACGGCCCCCAAATCTGTGTTGCTGGCGTCCGTGTCTAAAATGAACTGTGTAGGAAAGGCTAGGATTGGGCTGGAACATAGTGCTGCCTTCAGTCGCCTGAATGATGTTTCGCAATCCTGATTCCAACGGAAGGTCTCTTTCTCAGTGGTCTGCCGATGTAGAGGCGCGGCAATGGTGGCAAATCCCTCAACAAACCGCCTGTAGTAGGAACAGAGGCCCAAGAAGCTTCTGAGTCCATGCTTGTCTCTTGGGACTGGCCAATCACGGATGGCTTCTATCTTGTCTTCGTTGGTGCGGATTCCTGACTCGGCAACGACGTGGCCCAGTAATTCTACTTCTTTTTGCAACAAGGAACACTTCTTCGGGTTGAGTCTCAGGTTGGCTTCATTAATTCTGGAGAATACCTTGCCCAGGTTCTTCAGATGGTCGTCGAATATCTGACTCATGACCAGAATGTCGTCGACGTATACTAAGCACGTCCTCCATGTTAATTCGCTCAGGAAATACTCCAGTAGCCTCTCGAATGTTGCGGGATAATTGCATAACCCAAACGGCATGAAAGTGAACTGAAACAGCCCTTTTACAAGTGGAAAACGTTGTCTTCTCTCTGTCGTTTTCGTGTAGACCAACCTGCCAATATTCACTCTTTAGGTCTAGTGTGGAGAACCAACGGGAGCTTGCTTGTGTGGTCAGAGTGTCATCAATTCGGGGTAGTGGATAGCTGTCTTTCTTGATGACGTCATTCAGCTTTCTGTAATCCACGCAAAATCGGGTGGTTCCATCCTTCTTTTTAACTAAAACGTCGGGAGCGGACAATGGGCTGATAGATGGCTCAATAACTCCATTTTGTAGCATGGACTCGATGTTTTCCTCGACTGCCTGTTGTTGCCCCAATGGTAGTCGCCTAGGTGGTATTCTGATGGGTTGAGCCTTCCCTGTATTTATTCGGTGCTGGATGATGTTGGTGCGACCGGTGGTTCCATCTTCAATGTTAAAAATTTGCCAGTGCTTTGTGATAAATTGCTTGGCTCAAATGGTCAGCAAACTGTTGTAGGAACTCTTTATCCGGCCCTGTCTCTTTCACCGATGTCTGGTACCCTTCTTCGCAATTGATGCTGGTCTCGGCGGGCTCGAAACAAGCTATCTCTTGACCATTGGCAATTCTGATGTCGTTGTTGGACAAATTCAGGACTGTAATTTGTATATCTTGTCCGGTTTTAACTATAGCCCGTCCAACTAAATAGTCATGAGCTGAGCGTACAGGCTCCATCATTCCAACGCAGCTCCCAGGATTGCTGTCTAGCTGCTCATGAATTATGGAGGTCGATGAGCTGTTAACGGGCCGTGTCAATACAAATTCCTCATTTAGGAACCGAAGAACATCATATCTCGGGTCGTACATAAATCCATGCCGGCTAATTAGGTCCATACCCAGTATAAAATCGTCCTCAATATTCGCTACCAGGACCCTATGCCGGATCATGTTGTGCCTTATCTGTAGCACGAAATCTGCCTCACCCTGTATTGACATGGACTCGCCGGTGAATGTTCTAAGCTGGCCGGATTTCCGAAGTCCTCAAGACCCTGGACTTGGCAATGGACACAGCGGCCTGATGACTAGGCTGCTGCTGTGTCTGCAAAATCCCCGGATGGATAAAGTTTTGGGGGCTGGTGGAGTGCTAGTCAGCATTCGCCCCCTCATGCTGACTGGCTGACGGTCCCTGGACATGTGGCAGTTCTGTTAGTTACCCCTGTGATCGGTTCAGGTAGCCTGACTCTGCAGTCGCGTTGAAAGTGCCCTGTTCGTCCACAACGGTATCACGCTTTTCTGGTATAAGTTCTCTGTGACTGTTCTAATAGTTTGTTCATACCAGCCAACAGTGCTTGAAATTGTGACTCTTACTCTGCCTGATTGAAGGAAACTGTTCGGACCCTCGGCTTGGACATGTTGATGACGGCCTCTACTTCCAAAGCCCGAAGTAGAGCTTAATTACTCTTCTTGACGCCACTCAGTCTTAAATTTCTTTGTACTTCGGATGCTGTTTATCAAACTCTGTGTGACCAACTGGTCTTTTGTTTCCTCTGGCAGGTCTGGGTAGGACAAGTGTACTAACCGTCTAATCTCTGATTCGAATTTTTGGAGGCTTTCACCGGATTTTTGTGTTTTTCCACTGAGTTGGACTTGGTATACCTGGCTCAAGGATTGATTGTCGAATCTTTTGTCCAGGATGGCGATGATCTTGTCGAAATCGCCTTGTTCATCGAGGTAGATTTTTCTTGGTTATCCCATCCATTAGCTGTAGCCACTGCTTCAAATTGCCGTTTATATATGGGCCAAGATGAACTGCCATCAAATGTGGGTAGTTTACTAAAGGAACTTTTGGTACTCACGGTGTGCTGGTATTTCCCTCTCTGCAAATCTTGTTGCAATTTTTTAATGGCTGTTTCCACTTTATCTTGTACTTCACTGTGTACTGCATCTTTAATTGAACTGATTTCAACTTTTATCTGGCTTTGGATAGCACTTATTTAAAATTTCACCTGGTGCTGGATGGAATCGATGTCATCTACTTTGGTTTCAAGAGTATCCACGGTATTTTTTAGGACCTTTATGTCGTAGTTCATTTCTCTTATGTCTGATTCCACTATTTGCATTCGTTCATTAACCTTGTCATTAACTTGCGATACTATTTGCATTAATTGTTCAAATTGCAGTTTTCGTTTCTCTTTAGTTACTTTAAAATCATTTTGTCGTTTTTCTTCTAGTATTTTAAATTCATTTGTCTTGTTAATTCAATTTGATCTCGTATTTGTTCAAATATTTTAAAATCATTTTGTCGTTTTTCTTCAAGTATTTTAAATTCATTTCGTCTTTTTAATTTAATTTGTTCTTGTTTTTTTTTCAAATTTCGAGAATAATCTTTCAATTAAATTATGTTTTTCATCTATAGATTTCACTAACCCTTGTTGAATTTCCTCTTGCTGTTATTTCTCTTTTTTGTCAAGTTTTTTCCAGGATCTGAGCTATTTTTTCGTCTAATCCATCCGTAACCTGTTTGAATATTTTTTTAGTAGTCTCGTCCATTGTTTCTTTTTCCATACTTCGGGTTTCCATAAATCAAATTGCGATTTTAACTTCACTTAATCCTTTACTTCTGATCACCAAATTTGTTATATACTGCGTGGGTTCAATTAAAATTTAAAAATTAATTTTAACTCTCAATTTCTAGAAGCTTTCATTTACACAACAGCTGATTCGAATATCACAAATATAATACAATTTAAGCTCTTCGCCGCACTAACTCACTGCTGGGATGATGGGCCGCCACTTTTAAAATCAGCATCGAATCCTCTCCTACAATCCATTATCAATTCTACAATTGCCGAGCTATTTCGAGATTATTATTTTGCCCTCCCAGCTATCGATGTCGTATTGAAATGATAAACAGGGCCGGCTTGGGTAAATTTCGCAACAATATGATTACTGTAAGCACAATAAATCAGTAACAGAACTGATTAGGCATGCAGAATTTTTCCTGCAACGGAAAATAGAAATACAACTTAGGTCTGTATTGAGTATAGCATATCTGTGTGCCTACAGTGTGTGCAGGAATATGGAAAGCTGTCTACTCGATGAAAACCTTATTCAATATAAATAATGTATCATATTTCTTAAAATTATTCTAATGCAACTGTACACACCTGGTATTATCCAATTGTTTTTTATGTTATAGGTCAGAAACTTACCGAAAGAGGCATTTGTATCTCCTTAAAACTGATTTGAAGAGGAATAATACCAACAAATATGCAGTAAGGAAAGTGAAAAGAGATAAGGAGCTGCCGAAGGTGGATCGACTGACTGAACAGTTTTTAAGAAGATCGATTTAAACTACGTAAAATCCTTAATAATTAGCTTTCTTGCATAAACATAAATATTATTTACAAGAAATCCTAGAACGGTGAATGAAAACAATGAGAAATATCTTTTTCGGTTTTGCAGCAGATTTGTTCAATTTCGTCGTGGTTACATAAAACTGGAATAGTTCTTTCTCAGGTACCGCTAGGAAAACTACTTGCTCAAAAGTAACAAGTTTGGTCATCTTTTCGGAAACATGAGCGACGCAGAAAAGCCATCGAGCACCACGTCAAGAATTATTCAATCGGTTATAGCGGGGGAGGGGGGAGGGTTATATTAAAATTACAGAAATGTAATCATCCCAAGCTTATTAATAGAGCTTGCTTGTTAAATCCCTAGCACGCAGGAGGTCCAGTGGGTTATCCTACCCCGTTGACCAGGAATGAGAAGTTGATTCCTTCATTGTTCTTATACGAAGAATTTTGACAGTAAAGAAATCTCATTCGGCAGAGGTCGAAACCAACTAACATCGGGATTTCGAAGAACGTCTATGCATCCCCACCCAATGAACCAAAAGAGATTGTTACAGTGTATTGTTACAGTGTCCGGGACTGGTGATACTTTCCGTGTGCGTAAGGTCCACTGCTGGTGCTGACCTACCATCAACTCCTTTAATTTAATTTTTCAATCTGAGATGACAATTTTGAAAAAAAAATTGAGTATTTAATGCATTCAAGTGGCAAGAAACTGCTGAACTGGAAACTATTGGTTGAAAAATCAGATTCATCCAAATGATTTTCAATTCTTAAAAACCATTTGCAAACAGGCTAAAAGTATAGTGAATATCGTCAAAATAAAATGTACTGCTGACATTTATATCTTCATCTAAATTAGCCACATTGGTAATTTTGCATCGACTGCCAATATTTTTGGCATAGACATTTTTAATACCAGAAGTTAATATTGGTTTTTAGTACATAAAACATAGGATACATGTCAAAACAGCTATAATCGATTGGAGTTTAATAGATTTTTATTTTTTTATAAACAAGGTTGAGTACATCATCATTTTATTACACACCTATACTTTGTTACGAAAACAGATTTAGAGTTAATAAAAATATTTTTTTTTTCAAAAATTCACATGTCAACTTAGGAATTTGTGTTCAGATTTGAAGATTAATAGCATAGGATTATATTTAATAAAATATTGATACTTACCATTGTTGATAACTTGCAGATAAGAAAGACTTCGGCAAAGACATCGATCGTTGTTGCGAAAGCAGATTCTCAACTGAGGTTCGATCTTCGAACGGAGCACTTCCGGGACGCGTTAAAATCATTTCGCGGCACCTGTCGTCTTTCACATTAAGCAAAACACTACTGTTAATGTCTTCGAGTGGCGTTGAAGCCCCGGAGCTTTTCACGTTGCTTTTTCCCGAAGCCGTTAACCACACATCACTTCCCGACGAGGAACCACTCACCGTACTGAATGTTGGCGTTCGGGATTTTGCATTAACCGGAGAACTCTTTTTCGATCCCTCGCCTTGTTCGCGTTTCAGGGATTGTCTGTTAGGACTTAGTCGTTTTTCCTTTGGAATGTTTCGAATCGTTGATTTTTGTCGTTCTAATTCGTGTGTTAGTCGTATTTGTTGTTTTCTCTCGCTGGACATGAATCTTTCGCTCTCGATGTTGGAATCCAAAGAACGAGCGTGTGTGGGGTAAGTTTGGGACGACCGCATCATGAAGCTTTGGTCCTTGCTAAGATTGTCTCTGTGCGCACAGTGGGGCCAAAAATCGCAATTATCCCTGCTGCAAGGGTTTTTAATTTCTGTTTTCGTTTCGTAGCTTTGTCTGTTGCCGGAGAATGAAGGACTCGTCGAGCCCCTTATCAAAGTTTTAGGTTTCTCCTTCCTAGGGTTTCCTATATAATAAACTGTTATACCGTTATTCATTGGTTTGTTACTCTCCTTGTTTTTCTCTTCTCGCGAGATGTCGTTGTTATGGTATCGATGCATAAGCAAAGCTTGTGCCGCCGCTCTCGACCTATTTCCGTACAAATACCCTGTAACGACTTCAGCCTCTCTCAACATGTCTTCATTGTCCACTAAATCTCCTTCAAGAGACGACATAGGAGGTTTGCTTTTATGTATGCCGTATCTCTTAGGTTTCTCCGGTGTACTTCCTACTTTAACGACGACCTTGTGAGAATCTGGATGTTGCGGTAACGAATCTCGACCGAAAGACGACGGCGGCTTCTTTTCGGGTAATTGCAGGCTTCGCGAGCGTCTCACTCTTTGTAAAGAGCAATCCTCCTGCGAAGGAGATTTTATTGTTTGATAACCTTTGTTGGGAGCACTGCGTCTTATCTGTTGTACGGCAGGTGCGGGCGGAGAGCGTGAAAGAAATTCATTACTGCTTGAGGATGACGAACTGGGGGATGTACAGTTCGGCGGTTTGTTCGTATCTGATCCTGCAGGAGAACGACGGGTTTGGGCACGATGATGTAGTAAACGATTAGAGCGACCGGAAGGAGACACTTTCTCCTTATTTCTGTTCGGATCGAAAGGTGTAATCGGGATCATGCTTATGTTTATTGATGAGCTGTTATTGTCTTCTTCATCGGCATCTTGATAATGATCAACTGACGAATCGGTATTTTCGGATAATCTCGGCATAATATTACCAGGTCGATTGAAAGTACTGTCTAAACTTCTGAAACCCATCGAAGATGACGAAGACGATGATGAACCCCTGTAGTGTTGTAGAAATTGGTTGCGGCGATGTGCCGTCGTGTCTTCTAAGGATTTCGTTTGAGGCATTCTAATGAACGTTCGTGGCGGTTTTTCGATGACGGGGGGAGTTGGTATTACTTTAGGTTTCCTAAATTGTGCAGTTGTTGGAGGTGACGGTTTCCATTTCACAGGTGGTGGCGTTGGAGGTGGGCTACCATCACTATCCTCGATAGCGTTCGAGCGAGGTAAAAAAGGAGTCTTCCCTCCAAAAAAGGTTCTTGTTTTGATAGGACTTTTGTTTTTGTCTTGGAATGCAGGAGGCGGGGAAATTATTGGGGTAACTGAAGGAGGTGAAAATGATTCCGGTTCTGCTAAAGGGGGAGAAGGAATCTGCTTTGAATCTATATCTCGATTCTGGAAGCTTATGTACGAGGGTCTATCGGTAGAATATTTAGCAGGTTCGCTGTTAAAATGATAGTCTAAGAGCTTAATTGGGGTACGTTTGGAAGATTGTAGTGAAGATGTTAGCGATATGTTGCTGATTAAATTGCTTCGTTTGTTTTCGTCCAAAGATCTTTGTTGAACTTGCACCCAACCAGATTTCCCTAAATAAACTCCATCCACTTCTCTGTCACACCATCGAACTGGTGACAACTCCCGATTGCAATTGTTTGGTCCAATAAATAATTCAGGTGATTTTACTTCACCAGCAGAGTGGAAGCTCTGTGATGTCATCCATTTATACTGTGAACTGCTACCACCACCTAAAGATTGATGTTTAGTTAAAGGTGGTACTGTTGTACCAGTACTTCTGTTGGTAAAATGAGACCTGCTTGGTACGTTACTTGAAAGAAAGGTTGAAGATGGATTGGTTTCCCAAGATTCTGATGTACTACGAAGATGAAGTACGGAAACATTTGGTCCCCTGCAACAAAAACGAACAGATATGATACTAATAATTGCAATAAATAATCTGAAAATGCAACGAATTATCCTCATGTAATAGAATTAAAAGGGGACGCGGTGATTAAATTAAATTGAACTAGTATATTTATATCGAAGCTTAACGACCTCGAAGAAGTTGGAAATTTCATAAATTTAACATAGTGCATACGCATGAAAAAAAATATAAATTATATGGATTAAAAAAATCACAAAAGCAACTTAATTAAGAAGCAAAAAACAATATTGTTTTATATATACTGCAACAATGAAATACATACTCTGAAGTCGTTACTAAGTTAAACAACAAAGTTTCAAATAAAAATACTTAATAATTTTCTCTTTAAGTTACCATCGACTTCAAAATAAGATTGTTGCTGAAAATTAGTTTTTTTGGCTTTTAGTTAAGTTACATTTGTTTTTTTTTTAATTTGATTTTAACAATTTTTCAACAATTCGATGCAATTTTCAAATATAATTACTTTTTGGGTATTCCAAAAATAATGTAATTTATTTACTCTTAAGCAATTATTTTTAGATCAACCTCGTTTACTGTTGAATAGAATAGAATAACTTATTTTTTCAAAATATTAAAACGTATTAAGGAAGTTTTGCATATGATTCCTACTAAAGTATTATTAATATTGATTTAATCCAATTCCATTTGTTCTTAAATCCGCAAAATTATAATTAAATATATATTTTTTAATTTTGAGAAAATTAATTTGTTTTACACAGTAATATAGCATAGTTTTGAATTCTAATTAACTTTACTTCATAAGAATTTTTAATGTTACCAAAAATTAAGGAATTTCACTGTTAAGCAAAATTAATATTCTTTAGCAAACTTGTACAGTTGAAAAAGTGATATTTGATGATCACATTTCAAGTTTCTGACCATACCGATCTTTTTATGAAGAATAACTTTTTTTTCAGTACTATTCATATGAACTTATACTTTGAGATTGGGTAACTAATAATGATTTTGATTTAATTCCAACTTATTTCCAATTAATTTTACCCCAGATTTCGAACAACGAGAATTGCTTTTATTTAATACTATCGCCTTCACCAAAGATTACAATATAAGAACAATTTTTTTTCGGATTTTCTAAAAAACGGTCAGGTCATTGAACAAAACAAACCTTTCGAAAATCCTCAGTAACAGAATTAAGTTTACGATCCAATTTAGCTAAACCGGTTTCGAGTAATCACTGACCACATATAAAAAAGCAAGTATACCTACAGACGAATTGAAAACCTCCCCCTGTTTTGAATTCGGCTATAAAAGTAGGTTACAAGGAGAAGTATATAAAAAAGAAAAATGTAGTCAAATGATTAACCAGTCATTTTATCGTTTTGAAATAAAATGAGAGAATATAGTGTGGATAAGTTTACAGATGCAAACAAATTTTAAATGGGAATTTATTCGTATTTTCCAGTAACCACGTCGATAAAAATTACAGTCAACTGATGGGAAATCTACAAAGTTTCAACGGGAATGTTATAGTTGTAGCTGGCTCAATAATGGATTATCTGAAGTAGCATTTTTTGAATAAATTAAAATAGTTAATGGTCCTATACATATTTATTACATCAGATCTGTTCCAAAAACAAGTCACTATTTACAAACAGGGGTTGTCTTAGGTTATTAATCGTTATTTGTTGGTTCGAAACAATCCTATAGTCACATACATTCTGGTGTTTAGTTGGTATATAGTATATAAAATCTAAATAAAGGGTGTTCCAATTTGAGTTTAGTTTTTAAATTTGCCGCCATTTATATTTTTTGTACTAGAATATCATAAGTTATTTGACAGAAGACAAGTAGGAATATTCCGGTTATTAAAAATGGAGAGATATACGATTGAGCAACGTGTGTTTATTATTAAAAAATATTTTAAATTTGGTGAAAGTTGTGCAGAAGTTGGAAGATAATTTCGTACAGAATGTGGAAGAGAAAATTGTCCGCGAAATGTTACCATTGGAAAAATTGTTCAAAAATTTGTGGATACTGGTTTAGAAAAAGATGAAAAAAGCAAAATATATCAACGTGGTGGACGTTCAATAGCTGTTACTGCCTAGTGTTGTTGAACAACCAAAAACATCAATTCGTCACCGTGCACAGCAATTGAACATTCCAAAAACCACTTTATTCAGAATTTTGCACAAAGATTTTCATTTAAAGGCTTACAAGATTCGGATAACGCAAGAAGTAAAGCCAACAGACTTTTGTTTACGTCGTCAATTCGTCAATTGGGTCATACAACAAAAACTTGAAAATGTGAATTTTTCCAACAAAATCATCTTCAGCGATAAAGCAGATTTAGAATTGGGTGGATTCGTTAACAAGCAAAATTGTCGAATCTGGGGTGAAGCAAATCAACAAAAAATAATGGAAAGACCGATGCATCTACAAAAAGTAACTGTTTGGTGTGGTTTTTGGGCTGGTGGAGTGATTGGTCCATACTTTTTCGAAGATGACAATGGAAATGCTGTCACTGTGCATGGTGATCGATATCGAACGATGATTACTAATTTTTTGTGAGATGAATTGGATCATATTGATGTGCAGAATATGTTGTTCCAACAGGACGGTGCGACATATCATTCAGCAGCAGAAACAATCAATCTTTTGAAACAGAAATTGGGTAATCGAATAGTTGCTCGAAGAAAAACACTAATTGGTCCCCTAGTTCTTGCGACTAAACACCTCTAGATTTTTTCCTATGGAGCTATTTGAAAGAAAAGGTCTATGCCAATGATCCACAAACAATTGGTGACCTAAAGGAGAACGTTATTAAATGTTTTCAAGTAATTGAACCGCAGTTATGACAGAAAGTTATCGAACAGCAGCAGGTGGTCACTCACAAGATATTCTTTTCCAATACTAAACCGAAACAATTGTACTATCATTTGAAATAAAAGATTTGATCATCCTAAAATAATTTGTGTATTTTATTAAAAATTAAAAAAATAACCTCAAATTGGAACACCCTTTAGTAGGAAAATATTTGATATAAATGTTAGAATTTCTAGGTGGGTTTGTCTTGTTTAACATCATAAGCTAAAAAGGTTACTAAAACACATTAGAGATTTTGCAATCCATTGAACGCAAAAAAATGTATTGTTTCTAGTCGAGAACGTTCATCAGTTGCGCTTCCCTCAATTGGTTAAAATAACTGATTTAATATCTTATCATGAACTAAATATTGACATATATGAATTTCAGGAAACGTATGATAACATTATTAGGGCAATTCCTCTGCGTTCCAACGCCGCTTTCTAGATGATGATAGAACCATCCGGAGAGATTTTTTAACAAGGACATCCTGTTATCTAACTGTAATTATGGAAATACGACCTAAGCTTCAATGTCCTTTGGTACCACATAGTTTGGGTATGAGAGGATCTACTAAAACTAAAAAATATATAAACATACGGAAAAAATTATAAAAAATTTGTTAAAACTTGGATAGAATAAATAGTGTTCAGCTTATAATATCTCAATCGGTACGTTTTTTAATTTCCTGCAACGCTACCAATACCGTTTCACTGGTACATTTCGTGCTAAAGGAACAAGTTGCTATTGATTTTGATTTTTACTAGTACTAGTATCACCAAATAGTCTCTTTTTCTGTAGATGACCTGATCTATAGGTTAAATGATAAATTCTAATATATATATATCATTTTTGTAATCCTACGTGAACAAGTACCTTTATGGAGAACTAATAAAATAGCCATATAATTATAATAGACTAAATATGTTAATAAGAGGTTTTAAGGTTTATCGCAAATTTACAAATAAATTTGAGCGTTTGATTTACTGTACACTCTTTTATTAACAGGTTGAAAACACATATCTCAGGTTCGAACGTGGGAAGATATTTCAAGGAATTTTAACCGATATGGTGAAAACAATCCTACACGAAAAGCGAATTATGAAGTTCATTGTACACTTCCATAACGTCATTATTATGTTATGTTTTTTCTTGTAGGTAGACTTTTATAATACGCTAATGTATAATACTGCAACATAAACAAAAGTGTCACCATATTGTGAAAAGCTAATTTTAATGCTGAATTCTTGACATATAATAAATAGTGAAAACTATTGGCATATTTGAATTGTTACGTTTCATTAAAGAAACGCACATATGAAATGGACAACATAAACTGTACTGACCAAGCAAAGAGTTGATCGTGAAATTCGTGAACGCTTTCTAAATGGTACAAGTATAGTAGTAACTGCGAGTTCAAAAATACTTATAATAAAAGGAGTCAGATTCAAGAAATTAATAAAACTAAAATTAACATATATTATATTGTATTTTACCTAACAGACAATTTCATGTTTCATTTGAATTAAGTCATGGAATTATAGAGGGCATTTATACTTGAGTGTATTATTTTCACATGTGCAGTGTTGGCAATTCTAACAGTAATTTATGGCAACAATAGAATACTGGGGTATTGCATTTTCTGATTTTGCGCAAATTGTTTGGTAACTTTTGTTAATATATCTCTTACTGTTTTTGAGAAACAAAGCTTTAAATTATTTTAAGAGAAACAACTCAAACATTTAATATTTTCTGATGTTAGGAACTTAGTAGTTGATATTTTCACACCCATTAGTTAATAAATGTATCTAAAACAATTTCATAAAACTCGAAAGAATGCATTTTTGAAAGACATTAAAAGTACAAAACAATTTTTTTTCAGTAGAATTGCATAATTTATCTTACTAAGGAATAGATGAAATATTTATCCACAGACATAAGGTAATAAATCCTATTAGACCAATAAAAATTAATAAAGTATTTGACAGACAACAGCGTACTTGATATTTTTTTGGATATTCTTAATCTACTTCGTTATTATGGGTTGCGTAGGTTACTAACAGATGGAGCAACTCTATTTGGTAGAGAAGAACATCTAGAGAACTTAACAAAAACCAACATTCTTCCAACCCATAGGTAAAGACTAGGTTTAGTATACAGAATGTTTTTAAAATAGGGTTCCAAACTTCTGCTGTGTTTAGAACTCATTAAAATAAGCCAAAAAGTCTCTATTAACATCTGCTCTAAAACGAACTCTTAGAAAGTTATATGCCCTTAAAAAGGCGTAAATAAAACTGTTTTTTTTTCTGTTATTGACAAAACGGTCGAAAATAAATAGAAAAAAATTTATGGGTCTTACATAACTTTTTACACTTAATTACATGAGCTACTCCGTTTTCCGACATGCAAATCATAAGTGGCCTATTTAGGTTGGTAAAGGGGGTATTTTTTTAAATTTTTTACAATTTTCACTACAAATTTATAACATCTTAACAATTTTACGTAATAAATATTATATATTCAAATCGGTATTCCCAATGGTTTTCGAGTAAATTGAGTTTGAAAATTACTCTGCCCTTTAAGGGCCTAAACCCCCTTAACCAACCTAAATAGGACGCTTATGATTTGCATGCGGAGTAGCCCATGTTATTTAACGTAGAAGAGTTATGTAAGACCTATACATTTTTCTCTATTTATTTTCCACCGTTTTGTTAATAGCAAAAAAAAAACAATTTTGTTTGATCCCTTTTAAGGGCATGTAACTTCCCAAGAGTGCGTTTTAGGGCACATGTTAATGGGAATTTTTTGGTTTATTTTAATGAGTTCTATTCATAGCAGAAATTTGGAACCCTATTTTAGAAACACCCTGTATAGCATATAACACAATTTACTGAGATCAGCCTTAATATATTGTACTAATTTACTAAGCATTATTATAACTTTTTATTTTGCACTGCACAATAGTCGTCGGCGAGTTGACCTTTTGTGTTGAAACAAATTTTAGTTATAATAACACATTCTAGTTGATTAGCCTTTAGAATTAGATGAAGAGATTTTTTAACAACAGTTGCACCAGCTAATTCTTGAGATAATTCTTTATGAAATTCTAGGGGGCTATATTTTTTAATCTTAATAATTAGTAGATATATAGGCAGTTTATTACTGTAACAGCTATTTAGTATCTAACAGAAGTATAATGTGGAAATGAGACATTATTTTATATATTTTATTTGTCTAGAAGATATAGTTGAAGATATAGAGCGGGATTTTGCTCGTCATTCTGAAAATGGACACAATGTGTCTTTTTAAGTTCAATTCCTGAACTACATCACGTTTCTAGGCAGGCAGAGATAACCGAGGATAGTTAGAGGGTGTGAAAATGGTATTTTTTTTTGGTCATGCTCATCATCGAGTAAACGTTCCGAAATTGGCTGCATACAAGATTGTGATGCATTTAAGCAAATTCCCGAGAGGTGTCTGCCTAGAGCGTTAGCATCAAGCTGGCGGACAGGGGTAAACTTGTCAAAAATTGGGGTGAACTTCGCCATTAAGTAAAAACGCCGTTTGCACCATTTTTTTGCTTACAGAAAAGAAATCATAATCCAAAAGGACGTATAGCTAAATATATTTTTCATGACGTCATTAATGTGGTTTGTATGACGTCATACACAATTTTTTTAAATGCGAAGCCACATTTTTCATTACAGATTTGGAAAGAGCGGAAAATTTTACCTTCGAATATGACTTTGACCATGACCTTGAACTTGACCTTCAAGGTCATTCCAAGATCAAAGTTTGTTTGCACAACCAATTAACGGTAATCGATGTTATTAATCCTGATCCGAAAGATGACTGATTCAAAGAGGGCATTCCAAATTAAAAACAAATTTGACGTTGAACTTGGCCATACTTGTTTTGAAAATTATCAAAAACTGATTTCAAATTCGTAATCATCGACGTCGAAAACCCCCGTATACCAAATTGGGAGTGGGTTGGTTGATTTTTTTCAAATTGCCAATTTTCAAAATCTGATTACGAATGTGAAATCATCGCAATCCAAGAGGGCGGACCAGTTAAAAAAAAACTTATTTCAGATTCGAAATCAGCGACGTCGAAAACCCCCGTACATCTATGGGCTATAATAGGTTGATTTTTCAAACAAACTTTGATCTTGCAATGACCTTGAAGGTCAGGTTCAAAGTTATGGTCAAAATTATATTGGGAGGTGAAATTTTCCGCTCTTTCCAAATCTGAAATGAAAAATGTGGCTTCACATTTAAAAAAATTGTGTAATGTGGTCAGTATGACGTTACTGACCACATTAATGAGTCATGAAAAATCTATTTATGTCATTTAGCTGTACGTCCTTTGGAATTATGATTTCTATGGTGTAAGCAAAAAAATGATGCAAATGGCGTTCTTTTTACTTAATGACGATGTTCACTATTTTTGACAAGTTTACCCCTGTCCGCCAGCTTGATGGTAACGCTCTAGGCAGACGCCTCTCGGGAATTTGCTTAAATGCATCACACTTGTATGCAGCCAATTTTGGAACGTTTACCCGATGATGAGAATGACCAAAAAAAATTACCATTTTTACCCCCCTGTAACTATCCTCGGTTATCACTTCCACTGGCGCCTGCCTAGAAACGTGATGTAGTTCAGGAATTGAACATAATACGATACATTCTGTCTATTTTCTCGATGACGAGCACAAACCTCATAGACTAATAAGCAAATTGAAGGTGCATCAGTATGTTCAATGAGACTGGGATATGCTAGATCTTTACTAAAACTATCGTTCTCTTATCAGTGGCATTGAATCAATAAAGTTTGGCAAATATACACAATTATTTTGTCTGTTTGTTACTTTATTACTGACATATATAGACACTGATTCTCTCAAGCTTTGTATCAGTTTTTTTTTCTGGATGCTATGAGTTAAATTCTGCTGGTCCAAAATATTGTTTCTTTATTACTACGTCGTCACTTCCTGAAGTCATTATTATAAGTCAACTTTTATTACATGTCATCCAAACTTTATATGCTTATTTCATAAGTTTCTTGGGTATATACTACTACTACATAGTTTAATCTTGATCAATGACTAATCAGCAGCGAATTTTTCATAAAGATCGAGGAAAATATGAAACTGGTATGAAAACAATAGAAAATTTGTCAAGAGGGAGAGGAATTGAATTGTTGTTATATGTTAGTTAAAGCTAGTGAGATACTCCAATATTTATTATAGCTTGGATAACGTTTAATACCTTTTACTAGCTTAATTACTATTATTATAGCCTAGAAATTCGGATTGTTCAAGATGAAGTGACCGGATCGCTCGATGAATGATTTCATGGAGGGATCCAGAGTAGATGAAAATGAATTTCAATTTGTTCTTTTCTTTTTCAGCTACTAGGTCATTTGAATTAAAATTTTAGTAATATTATCACTTTCTAATTCAAGATCACTATTGGAATCAAAAGCACTTGGAACAAAAGCAATTCGTTTATACCAAGTAGGCTGTAGGCAAGAGTATATTTTCTACATTAGCAAATAACACAATAATTTTGAAAAAGATACTAAATGACTATGAAAGGCGGTAAAACTTGTGTGAAATTGCATGATCTAATAGTAACATTAGATGTGATCTTGAGTTTGATCTTCAAGGTCATTTATAAATCAACTGCAGCGAAAACTGAAGACAGTGGCATATACTCCGGTTTGTTGAGTGGAAAGTGCACTAGTGGCCTATAATTATTTCCTTGACTGAGAGATAAAACAATAAATTAGTGGATAAGAACCAACGTAGAGGACGTTATGTCCCGAGAAGTAAAAATAAAACGGCGATGGGCAGGAAATATAGCCCGAATAACAGAGGACAGATGAAACCAATCGTACTCTCGAATGGAGACCAAGACTAAGATGTATGTATATTTGTAGGTAAACCTAACACCAGATGGAATGACGAAAACAAACGAAGAGGCAGAACCAATTGGATGAGAGAAGCACAGAACGGAGAGAAGGAAAAAAGGGGAAAGCCTGCTTCCAACAGTGGATAGAAATAGACACAGTGTGATCGGGACCTGTTAAAGAAAAGAAAATCATGTGGTAGTTTGATTTCAATTTCGACATATGAGCATATTGTTAATTTATGCGATCTGGAAATTCATAATATGAACTGCTTACTTCATTTGAGCTCTCATCTTTGTGAACTGTGTGTTTTCTCTATTTAGTGCTCTTTAAGTGACAATAAATCGACTTCTCCTTTGTGAACAATTTTAATCAGTTGTAAGAAATTTCTGCTCAAACAAAAAATTTAAATACGGAAAATTAAGGCTACAAAACAAAGTTGAGTTCCTATGAGAAGAAAACTAACACAAATAACATGTTAACTTTAACTTTCATTTATCTTTTTAAAGAAACATAAAGAAACGTAATATAACATTATAACAAATTTTAAACAGTTAACTTGCTAAAGATATCCACATATTCTTTGTGTAGTGGGCGTAACCAGCAGTCACGTTTTGAATAACGAATGAATGGTGAGCTGACAATTTCGTAGAAAACAAAATACACTTTCAATTTCCGAAATGATAGACATCGATTACTTCTTCGTTAATTGGGTTAATGACTCATGATTGAGAAATTAAAACAATAAAAAATTGACGTTGATCTTGGTCGAAATTTAAAAATCATACTTATTCAATTATTAAATCGCATATGAACGTACTGATCAGTGAGAGCAAGTTTCCTGAAATGGACGATTGACCTTCTGCATAGTTCAGCTGACACTGATTTCAACGTGAGAGCCTTGTATTCTTTTAAACATAATTTGTATTTTATCTGAAGTTCATGCCGACATTTCATTTATGCTAAGTGACGATTTCGAACTAATAGAAAGTTAACAAAGATTGTAATTTCCTCAATTAAATAGTTCCAGTAAGGATAGTACTTATTTATCTATTTCTTCACGAACATTTGAAAGTAACGGGTTGCACAGCGTGTATAAGATATCATTATTTAATTTAAATATGATTTGCAATATCAGTAATAAATTAAAATGAACTCGTAATATTGGGGCTCGATATAATCGTGAATTAATTTTAATATGCTACTCTCTTGCTCAATATGACGTATAAGAAACCAACTATTATCAAATAATGACACTGTTTGTTGCAAGTATACAAGTTTGTCACTACAGCATAATTAGCATAGTAAATAAATAAAAAAATAATTTTAAACTTTACTCTATTAAGGCCGATTTCGAAGAAGTTCAATTTACTTTTCTATGTGGTGCCACATAAACTTTTTCGAGAAATTGGCAAACAATGTTCTTAAGATTGTTGTGCGAAAGAAATTGGAGGAACACAACAACGAGAACACCACAAAAAACTAAGATTGGAAACAAAGTCGTTGATAAAGAAAATAAGAGAATTGAAAAGGACAACAGATATTCAACGTATAGATATAGCGAACTGTGCCAGATAATCAGAAAGAAGATTGCAGAGGATATGATGAAGTACAACGAAAACATGGCAGAATCTGTAATTGAAAATCGGAAAGCTATAAGAACTCTAAAAGACCTATACAAAGCCCCTAAAATCCTTGAAATACTAATGTCGGAAGAAGAAATATCAGAAGTACTCGTAAAAGAAGTGGAGTCAGCAATCAAGAAAATGAAAAATGGCGATGTAATAACGTTTGTACTCTTAAAATACCTGCTTAAGATGCCCCGTGGAAATATATATGAACTGCCTAAGTACAAGATACATATCAGAACACTGAAATAGCGCCGTCCATAGCATTAGTTCCTTAGAAACGTAGTAAAGAAGACATTCGAAACTAGAGACCGATAAGTCTTCTACCGGTAGTTTACAAGGTATTCACTAAGATCGTACAGAACAGAATACAAAGTATACTATACTCCGCCCAACCATGAGAGCAAGCTTTGAACTCATACATAGTCTTAGAGAAGTTATCAATCGAACCAAGAAATAACATATATCAATTGCCTTAGCCTTCATTGACTCCGAGAAAGCGTTCGACACCATCTATCCAAAGGCAGTCGTCAATGTCCTGAGTGAACAAGGTGTAGACAAGCCATATGTAGAAACTAAATCCAAATCCAAAATTAGAATATACGAAAGCAGCCCTGAAGTTACCACTAACAGAGGAGTCAAGCAAGACGACGCACTATCACCAAAACAATTTACAGTGGCGCTAGAAAGTATATTTCGGAAGTTAGACTGGAATAACAAAGAATTAAATATAGGTGGAGAATATCTCAATCATTTGAGATTTGCGGATGATATTGTACTAATTGCCAAAAACTCAGAAGACCTATAAGCACAAATAACACAACTCAACGCAGCATGCAACGAAATAGGCCTTAAAGTGAACATCAAGAAGACGAAAAAAATCTATAACAAATTGGTAGACATTCAAGATATCACAAGAAATAACACAATCCTGAATGTAGTAGAAGATTATGTATACCTGGGTCAATTAATACACACATAAATAGACGGATCAAACTTGCATGGACGACATTTGGGAGAATCACCTTAAAATCTCGAATGCCACTCCACCTCATGAAGAAAGTGATTGATCAGTGTTCTACCAGTGTTGACATACGGCTACGAAACTTGGATTCCAAAAACCGACATTACACATAAACTCCAAGGTAGAAAAAGGTCCATGGAAAGATGCATACTAGGAATTACAAGAAGAAAAATCTGCACACAAATACTTAAATTGTAATTACCAGATTTCCGTCCAGAAGAGGTATTAGAAATTAAAGGCATACCTATGAATGATGAAGAAGAATACACAAATTAGAATTACGTTTAAAAAATAATAACTTTTCACTAATCATAGAGGATTTTGTAAACCTGCAACACGCTACCGATAAAGAACATTATTATTGAAACACATGTAGAGAATATAATACTATATTGTGATATGTATGTATTTAAAGAATTGATTTCGTCAATTTTGTTTCCAATAATTTTAAATTGCAAGTCATTGAATTCAGAGAGCAACCAAACTTATTTTTAATTCTCACCGTTAGTAAAATCACTCACTAACAAATATTGTGAAAAGCATTTTTTTCAATCAAGGTAATATGTATTTCAAAATTATAATATAAGTGTTACTGAGAAATTCTAGTTACATTGTAGTTCAGTCAGTATATTGTCAAAGAATTCGGCAGTGGTTTACTTTACTGAAAAAAAAGTCGCAAAGTCGCCATGAATATGTGGGAGCCAGCGAACCGCGACAAGTTAATGAGACAAAGACTGTATCTGAAATGTGTTCTCAACATACATATACCCTTATAAAGAACAAAGGTGTGTCACTGTCATCAACGTCTGAATAAATTTTATTACTTGAATTTAGTAAATTTGATACATTAAACAAAAGTAGTATTACAATTTGGATGAGACACTTGGTAATTTAATAGTTATATAAAACGTATGACGTCGTCTAGAATAATAAATTATTGAAACCATGATCTGAAATCTACATTCTAAATAATAAATTATTAATAGTTATTATTAATAATGAAGTTTTACTAGGAGGTATGATACTTGCGGCGATGTATGGTAGACTTTTCTGGTGCATAAAAAAACATGGATCAAAAATTACACAGTAAACTTGAAAAACTTGGATCATTCATGTTAAATTATGGTCTGCACAATTATTATAAATGAACTAGCGGACCCGACAGACGTTGTCCTGTCCCATGTAAACTTTTAAAAATTAGCTGTAACAATATAGTCTGAACGCCATCTATCAGACGTAACTGAAACTAAAGCACACTCTTGAATATTTGACACAGCAACTACAGCGCAGTCTGCCGGATCCTATGTAAGTTGTGCTAACAGCATCAACAATTTTTAAATAAATAATTTCACTAAAAAAACAATATCTAGTTGACCGTATTGTGAATCCAAACCATCCTCAAACCCCCTGGAATACACACAAAAAATTTCATCAAAATCGGTCCAGCCGTTTAGGAGGAGTTCAATGACTAACACACGTACAGAAGATTTATATATATATAAAGATGTAGTTTATCCGATAAAATATTTTAGTTGTTTTCGATAGCGTAATTGTAGTATTCTATGATGGGTTATTTTTTTTCGATTGAGAAGACTTCAGAAAAGAAAAAATTGCTCAATCGCCCGACTTAAGTTCTCTAATTTTTCTTTTTTGGGATTAACTTAAACATATAATTTATAAGCAGAGACCAGTCACAAACATTGAACATTTGGAAGAAAGACACCAACCAGGAGTATTGTGCTAATATTACTCTCCAATTTGTGAAAAATGTTACGACGGATATCAGTAGAAGAACTATTATTTGTGTTAGAGGGAAGGTCGACATACAGAAATGTACTTTAACGGATATTCAAAGTGTTCATATGGTAATATTTAATAATTTCTTCCTGTATTATACAGTGTTTTGACATTTGAAGATTAACATATGACCATACTTGGTAATAGTTTTGTAATTATTCAGATTACTGAGTCTTCCGCAAAAATTAGAGGCAGAAAATGTAAAATGCAATACATACAAAAATTGTTGAAAATGTTCCTTTCTGTTTATAATATATTTTATAAAAAAGTATCAGATATCTGCATTTATTTTGAAAAAATGGTGATAGTATTACTGAACTTCTTAAAAAATAAACATCTGAGTAAGTAATTTATCAATAAATAGGACTGAGCGATGAAATGTGTAAGTGTAAACACAATAGCAGGGGTTTCGTCAACATATACACATATACACCAGTCAATAGAGATTTTTAGGTGACATAAAATTCAACAGCAAACCGCATAAGCCATCACGTAAATAATAGTTTATATGTCATAACTGACATAATTGTAACAGCAAACTAGTAGAAGTAAAAAAAATATGGGGTATTTTCTTTTTTTTTTTTTTGATTGTAGTGTAAAAAGTAATAAAGCTGCCAGAAAAATTGTAGAGAATCAGAAAATCTTCAAAATAAATATTTATAAATTTTGATCAGAGCATTTTTCATAAAGAAAAGCTGAAAAACCGATATAAGTGAGTGATTTTAAAAAAATCATAGCTTGCTTGTAATAACAGCTGGAACCTTAATCTGCCTCCTAGTAATAGCTTATACGTTGAGATTAATAACGCTGAGGATGGATATTATACGTTAATTAGATCTTGCAGAAATGCAATAATTTGTAGAAATATTCTGCAGGACGTATCGTATTAACGACGATAGCGATATGCCAAATATATTTTGAAAGCTTATAAAATACATTTAACTTGGTATATCTTCGATTTTTGTCATAGTGCAGTAAAACGTATTAGCACTTTTTCTGAAATTTGGATTAAACCATGGACCCTCCCATGTTTTGACAGGGGCGGATCCAGTCAGTGGAAAAAAGTCATTCAATTAATATTAGTAAACTGTATACAGGTAACTATTAACTTAATAAACCAATGAAAAAATAGACTAATATGAGCAGGTAATAGTTACGTAATAAAAACGTAATAAACTACTGAGAAAAAAAATATAATAATAAAATTTATCACAATTTTTATCAACTGGTGCCGCCACATTTAATGCAAAGTTTACTATTATTTTAAACCAACAATCAAGTTAATTTTGCTATTATCGCGAAAAACCTAGATAGACGAATTGAAGTGGAATTTCAAAATATTTTTCGTATATTCCGGTCGGACTTGTTTCGTTAATACGGTGTGATGTGCGAAATAGCTCTCTAAATTATTTAAATTCGAATTGTCCAAAAAGTACTTATTCAATAGTATTCATCATGAGCCTAAATAAACTTAATATCATAAACTATCGTTTTGACGATGACTAATATTCCAGTATTAGTTATCAGAAGGTTAATTTTTGAAAAAAATCCACTTTTGATCAGTTTTTCTGAGTTTACTGGGTAAAAAATGATCCAATCAGGCGCCTGTTTCATGATCAACTTGTAACTTGTAGTTCTGTTACTTGTAGAATGTCGTTTCGGAATTCAACAAGTTATTGGACAAGTTACAACTTGTAAAATCCAAAATATTACTATTGTACGACGTGCACATTTCGAATACTAATATCTGGGATTTTACAGGTTGTAACTTGTAGAATAATTTTGTTGAATTACTAAACGAAATGCTACAAGTTACAAAACTACAAGTTACAAGTTGATTATGAAACAGGCCCCAGGATGTACAAACACTCATTAAGAAGGATTTCTTATTCTCTACAACTTTCGTGTAGACCCCATTAAGATTCCTCTATTACTTTTTTGTTATTTACTTATAGGAGTTTTCTGTTAAAATCTTAGCCATAATTATCTATAAACTGTTACTGACCTGATGGTATAAGCAAATTGCTGTTGGATTCCATATCCGAAAATGAGTTAATTTTGCTCTAAAAACTGGTGTAATACCTTTAAACAATATTCAAAAATAGGACAAAAAACAACTTTATTAGACACACTTTGTGGACTTCAATTTAATAAAGTTCTGTTGAATCTCAAACGGATAACAGACCCATTTTACTCTGAATATATTTCTTTTGTTTTTGGGCCTATTTGAAACATTTATACCGTAAGAAAATATTTTAGAAGAGAATTTAAATAGTGTCAAGTTTTAAGTGATTGCTTGTTTCAATTGTTTTTTCAAGTTTAGTTCTATTTTGTGTAACGTAACTAGAAAAATAGTTTGTTTTAGTTTTAGTTTTGAGAATACAATTTACCAACTTTTAATGCACTTGCTCCACACAGTTCTAATACACTAGCAATTATTCTTGGTATGCGATTTACGGTCTTCCTGGAAAAGATTTCCGAGGAAAAACTGAGTTAACTCTATCAAATTAAGGCTCAAGAGCAATGTGGGAAGTTGGCACAAAGCAGGCCTTGGGGGAATCAGATGAAAACCTCTAGAAGTAATGTCAAGGATTGTGAAACAGAAAATATTTTGCTGAAGGAACAACAAGAGAAATAAAATGTAATTGTTATTTGTGAATATTTCATAAAACTTAGTATTTCTGGGAAGATAAAAAAGTACTTTTGGAAATTTAATTTTGTTTGATAGCGAATTAAGTAAAGTTTGACAAGCATGACTTCCAATTGTCATATGTGTGCTAAATCAAATAAATATTTACTGATAAACAGAAAATAATTATTTGCGTCGAATTACTTAGATAAATGGTTTCTTTTAAAAATTAAATTTCATAAAATATTTTAGTACTTAAAGCGCAAAATAATGGAAAGATGAAGGAAAACTATGCCTAATCATTTAAATTAATGTATACTTACTGGTACTGGAAAATATTGTTTCGCCTCGCTATAAACAGTAATAAATAAAATTTTGTAATAAAAAATATTATTTGAAAACCCCTCTGTCAAAATTTTTTTGTAAAATGACCAAAAAAAGTCTTAACGACCAAAAGAAAATATATTCCTAAATTTTTACCTATTTCTGTTAATAACTTTGTTATTTTTGGTGCTACGACTAAATGTTGTAGAAAATTTTATTTGCAACAAAACACATGTTTTACAAAATTTCTGTGCTATAAATGGTTTGCCCGATAAAGTGTAAGAACCATTTGTATCCCTTTTTACAAGATGGCGGAGATGGCGGCTGTGGAACAAAGGTTGCGATACCACAAATTTGGATTTAACTTTTCACCAACCCCCTCTTGATATTGTTACGAAATTTACCCAAAGCCGACCCTGTTTCATTTCAATACGACAACAAACGCTTTCAGATAAAAAAATGGTTCTCGAAAAGAGTCGGCACCTGTAGGAGTGATGATGAATTTTACTGGAGAATTCGACGCTGGTGATATAAAGGAAGCACGCCACGATCGCAGTTCAGATATACCGCGACGACTAGCGTATATGGGATTGTTATTGTGATATTTGAATCAGCTGTTGTACATTCGATGTAAATAAAAGTTTCTAGAAAAATGAATGTGAATATTAGTTTAATAATTTTAAATTGAACCCACGGACTATATTGCAATTTGGTGATCAGAAGTAAAGGATTAAGTGCAGTTAAAATCCTAATTTGATTTATGGAAACCCGTAGTATGGACGAAACTACCAAAAAAATAGTCAAGCAGGTTACAGAGGGACTGGACAAAAAAAAATGCACAGATTCTAGAAAAACGTGACAAGAAGGAAAAACAACATCAAGAAGAAATTCTAATTAGCCAGCATGGATTTACGTTCGACCCGAAATATGATGTTCTTCGATTCCTAAATGAGGAATTTGTATTGACACGGCCCGTCAACACATCAGTCACCCCCATAAAAATTGTGGCAAAGTCTTCAGCTAGAATTCCCGGTCGAACGGAACAGATTATTCATGGGCAGCTAGACAGCAATCCTGGGAGCTGCGTTGGAATGGTGGAGCCCGTACACTCAGCTCATGACTACTTAGTTGGACGGGCTATAGTTAAAACCGGAAGAGATATACCAATCAGAGTCCTGAATTTGTCCAACAACGACATTAGAATTGCCAATAGTCAAGAGATAGCTTGTTTCGAGCCAGTAGAGACCATCATCAATTGCGAAGAAGAATACCAGACATCGGTGAAGGAGACAGAGCCCAGTAAAGAGTTCCTACAACAGTGTGCTGACCATTTGACACACCTGACACCAGAGAACCAGAAGAATCATAAAGCACTGGCAAATTTTTAACAGTCAAGATGGAACCACCGGTCGCACCGACATCATCCAGCATCGAATAGATACCGGAAAGGCTCAACCCATCAGAATACCACCTAGACGACTACCATTGGGGCAACAACAGGCAATCGAGGAAAACATCGAGTCCATGTTACAAAATGGAGTTATTGAGCCATCCATCAGCCCATGAAAATAAATGAAAATTTAGACTATTATTTTCATCGATAGTTTTAGAATAAGTGAATTCATTTTGTTTTGATATATTAATGTCAGTGTTGGGTTTGTGTAAAAATTATTTTTGTATAGATTTGTTCATTAAAACAACATTCATTATTACAATATGATGGCCTGGGTGTAGGGGCCATTCAAGTATTACATAAGTACCATGGAGGGAGGGGGTCTTTGCCTTGCTTATTTTGATGACATGGGAGGTGGGGGGTCTAGATGGTGATTACGTCAGAAGTAGTGATTTACTTTACTTTACACATGGCAACACACATATTGTCTTGGCTTCAAAACGAAACGGATTTTCGGGGATTCCCACAAATGCATGTTCTCACGCACGTTCTCTTAGAACCGAGTAGTGGAATTACCGGGCGCTATTCACTTGTCTAAATTTCTTCCGTCAGTCTATTATTTTGTGTCGGTACGACTGCCGATTTGACGTGTTGTAAGCAAAAAAGCACATCCAATGTCATCGGAATCATCGCTAAGAACTTTGCTTACTTTCCTGACAAGGGGGTAGGGGGTATATAATTGTAATAAATCTGCATAGGTATTACTTGAACGGCAGCATGCACGTTATATTATTATTATACAAATATTGATTTGTTTGCTTATAATTGAAATTTTGCACTTTCCCAAATTTCTTTGGTTGGTTAACGAGTATTTGGGATAACATTATTAGCAACTATTTTTATGTGTTCTTGGGAAATAACACCTAGGGCTAATCTGTCCTTGTTTTCAACGGCATTAACATGTATTGAAAATATAAAATGCAAAATGAAAGTTTGACATATGACATTTAAATTGACATGAGAAAAATTTGTTGTTGTTTGTATACAGGTAGATTTGTATACAGGTAAATTCTAAATGCACTGAAATTACTAATATCGAAAGCAAAACCAACCAACAAAACTCAGAACTAAAAAAACTGCATATACAAGATTCCTTGCGCATGCAATACATTTTATATTAGAGAAACATCGAGAACATTAAACGTAGGAAATAATGAACACAAGAAATACATTAAGAACCGACAATTTGAAAAGGCGAAAATTTGTCAATATGTTTGGAACCTAGGCCATAAAATACAATTTGAAAATTCAACTATACTTCACTGAAAACAACATAACACAAAACGAAAAATAAAAGAGTCTGCGTTAATTCTTTTGAATGAAGGCTACTTCTGTAGAATTCAATCGTATCTGGTTACCGACTATTAAGGAAGAAATTAGTAATGGCCACCTCCTTTTGAACACCCCAAGATCGGGATAGTTCATAAGGTTATTCCTATTTCACTGAAATAAAAGAACACATTTTTGGCGAATGTTCTTTCAACTTGAAAGCTGTTTAATGTAATATATGATCTTTAGAATTTTTGTGCAATCTGTATATCTAGAAACATCAAATTTTTCTTATGTCAACTTAAATGTCATATATCAATCTTAGATTTTGCATTTTATATTTTCAATAGATGTTAATGCCATTGAAAACGAGGTCAGAATAGACCTGGAAACGTTTGGTTCCTTGAATATACAGATTTGTGTTTCGATTGTGGTGTTATTTCCTAAGAATACATAAAATAATGAAGAATATGCCACAAATAATATTTAGAAGATAATTATTAGCAACATGATTTCTATTATTATTTGGCATCCAAACCTTGGTTGTTTGTCTCGGCCTTAAAAAACTTAACTACTCGTTGGTAATTTTTGATAGAGTCGAGGACCTGGTTGTATTTTTATTGGACAGCGTGGAATAGACGGTTGGATTAGATTTGATTTCTGTCCCATTTTGTTGAAATTGTAGTACATTATGTTAAAAAGAAAAATTATTTTGTATAGTTTAAATGGTTTAAAATTTTGAAAATTTGGTTATTTTTGTTTTATATGTACATTGATGATGATGTATATTATTCAATGAAATTATAAACTGTCCAGCTATCCAACCCAGAAGGCTTCATTGCTCGAACTGTAGTCCCTAAGACTCTGAGATCAGCTAAAAATATTTTGAGAGCATGTTTGTTATAAAATGTTAAACATTCTTTTTCATGAAAACTAACCATTTATTGACCTATGTTTGCATGAACTTCCTCATTTTGGATGATAATCCTTGGTTTGTGTATGTTATTTGAAAGACCCCATATTTTTGGTTAATTATGCATTTTATATTATTATACATTGTATACTCTTCTCCTCTATATGGCTTTCACCGAAATTTGAATGCACATCTAAATTTAATTTGTCTGTTAATAACCTTAGCCTAATTACTTTCCATCAGTGGCATTTTCGAGATCATTGTATGGTAAGTGATTGATTGCCTACAGTTTGAGTAGGATGTTCTAGGTAAGAATAAACAAGTGGTGTTTCGTGACGAATTACGATTGTTCATTAACGGTTGTATGTACTATGTATAAATTTACATATCGTACGAAATGAATGCGGTATGTTCTTTCATTTGGCGCTACGGGAAAACACATTAGTTTTTAACCGACCTCCAAAAAGGAAGAGGTTATCAATTCGTCGCGTATTTTTTCGCTTTTTTTGGTATGTATGTTACCTGATTTCTTCTCCTGTGGTGCACCGTTTTGAATGAATATGGTCTTGTTTAATAGAGTATATATCCGGATTGGGGAAACTTCAAATTTTGGAAAAGAATTCTATTGGTAAAGTGATAAAATTTGTGAATGAACACATGCGTGCATGGAAATCGACCAATATCCCTAATATTTTAGTCGATTTTTCGATAACTCCTTATGGATGTGTATAGTTTTTTAACGTTTAATCTATTAAGAAAGATCCTTAGGTGATCTCATATACTTTTCTGCGACGTGCAACTTGCAGTTTTGCAGAAAATCGCCGAAAATTCCAAAATTATCAAAAATTTCATCTAAATGACATAACGGACATTTCCTCATAAATATTTTAATTCCAACGTAATAGTGCGGTAATTTTAGGTACTGGAAGTTTTAATTGCGAATTTGAAAATTTTCTATGTACATCTCAAGCATATAGGTAGTAAAGCATAGTATTTTCGGCTCCTTAATTCAATGAGACCCGAGCTCGTTTTGTTTGTATACCAGGCAAATACCTATTTAAATGCAAATTTTTCCATTTTGCGAGGACGGTGCTTTTGGTTGTCACATTCTCCCGGCATAATAGAAAATTCAGTGACAACACATGTCAAACTTTAAACTGCTATTTGGTACGTTTATAGACAGGGTGTTTAGTTATAATAAACAAAATCACAAAGTAAAGTGATAGAAGGAGTTGCATTTATATAAAGATTGAAATATAGGACGGACTAGAATGATAGTGGTCCGTAGGCAGCCGTATATACAGGATGGTTGGAATATAGGGTGGACTGGACATTTGGTGGTATAAAAATGTTGGAAAAAATGTGAAATTATAATTATATAGGGTATAATATATTCTGCAGTTGAATTATATTTATACAGTGTGATTAAAAAATTATTTCTTATATAGCCCATAAGAAGTTGCATAAAGTGTGGAGAGGAATTAATGTAAAAATGGGCTAGCCCACAAGGAGTTATGTACTATGGTTGAAATATAGGACTCCGTCCTATAGAAGGCAGCTAAAAAATTTTTGTCCGTGGGCAGTCGTATGTACAGGATGGTTGGTACATAGGTTGGAGTGGAATTATCTATAGTTATACAGGGTTGTCAAAAAAGTTGAAAAAAGGTTACATGGCGTAGTCCATAAGGCATAAATATATTTTGGGCTTATTAAGTCAACGCGTACTAGTACATTTTGTTCGTAAAGATTTACCTGTCAATTTAAAAAGAAAGTATCATTGTGTAATGTTGAGGCTTTCGATGTTACCTGGTTCTGTCTATTAAGGTTATACATACAAAATAAAAAACAAAATAAAAAATTAAGAATGAAAACTACCTGAGTTCAAAAATACTAAAAAGTTATAAAAATATTTATATATATAAAACATTTTAAAAAAATATATAACCGACTTCTACCTATAACTAAAAAGCTAAAAATAATTATAACAAAATACAACTCTAGCAAATAAATAACACATTCAATGTTGTTAGGTACCTACCCAGGAAGTAAAAAATGTAAACATTTAAAGGTGCTCATTCTGTACAAATTAATTACCTACCAATCTAGTATATTTTTGAAGTCGGTTATAAATTTAAAATAAAACCTTAATTACCCCCCCATTTATAGATTAAGCTTTGATTATGATTATTAAAATAAATCATTTTTATAAACTTTGCTGGTGAAAAAACAAATATATATGAACTTATATACAAGTTTAACATTTTCCCCAATCTGTAGCGTTCATATTATTATAGAGTTTACATATATATTGTAAGAAAGTAATGATTATATATGAAGAGATTTTAACCGGCGACCGACTTTGGCATAAAAAGATAGTTACAATCACGGTTTAAGATTAGATGGTGGACCATCTACCTATTCCCACAATACCAAAAACGAGATACCTATTGAGGATTTAAGTCTGTAGTCACTAGATTTCGATATGTAGCATGTGTAACATTCAAGGTCATTAAACTACATTGTCGCAAATAATTGTAGCAAATACTGCATCAAAAAATCCCTTATTTTATTTTTTATAGCAGTTTGTTCTCTTTATCTTTTAACAATTCCTCGTCGCCAGATGACCTGAGGTATTAGAGCTATATTTTAAAAGTTATGCAATTTTAAAGTACTATTTACCTTTCTAATAATATTTGTGTATCTAAGAAACTAACCCAGATTTAATTCTTACGATATTTTTCATTTTATTAAATCTTTTGAACAAATAATTGGTACACGTGTTATGGTGGTGACATCGGTGGTTGTTAAATGAAATCCTCATTAATTTCTCAGCTTTCGATACGAGCCGGACCACATTCTAATCTTAAACCCTGGTTACAATAAACGGAATGAAAACAATGTCATCGTGCACACAAAATACAAGATATAGACAATTTCTGAAAACTTATCCCAAATATAAAAAAATAAATAACTCATAAAGCTTAACCGAAAATATAACAGTAGACATAATGTATTCCTCTTCCCAAAAAGCGTGAACATTTCAATTGAAAAACTGGCCAAAACAAAAGCAAACAATGAGAAGCATAAAATAACACAGATAAAACAACCAATGCGAAAATATCCAAGAGAAAATAAGGAAACAGACAATATAGATACCATAACAGCAAGAAAAAAAATATATAGATGACAACCTAACAACGAAGTTTTCTATAAATTACTGTACTCAAAGACTAACAAAAAAGCACACAGTCGTAAAAATACTAAACCACAGATTGGAGTAGTATATTTCTGAAATATCTTATTCTAGCACTGAAAAAATATGAAAGAAAACAAGGCACGAGGAGATGCTGACACAGTTATAGATAGCATTCATTTAACAGTCAAGAAATAGTTAAAACAAGGCGATATGTTGTTCCTGACCTTACACAAAGCATCATTTAACTAAATAAATTGAGACATCATAGGAATTAAAATTATACAGAAAATTGAATTGAAAATATGTAATAATCATTTTAAAAACCCACTTAGTAACAAAAATAGAATAAATGAGTCTATACTGAAATGACATGGGTAATGACAATTTAACTGATGCCCTCTTTCCGTATTAACATATGAAGCAGAAGCATTGAAAACGATTTGAAACCACTACAAAATAGTAACATAAGACAACATTTGGAATCAGAATCAGATGCAAATCAAGATTTCGGGATGCAATCCGAAATATTGTACTTGAAATGTAATTTGACTGATAACGTTTCTGCAATGATAGACGAACGATGATCAATAGAAGCCAAGAATGGAAGCATAAGTCTAAATAAGAGAGAGACTTTTCTCGAGCAATTGACAGAAGAGACTAGTGATGATGATGACTTATTATGTGATCATTTTAATAAGCTAAAGTCTTATCTCCAGCCTTCGAGATTGCGGTTTTGGAGGTTAATGCTGGCAGGTTAGGGTCTGTTCCATCTGTCTCGCTAATGTTGCTCGTAGAAATAGAATTTTAGCTACAGCTCAACATAAGACTTTAGAAAGATAAGAAATCGTTCTCATCTGTTGCGACTAACGACAGAACCTCTTGTGGCAGAGTACAGGAAAATATGATTGAATTCATATACTGTTTGGAAATATACATTTTTTCCCGTATTAGCATACAAGTCGCATGTTTCTGGTATATTCTCTTCGAATCAATTTTCTCTCTTTTTCTCTTACTCTCTCTCTCTCACTCTCTCTTTCTCTCTCTCTCTCTCTCTTTGTCTCTCCGTCTCTTATTCTCTACTTGTTGTTAGTAAACAAACATAGCGTGCGATTGCTAAAAACAGAATAAGACTATAACTCCATACACTGATGTGTATTTGACTGACCTCTTAGTTTAAGAAAAGTAGTGCGCTATTGATTGTGGATTAATGGTTTGGAATATTTATTTTCGACATTCAATTTCTTTTGAACCCATAGGCAATTTATAACAATATTAGGCCCCTGACCCATTGATGAGATAAATTTGTCTAGACTTTTATTTGTTTCCTTGAACCTAACGCACTTGTAGCAGCGATACCCCAGCATTTCAATAGCCTCACGAAAGAAGTTTTTTCGGCCTCTACAATCTACCCCTTTACTGATGAACTAACTTCATTGTCACTTCTATTATTTTTCCGCGCAAATTTTTGTTTGTCTTGGGATCACTAGGTAGTCGCTAAGGGTTAAGAATATATTCAGCAAATAAACACCCTGTGGATTAACTGCAGCTAGTACAACACCAAAAATAGGACAAAGAGCGTCATTGTCTTTTTGGAACAGCTTGTGTTCACTTAACTTTACTAGGTATTTTTCTTTCAATGTATATTCTAATTTAGAACGTAAATCTGCGCAAAAATTGCCTATTATAGATACTCCCTTTGGCAGATAAACAACCAAAATTTAGGTCAGGCATTCCAGTAAACAGAATATTATTTTCCCAACCGATGGAACCACCCTTATACTTTGCTTTCAAGATTGAACTGTAGACACACGACTCCTATAGCAACAAGCCTCTGAACAGATTTTCTCAAAATCTGATGGTCAAGTGTAAATAGGTTAGGGAAACATAAAAATGTAATATGTACCATAGACATAAACACTCGTGTATATTCAATTTAGACCGGAATATATGTGAAGCGGTTGTCAATTTATTTTAGATAGATGATATCATTAAACTGAGTAAAGAAAACTTACTAATTGTTGAGAGATCAGTACTGAAGTTTCTTATAAACAAAATAAAAGAGGCTAGTAGGTTGCGATAAAACATAGACAATATTTAATTCGTATGATTGCCAGATACAACTAATACTATTCAGAAAACAAGCAGCAACATTTAGGTATACAATAAACAATAAGAATAATATACCGTAAAGAAAAACGAATTCCAAATCAGCCAGAATTACTAGTTGTATAGTGCAAGAACAGTATATTTAAAATTTCATGAATAACTTCTGTTGTTTTGTTTACAGAATCAAATATATAATTCGTAATTAGCTGAATGTCTCGAAAATCTTTCAGTGTAAGTACCATAGAGATAGTAGTCACTTATATATGTCAAAATTGAAGTATAAATGAGTCCTGAACATTATTCCCTGTAAACTACACTGTTTGCATTTTAGAAACATATCTTATAGTGCACAAGACATTTAGTTGTACGTGATGTTCTACAGAATAACGAGGATTATTCCCTAAATAATGTCATTCTCTCGTCCTGATAAAGCCTGAGTAGCTTGCTTAGGCAACACCTTAACTTATCTCTGAATGGAATGACATTCCATTTGTTGCACCTCTAGCTCTATTTCCTGTACCACTCAGACAAGTGTAGGCGAGACGGAGACGTGATCAAAAGGAATTAAGCTCTTTATTTTGTGGCATGTCACATCCATCGTACAGTAAGGAATTCACTCCACCCACCCGAATAACATCTGAATACATTTTAGCTTTCACTATCAGCCCAAGGTAATGTATTGAGCATTTATTTTTTATTGTGAAACGGCTACATCCACAGGAAATCCTTTGAGGCATTTTTTTCCAAATTCTTAATATCAAATATATTACAACCTTTCTAAGTAACTGAAAACAGCAAAGAAAATACTTTCAGATAACTGGAATTTAGCCCACGGGATAAATTATAAAAAGTTTGCAAGAATGTATTCAACTTGGGGTACGCAGCATTTCGAAGAAAAGGGTCTAAAAAGAATATCGGATAATTATTTTTCGTTACTCAAATATTCATAAAAATGTGTCAAAATATAACTAAGGGGAGAAGGTGAAATATATTGACCTCAGGCAATTCCTGAGGTCAATATATTTCAATAATGGCTACTAAATAATTGAAGTTTTGTTTTCAACGTAAACATACACAGTATTAGCTAACAATATTCTGTAACTATAACTAGTGCCAGAGTTTTTGAAAAAAAAAACATAAATCTCAAATAAGAACTAATATAAACTTTTACCAAATAAAAATGTTTTTAAAATGTTGTATATTTGAATACTGATACCTTTTCTGATTATCAAGTACGATATAAAAATTAAAAAGACAAAAAAAATCCACAAAACGTACTATAGTTAGTCTGAAGTTGGCAGACAATGTAACTCGTTCCTCGAAGTTTCCTTGGACTTCCATCGTCTTGAAGTGGTTGATCTCACAACGTTTCAATAGCTGTGTTTCTGCTATCATCATCAGGTGAATGGTAGGAAATTTCAGAATATCAGTTGTATTTATATTATACGCTTAACCGTCGTCGTACCTGGCCGTGATGCGGCAGAGGCCCAACAAGAGCTCCCCATATATTTTTAATTTGGACGCTGGGCTCGCTGGATGGAAGTCCAAGGAAGGAAGTCGAGGAACGAGTTACATTGTCTGCCAACTTCAGACTAACATTGGAAGCCGGGTACGGACCCGGTATCAATGGGAAATTCAGAGGATACGAGAAGACTATGAAGAAGATTACCAGAGAAGAGGATCACATCAAGTTCCTACGCTACGCCAGAGACCTAAAGATAATACCAAATGGTTTCAAACTGAAGTCGCCAATCCCAGGGAAACAAGCACAGACGATACTTGCGAGGCCAGCCATGCTTTAGTGAGGTCAGAAATCAACCATCATCCTTGGAAGAAATCAACTCCTGCAGGACGCAGAAGAAAGGTTTCAAGAAATCAGAAGATGCACACACGAGGAGGACAACATGCCGATTTTTGCTTCGATTCAAAAACACTATGACAACATCAGACGAATCGGCCAAAAGGTGCACACTGAGAAACTTAACAAACTTTCCAGGAAGCAGTTGCCGAAGGATACGACCAACAGGAAAACAGTAGTAAACTTGTCATCCAGAGTTCTCACAGCAGTCGAGGAAACATTGCTTTCTAAGAGGCTAATCTACGCTAGCTCCAAAAAAGATGCCAGTACTAGATATCATCAGTTCCGTGGAGTCAGCAATAGGCAACAAAGAGACACCAGAACTGAAGGAATTCCGATGGAAAGTCAGAACCGCAATTGAGAAAACACAACACATCAAACAAAACATCAACAAATCCGAAAGGAGAATCATAAAAACACTGAAGGACGACAAATCTATCATCATTCTACCAGCTGACAAAGGAAATACCACCATCCTGATGGACAGAACAGAATACAATAAGAAAATCGACCAAATATTGTCGAAGGGAAAATACAAGCCACTGCCTACAGATCCAACATCCAAAATAGAACGGAAAACGTACAACACTCTCAGAGATCATGCTGAATACATTCTACCCGAGACAAGGAGAAAATTGACACCACACCACAGCAAACCACCACATCTTTATGGACTACACAAGATACACAGACCGATTATAAGTTCGCGCAACTCACCAACAGCAGCACTATCGAAATTCCTTCTACCAATCATCCAAGCTTTGGAGGGTAACACATCATCGCACGTCAAGGACTCAAAGCACTTTGTCCAAATCATCGGATCCATGAAACTTGGGCCAGAACATCGCTTAGTAAGTTTCGACGTTGAAAACATTTTCACGAACGTATCACTAGACGAATCTCTCAACATAGTGAGAAAGAAACTTACTGAAGAAGAAACCCTGATGGAGAGGACGGAGCTGCCAATAGATTCAATCATGGACTTGCTTGGATGTTGCCTCAAGAACTGCGACTTTTAGGAGAAAGACCGGTTCTTCATGCAAGAAGATGGATTGCCTATGGGTTCCCCGTTATCACCAACCATTGCCAACATCTACATGGAATGGTTCGAAGAACATGCACTGAGGAGTTTCGAGAAGCAGCCTAAGCTATGGTTGAGGTATGTCGATGACACCTTTATTATTTGGCAACATGGAGAGACAGAACTACAGGCATTCCTGGAGTACCTGAACCAATCCCAACCATCCATTAGATTCACCATGGAGATGGAAGAGAGTGGATGCCTACCATTCCTTGATGTAAAATGTCAAAGGACTAGGACCGGAATCCAAACAACAGTCTACAGGAAGGCTACGCATACAGGATTATACCTTCACTACAATTCCAACCACCCATCAGCAACGAAAACTCAAAGAAGAACAAGTGAAACTTAGAAAATATCTATTGGCGAACGGATATCCGGAAACGATCATTACCAAGGGATTTGAAGGGCTGCACAAACCACCTAGGCAGGAAGAGGACACCACGGTAGCAACTCTACTATTACCGTATACTAAAGGCTTGTCGGAGAAACTTAGAAGAATTGCACACAGCTATGGGATCAGAATGATCTTCAAAATCAACGACACCTTGAGGAGCATGATAGCAACAATGAGGCCCGACATACCAGCAATACCAAATAACTGTATATACAGCATACCGTGTGAATGTGGCAACCTTTACATTGGAGAGACAAAGCGACCGCTGGATACCAGGATTAAGGAACACCGCACAGCTACTCAAAGGGCAGAGGTAACAAAGTCTGGGCTAGCGAATCACGCATGGACCGAACACCATAATATCAACTGGGACCAGGCAAGAGCAATTCACAAGGAAGAACATTGGTACAAAAGAAAATTCATAGCATATATAGTCTCGAACGAAAATATAAGCCCAGCGTCCAAATTAAAAATATATGGAGAGCTCTTCTTCGGCATTTGCCGCTACGCATCACCGGCAACCAACCTCCAGGTACGACGACGCTGATTGGACCAGATAAGACCCAATGACCATGACCGGTTAAGGGTATAATATAAATAACAGGGATACTCTGAATTTCCTATCATTCACCTGATGACGGTAGCAGATACACAGCTATTGAAACGTTGTGAGATCAACCACTTCAAGACAATAGAAGTCCAAGGAAACTTCGAGGTACTATACTTATTTCATATACCATGTGTCCCAGATGAAAGCATCTACATCGGGTTTTCCGAAACGGCAACATATATAGGGTGGTCTAAATGACAACAAATTGTGCTATTCCAAGCCCAATCATGTGCCGCATCGACATTAAACAAATCTATAGGGGTTATCGAAAAATCGGGAAAAAACTTGTGATTTTCGAAAAATTGCAAAATATTAGCCATCTTGTAAACAAATTTGATAAAATTGGGTGGATTTTGTTAGCGACTATGGGCAAATTATTTCTTATGGCGGCCATATTAGATTTATACGTCATTGAATACGACATAAAAAAGCTTCAACCTTGTATTCCATACATATCTTTGGATGACAGAAAATTTAACTTAATAAAAAACAGTTTTTTACTTGGTTGGCTGTGAAAGAAAATGCCGTAATTGTGTTTTCTTATAATTAAAAAAAACAAATGAAAGTATTAGTTATTTGTGATACTAAAGTAAACAACTAGAACATTGGATATTTGTGATTTAACTCAAAACAAAACAAAAACTAAAAACCGATGACATAGCCTTAAATTAAATTAAATTATCGAAAATTCCACCATTATTATTAATGCACTTCCTGCATCGATGATTTAGAGATATACATGTATCTATTTTCGGAAATCCCATGTAGATGCCTTTTATCTGGCACCCATTGTATAAAAAACAACAGCAAGAAATCATAGCATATACAATGAAACGGTTAATTTGATAGTCGTCAAGATATGACATTATTCGGACACTTTTTTAAGAAGAATAAGATGACGTGTATGACATGTCTCCATCGTCTTTTGTTATCCCGCAAACTGCCTCACCTTTCATTTATCTTATGGCCGTCCTAGTGGATTTTTTAATTTTTGGAAAGAGCGCTAAAATTTCCAATCAAGTGCACAATAAATTTGAGACTCATTGAAATATCAAACTTCATAAAGTTAAGCCTTAATTTGTCTAAGGAAGCCATGATTAACTGTCACAAAATAACATTAATAAGTAAGCTATGTATTAACGCATTGAATTTTCAATAGAACATGAACGTAAATAAGGGGGAGGACGATTTATTTGTTGAAAAAAGACATTAATAAGTAATGTAAACTTTTTTTAATAGAATATGAATGTAAATAACGACATCTCAACGAGTCAGAATTAATAAGTAATTAGCCGGTGATGGAAAATCTAATTAAGTACAATGCAAATCACATATGTGTGTGCCAAAATCAATAGTACAGAGAGTGTTATAAATAAATAACTACCATCCATACAAACCTATAGTAGTACAAAGAATTAAGAAAACTAATTTCTCAAAACGAATGCGCTTCTGTGACTGATATACTAGAAAGTGTAAACCATGTCTTATTATGAGAATAGGTTTACGAATTATAGAGTTTTAATAAGCAAAATATTCATCATTGGGCTGTTGATAATCCTAACCAAGTTGGCAGAGAGACATTCACAGACCAGAGTTGGAAGTAATGTTTGTTGTGGGGTAATTGATAACTTAATCAAACTTACCGTTTTAATTGGGTACCTGTTATAATTTTTTCTTTCAATAAATCGACTGGTAGGAGCAGTTGTTGTTTTGCTACAATTCATTAATGTTATTTGGCGACAAACAAGTCATGACCTCCTTGGAAAAATTAAGGTCTACCTTTATGAAGTACCATAATTCAATGAAACTCAATTTTTTAATGCACTTGTGAGATATCACTAGACTGGAAATTATACGTTCTTTCCGAAAATTGAAAAATCCAATCTGGCGCCACAAAGAAAAGGAAGTGCTTTCATGCTTCAGGGGGGGGGGCGATCCAGTACTAAATTTACCAAAATATAGTTTTAAACCAATATTTCATGGACTATTACATTTAAAATGTCGTTATGTGGTTTAAACCCATAGAAATGACGTTCTTCTAGACTCTTGGAGTTAAAATTACCTCGTTTTAATATTAAATTTTCTAATTTGACGCTCTCGGTGGGGGCGATCGCCCCCATCGCCACACTCCTTGGATCCGCCTTTGGAATTGATCATTTTTCATTGAGAAAATTAGAAAACAGTTTTTTTTTCACTGCAATATTAATCATCGTCAAAACGACAGTTTATAATATTAAGTTTATATGGCCTCACAATTGATACTATTGAAATTGAATAAATAGTTTTTGAAGAATTGAAATTTAAATAACTCATAAATATTTTGCACATTCAATATAATGGGGTATTATTATTATTATCCGATCGGAATATACAAAAGATATTTTGAAAGTTCATAACTTTGGTAGCACATAAGGGATCGATGAGAACTCTTGAAGTTTTCTCTCTGATGGTGAACCCAAGCTTCCCATAAAAATTTGATTCTGTCGGAATTTTTGTTATTTGGCCACTATTTTTATGTCTAACGACCGGACTAAGAGCATCTTATTACAAACTCTGTGAATTCAATTATAAAATTGTTACACCCAGGATAATCTTTTTCATTTGACCCATAAATACTCAATATTTATATACAAACAGAGTTGACCAATATCGAAACAAGGAAACGTAATCTTATTCGTCTCAAAAAAGTGTCCGAATAATCTTGACAGCTATGAAAAACGAAATCAGCCTTTATGGTTTTTGCTGATATTGAATTACTGCATTCAATATTAGCAAAAACTTTCCCTATTTGATTGACCTTTGTTATAAGTATAATGTATAATAGGAGCCGAGATCACTACATAGAGAAGCGAATTTAGGACTCCCTGTAAAATTTGTAAATCCTATCCTCAGATACTATAAAATAAGTATTTTTTTTTATTAAATTAAAATAACTCATAACACGTTTTTTAGATTATTTTGTAGTTTTCCCTTATAAACCGCCTTTATGGATCTGTTAAGATAAACTACAAGTCAATAACTATTCTTTCATCTTTATTGGCACTCAAATTGGTATATATATGAATAAAAGTCACGTGTCATTTTGTTGACATTTATGATTATTGACCTTTTTGGATTTTTCACAGCAGAGAAGAATAAAGGGGACACCCTCGGTATTTACTTCTGGAGAACAAAACTTAAATTATTTACGCAGGTTAAGCCATTTCAGAGAAATTAGTCGACATGCAAAAAATAGCGGTCTTAAAAAATTACATTTTTTCGATAAACTGTATATATCAGATCATTGTAATTATATGGTACCTCAGAAGCTATCTTTGCAGAAATCTTTTCAAACCATTCTTATCGGTTATTTCCGCGAAAAATGCCATTAAACGTTAAAAACAATAAGTGTGCATAAGTTTTGGTTTCAATGATTCGTTCTCAGCTAGTTTAGTTTAGCAGGAAGTTAATTTAGTGGTATTCAGAGGACTACGCAACCCCGTTTATGGGATTCTGGTTCCCCATCGAATTGGTAGCAACTGCTTTTTTACGATAGTATTTGACCTTCTAATAAGAATTTTTCATGGGCACAACACCCATAAAAGCCTCAAACAGGGTGCGGCAGGAGTGTAACGTACCCAGTATATGGGAGTTTGGGTCCCCGTCGAATTGGTTCCAACCGATTTTTTTTCGATAGTATTTGACTTTCTTATAAAAAGTTCGTATATCCACAACGTCCATGAAAGCCTCCTAGAGGGTCTGGTAGGGGTGGTGTAATATCCTAAAACAAGGTGTTAAAAGTCGACGTGAGTTAAATATGAAGAGTATGCCATTTCGCACAAGGTGTATCACTATACTTAATTATAGTAAACAAGACTATTTGGGGACGCTGACTACAGATCCAGCGTCAGCTATCCTCTATCATGTCAGGTTCACGGTCCTCTTAAGGTAAAACTGCGAAAAAACCGTTAGAAAAATGTGAAGCAGCAGGTTGATAGGTTTTTGAGGTCGCTGAATTCGAATATCGGGCTCGCCTAGCCTACAAGGTTAACTAGAGGTCATTTGTAAGTTGTCTGCAGGATAAAGTGAGGAAAAACCTTTTATTAAGAACAACACAATAGTTCAAAATGTAAATTAAAAAAAATATGATATACTTGAAACCACTTATAAGCTGATAGCTGACATTAAATCTGACTTTTACAGTGAATTTGAACTTTATGATAAGGTCAGTGCAGGCTAGACTGGAACCTAATCAGATATTTTTTTATAAGATAAGGAAAGTATTTGAGCAAGCTCTGTGAATTTTACCAAGCGCTATAACTCTATGAAGAGCAGAACAGCTCATGAAACCCTACGAATAGAAGCACAACTCGTGAGATGTTCGAAAACCAGACCAACTTAAAGACGATAATGAAAAGTAGCATAACGCGCTTAGCCCATATCAAAAGTAGTAAGACTCAATGCTCTCTTTCAAAGGACAGCACAGCTCATAACTAACTATGTTCTGAGTTGTACTACTCTTCAAAATAGAGTATCGAGCGGTGCTACCCTTCGAAAGAGAAAAACGAGTTGTGCTGTTCTTCTTAAGAGCGTAATGAATCATGCTATTCTTCTTAATAGGGTTGTGAGCTACTTTTCGAAAAGTGTCTCAATCCGTGCTGATCTTCATAAAATCAAAGTTGTGCTAAGGGCGTCGATATGAAGTTTGAACTGAGGAAAAGTCGTTATAAAAATCTCGAACAGTAGTCATAGAGATTATTGATGTAGCTAAACTCAATTTGCAGCTGAAGTTAAGCATTGTCAGGAAGACTTTGTAATGACTTAGAATGACCTGTAAGTAACTTTGTGTTCAGTAACCTCAAAAACCTATGTACCTACTGTTTCACTTTTTTCTAACGGTTTTCTCACAGTTTGACCTTGAGATGACATTGAACCTGACATGAACCTTGGATCTGTAAGCAGCGTCCTCAAATACCCTTGTTTATCAAAATCAAGTATGGTTGTCTTCTCATGTCAATTTTAAATGTCATTTTCATTTTGCAATCTACATCAGTAAATATAAAGCCATTGACAACGAAGTCAGAATAGACTTTGAAACGTTTGGTTTTCCTGCAATATACGTCGTTTTATTTCTATTGTGGTGTTATTAACCAAAAAACATAAAAGTAATCAAGTATGGTGATAAACCTCGTGCGAAATGACATATCTTTCATACTTTCAAACTTTTATCGACTTTTATCCCCTGGACTTACTTATTTACACCCCAGCCAAACCCTCTAGAAGGCTTTCATGAAGGTCAGTAAAGTTAGCACCGCCATTTTACAGAAAGTCAAATTAAAACATATGGGAATTACGTGCTATTTAGGAGCTCTTGATTTTTACCTAAATTGATTTTTGAGCTCAATATTTACTATGGAAAAAGTTCAAAAAACTATTGGCGGTGCTAACTTTACGTAAAGTTAGCACCGCCATCTCAGAAAAACAAACAACAAAATTTTGTGAAGCGTCTTAAATTAGGAGCTATTTACGAGCTTTTAATTGACGTATTGAACGTCAACCCCTAAATTTGTCTAAGGGGCAAAAGCCACCCCCGAAAAAATACTGAATTTTAATTTTAAATTTAAAATCTATTAAAATTATCTACGATTTACGAGCTCTTTCCTGGTGTAATGCACATAAACATATAAAAATGTTCAAGGGATGAAAACAACCCCCCAAGTATGCAGTTTTTTAGAATTTTATGATTAATAAATTTTGAAAAATACCAGCATGATCTACGATTTACGAGCTTTCCAACGTTGTATTACACGACAACATTCAAATTACTGGAAGGAGAGCAAACCACCCCCCAATTATGCAGTTTTTTCAAATTTTATGATTTATAAATTTTGAAAAATACCAGCATCATCTACGATTTACGAGCTTTCCAACGGTACATTACAAGACAACATTCAAATTACTGGAAGGGGTGCAAACCACCCCCAATTATGCAGTTTATTCAAATTTTATGATTTATAAATTAAAAAAAAATACCAGCATTATCTACGATTTACGAGCTTTCCAACGGTATATTACTGGACTACATTCAAATTACTGGAAGGGGTGCAAACCACCCCCCAATTATGCAGTTTATTCAAATTTTATCATTTATAAATTTTAAAAAATATCAGGATGATCTACGAATTACGAGCTTTAAAATACTACATTAAAAATTTTGGAAAGGATGCAAACAACCCCCTTAATTTCCCAGTTTGTCTATATTATGTGATTTTGTTCATTTTCAAAACTGACAGCCTAATCTACGATTTAGAAGCTCTTTAAGGATATATAACACGATTACTTTCAAACGAATGCAAACAACCCCCAAATTATGAATTTTTTTCCAAATTTGTAGTTCTTAAATTTTCAAACTGTCAGGGTTTTGAAATGGATGAAAATATTAAATATTATCTTTACTGTGGCAAAGGTTTAGAAATCTAGATTTTACAAATTTTGCGATTTGAAAACTTGGAAATGGTGTAAGGTGTAATTATCTACGATGTAAAAGCTTTCCAACAATATGTTTAAAAACGGCTACTGTTGTTAGTAATTATTCGGATAAATAATTGTATTATGAATTATGTTCTTTTAATTAAGTATTGAATCCGTTACCGTTTCTTCTGGTTTTGTATTCAACTCGCTTCTTCTTCAAAATCTGCTGCTCGAAGTTTTAATAATTACCTCAAAGTTTTTTGTTTTTTATGTATTACGAAATGCACAGATTAATTCCAGTCGGCATTTTTCAACCAACCTTCGCCAAATGAGTCATAACAACCTTAAGAAAATATAAGTCAAATAATATTCTTATTTTTATCTAACCTTTACCATTTGAAAATGAGCTGAATCTATTATCTATACAAGAAATATAAAACAGGAGTTTGGTATCTGAGAGGGCAATGTATTTCGTTATTATTCTTTCAACTATTATTTTTGTACCCACAATAATCAAATTATTCATAGTAACACAAAAATACAAATAGGAAGACATAAAAGACCAAAGGTACTTGAATGAATTAAACAAATGTGTTGTCTCGCCATCTAGGTGCCAATATTCCTACCTGTAACTAAAATTTCCATAGATGGACGATTTCATATTTGAAATTACTGGTTAATGTCATAAAATATATTAGAATTTTTTGTTAAAATCCAGTGTCATTGATTTTTGTGTGTATAGATCTGCAACCTGCTATTCGAATTTTCTAGGAGGGTAAGCAACAGTTTGGTTCACATTTGTTGAGGAAATGTTTATTGATAGTAATTATATAAATAACTACTTCAATATAGGTACCTACTTATTGACAGAATTTCAACGTACTTGAATTTCAAAAAGAAATGTTCTTAAATCAAATGATAGCGATTAATTGTATAATAAAGTATATTGTATATGAGTTTGAACGTAAAGGATGAGTACAGAGTGGCGTATATTACTTATGCGATTTAAGAATTTAAGTAACCCCTGCAATAGAAAATACCACATTACGAATTTTTTACTGCTTTAATAAAATATATTGCATCGACTAGAACCAGTGGCATCAATCAAATATTAGATAACAATTATCAGAAAACTGTTTCCAATATATTCACATAATCAGTGTAGGTATTCAAATTTATTTTTTCATGCTACAGAAAAGACCATTACAAACAGCGGCAAGAAGGCTTTTTCGAATGTTTCATCAAAATCTAAAATGAAAATTTTTTAATAGGTCAAAAATAACGTTGTAAATTTAGATATTTGAAAATGGACTAAAATAATTATGTAAAAATATTGGGGATGGACTAATAAGATGGTAATATCTTTTTCATTACTGAGTATCCTTATTGGCAAAACTACATTACTGGTGTACAAACCGCATAATGAATGAATTAATTGAGAAACAATATTTTGTGAGTTAATCCAACAGTGAAAAAATTTAGTTTCCTTGAGGAAACCTTGGGGGGTGGTTTGCACCCCTTCCAGTAATTTGAATGTAGTCCAGTAATATACCGTTGGAAAGCTCGTAAATCGTAGATCATGTTGGTATTTTTCAAAATTTATAAATCATAAAATTTGAAAAAACCGCACAATTGGGGGGGGGGGTGGTTTGCACCCCTTCCAGTAATTTGAATGTGGTCGTTTAATATACCGTTGGAAAGCTCGTAAAACGTAGATCATGCTGGTATTTTTCAAAATTTATAAATCATAAAATTTGAAAAACTGCATAATTGGGGGGTGGTTTGCACCCCTTCCAGTAATTTGAATGTAGTCGTGTAATATACTATTGGAAAGCTCGTAAATCGTTTAACGTGCTGGTATTTTTTAAAATTTATAAATCATAAAATTTGAAAAAACTGCATAATTGGGGGTGGTTTGCACCCCTTCCAGTAATTTGAATGTTGTCGTAATATACCGTTGGAAAGCTCGTAAATCGTAGATCATGTTGGTATTTTAAAAAATTGTAAATCAGAAAATTTGAATAAACTGCATAATTAGGAGGTGGTTTACACCCCTTGCAGTAATTTGAATGTAGTCCAGTAATATACCGTTGGAAAGCTCGTAAATCGTAGATCATGCTGGCATTTTTCAAAATTTATTAATCATAAAATTCGAAAAAACTGCATTCTTGGGGGGTGGTTTTCACCCCTTGAACATTTTGAGATGTTTATGTGCATTACACTAGGAAAGAGCTCGTAAATCGTAGATAATTTTAATAGATTTTAAATTTAAAATTAAAATTCAATATTTTTTCGGGGGTGGTTTTTGCCCCTTAGACAAATTTAGGGGTTGACGTTCAATATATCAATTAAAAGCTCGTAAATAGCTCCTAATTTAAGACGCTTCACAAAATTTTTGTGTTTGTTTTTCTGCGATGGCGGTGCTAACTTTACGTAAAGTTAGCACCGCCAATAGTTTTTTGCACTTTTTCCATAGTAAATATTGAGCTCAAAAATCAATTTAGGTAAAAATCAAGAGCTCCTAAATAGCTCGTAATTCCCATATGATTTAATTTGATTTTCTGTAAAATGGCGGTGCTAACTTTACTGACCTCTTTCATGGGCATTGTAGTAATGAGAAATTTTTATCAAAAGGTCAAATACAATGAAAAAAAAAACGGTTGCAACCAATTCGAGGAGGATAAATGCCTGCGTTACACACCTGCCACACCCTGTAGGAGGCTTTTATAGGCGTTTTACCCATGAGAACTTTTTATCAAAAGGTCAAATACTATTGAAAATAATCGGTTGCAACCAATTCGACCGGGAATCAAAATCCCATAAGCTGGGTGCGTGGTCCTTTTTCTCAATAAAAGTTATTGTGGGGTTCATCGTATATTCTGCGGCAATTCAAAACTAAAATGAATTCGGAAAACAAATTTTGCTATATGACGCGACGGTGTGGGAAATATTCTCCTATGATACATCGAATTTGTTTTAAAGTTTTAGCGATCACCGTATCTATAAAAAAATACTTGTTTCAAACCTGATTGGACTTGCAAATGAGAATGTATTTATGTCTACATAAAATTAAAATGTAATGAACCTAGACGCCTGATTCTTGTTTTAAATCTATGACTATAATGAAAAGTGAAATTTAATAATACTAATTTAAACAAATTAATGGTATTTTATAACATTTTCTAAACGTAAGGTTTCTAAATTATGAATAAATTTATGATCATCTTTAAATACATGACATGAAAAATTTGATTTATTATCTCGTACCTAAACACTTTTGTATTCGCATAGTCGTGTATTTTATTTCAGGAATTGCAATTAATTTTGTTTCTCTGGAATTTATACGCCATATTATTATATTATATTTGAAAAAAGTGCAGCGCCGGGGGACATACGACAGAAGGGAAGCCACTAAACATTTTAGGGTGAAAGTCATATTTTTATTATATTAAAAGTTACGTTAAAAATGTGTGTATTAAAATATTTTACAGTTTTCAGAATTTTAATTAACACTTTTATTTTTTAGATATAATACAATGCAGTGTAAATATTTTAGTAGGTAAAACAATACTTACTGATCAACATGAACAAAAATGTCAAAAGTAGTTTTGTAACAATAGCTGAGGATCAGCTCATATTATTTTAAAAAATGGTATTATTTCGAGTTTATATGAAAAGCAAGACAATATAGTACGTGAATTAGCAGATTTTAAATGTACATGTAATCTCAACACGCAAGTATATTTAGGCAAACTTTTTTACATATCTTATCATTTTCATATTTCATTTTACGAAACCAAACCAACAGACCAGAGAACGGATGAGGTGAGCGAATTATTAATAATCCTACTGAACATTTGAATCAGTGGTATGGGAATAAAATCGACAATGTATTTCCAAGTTGTCAATTAGCTGATAAACTTCTGGAGAAGAAAATAGCATTCAGTGGTGTATTAAGACAACCTAATATTAATATCCAAGGAACTGTGGCCAGTATCATTGAAAAAGAATATTCGTTCACGTTTGCTTTAAAAAGTGCATCTGGGTTTATATTTTTACCATGAGATCGATACTGCTGTTCTAAGTTGATAAACAATCTAGATAAATAATAATCCAAATTCTATGTCTAGATGAAATAGGAACATTTCTTCTTGAACTTAGCCAAGGAATATATAAATTATTACAGAAATTCAATCAAATGCTAGATCGTGGACGAGACGTAGATCAACGAAGGTTTGTTGTTGCTCAATAATCTAAGATATGAATCATTGGCAACGTTCTATGAAATGTAATTACTATGTAGGTGTTCAAAATTATATAAAATAATATGTTGCATGTATTACAAAGGAACTTATTAATTGCTATATTCCAAATTTACCATCTATTTTAGAAAATCTACTTATAAACATAAAATATAATTATGTACTTTTTTTTCAAAATGTACAACGGAGATTTGCTTCTGAAATAAAAGTTTGACTTTGACAAATTATTGTAAGATTATGATTTGTTATTTCAACAAATATCGTTAATACCCAGTTTTGTGGTTATAGGTTCAAAATTTCAAAAATTGGTTTATATATTTTAACACCCGTAGACACTTTAACAAGTACTTATCCTATTAAGATTTCTAGTTTAATTTTTGAGAAATTTCTGTGAAAAATCTTGTTTTTCTATCACTACTTACGAACCAACATGAATATAATTATAATCTTTGACAAAGAAACCGCCACACCCAGTAGGAGATGTTTTGGTTATTGTAAGGAGTAAATGAATCAAATTTGGTAAAGTTTGGTGAATGTTTACATGAAAAATCATGACTGAATTTGAAACCGGTCGAATTATTGGTTTACGGCAGGCGGGTTTTTCATTTCGAGAAATCGCTAACCGCACGAACAGAAATACAACTACTGTTATGAGCTGTTGTCAAGTATGGTTTGATAATACCCTAAAATCGGCAAAGAGTTGGCACCGGATGTCGACGGGGCACAAATAAAGTTCAAGAGCGATGTTTAAGACTTATGGCTTTTAGAGATCGATTTTCGACAACTTGAAATTTATTTTTTGTTGTTTGTCAAAATTTTTGACATTTGCTTTAAGCGAAAAATTTAGAATAAACTGTAACTACAATAAAAAGCGATTGACAACGACTCCATTTTTGGAGTTGAAACGTCTCCAAGCACAGTTAAGTATCACAGAATATAAAAAACGCTATTTTTGTACAGAAATACTGGTAAATCAGTTTATAGACATCTTTGTCTCAGAATAACTGCAAGGAAGAGTTTCTGTATGAACAGCCCGTAATCCGGGCAATTTTACGAAATTACCTTGCGCCACTTTGTTTCCCATTTACATTTTTTAAATACTTATCTGTTACAGGAAAAATATCTGAGGTGAGAAAACCCTAATGAGAGGCAAAACAATCCAATCCCTCCTCAACAATCATTTCGAAATTAACTCGGAATTTGGCTGATGATTGGTTAGGCGAAAACGGCCAAGTGTTCGAACGGTTTACAGCCGTATAAGGTTTTTTTAACTACAACATTAATCGATCCCATTGTTTGCTACCTCTGACTACTGAGCATCGACGGCAACGACTACAGTGATGCCAAGAAGAGAATGATAACATTGGAATCTGGAATGGCAACAGGTCGTCTTTTCTGATGCATCTCGATTCTGCTTGGGTGGATATGATGGCCGAAGGTGGGTAAGACGACACTGAGGAGAATGACGTAAACCTCAATTTGATGTTGAGCGACATGAACACCGAACAGTAGGTGTTATGGTATGGCGTGCTATTGCACATGGAGGTAGTCTTTGTTCGAGGCCACATGACAGCGCAACGTTATGTGCAGGAAATAGTGGGGCCGTATCTACTCCCTTACCTTAATCGGCTCATGAATTCCATATTTCAACAAGATAATGCCCCACCTTATGTTGCTCGAGTTAGTTTAAACTTTTTGGCAGAGATTCATGTGAATCTGTTGCCATGGCCGCCCAGATGTCCTGATCTTTCGCCCATAGAACATGATTGGGATATGATGGGTAGAAGGCTCGGAAATTTACCCTCACCCTTTACTCCTTACTATAGCACCTACGTTTTATCACTACAATATTAACTTTAAACATCTCCTCCTGGGAGTTGCGATTTCTTTGTCAGTGAGTATATGTTAAAAAAAAATTATTCTGTTCTGTCGATTGTGTGTGTGTGTAATATTATCGACCAAATTTAGTGATATAAAGGCTGCTTCTTAATGTAGTCCTAATATTTTAGGTAGTAATTTCTAAGAATATTTTGCATATGAACCTATCTTAGAGCCTATATTCGAATATGGTGAAAGCAAAACCATATATTTCAGTTTAAAAAGTTATTTTATCACACCCCCAATAATTCTGTCCTTACAAATATCATCTCGAATCACTAACAAAAAAAGAGTAACTCACGGACTTTTAAGCTGTGCCTAATACAAAAACCTATTTGTGCTGATCCTTATAGATTTTTACATGGCTTACGATACAGTTAGCCATCAAATTATTAAGAATACAGTAAACAGTGAGGTCTTAAAGTAATACATAAATTATTTTTAAGCGACTTCCAAAAAGGAGGATGTTAACAATTCGTCTACAACTTTTTTTATGTATGACGAGCTATTATTCAAAAACGGGTTGGGCAATATTGATGATTTAAACGGCATTATATTAAGAAACATTACAAAAAGGTACCATATAATTGCCTATTATATGAGATTTACTTTTTTCCAGAAAATCAGAAAAAAAAATAAATAAGGGATTAGGTTTCAGCGAATCAATGAATCCTCACTGTTTTCTCCAAAACTACTCACGCTATTTGTATTATGCAAACATATGTTCCAGCTTGATTCCGTACATTTTTCTATAACGTAAAACATACCATTTTTCTAAAAATCGAAAAAATATATGCACAAAAACTGTAAAATGCTAAATGTCAAATTTTCATAATAAGTATCTAGTTTAAATGTCAAGATATGCCATGAAAGTATGTCGTAAATGGTGTTTGTCATGATTTTCAGTTTGATCCTTATGAAGTCAGTTTATTTTAGAAACGAAGTTAAATTACAGTGGGGTGAAATAGCAGAAAATATTACATTAGCTTATTAAAACGAAAATTTGTTATTCCGGCGATCTCTTCTGTGTGGAATACGGTTGAAGGTGTGTGCGTGTGTGCATGTAATATTAGGTGGTATAAAGCAGTTGCATACAATGATGGTTGAAATGTAAGTTGGAACTGAATTACTTAGACATGGTGGTTCTAAAAATATTGTATTGGGTGGCACATAAGTAGTTGCATATACAAGGTGGTTGAAATTAGAATGGAGCAATACTATAGTTATACAGACTGGATATTTGCGTTATAGGACGGAGAATAACTACAGTTATACAAAAGGCTTTAAAAATTGTCAGAAGCAGTTGAATATACAGTACGGTTAAAATATGTAGAATTACAGTTATACAGGGCGGTTTAAAAAAGTTATGTAGTTTGGAACATAAGTAGTTGCTTACACAAGGTGTGCGGTAAAATTATTGTTATTGAGGGTGCAACAAAAATTTGTTATATAAGCATAAGCAGTTAGGAGTGTGGATGCAATAGAGAATGAATTAGTTATATTTATAGAAAGTGGTCCAAATAATAAAACAAATAAAAAAGTTAAAATATATCTGGAAAATATAGACAAATAATTAAAATTAGAGAGGGAGAAAGAGAGAGGGACAAAAAGCGAGAGAGAGAGAGAGGGAGAGAGAAAGATAAGAATACGCTATAATTTTCAATTGAATTGTACCTTAATTAAATTAGATAAAAAGAGAAAATAGTGATTGATTGCACACAGTTTCTAAACTGTTTTTGTTTTAAGTCAGCTGAAGTTGGTTCTTTTTTAAATATAAATTTTAGGTAATTATGAATGTATGACAGATCCAATTTTTTATGAAACTACAATTTTTCAACCTCCTAGGGTTAATAACTATCCCCAAATAAGTAAATGAAAAGAGTAGCCTGTGATACCGTTTTTTTAAACGGGTTTTAAACTCTATTTTCAGTAATATAGAACTTTTTGATTTTCGGACGTTGGCGTTGGGAATAAGAAAAAATAAATTTCAAGTGTCTAATTTGTAAAACAATTATTGATTCCATTGAAAGAAATAAAGTTTCAAGTAATTAACAATAAATACAACAATAATAACGTAAGTCGTATGCTCAAGCTGGGCACCGTTCATTTCATTTTCAAAAAAAAACGGTTTTGAAATTCAACAACAACGTCTTGCTACATCTCTGCAATGATTTGTTTATTTTTTTGTCTTATTCCGTGTATTAAATCAAAATTATTTATTGGGTTACCCCTGTAGATTTTTGATTTTATATATACACACAAAAAATAATTCAGTGTAGTCAGAATGCAATTTCACCACTTGATTGAGATATATAGGGTGGCTCACCGGGACTGATATCGCTCGATAATGGGAAACCGGTATTTACGAATTCAATGAAAATTAACTGGTGTCACTTTTCGATTGGAGGTAGTGCAGCTAAAATATTTTCCAGCATGTGCAACTTCCGGTTATTCCAGAAGTTGATATCAACTTGCTTATTCCAAATGGAACACCCTGTAAATTATAGCAATTCTGAACTCTACGAGATATTCCAAAATGTTTATTAAAATTGACATTTTAAGGCCTTCAGATAATTGGCAATTATGCAATAACGCGGAATCATAAGATTTTTTTCGGGTAGGTGACAGAATGAACTTCAAGCTTCCAAAATATATAATATTAGTCTGAAAATTGTCTACAGAGTGTTTAAAAAAATCCCGAAAATTGAAATGCAAAATCATGAAAAACTCCATTTTTTGAAATGGAAATCATCATTTTTTATATTGTTATCAGATTACGTTTCAAAAATAAGAGGCACTTTGAATAAAGTTACCTATAAGAAAATCTGCTAAATTTCGAATTATTAGAAAAAAATTAAAAATTTTCAGCATCCTCAATAAAAGTAACTAAGTTGGCTGTGACGGTTGCTAAGGATTCAATTGAAATCTCAGTGTGAGTTGATTTAGTATCATAATATTGAATTAAAAAATACTTCTTAGTGTGTTAAACCTGAAAAAATGCCAGCACGTCTAAATTATACAAACGAAGAATATTGAAATTTACTTATTATGTATGGAGAATGCAACAAAGTGATATGTAGAACATGTAATATGCTTGCAGTTCGATATCCGCAAAAACTGAAACCAACAAAAATGACTGTTAAACGAATTTTGGAGAATTGCAAGAATTTTGGATCTTTTAAACCTAAAAGACAAAGCAGAAAACCAATTGTTGATAACGAAGTAATGGAAATTGTGATTTTGGGATATTTCGCCTCATATCCTACGAAATCAGTGAGGCAAATGGATCTTCAGAGTGCATTCAGGAGAAGCACAGTTTTTCGAATTTAAAAAACAAAACATTTTCATTCAATTCTGTACAGAATTTGAAGGGTACAGAAGAAGAAGAACTAATTTTTGTGGAATTTATTTTAACTTCGTACCAAGGTAATGACTTATTCTTGGACAACATCATTTGGACGGATGAGGCAAAATCAAGAAAAATGGAATCTTTAATAGGCATAACTCAGATTATTGGAGTGATATAAATCCTCATGTTTTGAGAGAGCACCATTTTCAAGAAAGTTGGCAGTTCATCGTATATTGCGCACTTCGAAATGACAGAATTGTTGCTGTTTATTTCTATGGAGAAAACTTAAATGGTAAGAAACTCTTGCAGCTTCTTTGATGAACCAGATGAACTAATTCTTTATTCTTTAGGGTAAGGATATTTAAACATTTTAGAAAAGCTGGAAGATGATTACTTAAATAATCTTCCATTGGCAGACTATCGACACATGATGGGGCTCCTCGTCATAATGGCCATATTATTAACGTTTTTTTGCAATCAACAATTCAAGACCAATGGATTAAGAATAATGGTTCTTTTCTCTGGCCATCCCGGTCCCCCGATCTATCCGAACTGGATTTTTGTATTTCGGTTGCAAGCAAAAATCAAGTTTATGAACTACCAGTAACTACCAATGAAGATTACAAACCGAGAATACGAGATGCATTTCACAATTTAAGTGCTCATTCAATTAAAATAGCGACCAATGAGCAACTGATTATGAGATGTGAGAAGTGTCAAGGTGATGGTCACCAATTTGAACATTTATTGAACTGATAATACCTACATTCCATTGTTTCTTAATCAACAATTGGTTTTCTTTTTCATATTTGCATAAATAATAAGTAAATTTAAATAATCTTCGTTTGTATAATTTTGACGTGATGGCATTTTTTTTTCGAATAAGTCGAAATCTATCAGATTTTCGTATAGGTAAGTTTTAACAACGCACCTCTTATTTTCGATGCTTAATCTGATAACGATATAAATAAAACATTTAAAAAAAAATATAACCGACTTCTACCTATAACTAAAAAGCTAAAAATAATTATATCAAAATACAACTCTAGCAAATAAATAACACATTTAATGTTGTAAGGTACCTACCCAGGAAGTAAAAATGTAAACATTAAAAGGTGCTCATTCTGTACAAATTAATTACCTACCAATCTAGTATATTTTTGAAGTCTGTGCCAAGCAAATCTAAAATGCTTCATAGCGTACTTATCTACTAATTCATCAAACTTGATTGTTGCTTTTAAAAATGTTTTATTTTCAACTTTTTAGTTTTTTTGAACTCAGGTAGTTTTCATTCTTTATTTTGTATGTATAACCTTAATAGACAGAACCAGGTAACATCGAAAGCCTCAACATTACACAATGATAATTTATCATTTAAATTGACAGGTAAATCTTTACCAACAAAATGTACCAGTACGCGTTGACTTAATAAGCCCAAAATATATTTATGCCTTATGGACTACGCCATGTAACTTTTCTTCAACTTTTTTGACAACCCTGTATAACTATAGATAATTCCACTCCAACCTATGTACCAACCATCCTGTACATACGACTGCCCACGGACAAGCATAAATTTGTTAGCTGTCTTCTGTAAAGTATAGGACAGAGTAGAATCCATCCTATATTTACGGAGTCAAATCCGTCCTATATTTCAACCATAGTAATATTAATTCCTCTCCACACTTTATGCAATTTCTTATAGGCTATAAAAGAAATAATTTTTTAATCACACTTTATAAATATAATTCAACTCCAGCATATATTTCAACCATCCTGTATATGATTTGCTTATGTCCACATCATGTAACAGTTTTTTAATCACCCTATATAATTTTAATTTCACATTTTTTTCAACATTTTTATACCACCAAATGTCCAGTCCACCCTATATTCCAACTATCCTGTATATACGGCTGCCTACGGACCACTATCATTCTAGTCCGTCCTATATTTCAATTTTCATATAAATGCAACTCCTTCTGCCACTTTACTTTGTGATTTTGTTTGCTATAACTAAACACCCTGTCTATAGGCCACCAAGTACCAGTTTAAAGTTTGACATGTGTTGTCACTGAATTTTCTATTAGGCCGGAAGAATGAGACAACAAAAAGTACCGTCTTCGCAAAATGGAAAAATTTGCATTTAAATAGGTATTTACCTGGTATACAAACAAAACGAGCTTGGTACTCATTGATTTAAGGAGCCGAAAATACTATGCTTTACTACCTATATGGTTGAAATGTACATAGAAAATTTTCAAATTCGCAATTAAAACTTTCAGTGCCTAAAATTACCGCACTATTACGTTGGAATTAAAATATTTATGAGGAAATGTCTGTTATGTCATTTCGATGAAATTTTTGATAAGAATTTTGGAATTTTCGGCGATTATCTGCAAAACTGCAAGTTGAACGTCTCAGAAAAGTATATGAGATCACCTAAGGATCTTCCTTAATAGATTAAACGTTAAAAAACTATACACATCCATAAGGAGTTATCGAAAAATCGACTAAAGTATTAGGGATATTGGTCGATTTCCATGCACGCATGTGTTCATTCACAAATTTTATCACTTTTTTTTTTTCTAAAATTTGAAGTTTCACCAATTCGGATATATACTCTATTAAACAAGACCATATTCATTCAAAACGGTGCACCACAGGAGAAGAAATCAGGTAACATACATACAAAAAAAAGCGAAAAAATACACGACGAATTGATAACCTCCTCCTTTTTGGAAGTCGGTTAAAAATGGAAAAAAATAGTTATCTATGATTTTGCATTTCAATTTTCCGGATTTTTTTAAAACACAATTTTCGAACTAATATTACATATTTTGGAAGCTCGAAGTGCATTCTATCACCTTACCGAAAAACATTTCTTGATTCCGGTGCGTTACTGCATAATTGGCAATTATCTGAAGAACTTAAAATGTCAATTTTGATAAACATTTTGGTATATCTCGAAAAGGGCTGAAATTAATATAGGGTATTATACATTAGTCTTTAAGTTACCGGTAGAATGCATAATTGCAATAATTTACAGGGTGTTCTATTTGAAATAAGCAAATTGGTATCAACTTCCGGTATAACCGAAAGTGGCACATGCTTGAAAATATTTCGACTGGCCCCAGTAAATTTTCATTGAATTCGTAAATAGTGTTTTCCCATTCTCGATCGATATATCCGGTGGGTCACCCTGTAAAAGCTGGTACTGCTATTACATAATATGATGTAGCTCTATCTTGTTGAAACCATATGTTTTTATTAATCTGTGCGGGGTTAATAGTATCAGAAAAAGTTGTCTTAATTCAAATATCACAACATTTTGTATACTCGCCCCAATTAATTCCCCCTTAAAAAATATTGTTTGATACAGTATTCTGTTATTTATTATGTCAGCCTAAACATTCATTTTAATAGGATACTGACGATGATGCGAATAAAGAAAAGTATGGACTTTCCCTCATACAGTGAAGATTTTGGGGTTACAAATGGTTACGAATAAATATGCCAAGGGAATCCGATGTTTCCCAGAAATATTCTTTACTCCGATAAGACAAAGTTCACTCTATGTTAAACGGTCAACAAGCAAAACTATCGGTTTGACAATTTTGCCTGTTTGTCGTTTATTATAGTGCCTCGAGGGCTACTAGTTTGTAGAAAATTAAATTACTTTTTTCTTGAGTAACTACGACCAAAAATCAAAAAGTCCTATATTGCTAAATAGGGAATTAAAAACCTTTTCAAACGCGTTATTGTACGCCCCCTTTATATAGATTTTTTTACTGCTAGTTTTTACCCCTAGGGTGTTGACGTGGCAGGTGAGGAATTTTATTTGGAAAGTGTAGTTTCATATATAAAAATTAATCACAGTCGGAATTTTTATTTGCATTCATAATTACGTAAAAAATTAATCTCTTATTATTTGAGAAAAGTCAGTGGCGGACGACTGAATATTCCTGCTTAACGTTTTAGAATGCATGTTTGGGACGCCACTGAAAGAATTTGGAAACAATATGTAAATATGTCTAACAACGTATGCGCATAAAACGACTTGCAAAATCACATTCTAAATTATTGGCTTGGTTGTACCAAGACGGAATCCCTGCAATTTTTTTGATATAATGTCAACAAAAAAAAACCCAATTCCTTATTGTTGTCCTGTAAATCCACTGTAGCTACTCCATGAATCACAGAACTCGCAACCACCACAAGACACACATTACCGCAAACAAACCGAAAGAATATAAAATTTCTTCCGCAAGATCAACAACAATACCAAGACACTCACCTTGCCGTCGATGCCATAACGTCGCCGGTTTCGGTACCGGGACTCAAGCGAGTACTGGTGCTGGTGGTGGCCGAATTCTGTCTTGCGATCATAGGTTCTTCGACGCTGGACACCCACCTTCTGCCGCTACCGATGGAGGTGGTCTCAGGTGTGGTGGAAGTCCTTGCCGACGGCAATTGTTGCTGCTGCTGCTTACCGGAGTCCAGCACGTTGTCCACGCTCTTCTGTAAACACAAAAGACATGTTAATATTATTTTGTGATGTGAATAACTTTACCAAACAATCGGACTTGTTACATGCGAACATGATATACAAGAATATATGGTATTGAAATTTTCTTGTACAGACAACACTCAAGTGAGCCGGTTATAATGTATATTCAAGTTTTGTTATTGTTTATTACTTTTGGTATGAGTAAATGTCTGTTTTTGAAAATAATACCTTCAAAAATTGTTGAAATATACATATAGGAAAAGATTAGGAATAATTTAAAAAAACACACGTTTTTTGGAAAAAATATTTGAATGTATACAAATAATAAGTGCGAAAGATAAATGTGGTATTTAAAAATCCAGCAAGATGTAAAATATTAAAATATTTTTATAGCTTAACAAAAACTCCCTGATAAAACATAACCCGAAAGGCAATTGGCCAAAATAAAGACTACTGGCAGTCTCAGTATTTTCAAGTGGATCTCAATAACAGTTTGCGACGTAAAATATTTGTAAAATTTATCTTACTACTTACATATTATGTTCATATGCAAGTATTTTTCTGTTTGTTCAAGCATCAGGTTAAAACTACTGAACTGATTTTCTTGAAACTTTTTTTTGTTAAAATAATATAATTCATAAATTAAAGACCCTTCTATTAACAACGAGAGATGCAGGTACGGTTGCTAAACGTCAGAATCTATTCAGCATATCACAGGAGGTTGTCAAGCGTTCGATGCAACTGAATACAAAGAACGACACGGAGTTCTGGCAAAAATGCAAGGAGCTGGCACTGAAACTTGAACTATCACAGCCGGTGAGATTACCATACTATAAATAGAAATTAGAATCTGTTTTAGAAAATAGCAACTACAAGCTGTACTGGGACCGCACGATACTGACTGATCGGACTATTGCTCACAATAGTATAGATATAATTTTGGTAGATAAAGTCTCTCGGAAATCAACTTTAATTGACATAGCAATTCCTAACAAAAATAATATAAATATCAAGCAGGCTGCGACAATAACCAAATATAGGCATTTGGAATTTCAAATAAAGACTCAGTGGGACATGAACAACACAAGAACTGTACCAATTGTTAAGTCAACGACAGGTCTATTCCCAAAACATCTATTAAACAATTTAAAATACCTCGGTCTGGACGAACATTTTTACCAACAAATGCAAAAAGCTGTCCTGTAAGGAACATCCCGGACGGTCAGGAAATTCATGGGAAACTGCCGCCACGATTCCAACTACAGGCCTGAAAACCTGGCAAAGGCTCCCACAGAGCTAAACACTTTTGACATCTAGGCTATCTGTGGTTTAGTGAATTTTCCCCTAAAGGCACGCTATGGTTGTCTTAGAGGGATTGTGCTGCCATACATTGTATGGTCAAGTCGGGGTAATTAATAATATTATTAGATCTGTTACTTCGCATAAAGTTTAGTTTGCTATATTGTTGGAGACAGAGCAAATAAGTTCAACGTCTTAAATAATATACTCTCCCTATAATAAGTTCAACGTCTTAAATAATATACTCTCCCTATAGGTCCCTGGCGCAGTCATCAAATTTTTAACCGATTTCCAAAAAGAAGTTTAATGGTAGGAAAATTTTATGGAAAATAATGGGTTTTAAAATAGATATTTTAATGCAAAATTCAATGGCGATGAAAGAAATGAAAATAGAGACAATCGAAGAAGTTATGATGGACCAAGACAGGAGGACGGAAACAGAAGTTTCAATAACCTTTGAATAAGAACTAGTCAAAGTAGAATTTCGACCTGGGGCACAAGAAAACAATACAGGTGAAGCAATGCAATCGAAGAAGTCGAAGTTGTGAAGCACAGCAAAGGAGCCGAGTATTGAATAGAGCACCAAGTGCAGATCGACAGAAGCAAGATACCAATCAGGATTTTCGAAGAAACTGTATATTAAACCAAACGATGCAAATAAGACTACCAATGTCTGTAATTACCACTATTTAAAAGAAATAATAGAAGTTGAGGAACCAGAAGAAGCAGCAGATGAAAAGTGAGAACTAAAATATATTCATGGCAAGGTTAATAACCAAAATCTCAAAATTCTAGTAGATACAGGATCTGAAGGAAGTTCGACCACAATTTCTATTTGTATGTTTAGAGAAAAGAATTCTATTCGTATAGGGATGCAATTTCGTACTGAACCCGGAAATGAATGGTTTTAACCATATTCGTCGATTTATCTGTAACTTCTGTCCGATTTTTATAGTTTTTAAATTGCATTCTATTAAGAAAGATACTGGTGTGATCCCATTAATTTATCTACAAGTTGTAAGATATGGTTTTTCAGAAAATCACCCATACAGGCACAATATTAATCACAACAATAAATATTGAATTTCCAAAGTAATAGTCCGGGAACTATTGACACTGGAAGTTTTAATAAATTGCAATAAATTCTGTGAGTTCACAAACATTTCTTTTTCACTTTCAATGTCTTTTTTTATCCAAATAAACTTATTTCCAACCACAATGAGTAATAATATCAGCTGGTGTGCCACACGCTGCTTTCAATCCAAACTGCCGCGAATAAAGTAGTGGCCGAATTATATACAATTTAATCGTCCCAAGAATTTTCTTTTCGGTTGTCAGTCTAATTGGAACCAAAACAATTCGGAATCACGTCAATCTTCGCGTTTTTACAGTCATCTAAATTTCTGGACTACCGTTATTGATAGTTTTTATATAAAGCAATTTTTTTATTTTGGTATTAATTTAGAAGGTTTGTTTTTTGCGGCTTTAAATGAATTTTGTAAAAATATTTTGGGCTAAATACATCAATGAGTACCAAGCTCATTTAATCCGTATACCTGTTAACTATCGATTTACATGAAAAGTTTTAAATTCTGCCATGGCGGGGCGCTTAGTGCCATCAAGTCCCCGTATAATAGAAAATTCACTGACCACAATAACTAAAAAGTTGAAATTAATTAACAAAACATAACACACAAAGTAAAAGATGTCAACAATGAAAGATGCTCTATCTGAACAAATTAATTACCCACCTACCTAGTATATTTAAGTCGTAAGGTTCGCCTTAGTTACTTAAGTCGCGTGACTGTGGCAATGAAATGTGTCATTACGCGGTCACCCACAAGGTCAACCTTTTGACTTTCGCACATAAGTTATTAAATTGGGATTGCCAACCAGGAGAACTCAGGTGTTTACACACTCGCATTGCTAACTTCCATGCCCACCGTAATTTAAGGAGCTATGTGACTTAGTTCAGAACTAAGGCATCGTAATGGCTGTAATAAATAGTTTTAAACACTAAAAGACATCAGACAGGCGTTAGTAGTGCTACGATAATGAAATCCAGATATTAGATAGTAACACATTACTACAAAATAAATGAAAGTTTCGGAGCTTCGCTAGAAAGTACCAACCAAGTGCGATGGTGGTGTAATGGTCAGCATAGTTGCCTTCCAAGCAGTTGATCCGGGTTCGATTCCCGGCCATCGCAGCTTATTTTATCTGTTATTGGAATATTACGTACTCCATAGTTTATATTTAAACCGACTTCACCTGAGTCAAAATAAAAACCGTATACAAACGGTGTGCAATCAATTACTATTTCAGACATTCTTCTTTTTTATCTGATTTAAGGTACAATTCTGTTCAATATTTTAGCGTATTCTTATCTCTCTCTCTCTCTCTCTCTCTCTCTCTCTCTCTCTCTCTCTCTCTCTCTCTCTCTCTCTCTCTCTCTCTCTTTCCCTCTTTCTCTCTTTCTCCGTCTCTAATTTATATTCTTTCTCTATATTTTCCAAATATTTAACTTTTTTTATTTGTTTTATTATTTGGACCATTTTCTGTAAGTGTAATTCTAATTCACTCAATATATACGTTATGATAGTTTAATAAATTTAACTTGAACTTGTAGTCCCTTATTTACTTTTTTCTAATTTTTTCGAAAACCGTAGATCTTATGTTATAGACAATTATAAGGGACCTTTCTGTAACGTTTCTTAATATGATGCAGTTTGAATCGTCAAAATTGCTCAAGCCGTTTTTGAGTAATCGCTGGCCATACATAAAAACAGTTGCCGACGAATTGATAACCTCCTCGATTTTGGAACTCTGTTAAAAAATAACTGAATGTATTAAGTATTGTAACATATTATAAAAAATTTTATAAGCAAAATAGGTAATTAAAACTATAATTATTTGTTAATTATTAATAAAACTTAAATAATTTATTATTATATGTAAAGACAAAATATATGCAGTCGGACTTTCTTGCTTCAATGAAGTCTCTGTACCTTGAATTTAAGCCACATGGCCATAGTTTTTAAGCAGTATAGATTAAAACTCTGAAAGGGTATAACCACGAGTAAACTATAGAGCTCATAGCTGTAGCTTTTCAACCAATTAAGACCTTAAAATTAAAATGATTACCTATTGGGTTAAAATCAACTTAATTAAATTACTGTAAATTTAACAATAGGTAAAAGATGAAATTCTAGAAACTGTACTATGCATATTGTTGCTAGATAAATTTCGCATCTGAAAGATGTTCAGACTGTCATTACAAAAATGTCTAAGCAAGTCGATTACTTATTACGTTTCAGAAAAATGTCAAATATTAATAAAATCAATAATATCAAAAATGTATAGCTGTAAAAATACCTAAAAGAGTTAAGACATCGAACCTCAAGAATAACTTTACAGTGTGTAAAAGATAACTCGATAACCGTTGTAACGATAAACATGGTTAAATTAAGAAAGTTCTAGAGTATTTTATTACAAATTCAATCATTTGTCAAAATCAGAAGAAACTAAAAACATGTAGTTTTCATTTTTCTATGTAAATCCCCTAATGTGAGTGCTATGATTTTAGGAATGATAGATATATTATTGAGGCACTTTTTTAAAACGAAATTAACGAAGTAAAAAATAAAATTTCAGCCTGACTTGTTTTCGAGATAATTTCATGAACTTTCAAATTTCTTATGGACGCCATATTGGATTTTCTCATAATTTGAAAGCTTTCAAGTGATGTAACATTTTTTGACTCTGCGGGTTATTCCAACAAAGTGCATTTGGACATGATAGAAGTTTATTTTATTTAAATGAAGAACAATTTTCGAAGCGACATCAAACTAACAGGAGACATTTTAAATTCATAGTTATAAAATTCAGTGTAGTTATAATTCGAATTATTCTCACTAACATTAAATCAATTATTAAAATAAACATACCTCTACAATAATATCTATAAACAATGTTTCAAGGCTCTGGCGTAAGACTGTCTCCATTTTCTTTTTAAGGTGTGTCCGTTAATTGTCGTTAAAACCTTCTTTTAATTACTTACAATTTTCAGGGGGAGAAAATTCAAAAATCTCATTATTTGCGAATTTCCATATAATACAATTCAACAGGTGTATGGTCTGGTGACCTCACCGGTCAAGCTGTGGGACCATTATTAGAACTGAGTCTATTGCCAAAAGTGTCTGTAAGGAACTCTATAACCTCTCGGACAGCCATGTTGTTGAAACCAACTGTTATTTAATTCATTATTTCTAATTGTTGTCATAACATCTTCTTGCAACAGCTGTAACGATCTATTTCCAGCTAGATTTTCTTGGACAATGAAAGCTCCAATCAAACAGCTGCCTAAAATACAATAATTAATTTGTATGCATTTTTGAGAGTAATAGTCCCAGGGATTTATCCTAAATTAACTATAATACTACACCACACATTAAATCTAAGTCTTGTTTGTAGTCGACTAAATCATGGGTATTTTCGGTACTCCGACACTGATCTTTATAGAACATTTTCTAATCTGTAAAACGAGTTTCACCTGTCCAAATCAGTTTATATTGAAAATCGTGACATTTATTTATAAATTATCACACAATGATGTACGTCTAATATAATCATTTTCCTAAAGACCCTGAACTTTACGAGGTTTTATACGGATGAAAGCGATGACTATTTATAACCAAATGTGCAGTAGATTTGGGAATTGTAGTTTGTTCAATTTGTATCACTGATATTGCTGGCCCATTCCTGACCTTCTTTACGATAACTGCATCTATTTTTTCCATTTTTATTGAGGCTTTTACGTTTAAGATTTGAGAATGAACCATAAGCTAGCAAATAGGTAACTAAGAACCGAAAATGTTTCTGATTGGATTGATATCGGTCCGGAAATTGTTCTTCGTATCAAGGTTTTTCGTAAATAACTTTAAAAATATACACATTAAGAAAAAATCATTTTGATAAAAAATGTAGCTTATAAAAAAGAAAACAAATCGGGTTTTTGGTTTTTGTAGAACCAATACAAATGGAGTTATACCTTGTTGAAATTTTGGTTTTATTTGTCAAAACAAAAATTGAAAGATTTATCGTGAAATAACTGAAAAACAATGCATTTGTCGGGAAAAGTTAAAAAATCCTTTAGTTCGGTTTTTTTACAAGAGTCTTTAACATTAAAATTAAGCAAGTTATGACATAAAAAAGGTTTGTTTTTTTTTGTTTGTTTTTTTTTTTGACAAAAACATGTACAAATTACCCCCTAAATACCACCCGAGTTGAAATTAATTGCTATCACTTCACAAATCACTTACTTATTTCAAATGAGCTCACAAACATTGACCGGTTCTAAGTAAGTAGTTTCGAAAAAAGTCGAGCTTCACAGAATATTGTACTTTTGTAATTTTGCAAAAAAATTTTCTTAAAAATTATGAGAGATAGACAAAAATTTTTTTAATTCATTTTTTTTTGTAGGATAAAAATTAAATTAAGTTACACCGTCTAAAAATTGGACATATTCGTAAATACCAGTAAATAGTACTATTAGGCCACCCTTTCAGCTCTTTCAAAAAAAAAGGTTCAAATAAATACATTTTCAATTTACATAAGCTTTTAGCTTATAAAAGAAACCTACAAATTGGTGATTTGTGAAGTGGTAGCAATTAATTTCAACTGGGGTGGTATTTAGGGGGAATTTGTAAATGTTTTTGTCTAAAAAACAAAAACAAATCTTATCTATGTCATTACTCCCTTAATTTTCATGCTAGAGACTTTTATAAAAAAAACAAATTAAAGCATTCTTAAAGGCATAGTACTTGTATTTGGGGATTTACAGAGAAAAATATCAAAAAAACTGATTAAAAAAGTTAAACATTCATCAAAACGAATTTTGCAAACTCATTTCAGGTAAAGGAAGTCACCGGCAAACAATAACTTCATGTAAATATAAATTGTGTAAATATATTTCACATCTCAGTCATCTGAGTCATCGTTAAGAATGACTTGGTACAGACACCCTAGGATGTTCGCTAACAATCTGCCTTACAACAATAGTGTTCTCCACTGAAAGGGCAACAATAAAAATTTAAAATAGCAAAATGAGGGGCAGTCATTTGAGACTGAACGATGGAAGCGAAAGCTTCTTACGAAATATACTTCCCTTTTCTCGTTATCTCACTGTCTCTATTTTTCTTTATTTGTGTCACTTTAGTAATGGATATAAATATCAGGTGAATTAAAATAATTGTCACTAGTTTGATACGAGTCAAGTATTAATCCTAATTGAATTCTTAAATTAAATATATCTGCAAAGAAATATAAGTTTATATATTGAGTAAGTATTTGTAAATAATTTTGTTCATCTGAATAAGTATTTGAAGCCAAATGTTAAAAAAACGTTAGTTTCGTTCTTAGCTAAAACATTACAAACACAAAATATTTATACAAAACAATAAATTATATAGCATTATAATCCAACAGTCCCTCAATTGAGGACTTTGTTTATTATTACGATAACAAAGCGATGCAAACAAATACATGTTTTGCTTAATCTTTCTATGAGTCTATATTCGTTAACAATATGAAAGTTTAATGCCAAGTTGCCTTTTTGTGTGGTATTATTTTTAATTTCTGACATATGAGACTTATCACAAAGAGAGCATTGGAGTGTTTATTAAAACGAAGAGCAAATTTTGAGCAAGTATTCTATATTACTTGGATGTTATATTTGTTAATTTCCTATTTATTATTGATTTTCAATAAAATTATTATTCAGAAGCCTTAATGTAAAATGTTTACTTCAGAATATGAAGCTAGTCAGTACATACTTTTAATGGCACGTTTCTTTTTGATGTCTGACGTATGTCAAGTCCCTAATTTAATCTATCGCAAAGAGAGAATTGGAGTTTCTATTAGAACGAACAGCAAATTTAGTGCAGGTATTGTATATTAGTTTATTTTCTATATATTATTTATTGTCTATTAAAGAAGAGACTCTTAATATATTACCTGGTCCCTGTTTCTTAAAGAGAGAACTTAACTGGATCGGCATTTCAAGATCCAGGCAGTGTGGTGTCGGTGTCGAAACAAATGAAATCTCAAGTTATGAGCAAGACTCATCTATTGTCATATGTGTATAAGAAGCTATCGCTTGAATAAACAGTATTGCGGTCTGTACTCTGAAGGTTATTTGTGCTTACTTCAAGTTCCTTTGTCTGTTTTTTTAGGAAAATAACACTTTAGAACAAAAACCGTATATTCCAAAAAACGTTGAAACGTTTATGAAATAGAGGGCTTTTCCTTCAAAGCGTGGTGTTATTTAACTAAATTACGTAAAGAGAAAGTATTGTTGTCAAAACGAACATTCAAATGGACCTTCTCCAGAAGGTCAAATAAAATCAAACAGTTAACTATGACTATTTTTTTGCAATGTGTTTTATTTATTTCCTGAGCATCTACTACTTTAATAAAAGATAAAATAAATTGCGATGGCCGGCCGGGAATCGAACCCGGATCAACTGCTTGGAAGGCAACTATGCTGACCATTACACCACCATCGCACTTACTTGGTACTTCCTAGCGAATATCCGAAACTTTCATCTGCGGTACTATATACTCAGTCGATTCCATTATAGCATAATCGCGTTCATCTGATCTCTTTTCGTTGTTGATACCAATTAGTAGTGACTGGTTTATGTAAATAAATTGTAATTGTAATATTTGCTTTTAAATGATAACACTGACGCATGTAGCTCGGCACGAGGAACTTAAATTTCGAAATTTTATAGAAAACCGATGATGTATGTTGTTATGTATTAATTTTTTACTTAACTTAATAAAGATTTGTTGTACGTTTGTAATAACAATAACACTGATATTTTACAATTGATTTCGTCGGGCATTTCATATATATTTTGGCAAAATAATAACCTTAGAGCGAAAACAGCTACAAAATTCTCTAGTTGTGTCTCCCAAGTTCCGTATTAATCTTTTCTTTAAAACTTTTCGAACAAATTGTATTATTTATACATAATCCTCAGTAATGAAGGTAAACGATTACTTGATAGTTCTTCGTAAGCACAATTTCCCCCTGTTGTGGGAAAACTTTCAGAAATGGATTCAGCCACTAACTTTTAATATGAGTTGAAGCATATTTTTGTTAAGAGAATTATGATAGTTTCTAGGTTTTATATCTTAAATGTTCAACTAGAAAATGTGTACACAATTGAAAGTAATATATATGGTTTGAATTAAAGACTATTGTGTTGTCCTATGGGTTCTTGGCAGTAGACGATAGTGTCCAATGTTTGAAAAAAGAGTCTTCAGTGGTTTGAGATATTCACCACTCTGTTAGGGATGTTATGTCCGGTATTAACTAAGATTCGTACAATCAGGTAATTATGTACTGATTGTACAAATAATCTTCTCTGTTCTGTTGGCAGCCATTGCTACAATTTTAATTGGGGCATCCTGGTTACTGGTTGACAATACAAATTTTGTCATTTAGGCTGGAATTCCCAAATGACAAATTTTTGCCGAGTTTGTGATAAACTATGAACCCAGCAAAAAACGTCAGATTCTTGCTTCATATGACTACTCGCAGAAGGATGTCGTTGACAACTAGAAGGGTTTTAGATAATCTAAAAACTCTGCCCTTGAGACTTAAGAGGTAAGTTAGTCAGCATTCGTTTCTTATGATGACTTGACTGACTGATAGGAAATCGTAGTCTTAGCCTAACTTTACAGTCCCTATTAAAATGACCTGCATTCTCACAGCGAAAACATTCTGCTCTAGTGCGTCTGGTCTCTTTTCTCTGGGCTGTCAGTTTTTTCTTCTAACATATGTTTCAGCTAGGAAGTTGTACCTTAGTACCACATTGCCTGAAGAAATTGATCTTATCTTTAGTTTGAGCATGCATATAACATTGCATTTTCTCATGGGCAGAGGTTTTAGGTTTTGGTGTCTTTAATGCCACTATTAAATTATTAAAATATTGATATGCCACCAATTTATGTAGAGTAAATGCAAATTTGCTGTATTTTCAATACCTCTATAAACTGCATTCTGAAGAATTCTAGTTTAATGTTGGCAATTTATGCTTAATATTAATAAATTTAACAAAGAAATGCCTTTTTTTCTATTAAGTCCGATTGTATGTTAATTTTTTTAGTAACACACTGAAGCAGTTTTTCTAACTGTCATTTTGTTCTCATTAAACATAGAATTATACCACAAATATATCTATAATATAAAAAATTCTTGAAAATCAAAATCGGCTAAAACACAAACTTTATTGAAAAGTATGCAACTTCTAAATAAGCTTTTTGAAATCTGTGCCAAATAGCTGCGTTTTCGATAATTGGTAGTAATATTCATACAAGTTTTACTTTACAGCTTTACTTTCTTTTTTAATTTAAAATAATTTGGTCAAGTGCGAGTTGGACTCGCATACTAAGGGTTCCGTACCACCTTAAAGATTCAGACAAGCAGGGAATGAGTGCATTTTCTTATATTTACCCTAATATCTTTTAAAGAAAGCGTTTTAAATTTATAAATAAATATACACTTTCATTTTCCACACATAGACTTTTTATTTTATCTGCTTCAGGATTCGCTTGATTTTTATAAGAATACATATGTATATAATTTTCTAATTTGGCCCCCAAAAATTAACATTAGAGTATTATTTTACTAACAAACTTTCAGGGAAGCCTTTTATAATCTACTGTCTGAGATTTGAGGCTCTGTAGATTGGAAGATATAGGGCAAAATAGGTCAAGTTTTAAATTATAAATTATTAAATCTATTATTCAAATTATTTAAAAATACAAATAAAATATATATTTCAAAATTTAAATAGTGTAGTTTCTAAAGTAGAAATTAAGTCGATGTTTAATATTTTTGTTAATATCTTTTAAACAAATGATTTAAAAATATGATATATTTGTAATTCACATAATGAGCCGTTTATCTGATATGATGCGTTTGAAAATTGAATTTTTATTTTTCACTTAATTGTATAATTTGTCCCTAAAATTACTATGGGGGTTTTCTAATATTTTCTATTATAAATTTCAAGTGAGCACTAGTACCCCTAATTATTTTCAAAATTTTCGGAAATAAGGCGAGAAATGAGAATTTTTTATATCTTTGTAAAGAATTAATTTTAAAAATATGAATAATATTTATTTGTGTTCCTCATAATAAACCCTTTTATTTGATGTATTGCATGATACATTAAAAATATTTTTTTATTTTCCATTTAATTCTATAATTTGGCACCCTATATTAATATTAGGGATTTCTTCATATTTTTCCTATAAACAAAAAAATTTAGGTCTTATAGTTTAGGGAATAAAGGGGGGAATGTGTAATTTTTTAAATATTTTTTAAATTTATTTTAGAATATTTATTTTAAAAAAATAATAAGAAAATATATTAGTATTCGTCATAATGAGGCCTTTGATTTGATTAATTATTTGATCCGTTAGAAACAATTACATTTTTTATTTTCCATTTAATTCTTTAATTTGCCCCCCAAAATTAATATTAGGGGTTTCTCCTTATTTTTCCAGTAAAGTTCAGGTGAGGTGCTATACCTCTATTTTTTATCAAAATTTTACAGCTTATGGTTTCGGTGATAAGGGGGGGGATTGGTAAAATTTTTATATTTTTGTTAAAATATTTTAATTTATTTATCTTAAAAATATGGAAAAAAATATATTTGTTTTCGTCATAATGAGCCCATTCATTTGATATATAACATGATGCGTTAGAAACAATTTTAATTTTATATTTTCCATTTAATTCTGTAATTTGCCCCCAAAATTAAAAGTAGACGTTTCTCCTTATTTTTCCAGTAAACTTTAGGTCATACCCAATACCTCTAATTTTTTCAAAACTTTACGTTTTATAGTTTCGGAGATAAGCAGGGGGAATGGGTAAATTTTGGTATATTTTGGTTAATATCTTTTTGATTAATTTTTTTTTAAATATGAAAAAATATATTTGTGTTCCTTAGAATGAGACCTTTCATATGATATATTACATGATGCGTTTGAAAAATGTTTATTTTTAAATTTTTATTTAATTCTATATTTTGCCCCCAAAATTAATATTAATGGTTTCTCCTCATTTTTCCTGTAAATTTTGCGCAACGATCTATTTTTTTTAGGCTCAGTAGTTTCGGAAATGAGGGGGTGGGTCGATTTTTTTAGTTTTTCCCCTAAAATCAAAATTTCTTCATTTACGATATGTACTCCTGATCGGGTAAACAAACTATACATTGATACCAAATTTCAACCTCTTCCGTCCAGTGGTTTAGGAGAAAATTGCTGTGATGTTATAAGGGTATTCTTATATTGTATATACGGAACCCTAAAAATACTTCTTTTAAATGAAATTGATATTTTCTGGCAAACCAGGTATAAAATTGAAAAAAACTGATACTTAATATTATTTTAGATTTCAGAGCAAGCAGATCTTTTTAAGAAGACAATTTTTTTTCTAAATATTATTAAAAATAGTTTTCCATGTAATTCCAACTTAAGTGTGTGTTAACAAAGAAACTAGAATTTACCCTCCATATATGCTTTCAAATATTAATTTATTTAATATGTATAATCGTGATTATGTGATATGTTATTGACTGTATTGATGTGAAATTAATAATGAATATTATTTAAATTAATAGATATTACGGGCTCAAAAACTGTAAACTGTTATTTATTAAATTATAGACCTACCGTTAAGCGTAAATGAATTTTTGTCGATTGACACACTGCATATGCAGACGAATTGAGAACGTTCATCTTGAAGTTGGTTAATTAACTTATATGTTTATTTATTTCCAATCTATTCACAACTAATTTCATCCTAGATTTCAAGTAGCTTATTTTCAATCGCCAAATATTATTGTAAAATAAGTTTTTTTTTCATTTTCTGACAACGGTATGTGGTCACGGAAAATATATTGGCGCACTTCCTGATCCTCCACATGAGAATACAGTTTAAACTATTCAAATAAATGTGAACTTTCTCTCTTGTTAATTTTGAAGATGGTTAAGTATATAATATATTTGAAACATTTATATTTCTATATCCGGATTTCTTTACTAGCGTTGAATATTCGCATAAAGATGATTCCTATTTTAAGCCAAACATTTTATGTTTACTTAAGGATAGTTGTGGCATCTTTGATTTGTATTTTTTCTGATTTTTTTTGTGTTTAGTTATTACCATCGAAAACGGGGTATGATTTAGACCTTGAAAAGTTTGGACTATATATACATACTTTCAAGCAATTGCTAGAAAAATCAGAAGAAAAAATACAAACTTTTTGAGATAAATTTTCGCAAGTGACGATTGCAAATTTTAACTCATTATCTCATTCGGTGTAAAAATATAAATACTCTTGATTATTTTATTTTCCACCAATATGCTGGACAGTAATTTATTTGATATACGTCATTAAAACCACTTTTTACCGTCTAAAGCAGTACATTTTGGCAGATTTCTTCGTCAATAGCATTTAGATTTATTTCATTAAAGCTTTGATTTTTCGTTTATACAGGACTCCTAGGTCACGCTGATCAGTAAATATTTTATAAATATCCACCCAACGCTGAAAGAACATAGTATCCTATTTACATACTAATTTGGTAATTTCTAGAAGGAACTTCCTGCGACAATGAAACATGCTAACATTAACCAACTTAGCGAGGAACTACAGTTGTTGCCTCATTATCGAAGTGCATTTGTATCAATTTGCATTGAATTCTATTCAAGGTTTCTCAAATTGTAGAGTTTAACTAATTGTCTGTTGAGTATATCGCCAGTAAAGAACATTCAATTGTCATCAAGTGCTGATTAATTATACTTAGCAGGTGGCTACAAAAAACGCTAATTATCAATGTCAATGTGAATATTCAATCGACAAATATTTTAAAATTATTTGATGATCAGTTTTTACTTGATGAAAATTAAAAATTTTTTTACGATTGACAATTGTTTCACCAGGTTACTGGCTTCTTCAGAATACAACGTAAGTCTTAACGTAAGTAGCCAGTAACCTGGTGAAACAATTGTCAATAGTAAATAAATTTAAGTGAAAATTACATCAGTGTATTTATTTTATAATAATATTAAAATTATTTCACAAAAATCATTTTACATTGGATTAGTTTAATAAGATATTTGCATTTTGGTACAATAAACTAAGAGTCTATACTACTCGTTAATTTTCAAGGCAATTTTAATGAAATGGATGAAAATAATATAACAAATTCGATATACATGGACAAACCTGCAAAAAAATAGTCTTTCGGTTTGAAAAGTTTTATTCATGTTTCATTATATATATATATATATATATATATATATATATATATATATATATATATATATTTTTATATTTTATTGTGATTATTTATCATTATTGAAGTTTGTTATTAAGCATTACCATTGAAAACGAGGTCTGATTTGAACCTTACAACGTTTGGAGTATTTGAAATATATGTTGTGTTATTCCCAAAGAAGTCATAAAAAATAAAATCTGCATCTCATCGAAATTTAGTTGGAAATTGAAGGGAAATACCATGTTTGTTTTCACTAAATTTACACTAAGCTATTGAATCCTAAGTCTTGGTTAAATCCATAAATAAAATTGGTGTCGTTAGCTTGTCTTTTTAATTATGTGTTTCATATAGAACACCTTATAGTTGATCGGCTAGTTCTGGACAACATTGCTCTTCCCTTCTCTGCATACTTATTTCATCAAAGTTCTTAAAATGTAGCTTTGAAATGCAGACTTGTGTAAGTGAAATAAAAAAAAACTTATCGCTTGTACAATTTAACGGGGTAGAATAATGGCATTTTAACGAAAAAGAGAAAATGAGTTACGTTCCTCTACACTAATTATTTCAATAATTAATAAAGTTGTAAAAGTTACGTCTATATAAAACTTTTTTGGACAGCAGTAGAACAATGGGAAAATCTAAGTAGTGAGGAGATTTATATCCGTCAGTTATAACTGCTTATAATTTCGATTTTGTGCCGTGTCTGAATTTGCAAACATTTATTGAATTCGGAAAAGTTGCTTAGTTAGTAAAATGATTGAGGCTTGGTATTTAAATTAAATCATTTATAATTGCGTTCGATTTGAACTCTCGCGAAAAGTGTTTCAAAACTGCCCCTTGCGAATTATTAGGAACACATTAAAATCATTAATCTGATAACAATACAATTTCGCTGTAACATTTGATCTTGATATTAGTAATTCTTAGCTTGAATAATGTTTTAGTCTCTAGAGTAAAATTACGTTTAAAGTGTTCTCCTCAGCATCCGTGATATCCCTACAGTATTCTGTGGACATCATCAAACTCTCAACAGAATTTAAGATTTTGTAGCACCGTAAAATATGTAAAAGATTATAGCCATTGTACATTCTCTTCAGGTTTATGAAGCCGATATACTACGCAAATATTCATGAGGTATTTACGAAACTTTGTTGGAAATGGAGATCAATTCAGGAAAAGTTGGCATTGATAAGTAGACAAAAATTTTAGAACAAGCAAAACTATAAATCGTCGATATTAATTCTAAATAAATGCAGAGGAAAACTAATCTAAATTTGGATTTGAAATGATGTAATCGAGAACGACGTATTCGAGAAACAAATACGAGTATTATATCGGAAACGTCACAACACGAGCCGAGAATCTTGTAATGGAGTAATAGGATCTACCATAAATTCCTCTTGATTGGTTTGTAATTTTCATCAAAAGACAAATGACAAATATTGCAGGGAAGATCGGAGAGATCGTCGCAATTTCAACCCACATGAGGTATATTCGGTGTGAATAAAGTAAGCAGTTTTTGTTTGTTGTTCATGAGGTTCCGTATGAAATGCAATTTACAAATTAAATAATCCAAATGTTAAATGTAGATGTTAATTAGTGTTCCTCATATTGGAAAATTTATTAAATTATACAAAATTTATATTAACTGGTAATGTTATTTTTTTTAATTCGATAACAAACAGGTTGAATGTGCAGATATTCTGGAATAACCTGGATAGAAATAGCTAACCATTCAGGCTCAAAGATTTTGGAAAAACTGACTGCACTGATTATAACAGCTTTCGGTTAACGACTATATTCAAGTATCCTAGACAAATGTAATTTGAAAATTGGGTATAAATGATGGATGATATGACGGGAGTGGACACAAAAAGAAAAAAAAAAGAAATCCTGAAATAATTCTATTAACTAGAAATCGGTCAATCCACTTTTTGGTTTGTAAGAAGCTATAATGATGAATTATTAGATGTTTGTGAAAAAACAATCTAACAAAAGGCTTAGTGGAAGCATATCTTTCATCTGGCTTTAATGTTTGACCGAAGTTAATTACAGGTTTTATATTTTGTGATAAATAGCACACAATATAACAAACACGATTTATACACGAAAAATGAATGTAGAAACCTTAATGTACAGGCAGACTAATTGTAACTTATAATATTTTTAAATTCACCTAACATTTCGGTCCATAAAAAAATCTTCCACCTCCTAAATTTTTGGCCCAAAACTAAATTTTAATGTGTGTCTTAAAATAGAATGGGTTATTGAGAATGTGTTTAATTATTCAGAGCAACTACTAGAGCAACTACTAGGCATGGCCCCTACTACACTATGATTTTTAATTATTTAACTTATCTGTTTTTTAGAGGAGAAATTATTCACATGACCACTCAATCTAATTAATTGAAGTTTAATTGATTTTACAATAGTAATAAATTATTCTCTAAAAGATTAAGAATATTTTGGAATGTTATGCATTATGGAATCGACACTATTTATTTTGGAATGATCTTGCATGTTGTGGGGCCTAGTTTGGAGGATTGAGAGGTTTGTAGCCTGTATAAACATGTACAAAATTTACTGCATAACATATATATTATAATTTATATTTAAAAAAGAACCGACCTCACCTGACTGAAAATAAAAACCGTTTAGATACCGTGTGCAATCAATAATTATTTTCTGACATATATTCTTTTTTTATCTGACTTAAGGTACAATTCTATTGATTATTTTACCGTATTCCTATCCCTCCTTCTGTGTCTCTCTAATTCGTATTTTTTATATTATCCACATATTTTTTAACATTTTTATTTGTTCACCCTGTATTGCAACCACCCTATATATGTTTCGGTGTATTTATCGCCCAATATAAATTATTTCATTTTCTGAATCAACCACAACTTTAAATTCAACTCTACACGATCTATAATTTTACTTCGCCCAATATGCCAAGTATAAGCAACTACTTATATTCCGCACTATATAACATTTTTTAATCACCCTGTATAACTATAGTACCACTTTACCTTCCATTTCAATCATCCAGCAACTGCTTCTAACATTTTATGAACCCTCCGCCCTATAACTCGAATATCCTTTCTGCATATGCTTTTTTAACCATTTTTTAAGTATTTTTATCCACTCTGTATAACTATAGTTTTACTTCACTTCTATTTCAACTACCTTGTATACGCAACTACTTATGTCCCACCCAATACAACATTTTTTGAACCGCCCTGTATAACTTTCATTCTATTCACCTTCTATTTCAACCATCCTATATATCGTACTGCTTATGTACCACCCAATATCTCATTTATTTGTAATTTTTTTTTGAACCCACATATCTATCCGTAATTTTACTTCGCCCAATATTTCAACTGCGCACATTGCTTGCTGCTTGAATTTCGATGCACGCTTACACTTACCACCGTATAAAATATAGAAAACATTGCTCACCTAAAAAAAATCTTTTCGATATACTAATGGCATATTTTGTGCCATTTTACTCGACTGCAATGAAAGCGGTTACAAACACGATATACTTTCATGGCATATCCTGAGATTTAAGCTACTCGTAGATATTTATGATAAAATTTGACATTTACATTGATGTTTACCATGTTTTGCCAAATATTTTTACAATTTTCGGAAAAACGGTATGTTTTAGGTTGTAGATAATTATACGGAATCAAGCTGGAACATATCTATGTAGAATACAAGTTAAAATATTCTAATTGGTTGAGCTTATTTAGAGAAAACAGTGTAGATTCACTGAAATTTAATGTGATGTAGTAGTACCTTAAATACAGTTTTTTCTGATTTTCTCGAAAACCGCACATCTCTCCTTATCGAAAATTATATGGTACCTTTCTGTTATACTCCTCATTCCGTTGAAATCGTCAAATTTGTCCAAGACGTTCTTGAATAATCACTGAACATACATAAAAAAAAACATGCCGACGAATTGATAACCTCCTCCCTTTTGGAAGTTGGTTAAAAATAAACGACATACAGACACTAACTTGCCGAAGTAGTAATACCTGCCAAAAAAATTATTAGGGTTGATAAAATACTTATTATTTAAAACCGTATCTTTAAGAAAACCTCATGTAGCACCGATATATTTTTTGAAAAATGTACAACACAAATTGTAAGTAGCTATGGTGGTTGTTTAAGCACATATATCGAACTGTACGAATACTGTAAAGCAATAATTCACCTATGATTTGGACTTGGAAATTTGAGAGTATTTTTTTTTTCAATCAACATAAGAAATTACTTACAAGAAATAGTGTAATATCGCATCAAACGATGTACCTGTACCACATAAAATTGACCAATTACTATAAAGAAAGTTAGAAACACCTGGAATACTGAAAAAAATATTATACTATATTAAAATACAAAAGAATTAATAGATAATCATATAAAAGTGATATTTATCCATTTGAGTTGAAGGTGGGTGGCATGAGATTATTAACCAAATCGAACATATGTAGTATATAGGAAAAATTTGGAATAGGATCTCATTGACAAGATATAACTTCTTCAGTTTGATACAATACCTACATATCTTTTTGTGTAATCTTAGTTATCAGATGCACCATCAACGCATTTCATATTAGTTGTTTGCAACAGATTAATCTCCTCGTACACAATACATCACATAACTTGCTCAAGTTATGACAGGGCGTTTCGGGAATGATGTTGAATTCTTGATGCGAGACACCCAACAATAGTTCGTAGTCAATCAATGTGTCGACACATTAGCAAACGTCGAAGAGAGTTAAACTTATGTTTGGTTATGCAAACAGACATCGATATAATGAATAAACCAATGACCTAAGAAGTAGTTATACTAATAGTAAAATATAGTGTAGGTAGAACCTGACATTCGAGAAGTTATTGTTTACTTTATATTCGATTCAAATCATTAGGAGAATAATTTAAAACATTCACATTTAATTTGGGTGTCAGTGACTTCGTCTTTATTGTAGTAGAATTATTTTGAAAAATAATTTGCTAAATACTAATGCTAATAATTTTCAAAAGTAGAAGTCACAAACTCATTAATTAAATTATCTTAACCGAGGCTACAATATATAATTGGGAGGAGAATTATAAATGATCCAACAATGATGCCCAATATCGACACTTATCACGTTAAAAAAGAAGCCATGAGGAGTGGTAAGAAAATGTTTGATAAGTAGTACCATAAATAAAAAGAAACTACAAGTGGTGGTAACATTCTGACTCCGCAGGGGATTATATTGAATTTAAAAATCTGGTAAAAAATATATTTGCAAAAATATGAAATAATAAAGAAAAATAAGAGAATTATTGAAAATGTGTTTATCAAAGGCACTAATGTTAGTAATACCAAAGACATCTGTGATCTTTTTTACTTACCATTTGAAATCTGTATATTCATTTTGAAAACCCTGAAGCTGACATCAATGAACTTGAAATTGTTTAACAAGGTTTTAACAATAATTAAGTTCTGTTGCATATGACTTATATTTGTCTAATATTTTAGACCATCCAACGTTACCACAACAACTTAAAGATACCTTGTCACCTATTGAAGAAGAATGGCGTGATCGTGATGAGGTTCGTGAACAACTTGGTGTTTCTGAAAGACATGCCAATGCTCTTCAAAATGAATTTGAATACTAAAAAAATCTTAATACTGTTTCTGAAACTACATAGATTTGTCAAAACTATACCTATATATGTTGTTATACATTGTGAGTACATATGATCAACTTTGAGTATATCCCAACAGATACACTCGATTTATCTAGTTATTACAGCGGATTCTGATATGGTAGTGGAATAAATTGTCAATATCTTTAAAAATTTGTCCTCATATTACTGACTCTGGTGTACTAGGTGGCTTACATTTAGAGGCTTTAAATTCTAGTCATGTCCTTTATGACATAGTTGATAATTTACAAGGTGAAAAAAGCTTGTTTATTCAGATGTTAAATTTACTCTTCATAAACTCTCAACTGGATGCTTTAAGCGTGCAAAGAGAGTATTGGTGCTTAATCTGAAATCAACAATTTAGTTTATAAAGTTTATAAGAATGTATAGCGTTTACTCTGTTAGTGATCTTCGTGTCAGTTTTGAAAGTTATATTGAAATTTGAGAATTTGCGATGAGAAATACAAGGTAATTTGTAATATTGACTTTTTATCTCTAGAAACTCTTGTAATATCGAAGTTCACCTCCTATTTCCAAATAGCGGCCCAATTTTATCAGACTTGTAGAAAGACATAATTCTCTTAAACTAATATTCATTTTGTAAGACTAGTGCAATATAGGGATATAAACAGAAAAGAACTTCTTATCCCTTTTCAAAATAGATATATCCGGAATAATGCTGAGCATAATTTACAAAATCGTTTAAACCTAGAAATATTTAAGTAGTTGCGGTAATATTGTTAAGGAAATCTTTGATTATTTTGATATTCATTACGGTTTTTCTTGCAATAGATAATTAAATATGTAAATGGAGAACAAAGTGTAGTAAAATAATTACTGGTTGCCTATTCCGAAAATCTGCCTCACACATCTTCTGAAAGGTATGTCTAAAAGATGATCAACCAGTATTATTGTATTTATTTATTTATTTATTTATTTATTTATTTAACCAGTAAAATATTACATATGTATTACGTTACAATAGCAAACATAGTACAACAGTAATTCCTACAGAGGTATACTAATACCTGTGCGTAGGACACTGGAAGCTTACAATCTAACAGAAAATACTTACGGACTAATTGACACCATTTACCTACTATAATTAATTAATTTGTATATAATATATATACATATATATATATATATATATATATATATATATATATATATATATACACATAAAGACACATATATACATACATATATACACATACATACTCATAAATATATATATATATATATATATATATATATATATATATACATATATACACGCACGCATATATACTTAAGTTTACCCTTCAAAAATAATATGTTACAGCAATTTATATTTAGATAGTTTAGAATTATTTGATTACTTTTATGTTTTTTTTGGGGAATAACACCACAATAGAAATAAAACTACGTATATTGCAGGAATACCAAACGTTTCAAAGTCTATTCTGACTTCGTTGTCAATGGCTTTATATTTATTATTTATTTATTACAATATATATAAAGCCATTGACAACGAAGTCAGAATAGACTTTGAAACGTTTGGTATTCCTGCAATATACGTAGTTTTATTTCTATTGTGGTGTTATTCCCCAAAAAAACATAAAAGTAATCAAGAATATGCCACAAACAACGTTTAGAAGACAATTAGAATTATTTATTGTTAAATATTTTCAGATATCCAAACCTTGATTTTCTTTTTAATATATTTATTATTAACTATTGTTTTTAAGCCGTTTGGTAGTCGGTTAAATACTTTGATAGCCACTATGTAATTATTTTTATCGCTACTGCTTTTACATATTTGTGGTAAAAGAATGGTTTTATTCCTAGTTCTACTAGTAGACATTTCATATTGATTTTTAAGGTCCTTATAATAGTAGACAAATGCTTCTAATCGGAATAATTGGGTTAAATTTAGTGGGTTATGGTTTATTGCTAGAGTATTTTTGTTTATAATTTTTAATAATCTATTTTGTAGCTTTTGTAATAAATTCAAATTGTTAGAAAAAGCTCCTCCCCAAGCAATTATTCCATAGCTTATAATATTCTGAAAAAGGGCATAGTAAATTACCATTAGGGTTTTAGTTCCCATAAATTTAGTTAACTTGTAAAAGATAAACGAAAGATACTTTGTCTTATTTATTATATATTCAATGTGATTATTCCATTTTAAATTATAGTCGAATATGATCCCTAGGTATTTACAACTTTCAACTATAGTTAGTAACTTGTTTTTAATTTGAATTTCCAAAGTAGTCGGTACACTATTACAATTGTTTCCAAAAGTCATATATACAGTTTTGTCAATGTTTAGAGTAAGCTTATTTGCTTCTAGCCATAAGTTTATTTTAGTTAGGCTTTCATTCATTTTATTTTTAGCTTCATCCCCTGTATTTCCTCTAGTAATCACAGCTGTGTAATCCGCATATGATACATTCTTTCAAGAGATCATTAACATACAGAATAAATAGTAGAAGACCTAATATTGTACCTTGTGGGACACCTGTTCTGATTTCTTTATAATCACTTACTACGTTATTCATCTTAACTCTTTGTTGTCTGTTGGATAGATAACTACTTACTAATTTGTGAGCATTTCCTCTTATTCCATAACAATAAAGTTTACTTAGTAAGATCTCATGATTGACTGTATCAAAAGCCTTAGTCAAATCTAGAAAAGTGGTAATAATTGGTTTACTCTTGTCTAGGGACTTATAGATTATATTAGTTATTAAAGCTAGTGCATCTTTAGTTCCTTATCCTTTTATAAAACAAAATTGTTTTTTAGATAATATGTTACATTTTTTAAAAAAATTAAAAAAACTGTTGTATAAAAGTTTCTCAAAAATTTTTGCTACATTTGATATTACTGATATTGGTCTGTAATTTTTTACTTGACTTTTATCGTTGGCTTTAAAGATTGGAACTATTTCAGCCTTTTTTAAGTCATTTGGCCATACAGACAATTCAATACATAGATTAAAAATATATGTTGATGGGACAGCTATATATTTGGATATAGCTTTTAAGGCTCTGGAGTGTATATCATCAACTCCACCAGCTTTATCTTTTAAATTATTTATTATGGTTACAATTTCCTCCTTAGAAGTAGGATCTATAAAAATACTATTTTGATTCATATCTGGCATGTTAATTGTATTGTTAGGTGAGTTGTGTATCTTTCGACTTAAATTTATTCCAATTTCACAGAAATATTGATTCATATATTCAACGATACTATTTGAGTTATCTATTCTGATATTTCCATCATTAATTAAATAGTCTATTTTACAATTTTTTTTAGATTTTCTACCCAATTTTTCATTTATGATATTCCATAACTTTTTGTTGTTATTCGAGTTTTTCTCGATTGACTCTTTATCATATTTAACCTTGGCTTCAGCTATAACCTTATTCAATATTTTTTCATAGTTTTTATATTCTGCCTTTAGTTCTTCATTCTCTGGATCTAATTTCCAAATTTTATATAGTTGATCTTTAGTGGAACACGAGTTCATGATAGAATTTGTAATCCATGGTTTTCTAGGAATTCTTTTTGAACGGTTTACTTTGTTAGGCTTGTATTTAGACTTATTGATGCAGCTCTTAATTTCCTTTATTAGTAACTCAGTTGCTAGATTTGGATCGCATAGTAGGAATTTATTCCATTTTACTTTACTTGCAATATTTTTTTAATTTTTTGTAGTTAATATTATAAAATGAATTATCTATTTCTTTATTTATTTGTTCATTAATGGCAATAAAAAGAGGATAGTGGTCAGGGAACACAGTACTCAATCTAGTGGATTCAAAGTTAAGACTATTTGTTTTGATAAAAATATTATCAATACAAGATCCTCCTTTTTCGTTTTCAGATGGTCGGGTTACATCCTGAAAGCATGGGGAGTACCCTTTTTCCAACAAATTATTCAAATGTTCTTGGCTTACAGTATTTAACTCTAATAAATCAATATTGAAGTCTCCTATGATAAGATGATTTTTCGTATTTTGAAAGTCATTTAGAAATAATTTTAAATCTTGTATAAATTCAGATTTTGGTAGGTCATGCGACCTGTACATAGCTGATATCTCAAAACTGATTTTGTCCCCTATTTTAAGTTTGGAATGTAGAATACTCAATCTTCCACTTTTCCTAGTATATGTAGTCTCATTTAAATTTTCATTGATATATACTACAACACCATCAGCTTGATTTATTTGACTATTATTATAGAAGATTTTGAAACCTGGCAAGTGGTAATATTGATAGTATTCCAGATTCCATGTTTCAGTACATACTCTTATCATGGGTTTGTTTTTTAATCTTTCAATAAAGATTTGAAGTTTATCAAAATTTGAATTTAACCTTGTAATATTAACATATAGTATTAACTTATCATTTATATTTAAACCTTTATTCAAAGACGATAAGTCATTATATACAATTTCTTTTTGAAATAATACTAAATCTTCCTGTAGAATATCCAATTAATTATTTTGATTTAATTGAGCCTTACTGGTACTTACACGACTAGATGAGTTATTTAGAGACTTAAACAATTCATTTGAGCTGCTTCTTCTTCTTGATCCTGTTTGGGTTTTATTTACTGGACCAAGGTATCTCGGTATGTTTGGCTTCGTAGGATAGATAGTCCGTCAAATCAATACTTTTGTTAATTTTGTTTTTTAAATATTGACATGTACTGCTATCAGTAGTCACATGAGCAGTATCATACCTTTTATTATACTCTTTATTGTGATAAGTACAATTTATACACTGCTTTTCACTAATTTCACAGACTTTAGTTTTATGTTTTCCAGCACAATTTAGGCAACTTGTTGAGTTTTTGCATTTCACACCACTGTGACCAATTCTTCCACAATTATAGCATGGTCTTATGTTGATGATATCGTAAACTTTGCAGCTCTGATACCCAACAAAAATTTTTGAACCATTTTCTTTAATACTTTTATATATTTCAGATGGAACTTCTACTATAGCACATTGCCACCCATTTTTATTTGTATACATATGCAAAACTTTACATTTCTCTTGGTAATTAATAAAATTTCTTGAGTTTATGTCACACTCTAGTTTTTCTTGATCAAAATCTGCACTTTTATCTATACCCGTTATTTTCATTTTAGGTTTTAGTAATTTTTCTTTCTCAATTTTATATGTTTTTGATAATGTGTTCTGTAGTATCATTTCTACATTATTTGCACTATCCTCATCGTGGCAGTTGATGATTAGTTCACCACCTGTTGTTAAATGCATACTTTTAGTTCGAACATCTTTCTGTTTTATAAGATGTTGGCCAACAGATTCCTTGATGTTACTCTTATCACCTTTATCCTTTTTTTTTTTAATAACAATTTTTGGAATTCTCTTTATTTGTGTTTTGGGAAAATTACTTACGGCATCTGAGTAAGTTTTCCTACTCAGGCTAACGTTATTATTTTCTTTTGCTATCAAATAGTGCATTTTTGTCCATAAGTTCAATATTAAGTTGTCTTAATATTGTTATTTCCCTTTGTAGACTTTCCTTATCTGATATTTCGAGATCTATTTTCGTCTCATTGTCTATTTCTCTAAGAATTTCTTGTTTAATTTCTTCTCTCTTCTCATATTTAATTTGTGCAATAAGTAGTTTTGTTGGCTCATTCAGTACTATCTCCTTAGATTTAGAATTTATGTCTAAATGACTATGATCCGGACAAACTACTAATGTCGGACTTAGAAATATGGGATCACTTAATTGTTTAAAATCACGTAGGTGATAATTATTGTTACAAATAATACACACCACTGTTGTCACCGTTTGTTTTGGATGACACTTATATATAAATTTTTTCTCTTCCTTATCAGGTGGTTTTTTACTCCCCGCCATCTAATATTATTGTATATGAATCGACTCTTTCCGATTAATTTTCAAGCGATTCCATTTTTTTATGGTACCCAAAATAAAAGTTCTTTTCGTTTAGTTGTCCCAGCCCTACGTCGCGTTGTACCAGATGTCTTGCACGTGTCGAACCTCCGACCTGCCAGCCCTTTAACACTTGCAGATCCGTTTTATTTGCTTGGATTTAAAAATGTTAACTGTTTATTTTGTTCGTAACAAAACTAACGAACTAGTTGTAATTAATTAATTTCTTCCGATTTATGGGATACTTTAGTCTGATTTTTCACACAAACATTCACTTTTTGTTACTTTATTAATTTAACTGTTTCTGATCATCATCACTTTAGTTTAATTAGGATTATCACTAGATTTTTACGAGCGGTGTAAAAACGTGACCTTCCCGACCGACTGATATAATATATATATATATATATATATATATATATATATATATATATATATATATATATATATATAATTAGTGTTTATTTTTAAATTCTCTCGTTCATACAAATTTTCTTGTTTGTCAAAAAAATTAACAGTGACAATTTTCACTTTTGTACAAAAACGAGAATTTAAGAATACACCTCCTTCTAAAACACACAACGTTTGATAACGGCTCCAAATTTGGAGGTGAAACATCTCCAAAAACAGATAAGTATTACACAATATAGAAAACACTATTTACATACCGGAATACTGATTGAACATATTGTGGAGATCTATTTCTCTCAGAATACTTGTGGAGAAGAAGAAATACAAATATAGATCTGTTGCATATAAAAATCTAAGCAGAGATAACCCCATTGAACAGGCGAAATAATTGCCATGTTTAAAGATTCATTCAAGTTATCGACTACTACTTACTTATTCTTACCAAGCTTTACTTTTATATGCGTATGTTTTACCTAGTATAAATTCTTTAACATCTGCATATTTTACAATAAAATAGCGATTATGTCTTTGATTCTTCAAAACAAATGGACATTAACGTATTATGTTCTGAGATCGTTAAAGTATTTTGATTATTACAACGTTTAATTTCACATTACTTATATAGGAATTCTATAGAAATTAATTACCGTAATAAAAAAAGTAAATCAACGAGCAAAAAAGTTTTGCAAAACGTACTTCTAGTACACCAATCAATAAAGATTTTTAAGTGACATAAAATTCAACAGCAAACCGCATATGTTTTCACATAAGTAATAGTTAATAAGTCAGGACTGAAATAATTTTACCACCAAACTAGTAGAAATAAAATTTGAGCCTTAAAAAAATATGACGTATTTTCGTTGTTTGCTTGTAGTGTAAATGGTAATGAACTGTTCATAATGTTCTCAATAGAATAAATGTAGAGAATCAGAAAATCTTCAAAATGAGTGTTTGGAGAAATCGAAATAAATTGTGTGTTTTTAAAACAATCATAACTTGGTTGTATTAATAGCTGGAACTTTAATCTATTTCCTAGTGATACCTTATAATGTTAAAATTATTAACCACGATAGTTCGACAGCGATATGCAAAATATATTTAGAAAGCTCATAAAATACACTTCACTTCGTATATCTTCGATTTTTGTTATAGTGGCGTTAAATTTATTAATACTGCTCATGAATTTTGGCTTAAACGAACGACCTTTACTTCTCGGATGTCTTGACAATGGCAAATCCAGCTAGTGGAAAAAAGTAATTTCATTAATAACAGTAAACTGTAAAAAAAACAGGTAACCATGAACTTAATAAACTAATGGAAAAATAGACCAACATGGGCAGGTAATAGTTATGTAACTAAAAACCTAAAAAACTGCGTAGAAAAAAACATATAATAATATTATTTGCCATAATTTTCTTTCCATTTTCTAGATCCGTCCATATGCATTGACAGCTATTCTCAGTGCACCGCTGGCTGGCTGTATATTCGTACATTTAATGCCATATTTACTAGTATTTTGAATCAATTCTTCGGCATTAGAGCGAAAATCCAAGATAGACAAATTGAAGGGGAATATATGAATTTTCAAAATGTCTTCAGTATACCTCGATGAAACTAGTCTCGTCAATACCCTGTGATGTGCAAAATATTTCACTAAATTATATTTATATTCTAATTCTTCAAAAACTATTTATTCAATAGTATCCATCGTGAGCTCATATAAACTTAAATCATAAACTATCGTTACGACGATGATTAATATTCCAGTGTTAATTACCAGAAAGTTACACATTTTTCCAAAAAAATCCACTTTTCACCAGTTTTTCTGAGTTTACTCGAAAAAAAAGAGCTCCAATCAGGACGTATTGATAATCATTAAGAAGGATTTTGGATTCTGTACAACTTTTCTGCAGACGGCAGGATTCCTTCATTACTTTTTATTATATAAGCAAAAAACAAAAGATATTCGACTTTTTGCGGGTTTTTATTATTTAAATAAGTTACTTCTTATTATTCTCTATAAACTGTTACTGACGTGATGGTATAAGCAGGTAGCTGTTGAATTTTATGTCCGAAAACGAGTTCAATTATGCTCTATAAAATGGTGTATAAATTTTACGATTAAGGGTATAAAAAAACTACCGAGGTGTCATTCCTTTCGAAAGTTAGTAATCATATACGTAAGACAGACAATAATACTATGAGAACAATCGATAGTAACCGGGGTAGGGCATAAATGCGGCCGAGTAGTAGGAGCAGGACAGAAGTGTATAAACTAATGTGCGACTGACTCATTCCTTAGTCTAAGAGAAGTAGTGAGTTATAGATTGTGAATTTTTGGTGTGGAAATAAAAAAGTGTATTTTCGGTGAAAGAATTGTTTTTGAAACAACAGAAAATAACAACATTTTACACTGCTATTCAGTAGACATATCTGAGCAATAAGCATGTTTTTTTTTGTTTAAAATTCAATTTTCCTTAATGTACCTAAATTAACGCCTAATTTATTTCGCGGTCGTATTCGGTGACCCCCCAACATAAGGATACAATAAAATTAACTGCTGTTGCAGAACTCTAAATTATCATATTATATTTCTTCATTGTACTTATTTTACATCGTATGGTTTAAGCGCTACTCTCAAATTATTTATTTAACACAATGAAAAAAAAAAGTTCAGAAATACCAGAGCTTTTCCCGAAAGATAACGGCAAGCCGTACAGTAATAGTTTACATAAACAATATGCATTATTTATTTCAGATTCATTTACATTCGATATCCGTATATGTATGAGGTAACATGTCTAGTCACCTTGGTGTTGTTCACTTTACCGATATACATTTTTAATACCGTTAATAAATAACTTATTATAAAATAAATGTAAAGGTGAGCATGAATATGAGAGTGCAACCATTCTAACTCGCCTTTCTCGAATCGTGGAATAAAAAAGGATAATTGTTTAATTTCTTGAAGTAGGATAGCTAGTCTCCGAAAAACTATTAAAACAAAAAAATTGATTGGTCGTGGTTTGTTTTTTTAAGTGAATTGGGACATAAACTGGATGGGCGAAATATAACTGACATATTTGAATTTTCGACAAATGGAAGTAGTTTACCTATGATTAAAAATTTTCTAGCCATAAAGAAGAAATCCATAGTTATTTAATGAGATGATGAACGATTAAAGCTGCTTTTGTTATTTACATAAACCTATTTATTCAAAGCTGCCTCTGTTAAGAGTCCATACACAGATAAGTATTACACAATATACAATACATTACTTATATACAGGAATACTGGTTGATCATTTTATAGACATCTCTTTCGCTCAGAAAAACTGTGAGGAAGAATCTCTGTACAGACAGCCAGTAATCCGGGCAATTTTACGAAATTGCCTTACTACACTTTGTTCTACATATACAATTTTTAAATACTTATCTGTTACAGGAAAAAATTTGGAGGAGAGAAAACCCAATGAATAGACAAAATAATTATATATTATATTGAATACTCTTTTAGAGGTGGCATTATTTTTTGATAAGACGAGAATTCGCTGCTCATTTTTTGCTATTATTTTTTGCTCAAACCGATTTTCAGAAATCGAAAATACTGCCATCTTGATATTAGGGCTCTATCTACTATTAGTTTGGTAATTTTCTTGAAATTATTTGCTTAACAATAGTGTCAAAAAAATAAAAACAAACTATATCTTTATCAATTTAGTATATTGCAAGCTTGACCAGCTATATTACTTTTGATGGCTAGAACGTTATTACACTATATGTGCAGAGATACAAAAAAAAACTGAACGTGAAAATCGGTCGCAGGGTTAGATGGGATCAGTTATACTGTTCTGTTGCTAAATCAATGAAGCCATAAAAGCGTAAAAAAAGTTTTTGCAGTCCTAACAGTTAATAATATGCACAACAAGTCAGCAAAAACAAAAATAAACAGAAAATGGACTCAACAGTTAGATCGGTTGAAATATATTGTGTTAAACCTAATTTGACAAGGGCATATTATCCGTAGTAGACGCATATCCGAACCGATGTCACCGTTCAGCTGATTTTTGATTTTTGCTTATACACCAGTCAATAGAGATTTTTAAGTGACATAAAAATCAACAGCAAACCGCATAAGCCATCACGTAAATAATTGTTTATAGGTCACAACTGACATAATTTTAACAGCAAACTCATAGAAGTAAATTATTTCAGGCTTCTTAAAAAGCCCCAAAAATATGGGGTATTTTCGTTTTTGCTTATATGGTCAAAAGTAATGAGCTGTTCATAATATATATATATATATATATATATATATATATATATATATATATATATATTGGATTATTGTCATAGTGCCGTAAAGTTTATTAAAACTGCTTTCAAAATTTGGCTTAGACGACGGACCCTCCCATGTCTTAACAGTGACGGATCCAATCAGTGGAGAAAGTAATTTTATTAATAGTATAGGGAACTTAGTATTATTTTAATACCATTTTTGCAAAAAATTCCACAGGTGTTTGAATGGCTTCTCTTGAAGAAGGTTCACCGCGCAACACAAAAAAGTTTTGTTAACACATTTTTACTTCTTAGTTAATCATACTAGGTGTTTAAAATAGCAAAAACCCTAAATTTGGGCAATTTTTGTGACTTCTCAGCAACAGAGTAAGAATTTAAAGTATCAGAGGTAAATGTGTTGTATCCGCATTTTTAGAACCTACTAAATGAGATGTTTATCAATAGGATTGGTTAATTAATAAATGAGTTATTCGCGAAAAATGTGAAAAAATGCGCATTTTCAATCACTCGTAATTCTTATCCAAAAAATTAGAACTATAAAACTTGGCAAAAAGTTTCAATTGTCTACCGAAAATAACTGTTCAAAATTTCAACTTTACGGCTTTGAAGGTTTTTTCACAAATGTATTTTTTTTATCGAGGGCTCTTTATTTTTGGTCATGTTTACAACGCTCCCATTCTGCATCAAATTACTTGTTGATAAATCTGAATAGAACATGTTAATTATTAAATCTTTCTGTACAACTCATCATATATTAATATTATTTTGGGTTTGTTCTATTCTCTATAAATTTAATTTGAAATTCTGCATTTTGGTATTCAGCAAGGCAAAGGTATTAGTAGAAGGGGATCCTAATTTGCCCTCACGGTACAATAAAAATACGTAGATGTATTATACGTTGAGTTCATTAGGTATGGGCGTTACTGTAAGTGGCAGTGTAATAACAATAGAAAGAGAAAGACAAAATCAGGGTGGGCTTGCTATGTTTCTACCCTATAAATAGGAGGCGTCACCACTGACACTGACCAATCAGGAACGAGCCGCTTATTCTCTCTCTCTCTCTCTCTCTTTCTATTGCTATTACATGAATTTCGCTACTTCACGTGCTCTACGTATAATACCTCTATGTAAAAATAGCATGTCATCCAATTGACATGACGTTTAAAATGCTTTTTCCAAGCAAATTACGTTTATACGAGGGTAAATCAAACATAAACGGTAATTTTCCTGTTCTGCTTAAAATGCAGTTTCGAGCTAGATTATGTTGTTTGGAGTAAATGTTTTGGTTTATGGACACTGGGGAACCAGCCGGGTACGCGCGTATACTTGGCTTTGTCCTTAATACCTATTGTATGATGTGTGGTCAGTACAGAGTCAGCCATGACTAAGCTAGAGTTACATTCGTTTGTTGTGAAACAGATTATCATAAAGTTTTTAACCAGTAAAAGCGTTAAAGGCTCAGAACTCTCTCTCAGAATTGTGTGTATATCTGGGTGAGAAAATTTAAGGGTGTACCAGAATAATAACCATAATCGACGCACAAGGACAAGCCTTACAGCTGGCAATGCCAATAGTGTTCGACAGCTTATTGAACGTGAGCGCCTATTGGAGGAATTTCCTCAGAATTGGGTGCCAGCTATGGAAGTGTTCAACCAATTATCATTGATCAACTTAGTTTCAGAAAAAAAAGTGCTCGATGGGTTCTGAGGCTGTTGACTTTAAACTAAAGATCGTTGAAAGACGTCAAAATAGATTTAAGCAAGAAGGGAATGCCTTTTTGAAGCGCATTGTCTAAAGTAGCGAAAAAAGAATAAAATTCAAAACTCGCCTCTCATCTGGAAAAGTCCTAGCCACGATTTTGTTTGACCCTAAGGAAATTTACTGATTGATTTTCTACATGCCCAACGTACAGTGAATGTGGATTACTATAGCCAGTTGTTAAGGTTGGCAAAAGCCGCGTAATTGAAACATAAAAACAAGGAATACACTGCAAGAAATGGGCTGAGCAGCCCTCGACCACCCTCCTTATAGCCCTGACTTGCCTCTGAAAGAATCACCGACAGGAAAACGATTTGGAATATATGAAGAAGTTTAGTAGCACTTGTGCAGTTGGCTTGCAACTCGCCCTCGAACATTCTATGAACAGAGAATACTGAAACTCCCAACTCTCGGTGGAAAAAGTGTGTAGATTACGCAGGAGGGTATATTGAAAAATGCTAAATCAATCATTTGTGTATAATGTTGTTCAATAAATGTATGAAAAAATTTCCGTTGATATATGATGTTATTGTTTTGTTATCTTTAATTTACAGAGTTTTGAAACAACGTCGATCGCAGTGTCACAATTAATTTATTCGACAATTTAAAAAGGAACAAACCTTAGAAAGGAAATAATGAGTCAGAAAATAGAAAACCAAAGTCAACAATATAATTATGGCAAATCATTAATAGAAATGTATAGTTATGTACTATGAAGTTAGTTAACTAATCAATAAATTTAAAAAGCTTATAATGAAAATTATTCCTTAAAACACCATCTATAAAAATGGTCTGATGTCTTTTTTTTGTAAAATGATTAGAAAGTTATATCGAAAAATAGAACAAATAGAAATGTAATATTTCAATGAACAAATTACGATATGCCACAGTTTCTCGTCTCTGGGCTATCAGCAAACAGTTTGACAGTTGGCATGGCATTTGTATTAGGGAAATAATAAAAGCGAGTTGAAATGAATGTAAGTTCGAATGTAGTAGTAAAATGAGGGGAAGGTGCTTCTCCCTCCAGTATATTTTATTTAATTCCGAATAACAAAATGCAGGCTTTCAAACTGATTTTATATACAATAAAACAAAACTAAAAGAAAATTAATTCACGAGGGATTGTACTCAAAGAACTAATAATTAATATGTTCCTTTCAGATGGTTAAAATATTAATTTAGCTCAAAATAGGAGCATTGTAAATTTCACCTAAAATCAAAAGGACTGGAAAAAAAAATCAATTTGCAAAAAACCTTCTGAGCTGTAAATTTGAGATTCGCAGCAGTTATTTACCTCGTAGAAATGAAGGATTCTACCGCTGGCTGGCTGTCGCATATTCATACACTTAATGCAATGTTTACTATTATTTTAAACCAATTTCTCGGCATTATAGCAAAAAATCAAGACAAATTCAAGAGAAATTTATGAACTTTCAAAATATCTTTAGTATATTCCGGTCGGACTTGTCTCGTTAATACCGTGAGATGTGCAAAATTGTTTTCTAAATTATTTAAATTCCAATTGTTCAAAAACTACTTATTCAATAGTATTCATCGTGAGCCTCTATAAACTTAATATCATAAACTATCGTTTTGGCGATTACTAATATTCCAGTTTAGTTATAAATTTTTGAAAAAATTGATTGCACAAGCCGTTACTTTGTGATACTCGATCATATTCATAACGAAAGAAAACAGAATTTAACTTAGTTTTTATATCACTTTTTATTTTCACTTTACTGTGACTAGTTTCGGCAAGAGGCTGATGATTCATCAGTTCGCTCTTCTTTGATAATGGCATAGCCTCTTTCCAATCATCAGTTCGCTCTTGTTTGATAATAGCATATCCTCTTGCCGAAACTAGTCACAGTAAAGTGAAAATAAAAAGTGATATAAAAACTAAGTTAAATTCTATTTTCCTGTAGACGGCATTACGATTCCTTCATTACTTCTCATTATATAAACAAAAAACAAAAGAAATTCGTACTTTTATAGGTTTTTATTAGTAAAATAGTTTACATCTACGAGTTTGCTATTAAAATCTCGGCAAATAATTATCTATAAACTGTTAATGACGTGATGCTATAAGGGAATTGCTGTTGAATTTTATATCCGATAGTTTTAGTCCTTAAAAATTCTATACCTGTGTACATGTGAGAATATATCGAAAAAATGTAAACGTTCAGTCGTTTTTCAGTGTTTAATTTTTAACTCTTTGCGCATGGCTCTAATGGCTTAAAAAGTTAATGAAAAACATCCTTTATTTTTTTCTAGGCATTGTTAACCAGCAAAAAATTACCAAAAAATCTAGGAAAATTATCCATGCAATAGTAAATAATTTTCTCTTATCAAAGGAGCAAAAAGGTCAAACATATATATTCGAGGGTTACATCATTTTATTTATAAATAGACGAAGAGAAAACGGTTCGATACTATTTTCTTCTCTATCGTTGTACCGATTTTCTTTATTTTGTTTTGTTTAGTAGCTATTACCGACGTTCAGTGAAGAATGCTAAAATTAATTTATAATATTGGTTCACTTATTAAATAATAAAATAATTTAAAAAATAATTATTTACATCCATACTGTCCATGCCAAAAAGTGCCGCCAGATTGCTTGGAAAGAAAGTCACAGGATGGGTTGACACCAATGTGAAAGACAAACTAAATTAAATGTAGAACCAAAAGTTTTGGCACTTCGGTAAAGTTATCCTACATAGTCATGCTATTGAAATAGAACCGACCAAAAATTATAATACGTAATAATCACTGTTTATTGGGTGCTAGCAAGTTTGCAGTTTACAACTTTCATTGGTGTGTTTACTAAAATCAGAATTATGTTGCACCTGGTCAATTTATCATTCCGTGGACAATAGAAAAGACATCAAAGATTGGAGTTTTCTTTGAGTTGTTTGCCGTTCCTATTTTTAAAATTATTTATCTGTAAATTGTAAATGACAGAAACTTTTAGGTTACAAAGAAAAATCACCAGATACCGAACATGTTGCATAGACACTATTACATTTGAGATAATCTATAGGATATATTTATGTAAAAATAATCCTACAATAATATACATAAATACAAAATGAAATAAAAGGGATAGCAAAGGCCTGGCCTACTTTCCTAATTTCGCCTCAATACATAAATTTAATGAATAGGGTCGAATTTCGACCACTGGGCGACGGCTAGTTTTATTAATTTAGTTTATAAGAACAATGATATCGAGGTCAGATTGAGACTTTGAAAGGTTTGGGTTTCTTAAATATACAGCTTTTTATTCTCAAATCTAGTTCCAAAAAAGAACCGATTTTCGTTAGACTTTAGAGATTTGGGAAAAAAATGTATGTGACATTTATTTGACCTTTACAGATTTTTGCATGTAAAGGTTGTTTTAGTAAGCGGGCAAGAATTGAATGTTCAATATAGAAGGTTTGCTGTAGCAAATGCTTTAATATTTATTAATTTTCAATGTGTAGTGTTAGGAATTATGTATGAAACAAAATATATTGTAAACCACCTCCACGCTAATATATGCGTACTGATTCAACAAAATTAGTAAAAACATTGTTGCATAAGGCACTATTTCATTGATACAGCATCTACTTTTGGATTTCAATGCTTTGGTGCTCGCGAGCTTGGTATAAACCTCTGATTTCCGATACTGCCGAGCCAGGACTCCCAAGATGTTATATCACAAGACCGTGTTGCCAAACCGAGATATGACACGATTAGGAGCAAACTCGTGAACTCGTGCAAGATAGTTAATGTTTCACAAGCCCGATGACTTAAGGCAGCGTCTTTCTAAAAGCAGATGTCGTCAAAAGCTATTCGTTCCAATTGAGCTATTATAGCATGATAACGTTGTCAATTCCCCGCTGATGCATTACGTCCTTCATATTCAATGAAATACGGCAAATACTTTCTCCAGAAAATGCACACCACATAGTGACACGTTCTGGATGCATTGCTGTTTGGCGAATCTGTGGTGGATTTTCTAAGCTCGTAATGCGGCTGATTAACGAAGCCATCTAAACGAAATTGGGCCCCAGTACGGAAAATAATTTTGTTTGCAAAATCGGTATTCATTTCTGTTTGCTCAAGTATCCAGTTGTGAACTCTCTTAGCTTTGAATGGTCTGTTAACAAAAGGACGCGCTGAATAGTGGCTGTTGTAATGTTTAATTCTTGTGCACGATGAAGAATGCTTAACAATCAGGACACGTTGTTTTAGCGCCTAATACTCCATGTATGAGATCTTTTACAGTTAGCCTGACAAAATATTCAAAAAAGTGTGAGGGTGAGAAGCACAACAACTTTACCCCCTAAGATTTTTTTGATAGGTGTAGTAGTTCAGAACAGTAAGTACGACTTTTTTATGAATAACATTATTTACTTAAACCCAGCATGTTTTGCCTTTAAAACCCCAAAGGAATATTTTACTTATTATTTTTACGAATCCGCTAATATTTGATTCTCAATCTCACAATTATTTAAAATATTTTGCGTCATGTTAATATAAAACTTATTATTCACAAATAAATAATGGTGAAATGCCAACTATATTGCACACTTGAACGCAAGGTCAGTCGCACTTCTGATAACACATTCAGTTCTTTAAGGCCCACCACGCACTCTTTCAAACGTGAGATTCTAACGGTACTTTGTAGAAGGTCGATTCTGTAAAACTTTGTAGCATGCTGCCGATCAAGTGCTTCTTTAACGCCACGACCATATTCTCAAGACAAATTAGATTAATTTCGAAAAAAATATTTTCTTGTCTTGCCGCAGTGAGATCTGGAGAACTCGTTAGAAAGTTGGTGTTTTTGATGTTCTCCAGATCTTTAGTACCGCCAACGGTCTGCCTCCGTTTAATGGAACGATCTGGCATGCCGTTCTTTCTTTTGTTTTTCGTAGGTACAATCTTTCAATCTTTAGTTGGATAACGAGAATTCTCTACTTTGGAAATGTTGCTTTCGGTTTTTTTTTTTCAATTTCGTTAGACTGTCGGACCTCTTTAGTTTGTTTTCGACTTTGCTAAGGCTCTTGGAACGTTTTACTTTGTTCAAAGAAGCCGTACTCCTGTCGGGTTTGTTTAGGCATTCCGTCTCTTCAATTTGTTAGTACTCGAAATTAATGTTAATTTGTTGATATGTTTTACATTGTCAGGAATGTTTGCAGTTGCTGATGTATCCCCTTCTCTTTCCTTTTCTTTTCTTGTTCATTTTCTTCGTTTTTGTTCAACTTCGATGAGCTGTATTGATTCTTATGTAAGCTCGGGTTTCTAGCCTGTGGAATATTTTCTTTTCCAGCATATGACATTTATTTGCTCATAGGCTGTTTTTCCGATGATTCATCCACGAAGGGTATGTCGTAAGTAGTAAGCTATTACTAATGGTAGGGAATCTTCTTCTTTTAATTTCTCATCTATCTATCAACTTAGCAACTTAGTCAAGTAAGTGCTCAACAAAGAATCATCATTTTGGAGCTTATTAAATGACTACTAACTCTCATCGGTCAACTTTCGATCAGTCCTGTTATAACCTCGTGGCAAGCAATTCAAAAACCATGAAACATATAACCATCGTACATGATAGCTATAATTTATTTTTCATCAAAATGAAAGCAGTTTCAAATACAATCAATCAGAATTACTTTCTTGGATATATTAACATTTAATTTTGGAGATTTGTGTAGAAAATTTAATTGACATTTCTTCTGGCACTTACGGTTTTTTTCACATATTGTTTCCAATTTCTGACAAACCGGTATGTTTATAGAAAACTATATGAAATTGTCTAGGAATTTATCTTGATGCAATACAATTTTAAATATTCAGATGGACTGAGCTGTGAACGGCATTATATTCGTAACTGTTTTTCTGATTTTCGGGATTACACGGGTAATTTTAATCAAATTTTGTATATTTTATAGTGCTACCTTCATAGAGCTATTGTTAGAATTACTATTTTACAGAATGTTAAAAGTTTATGGCTTTCAAAAAAATACTGTTTGAAAATATATTTGAATTCCTCATAATGAGCCATTTCATCAAATGCATTGCATGATGCGTTTGAGAATATTTCTAAATTATTCATTTAATTTTATAATTTACCACACCGAAATTTATATTAGAATTGTATAGTCCCGGACATAAAACCCCTTATATCTGACTGAATCAATTTTGGTATAATTTTATTATCTCTTAAACAAATTAATTTAAAAATATTAAAATAGAGAATTTTGTTCCTCACAACGAGCCATTCTATTTGATATATGACCTGATAGTTTCCAGAAAATTATAATTTATAATTTGTCATTTTACATTTAATTTTATGATTTTCTTCCCAGAATTAATGTTACGGTTCTAGCTTTATTTTTCTTGTTAAGTCAAGTGAGTCCCCATGGTTCAAAATTTAGGTTCGACAGTTTCAGAGATGGGTGTGGGAAGGGTGGATTTTTGTAAAATTACTCCTCAGAAGTACCCCCCGAAATAAGAATTAATTGTTAATCTATGTACTAATATATAGTTGTCATCAAACTATGTACAATACAACTATCAATAGAGATTTTTAAGTAACATAAAATTCAATAGCAAATCGCATATACCATCACATAAATAATAGTTTATAAGTCGTAACTGACATAATTTTAGCAGCAAACTCGTAGAAGTAAATTATTTGAGCGTTAAAAACCCCAAATTTTTTTGAGTATTTTCCTTTTTTTTGCTTATAGTAATGATCTGTTCATAATGCCAGCAATAGAAAAATTGTAGAGTATCAGAAAATCTTCAAAATGGTATACTCCCTTCGATTGATCGCTGCATTTTTCATAAAGAAAAGCTGGGAAACCAATATAAAGTGAGGGATTTTAAAAAATGCATAACTTTGTTGTAATAACAGCTGGGACCTTAATCTTTCTCCTAATGATAGCTTATAACGTTGAAATTGCATAATTGCAATTTCAATAATTTGTAGAAATATTTTGCAGAACGTATCGTAATACCCTCGATAGTTCGATAGCGATGTGTAAAATACATTTTGAAAGCTCATAAAATGCACTTCAGTTTGTATATCTTGGATTTTTGTTATAGTGTCATCAAATATATTAATACTGCTTAAACAACTGACCCTTACCTCTACTACGATGTTTTGACAGTGGTGGATCCAGTCGGGGGAAAAAGTAATTTAATTGATATAAGTAAACTGTATACAGGTAACCATTAACTTAATACATCAATCGACAAATAGACCAATATGGGCAGATAATAGTTATCTAAATAAAAACCTAATAAACTGCTGAGAAAAATCATATAATAATAAAATTTACCATAATAATCATCTTGTACCCCCACCTCAACTAAATTCTATATTCTTCTATGTGCCTTGACAGCTATTGTCAGTGCACCGCTGGCTGGCTGTCGCATATTCCTACATTTAGTGCAATATTTACTATTATTTTAAACCAATTTCTCGGTATTATAGCGAAAATCCAAGATAGACAAATTGATGTGGAATGTATGAACTTTCAATATATCTTTAGTATATCCCTGTCGGACTAGTCTTTTTAATACGGTGGGATGTGCCAAATATCTCTGGAAAGTATTTAAATTCCATATCTTCAAAAACTATTTATCCAACGTGAGTCCATATAAACTTAACATCATAAACTATCATTTTGACAATTTATTTGTTAACAGAAATTTATAAATTATTACTCGGTAAAAAAATCCAATCAGGATGTATAAACACTGATTAAGAAGGATTTCGTATTCTCTACAACTTTTCTGTATACGGCATTACGATTCCTTTATTACTTTTCATTTTATAAGTATAAAAACAAAATAAATTCCTATTTCTGCGGGTTTTTATTATACCAATAGTTTACTTCTACGAGTTTCTTGTTAAAATCTTAGCAATTATTCTCTTTACACTCTTACTCATGTGATGGTATAAGCGAATTCTTTTGCATTTAATGTCTGAAAAGGAGTTCAAGTTTGCTCTATAAACTGGTGCACAGGTAGTAAATCTGAATTTTTTTCGTCCAGTAGTCTTTGACAGACGGACAGACTCCCAAGTGATTATATAACGGTTTCCGTTCATGGAATCTACGGAATCATAAATAGAACAACCTTCTAATGAATCAAAATGAAAACAGTTACAAACATCCTATATGTTCTGACTTAACTTGACACTTAAATTTGAAAATGGGTGTAGTTTTATTTGATACTTACTTCCCCCTTTATGGATTTTGCTTTTGTTTTACCGATTCTCAGAAAATATTATGTTTAACGCAAACTGGAAATCTACCTCAATATATTTCAATTTCAAATTGATTACGTTGTTTCAGAGTAATTAGTCACAATTCATTGAATGGTAGTCTTTTAATAACAGTTTTTCCGAACTCCTGGAAAACTATAAATTTCACGTTATATAAAATTAGACGGTATCTGTAGATTATCGAAACTAGTTAAACCATTTTGGAATAATCCATGAATAATCATATAAAAAAAGATCCCGTCAAATTTATAACTTCGATCAATAAACGATATGAAATTACAGGAAAACAGAGTTCTACCAAGATCATAATTTTCAAACCTTACCACAGAAGGCAAATATTATCAAGGTCATTCGTTTTCATGCGACGAAACTATCGGGAGAGTTCCGTTTTGTTTTCCTAGTGGCCAAAGTACGTAGTCCTCACAAGGATACGAGTTAACTTCATCACTGTCTACTCGAAGCATTCTGTTCCTCAATTCCTGTTCTCTCTCATTCATCTTGCCAGTAATTGGATAAAGTTTCTCTGTTAGGTAAAGTAAGTGATAGGCAAACACTTTAAAATAGCGTTCCTGATGAAAAGTGCTCTTTGACTGTTTGTGTTGGTTGTTAAGGACATATACGTAGATCTTTTAGTAGTATTCCGTTTGATGGAATATATTTGAACAGTTAACTTCGATATTACCACAAATAACAAAGTGAATCAGTATTTGACTAGACTAGGCTAATAAATAGCTCCTGAAAATCTTTTCTGTAAAGTTCTAAGGGCTCAAGAGTTGTTTAAACGTGAGTCCAAATTGTAGTATGACATTCAACATTCCTGGAATACAAGGAAATTATTATTGTAGAGTCTTATACGAGAGATAATTGTTTAATAGCTACTTCGTTGGCCAAAAGAAAATTGAGGTTTGATCGCAAACCGTAAATTAGGAATGCGGAAAATTCTTACTAAGAGATCTAGTTTTAAAGTCTGACAAATTCCTATAACAGTTCACAATATAGTGGGTGTACTTGTAACAGAAATTATGCTGAGTTCGATGCTGTGGTGGCTGCTTTAGTGGTTATGAAGTTAGTATCGATTGTGTATTTACAAAATTTCAACGTTCAGTATAGATTTATTTAGAATTCACAAGGTACACACAAGGAAAAATAGAATCTTGGTGTAAGTAATTTAGCTAAGTTGTCGACTGGCAAAACACCAAATCTAGTTCTTTTTGCGGTGAATTTAAAATTGTTATTGTAAGTAGTTTGAACTAATAGTAATATTGTAGTTAGGCATCCCTTTGCTGGAATACTCTCAATCCGTTAGGGTTGTTTCAAAGGAAACATACATAAGACGAAACGAAAAACAATAGAGGTAAAAGTATTTTCGGTCAAATTGAGAGCCAAAACTACGTCTAATGGCTTGAAATGTTTTACCCCAACAAAAAAAATAAATAAAGTGCGAAGTAGACGAAAAAAATTGTAGTTGACACATAATACAACCAAAGAAGAAATCGAGGGCCAAAGGAGGACACCAGATTGAGAACACCAATCTTACGTTAATCAAGAAGGCTAAAACAGGAGAAGCAACAGTGTATGATATTTCACAGAAATCAAGAAATCAATAATACTGGCGCTGCCGACCATTGACTTGTCCACGGCAAAATTAATTTTTTTTGCAGGAGTTAGGCACCTCCTACTTCAAGACAAAAAAATTATAGGATAGTAAAAACTCGAACTCAAAAAAGCAGGTCCACTAATTCATACGAGGAGAAAACGAATTCCGTCAATTTTGGTAAATATTTCCGAGAAAAAAAAACAAGGACATGAAGATTTTGAAAACGGGCGATTGTTATCTAAACAAACAATGTTTGAAATATGCTAAAATCACTAAAATACAAATAGTTGGGGTTTTCACAAACTAGGTTATCAGTGTTAGAATTTCTTTCTTCTAAGGTATCATATTTTGCCGCTATTGCCATTTTCAAAGTTTATTGGGTAATGGGCTGAGGTGTATATGTTGTGTGGTTTGTCGGGGACAATAACAAAGTTTACTTTAGTCTGTAATTTTACACGTATTGGTTTCGAGACATTGTGACTAATCGGCACTACTTTAATGTTACTGATTACTAGCAGCGGCGCATCCATATATATATATATATATATATATATATATATATATATATCACATGTTCAGTTTTATACGACGTTTTGAAATACAAAATATTCATAAGAGTAAAAAAATAGTATGGTCCTGCTTAATTAATTTTTTTGATTTGTTTTTCATGCGTGGTAAAGGTGTGTAATGAAATAAACTAAAACATCAGACAATTCAGGTTTCTTTTTGGAAATTATTAAAAATTGGTGAAATCAGGAAAATCAAAGTTTCTCGTTGATGAATTGTAAAAAGTAGATTACAGTTCAACCACAGGCTTATGAAAGTTGTAGGTAGAAAAAGTAAGGTAAGGTAAGGTAAGATCTAATGCTAGCGTCAAAGTTGTAAAATATTGTTTGGTTGCTGTTCAAATTGCAAAAATCATTGACCATTGTAACTGGATGATTAAGCAATTCAATGATGCCACTTTGTCGTTGTGTGCACATGATGCCACAGTAAATGCCATACCATGTATGGGTGTGTGTGTGGGAAAGTGAAGCGTTCCGTCCGATTCCAGTCGAGGGCCTCACAAGCGCCTAAATCCACCTCCACGTGGTCTCCCTGGACACCTAATGGAACGTAGTGTAGTGAACAGTAGTGTGGCTGAACGAGAAGGCTAATTGGGCGTCGAGGGTTGCCACCCACTTTGCCAAGTGTTGGCCCAAAAAGTAAAAAATACGTAGAATACGATAGCAACTGTTAAAAAAATAATCTTGATTTTTGGGGGTAGGTCAACCAAATTAAGGGTGATGTTAGTTTAGGTGCTGCATATTGCACTTTCATAATTTTATCTTGAATAGAAGTACGTTTTTCGCCCTGGCCCCAAGAGCCGAAATACAACCGTTTACACGAAGTTTCCTTGGTCTTTCATCGTCTTGAAGTGGTTGATATCACAACGTTTCAATAGCTGTGTATCTGCTATCGTCATCAGGTGAATTAGCGCTTGGGGGCATTCAACATAAATAGGCCAATTCAATGACCTTGAGATTGGAGATTTGAAAAATAGGTGTTGTCGTATATCACTTGAAAGCTCTTTTTACGGACTATACCGTCGTAATAAAATTTTCTATTGCAATTTCTGTACAAGTAATAATAAAAGAATATAAAAAAACGAATTTACATTACAATACAATTTCTCTAAAGCAAATGTTGAAAGTGTCTTCCATTGACTTCCATACAATAGTACAACACTGACTGAAAGCTGTCTCAGATCCGGTTCAGCATAGTCGGTGTTATCTGTCGACACTCCACTATAATTCGTTGACGTAGTTCATCCATCCATGTCCCCCAAAAAAAATCCAAAGGGTTCACATTAAGTGATCGGGCAGGCTATTCTATAGGATCTCTTCTTTCAATCCAGCGACCAGGGTATTCCAAATCGCGGTATTGACGAACTGGTGCGTCGTAGTGAGGAGGAGCTCCATCTTGTTGAAAATGCAATTACTCTTCATTTAGTACAGGATCATTTTCTAATTTTTCTATTATCAATGCATTAATTTCCTTTTCCAATATATTGTGATAAATTTCACCATTTAAATTACCGGGAATAAACAGGGGTCCAATTTGATGATTTCTCAAAATCCCTGCCTAAACGTTTAGTTTTACCGGATGTTGGCTATGAGCTTCTCGTAATAAATGAGGATTGGTATCGCTCCAAAATCTACAATTATATCGGTTAACCTCCCCATGAAGTGGAATAGTGCACTAATCCGAAAAGCAAACATTGTAGAAGAAATTTGGGTTTTCGATCATACGCTGGGTCATAATTTTGCAAAACTCTTGACTTCGATCCCAATCATCTCCATTCAATTCATGAAGTAATTTAATTTTGTACGGATGGATTTGTACTTATGCAAAATTCTAAAAAACGTTAGTTTTGCTAATACCGGAAGCTGCAGAGATTTGCTGGACAGACTGCGTGTTTGGTATAAGTTGGACGTGGCCCAATGTAGCCACAGCTACCCCTTCATCATTTACAATTCCAATGGGATCTCTTTTTTTATTCATTACTGAACCCGTCTCAACAAATTTTAAAATCAACTCCAATACGTATTTAGGACGAACGTTACGTTCTGGATGGTTTTGGTTAAAAACCAATGCAGCAGATCGAGTACAATTTTGATTTTGGTAATAAAGACTTACCAGCTCAACACGTTCTTGCAATGTGTATACTATAAACATCTTTTAAATTTTCAATAAATCAGTAAAGTAATAACTTGACAAATAAATGTACAATGCTTCAAATGATCGAATAAAGGTCAGAAAAAATAAACACACTTGCTGTAAATATCAGCAAAAAATAATGTGAAATAAATGAATGTTTACATTTAATGTTTTTTTTGTATTGTGTGCGGCAGTGAAAAATGATGGTTTAAGAGCGTACTATTCAAGAACTCCTTTTTAATAATTTTCCAACCAGTAAAAACTTTTAATTTAATAATCCGATTTTACTACAAGGTCCGTTAGGTTTTCTGTTACATGAACAAGAATTACAATAAAAAATTTTAATATGGTGGTATAGTTCGTAAAAAAGGCTTTCAAATGATATACGACAACACCTATTTTCCATATCTCAAATCTCAAGGTCATTGAATTGGCCTGTTTATGTTGAATGCGCGCAACCGCTAACTCAACTCAAAAAATTTCCCCTTCGGGACAAAAATCGACCTGTTTTTTCTTATTGCAATAGTTTTGAAAATAACCAAGAAATTCAAGATGGCTCGTTTGAGATGGTTCCAATTTGGTTAGCTTCAGTCTCAAGTCTCCACGTTGTGTTATATCCAGCCGATTTCTTTTTTTTTACCAGTAAATCATTTGCAACACTAAATCCACATACAGCTAAAAGTGAAGATGGAAATTGTACATTTGATTGAATTTGGGTATATGATTTCTGTTTCCTCAAAAAACCATGCCATCGCTCTTTTTATATTAAATAAATTTTTAACTGACTCATCATTTTGCATTCTGTGAATTCTTCTTGATACTGCATATTGATATATCATACAAATACACTAACATTGGCTGCATCATCCATGTTGGAAAATCAATTTGTTATTAATACGCTTTTATTAAGTCGATGTGTATGTATGTATGTATCTATCTATGTAACGGAAACTTTCAACGTAATTTTCACCAACATAAAAAAGTCCAATTTAGTTGAAAATTGACACAAGTGTCAAAGGCCGATGACAATACAATTCTATAAGTTGAATTTTCCCGATTGTTGTCTTTTTGTCACTGTTCTTTACTAAATACAAATTCTTCTATTAACTACTGCCATCTAGTTGGCAGTAGTAGAACTGCAATGAAATCGAAAGGTTAGCAAGCATGAAGTAAACTTTTAATTATAAATACATCGTTATGAGACTAAAAACTTAGAAAATAATTATAGTTAAAAAAACTTTAAAATACGCGTCAGTAGCAAACCGAACTAAAAAGCAGAAAATAATTTTTAATTATGAACAGTTTATACTACAGCAGTAAAAAGCGTGGGGTGCATTTCACTATATTTGCATAACTCTCCTCTTATAAATAGTTGCCACTAAAATAATTGTAAAATGTAATATTTCAAGCACCCCACGCTTTTTACTTCTGTAATATACACTGTCCATAGTTAAAAATTATTTTAAAGCATAAAATCATTCTTTTAAATCAGCCGATAGAATATTCGGATGATTGAAAATAACAAGTAAAGCGGTATCAGTTACTTCACATTTTTGGAGTCAATGAAACTGTTCAAAGTTTTAGTTGTTAATATGTTTCTGACATATCTCAGTAAGGGTAATGAAACCAAATATCTTCTCATCTGCATCAACTAGTTTTATTTGTTTCTTGAAGTTGCTTATTTAGTATATATATTTTTAAGATATCGGCTAAATAACTCACAAATGTTTTACCATCGATTGTTAACAGATACTTCATTTCAGGTTTGTCGCTTAAAAAATCACTAACAGTATCAAACAGTTCCATAAATCTTTTCAAGCAGTTCCCTTTAGATAGCCATCTTACTTCAGTATGAAGTAACAGTCTCACATGGTCTTCACTTTGTTCTTTAGAAAATAGCTTGAAGAGGCGCTCACATTTGGAACTAGCCTTAATAGCATTAACACATTTTATTACTGAATCTAGTACTTCATTTAGGACAGGCGAGATGTTTGTAGCTACCAAGTTTTCCCTACGAATAACACAAAGCACAAGAATCATTTCTGGATTCGCATCCGTCATCAATTTTAAGCAGCCATTATTCTTGCCCATTACATTAGGATCACCATTTCCAGCACAAGATGTTACATTTTTCATTGGTATATCATTGACATCTAAGTAGTTTTTTACCTTATTATATACATCTTTGGAAGTAGTGTTGCTTTCTAACTTTTACAGAACAACATTTCTTTAGCAAAATGTCCTTTATCAATATATCTTACGTAAGTTATCAATACTGCCTCACTGTCTCTCAAAGTTGATTCATCCATTTGCACTGAAAAATTGTGTTTTCAGGTTTTCAACAAGTACTTTCTCAATATCTTCACTCATTTCGTCCATTCTTCTGCTAACAGTATTGTTACTGAGTGACATACCTTTAACATCTTTGTCATGTTTTTTTAAGAAATGATGATATTGACGTTTTTATTAATTTCTCTCCAATAATATGATTTTTTACAGTTTTAGCGATGATTATTAGTTGAAGTATAAGCAGTTAATAGAGACTTTAATGTTGTTTTCTTTTCAAAATTTTTCTTTAAAGTTTTAAAGTAATTCAAATGTGATTATGATATGAGCATTATGTTTTGCCTTCAAATGCGCCTCAAGACGACCTTGTTTCATTGATTTGTTGGTCAAACATTGCTGACATAAAAGACAAAAAGGAATTCGCTCATCGTAGACACCAGGTATGAACCCAAATTTTAAATATTCCTCCGAATATTGACAAGTTTTTTCTTGCTTGCACCACTCATTTTACTATGGGCTATAAGAAACAACTATAAAATCAATTAAAAACTAAAATTAAAGTATGTGTTAAAATTTATTTAATGTGACATAGAGTAAAAGTAGGTATACTAAAAAATGCATATTTATATAAATGTGTATAACACTTTTACTACACTTCCACCGCAAAATAATTTTTCTTTTTATTTGACAAAATTTTCTGGGTTATTCCGCGAGATTTTAAAACTTCCGGGGTTTCCTGCGGAGTCTGCCCTCTGCCGCCGGGAAGTTTACTTGACGACGCCAAACATTCTGGTGATATTTTGGTTTCGTCAAGAGAAATTATACCAAATAATTATTTACCGCAATTATTTAAGAATTTGCTTTTTTCGTTAAATTTGGCACCAAAATCTAACACTGCATTTAAGGGGTTAAACTCGTGTCGAGTTCATTGTCGAATTGCCCTCCTTAACAATTGAATTGCCCCCCTTTTTATCAGACTTTATTAAGGATCTAGATTTTTTAAAATTTCATCAATTTATATTACAATTACAACAACAAAACCTGAATTTTGGTAATAGCTTCGATTTTTGGATTTACATCGCTTTACCACCCAAGACAACAAGTAAAAAATTTATAGATTTTCTTGTCATGGATAAAAATATTTAATTGTACTATTTAGGTTATAAGCACGACGGTATTCAAATTTTTTACATTCATGACTATTTTTTCTCCCAAATAGTCATATAAAACTTAGCATATGAAATACTAGTGTATAGATATTTCAATGCTTTATCGATATTATAACAAAAAAGTACAGCCCCATATTTAAAAAAAATAGTTGAAGATGGCCCAGGAGAAGCGAAACATAGCGGTAAAGATTTAATGAGCGCTGTTGGGTAAAGTTATATAGCAAAAAACTTCCCCCTTTACTATTTTTTGATATTCTTTAAAATAAAAGTAGTACGGACAAAAAACGCAACATGACATTTTTGGTTTTCTTTGTATAAGTTCAGAACGGCAAGAGATTTTTCTTTAAAATAGTGTATGCATCTGTTACCGTTTTTTAGTTATCTGTGTTATCCCTGCATATGTTAGACACTATATATATATATATATTTGTTTTTAAGTTTTCGCGGCACTAAATGTTTTAGGTGGTTTCCGGGAATTCATCTGCGTAGTTGATAACTGATCTCGAATTCGAATAACTAGAAGCGAAAGCAGAAGGCTACGAGAATTATGCGAACCGACCTGAAGAGGACAGATGTGACTCTGCCGAAACGTCGTCATTTTACCATCGATCCCGGCAGGGATCAGTTATCAACTACGCGGATGAATTCCCGGAAACCACCTAAAACACACACATATATATATATATATATATATATATATATATATATATATATATATATGAACTAAGCTAGGTTCCGGGTGAGAACCGCGTCTGAATTTATTGAATACTCGACGTTTCGACTCCTGCTTTGGAGCCATTATCAAGAGACAAAAGTGAAAAAGAGTTTCAGAGTCTAGATCGAACTCGGGGCCTCAATCTGCCTACTCCCCAAGAGTCACTAGGTAATTGAACAATTACCTAGTCACTAGGTAATTGTTCTTACCCAGAACACGAAAACAAAATGTATTTTAGGATCTTCATTTCGGATACAATTACATGGTGAACCGCCACACCACTCCAGTCTCGTGAGATAAATAGACAGTACACAAACAAATGGACTGACGATTAAACAGAACACTGAATTAGACCACCTTAGCCTATGAATTTGTTTGTGATCGCCTGGGTTTCTGAATTTTTCGGACACCATACAAATGTCGTGGTTTAGTATAAAGTGGAATGAGTGCTTTGCGTTCTTGTTCTGTAAATGCGTGTCTGTCGTTGCACACTAAACGGTATATTTTGTTTTCTACTGAACTGGTCGCATCTATGGTTAATTTAGTGTATTGTAATTGGTTTAATATATTTTGGCTTTAGACATTGTAACTAGTTTCACTTACATAATAAATATACTAAAATCAGTTAAACAACACTAAAACAAAACCAAGAACTTAAAACAAAGTCAAATACATAAAAATTCTGAAGAAAAGTTCTTCCAATTTGAAAGCAGCATGACCATCATATATGATCTTCGGAATGTTTTGTATTAACATATAAATCTAAAAACAGCAGATTTTCCTAGTGATATGATAATGAAATTGTCCGAAAAGAATAAACCTCAAACGTATATTTTGTTAATTCACTATGTAATACCACTGACAACGAGGTCAGATTAGAACTTTGAAATGTTTGAATTTTATTAATATAAAAGAATTTATTTATTTATTTACTTATTTATTTATAGCATTTATTGCCCAACAGATTTCACAATCCAATAACAGAGCAATATACAAATTCCCTATAATAGTATTCATATACATATCATTCCAAAACACAAAAAGTATAAAAGTTTAACAAAATAACAGTTACTATTAAAATCAAATATAAATAACAATAAAATTAATAATCATAAAATGAGAAAGGCTTAGAACTAAGTGAAAGTATGACGAGCTACATGTTGCATGTGATACAGAGAATCAGGAAAAATGTCACAAATATTTGATATTTTATTAAAGTTATGGCACACAGTATTTAATGGTGAATTCAAAAGTAAATTTGTGCGTGACTTGTAACAGTAAAAGGCTATGTTACTCCTCACTTGGTATTGTGGCACATAAAAATTCAAGAGAGCCAGTAAATCAGGGCAGTCAATCAGACAACGAACCAATTTATAAACTAACACTATGGATTTCACAACTCTTCTGAGCTACTCACAGTTGGTTGAAGCCATGTCTCAGTTAAGGCAATTATATCACATTCTGCATCACTTACATACGAATAAAATTCATCCAATTTGGTGTTTAAGCCCTTGACATTTTGGTAGATGCATAACAAGTCATCTGTGAAGTTGGGCAGTTCTAGTTTAAAGTTGTGATGAATGGAATACCTTTGGAATACTTAATTACAACATTTGTCCCCTTTGTTTTTCCTATCTAGAAGTTCTCCCTTGAAACTTGAAATCTTATCACGCTGCGAAGACGTCATATCCGGCTCGATATAAAATTTCAAACGCGCATTGAGAGTTTTCTTATTTTTCAGAATATTGATTGCATCAGAAATTTTATCAAAAACTATTTTAAGTGGACGAGCGCCATTTTTATTTGGCTTACCTACCCTAGTCCTGAACAATTGATGTGTTCGATGTGCTCGAGTTGTTTGAAGCTATGTCTGTAATGATTTTGACATCATGCAAATCTTTACCCTTTTCCGGTAAATTATAAATCATAATGTTAGATGCTCGTTTTTGTCGTTCATGGATTTCTTTCATAATATTATCTTCAGATTGTAAATTTATACTATTAGTCTCATTTTTGATAGTGTTTAAATTTGATTCAAGTTTATCAATTTTGGACAATAAAGTTGGAATTAGATTCACACCGGCCTGACAGTCTTCACAGTAAAAACGCAGTAGTCTCTTCCCTTTCAAATCCATCACTTTAAGTTCAGAAGCATTAAGGTTAGAGCACTCTCTATGCACAAGTCGGTTACAGCTATCGCACGCAATGACAGCAACATCTCCAATAATGTTCTTTTTACACTTAGCATACACCATAATTGCGATAAAAATAATTCAATGTCCTGCCACTGTTTGCCAAGTATTTACCGATAAATCACTATAGTTTTTGTCAGTGTACGTTGTTTTTGGTTTTTATTGCCGATTTACAGATAATGGTTAATTAATTAAGCTACAGAAATCATTCGATAACAATCGGACAACAACATACCTTAATTTCAGATGCCAAGAATGAATGATTTTTCCGATATCAATTTCATCAATAACTATCACTTATAACTTTAATAAAATTGGAAATTATCGGAGGAATGATACGAACAACCGCACATCGGTACTGTACGAACATATATTTTGTCTTAACTGTGGTGTTATTGCACTAAAAACTATATAAGAAAAATATAATTATTGTTTAGGGCAAAATGGAGGAGGTTCTCAATTCGGTTGTATTTTGTTTGTTTTAATAATATACTTTGTTATCTCAGTACTAAGTCAACTATGGATCGATTTCGATAGTACTTTTTGATTTGATAGAATAGACGGCCAGAATGGTTTCATGTTTTTTTAAGTTTTTAGTAATGACATGGAATGCTCCATTTTGCAGAAAATTGGAAAAATCTTTTCCATTTATTATAACATATGGCAGTATCCAAAGATTATAACAAGTTGCCTTATTCGGAACCCATATTGGAATTAATTGAAAATATACGATAATTAACTACTATGTCACTTTTATCAATAACTGCATACGAGTACCTATCATTAATGTAAAAACACAGTTTTGCACTTTAACACCAAACCTTTATTTTAAACTCTAAGTTGTCATCTTCAAGGAGTAAATCCAAACTTTTTTACTCCTTGAAGATGACAACTTAGAGTTGTTGAAACGGCGTTGAGTGTTTAAAATAAAGGTTTGGTGTTAGGGTGCAAAACTGTGTTTCTACATTTGTGACACACCAAAGGTTCCACAGCTTTTCCATTACCTATCATTAGTTTTTTTTTCAATATCGAAACTCGTTGTTATTTAGAATAAATTAAGTTTAAAAAAAAAAATTGCAAGTTGTCGATTTTTAGATGGATAAAAACTATACAGTTCGCATGTTGATTTGAGCCACACATTGAAGGTGATTTTGTGTGTCCTTATAATTTTATCACAGAAGTATCGCTAGCGTTATACAGGATGATTAAAAAAACGTTACGTGTAGCCCATAAGCAATTGCATATGCATATATAAATTAGTTGAAATATAAGGCGTTGTAGAATTATAACTATACGTTAATGGTTAAAAGTATGCTAGAAATTAGAAGTTTTATTGGATGGCCCTTAACCACTTGCACATAAAAACCGCTAGAAAAAATAATTATATCGGGTAACTCATAAGCAGTTGATTAATAACGGGTGGGCCATCTAACTTTTTTTTTGAAAATGCTATAAAAAAACTAGTGAATATTTTTCAATTTGGTTTTTTTTATTCGAAAGTACAATCCTTCCGGTTATTTATGGATAACAATTTCATTCACATGGCTTCCACGACTGGCCTCACAGTAGCTAATTCGACCGGTCCAATTTTTCAATACATTTTCAATTGTATGCGGCTGTATTTCTGCGATGCAAGCACGAATATTGTTTTTGAGCGCGTCAATTGTTTGTGGATTATCGGCATAACACTTGTCTTTAACAGCGCCCCACAAATAATAGTCCAGCGGTGTCAAATCGCAGCTTCTTAATGGCCAATTCACATCTCCAAAACGGCTAATTAAACGATTTTCAAATCGAGTGTGGCATAACTCAATTGATGGGCGCGATGTGTGGCACGTGGCACCATCCTGTTGAAACCAGATGCCGTCCATGTCCAATTCATCAATTTCCATGAAAAAAAAATCGTTCAACATGGCGCGGTAGCGTTCGCCATTCACAGTAACAGCTGTTCCTTCCTCATTTTCAAAGAAAAATGGGCCGATGATGCCGCCAGACCAAAATCCACACCAAACAGTTACTCTTTGGGAGTGCATTGGCTTCTCAACGACCACATTTGGATTTTGCGTTCCCCAAATTCGGCAATTTTGCTTGTTAACATATCCACCGAGGTGGAAATGAGCTTCGTCCGAAAAGATGATTTTGGCTTCAACTCCTGTACCAATTGAACTTTATACGGTGTCTTTATGCAAAATTCTCTCACTTTGGAAATAATTTTTGAGTATTTCCCAACGTTGTTCAAGCGTATATCCAACCATTTTCGTTCACGGGAGACTTCAAACTAATTTTCTGTCAAAACAGATCTGACATAAATGTTACCGTGTTGAAAATGACCGCTAGTTCAAAAAAAAGTTCGATGGCCCACCTTTATATGATAGATGAAAGATAGGGCTGAGTAGTAAAAATGTTATGCAGACTGGTTTAAAAAATGTTAAAAGTATGTTATACATGTAGGGTAGCCCCTTAGCAGTTAAAGTTACTGGAAGGTTGAAATATAGGGTGAAGTGGAATTATAGTTAAATAGGGTGGCCATTGACAGATTCGTATACAGGGTGGTTGACATAAATGCTGAACTAGAATTGTAATTAAACAGTCTGATTTAAAGCAAAAAACTATATTTAGTAGCCCATAAGCAGTTATACATTAGTTATACCGGGTGTTAAAAAAATTTAGGAAAAGAAATGATTTATTGGGTACCCCATATGGTGGTGCATTTATATGAAATATAGGGCGGAATATAATTAAAGTTTCAGCAGGTGGTTAAAAAATCTAGAAACAAAAAATGTTTATGGGCTGGCCCATCGGCAATCGCATACACAGAAAGCTTGGAATATAGAGTGTTATAGTTAAACAGGGTGGTTTAATTTTTTTTATAAAAAATAATCTAATCGTTGGTTCAAAAGCATATAGATTGGTTGAAATATATTATGAAGTGGCATTTTTATAAAAAGTGTGTCAATAAATGTTAGATAATTGAACTTAAACTGATTCATTTAGTCTAGTAATTGTTGGATTATTTGTTTATATGTACTCCTCTTTTTTACGAAACCTTGGAATTACAAGTGAAGTTCTGCAACCCAGATGTTAACATATTAATATTCAAAAAATACATTCTTCATGTCTTCAGAAAAAGATGTGCGTGGTCTAAAACCTAAAATAAAATTATCACATGTCACTTTTTGCAATTGTATACGAGGTCTCCCAACATACATGAAACAAAGTTAATAAGAATTGACAAATGCATACAATTTTGCCATTGTATCACTAAATAGCAATAAACTGGAAAATATATCTTTAACATAGCATATAAATAACTTTATTAATTAATAACAGAAATTGCTTCATTTATAGACCTGTTTACATGCTCATATAAAATATAAGCGTTCCTCAGCCCGGAAAGCTCACAGTTCACTCACACAAAAATTTAGGATAATCTGTATAATATAGTGTGTAACTTTTAATCTTCATTTTATTGGTCTGGAATTAGACACACCATAAATACGAAACCCTTCAGTTAGTTGAACGTTTAAACTTACATAGGTACGTGCGTTGGGCAATGATGAGAACATTAATTGGCCACTCGGTCCACGATATACGTGCGATTTGGTGAACTGTTGTTTGGAACAATAGCATCACAAAATTTGCTTTGTATAACATTATACTTGTTAATTGGAGCGTGTAACTTGATGATCTATTATATCCATTAGCTGTTAATTTACTCTCGTGCAATTCTGGTCTGCCCATACAATCGTCAAATCTTGGCAATTATATGTTTTATCAGCCAATCGCTCTGAATTTACACGTGGACTTTTATTCCCCCTCCCCCCCCCCCTAACACTTTAATAGCGATTAAAGCTAGATATAATTTTCTAACTTGTTACCTAAATATATTTTTTACTGACACGATTTTGATTATTAAAATTAATAGTTAGAGATATAAAAGGACTACATTACGACCTAATTTATTATAAAGAAAGATTCTTGAAACTGACTGCTTGTGCTACAAATCTGGTTTGCAATTATTTTGTCTATCAGGAAATTTAATTTTAATGATTTTTCGGAAACAACACATGACTGAATCTAGGTCTGACCTCGTTTACGATAGAATTACAATACAATAAAATGTAAATTTTAGGTTGAACATTTGACAGTTCTTAAAGAAAATGTCACAAATTATTTTTAGTAAACTACTAGGTAATTCAAGCTAAAGCTTTAACTTCTTTTGTTTTATTTATCTTGTCTACTAGGAAATTTATTTTTAAGGATTATTAGCCAATAAAACAAAACTATATTTAGTTCTGAACTCGTTTATAATAGAATTTTATTATGATAAAATGTAAATTTCAAGCTGAACGGTTGACAATCCTTAATCCCATCTCCGTTGGTATTCCTCAAAAAACTAGAAGATATCATAAATTACATTAAGTATACTATTACTTAATTCAAACTAAAGCTATAACGTCCAGGAAATTCAGAAAGCAAGTAAAAACATGAAAAACAAGAGACCCGTTGGCTCTGGAGGAATACTTCTAGAATTAGTCAAATATGCACTGACAGTATGCCATGAAATTGTCAAATATACGAGGGTGAATCAAATATGAACCGGACTTTTCTGTTTCTCGCCCTGTAGGTAATTCGAGTGGCGTGACGTCTCGATATATGTTAGGTAGGGATGTTTAGAAGAGGGGAGTTCGTCGGTTTGGTGAGGCGTAGTCGATGCGCTGTTAGTAGCATCATGTCAGAGCAAGAGGTGCATACGTCTGTTGCGCAACGTGTTGTTATCAAATTTTTAGTGCGGGAGGGCGTTAGACCGTCTGAAATTTTGCGTCGACTATCTGCACAGTTCGGCAATGAAACACTTTCAAGGACCCAAGTGTACGAATGGCACAAAAAGTTTTCAGATGGCCGAGAGACAGTGGAAAATGAGCCTCATGCACGCCGTCCCACGACAAGCATCAATGAGGCGAATATCTACGCAATTCGTGAGCTGATTAAAGGTGACCGCCATATTACAATTAATGCTGAGTATTACTGCGAACTACTCCAACAAGTGAAACTTGCCTATTGGCAAAGGCGGGTCTATCCGAAGTGTGATTCTGTTGCATGACAACGCTCGGCCACATACAGCTGCATTGACTCAAGGAAAATTGAACAAAATGCATTGGGAAACCCTTGAACACCCGCCTTACAGTCCTGATTTGTCGCCATGTGACTACCACATGTTTGGGCCACTTAAAAAAGAACTGGGAGGCCACCACTTTGAGGACAACGAAGGTGTAGAAATGTTTGTGCGCAATTGGTTATCGACACGATAAATGTTTATGGGCTGGCCCATCGGCAATCGCATACACAGAAAGCTTGGAATATAGAGTGTTATAGTTAAACAGGGTGGTTTAATTTTTTTTATAAAAAATAATCTAATCGTTGGTTCAAAAGCATATAGATTGGTTGAAATATATTATGAAGTGGCATTTTTATAAAAAGTGTGTCAATAAATGTTAGATAATTGAACTTAAACTGATTCATTTAGTCTAGTAATTGTTGGATTATTTGTTTATATGTACTCCTCTTTTCTACGAAACCTTGGAATTACAAGTGAAGTTCTGCAACCCAGATGTTAACATATTAATATTCAAAAAATACATTCTTCATGTCTTCAGAAAAAGATGTGCGTGGTCTAAAACCTAAAATAAAATTATCACATGTCACTTTTTGCAATTGTATACGAGGTCTCCCAACATACATGAAACAAAGTTAATAAGAATTGACAAATGCATACAATTTTGCCATTGTATCACTAAATAGCAATAAACTGGAAAATATATCTTTAACATAGCATATAAATAACTTTATTAATTAATAACAGAAATTGCTTCATTTATAGACCTGTTTACATGCTCATATAAAATATAAGCGTTCCTCAGCCCGGAGAGCTCACAGTTCACTCACACAAAAATTTAGGATAATCTGTATAATATAGTGTGTAACTTTTAATCTTCATTTTATTGGTCTGGAATTAGACACACCATAAATACGAAACCCTTCAGTTAGTTGAACGTTTAAACTTACATAGGTACGTGCGTTGGGCAATGATGAGAACATTAATTGGCCACTCGGTCCACGATATACGTGCGATTTGGTGAACTGTTGTTTGGAACAATAGCATCACAAAATTTGCTTTGTATAACATTATACTTGTTAATTGGAGCGTGTAACTTGATGATCTATTATATCGATTAGCTGTTAATTTACTCTCGTGCAATTCTGGTCTGCCCATACAATCGTCAAATCTTGGCAATTATATGTTTTATCAGCCAATCGCTCTGAATTTACACGTGGACTTTTATTCCCCCTCCCCCCCCCCTAACACTTTAATAGCGATTAAAGCTAGATATAATTTTCTAACTTGTTACCTAAATATATTTTTTACTGACACGATTTTGATTATTAAAATTAATAGTTAGAGATATAAAAGGACTACATTACGACCTAATTTATTATAAAGAAAGATTCTTGAAACTGACTGCTTGTGCTACAAATCTGGTTTGCAATTATTTTGTCTATCAGGAAATTTAATTTTAATGATTTTTCGGAAACAACACATGACTGAATCTAGGTCTGACCTCGTTTACGATAGAATTACAATACAATAAAATGTAAATTTTAGGTTGAACATTTGACAGTTCTTAAAGAAAATGTCACAAATTATTTTTAGTAAACTACTAGGTAATTCAAGCTAAAGCTTTAACTTCTTTTGTTTTATTTATCTTGTCTACTAGGAAATTTATTTTTAAGGATTATTAGCCAATAAAACAAAACTATATTTAGTTCTGAACTCGTTTATAATAGAATTTTATTATGATAAAATGTAAATTTCAAGCTGAACGGTTGACAATCCTTAATCCCATCTCCGTTGGTATTCCTCAAAAAACTAGAAGATATCATAAATTACATTAAGTATACTATTACTTAATTCAAACTAAAGCTATAACGTCCAGGAAATTCAGAAAGCAAGTAAAAACATGAAAAACAAGAGACCCGTTGGCTCTGGAGGAATACTTCTAGAATTAGTCAAATATGCACTGACAGTATGCCATGAAATTGTCAAATATACGAGGGTGAATCAAATATGAACCGGACTTTTCTGTTTCTCGCCCTGTAGGTAATTCGAGTGGCGTGACGTCTCGATATATGTTAGGTAGGGATGTTTAGAAGAGGGGAGTTCGTCGGTTTGGTGAGGCGTAGTCGATGCGCTGTTAGTAGCATCATGTCAGAGCAAGAGGTGCATACGTCTGTTGCGCAACGTGTTGTTATCAAATTTTTAGTGCGGGAGGGCGTTAGACCGTCTGAAATTTTGCGTCGACTATCTGCACAGTTCGGCAATGAAACACTTTCAAGGACCCAAGTGTACGAATGGCACAAAAAGTTTTCAGATGGCCGAGAGACAGTGGAAAATGAGCCTCATGCACGCCGTCCCACGACAAGCATCAATGAGGCGAATATCTACGCAATTCGTGAGCTGATTAAAGGTGACCGCCATATTACAATTAATGCTGAGTATTACTGCGAACTACTCCAACAAGTGAAACTTGCCTATTGGCAAAAGAGGCGGGTCTATCCGAAGTGTGATTCTGTTGCATGACAACGCTCGGCCACATACAGCTGCATTGACTCAAGGAAAATTGAACAAAATGCATTGGGAAACCCTTGAACACCCGCCTTACAGTCCTGATTTGTCGCCATGTGACTACCACATGTTTGGGCCACTTAAAAAAGAACTGGGAGGCCACCACTTTGAGGACAACGAAGGTGTAGAAATGTTTGTGCGCAATTGGTTATCGACACGATAAATGTTTATGGGCTGGCCCATCGGCAATCGCATACACAGAAAGCTTGGAATATAGAGTGTTATAGTTAAACAGGGTGGTTTAATTTTTTTTATAAAAAATAATCTAATCGTTGGTTCAAAAGCATATAGATTGGTTGAAATATATTATGAAGTGGCATTTTTATAAAAAGTGTGTCAATAAATGTTAGATAATTGAACTTAAACTGATTCATTTAGTCTAGTAATTGTTGGATTATTTGTTTATATGTACTCCTCTTTTTTACGAAACCTTGGAATTACAAGTGAAGTTCTGCAACCCAGATGTTAACATATTAATATTCAAAAAATACATTCTTCATGTCTTCAGAAAAAGATGTGCGTGGTCTAAAACCTAAAATAAAATTATCACATGTCACTTTTTGCAATTGTATACGAGGTCTCCCAACATACATGAAACAAAGTTAATAAGAATTGACAAATGCATACAATTTTGCCATTGTATCACTAAATAGCAATAAACTGGAAAATATATCTTTAACATAGCATATAAATAACTTTATTAATTAATAACAGAAATTGCTTCATTTATAGACCTGTTTACATGCTCATATAAAATATAAGCGTTCCTCAGCCCGGAAAGCTCACAGTTCACTCACACAAAAATTTAGGATAATCTGTATAATATAGTGTGTAACTTTTAATCTTCATTTTATTGGTCTGGAATTAGACACACCATAAATACGAAACCCTTCAGTTAGTTGAACGTTTAAACTTACATAGGTACGTGCGTTGGGCAATGATGAGAACATTAATTGGCCACTCGGTCCACGATATACGTGCGATTTGGTGAACTGTTGTTTGGAACAATAGCATCACAAAATTTGCTTTGTATAACATTATACTTGTTAATTGGAGCGTGTAACTTGATGATCTATTATATCGATTAGCTGTTAATTTACTCTCGTGCAGTTTTGGTCTGCCCATACAATTGTCAAATCTTGGCAATTATATGTTTTATCAACAAATCGCTCAAATTTACACGTGGACTTTTATTTTCCCCCCTAACACTTTAATAGCGATTAAAGCTAGACATAATTTTCTAACTTGTTACCTAAATATATTTTTTACTGACACGATTTTGATTATTAAAATTAATAGTTAGAGATATAAAAGGACTACATTACGACCTAACTTATTATAAAGAAAGATTCTTGAAACTGACTGCTTGTGCTACAAATCTGGTTTGCAATTATCTTGTCTATCAGGAAATTTAATTTTAATGATTTTTCGGAAACAACACATGACTGAATCTAGGTCTGACCTCGTTTACGATAGAATTACAATACAATAAAATGTAAATTTTAGGTTGAACATTTGACAGTTCTTAAAGAAAATGTCACAAATTATTTTTAGTAAACTACTAGGTAATTCAAGCTAAAGCTTTAACTTCTTTTGTTTTATTTATCTTGTCTACTAGGAAATTTATTTTTAAGGATTATTAGCCAATAAAACAAAACTATATTTAGTTCTGAACTCGTTTATAATAGAATTTTATTATGATAAAATGTAAATTTCAAGCTGAACGGTTGACAATCCTTAATCCCATCTCCGTTGGTATTCCTCAAAAAACTAGAAGATATCATAAATTACATTAAGTATACTATTACTTAATTCAAACTAAAGCTATAACGTCCAGGAAATTCAGAAAGCAAGTAAAAACATGAAAAACAAGAGACCCGTTGGCTCTGGAGGAATACTTCTAGAATTAGTCAAATATGCACTGACAGTATGCCATGAAATTGTCAAATATACGAGGGTGAATCAAATATGAACCGGACTTTTCTGTTTCTCGCCCTGTAGGTAATTCGAGTGGCGTGACGTCTCGATATATGTTAGGTAGGGATGTTTAGAAGAGGGGAGTTCGTCGGTTTGGTGAGGCGTAGTCGATGCGCTGTTAGTAGCATCATGTCAGAGCAAGAGGTGCATACGTCTGTTGCGCAACGTGTTGTTATCAAATTTTTAGTGCGGGAGGGCGTTAGACCGTCTGAAATTTTGCGTCGACTATCTGCACAGTTCGGCAATGAAACACTTTCAAGGACCCAAGTGTACGAATGGCACAAAAAGTTTTCAGATGGCCGAGAGACAGTGGAAAATGAGCCTCATGCACGCCGTCCCACGACAAGCATCAATGAGGCGAATATCTACGCAATTCGTGAGCTGATTAAAGGTGACCGCCATATTACAATTAATGCTGAGTATTACTGCGAACTACTCCAACAAGTGAAACTTGCCTATTGGCAAAAGAGGCGGGTCTATCCGAAGTGTGATTCTGTTGCATGACAACGCTCGGCCACATACAGCTGCATTGACTCAAGGAAAATTGAACAAAATGCATTGGGAAACCCTTGAACACCCGCCTTACAGTCCTGATTTGTCGCCATGTGACTACCACATGTTTGGGCCACTTAAAAAAGAACTGGGAGGCCACCACTTTGAGGACAACGAAGGTGTAGAAATGTTTGTGCGCAATTGGTTATCGACACGACCAGTTTCATTCTTTGAGAAAGGTATTAAAAAACTTCCGATTCGGTGCGAAAAATGTATACATAAGAGAGGAGACTATGTAGAAAAATAATATGTATTAAAATTTGTATTGATCGTACCAATTAAATTTTTAAAACAAAAGTCCGGTTCATATTTGATTCACCCTCGTATATTTAAAATGTCTTCAAAGTAAATGAAGTACCTTTCGAATGGCGACAAGAACTAAAATGTTTAATATAGAAGAAAGGGAAGCCGGAATGACTGTTGTAATTATAGAGCCATTACTGTGATACCTTCTATAGGTAGGCTGGTTAGAAGTATAATAATAAAAAGAACTGAAAGGGAGTCACCTGAAATTGAGGAACAAAGTGGATTTCTTCCAAGCCGATCTTGCGTAGACAATTTGTTCGGTCTAATAGAGAAAAACTATGTAAAAATCAAGAAATCCATGTAATATTCCTTGACTTAAAGAAGGCTTATGACTCCCTATCGCATAGAAAGATTTGTGAAATTTTTAATCAATAATAAATGCATCGCTGGTATTAAAAGTCTGTATAGGAAAAACCAAATATCCATGAAACCCAGAGGATCACTTTCAAAGCCCTTCAAACCCATTAAAGGCCTGAAGCAAGAGTGTTCACTATCCAAGCCCTATATACATGCATGACGCGCAAAAAAAATGATTTATATTAAATAAAACCACGTCGACTGACCTAAAATGAGAACCGTTTAGAAACCGTATGCCATTAATCGCTATTATGTGACATATATGCTTTTTTTATCTGATTTAAGGTACAATTCTATTCATTATTTTAGCGTATTCTTATCTCTCTCTCTCTCTCTCTCCGTCCCATTCTCTCTTTCTCCCTCTCCCTTTAATTTGTATTTTTTTCTATATTTTCCACATATTTTTAAACATTTTTATTTGTTTTATTAATTGGACCCTATATTGCAACCACCCTGTATATGTTTATGTGTATTGGTCACCCAATACAAATTATTTGTTTATAATTTTCTGAATGACCTTGTACAACTATAATTCAACCCTACACTATGATGCAACAGCCCTGTATAAGTATTAATATTCCCGACATTATTGACTGTTTCTATTTTTCTACTGTTTAAATCACTCTGTATACCCATAATTTTACTTCTCCCCATATGTCAACTATAAGCAACTACTTCCACACTGTAGAACATGTTCCACTCGATCTTATATTTCAAATATCATCTAAATGCAACTGCTTCTAACATTTGTTAAACCCCTCGCGCTATAACTCAAATATCCTTACTGCATATACTTATTTAACAAGTTTTTTAACGATTTTTGATCCACTTTGTATAACTATAGTTTTACTTCACTCTCATTTCAACCACCTTGTATACGCAACTACTTATATGCCACCCAATATAACATGTTTTGAACCACCCTCTATAACTTTATTTCTATTCCACCTTATATTTTCAACCATTCTATATATGCTTATGTATCACTCAATGTCACATTTATTTGTAAGACTTTTTGAACCCACCTTGATAACTGTAATTTTGCTTCGCCCTATATTTCAATTGCGCACACTGCTTGCTGCTCGAATTTCAATGCACACACACACCTACCACCGTATACCGTATAGAAAAGATCGCTTACATAACAATTTTTCTTTTCGATACACTAATGCAATATTTGGTGCCATTTCACTCTGTACCATATATTTCATGGCATATCTTGACATTTAAGCTAGATATTTAGATGAAAATTTGAAATTTACATTGATGTTTACCGTTTTAACACATATTTTTCCGGTTTTTAGAAAAACGGTATGTTTTACGTTATAGAAAATTATTATACAATACAATTTAAGATATTCAAATTGATAGGGCCGTTTTATAGAAAACAGGGTAGATTCATTGAAATTCACTGAAGTATAGTCCCTTAATTACTGTTTTTTCTGATCTTCTGGCAAACCGTATACCTCACGTTATAGAAAATTATATGTTAGCTATCTGTAATATTCCTTAATACAAAAAAAATGCGAAAACGGACAGAAAGGTTACAGCCTTGGAATTTAGTACTTTTTTGAGACGTTACTTCATGCGTGTCAATCTTGATTTTTATTTTATTTCTGACTTTTTACATTTTGTTTCCATTGGGAGTAGTGCTTCGGATTTATATGTATAGTCCATTCGAGTGAGATATCCTTCATCCAGTCCCGGATTACATTTATTGCTAAATTTGCTCTCTATATTTTAAGGCATTCCTCACGTCAGAAGCTAATAGATCGGCCCACCGAGATCTACTTTGTCATACTGTTCTTTAATATAGTCAATGGCCTTTACAGTAGAGTTTGCCTTTGCAAAACCAAATTGCGTGTTTGACATTCCCCCATTTTCGTATATCTATATATTTTAATTATGAATTCGTGTACTTTTCCCTGTATCTCGAAGAGATATATTGGTCTGTAAGACGTTGGGTCCTCCCTTGTTTTTTGTTCTTATTAATATTAAATTAGTTAATTTCCAAGTATAAGGGAATAATTGTTTCTCTATGAAATCCTTGTGTATCTCTGTGAACTTATCCATTTTATCCCTGATTGCTCGAGTTATCCTTTATACAAATTTACAGAGTAACTTTAGAAGTGTTACACCCAGATGGAATAAATTTATATACTTTGCCCTGTGGGTCGTAGAGACATATTGATCTTAAAACGATTTGTCCTCATTTGTTTTTTATTGTTCCTGGATATTAATATTAAGTTAACTGTTTTCTAAGTATTAAGGAATATTTGTTTTTTTATTGTATCGTTGTATATATCTGTGAACTTATCCTAGTTGTCCCCGATTCCTCGAGTTACCCTTTATACAAATTTACAAAATGACTTTAGTTTTACGCCCAGAAAGAATAAATTTTTGTCATTGATTTTTTGGCAACAGAACAAAACTTTATTTTTTTATAACAGTTCACTAGTACAGATATTTTTAGTAATTGTCGCCCCGTCTACAGTTATTAAGGGTAACATCAATATTATCTTGTGTAGCCGCCGTGTTAATTATATTGCAATGAGGGTAATGCAGGGGTTGTGTGTGAACAGAAGCAGGTAAAGAAGACCAAGAGGTATTATAGGGCATCAAGATAGACGCCTTTGAGAACCGTTCTGACACTGAGCGTGAAATCGCTGACCAATAATTTGAAGAAATAATTTGGTCAAGTGCGAGTTGGACTCGCATACTAAGGGTTCCGTACCACCTCCAAGATTCGCAGTATTTAGTTTTTTAATTTGGCCCCCAAAAATTAACATTAGAGTTTTATTTTACTAATAAACTTTCAGGGAAGCCTTTTATAATCTACTGTCTGAATTTTGAGGCTCTATAGATTGGAACATTAAGGGCAAAATAGGTCAAGTTTTAAATTATAAATTATTAAATCTGGTATTGAAATTATTTAAAAATACAAATAAACTATATTTTTCAAAATTTAAATAGTATAGTTTCTAAAATGGGAATTAAGTCGATGTTTAATATCTTTGCTAATATCTTTTAAACAAATGATTTAAAAATATGATATATTTGTAATTCACATAATGAGCCTTTTATTTGATATACTACATGATGCGTTTGAAAATTGAATTTTTATTTTCCATTTAATCGTATAATTTGTCCCTAAAATTACTATGGAGGTTTTCTAATAATTATTCTTATAGATTTCAAGTGAGCTCCCTAATTATTTTCAGAATTTTAGGTAGTATGGTGAGTATGGTAAAGTGAGAAATGAGAATTTTTTATATCTTTATGTTAATATCTTGTAAACAGTTAATTTTAAAAATATGAAAAATATATATTTGTATTCCTCATAATGAGCCCCTTCATTTGATATACTGCATAACACGTTAAAAAGATATTTTTTATTTTCCGTTTATTTCTATAATTTGGGCCCCAATATTAATATTAAAGATTTTTTCGTATTTTTCCTGTAAATAAAAATATTAGGTCTTATAGTTTGGGGAATAAAGGGGAGAATGGGTAATTTTTTTAATAATTTTTTAATATACATTAAAATATTTATTTAAAAAAAACAAAAAATATATAGTCGTAATGAGCCCTGTGAATTGATATATTACATGATACGTTAGAAACAAGTTTGCCCCCCAAAATGAATATTAGGAGTTTCTCCTTATTTTTCCAGTAAAGTTCAGGTGAGGCGCTATACCTCTATTTTTTTTTCAAAATTTTACAACTTATGGTTTCGGAGATAAGGAGGGTGGGATGGGTAAATTTTTTTAATATTTTTGTTAATATCTTTTAATTAATTTAATTTAAAAATATGAAAAAAAAAACATATTTGTTTTCGTCATAATGAGCCCTTTCATTTGATATATTAGATGCATTGATTGATTTGATGCATTAGAAACAATTTAAATTTTATATTTTCCATTTAATTCTGTAATTTGTCCCCCAAAATTAAAAGTAGAGGTTTCCTTTTATTTTTCCAGTAAACTACAGGTCAGACTCTATACTTGCATTTTTTTCAAAACTTTACCTTTGATAGTTTCGGAGATAAGGGGGGGGGGAATGGGTAAATTTTGGTATATTTTCGTTAATATCTTTTGAATTAATTTTTTTTAAATATGAAAAAAATATATTTGTATTCCTCAGAATGAGACCTTTCATTTGATGTATTACATGATGCGTTTTCTTGTAAAGTTCGAGCAACGTTCTATATTACCTATTTTTTTCAAAATTTTAGTTTCAGTAGTTTCGAAGACAGGGGGGTGGACGGTCGAATTTTTTAGTTTTTCCCCCTAGAAGTACCTCTAAAATCAAAATTTATTTTTTTGCAATATGTATTCCTGATCGGGTCACCAAACTATACCTTCATACCAAATTTCAACCTCTTCCATCCAGTAGTTTAGGAGAAAATTGCTGTGATGTGACGGAGGCAGAAATCGTGAGTGATATTATAAGGGTATGCGTATATTGTATATACGGAACCCTAAAAAGTAGAACTGTTGCTTCAAATACACTATATTGTCGTATACGAGTCTTTGGAGTTTTTTCATATCGTCCAAGGCAAGTGCTTTCTTTAACTGTGGACCACTGTCCACAACCTTTGATCTATTGCAGAAAACGACAACAAAGGGAGACAAATTGGTATAACGCCGTTTTTAGGCACGAATGACGACTTTGTCTAGGTATGCATGATGACCTTAGATGTAATAATTGCTTTTGCTTTTGCGAAGTATGTACATAGGTAGGTCTCTTGGAATAATGGTTTGGGGATATTACTTAAGGCTCATAGCTTCTCATTAATCGGGGCAGTATAACAACTACGTGTTTGGTTGTTAATGGCATTCAAACCACTTTAGTGACTTATCTAGATGGCCATCCACATTTCCTCTTACAGTTACAACCCAACTCCCCTTGTTGCTTGTCGAACTATGAATTTTCTCCAAGAAATAGGCGTTAATGTTTTTGCCGATTTACCCATTCACCGGACTTATATCCCACCTAACATATGTAGGACATGATAAGGAATAGACTCTACGAATTTGCTTGGAGATAAGTACTACTAGCAGACATCTCAATTTGTCGATGCCTAGAAGTGTAAAAAATGTACTGTCACGGTGTCGCCATTATGAATTACTTTTCGGATAATCCGATAATAATTTTTTTTGCAAATATTATGGTTTTATTATTGATGTATGACTACAACATTGCCGTCTAATCAAGTTCAATATATAATTCCTTCTGGGTGATATAATTCTAATGTCACTGAGTACATCTAAGCCTTCATAAATACTAGACATTTAACTACTGGTAGTTCTTATTAAGTTAGCAGCGCTAACTACCAACTTTTTTAAAAAATGTTGCAGTTTTTGTTTCAGTCCAGTCGTCGATGAGAGAAAACAGCAATGGTTTAGACATTCGTAGATCTCGCCAGTTAATCCACGGTTTGTTGTGCCGAGTGAGTAACAAACAAATCCAAACATAATGTCAATATCAAAATGGTCTCACAAATGTACATGAAGCAAACTGAAACACCTCGAGAAATTATGGTGAGGCATAATTTTTCGCCAAGATAAAAAATAACTTCTTATTCATCCTCCTTACAAACCCAAATCTGAACCAAGCGGCTATTTCTATTTCTTGCATATGAAAAAGTGCCTGGATAGACAACAATTTGAAAACAGTGATAAACTCAAGACTGGTGTTATTAACTAGTTCAGTTCTCAGGGGTAGACTAACTGCAGAAGTGTTATACAAAGTTCTAATTCCCAAAATAAAAATTTCATTAATCGGTTTGTTGAAATTAACCAAAACAGTATTATTTTAAACACTGCGTCAGTTTCTTTACAAACAAGAAGTTTTTGTGACTCCAAAACCAACACAAATGAATTTAATCCAAATTCAAATCAAAGACATAACAGAATAAGCAAAAGGGAAGAAAAAACATCTAAATTCTATGAACAGAATGCCCGCAGATAGAGAAAAATGGTCCCAGTAAGAAAGTGATTAGTAGGACAACCAAGAAAAAATATATTAAAAATAATATAAAAAAAACAGACAAAGAAAGAAAGAATAAACAAAATAAAGCATTATAAAAGGTTTTAAGTAATAAGGACGGCTTTGACAGTTTCGTATTAATATTACCTAATAAAAATCTAATTTATGGGATTTTTTAAATTAATAGACAAGATCAATTTGATACTCTATGGTTATATAATATAGTTATGTTTTACAATAAACATTAATTACGGCACAACCTACACGCATTTACTAATAAATAAAGTAAAATCCAGAGCGTTCAATCTGATTAGAGGATTTAGCGAAATTTCAAACTAATTATCAATAAGCAAAATGAACATGAAATGTAATTTTCATTTATGAATAAAATATGTTGTTAAAATGTATGATGTGTACAATATGTGAAAGGTTATGTTATAACCATGTGTTCCACGATATTAATTTTACAAAATTAACGCGTGATTAGCTAAAAAAATAAGCTTTAAAATGGAAACCTGCATATTCCCAGTTAAAAATGGCATTCGTTATTAAAGACAAGTTAAAACATAAACTATTATTACAGTATGTATCCGATTCTTCTAATTCCTTAATGATTTAAAGTTTTTATATGGTTTTTAAATTTTAATATAATTTTTAATCTTTCAATATTTTCTTTTTGAAAATTCATGATGCAAAGTTGCTTGACAGAAGAAATATGAATTCGAATTCTAATTCAACATATCTAAGCCAGTTAACTCAGTAATTCAATGCACTTTTTTGAATTAAGATTAAGGTAATAAAAAATCTGAAAAAAAGAGAATCGATCGTACTCCACACTCTTTTTGATTCGTGTAACTAGATCAGTTATTTGCTTTTAAAAAGTTCAACGTTTTAGTTGCATTTTCTTTTTTTTTAATTGGCTTGCATCAAGGCATTTTGATTTTATGGAAAATTCCTAGATATATAATGAGTGGTTCATATTAAAGTTGCAATGTTTAAATGGAACAACCTGCATTTCTTACAAATTTGGACCCCTCAGTCAATTTTAGTATGACCGTATGTGGCATGAACGGTACTTAAAACGCCACATACTATTTTTTAAAAGTATGTCCAATTCTTAAGTATTAGAGTTGTTATAGACTCTGTGGGTTTTAATTACAACATTTTTGCACTCACTACGAGCCTCTTTATTTAACGAAAACAATTTGCAATACTAGCTTATTAATCAACCTCGATGCCTTAATAGTAATCTCTGCCCGGGCCCCTTACTGTCCTCTTCTTACAGCTTCATGTCCTTCGAGATGCTTCTCTATCTGTTCTGGTTCGAACTATCGAACCGCATTTTCTGAAATCCCTTTCTTGTTACTCTTGTTTATTTAATGGTTTTTATCGTTTAGATTTTTTATTTAGGTTTCTTATTTTGGCAGTGTAAACCCAAATGTTATAACACTATTACTAAAATACTTTTAATCCAACGATATCTATATCTGTCTCTAACACTTTCACATCTTCATTCAGAAGTAAAGTAGCCATTGGGAAAAAACAGTAAAATTCTGTCACCTTAAGTTCACTTAGACAATTATTTTATTTGTTCTATACAATATTTTTGGTTCTCACTGTTAAGAATGGTGAATTTTACTCAAAATGAAATGATCGATATTGTTTTCATTTTTGGTGAACGATTTAAAAATCCATTTTTGGCAAATCAAGCATACAAGTTAAGATACTGTGAACGAATGCAATATTCTGGCTTCTATAGTTGATAATCCCATGTGAATACCTGACTTGAAAAGGATGTCGCCATTAGTAGAGACTCTATCATGAATACCATCTTACTCTATTATGAATACCATATTGATCAAGTGCTATACCGCTAAGAGTTTCAAGAGGTAAACATTCAAAATGGAATTAAAATTTGCAACAGTTTTAGTTTACTACCTCAAATCTGCAGTTTTCTTTACTATAGAGAACACTAATGCCATCTTTTAATACATTTATTATATCAATTTTGAGAACACATTTTTAAATTAGAAGTTTTGCTTGCTTTACAAATCACTGATAAAAAATTGTTACAAGTTTAATGTTACAAATAAACATTAAATAAATAATAAACAGAAACATATGTGAGTTAAAAAAAAACAAGAAGCTGAAGATGCCTAGAACCTAGAAATTGAAAATGTGACAGAAAGTCATAGACATGTTCCCATCCTCGATTTCGATTTCGATACCTAATTAATTATAGTTTTGATTTTTTAAATTGATTAAATAAAGAAAAGATGATAAAAAAGATATTTCTTTTATATTTTGTCAGTGAAATTAACATTTTTGGAATCTAATAAAATTTGAAAAAGTAGCATTCCTATGTAGAAATAATCTTCTCAAAGTCGACTAACTAGTTCACAAAATCATCCAACAACTAACCAACTATTATTAACTTTAAAAACTGCAGGTTTATTTAAATTTACAGTTTTCTGCAGTTTTTTACTGTGCACCACAGGTAGGCCAGGCAACATTGGACAACTCGTCACCGTGACTATGTTGTGACTACATGTCTTAACAATGTGTCAAAGCCCGATGGGAAGGGATGGGCAAATAAGCTGGCCAGGGCTATCGCAGGACATAACCTTGCTTGATTTTGTTTTCTGTGGCGGTACATTAAACAAGCACCACTAAGCAACCTGCATGGAAATCGACTAATATACCTTTTTTTCTCAAAACCACTTACCAATTTGCTTATTTATTTAACTTGTATTCTATTAAGTAAAATCCAGAGGTGATCTTATAGATTTTTCTATGATATGCACCACATAGTTTTTCGGAAAATCGCGAAAAAGCCAATATAACAAAAACACCATCGAATCCCGGCCTAATACAAAATTACGAGACAAGCTTTAAACTGCTATTCGGTGCGATCATACAGAGGGTGATAAAAGCAATAGTAGGTAATAATAATTAATTGAACTAAGCATATTTTTGGCTTATTATCTCAACACGTACCAAGTTCATTCTGTTTCTATAACTGTTTCCTGCCATTCAAACGAAAATTTATCATTCTGTGATGACAGGTTTTCGGTGTTACCTTTTCCGGGTCTGTTAAGGTTATACACAAGAAAAGAATGAAGTCTACCTGAGTTCAAAATACAAGTAAAATGCCGAAAAGAAAATGTTAAAAAAATAAACTCTTCAAAAAAGAACTGAAAAGTTCATTCAAAATAAAGCATGTTATTAAAATTGGAAAATAATAATTAACAAAACATAACATTATAAAATAAATAACTCATTCACCGGTATTAGGTACCTACGCACAAAGTTAAGAATGTAAACAATTAAAGGTGCTCATTCTGTACAAATTAATCACCTACTTAACTAGCATTTTGTTGAAGTCGGTGCTTAATAAAATTATTAATAACTGCGGGTGCAGATGTAACATTTTATGTCTTATATTTTAGAAACACTAAGTTCAGTTCATCATTTCATTGCATATTTTGTTGTATTTAAAGACTGTAATCGATTGAAAAATTTATCTCCGTACCTCTTGTTTATGATTTTTGTGATAAATATGTTTCAGAAGCAAAGAGAGAATTGCGTCTCATAAATCATTTAATACATCATTTCGGCGATTACGTCGTGTAAAGCACCGGTGCTCTATCACCTTTACCGCCCATGAAATAAATGTAGCAGCTGAAAAATAATAGCAGCTTGCCCCTTTTCAGATGCATTTGCAAATCATGCAATTGGACAGAACACAAGTGAAACGTGAAAATAAAGCGAGATGTGCTAATGGATGTAGCGTCTGTGTATAAAGAAAAATAGTAGACGATTTATTGATGGCAGAAACAGTAGGAGTAGCATCTCAATCGAAACCGTTACGTTATGAGGGATAAATAATAATAAAAAGAATCTGTTAGAAATTCTAAAATGTGAAAACTACAAAACGGATTTGCAGGGTATACTACATAATTAGGTTTTCCTGCTTTGCTCATCGAACGGTTTAATTTTATTTATACTGTTCTCTTCTGGAGTTATGTGGAGATAAGTGTTTGAGAGATTATATTTACATTTTTTTTTGTCATTCTATTCAGCTCTCCTCTACAATTATTTCACGGTGTAGCCTCCTTTACCTATTCGTTGTTAGATATTTGAAACCAGGTTAAGCCAGCTATTTGATATCAGGGTCATACTATATTAAGAGGTTTCCTTGATTCTTTTGGTACCTCTACGATACCACTGAATAATTCTTCAATTTTCTGACAGACTGATAAATGTGCACAATTTTTAATTTACTCTTTCATAGTCATCGATATTGTAAGTTAATCTGGAATAGTAGTTGCGTAGCTACTGAAATTCATAATATGAGTAGTAACAGTTTTCACCTATAATAAATGCTAAGTGCTGTCAGTGACATTCGAAAATATTTAAAGCCAAATTAATTTTATATTTATGCTATGATTTTATAGTAACTAGGATAAAAATAATTTGGTCAAGTGCGAGTTGGACTCGCATACTTAGGGTTCCGTACCACCTTCAAGATTCGTTTCAGACAAGCAGGGAATGAGTGCATTTTCTTATACTTACCCTTATATCTTTTAAAGAAAGCGTTTTAAATTTATAAAAAATATATACTTTGATTTTCCAAACATAGACTTTTTATTTTATCTGCTTTAGGGTTCGCTTGATTTGTATCACAATACATTTGTATTTAATTTTCTAATTTGGCCTCCAAAAAGTAACATTGGAGTTTTATTTTACTAATAAACTTTCAGGAATGCCTTTTATAATCTACTGTCTGAGTTTTGAGGCTCTGTAGATTGGAAGAAAAACGGCAAAATAGGTCAAAGTTTAAATTATAAATTATTAAATCTGTTATTCAAATTATTTAAAAATATAAATAAAATATATTTTTCAAATTTTAAATAGTGTAGTTTCTAAAGTGGGAATTAAGTCGATGTTTAATATTTCTAATATCATTTATACAAATGATCAAATTGAATCTTTATTTTCCATTTAATTGTATAATTTGTCCCTAAAATTACTATGGGGGTTTTCTAGTAATATATTTTCCGTTTGGCCTTCAAATAATAGAATTAGGTATTTTTTTTCATATTTTTCCTATAAACAAAAAAAATGAGGTCTTAGAGTTTGGGGAATAACGGGGAGAATGGGTAATTTTTTTAAAACATTTTTTTAATATATCTTAAAATATTCATTTTAAAAAAATTGAAAAAATATATTTGTACCTATTCGTCATAATGAGCCCTGGGATTTGATATATTACATGACCCGTTAGAAACAATTACAATTTTTTATTTTCCATTTAATTCTATAATTTGCCCCCCAAAATGAATATTAGGGGTTTCTTCTTATTTTTTTAGTAAAGTTCAGGTGAGGGGCTATACTTCCAGTTTTTCAAAATTTTTCAGCTTATGGTATCGGAGATAAGGGGGGGAATGGGTAAAATTTTTTATATTTTTGTTAATATCTTTTAATTAATTTATTTTATAAATATGGAAAAAATATATTTGTTTTCTTCATTATGAGCCCTTTTATTTGATATATAACATGCTGGGTTAGAAACAATTTTAATTTTATATTTTCCAGTTAATTCTATAATTTGCCCCTCCAAAATAAATATTAGGGGTTTCTCCTTAATTTTCCAAAAAAGTTCAAGTGAGGGGCTATACCTCCATTTTTTTTCAAAATTTTCCAGCTTATGGTTTTGGAGATAGGGGGAATGGGTAAATTTTTTTATATTTTTGTTAATATCTTTTAATTTATTTATTTTAAAAATATGAAAAAAATATATTCGTTTTCGTCATAATGAGTCCTTTCATTTGATATATAACATGATGGGTTAGAAACAATTTTAATTTTATATTTTCCATTTAATTTTATAATTTGCCCCCCAAAATAAATATTAGGGGTTTCTGCTTAATTTTCCAGTAAAGTTCAGTTGAGGGGCCATACCTCCATTTTTTTTCAAAATTTTTCAGCTTATGGTTTCGGAGATAAGGGGGGGGGAATGGGTAAATTTTTTTATATTTTTGTTAATATATTTTAATTAATTTATTTTAAAAATATGAAAAAAATTTATTTGTTTTCGTCGTAATGAGCCCTTTCATTTGATATATAACAATTTTAATTTAGAAACAATTTTAATTTTATATTTTCCATTTAATTCTGTAATTTGCCCCCCAAAATTAAAAGTAGGGGTTTCTCCTTATTTTTCCAGTAAACTTCAGGTCAGACCCTATATTTTTATTTGGTTTCAAAACTTTACGTTTTATAGTTTCGGAGATAAGGGGGGGAATGGGTAAATTTTGGTATATTTTCGTTAATATCTTTTTAAATAATTTTTTTTAAATATGAAAAAAATATATTTGTGTTCCTCAGAATGAGACCTTTCATTTGATATATTACATGATGTGTTTGAAATTTTTTTTATTTTTAAATTTTTATTTAATTCTATAATTTCCCCCCCCCCCAAAATTAATATTAATGGTTTCTCCTTAATTTTCCTGTGAAGTTCAGGTGAGGGGCTATACCTCCATTTTGTTTCAAAATTTTCCAGCTTATGGTTTTGGAGATAAGGGGGGGGAATGGGTAATTTTTTAAATATTTTTGTTAATATCTTTTAATTAATTGATTTTAAAAATTTGAAAAAATTATATTTGTTTTCGTCATAATGAGCCCTCTCATTTGGTATATAACATGATGGGTTAGAAACAATTTTAATTTTATATTTTCCATTTAATTCTGTAATTGGCCCCCCAAAATTAAAAGTAGAAGTTTCTCCTTATTTTTCCAGTAAACTTCAGGTCAGAACCTATAAATCTATTTTGTTTCAAAACTTTACGTTTTATAATTTCGGAGATAAGGGGGGGATGGGTAAATTTTGGTATATTTTCGTTAATATCTTTTTAAATAATTTTTTTAATATGAAAAAAATATATTTGTGTTCCTCAGAATGAGACCTTTCATTTGATATATTACATGATGCGTTTGAAAATTTTTTTATTTTTAAATTTTTATTTAATTCTATAATTTGCCCTCCAAAATTAATATTAATGGTTTCTCCTTAATTTTCCTGTAAAGTTCGGGCAACGCTCTATATTTCGTATTTTTGTCAAAATTTTAGGCTGAGTAGTTTCGGAGATCAGGGGGGGAACCGTCGATTTTTTTAGTTTTTCCCCCCAGAAGTACCCCTAAAATCAATTTTTTTTCTTTTACGATATGTACTCCTGATCGGGTCACCAAACTATCCATTGATATCAAATTTCAAAATCTTCCGTCCAGTAGTTTAGGAGAAAATGGCTGTGATGTGACAGAGGCAGAAATCCTGAGTGATATTATAAGGGTATCCGTATATTGTATATACGGAACCCTAAAAACTGTGATTCAATTATGACTTAACAGTAGCATATGTAAATGATTCATGTAATCTAACAAAATACAATTAAATTAATATATTCAATAAATAAATTCTAGCATTCTGCTTACAATAACATCGCCTTAGACTTAGTTTTCAAAATTCCATTTAGATTCTTGCTTCAACATTTTGATTATACTATAACCATAATTAAAAATTGATGCCAATGCAATAAAACTTCAAGAAGTTAGTCTCAAGTATATACTTTTTGCTGATTCACAGTATCTAAAAGTTGGTTTTGGTTGTCTGGTTGCATCCAGATACATCCAAACCTATCAGATTTAGAGACAAATATGGGTACTAAGTACTGAAAAATTAAACCTGTCTATTGAACAAGGCGTATTTTCAACCGACTTCAAAAAAGGAGGAGGTTTTCAAATCGGTTGTATGTTGTTTTTTTTTGACTTTGTTACCTCAGTACTCCGTCAACTATGAACCGATTTGGATCATTATCTTTTCATGTTCTCTTTTCATTTGATAGAATACGCTTCCAGATTGGTCCCATATTATTTTAAAAAAATTTCAATGACATGGTATGGTCCATTTTGCAAAAAACAGAAAAATCTTCTAACCGATTTCTTAATATATCATAATATATGGTGAATGAGCTGGTATCAAAAGATTTTCGTTTTGCTATTCGAAATCTAGGATAAAATTAATTTAAAATAGAATGAAATTTCATCATCAATGGCTTGGAGTCCATTTTGCAAAAAATTGGAAAATCTTGTAACCAACTTCTAAATATATCATAATGTATGCTGAATGCGCTGGTATAAAAACATTTTAGTTATTATTATTGGGATTATAGGATGAAATTCATTGAAAATAGATTGGGACTTCATCAAAATATTTCCAGAAGAATCTTTTCAATTTGCTTGCATATATATATATATATATATATATATATATATATATATATATATATGTTTTAGGTGGTTTCCGGGAATTCATCCGCATAGTTGATAACTGATCCCTGCCGGGATCGATGGTAAAATGACGACGTTTCGGCAGAGTCACATCTGCCCTCTTCAGGTCGGTTCGCATAATTCTCGTAGCCTTCTGCTTTCGCTTCTAGTTACTCTAATACTATATTACTCGAGTATTCGGCAGAGTCACATCTGCCCTCTTCAGGTCGGTTCGCATAATTCTCGTAGCCTTCTGCTTTCGCTTCTAGTTACTCGAATACGAATACGAAAGCAGAAGGCTACGAGAATTATGCGAACCGACCTGAAGAGGGCAGATGTGACTCTGCCGCAACTTCGTCATTTTACCATCGATCCCGGCAGGGATCAGTTATCAACTACGCGGATGAATTCCCGGAAACCACCTAAAACATTTAGTGCCCGCGAAAACTTAAAAACAAATATATATATATATATATATATATATATATATATATATATATATATATATATATATAGTGTGCACTTAAATTAGAAGAGTATCGAAAGTTTTCTTATTAATGATATCTAGCAAATAATAAGGTGCTTCCATAATGTATACGAGGTTTCTCAAAAAGATGCATTTTCCATAATAGTAAAGAATCTACCATTTCTTTTGGAAATATCGAAACTGGTTATGAATTACCGTTAATTAACGTCTTCAAAGAAATAAAGTTGCCGATTTTAAGAAGGGTGAAAGAGTCACATGTTAAATGCAGGCACACATGTAAATGAGTTCTCTGTGTCCTTATCATTTCCTGCCATTACATTATACAAGATGGTTAAAAAAATGTTATGTTTAGCCAATATTTTTTATATTTTTAATTATAGTTTTATATGCTGATATAAATTCGTTGAAATATAGGGCGTTTTAGAATTATAATTATACAGGATGGTTAAATTACGATAGAAACTAATTTTTTGTGTGGTGGCATATAAACAATTCCATATACAGAGGAGTTAGAATATAGAAGAGAGTGGAGAGAAATTGTAGTTATACAGATTGGTCGAAAAAAATTATATCGTGAAACCCACAAACAGTTGATAGGGTCGAGTAGAACATATGTTATACAAGTTTTAAAAAAAATGTTATACCTGTAGAGTAGCTCCTTAGCAGTTACAAATAAAGAATGGTTGGAGTATTTGGTAGAGTGGAATTATATTTTAACAGGGTGGTTCAAAAAATGTTAAATTGAGTGGCTATTGGCAGATGCATATACAGGGTGGTGACGTATAAACTGGAGTATAATTTATAGTCATGCAGCTTGATTTTAAAAAATGTTAGAACAAAAGTGCTATATTTGGTTGCTGTGTAGGCTGGAAACTAATTATAGTTATACGGGGTGATTAAAAAATTTTAGAAAAAGAAATGTTTCATTCGGTATCCTACAAGGTGTTGTATGTATACGACGGGTTGAAATATAGGGCGGAATAGAAATCAATTTATAGTAGATGGTTAAAAAAATTTCAAATAAAAAGTGTTTATAGTGTGGTCCATTGATAGTCGCATATACACAATGATTGGAAGATAAAGTGTTATTTTTATACAGGATGGCTGGAAATATAAAGTGTTATAGTTATATAGGATGGTTCAAAAAAATCGGTCCATAAGCATATAGAGAGAGGTTGAAGTATATTATGAAGTAAAATTATTATAAAGCGTGTCTCCATAATTGTTAGAGAATTGAAATTATACTGATTCATGTAGTCTCCGGATAAATTTATGTATATGCCATATTTACATTTACGTATCTACATTTTCATCGGAACCTTGAATTTGCGAGTGAAGTTCTGTTACCCAAATATTAACATATTAATATTGTTGGTACCGCTTCGGCGGTACATATACTTAAATTGAACCTACGGACTTTACAACAAATTTGGTGATCAGAAGTAAAGGATTAAGTGCAGTTAAAATCGTAATTTGATTTATGGAAACTCGTAGTATGGAAAAAACCGGCGAAACTACCAAAAAAATTATCAAACAGGTTACGGAGGGACTAGATGAAAAAATAACTCAGATTCTGGAAAAACGAGACAAGAAGGAGAAACAACATCAAGAAGAAATTCAACAAAGGTTAGTAAAATATTTTGATGAAAAAACAACAAATCTTGTTTCCACGATGGAAGAAAAACAACAAAATTTATTGGAAGGATTGTTCTCGAAATTTAAAAAAAAAACGAGAAAATGATATTAAAATATTTGAACAAAATCAAAATCAAACTGAATTAAAAAGACAAATGCAATTTGAACAACTAATGCAAAATAGTATCACAAGTTAACGAAACAGTTAATGAAAGAATGCAAATAGTAGAATCAGATATAAAGGAGATAAACGACGACATAAAGGTCCTAAAAAATAATGTGGAGGCCCTTGAAACCAAAGTAGATGACTTCGATTCCATACAGAGCCAGGTGAAATTTCAAATCAGTGCTATTCATAACAAGGTAGAAACAGAAATCAAAGAAATGCAACAGGACTTACAGCGAGGAAAATACCAGAACACCGTGAGTACCAAAGGTTCCTTTAGTAAACCACCCACATTCGACAGCAGTTCATCTTGGCCCATGTATAAACGGCAATTTGAAGCTGTGGCTACAGCTAATGGATGGGATAACCAAGAAAAATTCACATCTCTGGTAATTTCGCTAAGAGGTCCGGCCCTAGAACTCCTCCAAAGCATTCCAGTCGATGAACAAGGCAATTTCGACAAGATCATCGCCATCCTGGATAAGCGATACGACAATCAATCATTGAGTCAGGTATACCAAGTCCAACTGATTGGAAAAAGTCAAAAATCCGGTGAAAGTCCCACAGAATTCGAAGCAGAGATTAGACGGTTAGTACACTTGTCCTACCCAGACCCTGCCAGTGGAAACGAAAGACCAGTTGGTCACACAGAGTTTCATAAACGGCATCAGAGTTGTGGAAGTACAAAGAAATTTAAGACTGAGTGGCGTCAAGAAAAGTAAAGAAGCTCTACTTCGGGCTTTGGAAGTAGAGGCCGTCATGAACATGTCCAATCCGAGGGTCCGAGCAGTTTCTTTCAACCAAGAAGAGTCAGAGTCACCATTTCAAGCGCTGCTGGCTGGACAGACAGGGCATTTCCAACGTGACTGCTGAGTAAGGCTACCGGAACGATCACCAACCAGGGGTAGCCAACAAACCGACCTTACCAACCAGTCAGCACAAGGGGGTGAATGCTGACTCACCCTCCACTAGCCCCCAAGAGAGTATCCATCCGGGGATTTTGCAGAGATAGCAGCAGCCTAGTCATCAGAGGTACCATCAATGGGCGAGCAGTTACCATCACTATCGACACCGGCGTCGCTGTGTCCATTGCCAAGTCCAGGGTTTTGAGAGCATCAGAAATTCGGCCAGTTACCAATAACATCCAGCTCAGAACAGTCACCGGCGAGTTCATGTCAATACAGGGTGAGGCAGATAGGGGACAACATGATCCGGCATAGGGTCCTGGTAGCGAATATTGAGGACGATTTTATATTGGGAATGAACCTAATTAGCCAGCATGGATTTATGTTCGACCCGAGATATGATGTTCTTCGGTTCCTAAATGAGGAATTTGTATTGACACTACCCGTCAACAGTTCAGTCACCTCCATAAAAATTGTGGCATAGTCTTCAGCTAGAATTCCCGGTCGAACGGAACAGATTATTCATGGGCAGCTAGACAGCAATCCTGGGAGCTGCGTTGGAATGGTGGAGCCCGTACACTCAGCTCATGACTACTTAGTTGGACGGGCTATAGTTAAAATCGGACGAGATATACCAATCAGAGTCCTGAATTTGTCCAACAACGACATTAGAATTGCCAATGGTCACGAGATAGCTTGTTTCGAGCCAGTAGAGACGCTCATCAATTGCAAAGAAGAGTACCAGACGTCGGTGAAGGAGACAGGGCCCAGTAAAGAGATCCTACAACAGTTTGCTGACCATTTGACACACCTGACATCAGAGAACCAGAAGAAAGCCAAGCATTTTATCACAAAGCACTGGCAAATTTTTAACAATCAAGATGGAACCACCGGCTGCACCAACATCATCCCACTTCTGACACCAAATTTGTTATAAAGTCCGTGGATTCAATTTAAAATTATAAAACTAATATTTACTTTCACTTTTCTAGAACTCTATTTACATTAAAACACCTGATTCAAATATGACAATAACATTCCCATATACGCTAGTCGTCGCGGTATAACTCAACTCTCCATCGTGGCTTGCTTCCTTTATAAGCCCAGCATAGAAAATTCTCGTAAAAATCATCATCACTCCTACAGGTGCCGAGTCTTTTCGAGAACCATTTGCTATCTCAAAGCGTTTGTTGTCGTACTGAAATGACACAGGGTCGGCTTTGGGTAAATTTCGTAACAATATTTAAAAATATATATTCATCTAGTTTTCATACAATCATCTGCGTGATCCGGAACCTATAATAAAATCGTCACATCTCAGTTTTTTCAGTTTTACACAATATTCGTCAAAAAAATTGAATTTTGTCTAATACCAAAATACCTCTGTTTTGTCTATAAAAAAATTGTTATAAAACAAAGTAAGTAACAATTGAAAAATGCAACCAGTTACGCCATTATATCACTAAAAAGCACACAATAAATAGTTTTTTAAAAAAATGCATAGTAATAATAATGACACTAAAAAGTAAAAAATAATTCAATTGTATATTTAAAACGAAAGATATTATATGTTTTATAAGACTGCGTTTGAAGTTGGTGCCACGTATGAGAAATATATGTGTGTAACATGTCGTATAAATAGCTTTATAAATTAATAACAGTTTTATTTATAATGCTGTTTATATTCCTATGTAAAATATATGCATTTCTTAGGCTTGACATCAACTTCAAACGCAGTCTTATACAACACTTTTTTTAAAAAGCTATTTATTATGTTATTAAATCTTCTACTGTACCTTCATCGTAATTTCTAACCTAGAAATCACAAGAAAACAGCGTTACACCGTTACACATAGCAGGACTCCCGATTTGGAGTATCTGAGCTAGTTTTTCCTAAAACTTCGAGCTGTCGCAATTCATTGTGCTAAAAAATATTACATTCAGTTATATGTACAACAGACATAAATAATTATTTGAGATTTCAATTAAGTGAGGGGAGCGCAACTAATGGAAGTTCTCGACTAGAAACAATATATTGTCTTGCGTGCAGTGGATTGAAAAAAACTTTAAAACTGAGTACCATAATTTCTTTGATAGGTTTTAGTTAACCTACGAATTTGTTCGTGTGATTCCTATCCTAGGTATTATAGGAAACCGGAGTTAAACACCCCGATTTGGAGCCTATGTGAGCTAGTTTCTCGTAAAACTCCTAGATTTCGCGATAAAATATTAAAACCAGTTTTATACTTTGGTTTCGATACCGGGTATTCTTGGTATCGATGCCTATCTTGCGATATACCATGTGGGCATTTATGTTTTAATACCAGTATCGATACTCGTTCGTGATTTGCTTTCAATACTCTGGAGGCATTCACTCTCGTTTTTTATTCATATTTTCAGAGATTTTAGGGTTCCCCCTCTAAATTGGTATCGACATCTTCTTTCGATTTTCGAACTTATACCGATATTTTTGTTGCTGCCCAAACCGACTTTGTTATGGTATCGACCATTTAATCCCGTGCCTTTTTTTGTTGCTGGCTTTGCCATTATTTGAGACCGACATATTGAATATATATTAGGATGAGTAAAAAAACTAACCTATCAAAACTATGGGTTAAAATGGACCTATATAGCGAGATGATAATTCCCCGTTTGACAGAATTTTTAGTTCAATTTTAGAAGATGTCGATGGGATGTGGATGTTTGAAATTTCCTACTTAAATAACAACTAAAAAAATTTTTGCATTAAAAATTTAATCCTTGAGATAATGACCATTTATATATTACCAGAAAAGTCAATTACCAGAAAAGTCAAGCCTCCGAATCTTATACAAATTGCTTCGAATAACATTGTTGAACAACGATTCCTGATAAGAATCGAATCGTCACATCACATATAAGAATCATACAGAATACATCCAAACTTATTATAGAGGAAAACTAGATGACAAATCCGACTATCTTCAGTTAATATTACGAGAGAGTTTTTCTAAAAGTAGGCAGCTAGTGTACAGGGTATGTTACCACATGGTTACTTACTTAACTTACCTGTATTTTTCAGAAACATCCAAAATAACTGTATTATCACAGAATAATCAAAACCAGAAGCAAAACTCTCCGTTGCCGCCAGGTACTAATTTCACTGCGCATGTGCCACAAAGCCATTAATTTGATGGTAGGTTCAAAGAACCACAGAATTATAAATTATTATAATATTATTTCGAAGTTAAAAAATGTACTCTATCCTCAGAGTAAAAACTACAAAAATAATCCTATTATTCACAGAGAATCTGTTAAATACATGTTACAACATATTCACAATATTAAACTATATATCAATTATCAACTATAACCTAACTATGAAGTGAAATTTATCGTGTTTAAAACAAAATAGTCCAAGGATCGCCTTATTACCACTAAATATGATAAGATTTTTTTATTATTCACAATTGCATTAGAACGAGGTATACTAGTAAAGTTAATTTATCAAAAAAATTTTTAGAATTAAAATATACTTTAAAAAGATTGTGAGTGGGACCTATTACTTCCACACCATTTGAAGTGCAACTTTTGGTATTTCACAGATATATAAACACAAACCTTTATTTTCACATTACTTCTGATTTTTATTTTTTATTGAAATGCCTTTAAAAATTACATTTTTCAAATATGTTGTCCCTCGTTTAATACAAATTCCTCCTTATATTTAATTTAAAGTTTACTCTCAAAGTAATGGCCGATTTCTGTTCAAGGTCACGAAATCTTGAGCCGAAACATTAAGAATTTCGCTTCTGCGTTTGATTATTCTGTGGTATTATTATTTTAAACTTTCGGAATATTATTGAATTTTATCGAGTTAGTTGATTAAAAATTATTTTTCAATCTTTGATCGATTTTCTTTAAAACGTGTATATTCATGGTATAATAAAAAAGGGATATGCGAATAAAAATAAAAGTAGGTAACTTAAAATATGAGTGATGCCATATTCAATAATCTTTCAACATCTATTTCAAATTCAAATTCAAATTCTTTAAATTCTGTTTAATGTGAAACTGTATGGTGAATGCAGTAGATTTCACCATGAAATAGATGTTAAGATAAATCCAAGCAATAATAACAGTACACATACATACATAACAGTTGTTATAATCGCAACTGTTTATTTCATTTAGCAAAACGAACAAAAAAATCAAGCCAAAGGACTTTTTAATTCCCTACGGCGTTGGAAACTGTTGGACAAAATTTTAAATTATAAAAAAATATTCAGGTCTCTTCTGAAATATTTTAATGAGCTTTTCCACAAAAGTGACAAATTCCTCTCTGAGTTATCCTTTCAGCGGTTCGTCTGGTTTCATAATTGCGTTTTTTTAAATTATTCCTTTCGATTTAATAAAGACCATCCAAAAGTAAACTCCAATCCTTATTAATTAGGGAAGAACAGTGAAGTATTTGATGAAGGGATTATGATTAATTCGGTAATAAGATTTAGGCTAACAAATTTTAACAAAACGCTATCCAGATTCTGCTCTAGAAACGTATAATAACCCAATTTCCTGGTGTTAAATGTCTGAAATTGTTTCTGACCTTTTTATGTTTAAATCATTATGATGGCCGCTTGGAAGAAAAAAGCCCTACTATTAACTAAAACCGATTTACATGACATCCGGTTTTCTCATACTCGAAGATTTGTTTAAAATGTTTTCATAATGTGTGAAAAATTGTAAGCACCATATGATGCAATATACAGGTTGCCTCATGCAAAGTGGACTAACATTTGTCAATGGCAGAATTCAACTTTGAAAGTGTCAGCAGCTTCTAATAACAATAATAAGGGAGAAATAATACTCAATAGAAGCAAATGTACGTATGCACCGAATAAATTAGTGCTGTTGAAACAGGTATTAAGGAAGTCTAAAATGGATCCCTATACAAAAGATACAGAATCTGAAAGATTTAGGAATTGTGTGAGCTGTATGAAAATCCTGACATGGGACCCGAAATCAATTCTCAGAAACTACAGTGGGCAAGCAACTAGTCTGTCCTACAGTCCAAAAGACCGAAGGCCCAATAGAAGGTCCTGTGCAAAATGGACAGTTAATATCGACAGCAATCTTGAAAACCATTGGAGCTATGAAATGAATCATCCTATGATGAAACGTTAAGTTTGGAGACTAATTGTATAATTAGTTATAGGGTTATAGAACTACTGAGTAAGTAATGGTTTTCCATATTTGAAGAGATAACAAATCTATATTAAAAACTACAAGGAACAGTAAGGTGAAAAATTAGTCTATTGTTGAGCAAATTTTGAAAAAAATTAACGTTTTCTCTTACTGTTTGTTCTCAAGTTATAGAGGTAAAATAGTTTGTTGTATTTACTACTTCCATTTCTAACAACTTTAAATTTGAAAACGGAAAATGTGTTTCTTCAGATCCATCATCTGTTTTATTAATGTATAATACTTGATGGTGGAAGCTATTACTTTGTGATATACTATCATTATGATTGTAGAAAAACAAATTACTCTGTTTTATATCACTAATTTATTTAATTAATAAATAAACATAACAAACCGTGACTAGTTTCGACAATAATATTTCGAATTTGTTTCCGTTTGAAAATGACATAGTATTGTCGAAACTAGTCATGGTTTTTTATGTTTATTTATTAAATAAATAAATAAATTAGTGATATAAAACAAAGTAATTCGGTTTTCTACAATCATAGTGTATAATTCAATTGAAAGTGGCAGACAATCAGTAGGAATATTTCAGAAATATTAAACACTTACAATAAAAATAAATAGGAGTCATTAAACCAGTGTTTAAAAAGGGTTCAAAAACACGAATCAAAAATTACAGACATATTACAATTATTAGTAATATTGGTAAAGTATTTGAAAAACTTTTGAAACTATTAATAAGCCACTTAGATAAAAACAAATTACTATCGACAAAACAATTTGGTTTTAGGGAGGGAATGCCTTCTAGTGATGCCATTTGCGCACTTATCTCTCAAGTGTATGAAAAACTTGACAAAGGAAAACCATGTTTGGCCGTGTTTTTGAACTTTACGAAAGCTTTCGATACGGTGGATCATATTCAGCTAATTGAAACGTTGGCTAAATATGGAGTTCGTGGGAAATCAAATTATTTGTGAAAAATTGTAAGTTAAAGTTGTGAATAAATATTTCTATAACATAATTAAATTACCTATAAAAATATTCCAATTCCCATTTATGATTTATAAAGTTAAAATTTAAAATCTCCCGTTTGTTATATCTATTTATTATCTAAAACTACCTGGTTTCATTTAAGCTGGCTGAGAAGTAATTTTATTAGTGCCATTTTCTTTAATTTCTAAAGTTCATAACATAATTGTGTTAACACCTAAAACGAAAAACTAAATTGTTTTACTTACAATTTTACTGAAATGAAGAGAAAACGGATCCAGTATTTATGTGTGTAATAGAAATGCTACCGTAACTAAAAATGTTCCCATTTAGAAGAGTTGATTTTAGTTGGGTAAGTGAAAAACAACGAGGAGGGATTTTATGATTCGTTCATTATACAAATATGTCAAGGCAAAAATTTTTCTCTTATGTAAATACATGATGCAGTAACAATTAGTGTTAAGGTTAACGTTATATATTGTGTACCTTAGATTATACAATAGGTATGTCCCAACTTACACTGCATGTACCGTTACCGAATCATACGGTACCGTTCAGGAAGTACTCAAGGTGCATACCTAGATTTCTATGATTCGAGTTTTATAGCTAAGTTGGTACGTTTTCCAACCCGAGATAATACCAAAATAACTGTCTGCAATTATCAGACTGGTCAGACATAATGTTAATAAGTGTAATTAATTTATTAACAATGGTAGTGACTATAGCGAAGAAAAATAACAACTTATAGTCTAGTAGGGAAGTGAGTTTGCTGCTAAAAATAGTTTAGATGATTTTAAAAATATGGGGTTTGGTTTTTTCGATTCAGAATTAAATTCTGAGTAATGGGTATTTTTGAATTTTTTTGCCAAGAAAAATTGTAATTGTTATAAACAAAAAACGTATAGATAAAATGAGGGTCTCCGTTTTTTGGTTATAACTTGAAAAATATTAAAAATAGCTTCTTTTTGAAAAAAAAGAGGAAAAAACCTCATAACGACAAGTCCCGACTCCCGAAACTGTAACTCCATTATTTATAATTTTAAATTGACGTTGAAAATACCCATCCGCGCTGCCGTTTTGCCGCTGCGAAGTCACCGTCAAGCCAACACAGCATAACAATTTTTTTTTTAATATTTGTTATCAATTTGAAAATTTTAATAAATTACAGTATTATCTAGAGACTTGAAGGAATATAGTTCAGTAGACAAAAAATTTTTCACTTCATTTTTGTTAAAGTTATTCAATTTTTAATTAACTAATTTTTCATGGACTTTAGATAACTGAAAATCAGTTCTAAAAGTTTTAATAAAGTACCTAAAAATATTTTGAACTCTGGGAGATTTTCTTATTGACTCAATGAACAAAATTCTGTTAAAAAAGTTTAAATTTTTTTTTTCATTGTTTATTATGATTTGTTTAAGTTAACAAAAAATGAAAAATGCAGATTATGTTATTAAAATTTTTTTATATATATTTTATATTTCAGCTGGTTTTTTATTTATTTTTTGCATCTTCTTTCACAACTAAAATAAATTTTTTTACGTTATTTGTTTATAAATTTGTTATAAACAAATAGACTATTTTATTATTAAAATTTTTTTGCCATTCTGTTGTATTGGTCAAATAAAATTAATTTTGTAAAAAAAATTTTTCTTAAAAAAAATTTTAATTGTTTATAATCTTTTTTTTATTTGTCACCCCTTTAAATTATTAATTAAGGAATCGTTTGTTTTTCTAAATTCATCATTTACTATCCTAATTAGAATTCGAAAAAAAAATTGCAACTCAATTTCCATTGTTTGTTTAATAAACATTTTGTTATAAACAAAATCTGAACCTAATTTTTTTTATTTCCGTTACAAAAAAAAAAAAAAAATACAGCCATGTGCATCAAAGTATTTAAAAAATTTTTGTTTTATTTTTTATTTCATTCATAAATATTTAATATACTCACTGTTATACCCTGCACCTATCTTATCAACTTTTAAATTGCTATAACATATCTATAACGGTTTTATTTTTATACGCATTTGTTTATTAGAAAATACATGATCTTCACCTTAGAATATTTATATCTGTTACTATTGAAGTTACAGCTGTTATCATTCAATACAATTTTGAATACTAACTATCAGACTACTCAAATTTTTTTAACTTTTTACTCCATTTGTTTATTAGTTATTTGTTATTATTAACATTTTTGTAAGATTAAATTAATGGCTTTGGGGTTAAATGTAATTCAAGTATGAATAATAAATATACTTACTGGTTCTCGTCTATTGTTTATAATTATACATTGTTTATATATAATTCTTATATCAAAATTCAATTTTACGTAGATAAGATAGGTGCCGGGTACAACAGTGAGTATATTAAATATTTATGAATGAAATAAAAAATAAAATAAATTTTTTTTAAATACTTTGATGCACATGGCTGTATTTATTATTTTTTTTGTAACGGAAATAAAAAAAATTAGGTACAGAATTTGTTTATAACAAAATGTTTAATGAATAAACAGTGGAAATGAGTTGCAAAAATTTTTTTTTTTGAATTCTAATGAGAATAGTAATGATGAATTTAGAAAAACAAACGATTCCTTAATTAATATTTAAAGGGGTGACAAATAAAAAAAAAAGATTATAAACAATTAAAATTTTTTTGAGAAAAATTAAAAAAAAAATTCATTATTTGACCAATACAACAGAATGGCAAAAAATATATATTTTTAAATAATACAATAGTCTATTTGTTTATAACAAATTTATAAACAAATAACGTAAAAGAAATTTTAGTAATGAAATAAGATGCAAAAAATAAATAAAAAACCAGCTGAAATATAAAATATATATAAAAAAAATTTAATAACATAATCTGCATTTTTCATTTTTTGTTAACTTAAACAAATCATAATAAACAAATGAAAAAATTTTTTTTAACTTTTTTAACGGAATTTTGTTCATTGAGTCAATAAGAAAATCTCCCAGAGTTCAAAATATTTTTAGGTACTTTATTAAAACTTTTAGAACTGATTTTCAGTTATCTTAAGTCCATGAAAAATTAGTTAATTAAAACTTGAATAACTTTAACAAAAATGAAGTGAAAAATTTTTTGTCTACTGGACTATATTCCTTCAAGTCTCTAGATAATACTGTAATTTATTAAAATTTTTAAATTGATAACAAATATTAAAAAAAAATTGTGATGCTGTGTTGGCTTGACGGTGACCTCGCAGCGGCTAAACGGCCGCGTGGAGCGGTATTTTCAATGTCAATTTAAAATTTAAATAATGGAGTTACAGTTTCGGAGTCGGGACTTGTCGTTATGAATTTTCTCCTCTTTTAGAATCTTTTTTCAAAAAAGCTATTTTTAATATTTTTCAAGTTATAACCAAAAAAGGAGACCCTCATTTATACGTTTTTTGTTTTATAACAATTACAATTTTTCTTGGCAAAAAAATTCAAAAATACCCATTACTCAGAATTTAATTCTGAATCGAAAAAACCAAACCCCATATTTTTAAAATCATCAGAACTATTTTTCGCAGCAAACTCACTTCCCTACTAGACTATTACCAAGGTTACTTTTTGATTTCGAGCTAAATGCATTAATTGTTTGCTATAAAAATATAAAACAAAACATAATTTTATTCCCAATTGTACATTACTTCCGTTATAGACACACGTACATCAATAAGTTTCTTTGTTTTACTAATTCTTAATATAGTTCAATGGTTTTTTAATGAAACATAATTTTATTTACATTACTTAACCTCTTAATGACATAGATTGTTGTCATTTACATGTAATTGGAGAAAGGACCTCCGCAAGTCATAAGAGAATGAACTATCAGTTCCTTTAAAAATCGTGAAGTGAGAAAACCGTACGAGAACCGTTCATATACAGTACAAATTTTGGTTGGTACAAAAAGCTGAATCATTCCGTGTACCGTGCAAGCTCTTGTTTGTACGCTTTTGAGATAATTGGCATGCGCTGAATCGTTCATGTACGGTTTTGCATCAAGTTCGGACAAACCTAATAGTACGAGATCCGGCTGCAGAATTAGTGCACCCATTTGCTAAAAACCAAATTTTTACGAATATTTGTGATTAGGAGAATATTTATCTACCAGGTTGCCTATCAAAATGTGGCCTCTAATATTTGTAATTAAATTATTATTAATTGATTTTTGGTAAAAATTTTCACCAACTTGTTTTTTCAATAAAATATCGTCCTTTTCACGGCAATATATATAAAGACGGTTGCCGTTGAGCACTTGGCCGCACCTCTTCGCAGCCAGGTTAACATAGGTATGATTTTGTTACACTTATACACTCATAACGTATATTTATTATTTATATATCAAATTAAAGTTATTTTTTTTCTGTTTATTTTGATATACGGTTGCCTAATTAAATCTCGCCGCAAATAAGAGTTGCCGGCTTTTGAAGATGGTAAATATTTAAGGGGGCGAATTCATACCAATTGAGCGATGTGACGACATAAAATCGTTACTATCGCTCTACTTGATACCCAGTAAGGACACCATGAATGTTTTTTATGTGTTTCATAGTTTGTGGTTGTCATTTTGACGCAGCGTACCGCACGCATCGCGTAAATCGCGTTTACATGGGACACAGTTTTGGACTGATTTTTAATTAAAGGTTAAACTCAACGTACATTCCACCGTGCAGTAAATCTTTGAAACAAAAATACTTAAGTGCTACTGAGCCGGATTACATCGAGTTTAGCGCGGAAAATAATGACTGGCTGCTGTTAGATGGTTTTCTAAAACCAATACATTTTAAAAATATTTAATTAACTTAAATATTTAATTAATATGTAGACTTGGCTTTATTTTTTATGTATATCATTTTTTTGTAATTTGTAATTTTTAAATTTGTATTACTGTATGTGTTTTTTAAATTTGTATTTTTTGGAATTTTAAAATCTGTCATTTTGAAAAGAAAGGCATTTCTTTTGAAGTATTTATGATATTAAGTCTTAATTAACTATTGTTTGAACCGCCGTTTGAGAACCGGTCGTATAGCTGAGAAGCGCTATCCTCGTCTGACTGGTGATGTTACGCGCTACCTATCTTCCACTCTACCTTTAATATTTACCATCTTTAACAGCCGGTAACTCTTATTTGTGACTAGATTTAATTAGGCAACCGTATATCATAATAAACAGAAAAAAATTAGCTTTAAATTGATAAATAAATAATAAATGTACGTTATGAGTGTATAAATGTAACAAAATCATGCCTATATTAACCTGGCTGCGAAGAGGTGCGGCCAAGTACGCAACGGCAACCGTGATTTTTCATAGTCTTTATATATATTGCCGTTAAGTGGACGATATTTTATTGAAAAACCAAGAGAGTGAAATTTTTTTCCAAAAATTAAGTAATAAAAAATTTAATTAAAAATATTAGCGGCCACATGTTAATAGGCAACCTGGTAGATATATATTCTCCTAATCATAAATATGCGTAAAAATTTGGTTTTTAGCAAACACGCGATGGGTGCACTAATTCTGCAGCCGGATCTTAGACTATAATATTATTTGGCTTATGCACATATCAAATGCACCGCTGTCTCAAAGGATTTATTTTCTCTCATACTGTTGGCTTCCCTTTTATTATTGCTTTCTCTAAAATCTTAATGTAAAATAATAAATTCCAAGCATATTATGCTCATAATATGATAAAAGATAGAGCAATCTTAATAAATATAATTAAAAATTCTATAGGTATTTTCGATTTAAATATGAAAGCTAGATATATTGAAAGTATGTAAACAACAAAGGGTTCAATGGCACTGATGACACTGAACGGCAACTTCCTTTAGTTCCTTTGAACTTCTATTAAATAAAACGTCGTCGCGCTTTTCCCATCGACAGCGTGTGTCTGGACAAAAGCATTATGGCCATAACGACGTTTGCTCGTCTGGGGAAATAACACAAGAGAAGGTCGAACTGAAAGATTATTACATGTTTTTATAAATTGGACTGCAAACTTCATCATTTTCGTCGTTTACGAAAGATAAAGAAGTTGAATCCGACTGGATGCTATCGTTAGCAAACGCTGAAATCGTTCTCATAAACGAAAATAATAGGGTATATTTTATAATATTTTATTTCCTTTATCTTGTTGTCGAGAAAATATGAGATATAGTTGAATATACGAACAATTGAACAAACAATGATTTTTATTGATATAGTTATAACACTTGAAAAATTCCTTTGGTGTTGGATTTATTTTTATAGAAAACCTTTATAAAAGGTCTTTTAAATTGGGTGTTCTTATTATTAATAATACGATCTTCTGTTCAAGAATTAATTGTCGATCACCCTTAAAGATATAACTTTTAAGGTGGTCAATTGCATTACAATTTTTTGTTATACACGGAGGAAATGTATTTTAATTCATTTTTCTTTCTCTGGTTCTTCGCTACACATATTACCGGACCCTTCTTTCCTACTGTGCAGTCTGGGCACATGCCCAGGGCCCCTCGATCGATAAGGCCCTAGATATCGATATTCTTTACCGAAAAACATTGATTTCGAATAAATACATTAAAAAAGCAAGCTCAACTAAAATGCAACAAGTAAAAATTTATTCGGTGTTAAGTTGAATAACAAAACTGCAAAGTACAACTCATAACTGATCGTTCCAAATTAGTTGTACTATAATTGGCACGGACTTCAGAAATATTTAATTGTTGCAGAAAGTTTTTTAGTTAAGTTACTTTTTTTGAAGTCGGTTTTTGTTATTTCTTAAATTGAATTGCCGAAGCGGTTACCTTGTGATAGTCCATCATAATGATCACATGATCTTTGTTTTCTATCACTGGATTTATTTACACTACATGACTAGTTTGGAGGCTTTCGTGTCATGTTCAAACGTATATAAATTGAGAAACTAAGCACCGAACCATTTTCAACATTAATAAAAACTTAACTAACTAATTAAGGTATGAACTGGTCTTTATGATAGGAATGCAAAATCAACTTGTTTATTCGTTTAATATTTTATCGAGAGATGAATTTCGAGATCCAGGAGTTCCAGGATAAAATATTAAATTCAGTGAGTTCAATCAGTTGAGGGGAGCGCAAATGATGAAGGTTCTTGACTACAAACAATATATTTATTGTCTTGCGTTCAATGGATTGAATAAACTCAAAAAGTTAGTATTGTTTATTCATTGCTTGGGAAAAAAAATCTAAGTAAAAACAGGCAAAACCTCTATAACAAAATATGAAAGGTAAAGAAAAAATTTTTTTTCAAAATACAACACTACTGCCGTGTTACCCAACAAATTTGAATACCGCATTACTTATTGTCAGCTAGTAAATGGTGGCCAATTTGAAAACTTGCTTTGATTTTTTCTCATTATTTTGTCACATTTATGTTATGTTGATAACAAAACTATTTTAAACACACTTTAACACTGAATTACTTTGAATTAATTATTAAAATTGTTACAATAAATTTATGCCGAGTTTTGCGGTCCCGGGAAAGAGATCTTGACTTGAATATCAATACTGTATCGGCTCTTCTACAGTTTACAAAAACAATTTAAAAGTTTTCAACATTATGATTCAGGTGGCCTTTATAATACGTGCAGTTACTGCAACAATGAAGTATTATTTGCTATTTAGCTCACCTTTAAGTAAGCAAGTTTCAGACAAATAAATATATTAATTACATGAAAGGAAATGTCAAAGATAAAATACAATGTGACAACAAATGGGTCTTACATTTATAGCCTTCAGTTTAAGTGAATAAAAGATGAATTTTTTCTCTGGAAAAAATTGTTATGTAACCAATTTGAAATTTAAATGTCCTGTAGATACCTAGAATTACTAGATCTGTCAAATCGATATATCAAATATTGCAATTGTCATTTAAAAAAATTGTGTATGACGTCATACAAACTACATTAAGGACGTCATGAGAAATGTATTTATGTGTAAGGTGGAGTGTCCGAGGGTGTTTTTCCTCTTTTACTTTTACTGCTTATCGCCTTCTAGTGCCACACCATATATTTTATGCACTTGTACTTCTATATTTGTCTGGGATATGGTTGTTTTATTTTTGTTAACAACCTTTCTTGAAAATTCTTGACTTTTGAAACTTTTAACAATTTTGACAATTCTTTGCCACTAGCTGTCACGTCTTAACCTCGAACAAAGTATAGTGCTGCACTGCAGAATTTTGAATCTCCCTCTTGTCATGTATTCACTCGCTTTTATAGTTTTTTATGTTGACATGGAGCTCTAACTTCTTATCTTCTTTATTCCGCATTTTTTAATTACTATTTTAAAATATAAGGTTCCTCTTGTTCACTTTTAATTACCCATACATTCAATTTTGCTTGAGATCTTTTCATTTTATATAAATTGCAATTTCTTATTTTTCCGTGTCCTATGTTAAATATTGCCACCCGTAAAATCGATTGTTATGGAGTGTCAAATTTAAATAAACGTTTCATTGTTTCCAAACTAATGTGCTTTATCGAATTAGCGCTCCCTCTTTGTCTAACTGAGTAAATTTTGATGTGGAAATTTTAAGTTTTATATGTTATTTGTCCTAAAATGTGTTTATAAGAATCTAAAGATGTGATCTGATACCCCTGTTGTGACCAAAATATGAAATTGGGAAATTTTCAGACCACTTAAGTTTTGACATTTCGCTTCCCTGCTGGTGTATCAAAATTTTAAGGTAAAATTTGTATTTTCTAAGTACTGTATGTTTTCGTTATGTTGAATAGAGTGAATAGACTCTTGTTATATAATCATCTAAACTCCTACATTATTTCTTTTAAAATTTTCAATAAATAAATTGTTTACTTTTCCCTACAAATCATCATTTCATTGTCTAACTTCATAATTGAATCATTTCCATACTATCGTTGTCTCTGAATTGCATATTATGTTTTCATAAGGAAGAGAAAAAAATATATATAAGTGTCATCCAAAACAAACGGTGACAACAGTGGTGTGTATTATTTGTAACAATAATTATCACCTACGTGATTTTAAACAATTAAGTGATACCATATTTCTAAGTCCGACATTAGTAGTTTGTCCGGATCATAGTCATTTAGACATAAATTCTAAATCTAAGGAGATAGTACTGAATGAGCCAACAAAACTACTTATTGCACAAATTAAATATGAGAAGAGAGAAGAAATTAAACAAGAAATTCTTAGAGAAATAGACAATGAGACCAAAATAGATCTCGAAATATCAGATAAGGAAAGTCTACAAAGGGAAATAACAATATTAAGACAACTTAATATTGAACTTATGGACAAAAATGCACTATTAAAGGAAATGATAGCAAAAAAAATAATAACGTTAGCCTGAGTAGGAAAACTTACTCTGATGCCGTAAGTAATTTTCCCAAAACATAAATAAAGAGAATTCCAAAAATTGTTATGAAAAAAAAGGATAAAGGTGATAAGAGTAACATCAAGGAATCTGTTGGCCAACATCTTATAAAACAGAAAGATGTTCGAACTAAAAGTATGCATTTAACAACAGGTGTGAACTAATCATCAACTGCCACGATGAGGATAGTGCAAATAATGTAAAAATGATACTACAGAACACATTATCAAAAACATATAAATTGAGAAAGAAAAATTACTAAAACCTAATGAAAATACGGGTATAGATAAAAGTGCAGATTTTGATCAAGAAAAACTAGAGTGTGACATAAACTCAAGAAATTTTATTAATTACCAAGAGAAATGTAAAGTTTTGCATATGTATACAAATAAAAATGGGTGGCAATGTGCTATAGTAGAAGTTCCATCTGAAATATATAAAAGTATTAAAGAAAATGGTTCAAAAATTTTGTTGGGTATCAGAGCTGCAAAGTTTACGATATCATCAACATAAGACCATGTTATAATTGTGGAAGAATTGGTCACAGTGGTGTGAAATGCAAAAACTCAACAAGTTGCCTAAATTGTGCTGGAAAACATAAAACTAAAGTCTGTGAAATTAGTGAAAAGCAGTGTATAAATTGTACTTATCACAATAAAGAGTATAATAAAAGGTATGATACTGCTCATGTGACTACTGATAGCAGTACATGTCAATATTTAAAAAACAAAATTAACAAAAGTATTGATTTGACGGACTATCTATCCTACGAAGCCAAACATACCGAGATACCTTGGTCCAGTAAATAAAACCCAAACAGGATCAAGAAGAAGAAGCAGCTCAAATGAATTGTTTAAGTCTCTAAATAACTCATCTAGTCGTGTAAGTACCAGTAAGGCTCAATTAAATCAAAATAATTAAATGGATATTCTACAGGAAGATTTAGAATTATTTCAAAAAGAAATTGTATATAATGACTTATCGTCTTTGAATAAAGGTTTAAATATAAATGATAAGTTAATACTATATGTTAATATTACAAGGTTAAATTCAAATTTTGATAAACTTCAAATCTTTATTGAAAGATTAAAAAACAAACCCATGATAATAGTATGTACTGAAACATGGAATCTGGAATACTATCAATATTACTACTTGCCAGGTTTCAAAATCTTCTATAATAATAGTCAAATAAATCAAGCTGATGGTGTTGTAGTATATATCAATGAAAATTTAAATGAGACTACATATACTAGGAAAAGTGGAAGATTGAGTATTCTACATTCCAAACTTAAAATAGGGGACAAAATCAGTTTTGAGATATCAGCTATGTACAGGTCGCATGACCTACCAAAATCTGAATTTATACAAGATTTAAAATTATTTCTAAATGACTTTCAAAATACGAAAAATCATCTTATCATAGGAGACTTCAATATTGATTTATTAGAGTTAAATACTGTAAGCCAAGAACATTTGAATAATTTGTTGGAAAAAGGGTACTCCCCATGCTTTCAGGATATAACCCGACCATCTGAAAACGAAAAAGGAGGATCTTGTATTGATAATATTTTTATCAAAACAAATAGTCTTAACTTTGAATCCACTAGATTGAGTACTGTGTTCCCTGACCACTATCCCCTTTTTATTGCCATTAAAGAACAAATAAATAAAGAAATAGATAATTCATTTTATAATATTAACTACAAAAAATAAAAAAATATTGCAAGTAAAGTAAAATGGAATAAATTCCTACTATGCGATCCAAATCTAGCAACTGAGTTACTAATAAAGGAAATTAAGAGCTGCATCAATAAGTCTAAATACAAGCCTAACAAAGTAAACCGTTCAAAAAGAATTCCTAGAAAACCATGGATTACAAATTCTATCATGAACTCGTGTTCCACTAAAGATCAACTATATAAAATTTGGAAATTAGATCCAGAGAATGAAGAACTAAAGGCAGAATATAAAAACTATGAAAAAATATTGAATAAGGTTATAGCTGAAGCCAAAGTTAAATATGATAAAGAGTCAATCGAGAAAAACTCGAATAACAACAAAAAGTTATGGAATATCATAAATGAAAAATTGGGTAGAAAATCTAAAAAAAATTGTAAAATAGACTATTTAATTAATGATGGAAATATTAGAATAGATAACTCAAATAGTATCGTTGAATATATGAATCAATATTTCTGTGAAATTGGAATAAATTTAAGTCGAAAGATACACAACTCACCTAACAATATAATTAACATGCCAGATATGAATCAAAATAGTATTTTTATAGATCCTACTTCTAAGGAGGAAATTGTAACCATAATAAATAATTTAAAAGATAAAGCTGGTGGAGTTGATGATATACACTCCAGAGCCTTAAAAGCTATATCCAAATATATAGCTGTCCCATTAACATATATTTTTAATCTATGTATTGAATTGTCTGTGTGGCCAAATGACTTAAAAAAGGCTGAAGTAGTTCCAATCTTTAAAGCCAACGATAAAAGTCAAGTAAAAAATTACAGACCAATATCATTAATATCAAATGTAGCAAAAATTTTTGAGAAGCAACAGATTTTTTAATTTAATGTAACATATTATCTAAAAAACAATTTGGTTTTATAAAAGGATTAGGAACTAAAGATGCACTAGCTTTAATAACTAATATAATCTATAAGTCCCTAGACAAGAGTAAACCAATTATTACCACTTTTCTAGATTTGACTAAGGCTTTTGATACAGTCAATCATGAGATCTTACTAAGTAAACTTTATTGTTATGGAATAAGAGGAAATGCTCACAAATTAGTAAGTAGTTATCTATCCAACAGACAACAAAGAGTTAAGATGAATACCGTAGTAAGTGATTATAAAGAAATCAGAACAGGTGTCCCGCAAGGTACAATATTAGGTCCTCTACTATTTATTCTGTATGTTAATGATGTCTTGAAAGAAATGGCTGATGATGAGATTGTATCATATGCGGATGACACAGCTGTGATTACTAGAGGAAATACATGGGATGAAGCTAAAAATAAAATGAATGAAAGCCTAACTAAAATAAACTTATGGCTAGAAGCAAATAAGCTTACTCTAAACATTGACAAAACTGTACATATGACTTTTGGAAACAATTGTATAGTGTACCGACTACTTTGGAAATTAAAATTAAAAACAAGTTACTAACTAGAGTTGAAAGTTGTAATTACCTAGGGATCATATTTGACTATAATTTAAAATGGAATAATCACATTGAATATATAATAAATAAGACAAAGTATCTTTCGTTTATCTTTTACAAGTTAACTAAATTTATGGGAACTAAAACCCTAATGGTAATTTACTATGCCCTATTATAAGCTATGGAATAATTGCTTGGGGAGGAGCTTTTTCTAACAATTTAAATTTATTACAAAAGCTACAAAATAGATTATTAAAAATTATAAACAAAAATACTCTAGCAATAAACCATAACCCACTAAATTTAACCCAATTATTCCGATTAGAAGCAATTGTCTACCATTACAAGGACCTTAAAAATCAATATGAATTGTCTACTAGTAAAACTAGGAATAAAAGCATTCTTTTACCACAAATATGTAAAAGCAGTAGCGATAAAAATAATTACATAGTGGCTATCAAAGTATTTAACCGACTACCAAACGGCTTAAAAACAATAGTTAATAATAAATATGTTAAAAAGAAAATCAAGGTTTGGATATCTGAAAATATTTAACAATAAATAATTCTAAACTATCTAAATATAAATTGCTGAAACATATTATTTTTGATGGGTAAACTTAAGTATATATGCGTGCGTGTATATATGTATATATGAGTATGTATGTGTATATATGTATGTATATGTGTCTTTATGTGTGTTTATATATATGTATATGTATTATATACAAATTAATTAATTATAGTAGGTAAATGGTGTCAATTAGTCCGTAAGTATTTTCTGTTAGATTGTAAGCTTCCAGTGTCCTACGCACAGGTATTACTATACCTCTGTAGGAATTACTGTTGTACTATGTTTGCTATTGTAACGTAATACATATGTAATATTTTACTGGTTAAATAAATAAATAAATAAAAATTTCATTTTTTACATTACATTTACATTTTACTTTAGATATTTTGATCCTTGATTTTTATTGATACATGTTTATTCCCATTTAGTGCAGTCATTGAAGCATTATGCCTTCTAATTTTTTTACTAGCAATCGATTTACATGAAATTTTGGAATTAGGCTCATGTAACCTCTAAATTCACCCCCTGGGGGTGGTTACCACCTCTTCTCCGCGATAGAAAACCTAATTTTAAACGAAAAAGTTCTATAAAGTTTTTCCAAAAACCCAATACTTTTCAAGTTATTGGCAAATGAAAATTCGGAATTCTTTCACGTTTTTCATTGTTTATTTGCAAATATCTCAAAAAACATGTATTTTAACGAAAATTTTATGATGAACAAAATTATAGCAGGTAAAAAACTGAACAAATTTGTTTTTTATAAAGTGTTCTAAGTGCAATATTAAGCAAGATTTTAAAGATCAAAACAGTTTTTTATTTTGTCTGAAATTTAATCGATATATTCAATGCCATCTAGCGGCGAGCGGATACATTTTATGCATTCTAATGAAAAAGAATTTTATAGTACTTCAAATAAACTTTAAAACGAGCACTCTTAAAAATCTTTTGCACGTAAAATGAGTGAGCTGTAATGCAAATAAAATGAACATCTAATGTTTTTTTAATAAATGGATTTTACAAGTGTCTTTTCTACCAAAATTAAAATTAATCGAATTCCGTCTAGAATTAACTGTAATATAAAGAGTTTGATGGATTTTAGCTGTTTGGCTGGTTTAGGACATATATTTTTCAAAAAAATCACGAACTTATAAAGACAACTTATTTTCATAATATCAGAAAAATAATGAAAGATACGTAAACTGATGAAAAATGTAGGTCTTTTTTTGACAAAAATTTTGGTTTGTTTTATTTTCTTGTGACCTAAAATTTGACAGAGATATGATGGTTAAAGAGCGCGCGGCAGCGCCATCGCAGTCTCTCTTGTGCCCTTTCACCCTTCACCGTTTTAAAATAAAAGGTTTTTCACTATATATATTGTAATGAAAAAAAGTTGTATCTCTTTTAATTACCTTTAAAATGGTTTTTTATAAGTTGTGATAGCTTCAAAATTAAAGGAGTTATGGTCCAAAATTTAATCCCATTTTTTTTCTATTTAGTAAACTGAAATTTTTGGAGCGTGAATATTTGGAGCAAAGTGAAAGTACACAGTAATATAGACCTAAACCTATAGTCTCTTTGTTTGTAATGTCTTTTTTATGTATTGTAATGCTAAATTCTTTATAATTAATTACTAATTTGATTTAGTGCATTTACAGATAATTCATAAATTTATACTTTATTTTTTAATAAAAGGTGTGATTTTTTACTGTATAATCAAGTTATTTTTAATTGTATAAGCTTATATTTTCAATGTTTTAATTTAGGGGTAGTTTTAATGGTTGAAAAGCTTAAACATATGAAAGTCCTTTTAGAGAATGTGGAGCAGCTTTTAAAACCTTTTCAGTTTGTATAAAAATATTTTCATACCATTTTTTTATACAGTTGTTTTTAAAGGTTGAAAAGGGGTTAAATCATGACAAATAAGGTAGGTAACGTAAAACAGTATTTACTCTATAATTAAATCTTTTTAAGTTATATAAAAGTAGTTTTTCGAGATGTTTTTCAATTTAGGGGTCATTTGCAGGGTTTGTAATGTTTTTTAGGATTAAAAATGAGTTAAACATGAGGTAATTGTGTTAGTGAATACTTCAGAATGGCACTCCTTTATAATAATCACGTTTTCTAGATATAAAAAGGTTCAATGTTAATTTTTTCATTAAAGGGTTGTTTTTTACCTCTTAAAAATAAAAAGCGTAGTACGGATCAACATCACTTGTGAAGTTAAGGGTAAGATAAGTCTAATTCCAAAATTTCATGCATATCGGTTACTAGTAAAAAATTTAGGAGGTAAAAACCTATATATATATACGTTAGAGATATTATACTATTAGATAGATAACACATGTACCTAGACTAAGATTTATATTCCGCGGCATGTCAGATTGTATAGTGTCCAACAATTCAAACATGTTCATGAGATAATTACTGCATGTTGTTGATGTGGAGATCTATATCATGCTTCTGTGGTTTGTATAAGGGTATCTGTATCGGAGGTTTTTACAATATGCAATTAAAAACAGTCACTGGTGAAATAAAATTTATATGTTTAGAAATTGGCAACCACAGAATAACACTACAGGATGTTAATTATCTACAGGGTGATGAAACTTGTATCTCTACACAAGTTAAATGGTGAAATTAACAAGTAGGTACTTTATCGAACGACAGTCAAAGGCAAGAAGTAAGTTCTAAAAATAGAACAGTATCTTAAATTGTTTAATTGCTCACTTGCTGACAAACCTATTATAAAAGTTGTGAGTTATTGGTGTAGAAATATCTTAAATAATGAAATTAGTAGGAACAGATAAAACTGTACTAAAAAGACAAAATATCAAGTGACATCATAATCGAAAAATAAGGAAATAATACATACACTGTATTCAATTTATTTTCATTAAAATGCAATCAACCAATAAACAATAAAACTGGAGATTGCAATCAAGAAATACCTACAATATATGTTCAAAATGTGCAATTTATAGGGGATATGTAGGTACAAGCTTTACCTTGGTAATTTCAATTTGACATTGTCATTCTATTATACTTCTGAAATGTAAAAATATTACAATTTACTTGATACCGTTTGTATTGTTCACTCCGTGCTGTATAGTTATTATTGAATCCAATTTCAACTAACGGAAGTTTTTATTACATTTTATCGTAATATTATAGTTCAGCTTTTGTGTTAATTGAAGTTTTTTATCTGATGAAGAAATAAATAATTTCGAAATTCATATATAGTTAAAGGAGTATACATTTATATATTGGCTGCTTCCCGATAGCATTCTAGAATTTTATATATATATATATATATATATATATATTTGTTTTTAAGTTTTCGCGAGCACTAAATGTTTTAGGTGGTTTCGTTTCCGGGAATTCATCCGCGTAGTTGATAACTGATCCCTGCCGGGATCGATGGTAAAATGAAGACCTTTCGGCAGAGTCACATCTGCCCTCTTCAGGTCGGTTCGCATAATTCTCGTAGCCTTCTGCTTTCGCTTCTAGTTACTTGAATACTAAGATTTTCAGAAGCGCTCGCGCTGTTATATAGTCGCGGCTCGGCGCCTATTAGTTGGCACCGTGAACGGCTGCGTGTGATTGGCCCTGGGCGCTCAGTGGGCACGCCTCCCGCGTGCTGTTTTTTTATCTTCGGTTGAGTTGTTATTGGACGGGTCCGGGCCGGTACGGTGTTTCATAGAATTTTCCAACAATTCGATAAGTTCTGAATTTCATTGCATGCGTTTAGACTGTGAGGCCTCTTCGCTCTTTCAATTGCCTCTCTTACGAGTCTTGATTTCGGGTGTTCTATATTTGCCAGTACTCTGGTGTTCTCAAAGTCTATTCGGTGTGACATCGTGGTGGCGTGTTCCGCAATGGATGTTGTTTTTTCCTGCTTTCTTACAGCGTTCTGGTGTTCATAACGTCTAGCTTGAATTCTTCTATTAGTTATTAGCTTATTTTTCTGTCTGTATTGAAAATAGTATCGATATTGTGTCTCCATAGAATTCTTGCAATACTGTCCGTGGTCCCCTTGACATACGGTAAATAAGCCTTGGTTATTGGTGTCTCATGCTCCTCGTCTGTTTGTCTCGGTTTCGACTTTAGGGCTCTCTGTATATTTCGGTCTGTAAATCCGTTTTGTCTCAGAGCTGTTTTTAAACTGTCCATTTCCTGTTTGATGTTATCCTGGTCAGCTAGTCTTTGTGATCTGGCTACTAAAGTCTTGACGACGGCTTGTAGTTGGGCTGGGTGGTGATGAGAATTAGCATGAAGGTATCTGTTGGTGTGATTTGCTTTCCTATATACTGTAGGGCCAAGGGTTCCATCTTCCTTCCTATTTATGAGAACGTCAAGGAATGGCAGTTGATTGTTGGTTTCAACCTCCATGGTAAATTTTATTTTGTGATGGATGCCATTAAGGTGGTCTAAAAAGTATTGAGGTGTTCCCTCCCATGAGGCCAAATCACAAATGTATCATCTACATTCCTTTTTGAGATATGTAAAAATGTTATAACAATATTTTAATGGGATTTAACAGTTATTTCCAATTTTGCATAGTATACGATTACTCGGAAATTTGTCATGCATTAAAATGGTTCAAAGTGATACAAATAATCAGTGCACTATTATAATTATTTTTTGGATAAAAATGTTCTACAATTTTATGAGATTATTAAATAAGCAGGCATGTTTCCACTTAATTTCCTAAATGGTACAAATTTTTAATTAGTTTATTTGGATTATTCAAACAACTATAACATTAATAAGGTAGAAAGAATTCTTAGACAAAGTTTTAAAGAAATTGGAAATATGCTAATAGTTTTGTTATTATGAATGAATATGAGCATCTAGGAGTTTCTAGGAAAACTGGTTCACAAAGACCCCAAATAGTATGATATTTCTATATAGGGTCTACAGAATTTATTGGCAGAGGCATTTCATCAGGTCAGTCATCAGAACCTTTGTATATATGTATGTAACCATTGTATAGTTTAGAGCCAATTTGGACATGGTAACGGTCTTACATTACTAATATTGCATTTAGTTTATTAGGATTTCGTATATCCAATATACGGAAATTCTTATAATATTACTCCGGATTTCTGCGTCTTTCACCACACATGAATTTTCTCCGAAACTACTGAAGGAAAATGTTAAAATTTGGTATCAGTGTATAGGTTGGTGACTCGGTCAGAAGTACATATCGTAATTGAAGAAATTTTGGTTTTAGGGATGGATACTTCTTGGGGAAAATTTAAAAAATCGACTCCGAAACTATTAAGGCTAAAATTTTGAAAAAATATTGTATATAGAACGTAGACTAAAATTTATAGGAAAAATAAGGAGAAACTTCTGATACCAATTTTGGGAGCAAATTATAGTACTAATTGAAAAATTACAAATATTTTTTTTTCGGAACGCATCATGTAACATATCTAATGAAAGGGCTCGTTATGAGGAATAAACACCTATTTTTTCATATTTTTAAAATAAATGGTTTAAAATATATTAACTAAAATATAAAAAAATACTTATTCCCTTCCTTAATTTTCAAAACTCTAAAACTTGAAAATTTGAAAAAATTTGAGTGTAGGGTCTCGCCTGAAATTTACAGGAAAAATAAAGAGAAAACCCTAAAATTCATATTGGGAGGCAAATTATAGACTTAAATAAGAAAAAATTGTTTCCAACGCATCATGTAATTTATTAAATCAAATGTCTCATGATATGGAATACAATGTATATTTTTCAAGTTGGTTAAAATATATTAAAAAAATATGAGAAAATACTAATTCCCTCTCTTTATTTCCGAAACTATAAGAAATAAAATTTTGAAAACAATTTTGGGGATAGTGCCTCACCTGAGCTTTACAGGAAGAATAAGGAGAACCCTACTATTAGAATTAAATGGATAATATAAAATTATGATTGTTTAAAAAGCATCATGCAATATATCAAAACAAATTACTCATTATGAGGAATATAAATGTATTTTTTCAAATTTTTAAAATATATTTTTTAAAACGACATTAACAAAAATATAAAAAAACTACCAATTCCTCCCTTTGTATTTTCAGAACCACAAGTCCTAAAATTTTTAAAAAAATTAATTAATTAAGAAAATTAGGGAATAGGGCCTAATTTGAGCCTTACACGAATGATAGGAAGAAAGCTCTTTTATTAATTTTTATATATAATATATATAATCTTAGAAAATTTCGTTGTATACTTTTGTACACTGATGCTTATTTTATAAGAAATACGTAATAATAAATAATTAAAGAAATATAATTAAAAAAAATTGGGTGCAAATTATATAATTAAATGCATAATAATAGTATATTTTTTAAATTTTATTAAAATAACTATTGGAACAGGAAAATTGGAACTAATTGGGAATATAGGACCTCACTCAAAATTTACATTTCTAACTTAAAGGGAAAATAAAACTTTAATTATTTTTAAAGTACACCTGTAACGTAATCTATCAAAATCCAAACTACTTAGTCTAAAATTCAGACAAAATTTACATAGAGCTTCACTGAAAGTAAAGCGAGAATCCTAATCTCAACTGTTGGGGGCCAAATTTGAAAATTAAATAATTTTTTCACAAAAATCAAGCACCTTATGTAGCAGATAAAACAAAAAGACTGGTGAAAAATAAAAATGTATAATTAAAAAATTTAAAACGCTTAGTTTAAAAGATATCAAGGAAAATATAAGATAATCCATTCATTCCCTGCTTGTATGAAACTGAAATATATACTTTTATTTACCTTCACTGTATAAAATCTCAAACGTGGTAGAGAACCCTTAGTATGCAATTCCAACTCGTACTGACCAAATTACAATGATATCGCAACTCGTAAGAAATATGTTTGCAGTTTAGTCCTGTATAGCCAGCACTTATAAGAGAGATACGAACAGACCTGTAGAGGCCACCAGAGACTCCAACAAAACGTCGTCAGTTCACCAAATTATCATCCACTCTGACGAATACCCGGCAACTATATGACATTGGTGCATGTATATTTTCCTGTAAGAGCTAAAACTAAATCAAACTCCCAAATCATTGTTATTCACTTACTATCTGTTACTTAGCAAAATGACATTTAATTGACGTTCACAAAGAAATACTAACGTAATCACATCAAATGATATGGCAGTATCGTTTTAACCATTGTAAGCAAACGACTCCATTTTTCCGAAATTCACTTGACAGCCTCTCCGAGGCTCTTGAACTCCGCATACCCCATTGAACGGAAAACGAATCTCTGTATTTGACTTTCTAACTAACTCTATCTGACGTGAACTCTCTGACAATAGCTCTTTTATCAATTCAGTAAACGCTTTATAAGATCTCTTTTCATGTTGAACTTTCTCGTATCAGATATGTTTAAAATAGCTCCATTCTCCTAAACACATTAACGAACATCTGGGGATTTGAAATATATTATTGAGTCACGCTATTCATGAAACAATGAGTCTTGCAAAACATTGAGGTCGCTAGCATTTGTTTGAATTATATTGTGGCAGATATTGATGTTCCTTTTTCTACGCTACAATTGGAACAGTTAAAGTAATCGCTGTTCCTGAAACGTATTCAATTACCTACGTCTTACTGTGGAAAAGATAAAATTAGCTTTATCTGAAACGTTTAGCTAAAGAGAGTAGTTGAGAAGTAACGTTGATTTACATTTCTCACTTCGTTGCTTTTACTTCAGAGTAGTATTTAATAATTTTAAAAATAGAAGAAATGTCGTTTAATATATAACAGACAAAACGGTTCGGTACCATTTTCTCCTGCATCTCAACTAATTTTCTTAATTTTTGTTTTCTATTAGTAGCTACTGACGGCCTTTTGTGCAGAGTGCTAAAATTAATTTATAATATTGGTTCATTCATTAAATAAAATATAATGAAAAATTCATTGTTTACGTCCATACTGTTAATGCCAAACAAATAATAGATTACTGCCAGATTACTGTGAGACACAAATGTGAAAGACTAAACTAATTTAATCGAAACACTAACAAATTTGGAAACGAAACTAAAGTTATTCCACATCGTCATGCTACTGAAATAGAACCCATTTATTGGGCGTGCAGGTTTGCAACTTTCATTGATTGGGCAATATGGTGTTGTCAACTAAAATAATAAAAAAAGAATTATGTTATTTGATCAATTTATTGCTGATAATATTTTATTAATTTTAATATTATACTTTTAATTTAGATCCTTTTTATTTTTATAGATATGTGCATATAATTTGCCTAAGATTACAAAAATTGCAAATTTATTAACAGATCGTAAGATTAAAGATAAACAGTTAGATTTGGCAATCCTGTTAATCATGGCCATCTTTGTTATAGAAAATTTGATTTAAATTTTGACATTTCACTATATTTAATATTTTATCGCGAAATGAATTCCGACATCCAGGAGTTTCAGGAAAATCTAGCTCACAAAGACTCCAAATCCAAATCGTACTGTGTGTAACGCCTTTTCCCTGTGATTCCTGAGACAGAAATTACACAAAAAAATTCGTAGGTTAACTAAAACCTCTAAGAGAAATTACGATACTAACTTTTCGAGATTTTTCAATCCATTGAAGGCGAGACAATATATTGTTTCAAGACGAGAATCTTCATCAGTTGCGCTCCCCTCAACTCATTGAATTCTCGAATAATTATTTATGTATATAGTACATATAACTAAATTTAATATTTTATTGTGAAATGAATGTCTATTTGATGAGTAAATTAATATGTGAACATGAGGTTTAATTTTAAAACATAACGTAATGTTTTGTTGATGTTGACAGGCACAGCAGTTAGAAATGAAATATAGAGTGAATACTACAATTTTAAATGAAAATCACCAAACTTTATTTATATTTAATATACAAAGAGGTGTAATATGTTAGTTTGATTGTACTTTTGTAATTTGCTAATGTAAGAATAGAGTTGATTGATTCCTTTCTTTAAATGAAGAGTCATGGTTCGTCATTTTATAAAAACATATTTTATTGGATGAGGACAAAGAGGTTTCTAAAGTTTGTAAGACAATTCACTATTTCAGAAAAAAAAACTGATATATGTGTGAAAACTGGTAGATCCTCTTCTCAAATGATTACAAGCCAGTTTAATTATTGTTTAAGCACTTTTTAAGAATAACACCACACTACTTGAAATTAGTGAAAATGCTCAAACTGTACGGAGTCTAGAGTTAGTGTCTGCTATAAATTAAAAGGTATGAGGTAAAAGTAAAATAAAGATAATTTGGTCAAGTGCGAGTTGAACTCGCATACTAAGGGTTTCGTACCACCTTCCAGATTGTAATATTCCAGTTTCAGATAAGCCGGGGATGAGTGCATTTTCTTATATTTACCCTAATATCTTTTGAAAGAAGCGTTTTAAATTTATAAAAAATATACACTTTCATTTTCCACACATAGACTTTTTATTTTATCTGCTTCAGGATTCCCTTGATTTTTATAAGAATACATATGTATTTAATTTTCTAATTTGGCCCCCAAAAATTAACATTAGAATTTTATTGTACTAATAAACTTTCAGGAAAGCCTTGTATAATTTACCGTCTGAATTTTGAGGCTCTGTAGATTGGAAGATAAAGGGCAAAATAGGTCAAGTTTTAAATTATAAATTATTAAATTATCAATCAAATTATTTAAAAATACAAATAAGTTATATTTTTCAAAATTTAAATAGTATAGTTTCTAAAGTAGGACTTAATAGTCGATGTTTAATATTTTTGTTAATATCTTTTAAACAAATGATTTAAAAATATGATATATTTGGAATTCACATAATGAGCCTTTTATCTGATATATTAGACGATGCGTTTGTAAATTGAATTTTTATTTGCCATTTAATTTATAATTTGTCCTTAAAATTAGTTTGGGGGTTTTCTAATAATTTTTCTTACCCCAGTACCCTTAATTGTTTTCAAAATAAAGCGAGAAATGAGAATTTTTTATATCTTTATGTAAATATTTGGTAAACAACTAATTTTAAAAACATGAAAAATATATATTTTTATTCCTCATTATGAGAAGGGGTTTCTCCTTAATTTTTTTCAATATTTTCCAGCTTATGGTTTCGGAGATAAGGGCGGGGGAATGGGTAAATTTTTTTATATTTTTGTTAAGATCTTTTAATTAATTTATTTTAAAAATATGAAAAAAATATATTCTTTGTCGCCATAATGAGCCCTTTCATTTGATATATAACATGATACCTCAGAAACAATTTTAATTTTATATTTTCCATTTAATCCTGTAATTTGCCGCCCAAAATTAAAAGTAGAGGTCTCCTTATTTTTTCCAGTAAACTTCAGGTCAGATCCTATACCTCTAATTTTTTTCAAAACTTTACGTTCTATAGTTTTGGAGATAAGATAAGATAATTTTGGTATATTTTCGTTAATATCTTTTTAGCTATTTTTTTTTAAATATGCAAAAAATGTTCCTCAGAATGGGACCTTTTATTTGATGTATTACATGATGCGTTTGAAAAAATTTTTATTTTTAAATTTTCATTTAATTCTATAATTTGCCCCCAAAATTAATATTAATGGTTCCTTCTTATTTTTCCTGTAAAATTCGGGCACCGTTCTATATTTCCTATATTTTTTCCAAAAATTTAACCTCAATAGTTTCGGAGATAGGGGGGGGAATTGTCGATTTTTTTATTTAAGTCATTCTTGGTCTTTTAACTTCATTACATATTAATATTTTATTAATATTTTAATAATAAGAGAGACTGCTAAATAGATAAAATAAAATCAAGCTTCATAATGATAACGTGGTATTTTAATGTATTTTTAGCAAATTAGTACTAAAAGCAATTTATATTTTGACCGTTGAAATGTGCTTTGGTTTATCTCAGATAAGCTTAAAAGACCACTTCATGATGCCGAAGGGTAAAACAGATGGATTAATATCCTTTCTTTTTTTATTTTGAAAAAGAGAAGAAAATAGTGATACTTATCAGTGTTTGGACCCGTTTCATCTCTAACTCTGTTTTCATTGTCAACCGCTGTGTGCTTTAGCTGGAGATTTATTCTTAAATTTTCGCTTTGATACCGTTTTCTTGTTTGTCAAAAATGCTTAACAGTGACAATATGGCGGTGTGTGATCACACAAAAATGTGTATCAAAACGAAAATTTCAGAATAAACCTCCAGGTACAACATATAGCAGTTGACAACGCCTCCAGAGGTGCAGTTGAAATGTCTCCGAATACAGATTTATATCACATAATAGACAAACTACTATTTGTTTACCTCCAGGAACAGGAATACTGAATGATCATGTTATAGACATTTCTTTCTCTCACAATATTTGTCAGGAGGAATTTCTATAAACACAAACAGTAATTTGTTCAATTTTATAAAATTGGCTTGTTACACTATGTTCCCCATTTACAATTTTGAAACACTTATTATGCTATAGGAAAAATATGAGGAGAAAAAAATCCTAAAGAACAGGCAAACCAGTCAATATAATCGAATTAATTAATAACTATGGCTCAAATGTATATACTCACCAAATTTTCACTCGTTATAGTTTACGAGCCGTGATTGTCTGTTATTCCATAACAAACTGTGTTGTTGAATAATAGACACTAAGTAAGCAACTACTATTAACTTCAGACTGTAGAAAAATGCCTAATTAAACATGTATGTTCCCAGTCTACAGGTGAACAATTAGGTAGATCGTTATTCGGAGTAAAGCTACGTGGAGGACATTCAACAAATTTTAAATAAAAAACTGTATGAAATATTCGCCTAACCTCTTTTGACGATACTGTCCGTATTAGTTATGCGTTATTTCTTGAATATTCACTGAGATTTACAATTTTTTGTTACAACAATAATTATGCACAATATACAATATACATATTTGCAAAAACAGAAAGATTAGTTAATGATACTGTAGAGATGTCTTTCCCCGAGAATATCTGTCCTGAATAGGGATGAAACGATACCACCAAAGTATGGATACTTTTACTCGATACCGTATCGGTCGTCAAGTACCGATACTTACTCTGTATCAATTGAAAAGTATTGATACTTACTCGTATCGAATCAGAGTAAGCATTGCCATATAAACTCACGGTTTTAAAGCTTGCGATTTTGTCATCGTTTTTTGTAAAATATAGTCACAGTCACATATTAGAATTCGGAGACCCCATTTTCAATCAGTCAAAAACTTAAAATGCTTTAAACATAAAACGAACACCGACTAATGTCAGTGCTGTTTAGGTTAACAGTGTTAATACCGACCGAACGAAAACAATCGTGGCAACGCTAGAAAGTGATGGCAATATAGAGGGTAAGAGGCTATTTTACTCGATTGGGAACTGCATCCAATAAGCTCATTGGCTCCACCTACCAATTGAGTGAAATAGCCTCTATACTCTGAGTCTCTATAGCCCTCTCTTTCTATCCGTGGCATGGCATTTCTTTACTGCAGGATACCTCCAGAAGCTGAATGCTCTAAGAATTTAAGAATAAAATTTTATATCAATGTTTAAATGAAACAGTGACATGCGCATGGGTATATGAGTACTGCTGATCAGTGAGTAAAGTATTTTGAGCAGTGAGTATAGTTACTCACTGCTTTTGACCGATACCTACTCGATACTTAATTGCAAAGTATCGATACTAAAAGTACTTCGTATCGGAGAAAAGTATCGAGCATGTACTTGTATTTACTCGTATCGTTTCATCACTAGTCCTGAAGCCTTTCCCTTAACAACCATTTCGATATTTCTTACAAAGGAGGTTATTGAGGGAAATTTAAACATAACAATTAAATAATGTAAAAATGGTAATGTATCTTGGGCAGGTGACACGTACAATGATAAAACAAAACTCGGAATAATTCAATATATTATTCTTTTTTTATAATGTAATTTTCTAAAATTACATTTTATCAAAATATACTTTGGTAATTGTAACTAAACTACACAACATAACAGTCGTTTTGCATCACAGATGTGAGGTTTAAATGTATGTATTTTAATCCGAATTCAATAAGGATTATTAATCTATGGGAATCTTTTTTAGGGTTTCGTACATTCAATGAACGGAAACACTGTATAGAATGAATCACTCTCGTGTCTGAAAGGGCGAATCCAGACACATTCTTCCGGAGGAGATTTCATGCTTCAGAGGGTGGGCGATCCTGTACTAAATTTACCTAAATAAAATTTTAAACCTAGATTTCTTGGGTTATTACATTAAAAATAGTAGCTTTGAGGTTTAAGCCCATAGAAGACCTTCTATTTATTCTCTTGGAGATAAGAATACTTTGTTTTAATATTAAATTTACTAACTGTGAGGCTCTCGATGTGGGCAATCAATTATCAAGCGCACCATGTAACATATTAAATAATTAGACTCCAAATGAATGTTTTTTTTTCATATTTCCCTGCTTTACCTCCGAAACTAAAATGTAAAGTCTAAAACTTTGGCGAAATATGGAGAGGACAAATAAAACGAAAACCTAAAAACAGTTTTAATGAGCGGGGTGGGGGCTAATAATAGTAAACGAAAATTTTCTCAAGTAGGTAATATATGAAATAAATGGAGTTATTATGAGGAATACAAATAAATTATTCCCTTTTATCTGCGAAATTACTTAGTAAAAATTATGAAAAAAAGAGAGATAAGTCACCATTCAAAGTTTATAGGAAAATTAAAACGAAACTCCTGAAACTAACTTTGGGGTAATAAATTATAACCCTAATTGAAATACAAAATATTTTTTTAAATATCAAATGAAAGGGCACATAATGAAAAGTAGAAAAATATATTTTCTTGAATTTTTAAAATAATTTGATTAATGCATATTTATTTATTTATTTAGTAGCTCATACACAATCCATAAAAAATCACTTAAGCAATAATACAATGTAATGTATCCAGTAATAGAGAGATGAACTCTGTGCACAGGAGCTAGGAGAATACAAAAAAAATTAAAAACTAATACAAAATTGAAAAAGATTTATTTCTAATGAGCACCAAAAGGTGACATTAGACAAATGATATTCTCCTAATGAGGCGAACATGGCCCAATGATCCTACTTGCTAATTACAATATTTCAGTGATTACGTTATATCAGTAATAACATATATACATATACATACACACATCCAACATACACATATATTGTTTTACGTTCTATACTCATACATATATCATACTCACATATACCCCTATACAAATATTCTTCTACATTTATATCTATAGTGTTCGAATTAATTTCTACCTATTTCTTATTATAATATATGGACTTGTACTGTCTAGACGTTGTATTTGAAATACACAGTTTAAGTTTTTTTTATCATGTGTTTTCTACAATTCATAGCTTTAAGATTGTTGTATAGTTTATTGAAATATTTAACGGCTTTGTATTTATAATTCTGTATACTGCAGTTTTTAGTTATTTTTAGAAGTAACAGTGGTTTATTTCTTGTTACACTATTCGAGTGAAAATATTTATCTTTTAAGCTGTCATAATGAAACATTGTTTTAGGCTTAAAGGAATTTGCTCTACTGTTAGCTTATCGATTTTGGCTCTTTTTAGTAACCTGTTTTGTATATTGATTAGTACATCAATCACTTTGTTGTACGCTCCTCCCCAAGCTAGTATCCCAATTGTTGCAATGCTATGAAATAGTGCATAGTAAATCTTTAGTAATGTTTTTGCACACATAAATTCAGACAGTTTTTTGAATATGAAGATTAAATATTTAGATTTGCTAACTACATGCTCTATGTGTCTTTCCCATTTAAGGTGTCTGTCGAAATATACACCCCAGTACTTGCATGTGTCTACTCTTTGCAATTCTTGGCCATCTATGTTTAATTCTAAATTTTTTGGTATGCTATCTATGTAACTTCCGAAGGTTATATAAACTGTTTTATTCAGGTTTAATGATAACTGGTTACTGCGGCGCCATTTACTTATTATTTTTATGAAGTTCTCCGTAATGAGTTGGGTCTCGCTCCAAGAATTACCGCTGCTTATTACTACGGTATCATCCGCATAAGATAATATGGAATTATTGGGTAAGCTAAACAGCAGGGCATTTATGTATAGGAGAAACAGTAATGGTCCTAGTATAGTGCCTTGTGGTACTCCCGTAGGTAGTTTATCTTTGCTACTTTTGTCGTTAGTAATTCTTACAAACTGATACCTATCTGTCAAATAACTTTTTATGAGATTTAGGGTAATCCCTAAATAATATCTCATGATTAACCGTATCAAAAGCATTCTTCAAATCAAGGCAAGTTGCTATGACAGGCTCTCTCTTTTCTATTTTATCGGTAATTAACTGGTGAACTAGGTAGATGGCATCTTTCTGGTCTTTGTTTTTAGGGTTCCGTATATACAGTATACGGATACCCTTATAATATCACTCAGGATTTCTGCCTCTGTCACATCACAGCAATTTTCTCCTAAACTGCTGGACGGAAGAGGTTGAAATTTGGTATGAAGGTATAGTTTGGTGACCTGATCAGGAGCACATATCGCAAAAGAATAAATTTTGATTTTAGGGGTACTTCTGGGGGGAAAAACTAAAAAAATCGACCGTTCCCCCCCTGATCTCCGAAACTACTGAACCTAAAATTTTGAAAAAAATGGAAAATATAGAAAGTTGCCCGAACTTCACAGGAAAAATAAGGAGAAACCACTAATATTAAATTTGGGGGGCAAATTATAGAATTAAATAAAAATTTAAAAATAAAAAAAAGGTCATTTATGTATAGGAGAAACAGTAATGGTCCTAGTATAGTGCCTTGTGGTATTCCCGTAGCTAGTTTATCTTTGCTACTTTTGTAGTTAGTAATTCTTACAAACTGATACCTGTCAAATAACTTCTTATGAGATTTAGGCTAATTCCTCTAATCCCATAGTTGTTTAGCTTTTCCAATAATATCTCATGATTAACTGTAACAAAAGCCTTCTTCGAATCAAAGAAAGTTGCTATGACAAGCTCTTTCTTTTCTATTTTATCGGTAATTAACTAGGTAGATAGCATCTTTCTTGCCTTTCTTTTTTAAAAACCCGTATTGTTTATCCGAGATTATGTTGCAGTCTGTTACGAAGTCAAGAATCCTTTTATGCAATATTTTTTTAAAGACTTTAGCTATATTTGCTATTAACGAGATTGGTCTGTAATTAGTACATAATAATTTATCACCATTTTTGTAGATCGGGACTACCTCAGCGGTTTTCAGTGCATCTGGCCACGTAGACGTTTCAATTTGTTAAATATATATTCAAGAGGTAGTGTTATATATTTGGCAATGTGCTTCAGAGGTTTTACGTTTATACCATCTACTCCACCGGATTTTTCTTTTAAGTTCATAATTATGTTATTTAGTTCTATACGATTCGTTGGTGTTAGAAACCTGCTTTCACCATTTGGTGTTGGATGCTCAATGTTATTATTATTTGGCGTATTAATTTGATTCGCTAATTCAGGTCCAATATTACAGAAGAATTTATTAAATTCGTTGGCAATTCTTTAAATATCGGATATTTCTTCATAATTTACTCGAATTTTGTCAATATTATTTGTTTTAAAGTTGCGAGTTTTGTTAATTATGTTAATGATAAACTTCCATAACAGCTTGCTGTTATTTTGTAAGGATTCAACCTTTGATTTATGATTCATAATTTTTGCAAGAGTAATTACTTTTATTAACACTTTGTTATAATATTTGTATTCATTTTTTAATCTTATGTTTGTAACATCTAGTTTCCACATGTTATACAGAAATTCTTTTTGATTACAAGAGATTATCATTCCTTTTGTCACCCAGCTGTGACGAGCTTTGTTCATGTTTCTGGATTTTTTTATTTGGACTGTTGCATTATTTATTATCTGTTGATTTCAGTAATTAATGTGTTCGTTGCCTCATTAGGATCTTGTATCGATAGCGTTTTGTTCCAGTCGTTTTTCTTAGCAATGTCTGTTAATTTGTTGTAGTTTATTAAATTTAGGAAGTTATTTTCATTGAGTTTTGTAGTCGTGTTATTTATATTGACTGTTAGAAAAAGTGGATAGTGGTCAGTAAAGGTAATTTTTAATTTAAAAGATGTAATGTCTATAATATTACTTTTTACAAAAATGTTATCGATACAAGTACCAGTATTAGAATTTTCATCGGAAGGTCTTGTAATGCCATTAAAATAAGGTAGATATTCATTTTCCAACAAACTATTAAAAAAATCGTGACCAATACCATCTTGTTTCAATGTAGCTATATTAAAATCACCTGCTATTAGGTGATTCTTCCTTTTTTATTATTATTCAAAAATGTCTTTATAGTAGTTATAAAGTTAGTTCTACTGACGTCGTGGCTTCTATACAACGCAGATATTTTAAAGCTATTCGTTTTATTAATTTTTATATCAGTACTTAATATTCTATGATTATTTATATTTTCTATATAGCAGTTATGTGACCATGTTTTTTTTATGTACATTATAACACCGTCAGATTTATTAACCCTACTCTCATTGTAATACATATCATAATCGTCAATGTTGAAATATTTATAGACATTTTCGACATTCCATGTTTCACAGCATATTATTATGTCAGGTTTAACCTTCAACCTCTTAATGAGAACTACTAGCGAGTTGTAATTGGTTTTTATACCTCATATGTTTAACTGTAATACTGTTAAATGATTATTTTTATTTATACTTTTATAATTAAATAAAACATTTAATATTTAACCACCTATACCTCTTTAATAGTTAAAATTGCTGAGCCTAAAACTTAGTAAAGGTTAGTGAAAAAATAAAGCAAATACCCTAATTTTTTGGGGCAGAGAAGAAAATTAAAGAAATGTATTTAAAACATTAACCACATCATGTTCCAGAATAAGTAAAAAAGCTCCTTGTGAGAAACAACAAATGTATATTTTTTAATATTAAAACGTCATAGTTTAAATGAAATTAAGCAAAATATAAGACATGCCCTGTTTATCTCCGAAACTACATAGCTCACAATTTTTGAAAAGAATGCAATGAAACCCTTAGTAGTCCAACTCCCACAAAATTATTTTAATATAAGCTTCTCGAGTTCTCTAAAACGGCTTGAATAAATCCGATTATTTACATGTTTATAAATAAATCTAATTTGGTTAATTATTTAAAATAAAAATTTTCAATTTCAAATATATTTTAATAATTCAGGATTTAAGTTAAATATTTACCTAAGAAACCATAAAAACATTCAGTACAAGGGTCTTTCTTTCCAATTTATTATCACAAAGGTATTTTTATCTTCTAACCAATAACAAAACACGCTAAACACCCTGAAAGAACGAAGTTTCTTTTGTTTTCCAAGTATCATTTTTGAAGGTGTGGTGCAATAAGGCTTTTGGCTAGTCCTTATGCTCTATGTTTTTAGGACGGATAGGAAGTATAAGTACTAACACTAACTGTTGGCCTGGAAATTATGAATTTCTTTGGTATTGCTGTCTAGTGTTTTAGAAAAAGAAAAGGCTTATTAACCGACTTTCAAGAAGGAGGAGATTATCAATTCGTATGCAACTTTTTTTATGTATATGGGCTTGGGCATTTTTGATGATTCAAACTGCATTATATTAAGAAACATTACAGAAAGGTCCCATATAATTGTCTATAACATTGTCTACAAAGATATGTTCCAGCTTGATTCCTTATATTTTTCTATACCGTTAAACCATGTAATATAAAATAAATTGTTTATTAGATAAAATGCATGAACACAAAACATTAACTACCTGATTCTCTACCTAAAAATAATTCAAAAATTTGGCCTTTAAATATGTAGTTATAACTTTTAACATAAAAAATAAATCCCTTTAAAAATATTAACATTATATTAAATTATACATTAATATAAAATGTAATATTTAAAACATTAATTAATATCTACATTTTTCAAAAATATATATTTTTTTGATTTGAGCCTGACAAATTTCAATAGTCTTAAAGTAAGAAATAAAACGTAATAGAACCTTTATTCTGGCATTTCACAGTTAACGGTTTCAGCTCGTAAGCAGAAAATGAAATCAACCCACTCAAAAAAAAGTATGAAAGTATTATATTTACTATTACATTCCAAATAACTACAAATCATAAGTCCATATTAATAAATCTTCAATCAAAATTTTAATGTTCAATATAATTTCATTAACTTAAATGAAACACATAGTAAGCAATGACTATTTCTGTTTTGTATGGAAAATATAAAGAAATACAAGCTGTTAATTAATGATAAATAAGTAATATTCACATTTGTTAAAAACTTTTCGCAGTGAATAAAGCTGAAATCTTGAATTTTATACATTTAATTTACAACATTACCTTTAACCTCGTGCTATAATAATCTTACACCAAACAATATTCTGAAATGTCAAAATTCAAATTAAGGCGCTACATCAAAGATAGCCAGGAGCAGAGCTGCCGGATCTAACTTACTTTCTGTCTTGCATATCACAATCAGTGCATTAACTCGTATTTTTTGTATTCTTATTCAAATTATATGAAATTTATACGGTAAAGATTAAAAGAAACTTTAAATTGAAAGTAAAACATTAAAATTAATATAATATTATCAGAAATAAATTCATCAATTGCAACATATTCTTATTTTAGTTGACAAACCATATTTACAAAGCAATGAAAGTTGCAAACTTGCGAGAAGCCAATGAAGGGCCATTATTATGTCATACAAATGTTCCTGGGTTCTCTTTAAATAGCATGACGATGTATAATTACTTTAGGAATGGGTCAAAATTTGTTACTTTTTAGTTTAATTTAATTTGTTTTTCACTTTCTATTACGATTTTCTCTCCAAGCAATCTGGCGACACTGTTACTGTTATGTGTTTGGCATTGACAGTATGGACATAAATAATGTTTTTTTAACCGATTTCCAAAAAGGAGGAGATTATCAATTCGTATGCAACTTTTTTTTATGTATGTGGGGCGATTACTCAAAAATGGCGTGGGCAATTTTGATGATTTAAACTGCACTATATTAAGGAACATTACAGAAAGTTCCCATATAATTGTCTATAACATGATATTTACGGTTTTCTAGAAAATCAGAAAAAAGTAAATTAGGGACTAGATTTCAGCGATTTTCAATGAATCTTCACTGTTTGCTCTAAAAGTGGTCACGCCATTTGAATATTATAAATTGTATTATAGAAAGATATGTTCCAGCTTGATTCCGTACATTTTTCTATAACGCAAAATATACTATTTTTCTGAAAATCGGAAAAATATATGCAAAAAAATTGTAAAAAACATGGTAAATGTCAAATTTTCATCATAAATATCTAGTTTAAATGCCATGAAAGTGTATCGTACAGGGTGTAATAGTTTTCATTTTGATTCGTTTGACGTAAGTTTCTTTTAGAGACGAGGTTACGGTAGGAGGCATATAGTCGCGTGGAATGGCAGAAAATATTCCGTTAGTTTATTGAAACGAAAATTTGTTTTGTCGGCGAACTCTTCTATATGATATACGGTTGTAGGTGTTTTTTTTTTTTTTTTTTTTTTTTTTTTTTTTTTTTTTTTTTTTTATATATATCCGAAGTGGGGGGAAATACATTGCGTACTTAGCTAGCACGTGCTGGCCGTCGTGCGGGACTCCCAGTGCAAGAGTAAATCGTTGCATTGAAACCAGTACACCGTATACCCGCTAAAACCCTAACCTCTTTCTCCTACAACCATGGTCCCCTGCGGCACTCTTAGTCAATACTACTTCGCAAGGGTGGTTCATTGCAGATGTTTACTGCTCTTCCATTGAAAGCTTCTAAAGCCTACTCCTCGAACGTATCGCGGAGTTCTTTGAGGATAGTCTCCGCGTAATCTGATACCAAGTTCCAGGCTTGGGGGCCCTTCAGCATGGCTTCTACTAATTGTTCTGGGACGATATTAGTCTCCAGAATCCTCTCCACTTCAGCACGTTGATCCTGAAACCGAGGGCAGGAGAAGAACACGTGTTCCGCGTCCTCTATCACGTCCGTACAGTGTGGGCAGTTTGGGGAGTTTGCCCTCCTAAACCGGTGCAGGTATGCTCGAAAGCATCCATGTCCAGTCAGGAGTTGAGTAATGTAGAACCCAACCTCCCCATGCTGGCGGTTGACCCAACGACTGATGTTAGGTATCAATCGATATGTCCACCTTCCTTTAGTAGAGCTGTCCCACCTCTCCTGCCATTGCCCTAGACTCATGGCTCTTTCATCGCTGTTTCCTGTCGGTTGGTCTTTCTCTAACTTTCTGCGATAAAGCCGTCCCCTTTCTGCAGCCAGGATGTCGATTGGTAGGGTAGAGGCAATCACACTCACCGCCTCGTAAGACACAGTGCGGTAGGATGATGCCACTCGAATCGCTGAGAGCCGCTGGACTGATTTCATTTTCCGGCGGTACGATGGTAGCTCGAGCGATTTCTCCCATACCGGTGCCCCGTACAACAAAACAGAAGTAGTTACTGTTGCCAGTAGCTGTCTTCTTATCTGTCTAGGGCCTCCGACATTCGGCATTATTCTAGATAATGCCCCCTGTACCCCAGCTGCTTTCTTGCTGGCCGCGATTATGTGCTCTTTGAAGTTGAGCCGTGTGTCCAGGAGCACCCCCAAATAGCTGATGAAGGGCTGCGACTGTATGTAGGAGTCGCCTATTTTGAGGGTGATGGTTTCCCTTGCCTTTCGACTGCTAACAAGAAGTGTTTCGGTCTTTTATTCTGCTAAACTCAAGTCCGCTGCGAGCATCCAATGCTGAATTGTGGCTATAGCGAATGAGAAGGTTGTTTGTATCTCCTCTATGTGCTTGCGCACTATGATCAATGCCACATCATCGGCGAATGCCACTAGCCTGACGCCCTCAGGCAGACCGAGCAGCAGCAGGTCGTTGTACATTACGTTCCATAAGAGGGGGCCAAGAACAGAGCCCTGAGGTACACCTCCTGTGATCTTATAGTCTACTTGCCCATTTTCAGTTTGGTACAACAAGATGCGGTCCTTGAAATAGGCTGAAACCATTCTGCGCAAGTACTGCGGAACTTCCATCCTGGCAAGAGCCTCCAAAATGCGGTCCCAGCGGGCCGAGTTAAAGGCGTTTTTGATATCCAGGGTGGCTATTAGACAGTACTTTTTTCCACCTCTTCTCCATCTCTTTCCCGAGATAGCCTCTCTGGCGATGTTGGTAACGAGTGTCACGGCATCGATGGTTGATCTCCCCTTTCTGAACCCGAATTGGTTGGTGGAAAGTTTCGGTTCAACGTAGGGCTCCAGCCTATCTGCTATTATTCTTTCAAGGAGTTTTCCCGCAGAGTGCAACATACAGAGGGGACGATATGATGACGGTTCGTCGGGAGGTTTCTTTCCCCCTTTAGGGAGGAGCACAAGCCTCTGCTTTTTCCACTTAGTCGGGAAAACCCCCTGCTTTAGGCAGGTCTCATACATGTGTAGAAACATGTCAGGCCTATTGGCTATGGCGCATTTTAGCGCGATGTTAGGTATGCCGGGATCGGTTGCCCATCAGAGTCCTGGGTATAGTCCCTTGCCACCGGGTAGCTTTTCGCAGGAAACAAGGAGTGCAATGCGCAATGTTCGGGGCAGCGTTGACATGGGAGGGGCTTAATTTTATGCCACATCATGGAGATTAACTTCTCACACACTCTTTCATAGTCACTGAGTGGTAGTTCTTCTGTTGTATCTTCGTCCCTGAGACACCTGCCACCGAAGGATAAGCGGGTAGCTTAGGCTTCTATTGCAGCTGAAACAAGGCGTGAATCAGTCGAAAGATTTTTGTTCCACCGATGGCGCACGTGACACACAATCTTCGTTTGGGATGATTTCCCATATAATCTTGGGGTCGCAGTAAACTCCTCATTCACAGCCCCGTTTGCTAACTAATGTCATCGGGAGCTGGCTGGCCTTTTATGTGCTTATGAGGAGTTTGAGCGAAGACATGTCTCAGCTCGGTTGTAGGTGTGTGTTGTGTTTTTTTTTTTTTTTTTTTTTTTTTTTTTTTTTTTACGAAGAGGGGGATTCCGTTTAGCTATGCTGGCCGTCGTACTCCCGCAATGTTCAAAGCAGAGTTCGTTGCCCAGTATATGCGGAGTCTACTACTTGCAATTACTGCTCTTACGTATTCGGAGTCTTTGAGGATACGAGTAACTGAACCTCCAGGCTTGGGGGCCCTTCAGCTGGCTTCCTAAGTAGTCTCCAGATCCTCTCTTCTCCTGAACACTTCCGCGACGTCCGAGTGTGGGAGTTTGGGATGCAGGGCTCTCCAGTCGTTAGTGATTAGTGCTGTTCTTTTGATCTCCATAGTCTGAGCCTTAGTTCTTCTAAAGCCGTCCCCTTTTGCAGCCAGGATGTCGATTGGTAGGGTGACCCCTCGTCAGTGCGATCTCGAATCGTGGCTGATTTCGATGGTTCGAGCGACCGGTGTACAACAAAACAGCTGTCTTCCGTCGGCTAGATTGCCCCCTGAGCTGCTTTCTTGCTGGCCGCGATGTGCTCTTTGAAGTTGAGCCGTGCTCCAGGAGCACCCCTAGCGACTGTATGTAGGAGTCTATTTTGAGGGTGATGGTTTCCCTTGCCTTCGGTTCTGTCAAGTGCTGAGCATCCAATCTGAATTGTGCTATCGTTCCACCATCGGCGTAAACTGGTGGGCGGCTGTACATTTGTTCTGTCTACTTATAGTCTCAACTTGGCAAGAGCCTCCAAAATCCCAGCGGGCCGGTTAAAGTTCATCCGCTATTAGGAGCCTCTCTTAACGATGGTTGATCTCCCCTTTCTGAACCCAAGTTTCGCTCAATAGGGCTGCCTATCTCTATTATTCAAGGAGTTTTCCCGCAGAGTCCAACCAGAGGGGACTATTGACGGGTCAGGTAGGGAGGAGCACAAGGCTTTTTCCACTCGGGAAAACCCCCTCTTTGCAGGCATGTTAGTATGCATTTTATGTTTGGACGGGAACCGTTTTGGTTTGTATATCTCGCTGCCACCGGGTATCAACGGTGCATGAGCAGCGTTGAATGGGAGGGGCCTTAATTTATGCATCACGATTTTATACGGATGGATCACTTCGCAATGCGAGAAGCTCTTCAGTTGTTGTTTTTGATTCATAGTCAGCCTTACTTCGACCCTGTCGCGTCTGTGCTGTTGATGACACTCTCGCGGTGTTGTGAGATCTCGTTCCACCACTGGTGGGCGGCTGTTGTTCTGCCCGTCTCCTTGGCGATGCTCGCAGGACACAACATTAAGTGGCTTCTCTATTGACGTTCCTGGAATGAGCATGAAAGTGTTCCAACCGATGACCTTGACCACAATCTTCGTTTGGGATAGTGTTGATTCCCAAATACTTGGTGGTCGCTATTAGTAAACTCTTCATCGATCCGCCACTCACAGCCCCCTTTAATAGGTTGCTGCTTGTCACGGATAATGAGTGGCAGTGCCTTGAGATATGTGCTTACGGCTCCGTACCTGAGCGAAGACATCCCGGCATAGTCAAAGGCTCACCCGATCGATCCGATCCTCCGCCCCCTCGAACTCCTCGAGCTGTGCACTAGGACATCAGCAGAACCCCTCCCACCTCCATGGTTTTGGAACGGAAGTTTTACCCAGGACAGGTGTCGAAGGTACTTCGCATTATGCTACGTCGCTCCAAACTGTAGTAGGTCTTGGGCTGCTTCGCAATGATTGAGGTTGAGTGCACTTTCACGGGCTTGTCGGACATTTCCAACTACCCGCAACATGCCGGCAGTCTGACCTAATCTTTCTCTTTGTAAGACTTGGCTGACAAGCCGAGGCTGTGACCAGCGCCTCCGCCTGTTGCTTCGGTAGTCTTGCCTCTGCCTGCGTTGTTGCCACATTTGGCACCTCGAAGGCTGTGCCCCACGCAAGTTCAGAGTGGATGGCTTTCTTGGCCTGGTGGGAGACCAAGTTGTTGAAGCGAAGAGGCCGTCATGGTCTCAAATTTGCGGGAGATTGCAGTCTTGGATTCGCGTTACGTGCTCCATCTCCTAGCGTCTGCCTTCGCGAATAACAGGAGATCTCCCTTAGCTGTTCGTCGGTGACTTTTTTGCCTATATGTGTGTGTGTGTGTGTGTTTTTTTTTTTTTTTTTTTTTTTTTTTTTTTTTTTTTATCCGAAGAGGGGGGAAATACATTGCGTCTTAACTAGCACATGCTAGCCGTCGTGCGGGACTCCCGATGCAATGACTTCAAAGCAAGAGTAAATCGTTGCATTGAAACCAGTATACCGTATACCCGCTAAAACCCTAACCTCTTTCTCCTACAACCATGGTCCCCTGCGGCACTCTTAGTCAATACTACTTCGCAAGGGTGGTTCATTGCAGATATTTACTGCTCTTACATTGAAAGCCTCTAAAGCCTACTCCTCGAACGTATTGCGGAGTCTTTGAGGATAGTCTCCGAGTAATCTGATACCAAGTTCCAGGCTTGGGGGCCCTTCAGCATGGCTTCTACTAATTGTTCTGGAACGATATTAGTCTCCAGAATCCTCTCCACTTCAGCACGTTGATCCTGAAACCGGGGGCAGGAGAAGAACACGTGTTCCGCGTCCTCTATCACGTCCGTACAGTGTGGGCAGTTTGGGGAGTTTGCCCTCCTGAACCTGTGCAGGTATGCTCGAAAGCATCCATGTCCAGTCAGGAGTTGAGTGATGTAAACCCAACCTCCCCATGCTGGCGGTTGACCCAACGACTGATGTTAGGTATCAATCGATATGTCCACCTTCCTTTAGTAGAGCTGTCCCACCTCTCCTGCCATTGCCCTAGACTCATGGCTCTTTCATCGCTGTTTCCTGTCGGTTGGTCTTTCTCTAACTTTCTGCGATAAAGCCGTCCCCTTTCTGCAGCCAGGATGTCGATTGGTAGGGTAGAGGCAATCACACTCACCGCCTCGTAAGACACAGTGCGGTAGGATGATGCCACTCGAATCGCTGAGAGCCGCTGGACTGATTTCATTTTCCGGCGGTACGATGGTAGCTCGAGCGATTTCTCCCATACCGGTGCCCCGTACAACAAAACAGAAGTAGTTACTGTTGCCAGTAGCTGTCTTCTTATCTGTCTAGGGCCTCCGACATTCGGCATTATTCTAGATAATGCCCCCTGTACCCTAGCTGCTTTCTTGCTGGCCGCGATTATGTGCTCTTTGAAGTTGAGCCGTGCGTCCAGGAGCACCCCCAAATAGCTGATGAAGGGCTGCGACTGTATGTAGGAGTCGCCTATTTTGAGGGTGATGGTTTCCCTTGCCTTTCGACTGCTAACAAGAAGTGTTTCGGTCTTTTGTTCTGCTAAACTCAAGTCCGCTGCGAGCATCCAATGCTGAATTGTGGCTATAGCGAATGAGAAGGTTGTTTGTATCTCCTCTATGTGCTTGCGCACTATGATCAATGCCACATCATCGGCGAATGCCACTAGCCTGACGCCCTCAGGCAGACCGAGCAGGAGCAGGTCGTTGTACATTACGTTCCATAAGAGGGGGCCAAGAACAGAGCCCTGAGGTACACCTCCTGTGATCTTATAGTCTACTTGCCCATTTTCAGTTTGGTACAACAAGATGCGGTCCTTGAAATACGCTGAAACCATTCTGCGCAGGTACTGCGGAACTTCCATCCTGCAAGAGCCTCCAAAATGCGGTCCCAGCGGGCCGAGTTAAAGGCGTTCTTGATATCCAGGGTGGCTATTAGACAGTACTTTTTTCCACCTCTTCTCCATCTCTTTCCCGAGATAGCCTCTCTGGCGATGTTGGTAACGAGTTTCACGGCATCGATGGTTGATCTCCCCTTTCTGAACCCGAATTGGTTGGTGGAAAGTTTCGGCTCAACGTAGGGCTCCAGCCTATCTGCTATTATCTTTCAAGGAGTTTTCCCGCAGAGTCCAACATACAGAGGGACGATATGATGACGGTTCGTCGGGAGGTTTCTTTCCCCCTTTAGGGAGGAGCACAAGCCTCTGCTTTTTCCACTTAGTCGGGAAAACCCCCTGCTTTAGGCAGGTCTCATACATGTGTAGAAACATGTCAGGCCTATTGGCTATGGCGCATTTTAGCGCGATGTTAGGTATGCCATCTGGACCGGGAGCCTTACCGTTTTGGAGCCGGTTGCACGCGCCCATCAGCTCACTCATAGTCACTGGTGGTATATCTTCGTCCCTCACCTGCCACGAAGGATAAGCGGGTAGCTCAGGCTTCGCAGGAAACAAGTGAGTGACAATGCGGTGCAATGATTCGGGGCAGTTCGTTGATGTCATGGGAGGGGCCTTAATTTTATGCATCACGATTTTATACGGTTTTCCCCATGGATCTTGATTAACTTCGTCACACAACTCCTTCCAGTAGGATCTCTTGCTTGAGAGAATGGCTCTTCGTAGTTGTTGTCTTTTGATCTCATAGTCGAGCCTTAGTTCTTCTGTTGTGACCCTGTCGCGTCTCCGTGCTCGTTGATGCAGCCTTCGTGCTTTGAGACACTCTCGTCGGTGTTGTGAGATCGTATCGTTCCACCAGTAAACTGGTGGGCGGCTGTTGTTCTGCCGTCTCCTTGGCATGGATGCATCGCAGGACTTGACAACGCTTGTCATTACCTCTTTGGTAGTGGCTTCTGCGCTTGTTGCTATTGACAATGGTTCCTGCTCCATAACCAAGGCGAATGAATCAGCATCGAAAGCATTTTTGTTCCAACCGACTGGCTGTGACCTCGCACGACTGACACACAATCTTCGTTTGGGAGTAGTGTTGATTCCCCAAATAATAGCTTGGTGGTCGCTATTAGTAAACTCTTCATCGATCCGCCACTCACAGCCCCCTTTAATTAGGTTGCTGCTAACGAATGTCACGTCGATAATGCTTACGGCTCCTGTGTTGAGGAGTACCAGGTTGAGCGAAGACATGGTCTCAAGGAGAGCTCGTCCTCTCGCGCTCGTTTCCCGGCATCCCCAGTCAATTGCCCAGGCGTTGAAATCACCTGCGATGGCGACCGATTCACGCTTCCGTACATCCTCCGCCAAGGTGTCCAAGAATAACTCGAACTCCTCGAGCTGTGCACTAGGAGGTGCATAGCAGCTATAGAAGTGAACCCCTCCCACTTTGGCTCTCACAAGACATGGTTCGGGGTTATTTGGGAGTTGTTGGAACGGAAGTTTACCGCAAGCCCATATCGCTGCTCTGTCCGTTGTGTCATTTACCCAGGACAGGGTGTCGAAGTTTTTGTACTGCTCGCAGATTATGGCTACGTCGCAATCCAATTCCCGCACCCGCTGTACCAGTAGGTCTTGGGCTGCTTCGCAATGATTGAGGTTGAGTTGCAGTACTTTCATTTACGGGCTTGTGCTGCTCTCATCGCCTGTTGGTAGATCGGACATTTCCAACTACCCGCAACATGCCGGCAGTCTGACCTACTATCTTTCTCTTTGCAGAGTAAGCACTTGGCAGGTTGTTGACAAGCCGAGGCATTGTGACCAGCGCCTCCGCATCTGTGACAACAACTGCTTCGGTCAGTCTTGCCTCTGCACGCCTGGGCGTTGTGCCCAAAGTGCCAGCATTTGAAGCACCGTCGAAGGCTGATCCTCTCGCGAACACGTACTGTGCCCCACGCAAGTTTCAGCTTTACAAGTGCGATGGCTTTCTTGGCCTGGACCTCTGGGAGACAAACAACTGCCGTTTGTGTTGATCTATATGCCCGTCGAAGTGATTTCACTGCCTCCTCAGTGATCTCTGCCAGGCCGTCGATATTATCTTTGAGCAGGTTTACTACGTCTTCCTTGTTACTGATCTCGTCCAAGTCTTTAATTTCAATCTCGATTTGCGGTATTCGAGATTGTACAGTGGCCCCGCTTGGGAGCTTATTCTTGATGGCGTTACAATAGCGCTCCATCTCCTGAGCGTCTGCCTTGGCGAATAACAAAAGTAGATCTCCCTTAGCTGTTCGTCGGATCTTATTGACTTTTTTGCCTATATCCTGCAAGGTGGGATCATACCTCGCTTGATACCTTTATCGCAATTGGTCCTCGGGCCTTTTTCCTCTTTTTGCCAGTGAGTCGACTGGTTTGCAGGTTGGTTTTGGTCTGCGTTTAAACTTGGATTTTAATCCATTTTTCTCTCCGCTTCTGAATTGACCTGGTTTGCCCGATGTTCTGGCAACCTTCCATAGCTAGCACCGGTTTAGGAGTTTTAAGTGGTGGTGCCTTACTTGGAGCTCTGAAGGCGAGACCTTCGGTCTCGCCTTTTATTTGCTTTCTTGATAAGCCAGCGTCCAATGTGGCGCTGGCTTTTGCTTATTGGTCCTCGGGGCCAGTTTTTTCCTCTTTACCACTTCAAGAGCCATCTTGTCCTAGTTTGTTGGAGTCGACTGGGTTTGCAGGTTGGTTTTTGGTCTGCGGTTTAAACTTGGATTTTAATCCATTGTTTCTCTCCGCTTCTGAATTCCATATCCATAAATGGTCATAAATCCTCAGTACTCCCCATTGCTGAAGAGCGTTCCCCTATCCGCCACCTGGGGAGGCGCCCGGTAGTGGACCAACAACCACCCCGGGTGTGTGTGTGTGTGTGTGTGTGTGTGTGTGTGTGTGTGTGTGTGTAGTTGCGTATATAAGGTTGTTGAAATAAGAGTATAACAAAACTATAGTTATACAGAGTAGACATTAGAGTTATAGGACGGAGAATAATTACATTTATACAAAAGGCTTTAAAAATTGTCAGAAGCAGTTGAAATATAAGGTGGAGTAGAATTACAGTTAAAATAAAGTTGCATAGTTGGACCATAGCAGTTCCTTAAACAACGTGTTTGAAGTAAGGCGGTGGGGGTAAAATTATTTTTATTCAGGGTGAATCATTAATTTGTTACATAAGCATAAGCAGTTACGATATTTGAATTATAAAACGTAGGATGGGGTATAATTATAAACATAGGTTCAAAAATTTTTAGAAACAGTATATACCGGGTGGTTGAAATAAATGGCAGAGTAAAATTATAGTCATAACATGTGGTTAAATAGGTGAAGATTACATAGGGTACACCATGAGCAGTTGCATAAATGGAATACTAGATATATTAGGCGAATAAAATAATTTAAACAATGGAAAAATGGAAAGAGTCAATAGTGTGGACATGATTTATACTTATACAGGGTGGTTTTAAAGATATCAGGATCGTTGTAATGTTGTGTTGAGTTGAATTATAGTTGTACAGGGTGATTCAGAAAATGTTAGACCAATAAGTTATATAGGGGTGACCAATACACAGAAGCATATAGAGTGTGGATGCAATATAGAGTGAAATACAGTTACATTTATAGAAAGTGGTCCAAATAATCAAACAAATTAAAAAGTTAAAATATATTTGAAACATAGATAAAGAATAAAAGTTAGAGAGGGAGAAAAAGAGAGGAAGATAAGAATACGCTAAAATTTTTAATTGTACCTTAAATCAGATAAAAAGAAGATACGTCTGAAAATAGTGATTGATTGCACACGGTTTCTAAATGGTTTTTTAAGTCTAGTGAAGTCGGTTCTTTTTTTAATATAAATTATTTTTAACAAAAAATCATGAGGTTCTCAATTTGTTACATCATTGCTCCAGCAACTATGAACCGATTTAGATAATTTTTTATTTGATGGAACAGACTGCCAAATTGGTCCAATATTTGTTTCCAATTTGCAAAAAATCAGAAAAATGTTGTTAGCCTATAGGGAATGCGGCACTAGCCTTATTCGAAATCTAAGATAGAATTAAATAGAATGGAATTTGATCAAAATGTATACTAATTAACCTCTGTCAAGGTAAATGTTTACAATTTATCTGCATGTATAGACAGTACACTTAAGTTAGAGTCGTATAAAAACTTTATTATTAATAATAATATATTGAGAAAATAAGTTATTCTTCTTAATAAATCTGCATGGTCTGTAACCTAAAGCGAAATCATCTCATGTCACTTTTGTCAATAACTGTATAGGAGGATGAATTTTCCTTTATACTGAAGTAATGATTAATTAATCACAGAAGGTGTTTAATTTATAGAATTGTTTATACTCATATGTAAAATATGCGCATTTTATAGAACATATATTATTTTTCCTATTAAATATTAATTAAATTATTTTTTGTGTCATTATTGTTATGATGCATTAAAGTTAGTCAACACAGTTTTATAGATCATAATATATTATTTTTTCTATTAAATATCAATTAAATTATTTTTGACTTTTGTGTGCCATTAATGTTATTATGTATTGAGGTTCGTGATTTTTAGGGTTCCGTATATAAAATATACGGATACACTTATAATATCACTCCGGATTTCTGAGTCTGTCATATCACAGCAATTTTCTCCTAAACTACTGGACGGAAGAGGTTGAAATTTGGTATTAATGTATAGTTTGGTGACTCGATCAGGAGTACATATCGTAAAAGAATATATTTTCATTTTAGGGGTACTTCTGGGGGGAAAACTAATAAAATCGACTGTTCTTCCCCAACCGATCTCCGAAACTACTGAGCCTAAAATTTTGAAACAAATAGGAAATATAGAACGTTGCCCGAATTTTACAGAAAAAATAAGGAGAAACCATTAATATTAATTTTGGGGGGCAAATTATAGAATTAAATGAAAATTAAAAATATATTTTTTCAAAAGCATCATGTATAGATCAAATGAAAGGTCCCATTCTGAGGAACACAAATATATTTATTTCATGTTTAAAAAAAGTAGTTAAAAATATATTAACGAAAAGATACCAAAATACCGAAACTATAAAACGTAAAGTTTTGAAAAAACTTGAAGTTATAGGGTATACCTGAAGTTTAGTGGAAAAATAAGCAGAAACCTCTACTTTTAATTTTGGGGGGTAAATTGCAGAATTAAATGGAAAATATAAAATTAAATGGTTTTTCTAACGCATCATGTTATATCTCAAATGAAAGGGCTCATTATGACGAAAACATTCCCTCCCTCCTCATTTCCGAAACCATAAGCTGTAAAATTTTGAAAAAAAACTAGAGGTATAGCGCCTCATCTGAACTTTACTGGAAAAATAAGGAGAAACCCCTAATATTCCATTTGGGAGGCAAATTATAGAATTAAATGAAAAATAAAAAATTAAACTTGTTTCTCACAGATCATATAATATATCAAATCACAGAACTCATTATGACGTATACAAATATATTTTTTCAATTTTTTTTTAAATGTATATTTTAAAATAAATTAAAAAAATATTTTAAAAAATAACCCATTCCCCCCGTTATTCCGCAAACTATAAGACCCTAATTTTTTTTGTTTACAGGAAAAATACGAAGAAATCCCTAATATTAATATTGGGGGCCAAATTATAGAATTAAACGGAAATTAAAAAAATATTTTTTAAGGCATCATGCAATACATCAAATGAAAGGGCTCGTTATGAGATATTAGCATAAAGATATAAAAAATTCTTGCTTTATTTTCGAATTCATACTACCTAAAATTTTGAAAATAATTAGGGGTACTGAGGCTCACTTGAAATTTATAAGAAACCCCCATAGTAATTTTAGGGACAAATTATGCAATTAAATGGAAAATAAAAATTCGATTTTCAAACGCATCATGTAATATTTCTTATAAAAGGCTCATTATGTGAATTACAAATATATCATATTTTTAAATCAATTGTTTAAAAGATATTAACAAAAATATTAAACATCCACTTAATACCCACTTTAGAAACTACACTATTTAAATTTTGAAAACTATATATCATTTGTATTTTTAAATAATTTGCATAACAGATTTAATAGTTTATAATTTAAAACTTGACCTATTTTGACTTTTATCTTCCAATCTAGAGAGCCTCAAAATTAAGACAGTATATTATAAAAGGTTTCCCTGAAAGTTTAATAGTAAAATAAAACTCTTAGGTTAATTTTTGGAGGCCAAATTAGAATATTAAATACATTCATATAAAAATCAAGCGAATCCTGAAGCAGATAAAATATAAAGTCTGTGTGGAAAATGAAAGTGTATATTTTTTATAAATTTAAAACGTTTCCTTTAAAAGATATTAGTGTAAATATAAGAAAATGCACTCATTCCCTGCTTATCTGAAACTAAAATATTAAAATCTTGAAGGTGGTACGGAACCCTTAGTATGCGATTCCAACTCACACTTGACTAAATTATTTAAAACTATTTATACCTTTATAAGATTGCAGTTGGTGTTCATATCTAAACAAGTGAACTGTATAAGAGACTTCTTAAACACCCAAACATCTAAATTGTATACAATTTGTATAAAGTTAAAATACTCTGCGTTGGAACACTATATGGGTCATTCAATTTTGAAATAACATAAAACAAGACGAAAAGATAGCAAAAATAATTAACGGAAATAATTTAGGTAAATTGTATTATTAGATATTTTAACACCTATAAAACATATAAAACAAAGTTAGTACTCTTATTCATTAAAATGGAAGTCATTAAAAATTCTAGAAGATTAAAGACGATACGAACTCTTATCTAGGAATTTTCCGCACAAAAAAAAAGAAAAACGAGGATAGTTAAGCACTCAGATATTAAAGAAGAGCGTTAAATGAGTTTAGAACATGGATACATTAGTATAAGAGCATAACGAAAAAGTTTAATTTTCATTTTCTTTCCACTGGAACTAGAATTAAAGGCACGAGACGAAAATTCTTAACAGCCAGAGGTAAAACTAAAAATTAAATTATACATCGGCAGTAATGTTAACGTTCACACTCTGATTTATTTTATAACGTCGTAAACCATATTTCATATCACCATTAGAAAATATAGTGGTGAACTGTGAGTGATAATAGTTTTATAGCCTGGCCAGGAGAGCTCTTGAGTAGGACCTTCAGATATAATGAAATTTATGTTAGTGTACTTTTAGGTGCTTAAGAAATATTATTTTCATTTTGGTGGCGCATTTGATAAGAAGAAACAAAAACAAGTATATTTGATGGTATATCCTTTGCAGTAACAGATTGACGAGATTCTTTACAAAAAACAATTTATAATCAGGTAGATCTGCAGTATACTTCCTTAATTACCTTTTGATGTTAACACAGCTGAACAGGTTTTGATTTGAAACTGACTTAGGGCTACTAATAACACAAACGATATTTTTATCCTAAAGAATGTAGGATTCCAGGGCATTCATACTTAGCAGAAATTTAAATTTAATGTTTTTTTTATATTAATAGGTAAGTATCTGTAAAATGAATTTTTTATTCCATTTTGTTTAATCAATGAACATTTTAGCATTCTGCACTGAAGGTCGTCAGTAGCTACTAAACAAAACAAAAATAGAATCAATCGGTTGAGGGACAGAGGAGAAAATGGTACCAAATTGTTTTGTCTTTGCCTATTTATACACGTACTTCGTCTCGCAACGATGACAACATCCCAAGATATAGCAAGTGCACATTTCAATCATATACTTATATTCTTACAGGTCATACGTGAGTGAGGTCGCGGGAAGACGTTAGTAGTTTCTAAAGTATGTAGACTGAAGAAATACCCGAGTTGAGTTAGTAAAAAAATGTTAGTATGAAATGGAGAATACCAGCAGCATTCGCTCTTGTCTCTCCGTTTCAAGAGCAAGTTTACATTCAAAATGCACTTAGACCAACCAGCTCAATCAATTGTATTTGAATTATTTACTACTTTTTCGAGCGGTGTGTAAAAAATATGTGACAAAATTTTTACCCTCTCGATTCATCTATGTGTACGAGATGGCGGTTAAGTGCCAGATTTTGACAGAACACAAAATGTTAGATACCAGGAAATGAAATTCAGAATCAACTGATGGAGCAAGACAAACCAACAAATATAATTCACACATATTATTATTATAAAATTTAAGCACTTTTAGTGCATTAGACTTTTAATATTTGATTTACTACACTTTTCTCCATAAAATCTTTTAGATGTGGGCAACAAACAAAAATTTTAATTAGATATTTAGTCAGAAAACCGTCGAACGGGATGGTCACGTTGTAATAACGCTCGTACAAAATATCCTGATTTTTCGGTTAATCGATAAAATTTCAAAGAAAAAAAAATAGATCAATGTATAGAATATTAAAACGTGAAGTTTATATCCAAAAAGCAGTCCTGTGAATGACGTATTCTGCGGATAATCTATATATAAATAGGCCAAGACAAAACGATTAGGTACCATTTTCTCCTCTGTTTCTCAACCGATTTTCTTCATTTTTGTTTTGTTTAGTAGCCACTGACGACCTTCAGTGCAGAATGCTAATCTTAATTTATAATATTGGTTCATTCATTAAATAAAATATGGCACATAAGCAATTGCATATTTAGGGTGTAAAATATAGAGTAGAGTGCAATTATAACTAATAAAATAATTATATAGGGAAGCCCATTAGCGGTTGAATTTACAGGGTTCTTGGAATAGAAGGTGCAGTAAAATTACAGTTATACAGGGTGGTGCAAAAAATTTTATACATAGATGCATATACAGGGTGGCGGAAATGGAAATGCAACATTTCGTAACCCATAAGCAGTTGTATATATAGTTAAGATGAAATATAGAGTAATTATAGGTATAGGTATATTATAGATATACAGGATGGTGATAAAAAATGTTAGAATAGGAAATGATTTATAGAGTAGACCACGAAGAGTTCCATATATATAATGATTGAAATATAGGTCGGAGTAGAATTATAGTTACAGAAGATAATTAAAAATTTCATAAACAAAAAGACTAAATCTGGTGGGTCATAGACAGTGGCATATACAGAATGGTTTACCCGGTGGTTGAAAAATGTTAAAAAATATTATGCGTGGTCCATAAGCAGTTGCATATACAGGGTGGTGGAAATATATAATGAGATGAATTATTATAATGAGGATTTTAATAAATGTTAGAGAATTGAGTGCAATTATAGCTATACAGGGGTGTTAGAAAAAATAAATATGTAGGGGAGCCCATTAGCAGTTGAATTGTTGTCATATTAAATTAAGAATTACGAATTTGAATACAAATAAAGTTCTAGGAATTATATCTGAAAAAAACTTGAATTTCGTTACTTATTTGTAGAAGCGAGATGTAAGACCGACATCTAGGATTTTCGAGGAAACTATCACACAGAGGTTCCGAATCTGGATCCGTTCTGTGTAATTGCTGTTCTCCCTAAAGTCCTAGGATAGAATGTCACGATAAAATTTTCATTTTACTTAACCTGCCAGAGATATTGACACAATTGGTCGAATTTCGACCACTGGGCGACAGCTAGTTAATTTAAATAGCTTCATGCATTGAGTGATAGTGTTTGTAAACGTGAACTTTTAAGCCCGCTGCAGTGTTAGGCCCTAAGCCATAAAAAAATTTCGAAAGGCCATTCGAAAATAATTCTCAAAATCTGTGTAAAAATAACTATAACATCTGTGTCGTGTTAGTTTGCGAACTCGAATCGGTGTCAAGATTAGTCACTTCAAAAAAGGTCAATAAACAATTAGGAATACGTGATAACGGAGAATAACATAATTATTAAAAAAAATCAAAGCGGAATATCAGAAATATGTGCTGTTAATAGAAAGGAATGAAAATGACAGGCACACAAAAAACCCCGGATAAGCCTCCGGATAACAGTAAAAAAAAATAATATAGTAGTTTATCTATTATGTGAAAGTCTCTATCACTCAGATGACTTTAAAAAAAATGAGAAATGTGAGATATCTAGGCGAAGCTATAGTGATATGCTCTTTGCATGATGATATGGACCTAACCAGGAAACCAGAAACAAAGCTAGATGAAAATACTAAAAAACTGATTGACAAAATCAAACTAATGTAAAAAAAACAAGACTGAAAAAGCAACCCAAGAATTCATTTCTAAACAAACTGAGAATGTATTATTAAAAAAACTGAACAAAGAGCTAAAAGATAAAAACAGAATAATAAAAGAAATGCTTAGCCTAACCAAAGGAAGAGAACAGACCAAAACATTTGCAGAAATAGTTACGACCACATCAACTACCCAAAAAAGATTGCCGCCGATAACCATAAGGAAAAAAAACAGGAATGATAGTACTTTTAATGCATACAATTCCATTACTCAGGAAATAGTACAAAATAATAATATTCAGGTTAAAAAAATCAACAGGCTAGATAATGGTGATATCATTATTAAAAGTATGAATGAAAAAAGTGCATTAGAAGTGGAAAAAATGGTAAAAGAAAATTTTGAGGATAAATGTGCTCTACAATTTGAAACTTTAAAAAATAGTAGAAACTGATAACTGTTTATACCTAGATTTAAAAGACTTAGAGAAGGACATTAATAAAAGAAACTTCAGTGGCTTTGAGAGCAAATGTCAAATAGTGCACACTTTTGCTAATAACAAGAACAAGAAACTAACAATTATTGCTGAAGTAACATCAGAGTTGTATAATCACATACATAAAAAATAAACACAGAATTTTTGTAGGTTACCAAAATTGTAGGGCATTTGATGACCTGAATATTAAACCTTGCCTAAACTGTGGTCGCTACGGACACAACAGTAAAAAGTGTAGAAATGAAACCATCTGTATAAGGTGTACAGGGAAACATTCTCTGCAAGAATGCAAGGAATAATTTTCAGTAAAGTGCCAAATTGTACTTTTGCAAATGACAAGTATAAGGCAAAAAAAGCAGTGAATCACCTATTAACTGATACAGATAAGTGTGAAGTACTAATAAACCAAATCAAAAAATAATTGACAATACGGATTATCCCGTGCGGCCTAATATACCCACGCATATTAGCAAGATTGACGTATATCGCAAATTGGAACAAGCAAAGCAACTGAATCTATCGAGGAATGCAAGCAACCCAATGCAATCAACCAGCGCTATTAAAACCCGAAACCAGAGTAAGAAAAATAAATAATGATTTTCGATAAAGAATTGAATGAATTTAGGATAATAGAATCTGCAACCTTCAATCCCTTAATGATAACTTTGAGTCTTATAAGCATATAAATAAAAATAATCATTTAACAGTATTACAGTTAAACATAAGAAGTATAAAAACCAATCACAAATTGCTAGTAGTTCTCATAATTATATGCTGTGAAACATGGAATGTCGAAAATGTCTATAAATATTTCAACATTGACGATTATGATATGTATTACAATGAGAGTAGGGTAAATAAATCTGACGGTGTAATAATGTACATAAAAAAAACAAGGTCACATAACTGCTATATAGGAAATATAAATAATCATAGAATATTAAGTACTGATATAAAAATTAATAAAACGAATAGCTCTAAAATATCTGCGTTGTATAGAAGCCACGACGTCAGTAGAACTAACTTTATAACTACTATAAAGACATTTTTGAATAATAATAAAAAAAGGAAGACTCACCTAATAGCAGGTGATTTTAATATTGATACATTGAAACAAGGCGATATTGGTCACGATTTTTTGAATAGTTTGTTGGAAAATGAATATCTAGCTTATTTTAATGACCTTCCGATGAAAATCCTAATACTGGTACTTGTATCGATAACAATTTTGTAAAAAGTAATAGTATAGACATTACATATTTTAAATTAAAAATTACCTTTACTGACCACTATCCACTTTTTCTAACAGTCAATTTAAATAACACGACTACAAAACTCAATGAAAATAACTGCCTAAATTTAATAAACTACAACAAATTAACAGACATTGTTAAGAAAAACGACTGGAACAAAACGCTATCGATACAAGATCCTAATGAGGCAACCAACACACTAATTACTGAAATCAAACAGATAATAAATAATGCAACAGTCCAAATAAAAAAAAAACAGAAATATGAACAAAGCTCGTCACAGTTGGGTGACAAAAGGAATCATAATCTCATGTAATCAAAAAGAATTTCTGTATAGCATGTGGAAACTAGATGTTACAAACATAAGATTAAAAAATGAATACAAAAATTATAACAAAGTGTTAAAAAAAGTAATTACTCTTGCAAAAATTATGAATGATAAATCAAAGATTGAATCCATACAAAATAACAGCAAAGCTTTTATGAAAGTTTATCATTAACAAAATTAACAAAAATCGCAACATTAAAACAAATAATATTGACAAAATTCGAGTAAATCATGAAGAAATATCCGATACTCAAAGAACTGCCAACGAATTTAATAAATTCTTCTGTAATATTGGACCTGAATTAGCGAATCAAATTAATACGCCAAATAATAATAACATTGCGCATCCAACACCAAATGATAAAAGCATGTTTCTAACACCAACGAATCGTATAGAACTAAGTAAGATAATTATGAACTTAAAAGAAAAATCCGGTGTAGTAGATGGTATAAACGTAAAAACTCTGAAGCACATTGCCGAATATATAACACTACCTCTGGAATATATATTTAACAAATGTATTGAAACATCTACGTGGCCAGACGCACTGAAAACCGCTGCGGTGGTCCCAACCTACAAAAATTGTGATACATTATTATGTACTAATTACAGGCCAATCTCGTTAATATCAAATATAGCTTCGAAAAAATATTGCATAAAGGATAAAAGGATTCTTGACTTCGTAACAGATAAACAATACGGGTTTTTAAAAAACAAAGGCCAGAAAGATGCCATCTACCTAGTTCACCAGTTAATTACCGACAAAATAGAAAAGAAAGAGCCTGTCGTAGCAACTTTCCTTGATTTGAAGAAGATATTATTTAGGAATTACCCTAAATCTCATAAAAAGTTATTTGACAGATAGGTATCAGTTTGTAAGAATTACTAACGACAAAAGTAGCAAAGATAAACTACCTACGGGAGTATCACAAGGCACTATACGAGGACCATTACTGTTTCTCCTATACATAAATGACCTGCTGTTTGGCTTACCCAATTATTCCATATTATCTTATGCGGATGATACCATAGTAATAAGCAGCGGTCATTCTTGGAGCGAGACCCAACTCATCACGGAGAACTACATTAAAATAATCAGTAAATGGCTCCGCAGTAACCAGTTATCATTGAACCTGAATAAAACAGTTTATATAACCTTCGGAAGTTACATAGATAGCATTCCCAAAAATTTAGAAATAAACATAGATGGCCAAGAATTGAAAAGAGTAGACACATGCAAGTATTTGGGTGTATATTTCGATAGACACCTTAAATGGGAAAGACACATAGAGCATGTAGTTAGAAAATCTAAATATTCTAAAAACTGTCTGAATTTATGCATGCAAAAACATTACTAATGATTTACTATGCACTATTTCATAGTATTGCAACATATGGGATACTAGCTTGGGGAGGAGCATAAAATAAAGTGATTGATGTACTAATCAATATTCAAAACCGGTTACTATAAAGAGTCAAAATAGATAAGCTAACAGTAGATCAAATTCCTTTAAGCCTAAAACAATGTTTTGTATTAGAATCCCTCAAGTTTCATTATGACAGCTTAAAAGATAAATATTCGTATAACAAGAAATAAACCACTGTTACTTCCATAAATAATTAAAAACTGCGGTATACAGAATTCTAAATACCAAACCATTAAATATTTTCAATAAACTAGACAACAATCTTAAAGCTATGAATTGTAGAAAACAAATGATAAAAAAGCTAAAACTGTGGGTTTCGAATAAAACGCCTAGATAGAACAAGTCCATATATTATAAGAAATAGGTAGAAATTAATTCGGACATCTATAGTGTTCGAATTAATTTCTACCTATTAATAAATGCAGAAGAATATTTGTATAGCGGTATATGTGAGTATGATGTATGTATGAGTATAGAACGTAAAACAGTATATGTGTATTTTGGATGTGCGTATGTATAAGTATATGTTATTACTGATATAACGTAATCACTTAAATATTGTAATTAGCAAGTAGGATCATTGAGCCATGTTCGCCTCAGTACGAGAATATCATTTGTCTAATGTCACCTTTTGGCGCTTATTAGAAATAAATCTTTTAACGTGTAATTCAATTTTGTATAAGTTTTTAATTTTTTTGTATTCTCCTAGCTCCTGTGCACAGAGAGTTCATCTCTCTCTTACAGGATACATTACATTGTATTATTGCATAGGTGATTTTTTCTATGGATTGTGTATGAGCTAAATAAATAAATAAATAAATAAGTTTAAATGTGAATTTGGTAAGGACATATAGAGGTTGAAGAGAAACGAAACAGCAATGCCTCAAATTCTAAATTCTGATATAAAATTATTTACATAAGAAAATTTATTATCATATAATTTTCGCAGAGCTCTTTTCGTTACGTAGAAAATTTAAAATAGGTTGAAAATTATTTGTCGTGAATTCTGATGTTTCTAATCTCATCAAAATTCAAAGCTTCTGAAACTTCGATTGGTGATCTTGTTATAGTTACATGCAACACGGTACGTTTTCAGCTGTGAGAAGTTATGAATTTTCATGAGGATTTGGAATTATTTAATAATTAACAGGATTGAGGGAACTTGCCTTATAAAATGAACTATTAGTAATGCCAACAGTATAACCAATAATAGTTTGTGCTAATCTATTATAATATTAAACATCAAAATCTATTTATGAGACTGGATTTCTTACCTATTTTTTATTTAATGGTATGCAAATCTACTTAGGTTGTCTTGGTAATTGAGTAATCGACTGCTAGTTTAAGTAAAAACGATGAAACACCGAAAGGTTTGAAAAAAAATAGCATTAGAAGAATTATGCATGAAAGTCCTCCTGCTAGTGAAAATAGATTATCTGATTATATTTGACAATTTATATGTCAAATAAATTAACAAACTAAAGTCTACAAGATCAACACCATTTTTACTATACCTAATACGGAATCATTTATCAAACGACTGTGATGCACACAGTGCCTAATTCGTAAGATATTATCCCATGAATCAAAGAAGTTTCGATGTGGATCTTTAAGTGTAAGATCCAGTACCAATAAAATTGATGAACACTTGAATTATTCAGATTGAAGCATTTTGACTTGATAAGAGATAATAGCATAATTGGATGCAACTTTTTTGTGTAATAAACTGTTTTTAATTACATTTTTTGAAGTTGCCAAAATAAAGCTAGTACTTTTAAGTAAAATTTATATTTTTCCACAAATTTCATATACAATTGAAGCAAGAGGCTTATGATGATTTATCTTTAGGTTTCAGATGGCAATGCCATCTTAATATGATAAAGAACAAGTTCTTGCAGGGTTCCGTTCATTCAATGTACGGAAACCCTTATGCATTCAATCCTGCGTTTGACCGTCTATTACGGCCAATATACTCCGAATCTACCGAACACAAAATGAAATTTGGTATCAGTCAAGGGCGTACGCAGCTTTTGGTTTAGGGAGGGGAAAAATTACCAAAAAAATTCCTAGAGAAAGGGAAAAATCTGAAATTTTTTGGTCCAGGAAGGGGGAAAGTCAGTAATTTTATGGGAAGCTTTAATGGCGCATTTTAGGTTTTTCAGGTGTAGGGGGGGCCTGCCTCGGCACGACCAAGGTATCAATGCATAGTTTGGTATAGGAGTACACAGCGTAAATAAAGAAATTCTGATATTGGAGAAATTTTACAAACTTGACCAGGATCCCCCTTTATATTTGAAACTATTGTCCCAAAATTTTGACAAAAATAGAGAATATCGCGCTTGGCTCAAGTTACACAAGACAAATACAGCGAAATTCCTAATATATTAACTAAGGTGAGCAAATCATAGAATTAAATGAAAAATAATAGTGCTCGATATCTGGAATACCAATATTTTTTAAAACGGTTTGTTTAAAAAATTCTGGGAAAATTAGGAAATTAGTATATTTAACTTTACTCAAGCCTTACCGGAATAAAGCGAAAATCCTGATATTGATTTTTGGGTCAGATTATAAAATTAAATAAATAATTTGGTCAAGTGCGAGTTGGACTCGCATACTTAGGGTTCCGTACCACCTTCAAGATTCTAATATTCCAGTTTCAGACAAGCAGGGAATGAGTGCATTTTCTTATATTTACCCTTATATCTTTTAAAGGAAGCGTTTTAAATTTATAAGAAATATACACTTTGATTTTCCACACATAGACTTTTCATTTTATATGCTTCAGGATTCGCTTGAAATTTATCAGAATACATATGTATTTAATTTTCTAATTTGGCCCCAAAAAATTAACATTAGAGTTTTATTTTATTAATAAACTTTCAGAGAAGTCTTTTATAATCTACTTTCTGAGTTTTGAGGCTCTGTAGATTGGAAGATAAAGGGCAAAATAGGTCAAGTTTTATATTATAAATTATTATTAAATCTGTCATTCAAATTACTAAAAAATATAAATAAAATATATTTTTCTAAATTTAAATAGGCTAGTTTCTAAAGTGGGAATTATGTCGATGTTTAATAGTTTTGTTAATATTTTTTAAACAAATGATTTAAAAATATGATATATTTGTAATTCACATAATGAGCCTTTTATCTGATATATTACATGATGCGTTTGAAAATTGAATCTTTATTTCCATTTAATTGTATAATTTGTCCCTAAAATTACTATGAGGGTTTTCTAATAATTTATTTTTCATATTTTTCCTATTAACAAAAAAATGAGATCTTATAGTTTGGGGAATAACGGGGAGAATGAGTAATTTTTTAAAAATATTTTTTAATATATTTTAAAATATTCACTTAAAAAAAATTAAAAAAATATATTTGTGTTCGTCATAATGAGCCCTGTGATTTGATATATTATATGACCCGTTAGAAACAATTATAATTTTTTATTTTCCATTTAATTCTATAATTTGCCCCCCAAAATGAATGTTAGGGGTTTCTCCTTATTTTTCCAGTAAAGTTCAGGTGAGGGGCTATACTTCCAATTTTTTTCAAAATTTTTCAGCTTATAGTTTCGGAGATAAGGAGAGGAATGGGTAAATTTTTTAAAATTTTTGTTAATATCTTTTAATAAATTTATTTTAAAAATATGAAAAAAATATATTTGTTTTCTTCATCATGAGCCCTTTCATTTGATATGTAACATGATGGGTTAGACACAATTTTAAATTTATATTTTCCATTTAATTCTATAATTTGCCCCCCCCAAATGAATATTAAGGGTTTTTTCTTATTTTTCCAGTAGAACTCAGGTGAGGGTCTATACCTCCATTGTTTTTTCAAAATTTTCAAGCTTATGGTTTCGGAGATAGGGGGGGATGAATATTTTTTTTTATATTTTTGTTAATATCTTTTAATTAATTTATCTTAAAAATATCAAAAAAATATATTTGTTTTCGTCATAACGATCCCTTTCATTTGATATATAACATGATGGGTTAGAAATAATTTTAATTTTATATTTTCCATTTAATTCTATAATGTGCCCCTCAAAATAAATATTAGGAGTTTCTCCTTATTTTTCCAGTAAACTTCAGGTGAGGGGCTATACCTTCATTTTTTTCAAAATTTTCCAGCGTATGGTTTTGGCGATAAGGGACGGGGGGGATAGGTAATTTTTTTTAAATTTTTGTTAATATCTTTTAATAAATTTATTTAAAAAATATGAAAAAAATATATTTGTTGTCTTCATCATGAGCCCTTTCATTTGATATATAACATGATGGGTTAGAAACAATTTTAATTTTATATTTTCCATTTAATTCTATAATTTGCCCCCAAAATGAATATTAGGGTTTTTTTCTTATTTTTCCAGTAGAATTCAGGTGAGGGGCTATACTTCCAAAATTTTGCAGCTTATGGTTTCGGAGATAGGGGAAGAATGAATAATTTTTTTAATATTTTTGTTAATATCTTTTAATTAATTTATTTTAAAAATATGAAAAAAAAATATTTGTTTTCTTCGTAATAAGCCCTTTCATTTGATATATAACATGATGGGTTAGAAACAATTTTAATTTTATATTTTTCATTTAATTCTGTAATTTGCCTACCAAAATTAAAAGTAGAGGTTTCTCCTTATTTTTCCAGTAAACTTCAGGTCAGAACCTATACCTCAAATTTTTTTCAAAATTTTACGTTTTATAGTTTCGGAGATAAGGGGGTGATGGGTAAATTTTGGTATATTTTCGTTAATATCTTTTTAATATATTTTTTTTAAATATGAAAAAAAAATATTTGTGTTCCTCAGAATGAGACCTTTTATTTGATATATTTACATGATGCGTTTGAAATTTTTTTTATTTTTAAATTTTTATTTAATTCTATAATTTGCCCCCCTTAATTAATATTAATGGTTTCTCCTTATTTTTCCTGTAAAGTTCGGCCAACGTTCTATATTTAGTATTTTTTTCAAAATTTTAGGCTCAGTTGATTCGGAGATCAGGGGAGGGGGAATGGTCGATTTTTTTAATCCCCCCCCAGAAGTACCTCTAAAATCAAAATTTCTTCATTTACGATATGTACTTCTGATCGGGTCACCAAACTATACATTGATACCAAACTTCAACTTCTTCCGTCCAGTAGTTTAGGAGAAACTTGCTGTGATGTGACAGAGGCAGAAATCCTGAGTGATATTATAAGGGTAGTTTTGATTTCATTGGAGAATTTTTAAAAGAAATTGCATTTTTATCTTTTTTTCATTAAATTTATTGTTACAATTGGCTTTTGCTCTATCACATAAAGATTTAATGATACCCCATTTTAATGTAATTGGATGATGAATGTTAAAGTTACCTGTAAGTGAGTCTTGATTTTCTGCAGACTGTTTCCAATGAAAATTGTTGTCATTTAATAAACCAATAAGTCTTCAAGAGAGTGAATGTATCGTCCACATATCGCTACCAAAATAAAGGCTTATTCTCATCTCAAAAAATATTCCATTGCTCGAAAATGTTGCTTAAGGCAGGTATTAGACAATTACCTATGGACATGCCTACGTCTTGTTGGTTTAAGTACTTTGTTAAAAATATGTTATTTCCGTAAAAATTATAGAAAATCAATTTTTGTGTCTATAAATAATTGTTTAGGTTGATTTATTAAAGTATTAGTTTCTAATCGTTCTTTTACTATGATAATAATTATTGAAGAGGTTTGTTTACATTCTGGTAGAAATTAATTTTATAGTGTTCACAAGATATTTTTTCGCAGAAAACTGCACTGTTTTTGAGATTTAGGCTTTGCAGCGTGTGGAAGGTTTGAAATGTACAGACTTGTCCTCAAGTGTGGTATTTTGATCAAAAAATAGGTAAATACAGAGTATCGAGGATATAATTATCATTCCGAAAACAGCAGAAGATGATATCAGTTGACGTTTCATTTTTTGTCAAATAAAAACTAGTCCATTAATTTTTGTAAATATTTACTTACAATTATTTTTGGGCAACACTCATTCGACGCTTTGTTTCCTTTTAGCAACAAAAACAACAATTAAGACCTAAGGAATTCTCTCAAATATATTTTTTATTGGAATCGATAACCTTTCTGCTCGACATCAATGGGCTTTTCGGCGGACGATGGCTGCTTTCAATCAGCTTATCTTTCCCCACAAGATAGAGTTCCATTTGGCTGCTGAGCACGCATGAATATGTGTAGGAAAGGAAAATTCATCAATGAATGTTCTCCTATGTGTATCACAGCGGTTTGAATTGTACACTCGAATACAAACCCAGAGAATGATGTGATTGCAATATAAATGTTCCCTTGGGTTGGAAGCTATTGACAGCGATACAGGTCTGACCGGCATCTCTGGTCAGGTCATTTGTATTGGTCGAAAACAGCGAATATCGAGATTCTCCCTACAGACTTTGATAATTCACAAAGGAAACGATTAGTGTGATTACTTTTAGAGAAATTGGGTTAGAAGGTTTATTCATTGTCAAATTTCTTAAAAATACTGTAAACATGTAAGCATGTAGTGTAATTCTCTACTTCCAAATTCATCAACTAAAGTATAAGCCAACTAATGTGGACAGGTAGGACATGCTGGTTTTTATGGAATATTTTAATCACTTATCGTTCACAACCCGGAAGTTCCAACTTTCAAGCTTTATCTAAAACATAATTACAACCATATAAATAATAAAATCCATATAATACAAAACAACATTAGTGCAACTCAAAATATAAATCAGTCCCTAATAATAAACAGAAATAATTTGATCAAATTTATATTGTCGTGTCCCAAAAAATCAGGAAAATAGAATTACTGGTTACGGCGAACACAGAACTCAGGCCTCCTGTACTGTAATCCCGATCACCAAACTTTATAAGACAAAATTCGGTTTAAATAACAATTCTAGGTTGCTATTGTTATCCTCTATAGGACTATTTATATATTTCAGGATCCCTGCATTTTGTTCTTTGTCGGTTTATTTTCAGTAATTTTGAACCTATTCTGACCTGCTTCATATAAAATTTTTCATGTATCTATAATCTAATATTTCTCAGTCGTTATAGTTGGTTATTTTGACTTCTTTTTGATACATTTTGGTAGCAGTGAACACGAACGGACTGAATGATGTGGGAAATGTGAAAATGATTATAAAAGTTGTATTATTAGAACCTAGTTTATGAGAGTGATGTTAATCTATTATTTTTTCCATTATAAATTAACATCCAATAACAAAATTCCATTATTTATAAAATGAAAGATATTGCTTACAAAGCGAAAATTTCTGTTTCTGCTATTCAACATGCGAAAGGACCACTAATGTACTTTTCATTCTCATTTCTAACACACTATGAAACAACTTTGTTGTGCACTATTTTTAATGTAATTCAAGTGAATTCATCTGAAATATTTCGCTGCTTTTAATATTTGAATTTCATTTTGCTCAGTAACATCTCGACGTGAGATATAACATTCATTCCACAATATATTAATGAATAAAGTTTGGTTTGGATGAAACTCTGTGTATGAATATGAGAACTGAATTCATAGAATTTATAAGGATTTAGGTTTTGGCAAGTTTTCTAGTGATGAAAAGATTTTTTAAATCTATAATAAGATATTGAGTCTAAGGAAACATTCCGTAAACAAAAGAGAGGCTGTACGCACAATTTAATTGAACTTTTACTTCCTATGATATTATCTAACAACAAATTCGATGTTTGGTTTAAAAATTATGTTGCCTCCAAAAAACTCCTTACAACGACGCAATTAAGGGTTTATATGTGAATATACCGAGTTATGCATCCCGTTTCGATAGGAGAACAATAACAAAAAGAAATAGAATATCAGCAACACGTGCCGCCAATTCAGTAAGTTTCTAGTGAATTCTCATATCATATTAGATTTGTTTTTATGATTAGAATAGACATAAACTTTGTAGCGATTAGACGTATAATTTTGTATTCGATTAATAATTTTAAACTTTTAATATTTTTCCGGTACAATTAAACTTTTGATTTTTTTTAAGTTATTTTTGAAAATCAAAAATTTTACTACCGTGAGATACACTATAGTAGTTTGAAAATATCTCTTATTCATATTTAAACAATTTGCCGATTATGATGAATAAAATTGTTTAATAAAATATTAATTTCTTAACTGTTTTTTATCTTACTCTCTTCGAGGTGTCATTCTTTTGTACGCAAGACAATATATAATATATATTGTTTCTGGTTAGGGAACCTTCAACAGTTGCGCTTCCCACAATTGAATGTCCTCTCAAACACTTCTTTATGTATTTGATACATATCGTTAAATTAGAAGTCGCGAGATGTAAAGACCGGCATCTAGGATTTTCGGGGAAACAAGCACATAGAGGTTCCGAATTTGGAGCCATTCCATGTAATTGCTAATTTGTTTTTTTTTGTATTATCCACATATGTTTCAACTTTTTTGTTTGTTTATTATTTGGTACCACTTTCTATAAGTGTAACTCTAATTCACCCTATATTGCAACCACCCTGTATATGTTTCTGTGTATTGGTCACCAAATATAAATTATTATATGTCTAGTATAAGCAACTATTTATGTTCCAAACTATATAACATTTTTTTGACCACATTGTATAACTATAAATCGACTCCACCTTATATTTCAATCATCCTGTATATGCAACTGCTTCTAACATTTTTTGGACCCTCCGCCATATAACTCGAATATCCTCACTGCATATGCTTATTTAACCATATTTTTAAGTTTATTATCCAGTCTGTTTCGCAACTACTTATGTGCCACTCAATACAAAATTTTTTGAACCACCCTGTATAACTTCAATTCTGTTCTACCTTATATTTCAACCATCCTAAATATGGAACTTCTTATGTACCACCGAATATCACATTTATTTGTAAAAAAATTTGAACCTACCTGTCTAACTGCAGTTTTACGTTGCTTGCTGCTTGAATGTTGATGCACGCACATACACACACCTACCACCGTATACCATACAGAAAAAAAGATCACTCACCTATAAAATTTTCTGTTCGATAATATTTTCTGCCATTTCACTCGACTGCAAGCCTTATAAAATGAAAACCGTTACAAACACCCTGTACGATATACTTTCATGGCATATCTTGACATTTAAGGTAGATATTTATGATGAAAATGTGACCTTTACATTAAGGTTTACGGTTTTTTGAACATATTTTTCCGTTTTTTAGACATTTTACGTTATAGAAAATTTTCTATAACCTAAATTATACGGGATTAAGCTGAAACATCTATTTACAGAATATAATTTAAATTATTCAAATTGGTACATACATATTTGCACTCTATATAATGAAGTTTGGCTTATTTATTGGGGAATAACCTTTCCTATCGGTGGGGCTCTGACGAAGTGATTGTGAATGTGATACTGCTCGTGTAACTTCTAAACGACCGATTGAGGTTATGTTATATTCATATATTATATTTCTTTTGCCGAGAGGATGGTTCATAGCTACGGTAGGAAGCCATAGTTGGCGCTGTAGGGATGTGAATGACCATATAACTTTTGAATACCTTGAATATATTTGTGTGGTCTAGAAGATGATTTGCAGTTATGCTAGAATCCGGTAGATGATAGATAGCGCTAGAAGTTAGTGATCATGTTGAACAGTTTGGCCCATTGAAATAATATTCACAAAAAGTATTATTTGTTTTTTCGAGACGAAGGTGCAAAAATGTGCTATGCTCCCTTAGGCCTGCTGGGCCAAGATTAGAATAACTTTTGCTACCTCAAGGGGTCCTGTTTCTGTCAAGGGGGGCAACTGACTCAATTGGTCTATAATGTTAAAATGGATAAACACCAATTTTAGCCACTGATCTCACGCCTTGTCATTGTGCACACTAAAATCAACTAAAAGTAGAGGCTAAACAATTTATTCTTATGAGCACTGAAAATAGCAATACTAATATGAAAAAGGTAGGTTAAGTATAAATCAGATTTCCTTAATAGAAATTATGTAAACAATAAATATCACTCCAAAAATTAAATATATTAATAGGCAATAACTTGTTGGTTGTTCTTCGGAATTTGACTGCTCTTCAAGCAAAAAATTATATTTTGTCAAAAAATATTAACCTATTCACACCGTTCCGGATCTATGAGCTTTCCAACATACAACTTCTTTAGAAGGGACACACATACTTATGTTAATAGTCCTCGAGGGAAAGGTGTTGTTATTGCACTAAAAGAAAAACTGAAAGGTACTCATAAAAAATTTAAAGTTGAATAATATCTGTAAAGTCAACTGGCTTTACTAAAAATATTATAATGGATCAATAGGACACCATGAAATTAATTTTACATACTATACATAAATACTCTTTAACCACAAAAATAACTGATTTTTACAAATTTAAGTTGATTTGTTAAGATGCAGTATAACAAATACAACGGAATGAAAAACGTTAGTCGCTCCTACGATATTATAAAAATTGTCAGTTTGACAGAAATATCACGTTTTAAATTGAAAAAAGCATATTTGTTATTTAATATTTAAGAAATATACTAAAATTCAAGAACAGATCAAGTTTGTATTTCATTTTTTTCAAGGTTACCGATTAAAGGTGAAATATTGCGTCATTTCTTCTGATTTTTTTTTCACTGATTTTGTAAGTCCTTTATGTTAATAATTTATTTTAAAAAAGAATAGACATTAAATAAATAAAACTAAACACATTTACAAACGCCGTATGCGATCAAGAATTGATATATCTTGATATATAAATCTAGAAATTTGCATGAAAATTTAATGTGACACTTCGATATCGTTTAACGATTTTAGCATTTTTTCTGATTATCTGAAAAGGTATATTTCACATTAAACGAAACAAATGCAACCACCTCTGGATGTACCTTTATAATTTTCTAAATGATGCAAACTGATTAAGCCCTTTCAGACAAATCGATAGTGATTTATTCAACGGCAAACAAATAACTGTTTTCCGCATTTCTGAGAAACTACGTCTCAATTTTACAGAATATTGCTTATTGAACATTCATAAATTACGTAAGAGATATTGTGACGTTCTTGTGTCCCCCACACATCCTCATGTAAGACTTAATTTCCTCAGCCACCCAGCTCCCATTTTTTATGTAAAATAATAAATATTTTCAAAATTATTAATTTTAAGAATAATTAGCTGTAGATATACAGTGTTATCATAAATGATGGACTCATATTTAAAAATTCGTAGTAATTAAAGTACACATCCAAAATGAACAATCTTTATACCAATGATAAGTCCCAAAGTTTCGGCGGGCAATGTTGGTTCCACAAGCGGCATTACTTCCTGAGCACTGGATAGATCACAGTGGCAATGAAGATCTGGCTCTATATTTCTGGCCACCGAGATCTCAGGATCTCACCCCATGTGACTACTTCTTATTGGGCTATGTTAAAATGGGTCTATCATTTATACCAATCCGATATTATACAATGTACCTAATATTCTGATATAATCTATATATACAATAATGTCTCGTCTTATAATATTACTGGAGTAACATACTTTTATTAATTATATTTTTTATTAATACAAAATAATTTGATTTTTAAAGCACGTTAAAATTATAAAACATATAACTACATATACATTAGGCTGGGCCCAAAAAATATTATTATGTTGACAAAAAAGTATATCATCCCGAATTTCGACTTTTTTACTACACACGCACCTCACACTCCAATTTTATAAACAATATGTCTGAAAAATATAAATAATACACATTACTTCAGAAGATTAAATGCTTTACAAAACAGAGCTGAATGCAAATTTTTGACTAACAAGCCGTTTCCAAGTAATTACGTCTTGAACACTGATCTAATTTGAGGATTTAATATTTTAAATTTGGAATTTTGTAATTGATAAACCAGTCTGTTTTTAACATAGAACGACAAATTTTTTTTAACGAAATTAGTCGCTCTACAAAATGGGTTATTATTAATTTTCATTAAATACACTCTTTCAAATTATTCAAAGTTCAAGTTTTAATAAAAATAATTTTTAGCTTTATTGTAAACAATTCAATTTTCTTCGAAACTATGTATTTTAAAATTTTTCACATATAAAGCTTAGCAAGGCAAAAAGACACCAAACAACTAAAGTATCGGTAAAAAAATTTCGTCTTCGTTTGATGACAACAAAGCGTAGATTATAAAAAGTCAATAAGTAAACAGACCCTTTTATCAGCTCAATTATAATATTCGTAATTGTATAAATTGTCATCCAGTGGCAATAAACGGGAATATGTTCGCGCACGTTGGAAACACCTTATATAAATAAACATTTAACTTCTTTATGATAATGTGGAGTAAAAAATATTCGCTATAAGAGACATCTTAATATTAAAATTAAGGACATTTTGACGTTAACTTTTTTGTTATCCTAAATATTTTCTTCTGTGTTCCATTTAAAAAATATCGATTTTATTCGCCCAAAGAAAACTAAATTCGAGAGTATTCTTAGATTACACCGTTACATATTTACGACTAAATATTTATCTATGCATATATGTTATTATATGATATTAATCGTTGAACTCTTGTTAAGTTATTGTAAGTAAATACATATATAAAAAAGGGTTAGATTAATATATAATTAAATATTGTTAATGTTATAACTATATTTATTTTTGAAAATGATTATCAAGCAGAATTATTGTTTTTCTAAGTATACTGATAGTATCTAATTTAGACAAATAAAAGTTATAAGGATTAAGCAAATAATATTTAAAAAATCACCTCCCCCTTATAAGATATTAGCAGACCTTCACTCACCCTAAAATATCTTATCTAATTTATGAATAATCCATTAACACATTAAAGTTAAATCTATTAATTTTGATTGCGCCATTTTTTTTAATTGATTAACATACTTAAAACGCTTTATAGTTTTGTTATCTGTACGAGTTTTATTTCATTTACCAATAAACATGAATATTTAAATCATAATTTAAAACAATTCAGATTCATCGTTCAAAAAAATAATGTTTTAGAAAACCGATTTTCATATAGAAAACTGAAAAAACTACTAGTTACAATTGACCCATTACAAAATTTCGAAGACGCAAAAATACGGCATGACTTCTACATTAATCTTAACTACTTGACATTCAGAATTATCGTCACAATAATTGAACCATATATTACAAAATCATAAAGATTCAGGACTTGGCTACGGCTTCTTCTTTTTAATTGGCTATAGTAGAAAAATACTAAAGATGAAGAAAAACAGAGTGTTGTACCAGCCAACGACCAAAAAATAATTATCAACATCAGCTTTTACTGGAGAAACTTTAGTATAGATAGTTTTCAATTTTCTAAATACCATAGTATCACAATAAATTTACTCAATTTAACTGTAACTTCGCAACGAATAGTTTAAAATATGGGAAACGGCTTTATCTCAGACCTCACGGTTTCCTTTGTTCGCTTAAAAAACATTTCAATTTCAAACAAAGTTAGAACAAATTCCGTAAATAAAACTAAAGTAGAAATACTGGTACATGGCGTTCCTTTTCACTGGTTGACAGTACGAAATTTCATAAAGTGTTCCACATCAAAATCCACGTTTAATATAACTGGAACTTCAAAACTGGATTGAAATTTAGCTGCTAGGCAAGCTACTTACCGTGACATTAACACATTTTCTCGCTTTTCCTGCAGGAGTTTCCCTTTCGGTCGATCTCTGCTGTAAATGCCTGCTGAGTGCGAACATTTCCGCTAATCGGGATCTCGACTTCGACGTTTGTTGCTGCTGCTGCTGCTGCTGGGTGTTAATCGTGGCAACGGGGGCGACTTGTTGAGGGTTCCGCTTTCGCATCGGAAACACCAAGTGCTCAATATCCGGTGTATACCTGAAATTGGAGAAAGTAAATTGAATTATTGTGACGTCTTCGAGTATATCCATTACTGAAACTTGATAAAATTATTAGACATTCTCTTCAAAAATGCGTTAAGAAAATTTCAATTTTCTTTTACTCAATCCGTAAAGATAATTCGTGAAAGGCTCTTTCTTTTTTAATGCTTAAAATTGTGTGATGGTGTAGAATTTACAAAAAAATACTTTTAAAAAATTAACACAGTCGAAAATTGAAATAGTTCTTTAGAACTAAAATGTAATTAAAAAAGTTCCACAGGATAGAGTTGTGCTAAAAAGTTTATTGAAGGCCAAACAATAAACATAACATCATAAACTGTTGTTTTGAGGATAATTCATATTCTAATGTTAGTCACCAGAAATTTATCAATTTTTCAAATAAAATCCATCAGTTTTTGTGCAAAATGATCAAATCAGGATGTATTAAAGCTCATTCAGAAGGACTTCAAGGATTTTCGATTCTCTACATGTTTTCTGTAGACGTCATTATGATTCCTTATAGTCTAAGATCCGAACCAAGGTCAACCTTCACCGAGCTGATAATAGTAGATATGAAATATATTTTATAATAAATTTAGTATATTAGAAAATACTTCAAAAATGGGTTGCATAAAGAACTCCTGGACAGACTATTTTTAATTATTTAAAAAAAAATGATTTTTATGATCTCATTTTTTACGCGAGTGGAAAAGTATGACAGAGAGATCCGAGGTAAGTATACCGTGTCATAATGAAGGACTCAGCATCGACGTCGTACTTATACGACAGGGAATGACAGCGATGACACTTGTTATAAAAAAAGTGTTTTTTGTGTGGCTCGGACGAATCTTTAATTGATTTTACTGATGAAACTTTTAGTAATTGTTCGTTAAAGTTTTCTTAAAAAAATTAAATATCATGAAGAACTATCTCAATGTAAGTTGCTCTAAAATATTGCTCACTGTTTACTAGAGTATCACTGTCATTCTGTCATAAAAATACCGAGCATGTTCACGTTCTTATGATCGAGGTACCATCACGTGCGACTGCGATGTTGGTTCCTTTCTTATTACACAGTAAACTTACCTGAGATCTCGCCTTAAAATTGAAATATTTAAAATTCCCAAACCCCAGGACCAAATTTTTTGCAGACGTGTTCCCAAGAAAACAGGGATTATGTTGACATCAACATACCTGTTTATACCTGGCAACCCAGTAGTTCGTCCAGGTAAATAATAAGCAACCCAACGGCTGCATATTTTATACTTTTACTGGGGATAAAATTTTCTTATTATCTTGATGATACACCATTTAATTAAAAATCGTTTTTTAAAATACAATTAGGCTTTTCTTAAGCAACCCATTTTTAATATATTTTATAATATACTAAATGTATTATAAAATATGTTTCATTCTATTATCAGCTCGGTGAAGGTCGACTTAGGTTCGGATCTTTTACTATTAATTAATTTTCATCATACAAGCAAAAAACAAACGAAATTCGTATATTTGCGGGTTTCTATTATTTGAATATTTTATTTCGCCGAATGTCCTGTTAAAATCCTATCAATTATTCTCTATAAACTGTTACTGACGTGATGGTATAAGCGAATTGGTTTTGAATTTTATGTCCGAAAATGAGTTCAATATTGCACTATAAACTGTACTTCTTAGACTGCTCGAGTGGAATAGAACCGTCTAGCTGTAGTGCACTAGTATAATCCTAACTGTTGGACCATAGTATGTCCTGATTAGGCAATAATATTCAAAGGTGCGCACTGGGGACCGAATATCTTATTTCCCGACCAAATGTGCAGTATAATAGGGATTCTTGGGGTCCAGGATTACGAATTCTTTATCAAAATTGAAAAACTCAACATTGCGATTCCAGTATTGCGACACTTAATACCAAAATGCTTTCCAAAATAACAAAATTGACTAAATTTTATAAACCTTACTGTTAAAAGTTTTCAGGGTTGCTGATTACGAATTCATTATGTGAATTGTAGATCCAGTTCTTAAATAACTATCCGTAATCTCTCAATACAATTTATTTTTATTAAACCATATATTTAAAATCTAGTCAAAAAATATTTTTTGCTTGTACTGATCCAGGAACCTATAAAAGAAAAATGTGAATATTTCATTTTATTTATTTATTTCATTTAGGTATTTAGTCACACAATTTGTTTACTTTAATTATCTACTTTTATTCATAAAAACGTTATTGGTTGAATCCAACATCAGATTTTTTTTCTAATTTGAAGCTACTGTAAGCTACAACCGCCTATAGGTTTAATAACGGCACACAATAGAATATTATAGCTTTTTTAAAAAAAGTTTTTTTTTCAAATTGAAAGTCTAAAAAAATAATTTATTCAGTGTTTTGTTATAGCATGCCACTTTACTTATACATTATCTAACACTGATATTCATTAGTTGATTGTAATTTGCACAATTGAAATCAGTGAGAACAGAATTCTTAGTAAATTTGAAGTTAGCAAGGTTTTAAAGTTTAAAGGCGTAAATCCCCATTGCCAGTGCATGCAAAATAACCTTCATAATCGTACACAAAATAGCGCAAGGGTACTAATTTACTGATTTTATTTTAAAAAATTTCAATTTACTCTTTACAATGGCAAAGAATGTTCTAAATGAAAAACCTAGAACAAAAATTCCAAGAGCCCGTAACTTCAAAACAAATAGCGATTGGAGATTAGTCTATTCGAATTTTTTATTATTTGTTGGTCTTCTATTGCGTGTTGATACGTACTGTACCTTGTTCTATGTCAACCCCGTTACCTAGTGATTCTTGGTGAATAGACAAATTGAGGCCCCGAGTTCGATCTAGACTTTGAAACTCTTTCTCACTTTTGTCTCTTGATAATGGCTCCAAAGCAGGAGTCGAAACGTCGAGTATATAATAAATTGAGACCCGGTTCTCACCCGGAACCTAGCCTTGTTCATATATATTGTGAAACATCACTTAAATCATTTCTGGTCATTCTGCCTAATATTGCAATATACGTTAAAAACAAACACTTGACTAGATTGAATTAATAAGCATATCCCCCTAGCGAAATAAATATTTATTTTTCTTCGGAGCACGTTTCAGGAGCTTTGAAAATGTAAATGTCATTCCACAAGCAAAAGAGCAGCACAACTGAAAAGACGTCATGATGAGAAAAATAAAGAAAAAACTACACCATAAATTCCTCCTACATATTGAAATTTTTCAAGACCTCTGGATGCCGTAGCTTTATAAATAGAATTCTTTTTGATGTGACAATTTAGGCCGCGTTTCATGTTTTATAGTTCCTTTTAAATCTGAACTTAGGAGCGATAGACGTGCTTCTGTTCAGGCAATTCCATACTCATAAGGTCTTAGAGAAATCGGTTTTATCTAGCACAGGACCGTCTCGAAAACCAAAATTATTTGCAATTATAATTTGAGAAGGTTAGGCTGGTTCAGATTTTCGTGATCAGTGAAATTTAAATGTTTCGCAATCTTGTAATTATTACAAAACAACAATTGTGTTAATTCTCTATGGGTTAAAATCATTACATTGACTTCACCACCAAATAATCTTTATTATCAACGAAATTCACAACAACATTAATCACACGAAATAGTTACTTTTAACAAGATCAATGAACTCGTATTTTGATATCAGCTGTTCCACTACATTCCTGATGGGATCCTGTCTTGTTTGTTTATCCAGAACAGAACACAAAGGTCATTAATTCCTATTAGTTGAGGGAGCGCAAGTGATGAAGTGTCTCCAGTTGTTTCTTGATGGATAGTTGTGGAATCTTTAGTTAATGTTTAACCATTTTTTGGAAATAAGGGTACAAAAAGAAAGCTGGTTAACCAGCACTGCTTTCGGCGCAGAAAAACGCTGGTATTGCTAGTAAGAAAGCAAATTTTGTGAAGCCAAAATGTCCATCGATAAAGAATTTTTGGTATTGGAAAATGTGTTCTTACAAATGCATAGACCAAATCAGGAAATACATCCAATAAATCAATTAGTTTATATCATCATCTATATACTATTATAAAATTGTAGTTGTCTGTTTGTTTGTTTGTTTGTTACCTCATCACGTAAAAACTACTGCACTGATTTTGCTGAATCTTTTTTGTTACAAAGCTTATAGTTTGACTTAAAATCTCGTATACATTTTATCTCCCTACATTGACAGAAACGGTAGATATAGGGAAAAATCTACTACCATATTCGGTAATACATACACAATTAGTCAATTGGTTCCTTCGCATGCACCAAATTTTAGATGCTTGCATCAGCTTTGCTTTTATTTAAAATTCAGAATATGCCAATGTAACATGTTTTGATTAAAAAAAATCCGTCTAATATATCAAGTGTAATTTTACAGGGTGTTCCATAAATAATCTATGTAGAATTAAATGGATTTAAAAAATCTTTAAAAAAATGTATATTAGGTGGCCCGTAAGTAGTTGCTTTATATACAATGTCGTTAAAATAAGGGTGGAGTTATATGGAGTGGTTTAAAAATGATATATTGAGTGGACCTTAAAGAGTTGTATATACCAGGTGGTGAAAAACAGGTGGAGTTGAATTATATTTATACAGGGCGGATAACAAAATGTTATATTATTAGGGTCATAAGTAGTTGCATATACAATGTAGGTAAAATAAGGGTAAAATAGAATTATATTTATACAGGGTGAATAAAAAAATATGTTATGTGAGCAGTTAGGATTTTTGAATTTTCTTGAGCTATTATTATATTTACGAAATGGATTAAAAAAATGTTAGAAGCAGTTGTTTATACAGGGGGGTTGATGGAATGGAATTATAGTTTATAAGGATGTTAAAAATTGTTTTATATCCACAAGTAGTTCGCAAGTTCAGAAGTAGCATATTATAAGAAGGTTGAAATATGTACCAGAGTATAATTACAGCTATACAGGTGTAAAAAAATAATATATTGGAATGTTATGATTTACACGCTGTTTCATATACCAAATAGATGAAATATAGGGTGGGCTAGAATTTTAAGTATATTAGGTGGTGAATAAATGTTATATGGGGCCTTATAGTTTCCTATACAATGTTGTTGAAATATAGGGTGGAGTAGAATAATAATTATACAGTGTGGGTAAAAAAGTATTCGAAATAATGGTATATAGGGTATAGTATGTGCAGTTACATAAATGGAGTAGCTGAAATATGGGACGAAGTCAAGTTATAATTATACAGTGTGATTCAAACAAGGTTAGAAAACGTTGCAAATGAAGGGTGGTTTAAATGAAGTATGGGAGAAATTATATTTTATAGTGTGTTTAAAAAACATGAGGAAAAATTGTGAAATGGCGTATCTCGTAACCATTTGCACAGATAGGATGTTTGAAATATAGGGAGGACTAGAGATAAGTAGTTAATTATTTAAGAATTGTTACATAAGGAGTTCCATGAGCAGTTGCAGTTTTGGTGAAATTTATTAGGAATTGATGGATTTATATTTATACAGGGTGGTACAAAAAATGTCGTACTGGGTGGCCGATAAGTAGTGGTGTTTGGAATACAGGATGGAGTGGAATAATAGTTAAATAGTGTGGATAAAAAATTGGGAGGGGATGTTTTTAAATAGAACATGAGCTGTTGTATATATGCAATATCTGAAACATGGGGCGAAGTCAAATTATACTTATACAGATTGATTAAAACATGTTATAAAAAGTTTCAAATAAGGGGTGATTGACATATAAGGTGAAGGCAAATTATATTTTCCAGGATGGTTAAAAAATATCTCAAAAATGGTAATTTAGCGTAGCCGTAAGCAGGTGTAAGATAGTTGGAATATAGAGTGGATCAAAGTTACAGTTAAATGTTTAACAAATGTTATATTTGGTTTAAAAAATTATAGACAAATATGTTATAATGATTGACTAATTGGCAGCAGTATATAGAAGATGATTTAAATAAAGTAGAGTTATAGCTATAAAAGGCAGTTCAAAAAAATATTGAATAAAATTGTTAAATAGGGTGACCATATAATGTTGCGGTTTGGGTAAAATATGTTGAGGATTGGTGGATTAATAGTGGTACAAAAAAAGTAATATTGGGTGGCCTATAAGAATAAGTATAAAGTAGACCATGAACACTTGCATCCTGATATGTGGAATACCTGACATATAGGGCGAAGCAAAATTATAGATATATATTGTGTTTAACACAATGTCAGGAAAAGGAGCCTATAAAGGATGGCTAAAACATATGGCGGAGGGAAATAATTGTTATATAGCGTATAGGTTGGAGTAGAATTATAGTTAGGTAATTTAAAAATGTTATATTGGTTGACAAATAAACAGCAGCTTATACAGGATGTTTGCACTAAGGGTGAAGCAGAGTTACAGTTATACAAGGTGGTTCCAAAAAATGTTAAATAGAATTATTATATAGGATGGTCCATAAGTGCTTGCAATTTTGGTGAAATATATTCGGGATTGGTAGATTCATAGTTATGTAAGGTGGTTCAACAAAGTTACAAAAAATTGTTATATTGGATAGCCCATATGTTTCATAAGTTTTTTTCCGCGGGTAACGGCTAGTTATTTCTAAATTTGAAAAACATGAAGAACGATTATACATAAGAACGACATTAAATATATTTAATTTTTATTTCAAAACCATTGTGTCACATTTATATTGCTTTGAGATCTTATCCCTTTGTCTTACAGCGCAGACCTTGTAAAATCAGCAGATATAATACATTCGATATCCATTATGATATATAAAACAATTTATATTAATAATAATCTATGTTCAAAACCTGAGTCTGACTACCAAAACCAGCGAATTATAAATTCATACTGGTAAAACTGACGGTGCGGATATGCGCTTGTAACAGGATCAGATACGCATTCTCTATCTTCGCTTTCCTTTCTTGTGGGTGTACCCTAACACCACAATACCTGAAAAGTACTCTGTAATTCCAAACGTTTCTAAATTGTATATTGGAGACCTCTAGATGTTCGAAAAACTGAACAAAAAATTAAAACGAAACAATTTTAAAAATCCAAATTTTGTGAACATGCCTGAGACCTTGCTCATAAGATTTCAAAATTCAGTTATATTACACAAAGAAGAATACAACACGAAACGAAAACTAAAAGAGTCTGCTTTAATTTACTTAAATGAAAAGTATTATATCGCTACCACCTCTATAGAATTCAATCATTCCTGGTTGCCGATGATTATGGAAGAAATTACTAATGGGCATGTCCTTGTGGATAACCCAGTATCGGGATAGTTTATAATGTTTTTTGTATGTTTCTCCTTATGATTTTAATGAACAACTGACACAATAAAGAATGAAGAGGAGCGCGAACTATTTGGTCAAAATATAATGGATCCAGAGCCTGAAATACATTTGGCGCAAAGAGCGGACGAGACTCAAGAACTACAACAATAACAGCCAACCAACGCTGAACTGCTTGAGAAGATCCAATCAGAAATGGAAGAAGCTCTTATAGAGTATAGTGAAACAGATCCACTGACTAGACCAGCTCTTCCCAGACTAAGGTCGTCTAAGAAACTGGGTATCGTCTTGCAGGCTATGAACAAATTCATCTTGCCAAACTATGTTTTAGGTGCTAATACGTTAGAGTCGCTACACACAATTATCTACTGTGCTGCAACTTCCATCTGCAAAACTATTGGGGTCGCAATAAGACCAAAGCAAGACCCTCCCCAATTTAGACAAACGCCTCGAATACCACCTTGGCAAAGGAGGCATGAAGGGAAAATCAATTATCTTCGGAAAGACGTTGGAAGACTGACCGAGTACCAACGAGGGGTCAGAAACAACAGAATAGAAAGACTTCTTAAGACTATCATGGATAATAACTGAATACACTCCGAGTGGGATGGAGAAAACATCACATCTCAGCAGTGTCTGGACAGTCTACGACAAAAGCTCTCCGTCTACACAAGTCAATTGAGAAGGTACAAAACCAGTAACCAACGGAAACTAGACAACACACTTTTCCGACAATCAGAAAATGGGTTTTATAGAAAACTTATCAACATCAATAATAATGAAGCCCCTAGTTACACCAGTAAAACAGACATCGAGGAATTCTGGAAAACACAGCTTTCCACAACAATCTCCTATAACTCCAAAGCCAGCTGGATTAATGAGGAGGAGGCTGCATTTCAGAACTGTGATGGCATGCAACACCTACCATTTACAACGGAAGACACATCCATAATAATGAAGCACCTCCATAACTGGAAGCACCAGGACCAGATGGTGTGCAAAATTACTGGATCAAGAAACTCTACACAACCCACGAAACACTAACAGCCATTATAAATGACGTAATTACCTACCCACAGAAGATGCCTAGTTTCATTACGCACGGTGCTACATACCTCTTACCAAAGGACAACCTATGTACACAGGACCCAGCAAAGTACCGACCAATCACTTGCCTTCCAACCTTATACAAACTCATAACATCGTGCATTAATCATCAAATTTTCAAACATTATGAGCTGAACAACCTAATTACTCAACAACAAAAGGGATGCGCGAAAAATTCGATGGGCTGCAAAGAACAACTGATAATTGATTCCCTTGTCTGCAATCAAGCCCACGCCAAACGACGAAATCTCTACATGGCATATGTGGACTACAAAAAGGCCATTAATTCAGTTCCACATGATTGGCTCATTAAGGCACTGAAACTCTATAAAGTGAATAATTGTATTATTAACTTTTTAGAATATGCCATGTCCACCTGGCAAAACAAAATCTCACTGAATGAAGCCAACTGTTCGATACAAACTGACCCCATTCCAATCAGAAGGGGTATATTCCAGGGAGACTCTCTTAGCCCGCTGTGGTTTTGCCTGGCCATGAACACCCTCTCAAACAAACTGAACTCGACAAATTTTGGGTTCAGTCTCAAACACAACAACGTACAAGCATTAAAGATAAACCATTTGTTATACATGGACGACCTTAATTTGATGGCAGCTACGAAACAACAGCTGCATGATATGCTTAAAATATTTCCATATGAAATTTGGCCTAGGCAAATGACGAATTATTAATATAGTTAAAGGCAAAATACAGCAGGGGCGCTTCGAAATGGGAGATGGCACCTCAATTGAATCTATGGGGGAAGGTCATACTTATAAATACCTTGGAATAAAGCAAGCTCAACGTATTGATCACTTGATTATGAAAAAGGACCTAACAACAGAGTTTTATAGAAGGGTACGACGACTGTTGAAAACCAAACTAAACAGTAAAAATCTGTTTCAGGCTATTAACACCTATGCATGTTTACTGCTCAGTTACTCTTTCGGTATAGTTATTTGGTGCAAGACTGACATTGAAAAATTACAACGAAAAGTTCGAGTTTTACTAACAAAAGCTCAAAATCACCATCCAAAGAGCTCTGTTGAACGTACAACTTTGCCACGGGATGAAGGAGGAAGAAGATTGGCAGATCTAAGCAAACTATTAGATCAACAAATTTCTATTTTGCGTAGTCATTTCTAGAAACACGCAGAATTTTCTGATCTACACAGAGTCATGTGCCAGGTTGATGACTCAACACCATTGCGACTGACACAACAACACGTCCAATTATACCACCAGACCACTGCTCAGAAACTGCTGAAATGGAAAGGTAAGCCCCTTCATGGAAGACATATAAATGACGTCAACCAACATTATGTCGTCAGTGCAACGTCGAACTATATGTTGATCTCTGGTCGTATGTTTCCTGAAACGGAAGGCTTTATATTGCCAATCCAAGAACAAGTAATCCCAACTAAGAACTATCTAAAGTGCATCATTAAAGACCCTTCTATTAACAACGACAGATGCAGGTACGGTTGGCAAACATCTGAGTCTATCCAGCATATCACAGGAGATTGTCAAGCGTTCGCTGCAACTGAATACAAAGAACGACACGATGCTGTGGCTAAAATACTGCACCAGAAACTAGCACTGAAACTTGAACTATCACAGTAGGTAAGATTACCAAATACAAACCAGAATCTGTTTTAGAAAATAATAACTACAAGCTGTACTTGGACCGCACGATACTGACTGATCGAACTGTTGCCCACAATAGACCAGATATAGTTTTGGTAGATAAAGTCGCTCGGAAAACAACTTTAATTGAAATAACAATTCCTAACAACAATAATATAAATATCAAGCAGGCTGAGAAAATAACCAAATATAGGGATTTTGAATTTCAAATAAAGACTCAGTGGGACATGAACAACACACGAACTGTACCAACTGTTATGTCAACGACATGGCTACTTCCAAAACATCTATTACACAATTTAAAATACCTTGGTCTGGACGAACATCTTTCCAACATATGCAAAAAGCCGTCCTGTTAGGAACAGCCCGGACGGTCAGGAAGTTTATGGGAAACTGCTGCCACGACTCTAACCACGGGCCTGAAAACCTGGCATGGGCTCCCTCAGAGCTAAACCCTTTTGATATCTAGGATATCTGGGGTTTAGTGAATGTTCCCTAACGGCACGCTATGCGTTCCTTAGAGGGAGTGTGCTGCCATAGATTGTATGGTCAAGTCGGATGAAATAATATACTTACCTTCATTATGAATATTACTACATTTTTTAATATAATATATTTTTATTATTAAAGTTTGTTAAAATTATAAAAACATATAAATAATGACTAACTTCCAGAGTTTTATTTAGAATTAGACCGTTAGGTGTTTACTGTTCATAGACCAGTGCTGAAGCCTCTGAAAATGGTAAAAAGTGAAGAAAAAAATAATAGTAGGATGAAACCTATTGGAAAAGGAAGAGAATACAACAGAAATGAAAGAAAAACTAATTTACGGGTGATCTAGGTCGGGAAACGGGAAGGGGTGGGATTTTAAGGGTAAAAAAGGGTTTATCTCGATTTCCGGCAACACTACAAGTGTTATAGAAAAATGTGAACTGGCATGTTGTAGGTTATAAAAATATTTACAACTTTTCTGTTTACATTTTTTTCACATAACCTCAAAAATGTTGTTTTTTATTTTTGTGTTATATACAAACATATTATTTTTTCACTTTATGTTGACTTAAAATCGAAAAAGAGCCCTAATTTGCAAACGAAAATTTTTACGTCAAAATACCTGCTTTTTAAAAAATGTCGATGTGCTTTTTGTTCGTTGAAACCTATACTTTCTCACAGATCAGCACAACTACGACGTTTCAGCTTGGAAGTAATAAAAAATAATAATACCACGTACTGGGCAATTGTTCATTTTGTTAAATGAAATGTTTGTATTTATAATTTGCGGCTTTCCATCTTTGATTGAAGTTACTAATTAATTAAATAACAATATGAAAAATCCACACCATCAATATGTATTTGCAAAGAGAACTGATTTGAAAGTCTCTACCCACAACAAACCAGCAGATTTATGTTTTAAAATCTCACCTACATAACATTTTAGTAGCCCAACTTTTTGAGTATTTTAGAAATAGGAATGCACTAAGCATTTTAAAATACAATTAAGAAAAGTTTCCAAAATAAAAAAGGTACAAAACTAATTGACGGAAGTACAACATTAATAAAAAGAAGTCATTAAATATAGAAGTAAAGGAAATAATATTATAGGCTTCATATTAAAAACAAATGAAAAATACATGGTTCCCATCTTTCAAGAAAAGAAATATAGGACGCGCTACATAGTTTTGAGATTATGGCTGGCGGTGCACTAAATGTCAGTTGAATTAAATAATTGATTTCATTTTACTGAATTGCTCTGTACGGAACTAATTTTAGTTTTTACCGGTTTACGGATAAGGATACGACATAGTTCAACATGTAGTACAAAGTACGTTTTTTTGTCGGTTGAAATGTTGAAATGTGATATTTGTGATCGCCCAGACGTATTTACAATTTCTTTGTATTCATTGAATTGAATTTAATATATTCTTCGTGTATGCCAACTTTTTTGCATGAATTTCAAAGAGATGAATTCATGAATAACAAACTACTATTGGTTTTATATTGTATGCTATATGGCGAAAACGAATTTACTATACAAGTTGAAATACAGAGAATTTGTCCTAAACAGACTTTATATTTCATTTAAAATTTTTAATAAAAAGTAATTGACATGTTGAGCCCTATTTTCTTTGTTGTCGAGCAGCTATTAGTTTTCTGTAGCGTCGATTTGAACAATCCTTTTTGACTTGTTGATTCCAAAATTCATCGGCTCGATACTTCATCTGAAAGGTATGCTTCAGGAGTTGATCCGGGAACGGAACTCGTAAAAATATTGTCCAATTAAAATAGTTTTATTTATAAAATGAAGGAGATTATTAAGAGAATTAGACTTGAATATATATGTATATATATATATATATATATATATATATATATATATATATATATATTGTAATGGATTTAAACAGATATGGAATCATATAAAAACTTTTTATGCATCAATATATAAAAAAAGGAAATTGCAGGTATCAAAATTGTAAAAAAATGAAGTGACAAGTATTTGTAAATAACTAAGGAATCATATTATAAGATAGAGATAAATTAAAAATACAAACAATGTAAAAAAATGTTTCAAAACCAAATTGTTGAAAGGATAAAAGGTCGCATATAAAGTTAGATATTATATCATGCAAATTTTAATAAAAGATTAATACTTACATAAAGAAATATATGAAAAAACTCATAATAAGGTCGAACATCAAAAGGTTAAATTCACTTGTAAAAATCATAGTAGAGTTTGTAGAACATGAATAGATTACATATTAGGCCGTGAGAACACCGAAAAAAACAAGATTTAAATACATAAATTCTTTAGTAAACAGAGGATCGAAATGTCAAATTATAAAAACCGTTATAAGTCTTCCGAACTTGATGGAACAGTAAAGAAATTTGTAGTAATAGGTGGAGCGTAGAGCATAGTATATAAAAAGTAAATAGTTCAAAAGATATAAAGTCTAAATTTTAATAAAATCCAATTTTTATAAAGTATCTGTTAAATGACTGGTGGCCAACAGGTGACTAATGTCAACTCAATGTTTTTGAAAATATAATTAAATGATTTGGGTAAAATTAATGAGGGTAAAAGGTATTGAAATTTAAGTTGAAATTTGGTTATTTTTTTGATATGATTTAAAGGGATAATGGTTGGAAATTAATAAAATAAAATTAGACGGAAATGGAAATAGCAGGTGGAAAAATAAATTGTATAAATAGGAAATCTGACAGTGACAAACTCTCTTTTGATCGTCAAGCTTCGAGCAGATAGGTTAAAAAATTTCGTTCTCATAAATTCAGTTTCCATGACAACGAAGTTAATGTCCTATGATAAATGAAACAAATTTAATGTTCCATGTCAGAAAGACAACAGTAACATAAAAATTTTAATTTGAATTTATTTGGAAAGCCGAATTGAAAATAGTTTTGTAAATGGTCGAGAAAAGGAAGATAATGAGATTAATGGTATAACAATTTAAAATCAAAAGTATTGGGAGAAAATAAATTGCAAACTATCACGAGAAATTCAATTGAGTGGCAGAATTTTACCAGTAAAGGATTTTGAAATTTGGAATTATTGATAGAGGTCAACAATAAGAAGAAAAATTAGGGAACCAACAACAGTGAGTTTTTGAAACATTGTTTAAAAGAAAGTTAAGGTTTGTTAAAAAAGTTTAATTAATAAAATAAGACAATCATAAAAAAATTAGTCCATTAGTGATAATAAAAGTTTTTTCAAAAATTTAGAATAATCATAATAGTTGTATATGAAGGATAAACAGTTTTGTAACATAATTTGATAGAAATTTAAGAGTAGTTAATGAACAGGAAATTTATTTTGTTTTGAAAGAAAACTAATATAAATATTGTATTGGAAAATTTAAATAAATTGTAGTCCAATTGAAACTTTGGAAATTTGATTATCAGTAATTTAAAAATTAAAAAGTAGAAAAAGTAAAGTGCAATTAAAATTTCCAAAAAAATTTAAGAAGTGAAAGTAAACCTGAAGAGAGAGATAAATCATTGTAAGATAAACAAGTTAAGTATAAAATTTATTTATTTATTTAACATTTGAAGATTTGAACCCAAGCAAAAAAGACTCTGAGATAAAATAATTATAAATTAAATTCATTTACACGTTCATTCATACTATCTATCCAATTATAATTTGGCGACCAAATGTGCAGCTTAGAAAAAGTTGGCTAACCGTTATTATATATATATATATATATATATATAGACTACTATTGATTTCTCAGTAAGATAGCCGTTTGGTTTCGGGTCTAGGTATCGTTGTTCTATTGCCTTTTTGATTGTGTGGTTTGTGTATTCGTTTTGTAATAAGGGCGGCATTGAGAACCAAATGAGACTTTTGGCGAAACGTCTGCAGGATTCAAACATGAATCAATATCACGAACGGATGTATTCCCGGATAAATATTTCTTCATATTGTTCGATTCGTGAAAGCCTTCAGCTAGACATATATATATATATATATATATATATATATATATATATATATATATATATGTTATATCCGTCATAAACCACACCTAGAATATTTACACCATAGCAACAATATAATAATCATTTCTCATAAATATCGTTTTACATCTCATATTTCACGATATAGCAATTCCCACGGACAACGCTTCGCTTCCTCGCACGTGTAATCTGCTGATGCTTAGCTTGCAAAACCAAGATTATAAATTCACATGCGACGACAGCGAGCGTCATTAAGTGTTTTAAATTCATTAAGTTATATTTTATTTCAACATTGTTATTTTCAAGTATTAATTTTTGTATTTCAAATAAAACGTTTTTTTTTAAGTTAATTGTGTTAGTAATAATATAATATATATATATATATATATATATATATATATATATATATATACATCTCTCAGGCCAGCCAATAGCGCAATGACCATCATCGGACCGATGATTGGCCAAAGCAAAGAAGACCGCCCGCCATCCGGTCAGCATCCGGTAGCATAAAACTAAGACGCACAGCAGCATGTACTCATTTTGTACTACGCTTAGTGAGTAACAACATGACGACGTTTCGGCAGAGTCACATCCGCCAAAGCAGAATGAACCTGAAGAGGGCAGATGTGACTCTGCCGAAACGTCGTCAATTTACCTTGGATCCCGGCAGGGATCAGTTATCAACTACTCGGATGAATTCCCGGAAACCACCTGACACACACACACGTATATATATATATATATAAACAGGGTGAGTTTTTTCTGATGATCAGTATGAGGATCTTGGAAACTAGGGGAGATAGAGCAATAGTTAAATTGGGAAAGATTTGCAGTTTTACTGGCCCAATTTAATGAGACTTTCGGATTTTTGTAAAAAGTCATGGCTTACTAGATATTTTGAAAAAACGAAATTTTGTCGATTTAGTCAAATTCCTCTAGCTCCTTTGTTTTTGATTTTATAAAAAAGTGTAAATATCAAAATTGAAGGGAATTGTATCCCGAATAAGATTGTCATGTCCTCGTTTGCGTGATAGCTCTCGTTTTCGAGATATGACACAAACTTATCTTTTTTCGAATGGAAACCATAGTTGGCTATGACTTCAAAAAATCGAACATTTTTAGAGCTTTTCAACTATATAATACTCGATATAGTTATTCATAAAAATAACGGAGTTATGGATGCTTTTCTCTCTTATTTTCACTTTTAACGTAGGTAGCCATGAAAAAGATTGTTTTCACTTTGACGTTTCCTCATTTGAGAGTAATTCCATTAGTAGTGCTGAACTGACAGTCGATATTGACAAGTTTTCGTGATAAAATGGAATATTCTAATGAAGAAAAACTGAATATGGTGGAATGTTATAACATATGCCATAAAAATTCAGTTCGTGCAGCTGAGGAATACTTTCATAGATACTTTAATCGTCGTCAACCTGCTCTATGTACATTTCAGAGGCTTTACGACAGTTTACCCAGATATGGATCTTTTACTAAACCACCAAAGGAACGTAATCAAATTAACGAAGCAGCACAAATAAATGTTTTGGCAATGGTAAAACCAAAATTCATCTACATCAACTCGTGAGATTGCGCCAGAAGCTGGCATATCTTAACGAACTGTTGTTAAGGTACTGAAAGCGCCCAAGTTCCACCCGTACAAACTTTCAGTTTCTCAAACTTTGCATGCTGGTTGCTGGTAACGAAGATCGACTTATTTTGTTTTGTACATGGTTTAGAGACATGTACCTTGACAATTCACAGTTTCCATTAAAGGTGTTATGGTCAGATTAAACGAGATTTACTAACTGCGGTATGTTCAATAGACATAATGAACATATCTGGGCTAAAGAAAACGCTTTCCATGTAGAACAAAGACGACCCCAGATAAAATTTGGTTTTAATGTTTGCAGTGGTATCGTAGGGTCTACTAATCTGGGGCCTCTTATCTATGACGAATCACTTACTGGGGAGCGCTACTTGCATTTTTTGCAATACACTTTTCAAGACATGTTGCATAATTTGAATTTGAGAACTCGTTTAGAAATTGAGTGGTTCCAACATGATGGAGCACCTGCTCCAACACTTAGATAATATCTATCCAAACTCTTGGATAGGAAGAAATGGCTCACGCGAATGGCCACCCCGGTCTCCCGATTTAGCAGTTATAGACTAAAAAGCAAAGTATACAAAAGAAAGTATGAGACAGTTGGTGACCTAAGGGAGGCGGTATTACAAGCAATTGAAGAAATTGATAGATGGTCTGTGAGGAAAGCGGTAATGTCAATCTTAAAAAGATGCAATTTTTGTTTAAATAACAATGGTGGACTTTTCGAACATATATTGTAACCATTATTATGTACTTTAATTTCTTAAGTTTTTAGTAAGTACCTACTTATTTAGTTTTTTCGTTATATCTGAATAAAAAAATCCTTCAATGTTTTTTGGAATAGTTATTAATAAATCAATCTATTTCATGGCTACCTATGTTAAAAGTGAAAATAAGAGAGAAAAGCATCCACAACTCCGTTAGTTTTATGAATAACTATATAGAGAAGTTTGTGTCATATCTCAAAAACGAGAGCTGTCACGCAAACGAGGACATGACAATCATATTCGGGATACAATTCCCTTCAATTTTGATATTTACACTTTCTTTATGAAATCAAAAACAAAGGAGGGATTTGACTAAATCGACAGAATTTCGTTTTTTCAAAATATCTACTAAGCCATGAGTTTTTACAAAAATCCGAAAGTGTCATTAAATTGGGCCAGTAAAACTGCAAATCTTTCCCAATTTAACAATTGCTCTATCTCCGCTAGTTTCGGAGATCCCCATACTGATCATAAAAAAAACTCACCCTATATATATATATATATATATATATATATATATATATATATATATATATATATATTGTTTATTTATTACTTTAGAGTTTCTTTGACCATATGTTTCATATAAATTGACAAACTTTTCTTGGTTTTTGGTTATTTTTTGCTTAATTTTTTTGAAATATATATACATATACCACAATTTTTGAAATTTTGAATTTATGAATGAAGTTCTGTTACTTAAATATTAAAATATTAATATTTGAAATTATATATTCTTCCAGTTTTTATAGAATGATCTGCGTGATCCGGAACCTCTAATAAAATAATAATAATAAAATCGTCAGATGTCAGATTTTTCAATTTTATATGGTATTCGCCAAAAAATTAATTTTGCCTAATACTAAAGTTTATAAAAAACTGTTATAAAACAAAGATAGTAACAGTTGAAACATGCATCCAGTTACGCCATTATATCACTAAAAAGCTCAAAAAAAATCACTGGCTTCAATTCATAATAATGCCACTTAAAAGTAAAAAATAATTCAGTTGGATATTTAAAACCAAAGATATTATATGTTCTCCAAGAATGCGTTTGAAGTTGGTGCCAAGCCTAAAAAATATGTGTGTAACATGGCTTATAAATAGCTTTATAAATTAATAAACAGTTTAATTTATAAAGCTGTCTTAGGCTTGGCATCTATTCAAACGCATTCTTATAGAACCCATAATATCTTTCGTTTTAGATATCCCGTTGAATTAATTTTTACTTTTAATGTTATTATTGTTACTATGCATTGCAGTCGATGATTTTCTTTTTTAAAAGCTATTTATGGTTTTGCGTTTCCTCGTCAAATAGCGCTAGAAAAAGAAAACGAAATTTACAATTTTTTTTTGGATATCTTCGGAAGTATTCGGACAATTTGATTTAATAGATCGGCATGTCTTCAAGCACTAAATTTTGCCTCCATTTAAACTTCTTCATATATCCTGTAGTTTCTGAGATCTCACTGATTATCCGGACAATTTTAGGAACTGTCCTACTACATTAGCCTCCATGACAACTTTTAAATACTTATCAGTTAAAGAAAAGTAAGCATGATTATAATATCATTATCGATCTCAAATTTGTTTACATACAAATTTAACATTATCAAAAAATATATATATTTACCCTGGATCCATTCTAACAAAGTCTTGCACACTTAATTTAGGTCCGCTTTTTGAAGACTGTCTGGCGAGGAGTGGCTTCCTCTTGACGTTGAAAGGTTTGTGTGGATTAGAACATTCCGCCAAAAGTAAGAGTCTATCCCGGAGTTGCATCTCGTCTCGACTCATTTTGTGCTTCTCTTGTTATCTATTCAAGGGATTACACTGCACGGCCGTAGTCATCTGGAAATGAAAAACAGGAACTCATTTCTCGGCTATTTACGAGGTTGGTGAACTCTATCTATGTTACACGATACAGTGAGATATGGAGTCCATCAACATTTACTAAAATACACTATAGAGCAAAAGTACTTTGTGGCATAAAATTTAAGAGAATTCGCTTATACCATTACTTCCGTAACATTTTGTAGATAACAACTGACAATATTTTAACATGAAATTCTTCGAAGTAAATTATTTAAATAATCCAAACCCCCAAAAATGTGGATTTCTTTTGTTTTTTATATTATAAAAAGTACCTGGTTGACCGAGCTTCATAAAAAATTCATAACTTTCTGTTAACAAAAACTGGAATATTCCTATTCGTGAAAATTATAGTGTATGATCTTAAATTCATATGGTTTCCAGATAGAGACTCTCCGATAAGTAATTTTTGAAGAATTGTATCTTAAAAATTTAAAAAGATATTTTGCAAAACTCACCGTATTAACCAGGTTAGTCTGATCGGGATATACAAAAGATATTTTGAATGTTCATATAGGTAATGCACTTCAATTTGTCTGTCTTAGATTTTCATTATAAAACAGGTTTTCACCTCCGTATTTTATTAGGATTTTGAATTGAAAGCCTCTTAACCGAGATCTACCCTTACCCATATCAAAATCGGTCAGTATGGTAGTGTAATGAAAAAATAGGCTTTGTTCAGAGAATTCGTTCCGACACTTCCTTGACCTTGAAATACCTATACAACTTAGTTCTCTGTGAAAGAAACATGAATCAGGTTATACACTAAGAATCTTATAAAAAAAATTAATAACATGTAGTAAATAAACAAATATAACATCCACTTAATATAAAATACCACCACAACATTTGCTTTTCGTTCAAATGAACATTCTAATTCTGTGTTTGCGATATTTTAAATTAGAAGAGACGTCCGTTATAAGTCAGAACACCACAAAAAATGGCTGTGGTTAGCAGTTTCCACGTTGCCTTTACATTGGTGTGCTGACCTAGTTCATAGAATAAACTAAACCTTTTATATTAACACTTCTGATAATATTAGAAGTTCGAGTAAAACTACCCTACTTTTAAATTCCCTAATAACGGACTTCAGCGCATATACTACTGGACTGCGCGTGCAATGTACGTCAATAACTGATGTTAGAGCATATACTGTATACGACTTTAAGACTATAAGCAAAAAATTTTAATTTGAAACGGAACAAAAAGTTTTGAATCTGCTAACGTCTAAAATTTATTGTTATAAATATGTATAATAAATATTTCATATGAATTAAATTATTTTCGGTTTGAGTAAGGATATATGTATACAGAGTGTTTTCTAATTGAAGGTTAATATTTTAGGGTGTGACTTTTGGGACAATTTTTATTTTATCTGAAGGTATGTCCTAAAGTTCTTAGCTTTGGACATAAAGCGTTGTAAAATTGTTAAAAATAAACAATTTTGTAATAATAATAAATATAGTGAATCTCTACGGGCAGAATACTTTTCATTTGTGTAAAACATATGAGAAATTGCGCGTGAAAAGAAACAAACTTTTGTGCGATCTACATTTTTTACAGCGATGTCGCGATGAAGGAGTTATACCGAAAAACATGACGGTAAAGTTCTGGAAGAAAAAAAGAAAAACACAAAATATCTTATCTTACTTAGGGAAGCTTAAGTGATGTTAGAAGAGATTTGGAAGTTCTTAACACTAAACTCTTAGATCTTCACCTACAAGTAAGCAATACACTCCGCCCTATATTATGGGATAAGTTCGATAAGATCAGCGAATTTAGTGCGAAACGAATGCAGAGTTGACAACAAGACAACAACAGACGACATTCAACAAATTGAAGCTCCAATAGCAGCCCAAAAACGAATTTATCTCTAAAAATAACGGTCACGGTGTAATCTGCAATTGGAAACGAATAACTTATCTTCGGTCCAATTAAACTCTACCACGATTGGCGTGTTGGCTAAGGGATTCAATTACGCTATTGCTCTCTCTCACATACCAAGAGAGAGGACAATATGTTGCGTGGAAACAGCAGTTTCAAAATTAGATGAGAACACTGCAAAAATAATTCGAGAGGAAGTGTCACAAGTTCTAAGAAAGTCTAAATCACCCAAAAGGAACCTATCTATAAAAGAAAATAAGGCCTTGAGATAACTTCGCCTCAACAAGGGCATTGTCATTCTACCTGCTGATAAACAGATTATTCAAAATATAAACATTGCTACAAGATCTAGCATACAAATAAATTACTACTGACTCAACAAGTTATCTGGAGAAAACAACCAAGGCCAAAATCCGAGCAAGTAAGATCAACAAAAATCTCTAACTGCAACTCATTTCACGTGAAAAGTCATCGAGGACAATAGTAAGCTCAATTGGATCCCCAACAGAACAGCTAGCAAATACCTAGCCCAATAACCCCAACAGTTTCCACAGGGAACAGGCTCATACGTGAAAAACTCGACACATTTCATCGAAATACTTAGCAAAACAGAGTGGTATTATTGCAAGCGTTGACGTAGTGTCCCTTTCCACCAACATACCTATCGACGAGGCCTTGGATATCATAATAGAAAAATATAAACCACCTCAACACCTTGTAGACTTAACAAGGCACTGTATGATGAACACTTATTTTGTTAACGATAACCAACGATACAAACAGGTAGAAATAGCTCCAATGGCATCACCATTCTCACCAGTAATAGCAAACTTTTTTATGGAGAACTTTGAGGAGTTCGCACTAAGAACAGCAAGTCGTAAACCCAACTCATAATTGCGATATGTGAATGATACATTTGTAATTTGGCCTCATGGGAGGGAACATCTGAACGCATTTAAGATGATCATCTTAATGGCATACAGCACAAAATAAAATTTACCATGGAGATTGAAGCCAACAATCAACTGCCATTCTCAGATGTTCTGATAAATAGGAAGGAAGATGGAACCCTTGGCCATAGAGTATATAGGAAAGCAACTCACAAAAACAGATACCTTCATACTAATTCTCATTAGCACCCAGCCCAACTACACACCGTCGTGAAGACTTTAGTAACCAGATCACAAAAAATAATTGACCAGGATAACATCAAACACGAAATGGACAGTTTAAAAACAGCTCTGAGACAAAACGGATTTACAGACCGAAATATACAAAGAGTCCTAAAGTCAAAACCGAGACAAGCAGACTAAAAGTATGAGACACCAATAAACAAGGCTTATTTACCCTATGTCCATGTACCACGGACGCAATATCGATAATATTCTCAATATAGACGGAAAAATAAGCACGGTTTTGAGGACTCCGAAGACGAGCATCCCTTTAGAGCAACAGGGAGTGTTCGAGATTCCATGTGCAAGCTGTCATATAACCTATGTGGAGCAAACTAACAGAAGAATCCAAGCTAGACGTGGTGAACACCAGAATGCCATAAAAAGCAAGAAAAAACAACATCCATTGCGGAACACGCCACTACGACGTTACTTTGTGAATACCAGAGTATTGTCAAATATAGAGCACCCGAAATCGAAACTCGTAACAGGGGCAATTCAAATCGCGAAGTCTAAACGCATGCAAGGAAATCCGGAACTTATCGAATTCTTGGAAAATTCTATTAAATACCGTCCTATAAAAAATCAACAGGAAATAACCAATCGGCAAGCAGGAGGAGTGGCGACTGAGCGCCAAGGGCCAATCACACGTAGCCGTTCAGGCCCAACCTATAAACGCCGAACGGCGACTATATAACAGCGCGCACGCTACTGACCATCTTAGTATTCGTGTCACTAGAAGCGTAAGCAGAAGGCTACGAGAATAATGCCAACCGACCTAAAGAGGCCAGATGTGATTCTGCCGAAACATCATTATTTAAACATCGATCCCACCAGGAATCAGTTATCAACTACGCCGATGAATTTCCGGAAACCACCTAACAGATTTAGTGCCCGCGAAAACTTAAAGTTTTTTATGTATTTACCAAGTGCAAGTACACTATGAACCTCTATTCAAAATTTTTAATTACTTTTATTCATGTAAAATATAATAAAGCATAAAAGAAGTTTCCCTTTGCTTTATGAATTACCAGTAAATTAGTTGCTGGAAACATGATGAACCCTGGCTGAGAATATAATAAAGTTTGTTCAAGTTGAAATTCGTGTTTATTCTAATTTTCTTCCTTATGCTTCCTTAGAGGATTCATTCACATTACAAACACAACATTAAACTAAATATATTTGAGGATAGAGTGATTATTTTGTTTCTACAATTTTGTACAGCTGTGTATTTAGTAAATCTTATAGCTTATTTCCAAACCATAAAATGTTTAACATTTTATATTTTTAGTTAGCTATTCAGGGAAGACGAGGTAATATTTTCTCTTGTAACTCCCCCATGCTGATAGAATACATAATAGGTACTGATCGATATCTGTTGTCAACGGTCTATTTTTCACAACTTTTTTAACTGTAACTGGAGTTTTGTAATAAATATCTTTCATAACAGTTAGCAAAAACATGACAAATTTTCTAATTCAGAGGGGAAACGCCATCAAATATTAAATACTGGGATCAATGGATTTATAATTGAAGCAAGCTTTGATAAAAATAGAAATTTTTTAGCTCTGTAGAATTTTACCTAAGTTGTTCATAACTTTATTCTAGTAACAAATCATATATTAATTTTCAACGTAAGGATTGCTGGTGATATAGAGATTAATTGACCTCTTATTGGGCGTTAAGAACGTACTTTTTCAGAGTTGCAATTTAAATAAATTTGAGAGGTAGAACGTATTGTATTAGCCACGATGGTTCGATTGGGATATACAAATGATATTTTGAAAGCAAATAAAATAAACTAAACATTGTATATATTGGATTGTCCTTGCAGTGTCTTAAATTGTATTATGAATATTGTATTAAATTATCCTTCAGATGTCTTATACTGGCGAAATACAGCCAGTATCTGAATAGAAACCAAATGGACTGCGGAGAAAACAACATATAGTAATATAATTTATTGTAATTTTCATCTTGTGTTACACTCTTTTAAGAAAACCCTAGATATCATTGCTTCGCTGGCTGTCTGTCGCGCGTTTAATGTAAGATTCACTATATTAAACCCGTTTCCGGCATTATAACAAAAAATCAAGAAACACCAACTGAGGCGCATTTTATTAATTTTCGCTATATCTTTAGTATAACCCGATCGAACAATTCTTGTAAATATGGTGCATTTTCCAATATATCTATAAGTTATTTAAAATATTATTCTGCAACAACTACGTATGCGACAGTATCCAACTTGAGCCCATTTAAAGATAAAAATGTAAACTATTATTTTGATGAAAATTAAATTTTTACCCTTTGTTCCAAGAAAGTTACGGCTTTTCTCTGTGACTGAAATCAGTACTTATAAATGCATGTTAGAAAAATTTATGATTCTCTACAACTTTTCCATTGACTTCATTCATCCAAGGGCGTCGCCAGGCAGGGTTAGGGAGCACTTTTCCCGCCTGAACTTCTCTTGCCTATCTTAAGGGGTCCAAGTAAAATAAAACATTAATGTGCGATCTGCCCCCCCCCCCCTTAACCCTAAAAGCCAAAACTTCCATTCCTGGCTACCATTGCTTCATCATCTTCCATACTACGAATTAAAAACGAAATCGTATTTATTATTTAAAAAGTTAATTATCCTCTATTAATTATTACTAAAGTGATTAGGGAATTGCTGTTAAATTTTTTGACCCAAAATCCCTTTTATATTGCTCTGCGAACTGGTGTATATGTCACATAAGGTACTATTTTTATTGTTTATCATGAAAAAAACATAAATGGCGTAGTTTATTATGTGAAAATTGCTTGTTAAAGTTAAAGCCTGCAGAGTTACCAGAAATCTTTACGTATGCCCACCCTAAAAATGCATTATTAAGCAACATACAAGGTTGCAAATCGTACAAAATGCTTTTTTGTTGAAAATTATGAAAGGTAAAGAAACGTATGTACTTATGTACGAGTAGTTGGAACAGTTAGAGAAACACATATTATACAATTTTTAGTGTAATGGCATAAGTAGATGCAGTTTTTAATTCTAATTACCTACATTTGATAACAGTTTTAGATCTTAACAAAAATGAATATATTTTAGTTTGTAATCAAAATTCCCTTTGAAGACAAGCCTCGTCTACAGTTTAAAAAACGTGACATGGAATTGTTGCTGTTTACGTTTTAGGCTACGAAAATTTGTTGTTATTAAAATTATTAATAAAATAAAATCGTTTGATTTGTGGGTACACACTGTATATATGTATATACATATTACATGACATTTATTTTAATTATTTAAATTTATTTAGAAATTACCCCGAACAGTTAAAACAGTTAAAGCAACTCCATCTAAGCTTACTGTATAAAGAGTGTAGTTAAAAAAGTTTTCTAAAAAACAGTACAAGCTATGTTTTTGAAAAAAACGACCATTTCGGGTTCCTCCGGGACTAATCCAATTCCTTTTTAATTTATTATACCCCTTGTTCCAAACAGAATTTTGTTCCATATTCTTAAGACTAGCAACATCACCAAATTTTACTGTATAGGAAGGTCGTTAAAGTTTGTTTTCCTGATTTTCTAAGAAACGCTACAAGCTATGTTATTGGAAAAAATGTGGGACCACTTCGGGATATCCCTGAACTAATCCAATTTCTTTTCAATTTATCCCAAGTTCCGAATAAATGTTTTTTCATATTTTTGATCCGGCGACTCCACTAAAGCACTAGTGTATAAGAAAATCGGCAAAAAGTTTTTCCCCATTTTCTAAGAAACGGTACAAGCTATGTCAAAGAATAAAATATGGGACCATTTCGCGATCCTCCGGTACAGGATTCCGTACAAACGGTCAAAATTCTTTGACCCGTTTCTGCGTAATAACTGAACAAACATAAAAAACATAGATACTGTAATATTTTTATTTTCACACTCGGGTTCAGTTCAGTTCTCGGATTTATTTCTAAAAACAGTTTAACTAACTGTAATTTATTTCCACTATTTTAATTTATATACACGGAACTATTTACAATTTATCTTGACTATACGGCCGTCAAATACTGAATGAGTGCTTCCTAAGTTCTTCGTATTTATATATTTCTTCTCGGAATTCTCCAGAACGTCAAAGAGCTGCCGAGACTAGACTAGATTCTTCGAGAAGTATATCAAAGCAAACCACGAACCTCGATGAGTCAGCCGAACAATATTTCGGATTCCCGAAATATTGGATGAATGCGGATTCCACGAATTATCGGAGGAATTCCCGTCAGAATTCAGACGAACTGATAACCTCCTTCTTTTTTGAAGTCGGTTAAAAATGGTGTACAGTGATCAGCAAATTGAAAAAGAGAGAAATAAAGGTTTGAATATGATAATTAAGGATTTCAACTTTAACCTAATAATTTCATTAAATAAAAGTTGGGAATACTTATCATAAAAAAATGCACGAAAAGAAGTAATATGTTTAGTGGGGATATCACAAATATTCAACAATTTAACGCTAGAAGAAAAAAAATAAAAGTTTAACTAAAGAATCTCAATAGAACCCTAAATTTTTTACTTTGTGTAATCAAAGCTATCAGATGAATGCTGAGATGAATAGGAGTTAGCTTACAGGCCGCTTATTTCAGCAAAAACTCAGAAGGAATCACCTTCCCTTTAGGAAGGTTAATTCAATCGATAAAGGAGTCTCAGGTAAGAAAGAATCGTGAACGATATTACGAATAAAATATCGTTGGATATTATTCTGTTCGTTGAAAGTACGACGTCTTATCATACTTATTTGAATACGTCACAAAATAGAGATGAAAATGTACAGGAACGTTGACAATATTTTACGATTATTACAGGCGGATTAAATCTATTCAACGGATTTTTGTTGCAAAATGAGGAATAGACCTGGTTTTTCAGAAATGGATTCTAGCCAAAATATATAGTAAATGCCAGAAAATTGTAAAAATTTATCTACAAGTAAATGTTAGAAAAGACATTTTTATGATTTAAGGTATATTGATGATATTAGCGTATCCCTGTCTCTCTTTCACCCGTTCTTTCTAATTTATATTATTTTTCTATATTTTCCACATATTTTTAAACTTTTTTATTTGTTTTATTACTTGAACCACTTTCTATAAGTGTAACTCTAATTCATTCAATATTGCTACCATCCTGTAGATGCGTTTGTGTATTGGTCAGTCAATGTAACTTATTTGCCTATGATTTTCTGAAATACCCTGTACAACTATAATTCAAATTTAGACGTTATTGCAACCGCCCTGACATTTTTAAAACCACACAGTATAATACTAACTTTTCAAGATTTTTCAATCCATTGAACGCAAGGCAATATACTGTTTCTAGTTGAGAACCTTCATCAGTTGCGCTCCCCTCGACTCATTGAATTCTCGATAATTATTTATGTATATAGTACATATAACTGAATTTAATATTTTATCGCGAAATGAATTCCGACAACCAGGAATTTCAGGAAAATCTAGCTCACAGCGACTCCAAATTGGGAGTCGTACTGTGTAACGCCGTTTTCCTGAGAATCCTGGATGTCGGAATTCATTTTGCGATAAAACACATAATATAAGTATAAATCCTCTCCACAGTATTGACTGTTTCCATTTTTCTATTATTTTAGTTATACCTGTTTGCCTATAATTTAACGTCGCCCCATATTTCAAATATTCGATTTATTAGTAGACACGAGATGTTACGACCGACATCTAGGATTTTCGGGGAAACTAAACACACAGAGGTTCCGAATCTGGAGCGGTTCCTTGTAATTGATTTTCTCCCGTAACTCCTAGGTTAGAATATCACGATTACATCTTGGTTACTTCACCCGTAAGAGATTTTGAATACTCTCTTCGATGTGTCATTCTTTTGTACGCTAGACAATATATATAATCTACATTGTTTCTGGTCGGTATCCTTCATCAGCTGCGCTTCCCACAATAGATTGTCCTCTCGAACACTTATGTATGTATTTGATACATATCGGTAAATTTGTAGACGCGAGATGTTATGATGGACATCTAGGATTCTCGGAGAAACTAACTCTCTGTGTAAGACATTCCTGTGGTTTAACAGTTATTTTGCTAAAACTATCATGGTTGTAATATCTGTTTGTAATTTCGACTATAGGTTCAATTATCCAAGCAGGAAATTGAGCGTATACGTAGTAATTCGTTTTGTAAATTTTTCATTTACATGGGAGAAACCAGGGGGCAATTGGAGTGCTCGCCACCCACCTCAAAGTTAGTAAATTTAATATTAAAATGAGATAATCTTAACTAGAAGTGCCTAGAAGGACGTCACTTCTGCGGGGTTATGCCTCAGATCGACTATTTTTAATGTAATAGCAAATCTGGAGATAAAATTTTATTTAGAAAAATTTAGTACAAGTTCCCCCCCTGAAGCTTGAAGTCGCCCCCCTGGAAGCATAGGAGCAAACACGATTCGCAGGTAGATTTCGCGTAAAAGGAAAACACAACATTGTCAGCGATTTTTTGAGGTTATAGTGCTAAAAAACAAAACCGCTTCGATAAAAATGTTGAATTATGCCAGTCATCTCATGTCATCTTTAGTACATAAAAAAGTGTTCGAGAGGACATTCAATTGTGGGAAGCGCAACTGATGAAGGTTCCCTAACCAGAAACAATATATATTATATATATTCTCTTGAGTACCCAAGAATGACACCTCGATGAGAGTATTCTAATCATATCTAGAAAAAAATTAGATTTTTTTATACGTCTGCATTATTTTATATTATTTTATTGCGTTGTTTTGTCTTGATTTTGAAATAAATTTATAAATAGTATTCAACATCTTCGTCGAGTTTAATAATTTGGTAATTTGATGAAATAGAAGGATCTTTCTATTTGATATTGATTTTTTACCTCATTGGTAAAAAACAAGTTTTGGGGGGCTGTATCTCGGAAACAAACGACTTTCAGGTTTGAGCCAGCCCATAAAAACTTTTTATCCATAAGTTCAGAACTATCAAATGGCAAAGTTGTACAAAAAATAGCCAAAAGCCACTTTCTCGCAATACCTCATAAAGGGTAAAAAATCAACTTTGGGGACAGTATCTCGACTTTCAGAGTTTGAGCTCATAGAAACTTTTGATCCACAAGTATCAAATGGCACGAAATAGTAGAAAGTCATTTTCCATAAGAATAGTGGGGGGTCCTTTAGTTTCGAAACGCTCGCGATTTGATCATGGAACATAATAAGTGTTGTACTAAATCTTATTTGTGTTGCTGTCATTTTTTTTTATTGTAAATTATCACGGTGAGTATTGAAACCCTCCGGGTACTTTTCACTTGGAAAATGATTAATAGAGTGATGCACAATAAAACTAAACTTACTTATACTTTATTTTTATATACATAAGTTATTTATTCATCTATTATGAGGTTTCTTAATAAAGGAATGCCAACTACACCGACAAATTTTGGAAATTTTCCTTTTCCTCCTACATTTTATATCCTGTACAAATCCATGTTATTTCTATTACAGAAAAAGCAAGGAGAGAAAATCTCATTGAAGAGATAAATTATTAAATTTGAATTTGTTTTTATGTTTGTTTATCTCAATCAAAATTTATCACCAAATCACCTGATAATAATAAACTAGAGGCGCCTGTGGTCGAAATTCAACCAATTGTGTCAATATAGTAACGAAATTCAACTTGTTTTCCATTTATAATTAATAGGACTTTAATTGTGAGCAATTTCGCGATTCTTACCTTAACGATATAAAGTATGGTAAAGAGACAGTCAGTGGAAAATAAAGACAAAAATTTGGTTAATATGAAATTTCTTAAAAGTAAATAATTCAGCTATTATCTGGTAGAATAATATAACAAATAAATGTAAATGATAATTCGATTTGAGAAAATTGCATAGTTTTGAAGTTGAATTCGTACGTCTACGAATTGCAAATGAATCTGTTTTATTTTATATAATATTTATTTAATTTCCATTTCTACATTCAATATATAGTACATGGGTGACCGAGCTGCACTGGTAAATTCAAAAATTCATCATAAATGGTGGTACATATTACCAGATAAACGGACATTGGCTCTATGAACTAATATTTCTCAAGATGAAATGATTCAGTTTAATTTAAATTCAACATTTATTAAAATACTAATTATAATAATTGCCCTTTATTATTTATTTCAACATACCTCTATATGGAACTGCTTATGAATTACCCATTATAAGATATTTTCTGCCTTTTTTAACTACCTTATGTAACTATAGTTCTTCTCCGGACTATATTTTAACTACCCTCTATAAGCAACTGCTTTTGGACTACGCATCATCACATTTTTCAACATTTTTTGAATTACCTATAATTCTACTCCAAACCATTCTGTATATGCCACTGCCTATGCGCTACCGTATAAACTCTTTTTATTTTTAAATTTTTGTAACTACCTTTTGTAACTATAATTCTACTCTGCTCTATACTACAACTATGATTCCTGTTTACGTTAAGAATGGGTTGAAAGATCTTTACCGAAAAATAGTAAACACATGCTTACCGATGCTTTTCGGTGCCAAACTTCTTTCAATTGTAACAAAAAATTCTTAAATCTATGCATATACACTGACACCTTACGGATTCGTTACGATTTAGGTATGTGGGGATTAGGCAACAGCGGACTTTACCGATAGTTCGCTTTGTTTATGTTTAGATTTGAGGTTAATTTCAATTTTCGTATTATTTAGCGTGTTTTTGGTAATGAAATCAGTGATTATCTAGTGTACGTGTAAAAAAAACAATAAGACAATGGTACTTCAGTGCTATATATCTAGGAAAACGGCATATCCTTTTGCCTAATTATCTTCTCACCGATAAGTGTCAGATCATAAACGTGATAACTGAGTTTTACAAAACGACACTTAAGCAGTAAATAAAACTACATTTTACGGGAATAAATAAATGTTTTAATGATTATTGTTGCATATTAGTAATTAAGCCACTAGTTGTTTTTGTTATGGTGCATATCTTTTAATGGATTTTAATATATTTACATTTGTGGAATAGATACGTCGTTGCATTATATTAAATCTGAATACCATGACCTTTAATTTAATGCTGATTGGACGCTACTGTTGGAGCCGGAATATTTGTAAATAAATATATTTTTGTCTCTTTTTATTTTTGTCTCATGTTTTAACCCATTTTTCGTTTGTTCATATATGAAAGTGCAGAGTCCATTTATATTAGTAGTCATTGCTCTCACCCTATATTGCATCTATCCTATACATGCCATTAATTCTACTTCACCCTATATATGAATCTTTAAATGATATTTTTGAACCAACCTCTATAACTATACTTCTACTCCACCTCAAATGCAATTGCTAGTGAGCTACCCTATATAATTATTTTTTCTAGACACGCTGTATAACTATAACTGTACTTCCCTCTATATTTTAACCACTTTGTATATGCAACTACAACAAAATTGTTGATGAAATTGTGATCAGATTAGGTGACCTGCCCGTATCCTAGCTTAAAGTGCGAGACAGGCACTTTTGCTCTTCTTTTACTGGCATGTTTCGGACGCTAAATTTTCCCAATCCATGTAATATGAAACACTGCTATAAGAGATCACCACAGTTGTTCTATAAATCTTTTGTAAATAGTATAAGTGTTATATTAGAGATTCTAAGAAATACTAAAACACAAATTGAAGGCATGGAAAGACCATTCTTGAAAACAAATGAAAAGTGTTAAATATTGAAATGTTCATATTGTTCTAATTTTTGAAATTTAATAAATGGTGTAGCGCAGTGCATATGTTTTTATAAATCCGCTTTTAAACTTTATGATTGTAAAATATTCTTACCTTTATTTGAACAAATAATTCAACTATTTTCAGCTATTAAATCAGTTTCGCTATATTACAATTAATCAACTACTTTTGAAGATGCGAGATGTAAAGACCGACATCTGTATATATTGTCTTGCGTACAAAAGAATGACACCTGGAAGGAAATAATCAACTACTGTAAAAATCTATATTTTTTCATAGCATGAAAAAAATTGGAGTGAATTTTCCGCATCAAAATTTAAATTTAAAATTTCCACAGCCTTGTAGAACATTTCATCTAAATCAAATAACATTGTGAAACTTTTTCGCTATAGCTTATAGCAACGAGGTTATAGAGGAAAAGTGACAAAAGTCTATTTATTAATAATTTTCCAGAACTTACAGTTATTATCCTATACATATTCTCTAGAACCTATTTAAACAAAAAACTGATCATGTCCCCCGTTTACATGAAATTATGCTATTTCCCTCAGATTACATGATTTATAAAGCACATTGATAACGCTTAACGTAAAAAATAAAACATTAATAAAATTTTCACATAATCATCAGTAGAGCCATAAATTTTCACTTAAATTTTCCCGTGCTTCCAGTTATTTTCTGCTCTATCAAATTTGAACATTTATAATTAAAGATAACTGCCCTAAGCGGAAGTTCTCGGGCAATTAGCAGATTATAAATGTGCAAATCGGATCTCGCAGAATATTTCCGGACTAAATGCGTTTTCATAAAATTTATACGTCTAGTTCGTACTTTCGTTGAATTTTCATTTTTCATGAACTTTTAGAATTACGTAATTTTGAGCGAGTCGGGTAGGTCGTTACACTTCCAAAGGAACGTGATGTTGGATTTTTAAATAAAAGTAAGACCAGGGACTACATAGCTCACAAAAGCAATTTGGAAATAAGTTTCCTAAAAATTATGTATGTTACCTTCTTCATTGTTAACTTTAATATCGCGATTTTCAACTGACAATTCATCTGAGATATGTATATTGAATACTAATGTATTTTCTTCCAGCAAATGACCAGACCATACACATATATACAGGGCGTTTTGTAGAAGGTTTGCCAAACATGCAGGGCAGATAGGTGGGCTCGTGTGTTATATTATGTAGCCCATATAACATCTAGATAGCTTATGGTTTTTTTTTTTAATTTTTTCTTTTAATTCTCAGATTTTTACATTTGAACATATGTAATTTTTTTATTTTTCACAGTATCTTCACCAAATAAACTTAAATCGAATCTATGATGTTTGTTTGCTCTTCTGCATTCGATATTTGAGACAAATAATTGGTTCAAAAAATGATATGATATAGCGAGGTTACATAAAAAACTGCTTACAAAAACTTCTGAACTTCAACCCCTTTCCAACGATATATCACACTTATTGGAAAGTAATCAGTATTTGAGATTGTAACTTACTTGTTTGTTATAAATTTTGTTCAAACCAGCTTTTTCTGACTGGTACAGTGGTAGTCATCTCATCCCATATTATTTCAAAAGCAACATTTATTTTTGCTCTTAACTACTCCTTGGTTTCTATTATTTCTAGTAAATGACTTGAATTTTTAATGAATGAGTTATCGATCTTATTAAATGAAGTCCTATTGGAAGACTGGCTAAAAATATTCAAAAAAGATGGCTGTCCAGCACATTATAGGCGAACTGCCACAGAGCTCATTCCCAAACGCGTGGATTGGGAGAACTGGCCATATACTATGGCCTCCAAGGTGGCTCCCTGACTCCCTTTGATTTTTCTGTATGGGGACGGGCCAAGCAACTCGTTTATGGGAGAGAAATAAACACCAAGGAGCAGTTAAGAGCAAGACTAAATGTTGCTTTTGAAATAATATGGGATGAGATGCGACTAGAGACTACCACTGTAGAAGCTGGTTTGAACAAAATTTATAATAAATTATTGCAATTTGGTATACAAAGTTACAAACTCAAATTTTATTATGATTCTGTTTACTTTCCAATAAGAGTGATATATTGTTGGAAAGGGGTTGAAATAGCATTCGAAGTTCTCGATGTGCCATGTTAGGATAGAAACAAAATTACGATTGCTTAAATCACCTATATTTTCGATACGTTCATAGATATCAGAAATAACTAGCTACTGAAGAATGCTTGGAATACGGTTGACTGCCAATGGCAAAAATAAATGCAAAATATAATTTTATAATGAAATAAAAATTTTAACTTAATCACTTTTTTATGGAACCTCGCCATTTGTGGAATCATATCATAAACATCACAGATTCGATTTAAATTTATTTGGTGAAGATACTGTGAAAAATAAAAAAGTTACAATAGTTTAAATTTAAAAATCTGAGAATTAAGAAAAAAAAAATTAAATTATAAAAACCGTAATCTATCTAGATATTATATGGCATACATATTATAACACATGAGGCCCACCTATCTGCCCTCCATTTTTGGCGAACCTTCTTCAAAACACCCTGTATAAATGTTCATGAGAAAAGTCGATACATATCTGAAGAAACAACCTTTTTAGTTGCTCCAATTAGTTGATTACAAGTATTTATCAGCAAATTGAAAATTATTAATAAAATTACATGTCTCACTCTCACTTTCCCTTTCTTTCTCTCTTTCTTTCATTTCTCTCTCTCTCTCTCTCTCCGTCTCTCTCTCGCAACTCATTATGTATGTTGGGAGGACAAAACTTCGTCATCGCATCTCTATCTTCCATTGTCCGATTTACAGTATTCCAAGCATTCTTCAGTAGCTAGTCATTTCTGATATCAATGAACGTATCGAAAATATAGGTGATTTAAGTAATCGCAATTTTGTTTCTATCCTAACATTGTGATACTTTTCTATATTTTAATGAATTTGATTGGAGAGTTCACCAGACCAGTTAATCTCCTCTTTACTACCTACTCTACTGGTAATGCACGCTCTCAGGTAAATTACATTTTCTTGCTTTGCATGTCTGCCAGAAGTTGGAAGGCCTGAGGCAGTACCTGCGCTTAATCAATGACCATTATGTAACATTTCTTTTTATTGAATTTTAGACCTACCTCTGCGTCCTAATCTTCAATGTGTTGGAGTAGTATTGCCATCTCCTCTTCTGACTGTGCTAAGTTAACGGCATACCGGTTGGATATTATTCTGCCTACGATCGATATTCAACTTTACTCGGTGCAATTGTCCAAACGATACCTTTAAATTTCAAATTGATATTATGTTCTGGTTTTAACGTGGTAATGAAGTCAGAATAAGTCATTAAAACGTTTTTTTAATAGATATCCTTTTATCTTCAATGTGGTGTTATTCGTAAGAAAATAGTTAGATATTATAAGATGCCACAAATAAGCTTCAAACAACAGATTTTTCAAATGATGTGTCCCAGATTAAAAAATTAATTATAACAGAACAGGTTTCCACTATGTGATATTGAATATGCGAACTTCTCTTGTAACTCCCCTGTCCATGCTTTTCACATCTGGCAAGTGGTCATTTACATTGTTATTTGCAACGGCTAAATTGAGAGAAAATGATTTAATTCCTGAAAGTTTCCTTAAATCTATCTGCTGCAGCTGTGAATATGGCTGCCATAGTAAGAGATGTGGTTGCTGAAAGCATGAAAGAACTGCTCCTTTTTTCTGCAACTAGTCTGAGCCAAAAACTGTTCTAACTCTCAAAAGTAATCATTAGAAGAGCACTGCAATTCGGGGGAGACATTTGATTAAGCAACAATAAGTATTCAAAATAACGTTGAAAATAAATATTGTGATGAGTTTAATGACCCTGATGAAGATCGAAGACCTTTAAGAAGCCCAATAGTTTGTTGTGGAGTCATAATGTACAGGAGCTTCCCACAACTGAGATTTAAATAAAATTTTGTTTATGTATTTTTTTTTTGTATGCTTGTCCATAAGGCTAAAAATTATTCTATTGGTGGTCAAGGTAGTGTTCAAACATTTTTTTAACAATCTGAACCATAAACTGCTACATACAGTTCCTTGATAACATGTTCTATTGAACAGTTTTGAATGCCTTTCGACGAACAAAAACGCATTCGTACAATTTACCCAAAATTCGTTAGTTAAAAAAATTGTTTGATATTGTTAATTTTTGTTGATATTTTCCATAGTAATCGTATTTTTTTAACACATCTTAAATTAGAGGTTTTAACAATAAACAAAATGCTGTCCTGAATTATACAAAAATAAGCCTTGAACTTTTCTGAATACTAGCTGTCGCCCAGTGGTCGAAATTCGACCAATTGTGTCAATATCTCTGGCAGGTTAAGTAACATGAAAATTTTATGGTGACATTCTATCCTAGAACAGCAATTATACAATTACACAGAACGGATCCAGATTCGGAACCTCTGTGTATTAGTTTCCTCGAAAATCCTAGATGTCGGTCTTACATCTCGCTTCTACAAATAAGTAACGAAATTCAAGTTTTTTTCAGATATAATTCATAGAACTTTATTTGTGTTCAAATTCGTAATTCTTAATTTAATATGACAACAATTCAACTGCTAATGGGCTACCCTACATATTTATTTTTTCTAACACCCCTGTATAGCTATAATTGCACTCAATTCTCTAACATTTATTAAAATCCTCATTATAATAATTCCATCTCATTATATATTTACACCACCCTGTATATGCAACTGCTTATGGACCACGCATAATATTTTTTAACATTTTTCAACCACCGGGTAAACCATTCTGTATATGCCACTGCCTATGACCCACCATATTTACTCTTTTTGTTTATGAAATTTTTAATTATCTTCTGTAACTATAATTCTACTCCGACCTATATTTCAATCATTATATATATGGAACTCTTCGTGGTCTACTCTATAAATCATTTCCCTAACATTTTTTATCACCATCCTGTATATCTATAATTCCTCTTACCCTATATTTCATCTTAACTATATATACAACTGCTTATGGATTACGAAATGTTGCATTTCCATTTCCGCCACCCTGTATATGCATCTATGTATAACATTTTTTGCACCACCCTGTATAACTGTAATTTTACTGCACCTTCTATTCCAAGAACCCTGTAAATTCAACCGCTAATGGGCTTCCCTATATAATTATTTTATTAGTTATAATTGCACTCTACTCGATATTTTAAACACCCTAAATATGCAACTGCTTATGTGCCACCCATTAAAAAAATTATTTCTAACATATCTGGAATCGCCCTGTATAATTATGATATTCAACGATTACTTTACCCACTAAACAATAACAACGCTTGCATGCCACCTCCAGAAGTACATGCTCTAAGTATATAATAGCATTGGTCTGTCTATATATAATTACTCAATGATTTGAGTCTGGCGGCAGCGGCACGCGCCCCATTCATTTGTTTGGCATTGACATTATTGACGTAAATAATGAATTTTTATTATATTTTATTTAATGAATGAACCAATATTATAAATTAAGATTAGGATTCTGCACTGAAGGTCGTCAGTAGCTACTAAACAAAACAAAAATGAAGAAAATCGGTTGAGAAACAGAGGAGAAAATGGTACCTAATCGTTTTGTCTTAGCCTATTTATATATAGATAGTACTGCTTTTTGAAACACAAAAATGTATGTAATGTATCAAATTATCACTGCGAGAAGAGAAAATTAAATAAACAATCAAAATCAACAATTATTCATCATTCTTGGTAAAATGGAATTAAATTCACCTGTTGTAAATCACATCAAATAACTCTTTACTTATTAAAATTATGATATTTACTTTCACATCTACAAATATATGGCAGAAATAAAATATAGCAATTTTAGAAATTCAAATGGTTGTGGCAAATATATACTTTTCCCATACCTATATTATACGGAGTAGAATTTGCAATTCTCGTAGCTTTTAATTTAAATACAGAAATGTATGTATACAAAAGCGTGAATTTTCAACACGAATAATTACTTGCTTGGAGTTTAGGAAACATACAAGCTGAAAGTGATTTGGTAGAGAGCCAGTTATTTAAACTTTGTGTCATAAGAATGATTATGTATAACGTCTCTAACGAGGCATAGGAAAGGTAATAAGTGAGTGAACTGAAAGTTTTGGAATTGATAACAGACGATATCCAACGTTAACCAACTTATCCCCGCTGAGTAGTTACGGTTTATAAAAAATCACATATGTTAGACTACTTGAAATGTAGGTACTTCAAAATACTTTGTTTCAATTTGAGTTTTCCCCTAATAGTCCAAGATCTTAGAGCTGCCAGACGTGACTTATTTTCTCAAAGATGAAATGTATTGGATAAAGTAGTATTAGTAGGTACTCTTAGGGTAAGCATCCTTACTAGCTTGACTTGTTGGTCCCGTTCGAGCTACCAGGTACTTAGGATCGGTAAAAATTAATCCAATTTTTTTTTCAATTCTCAAAGCGGATTTTTATGTATGTTTCAAAAGATATGACAGAAATAATAATCCAAACCACCAAACACTTCCCGTAGGTCGTAACTTTTTGAATTTTATATATGATACTCGGGGAACTATTTGAATGTCTTCTGTAACCAGCCAAACGAGTTTCGTTGGTCAAACAGCCCACCAGACACACTTTTAGGGTCGATACTCATGGTTTTAATCGATATCTCGATAACGATTAATGATACGCAATTATTGCATAACAATTGTAAATCATAAAAAATGCTACAAAAAAAGTATTCTTCTAAAATTTTAATATGTCGTCGGATAGCCGAGTTATTGTTCAATAACCAATTTTACCACATTTTTCAAGATGGCGGAAAACCCACCATCTTGGTCGACAATGTCAAGTTAAGCTTTCATTTGCATTTCTACGCCGTTTTTCCGACGAAATGACTGGACAATTGAGGATGCACAGGTTTATATATATACCCAAAACATACTTATGTTTATCTTTACATAATATAAAACAAAAAATTAAAATATAAGGATAATTGTTTAATCAGTGTCGCAGCTATAGTCGCTCGACGACCGTTACGTAACCGACCACATTAGCTCAGTTGGTTAGAACGTCTTGCTAAGAACGTTAAGGTCACAGGTTCAATCTCCAGAGGAGCAACTTCTTTTATATATCAAAATTAAATTTTATCATTCACCGAAAATGTTTCGTGGGTTTTTGAGTGGACCCCTGTTGGACAGTTTTTGAAGAAACTTTTTTTGTGTGTTTGAGTGGAACGGGTCCCATTACACCTGATACGTGGCGCCACGACCGGTTTGAATCTAAATTGTTTTTATGATCCATTGAAATTTTTTGTGTTTTTGAGTGGGTATCTGGTAAGTTTAGATTAGCTTCACATTTGGTAGATCACGCTGCGATCGGATAGTAGGAGTTTTTTTTTCAACTCCTAAACGGGTGGGCCGATTGTGATGAATCTTGTGTCTGTGTTAGAATTAGGTGGCGGGACGGTGGGTTGTAGAGATTTTTTAATGAACGGGTAAAGAATTTTTGGAACCTTGAATTTTACGATACGATTCCCGATTTGGAGTCTGTGTGAGGTGGATGTCGCAATTCATTTCGCGATAAAATATTAAATTCAGTTGTATGTACTAAATACATCAGTCGCGGGGGGCGCAACTGATCAAAATTCTCGACTGTAAACGATATATTGTCTGGTGTTCAGTGGATTGAAAAATCTCGAAAAGTTAGTTACATGAGATTAGTTTAAACTCCCCTTGCACTAACGTAAATCGAGAAATAGTAAGCAGTGTACTTAAACTCCGGCTAGTGGCATGTTTTCCGTGAAATTTTTGCACTTTAATGTTATAATAAAAATTGTTATATATGGTATTATATATATATATATATATATATATATATATATATATATATATTATATCAATCAAATTCATATTTATAAACACAAACCACAAACAGTAAAGACTTTGAACCTTCAGTTAAGTTTTGAAAATATTCTAAATGTTGTTAACCACTATGATATCCTTAGTCAAAGTTAAATCATCTATATCAATTTTAAGTTTAAAATATTTCCCTATTTTTAATTTTCATTTTTGAAAATATCTCAGCATTTTCGAAAATTGCATGTCATTAACCCTGTAAAAAATTTCATTCATACAATAGTCGTTACGAAACATTTTCTTTTCGGCATATAACAAAGAAGTAATGCAGGAAAAACTGAAAACATAACATTTTGAGTTTTATTTGTTTACAAGTAATTTTTCACAACTTTCGGATATGGCGCAAATAACTATACGTACTATCCATAACCCATTTCAACAAAAGGGAGGCACAGTCTTCATTGTTCATGAAATTCTGCTATATCTTTGGGACTAATACTCTTGATATGTACTGGCCAATGAAGTTATTTCGGCAATTATTGGTTTCGTTTTTGAGTTTTTGAGTTGAGAGCGTCCAATAACTAAACTGGTTACCCGAAATAAATAAAATGAAATGGTTATTTGTAAGGAATTGTAATAATTAATGCTCACTGTTCATGGTAAATGTTTTTTAATTCTAAAATGTCTCTAACAGTAAATCTATTACTACTAATATTATAAATGCCAAAGGATTTATGGTTCGAAGTTTAATGAATTTAATTTTGTATAAACGTTTGAGTGGAGAGATCATAATCTGATATTCGGGAACTTCCAGTGTTCGATGAATAAAAATGAATATTCACAATTAAATACTGTTTCTTTAATTAATAGGGGTTGCAACTTGAAACATAAGTTGAGTGACATCATCATAGTTAAATTACATTATCGACATTCATTCTGGCAGCGGCCACGGGCCCCCAAAGTCCAATGGCCCTAGCACGTGACCATAGATCGTTGATGTCTATTTTGTATCTAACCTAATAGGGGACTCATATTTTTCGTTTTTAGATTTTACGTTTTAAAATGTTACGCTGAAACTAATAAAAGTATACCTGGATAAAATATGCTTTATAAACGCAGGGCTTCAGGCTGTAATTCAGAAAAAGGTGTAAAAGAAGTAACTACTTTTGTTTGCCTAAAAATAATAAACTAACATAACAGAGGCTTTAAATTGGGTTTATGCAAAAAATCCAAGAATTTACATACATTTTGAAGAAAAGTAAGAGTAGACAGAGCTGAAATAAATAATGAAATAAAAGTATATGACCGAAGTAATCCTAAACTACAAGAAGATGCCGTACCAACAGTTTTTGAAGACCTGTCAAGTTATTTGTCTAACAAAAGATCCCATAAAGTTGTGGGTGGGGAGTACTGTTTCTAGTTTAGAGAACTCTTAAAGTTTTTAAACGAAAAATTGAAAAGTTATATGACGAGCTTGGTGTAATAGATTCTTGTGTAAATCAAAATTTGTTCCAATGAATATAAAAAGATAATTTAGTCCTTAGCAAGTCCCAAAACTATCATTTGCTTTCCAAGTTCGTCCAAATCTCGTCTTATTTCTGCAAACTGGTTGCCTGTGAAAACAATGCCTCCATGTTGCAAAGAATTTAATAATTCAGATTTTACATTCACTTACGAATCACTTTTATTTCCACCTGTCACTTTAAAGTTAAATGAAATTAAAGCCTAGAGTCAGACTAATTTCGCAGTAAATCTCTTCTTGTAATGGAAATAACAAAGGATTTGGTTGTCTACACTCGTTGGAACTTCAATTCGCAATTCAGTGCAATCAATAATTACTTTTGTATTACTGTAGTCTGGAAAAAACAATGTAGTATTGAAGTTTGCACAGCAGTTCTATTTGATCAAAAGATAACATTTTTTGTTTCACTAACTAAATTCTAATAATGTAAAGAAAATTTCTGAAATTATTCTTTCAAGACGAAACGGAACATTTATTACTGGAAAAGTCAAAATTAGTTTTCAATAAAAATGTTTCTTACAGTTAAAGTTTTCTGATTATTTTACGGCTAATTATTAGTAGTATCTGTAAGTAGGATAAATACTATCCCTACAAGGCCTTCCTACGACCTGGTCCATATACATTTTTTAAATAACAGAAAAATATCTATTTAATATTTTTGTTGCTGAAACTTATTATATGTGTGGATATTTATATTAAACTTCTGGTTTTTCATTTCTTTAGTTAGTTTCCCGATATCTGTCTTGACTCTCGACATTGGTATTACACATACTTTTTTACTGGGTATGGTATTTTTTAAATCAATACGATCATTTAAAAAAATTCACTGTCTAACATGTTTCGTCAGTTTTACTTTAATTCTTTAAATGTACAGTTGTATAGTTGTTTAGTTATTGTAGTGTTGGATGACTGTGTATCCTTGCTGTTGTATAAAACGTTTGACCCGAAATATAGCAACAAACTCACGTCACGTATTTGAGTTGCAGATGGTAGGAACAATCGTGCATTTAAACTGATACTGGATTTTGGACGGATTTGTTGCATACAATACATTGATCACTATACAGGACGTAACAAAAGTACCGGTACCCCCTGCCACTTCCTATGATCGCATTTTCCGAGAAAACGATCCAGACAAAAGTTGTTCAGTTTAGACTTACAAATTCAGTGGTGACCTTGCCCTTGACCCCAATGTTAACGGTCATTTCAACGTCATTTTTTTATGCAAACCCCTATTTTTTATGCCGGAAACAGCAAGAGCGGAATTTTTTTATATGTATCTGACCTTTGGGTCTAAGTAATCTCTCAAGGTCATTTCAAGAGCAACCGTTATTATTATTAGCTTTGAAAAAGTGTTTCAAGTCAGTTCTTGAATATTGAATATTATTTTCGATTTATAAAGCATATGTTTAAGGTTATTACCCTCAGCAAAAAAGTAATGTAAAAAAATTATGCAAATAAGGATTGACCTTAAAATGACCTTGAGAGCTCACTTATATCACAAGGTCATATACGTATCTGAATGTAAAATTTTTCGCTCTTTCTGACTCCGGAATAAAAAATAGAGGTTTCCGTTAAAAAGTTAACCTTGAAAATCACCTAATAAAAATTACGTTGGGCTCAAGGACAAGGTCAACAATGAATTTTTAAGTAAAAGCTGAACAACTTTTGTCTGAAACGTTTTCTCAGAAAATGCGACCATAGGAAGTTACAGGGAGATACCCGATATATTGGATCCAATGGTGAGTTAATAGCACTGAAATACAATATATTTGCTTCACTAATACATCACTATGAACCAAGCTTAAGTACGCTGACAACAGAAGAAACAAAACTAAGAATTCCTTACTTCCTATTTCAACGCTTTTACTTTTTACTCCTATCTATTTCTTTCGATGTGGATGGTTGGTGATTTTGGATAGAGAAGCGTGAATGCTTGATCTTAGTCAGAGGTATATATACGTCCGAGATTATTTAGAAAATGATTGTTACAAACACTTCGACTGCTTGTGCTACTTCTGTGTGGAATTCATTAACTCAAACCCTCACGGTCACGAAGAAGGAGGAAAACGCCAAAAATAATGCCATCAAAAGTTCAAACAAACGAGTGGAATCATTCCTGCAAGCTATTGCTATGGCCATACTGCTGCCCATTACAAAGGAGATGCCGAGAAAGTAGCGCCTTTTATCGAGACATTTTTAAAATCGGCCGTCGTTTAGGAGATTTATTCCAGACTAAAGGATAATGTGCATCTGGTTCCTTCAAACTCGCCGCATCGTCTTTGTTGGGAACTTCACAGATGAAATAGCCCAGGGACTAAAAGAAAAAATCTAGGAGTGGAAGTAGAACAAAGAAGTCACCGCTAAACAGTGATAAACCTTAGATCAAAAAAACTGGTAAAAAATACAATTGCTAGCAAACCTAAGAAATCTGAAAGTAAACCTACGAATGCCGCAGCACCAGAACATAATACTTTACTTTAGCCCCAAAATCTACAACATCGACATCAACAACATCATCATTAACATCGCTTGGATCTAAGCTGAGTCTCCATCCAAAGCTTTCTACCTTAATTTGGAGAAATATATCAATTTTTGTGTCGAAACTTTGTGAGTCGCGCCACAGATGATAGATTCTTACTTTCAAAAGTTATTTAAAAAAGGTAACCTACAAATGCCGTTACATTTGATTTCGTTATACAAGTTATGTCTGAACTCTGCTATACCAGTCCTAGCCTCATCATACAAGAGGAGAGGAAGTGAGGAAGGCTTACCAAGGTCGTAAAAAAGGTTTCATCTGGCCCGTATGATAACACCCTGTAAGGGCTCCTGTCTAGGGTTACAGACAAAGCTACTCCCATATAGTCATAGATTTTGGATAGTCGAAGGCTAGAAGAAGACAAGCTCGATCCCAAATTACCTGATCTTCCAGGTTGGGGGTTGGATGGTTGGTTTAATAACTCAGAAATGGTTAAAAAAACACTAACCTGGTAAAAACGTCATTCAGAAGTCTGGGATAAAGATTAGATCAAATGGTAAATGGACATGACAAAGATTACAGCAAATGATTTTCGATAAGTAGAATGTCCAGGGACCAAATAAAAAGAATTAATTACAGAAAAAGAAAATATCGAGGTATGCATATTAACGGAAACAAATAAAAATCTAAAGGAACAGAGGATCTTGGCCATGATATACTCAGGGGTAATTCTACTGGTCTACATTTATGGACGAGGAATGTTTTTACATTAGTCCTTTGGTGGTATACCTTATTATCCTGACTCCAGTTATGTCAGCGATTTGATTTTTACTGCTTCTTGGTATATCACTGAAATATCTTGATATCTATATTCATTTTGGAAGCTCAACTGTTTAAGATTATCGACTAGAAATAATTTATTATATTGCATTGGATGTATTGCAAAATCTCGAAAAGGCAGTATCATAATTGCGTTGACAAGTTTTAGTTAGCTTACGAATTTTTCGGGTGATTTATAACTTAGGGATCACACAGAGCACGATTCCCGATTTTAGATCCTGAAAAGCCTGGAAATTCCTAGATGCATATATTTATATCGCGTTAAATTGATTTTCTTTATTGTTAGTAACTTCTGTAAACCCTTTTGGGACATAAATAAATTGGTGACAGATTGTGCAGTTTATCATTTTAAACAACTAATTATGTCCATCAAATTGTAGTAGAGCAATTGAGAATATCTCGAAAAGTTATTTGTGTTTATAATAAAGGAATTCTATACCGTTAGAATTATTTTATATGAAAGCAACAATCCATAAATTATTGATGATAAAGTAAGATGTAAAATATTCATGACAACTGAATGAAAAATTGAGAATTTTCTAAAGCAAGTAAAGTTCGTTGAATTGAAATTTTTCTTTAAAATGTGCAGAACATCTGTTGCAATGAAGGTAAAGCTGCTTGCATCAAGATGCAACTACTTTCTCACTCAAATTCATAATCTTATTAAAGCGTACTTTAGAGAGGTGCGTCGTTTATTTTTAGCAGATTAAAACTTGGAATGATCTGAAATAGAGTGATTCATTCTGACGAATTATAAATTTAACTTCAATTTAATTTAAGTACATACGAGAGATTTCCAGGCTTTATTTATGATGCACAGATTGTTATTTTCATACTGTAAATCGATTTTATCTAAACGGGTTATTCACTACACTATACACTACTACTACATACCATACATTTATTTAGGAATCGCATTATTGACATGCAGATAAAATAATGCATGAGTCCATATGGAAATCATTTTAATTTTAATAACAACAACGAACAAACTCTGTTGAAGTTACTTTTAACAAGTTTTTATTAATTTCATATATATCTGGTTATGTTATTTATATTTGGAAGTTAATTTTAACCTGTTTCTGTCGTATCGAAATGAAAAATTGTACTTATATGTAATTTGGATGGTAAAACAATTATTTTGTATCATGGAGTTCATTTGATATAAATGGGTAATCGAAATTAATAAAAAAATTTCTTTGGTGATACTGGGATGTCCACCAGTTTTATATATTTTCAAGGAAATTTATGATTGCATCTAAGGGAAAATCCTGTCTATAGAAGTTAACTGGAAAATATTGTAACTGACAAATCGAGAAAATAGCTAAACTTTCTAAGTTACTGATATGAAACACACAGGCATTTACTTAAACGCTCAACAGGCCGTGTTCTGAGACATATGAGATTAGTTTTTAGTGGAGCTCAGGTCAGTTTGGCATTAAACCTAAGTTTCTGAGATATTGAATATAGAGTATATTATTGGGTTGTATTATGAATTTGTAATTTGTTATTGACCTTACATAATGTTGGCATTAATTGCAAGTAATTTGAATCCAGAGAAATTTGTAACAATATTATACCTTTACGTTTTAGATCGATTTACCAAGCGTATTTTTCAGTTTCAGAAACTATAATTAGTTCATAATTAATTAACTTAATTCGTATCAATAATATCAACAGAAGATGGATGTTGATGATTCCCTGGCACAGCCGTATTGTCATAAACTAAAAATTACGTATCTGGAAAGTTAATAGTTGGTAATTTCTTCTCATCAATCAGTTCGATAACGTATAGTACGATCAGAAGAAAATTGTAATAAGGATACAGAAAATTTTCCTTAATTCGATTTTGGAACGAAGTTATCCATCAAACTGAAAAACATTTAATTAAAAGTTTTCCATAACATAAAATCTGGTTAATAAATATTTCCAGCAAATCGATTAAGAGTAATTTACATGAAAATAATACCTTAAATTCTAACGTAGTTAGTATTCAAAACAAGTTAGATAATGTAGATAATTCAATTGATTTTAAGATTAGATTTAATATTTATGATACCGGACTGATTATGGTAATACCTAATTGGGAGCAAATGCTCGATCTTGCATTATCATAATTTTTTTTCTACGGTAAAAGATTTCAAGGTACACGCTTTTATTAGCTTCACCTGTATTTGGGTACCTATGTAACGGAATCTTTAAAGGTAATTGTCATTCATTTTTTGGTTGCTACAGGTAACATATAAGCGTGAACACCAACTCTGAAAGAGTTAAGAAAACGCAGTATAGTACTATTAGCAAATTCAAAATCTTTTCGCTGGGCTCTTAGTAAAAATTGGTAAATGAAATAGGGCCTGAAAATAAAATCATAATAGGTGGTACATAACAGTGAGCATTTGTAGAAATGATAAATTCTGATAAATTTCTTTTTGAACGTTTGGCAGATTTGAAAATAGTTATTTACAACTCTCTTTCAAGGGTTACTTCCCTAGTCACATTTTACCAAGTGCCAGCGGGATGGATTTGCATCCACTAGTAATACTATACAAAGTTATATACAGATATATATCCACATATGTAGAAATATATCATTCAACGTATGACAGCCGTTTCGAACCAGGAGTTCTCGTCAGATACGCTTCCTTGAATGACAAGTTCTAAAGTGAAATACTTGGATGTTATACACATCAGTAAGACAACAGTCAGTGTATTGAACCTAATAGATGTCGGTGACATCTACCGTCTAGTGAGTAATTTAAGTATATGAAGGCATACTATGCTATAACATATACCATACTCTTGACAGATGGTTCAAGTGTTTTATATAAAAAAACATAAGTAAATATATATACAGATATATATCCACATATTTAGAACTATATCATTTCACGTATGACAGCCGTTTCGAACCAGGAGTTCTCGTCAGATACGCTTCCTTGAATGACAAGTTCTAAAGTGAAATACTTGGATGTTATACACATCAGTAAGACAACAGTCAGTGTATTGAACCTAATAGATGTCGGTGACATCTACCGTCTAGTGAGTAATTTAAGTATATGAAGGCATACTATGCTATAACATATACCATACTCTTGACAGATGGTTCGAGTGTTTTATATAAAAACACATAAGTAAATATATATACAGATATATATCCACATATTTATAAAAGCGTCATTTTTAACTGTTATTTATGTAGAAACCTGGGAACAGACCTAAACAGAACTCAGACAAAATGGGTCAAAAAGAATCGTTAAGAAGTAAGAAAAACTAGATAAATATTAAGAAAACAAAAACTTAATGTAAAGTATAAATTAAAAAATATACCCACTTAATAACAAATATTTAAATGTTGCAGAAAAATATTAGTTCTTCCTTTTATATATATGCTACGTTGATAACAAAATTAATGTTTGTTTTTAATATTTACTTAGAAACACTTTAACACTTTGAATACTTTTAAATTACATTGAAATTAATTATTAAAAATTGTTACATTGAATTTGCGCCGAGTATTGCAGTCGCAGGAGAGCGAGATCTTGACTGGATATTAATACGTACTAATATCAGCTCTCCTACGATTTAACAAACAATTTATAAGTTTTCAATATGATGATTCAGGTGGCCTTAATAACACGTGCATTTACTTGAAACAATGGAATATTCTTTGCTATTAAGCTCACCTGTAAATAAGCAAATTTGAAATAAACAAAAATATTAATTACTTGAAAGGAAATGCCAAAGATAGCTACAATGTTGTAACAAATGCGCCTTTCAGTCTAATTGATGAACATATATATATATATATATATATATATATATATATATATAATTGTTATATATAATTTATTTCTTTTTATTTTTATGTGGGTAGATCTATTTTGTGAACGAGGAAACAACAGCTAATTGAAACGTAAGATGAAAAAATTCTAGAATTATGCAGAATTATGAATCAAAGACTACAGAATAGCGAAACTAATTATTACTTATGAGAGCAGCTGCTGTGTTAAATAAATTACGAAACAAAAGACAATAAGATCGATACCATCGTTTCACCATGACACGTGATAATTCAACAAATAAGTTGGTGAACACCGTGCTTAATTTATGAACTATTATCCAAGGAATTAGATGAGTTTCGGTATATACCTCTGAAGTCAAATACCAATAAAAATAAAATATGACCTTGGAATTACACTGAATCGAATTAGTCAGATTTCAGCACTCTCATATCTTATAAATGGGTGACCGTTATTCCAAACATTAAAAAAAACATCAAACAAAAAAATACTAGCAAAAAACATTAAATCTAGAATTTTTATGGAACATGAATGTAATTGCATTATTAAGACCAACTTTTAGTTATAAATAACTTTTTCCATAACTATTTTCAATTTTGCCAAAGATAAAGGTAGTAATTACTTTTAAGCAAAATTCGTATTATTTGAAAAAAAAACTCGTATACAAATGATATGTAATGATATGTATGGATTTCATTTTAGGTTTCAGATAACGCGAATCTTGCAAATTTTGTTCTCAATATCAATAACAACAAACTTTTGCTATAATCCCAACTTAAGTAGACACACTGTTTATACAGATGAATAAATAATCTTCATATTTTTTCAGGTCGTTTAATTAAAAGTTATTTTCAATTTTGTTTTAGAAGTCTAATAACGATAATTTCGGTTATTTAATATTCGCGCCTCCACCAAATTATATTGGTAAAGAGCTCCGAGTTTTTCAATCATGTACGAGTAATGTCTTATATAATAGAATGCAATTTCAACTATCCAAAAGTATTAAAGTCGTGAAATCGTTGAGCTCACAAATAAGAGGAAATATTTTGTTTAAATGGTTGCAGAGTAACTGGGTTAGTGCCCCCCTATAATTTCATTGTACAGGTCCAAACATCTCTTGTGGTATAAAGTTTGTTAATGTGACTCATGATCATAATAGAAAGTGATGTCAATTTAGATGGAAGCTTCCTTTAATTCTGTGGTAGTGATAGTATTGATCGGATATGCATACTCCCTGCTCTTGGGCTATATTACTGCTGCAAACGTTATTAGATATCGTATTTAAATAAATAAAATTGTAGAAATTGACATCTTTCACATTTCTAATATTTTGGATTTTGTGGTGAATTTATTTTAAATTAAAATTCCAAATATAAAATATACCTTTATTGAGTATACAGATTTGAGTCTGACGTATGATCTTTCATCTTCTAATGCTTTAGAAACCAGAGGTTATAACAAATATTTCCTAATCGTGCTGTTCCAAACCAGAAGACATTTCAACGAGTTGTCCCACATTTAAGGCAGAATGGTAGCCTATTCCAGTTAATAAGATAATAATACTTTGACTTTCTTCATAACCTTAGGAAAGTTAAAATAAATAGTACGAATACGAATGCTAGTGTGAGTTTAATTGCTACATCAACGAGCACTCAACAATTATCAGCACATTACAACAAGAAGTTCTTCAAAATCAGCTGTTATATCCACACTATTTGCAAAAAATACAAGAACTCATTCCTGAAGACTTTCCTGGAAGAATTCAGTTTGGAAATTTGCTATTGAATCAACAACGAAAGAATGTAAATTTCACCAGCTATATTCTTGTCATGGATGAAGCAATATTTACCAAAAAATGGTATCAAATATCTATGGAAAATTCTTATACTACCCTTCATCAGGTTGAATAAATCGATATTTGAGCAGAGATCATTTGCAATTTTTGTTAGACCATTAGTATTGCCGGAGCGAATGAAGCAACTTTCATGTCATACTTTGTTGTTGATAAAAAATAACATTGCCATTTTTTTATTTAAAATAAAACATGAATTCGTTTATTATTTACTTTCACGTAAACGGTTCACTTTATCAACAATATGTATGAGTCTATTTAATATACGGTTCAAGGTATTCCATTTTTTTTACTTTTTATCATATAGGCTATTAAATAGTCATTAAGTTTTAAAATTAAGCCCTGCACTGCTAGGTTAAAATAGTTAATTGTGTTTCAAGGACATTATTTTAAGACTTCCTTTTCAGATCTACCATATTAAATTTTTATTAAATTATATTAAATAAAGATATCCAGCGTCCTTTAAGGGTTCATTTCACCCCAGGGAGGGCCTGCAGGAAAAAAGTTATAAGATCTTGTCAACTTAATTTTTCATGTTCTGTCCGAAACCGAGAGATTTCACACATTTTCTTTGACTTCCTGTATACAAACGAATTGAGACTCTACTCATATTCTAAGTCGGCTAAAAAATATGACAGAGAACATAACGTTTCTAGTCTAAATTGATCATAAAGGAATGAATATTGCAAAGTACTTGTAACGATTTTAAATTTTGATTTGTCTATAAGTAAAAAATATTTACTCGCACTCGCATAAACTAATCTGATTTCCATTGAACTTTAGTAATTTCTTCAACAAACTTACGATTTCTAGCGTTTTCAAAACATTTCTATTGATTCCTCGAAACTATTTCCGCAGAGTTCAAGAACGTGGACACCGTTTATATCAAAGGTCTCAATAGTTCATCGGTACGTTGGTGTTAAATCGATATCCCCTAATAATAGATCCGTATTAAAATATTCTATTGTTAGATGTTGTAGGCAGATTGAAACGTTTTCGGTGTTGGAATTTAGAGGCGCCTGAAGCTTTTGTTCTTTAATTCATACTTGAATATGAGTTTAATTAGTCCAGTTCCACAAAATATCCTACTCCAGCTGATATAATCTGCCTTAAAGACATGCAGGTATGCTGAAAAAGTTTAAATGAAACTTGTGCATTTTTCTAAAAAATTATGCGTGTGTCCTCAAAATGAAGGTCACACTCTCTGTACCGATGTCATCATGTCACTCTCAGGTTACAAATCACACAAAATTACACCATTCAAAACACTTATGGGCTTATTTTCGCCACTGAATGCTAAAGAATATAATCTTTCTATTCGCAACCGGTCATCAGTCTACTTCAAACGAGTCCCGCCTAGAAACCATACTTTGATTAGCTTCTTTTTAGTTTTTTAGGTAAATATCACCAAAAACATAAGCTGTAAATTTCAAAAATCCAGATTGCAACCTTGAAAGGTTATAATTTGCCTTCGTTCTCAAAGGAAGGCAAATCTGTTGTTTTTAGATATACAGAGTAACACGAAAAAGATTACAAAGATCATATACAGTGAGATGCTAAAATAATGAATAAATTCATTTTCTTCGTAATTATGAATTTAAATGAAAAATCCTGAACAAGGAAAGGGGTAATAACTACCTCTAAAAAACTCTAATGAAAGAGGGGTAACTTGTGAAATCTAAAATGATTCTCAATTCTCCATAGCAATTCAGGAATATAGAAATTATTGATTTTTGAACGCAGCTAATGAGAGAAATCAATGTTCATTTGTTTTGTTAGTAAAATAATTATTGACAGAAATAAAGTTTAAAGTAATATGCTCAAACTAGGTACCGTTCAGTTCTTGAAAAAAATATATTATCTAACATCTCCGCGCTGATTTGATTGATTCTTTTCTTGCCTTATTCGGTATTTTAAATTATCAATATTAGTTGGTTTACTCTTCTAGATTTTTAGGATCCGTCCATGCGGAAAAACGTGACTGAAAAAAGCATAATGTGCTGCAGCTTCAGCTTGTTGAGACCAAATGTTTCTAATGTCTGCGGGCTTAACAGTACGAATAAAATGTTGCCTTAATTCAAATATTAAAACATTTTGTGCGAAATACAAATAACTTGCCTCCGTTAATGACTCCTTCAAATAATATTGTGCAATTATTGTGTTATTTATTATGCCAGCCCAAACGTTCACTTTAATAGGATACTCAGAGTGGCGTTCCCTCATCCATTGGGGATTTTGCGTTGTCCATTACAGACAATTTTGCCTGTTGACCGTTCCATATAAGGGTAAACGTTGCCTCGTCGAAGAAAAGAATATTTTCGGGAAACATCGGATTCCCTTGACATCTATTTGTAACCATTTCACAAAATTCAAATCTATGATCAGGATCATCGTCATTCAGTTTCTGAACAAGTTTAATTTTATATGGATGGTATTTCTCTGTTTTCAACGTGACTGCAGAGTGAGGTTACCAGACAGATTACTTGTGAAAGTTGGCCAACACAAGTATTCCACCTCCAGGGACAGTCGGCCAGTTAGTATAAGGGGTGAAACGCTCAGTAATCCACCACCATACCCAGGACAGTACCTGTCAGACAGGTTCGTCTGTTGGTGAAGCCAGTAAGGGTCCGAAGATCCGTATCAAAGGTAAAAATCAACAATACATTGTGGACATCCCATTTGAGAGAATTCCCATTGATATAGCAGGTCTATTTCCCGAGTCCGAGAAGGTTACAAATCGTCTAAGGCATATGCTATACCCCATCAAGATATGGCGACGGTGCTAGTGGAAGAGCTATTCATCAGGTTTAGTGTCCTGTATTCCAGCAGAGGGTCTGTACTGTATTGGGCATCAACAAAACGACAACCACACCTTTATATCCACAATCGGACGGAATGGTGGAAAGATTCAACAGGATCTTGGAACTTCGCATATACAAAGACGTCAGCAATAAGCAGCGTCATTGGAATGAGCATATTCCCCTATTCATGTTAGACTATCGCTCAGCCGTACACAACAGCACAGGGCCTGGCTCCAACCAGAGTGCTATTCGGAAAGAATCTGAGATTACCATGAGATTAGACCTTCGGCACCCCAAAGCAACTGTAGTTTGGGGTTAACGACTATGCCGATCAACTCCGATAAAACATATTGGCCACACCCGAACTAGCTTGTACGCAGATTTGGCAACCAATCAAATGAAGACGTGTTATGATCTGAAGGCAAAATCAGTCGGGGTTCAAGTGAGAGATAAAGTATAGCTATACAACCCCCAGAGGAGTAAAGACAAGTCCCCTAAGCTCACACCAGCCTGGTCCATACGAAATGGTCAAGAGGATCAGTGAGGTTGTTTATCGCATTCGCCGGAATCTGAAATCCAAGATGAATGTGCTTCATTTGGATCAAGACGATGATTATTAAGGGGACGATTAGAATTAAAGGGAGGTAATGTGGTAACTTTTTATTTTACGCTGCCAAAAATACCATGGAGAACTTAATCATACCAAATAAAAAAAGGGGGACAAGTTGAGTAGATACCATCGTAGTGATACTCTCTTCGGTGTGAATCAGTCTTGTTGATGTAAATAAGTACAACGTATTGTAATTTATGTTCGTGCGAATAAGGACGGTTAAATTGAGTGTAAAAGTTTGTAAATGAACAGAACGAAAATGTGTAAGAATATAATAGAACTTTTGGTGTAAAAAGATGAGATAAGTTCTTTTTGACCAATGAAATACTGTGTATAGGTTGGCGTTAGAATATATGCAGTAGTGACGAATATTCCCATTTTTTTAATATAATTTATCTTCCGCAAACAAATTAGTAGGACTTTGAAATTGTCAAACAACAAGAAGAAATAATAAAATTAAAATTGTAACTATGATGTTGCATATTACTAAAGCTATCAAATTTTTGGGTTAATGAATCGGCTATATCCTCATACTTCGCTAGCTGGAAACTCCAGTTTGAGAACTTCAAAGATACTCTGTATTAATACTATTCGAGATTTCAGTCCTTTGAGTGTTGACGGGTTTTTGGCAAACACTATATATTATCTTGTGTTCAAAAGTGGAAAATCTCAAACATCTATCCTGTTCTACTATTTGTACAAATATTACGGAATTTATACTGAATCAGTTCTTATAGAATTCAATGACGAAGAAAAAGGTACAATTGAGCATAAAATCTTCATGATGTACATAATTTTCCAACCGGAATGGATAAAAGCAATAAAGATGTTTGTCACCTCCTCTGTTCTTATATGAAACCAAATTTATTAGTAAGAATAATATAAAAAGAAAACAAAAATTTAACATATGTCTTAAGTTTGAGCTTAACAGACATGTTTTCCTGAAAATAATCATTAGTTCGTTCACACAAGATTTATACTCAAACGGATCCCAACAGTATACTTGGTAACTTATTTACAAACATCCAAATCGAGTTAGGGGATCCGAGCTCACCAAACTAACTAGTCCGTCTAGTTAGAATAAGATTAATTCGCCTTGAAACAATTTCACGAAACTTGTCCCCATTATATAACTTTACAGTTGGTAAAGAAAACATATTTAGAAATAGGAAAACAACAATCGGCATTATTAATATACAGGGTGTAAATAGTATATATTTTAGATGGAGATACCAAATCAATAATCAACTAATACAACTATGTTTTATAGACATTAATCACCAAAATGCACCTCTGCATTTTTTTATTGAATAATTATATCTGTATTGTCGATATATAAATTTGTTTTAGTAAATAATATATTTATGACAAAGGACCCCGCATATTCCTTATGAAAAGTGGCCCCCGGTGGATTTGGCTGAAATTTTCATATTTTGTAGATCTCAACAAAATGAACAAATGTCTGATGACTGATGGTTTTCAAGTAATGGTTAATTTTATATTTATGGTAAGAGTATACCACGAAGAGCTGAGTCGATATGTATATGAGGAACTACTGGGAGTATTAATGTGAAAATTAGTATAGAGGGGGCTTTCGTGGAGCCGATTTTAGTTACAATATTTTCAATTGTCTACGACTTCCGGTTCAACCGGAAGTGGACCCAAACTTTGTTTTTTTCAATGGAACATCTTGTATTTTTTAGCATTTCTAGAATCTATGATGAATTTTATGATAATTTTATTAGGAACATCATATGTCTGAAGGGGTTGGTTAAAAGTTAATTAAACCTTTTGAAATATTTTTAACAGATCCAGCTCTTCCCAAATATTATTTTTGTGGAAGCAAATAGGGCAGTATTAAACATTACCAGAATTTGCCTGAATAAAACTTCAAGCTTCCTAAACCTTTGAAAACTGCTAAAAAAACGGAGAGCTCAGAAATTGGTACTGAATCAGAAAATTGAATAACTCATTTTTTGACAACTTCATTTTTCCTCAAAATCATTGGAATCTAGGCCAAAAGTAGGAGTTTATGCTTACAAGACTAAATGAAACAGCTTTTATGTACACTTAGAAAAATTAAAATTTCCGTGTAGCCATTAGAGATATATGAATTATTAGTAGGCTTTTTTGAAGGAACGGTCAGGAAATGTATATACATTACTTTACTTTCTTAACCATTTATGTAAAACTTGATATGATTATTAAAATAGTATGTGAAAACTTTCCATGGCGATCTCCGCATAGACCAAAGGATACTCATTACACAATAACGCAAATCATTTCCTGGCAATCTACCTTTGTTGTTAGCGGTGCAGTATTGACAATAATTATTATTCGACCCCAAATAAAAAAAGCTAAGGAGTGATATAGGGAGAAAGTGGGGGCCGGCGATGAGGTCCATTATTCTCTATCCAACGATCTTCAAAATGAATGTCTAAAAAGTTATTCACAGGTGCAATATTATGAGGTCGTGTTGATTCTAAGTCAGCTCGAATGGATGTAAACCATTTTCTAAAATTTCGAGATATAACTTAGCTAAAAATAATGTTTGGATTAGTATCACTTCTATAATGTTGACTATTCCATAAATTTTGCCTCATCCGTCCAAATCATTTTGTGTAAATAATGTTCGTCTTCCTGAATTTTGATTAACATGAATTCGAAAGATCATTCCGTCTTTGAGCGTCAACTGCTCTTAAATTCTTAAATAATGAGAATACAAACGGATGGTTCTTATGTTTTTTTAGGCTCCTAAGAAAATTAATCATAGATATTCTCATATCTCTTTCTGCATCTACTGAAGAATTTTCTAGATATGCTGTTAAGCATGCGAAGACTGTAACTTAATTCTCTTTATTATCTACGACAGGTTTCCTTTTTTAGACGATAGACAGGTAAACAATATACTGTAAGAGATATCCCAGGTAGCTCCAAAATTGAAATGTGTGCACAATTTTATTCCCCAATTTAAAGAAGTGACTTGATAATGTGCTTATTGAGCTATATAATTTGTTTAGTATTTATATATGAACCATCACAAGCAGTTTGAATGCAAAATTATGTGCTGGTTACTAAAAATAGTTGCGTAATTCATTACATTTTCATTTATTTTTTTTGACAACAATATCACTGTTCACGGTTATTCCTTAAAATATTTGCACTCATACTGTTTACACTTTGCAAACGTAATATATCTCAGTATTGAGCAAAATACAGGATAGACGCTAATTAAACAATAAAAAAGGGGTTTCTATTAATTTAAATTTGAGAATCTCTATTACCTAATTTACAGAGGATTCAGAAAAATTGGAAATATTTAAGATTAAATATATTAAAATATTAACTGAGTGAATTTGTATTTAAATATTTTGCAAAGGTGTGTTAAGAATAGCACCACAAATGTTACAGCCGAACTGTTCCATTGTTTTTTGGACTGTATCAACAAAATATGCGTTGAATACGTTGTTGCATACAATGTGACCCGGTCTTGTTGAAATTTCGTATTCTTGAGATCAAAAATCTCTATTTGCTGAAACAAAAAGATCTTTGACATAGCAAAAAAGGCTACTTTAATATAGTCGCATCCGAAAATCCACAAAACCTAATGTCTTGAGATCCCGTTGAAGGGAAGTTCTACCAAATGTCATGTTGAGAGAAATGTGAATACCTTCTAAGGGATAATATAAATTACTTTAAAAAAACTTTAGAAGAAATGACTTCATTATAAATTTTTGCTCATTTTAGTAGCAATTAATTTGGTTCTCACAGGCTCCTAATTATTCAAAGTACCCTTTGAATAATTAGGAGTCAATTGGCTTGACAGAGCTTTAAAATTCATCTTTGTTGTAATATTTTAGTGCAGTTTTCGCAAATATGACCCATGTCTATAATTCCCTTCCTTGATTTATAAATCAGATTTTCATTTTGCAGTCTACATCAATAAATATAAAGCCATTGACAACGAAGTCAGAATAGACTTTGAAACGTTTGGTATTCCCGCAATATACGTCGTTTTATTTCTATTGTGGTGATATTGCCAAAAAAAAAAACATAAAAGTAATCAAGAATATGCCACAAACAACGTTTAGAAGACAACAACAACAATTATTAAATAATAATTTATAATTTAAAACTTGACCTATTTTGCCCTTTATCTTCCAATCTACAGAGCCTCAAAACTCAGACAGTAGATTATAAAAGGATTCTCTGAAAGTTTATTAGTAAAATAAAATTTTAATGTTAATTTTTGGGGGCCAAATTAGAAAATTAAATTCATATGTATTCTGATAAAAATCAAGCTAATGCTGAAGCAGATAAAATAAAAAGACTATCTGTGGAAAATCAAAGTGTACATTTTTTATAAATTTCAAACGCTTCGTTTAAAAGATATAAGGGTAAATATAAAAAAATGCACTCATTCCCTGCTTGTCTGAAACTGGAATATTAGAATCTTGAAGGTGGTACGGAACCCTTAGTATGCGAGTCCAACTCGCACGTGACCAAATTATTTTTATTTTGAAAGGCTAACTTGTCCAGGAAAAATAAATCAGATAAAATAATGACAATACAAAAATATATATTTTTTACCAGTTTTTTTTGGCAAATAGGGCAAATGCATTAATAAAGTTGCTGTAAACGTTAAGTGTAATTTTCTTAATTATATTTCAACTGTTCAAATATTATTGTGTTGTCCTTTATTAAATTCAAAATATTTAATGACATATAGGGTGCTGCAAGAGATATGCGTCAACGCTTGGTAGAAAATCGTCATCCAAAACTTAACTTAACAATTTACATACTTGGCTCAACGAGAATCTAAATTTTGTTGGGAGTACAGTACGTGAAAATGCTTAAATTAGCAGAAATAACTAATAATGTGAACGTGACTGTAAACGCCAAAGTAGTCCAAAACGCCAGAAACGTCAAAGATGTGAAAAATGTTAAAAATGTGAAAAATGTCAAAATGTGTCAAATAAGTCCAATATGTCAAACACGTCAAATATGCGAAACATGTCAAATGTGACGAAATATGTCAAACATGTCATAAACGTAAAAAAGTAAAAAATTTCAAAAATGTAAAAAATGTCAAACGTCAAAACTGTCGGAAATGTCAAAAATATCAAAAATGCCAAAAAGTAAAAATGTTAAAAATGTCAAAATTTGTAAAAACGTTAAAAACATCAAAAATCTCAAAATGGCAATGACATATGAAAACCCAAAAATAATGTATTAGTAATTGCGATTAGTTGCCATATAATTTCTCACATGAATAATATTAAAATGATTTTCACAGAAAAGGAAAAAATGTTGTTTGGCCCATGTGAAGCTAGTTTGTAAATAAAATGATCGAATCAAAATCGTGTTTATTTGTTTTGTTTCAACACTTTTTTTGGATTAAATTTAAAAAACAGATTTCAAGCTCTTTTAGTATCAACAAGTTAAAATTTTAGGGACAACGGATTTTGTTGATTTACATGCCATTTTCACGGCATATGTTTTCTATAGTCTCCTCAAGTTTGGGAACATGTTTTTGAAACCCCCTGTCTATAGATTGTTGCACTTTCTTATATCTGTATAAATTTCCCCAAATTCTAATAAACACAACTCAGTTTTAAAGTCAGGTTTGTACAACTCTGAATCGATTAAAACATGTATATTTAACAAAACTAATTGTGTAAATAAATAAATAGAATATGGAATAATAATCTTGAAATAAATACTTTACAATAAACTCAATTTTGTGGAGAAATTCTATAGTGATTTGAATTCCCATAATCCGGCTTAGTGCCGCAGAAGCAATAAATAGCATAACATTAGGGGTCCTTTTGAGGTAGTAGAACGCCTGTCCAATAGCCTTTTAACATTCTGCACAACGCTGCAAACACCATTTAGGAAATTGACTGGTCCTTTCGTTATTAAACGATATGTAATCCCACGTAAAGTGTATGAATAATAACTAAATAAACTCTGCTGAATGCTAACTGAATAGATGAAAAATTTATACGACCAACGAAAATCAATTATAAGGATTGATACAAAACATGATAAATATTAGAGGATGTTTTTGAATCTAGAAGTGCAAAAGAGGTAGGAACTACTTTGAAAGGGAATATAAATTACGACAGTCATGTTTTATCAATTAAATTTTAAATAGTTTCCTATTTATATTTAAAACATGATTTCAATTGTAATAACCTGATTTATACAGTGGGCCTTTGAATATGACGTTTTCGTTTACTTCCGAAAAGTCTATAGGTAATAGGTATCATACCATATTTTTATGATTTTGTCAATATCAAAAACGTATTTTTTTTGCTTCTTCTTCGCTTCATGTATTTATGATATTGTTTGCTATGGTATCGATAGGCTTACCTATACTTCTGTTCCCCTTCTATTTATAATTTACATTGAATATTTTCAGTGCGTTCTTCATATGTTCATTTTTTTTTTTCGATGATACCATTTTGTTTCATCAAATTGTTTAATTACTTGTTGCAGCAGGTAAATTCATTATGTTCGTTTCTCAATGCAGTTGTATTTTTTGAATGTTTGTGATCTGAGATTCTCAGAGCCGGATCTAGGGGGGGGGGGCAAGCCGGGGCCTATGCCCGGGCGGCAAGTTTAGAGGGGGGCAAAATTCACAACATACAGATGAATCGACAACTCATCATATAGGTACTTGACTTTGCCCACGGATTATATAAATATGTTATATTATATTTTTATAATTAAAGACATGTTTTTCTTCTTAAATTAATTTTGAGAATTTTATAATATATTTAAATCATTAAAATAATTAACATTAATGGTTAAGTATTGGTTGAGATTCATTCTCATTCCTAAAAGACTGATCAGCTCGTCTAATAAAAAAATTGAATATTATGACGTTCATAATATAAAAATAAAATTAATTGGCGGATAGCCGAGCGGTTAATTTCAACTAACATATATATTTCTGCATCTACTTCTATTTAATTCGTATAATGATTAATAATAATTCTTGAATAAAAACTACGAATAACAATAATAAAAATAATTAATCAATTCATGTATTTTTTTGTGATTTCTACTAATATAGTAAAATGGACTATCTTAGTTCAAATAATAGTTTTTTGAACTAATAATCATAGTTCTTCGCATTTTGAAATTTAACTATTTTTCGTAGTACTCTTTTTTGAACCCTAAAAAGTAGTAAATCCAACTATTTTGTTTTTTAATACTACACGAACATTTTAAAAATACGCTATCCCAGGAATCGTAGAATGCGGCAGGTCTAAAAATTATTTGCGATCTTTTATGAGCCAGGAACGCTTATTGAGTCTTGCAATCTTAGCAATAGAAAATCTAATTGCACACGAGTTAAATTATGACTTATTTGCTGAACAAAAAGCTCGAAGAGTAAAATTGTAATTTCAATTCACCAATATATTTGATTTTTATTTTTACTATACATACATATTTTTAGTTTAAATCCTATCCTGAGCTGTTTATGAAATATATATCCTACACATTTATATTTATATTTCTGTAAATAGATAGGCTTAACATATTTATACGGAAAAAAGAGAGCAGAAACTTATATAGTTTTAAAAAGCAATGTAGCGCTTCGAACGCAAAAATGGAAAAATTACAACGTCAAATGTAGGCTATGACCAAATTTCAATCAATTAGTGTGCATCAGATAGATGAAATAATATCTACAGATGATATAGGTAAAAATAAATATAAGTGGGCGGGGGCGGCTTGTTTCAGTATTTGCCCTACCTAAAAAAAATTAAGATCCGGGGCTGTCTGAGAACTCTGTCAATTATGAACCAATTTCGATAAGTATACTTCCAGATAGTTCCCACATTTTCTGAACTGCATGTTAATTAAACAAAAAAACGCACTCGAAACGCCACTTAAATTTATTCAGTGACAGTTTTCATCCATTCAGCTGCTTCGTCTTCAGTCATGCTTCTTTCAACTTAATATTCACAAAATGTCATACTTCAATTACATTACGTACGTTTTCTGCAGCACCAAAAATGTTTCGACATCACTCCGTCCTCCTTGTATTTCAGTGTTGTCGTAACTTTCATATTACATCCGTCCACTAATATATTCTACCTACCTAGTATTATAAATTTTTCGTGGTCTTCCTCCTTTACCTAATCTCCCAAGCTTTGATGTAAAGTTGACTCCGACTGTTGATGTAGTACATACTCTTCTTTATTTATTTGCTCTTCTTGATTTTTAATTGGGATGTAAACACATTCTTTACTGTCTACAAAATTATTAAACTTATATTTAAATATAACCTTATCCGTATATCTCTTGAAATAACAACTTTCTTTTTAAATAGAGTCAATACTCTATAACCTTTTGATTCTTCAGGGCAACCTACTAGGGTACCTTCTTGTGATTGTGGATCAAGCTTTGACTTCCCTGGCCCTGTTTTCAGAAACAAATATTTTTGTAGCAAAGTTTTAAGTTCCTTAAATCCGACACTTCATTTCAGCGGCTTGTTTCAGTTTTTGCCCTAAAAGCTTCAAATGGAGAACGACTACCTAGACTAAACGTTAGACATCTACTCCTCAAATAGTTTGAAATAGCAACTGCTTCAGCCCAAAATTCACATTTAATTAAGACTGTCTCAGAAGGCATCGTGCATTTCCATCAATGTTCTGTTCTTCTGATCTGAGTGATACATAAATGTCAACAAATTCCGTTTTCCTTCAGAAACTCATAAAATATTTTAAAGCAAAATTATTTTCCATTATCTGACATTAAACACTTTATTCTACAACTAGTAGAAAAGTTGAAGAATGAATTTATTTTTAAGATATAAAAAATCGAACTCGTCTCAATGATTCAATTACTAAAACTAATTTCTTTGTACATCTTTCAGATTTCTTGGGAAACTGTAGAACACTGATTTTTCCTTGTAAACAGATATCACTTTCGACTAATCTAGGATTTGGTTTTTTTCCACTGACATACAACCAAGTTGCAGTTTTAAAAATTACAGCTTCGTTTTACGTAACCCAAGTATCAAAATTCTCTTTTGTAAGAGGTTGAATCGTACTCGATGACAAAAACATCTCAAAAGCAAACGTAGTTGATTTTCAGAAAATACTTTTTATATTATTTTAATAAATAGATAAGTTACTTTATATATTATATTCTTTATTTACTAAGGTCAAAATCAATTGTGGATGATAAACAAAATACAAAGTTCGTCAATCACTGTTATAGAAAGTACTTATTTTCATAACTTGGCTTTTTTTTGGTTTTTCTTATGAAATTTTAACATATCTTTCAGTTAATTTTTTTTTTGGCAGCATTAACATAACAGCTAAAAATGCGAGTTTTATGAAATTCTGTATCTTTTACACTTTCAAAGATCTCACACACAATTGTTATGGTCATATATTATTCGCCTCCATAGATCAATCAGACTGCTACTTCAGTTTTGTTAATTTGTAATAGTAACTTTATAAATACTGTACTGCATAATATTCAGCTAAATATAATTTAGATATTGTAAGAAAATGTTGGAAGGTTCCGGGTAGGTCGCGATGGAATGAGAATTCCGACAGTGATATAATTTTGATTATAAGGAGTCGTGAGCGAGAAAATAATCCGCCTAGTATATCAACAGGTCGAGATAAGGCTTTATTGATGAAGTTCCGAAGTCATTAGTAAGCAAAGACGCGTTGCGACACAGCAACGTCGAATTTTCAAAAAGGTTTTATAATTTCGTTATTAATCAGAGTGGGCGTATTGAATTGTATTATTTCAAAAACCATTCAACACATAGCTCTGATAAACTAGTTTATGTTGACGTAAGATATAATATCCGATGTAAAACTTTCAGGCAGAAACTATATCTATCTAATACTATAATATAAGCAAGGTTTGTATACATATCTATTGAAATGGAAATAAACATGCATCAAAAGAAATCAAGAATCAGAACATCTAAAGTAAAATGAATTCATAAACCATAATATAACATAACAAAACCAATGTTAAATGCAATCGAAATTTTGAAACGATAGTACTTTACAATGAAAACATAAATATGCAATTCAGAGACGAATGATAGTATGAAAATGATTCAGTTAGGAAGCTGGATAATGAAACGATGATTTGTAGGGAAAAGTAAACAATTTAACTAGCAAAATATAATGTTTTGATATTATACACGTTTGACATTTATTGAGAATTTTAACAGAAAACATGTAGGAGTTTAAATAATCATATAATAAGAGTCTATTCACTCGATATAACATAATGGAAACATACAGTACTTAGAAAATATAAAATTTAGCTTAATATTTTGATGCACAATCAGGGACCCTAAATGTCAAAAAATAAATGGTGAGGAATTTGCACAATTTCATATTCAGAAGACAACAGGGGTATCACAGCACATCTTTAGAGTCTTATAAACACATTTTAGGACAAATAACATAGAAAAACATAAAATTTTCATTCAAAATTAGTAAAGCAAAATTTCATTTGTCAAAATTTTTGGAGCGATATTGTGAAACAATCTGTGAAGCGTTTGGTATGAAATTCCGTAAGTTAGACAAAGATTCTGATTCGATAGAACTCATTAGTTTGGGCAACAATATAAATTTATTTTAATTTGACAATCCATAACAATCGATCTTACGGGTGGCAATATTTGACATCGGACGAAAAAAAAAGAAGTAATTGCAATTTAAATTAAGTAAAAGTTATCAAGCAAAATTAAATGTACGGTAATTGAAAGTGAACAAAAGGAATATTACATTATAAAATGGTAATGCGGAATAAAGAAGTTAGAGCACCATGTCAACATAAAAAACTATAAAAGCAAGTGAATACAGGACCAGAGGGAGATTCAAAATTTAGCAGTGCAGCAGTAAGCTTTGTTTGAGGTTAATACGTGACAGCTAATGTCAAAAAATTGTCAAAATTGAAAAAGTTAAAAAAGTAAAAAATCTTCAAGAAAGGTTGTAAACAAACATAAAACAACCAGATCCCAGGAAATTAAAGAAGTATAAGTGTATAAAATAAATGGTATTGTAATAAAAGGCACTAATCAGCAAATGGGAAGCAGTTAAATAATTTTGGAAGTATAGCAGCAGTAATTACAATTAGAGATAGTCAAGTAAAGTAGCTCACACAAAAGGTGAGAAAAAAAACGTTTACAAGGAGTAACAGTTGTAAAGTCAGAAAGCAGAGTAATAGTAGCAGACCAACACAGCCTTGAGAGAAAGGTGAAACCATAGCTAGTGGACAAGGATAACAGTTGGAGGATTTAGTGAGAACACTTTGAAACGGTTAAAGTGAAACAAGGTATTTCAATTTATAATTTATTTGAACAATTTATTTGACGCTCAACTTTTTATATTATTAATTCAAAAAGTCTATTTACTGGGAAATATATTTTTTAGTAACGGGTTTATATCATAAAATTAATTTCAGAATTGCATATAAACATTCATTACATTTTAAAATTTGGCTGTAGATAAAAGAAAAAGAACTATTTGAAAACAACAAATCTTTTTAGATTAATTTCACTATTTAATACTTAAGAGTTTGTTTAATGATTACAGTTCATTGATGGTTATATATTTGATTTTTGATTGATTTCATATTGAGTTTGTGTTGATGATTTTTAAAATATTTATAATACAAAATATATAAAATACTGTGTTTTACTTTTTATAATAAAAAGTGGTAAGTCTTTAAAGGTAATTACAAACTGTAATTGATCAGCACACGTTCTAGAGCCCTAACTGAGAAGAGTTTCAAAAACCCGGAGCAGTAACAGATAATTGTGTGGAGTGATTATAAGAAGGTAAATTATAAAATTCGAAAACATTAACCTAAATAAAATTTCAATTAAAATTATTTTTGGCAAAACCTGAAGTAGTTTTATAAAACCCTATAAAACTCCATAACAGTATATATACGACGGCTGCCTTTTATATTTCGGGATTAGAGAACAAAAACAAATATTAATCATCTAAAATCGCTTTATTGTTAATATTCCCCATGAAGATCTATACACTTTTGCATGTGTTTAAACCAATTGTCGCAGCACTTTTCCCACTCTGATTGAGGTATCTCCAAAACACGCATTCTAAACGCAGCAACCGCTTCTTCAGGTGTCGAAAAACGTTGACCTCTCAGTTTGTTTTTTACGTACGGGAATAAAAAGAAGTCATTTGGTGGCAAGTCAGGACTATACGGCGGATGACTCATCAAATCGATGTTTTGAGTAATCAAAAATGCAGTTGTTTGAGCCGATGTGTGAGAGCTCGCATTGTCGTGGTGAAGAGTGATCCGTCTTCGGCGGTTGGTTTTCCTCATTTCTTGGAAGACAACTGGCAAACAAATGGTTGTGTACCACTCAGAATTGACTATTCTGCGTTGTTCTAGTGGTACGGTTGCGACATGTCCAGTTTTTCCGAAAAAAACAGGCGATCATTTGCTTGGAAGTGCTTCGTGCGCGAACAACATTTGTTGGATTCGGCTCATCTTGAAACACCCACACAGTCGACTACTGTTTACTTTCGGGCTCATACGCATAAATCCACGATTCATCACCTGTCACTATGTCATAAACGTCTTTTGAAGCACTGCGATCATTTTTTGAGCTTTTCTTTCAACTGACACGAGCCTTTTTGAACGATTGACAAATCTTGCAATATGAGTTCGCGCACAGCATCAATGGTTTCCGGAACAACAACGTTATTGGAAGACCTTCACGAAATTCGTCTTGGAGTGAATTACGACCTCGATTGAATTCACCATACCATCGATAAACAGTGGTCCTTGAAGGAATTTCATCGCCAAAAATTAAATTAAGTTCATCCATGTACTTTTGCTGACTTAATCCACGTCGAAATTTGTGAAAAATAATCGCACGAAAATGTTTACGATTTAATTCAATTTTTTTGGCCGAGATAAATCCTTTAAGTTACTGTAAACAACACATAGCACTAGTATGTCAAAACGTTCTGAGTACGTATAACCCCAAAAATGTCAAACTTTACTATACAGCTGTCAGTTGTCAGATTGCAACACTAGGGTTGTCCAATCCCGAAATATAAAAGGGTGAAAACTCGACATTTCAACTCCTGTTTAGGAGCCATTATCAAGAGACAAAAGTGAAAAAGAGTTTCAGAGTCTAGATCGAACTCGGGGCCTCAATCTGCCTACTCCCCAAGAGTCACTAGGTACCTGAACTGTTCTACCTGAAATCTACAAAAAATGTACTCAACAATAATCACCTAATCAAAATGATTTGATTTAAAAGGATAATGGTATAATCTGTCGACAAACCTTCCGTTATTAAACGTTTCTGAAATTTACTATCTCTTATGAAACTGACATGATTATTTGTACTGTGTTCTTGATCCTGGAAACTCAAAGCCAAATATCTTCAACTAATTCATCACTGACTGGACATCAGTTGAATTCAATTTAAACGGTTAAATCTGTTCCATACCAAATAACAACTTCAAAATCCCATCTCGAAAATAACAGCCCCAAAACGTAGAAAATTATAACTTTAAAAATCCCTAGTTAGAACATGACTTCAAATGTAGAACAACACACCGTAAAACAAATCCACCATAAAATAGGATTCAAAACGTTGAAAATCCACCGTAAGTCAAATCCACGGTAACTCAAAATGCACCGTAAGTCAGGACTCAAATATACCGTAGAATAAACCCTCCATAGAAAAATCTTTCTTAGGGAAAATCCTCTCTAGAACCCTAAAATAGAATTTGCACGTGACGAATTTATTTCGCTAAAATTGCTCTGCTTACCTTCACAACGAAGGGCTAATCCTATCCAAAAAAAATCTCAACCATCAACGCCTCTTTCTAATGGTATTATTCACAAAATAATACCACCAATCAGCCATCATTTCCTGATACGGAAAAATCGAACAACTAACTTAAGGGAACGCCATTTTAGTAGCCTTCAGAAATTGCACAACAGCGAGGCACGGCTTCACTCTCTTCGAGACGAAAGGGTACTGTCCCTCTTCGCGTTCAAACGAAACTCTCCTATCACTCAGGTATGCGTAGAGTTAAAATTGAAATGGGCAGGTCTCTATTTAGCCCGGTCACGAAAGGGATAATGAAAAATTTGAAATAATCTAACAATGTTTTTTAAAGAAATTTTATGGATGGCCTCAAACTTTGAACAGTTATTTTCGATAGGCAAATGAACTTTTTTGGCAAGTTTTATCGTTCTAAATTTTTTGAAATAAGAGTTACGAGTGATTGAAAAATATTCCTTTTTTCACATTTTTCGGGAATAACTCATTTAATAATTAACCAATCCTATCTACGAACATCTCTTTTAGTAGATTCTAAAAATGCGCATACAACACACATACTTTTAATACTTGAAGTTTTTATTATGTTGCTGAGAAGTCACAAAAAACCTCCAAAATTAGGGTTTTTGCTATTTTAAACATAATCATAATAACATAATTAAACAAGAAGTAAAAATGTGTTAACAAAACTTTTTTTGTGTTATGCGGCGTACCTCTTCCAGAAAGATCATTCAAACACCTGTGGAATTTTTTGCAAAAATGGTATTAAAATAATGCTAAGTTCCCTACACTAAACTGTATCTTTACAAACGAACGATATTCTACATTTTTTTCACCCTAGAGTAATAATTCATAACTTTCAATATTTGAGTATTTGTCTGTGGTCTATTAATAAATGAACATAAGTTTAAGTCATATAGACGACCAAATCCCTTATTTATTTACCAATGTAAATTCAGAAATAGAAACATCTCAAACAATCCACAATATGGACAAATAGAATTCGAAAAGCACTCACCTGGCTTTTAAACTCAAACTGGGAACGATTCGAAGTATTTGAATAATTCATAGAAAGAGGAGACTTTCCCTTCCTACACTTTGTGAGTAAAGAACGAGAGAAATGTCCGGAAATTTGAATGAGGTGCAAATTAGTTTAAATAATAATAAGGTGTAGAAGTCCAAGGATACCTACTGTGGAATCTGAACAGTAACAGGTTTATCTAAAGTAATTATAAAACACAAAGCAATTTCTTTTTAATTAAATTTTCCAAATTTAATTAAAAGTCCTTTAAACAAAATTGTTCAGGCTATTATGCTGGAAAATCGTTAAGAGTTCATCACGTAATATATGTTTACTAAAGGAACTAAATATTATTATATTACTTCTGAAGGTGATAAAACGCTTTCATAAAATAACGGTTCTATGTGTGTTTGATACTTTTTAATTAACTATATAATCTTCTTATGTCGACTTACTAAAATCCGTCAAACCGTGTCCCAATTCAGGTTAAATAAGATATAAAGGCAAAGAGTTAAAATCTCGTAAAACTTTTAGTATCAAGTAGATAGTAAAGTGGCCAATGTTCAGCGAAGCTCTTGCCATTTAATTGAACATTGACTACTCAAATAGCAGGGGAACAACACCAGCTTTAAATTACCTGATATTTTATAATAATTTATTCATTACTGCATGGAATCAGCATACCTGCAAATAGAAATCATTCTGGTAATTCATTAGATACCAACGAGTATTTATTATTCTTCGTGAAAATGACTTTCAGTCATTAATTAAGCAAAACTAGAAAAAAATATATGACTCGATTAGATCATGCGAAAATATCTGGAAACAGACGATAGAAAAGGAGTTTACTAATTGTGAAAAAAGCAACAAGCTATAAGACGAAATCTTTGTAAATATTTGTGATATAAAAATCTAAAAATATCCACAATTACATTCATAGAAATACTCACAGATCCATGGGCCACTATGCAATATACAAATCTGTCATTAATCGGGGAACCCACTGCCACAAAAACTACCCCAACAGACAAAAAAGTGGATTAAATGCATTAAATCGGCAACAGCAGTATCTTTTTGCTAAAAGTAGTGCAACTTTGACTTGTTAAATTTATCATTTTCACATTCAAATGATAATAGTTACTTTTTGTACAGTTCATTTTATGTTTTTAATAATGTTAAAAAATATATTTTATGATTCGTATTTATTGAAACGGTCCTGCAAGTTTGTTTATTCTATAAAAATAAGAAAAAGAAGTGAATATTATATATAAATATACAATGTTCAGTATGTACTTAATATCCATCCATATATATCAATTTAGCATATACAGGGCTTTCATTATAAAACTAACCACCCAAAATAACTTTTAAAATATCTTTTAAAGAAAAAGTGAAAAAAAACACGTTAATTTACATTTACGGGGCACACATTTTACACGTATCTGCAATTTCAACCCCTAAGCAGAGGTGAATATAACTTCTAAAAGTTTAAATACATTTTCAAGATCTCTTTTTGCTAATCTTTTGACACATTATTTTTAAATTTTACAGAGTAATGACCTAGAAACCGTAAAATATTTAATTTTTGAAAATAATTGACAATTAAACCAAAATCTGATGACGAATACGAGGTTAGATTTGCAAAATTCAAAATGGCGGATCCAATTGGGGGATGAAATTTTTAAAATCAACCGATATACGCCAAAATTGGTATATAGGGGTTTTTGGGGTCTCTGATCATGAGTCAGGAATTTCCAAATTCAAGATGGCGGACGAAAATTTCGTCTCGGGGGTAATTTTAATCTTCCATGTGAGATCCACCATCTTGAATTTTGTATATCAGACTCGTGATCAGCGAACCCAAAAACTCCCTTACAAAATGTTTGGTGCAAAACGGCTCATTTTTTAAATTTTCATTCGCCATCTTGGATCCGTTATTTTGAATTTTGGACATCTGACCTCGACCACCCTCAAACAATTTTGGTGTAATTGGCAATTATTTTCAAAAATTGCTATTTTATGGTTTCTAGATCTGTAAAAAAGAATCTGATTTTAACAAATGATGTCTCAAAAGATTGGTAAAAACGAGACCTTTAAAAAGGGCATCACAGGTTACGCCTTTGTATTTAAACTTGTCGAAGTGATATTCACCCTCGATTACGGTTGAAACTGCAGGGTGACTGAAACGTATAAGATGTGTCCCCCGTAAATATAAATTAAAGTGTTTTTTTTCGCTCTTCCATTTAATGATATTTTAAAACTTATTTTGGGTGGTTAGTTTTGAAATGAAACCCCTGTATATTAATTAAGCGTTTTCTTTAATGTACCTAAGGTAAATAAAGTTTAATCAGTGCAGTGTGATATATATTTTTTTCAATAATGAAAAGTATTAAATGAATTGGTTTGTAATTTTATTAAATACAATACATTAAAAGCCATAGTAAAAATCTCCTCAGTTTATTTTTGTGAAAATTTCCATTTTGTCCAAAAATTGGGGTATAGCCATCAATCGGTTTTTTTACGTTGACGCAGGTAATGCTCAGGGAGACCTGCGGAACGCAGAATTTAAGCCGCAGTTTGTCACCGTGAGTGTGTTCAAAACGTTTAAAAAATGGAAGAGAATTAATCGAGGCAGTGCGAATAAGTCAATTTTTGTATGATACTAGCCATGAAGACTATCTCAGTCCGAGGACTCAGATTCTGAAATCAAATAATCAATACATCCAAAAATCCACTCTGTACGTGAAAACTCGCAGTGATTCACATCATGTAACGAAGCTGTGGCTGGCCTAAATGTTAGATTATTTTATGCTTATTAGGTTTTTGAAGGATATTTGTGGCATAATTTTTAATGTTTAAGTATTTTTTGGAAAATAACACCATAAATCACGCAAATTGTTGCATATTCCAAAAATTTCGGGGTCTAAATTAGACCCCGTTGTCAATAGTTAAGAAACTATGAATAAAAAAGACACAATTCTAAAATGTAAAATTAAAATGTTTGACAATATCTATTATTTGACTTCTGACGCAACTAAGAGAATTTTATTTGATCATATTCAGGACAGCACAGAAGCTTCTAAAGATCATGTCATAATAAAATTGGAAGAATTTGAAAGTGTGATCTTCAGAATTTTATGTGGCGTTCCTAGGTGCGACTTGCGATCAAAGAATTTTGTTGATTCAGTGATCCCATGAAAATCAGAAGGGAAAACCTAGGAAAAACCTTATGAACTATCCCTATATTGGGTTGTTCACAAGGACATGACCATTAGCAATTTCTTCCTTAATCATCAGCAACCAGGAACGATCGAATTCTACGTAGGTACTAGCATCTTTTAGTTTTCTTTTGGCATTGTGTTCTTCTTTGTGTAATATATCGCAATTTTGAAACTGTATTGTATGACTAAGGTCCCAAGCATGTTTACAAATTTGGGATTTTTTAAACTGTCATTTTTTTATGTAATTTTTGTGTTCATTTATTCAAACATTTAGAGGTCTAGAGGTTTCTCCAATATGGAATTTATTACATTCACAAGGGATTTTACAAAAGCTTTTTTTTTGTACTTTTAGTTGTTTCTTTGTTTGTTTTTGATATACTTAATTTTAGTGTATTTCTTGTTTTAAATGATGTTTTAATATTATATCTGTTTCCAACTCTATTTAGTGAGTTGTGGTGTTATTTCCCAACAAGTACTCTGTCAAGTGTTGTTAATTAATTTCTAACATTTAGTTTAATTTTGAAACTCGGTTAATTTTTTAAGACGCGAGATGTAAAGACCGACATCTAGGACTTTCGGGGAAACTAGCACATAGAGGTTACGAATCTGGAGCCGTTCCATGTAATTGCTGTTACCCGTAATCCTTAGGTTAGAATGACACGATGAAATTTTCAGGTTAACTTCACCTACGCGTACAAAAGAATGACACCTCGAAGAGAGTATTCAATATCTCTAACAGATGAAGTTAACCTGAAAACTTCATCGTGACATTCTAACCTAGGAATTACGGGTAACAGCAATTACATTGAACGGCTCCAGATTCGAAACCTCTATGTGCTAGTTCCCCGAAAGTCCTAGATGTCGGCCTTTACATCTTGCGTCTTCAAATTTAACGAAATGTATAAAATAAATAATGAGGTGTTCGAGAGGACATTCAATTGTGGGAAGCGCAACTGATGAAAGATCCCTAACCAGAAACAATATATATTATATATATTGTCTTGCGTACAAAAGAATGACATCTGAAAGAGAGTATTCTGTTCATTTTTCTTTAATGTTTTTATTCATGATAAAATAATTAGAATTCCTGTTATATTTCAGTGAAATATAACACGAATTCAATCTACAGATGACTAAAATGCACTAGTTTAAAAGGAGACAGGCTTTTTTGTAAACATTATATTACATGTTGTGAAAGAATACAATGCTTTGATGAATGCTGTTATAAATTACATAGGCCACACAGGTCAATACCGCCCTTAATACTCAATCGACGCAAAAGTGAACGTACTATAATTTCTTTGGGAATAGACGCAACAATGACCCAGACTATGGCTATCACATTTTTCGATTTTACTGCTAATTACGTGCACCGTCATTTTTATCCCGCTTTCTTCCAGACGGCCATTCAATTAATTTTAATCTTAGAGAAAATTGGAAATGAGATCTTACCGAAATAATTTATGAAGATTAAAGTTTTTCTATCTTTTGGGTAGACTAGAAATGGCAATAAACATATTTTTTGAATCCTACAAATACCAGTGCTGAATTCAACTTTGAACTGCTAGATACCAAAGCCGTTGTTTGTTTGACGTTAAACATCAATTCATATCAAGTTTACTGTAGCGATTTTTTAATGAAATTTTTCCAAAGCCTTCAATTATTTTATTTTTTGGTTGACTGGTTCCATCTGAATGATATTTTGGGATAAAAGGTATATTTTCCATTTAACTACATGGCATTACAAAAACTGAAATTTCATTCTTTATTTTGATTAAAATGTTTTCCTTTCCTCTTTCTTATCTTTCCATTATGGTACTGAATTTTAAATTAGCATATCTGCCTATCGGGCTATAATGAAGTATAAATAATGAATGAAGGAACAGAAATAATAATTAAACCAAAACATTCCATCTAATAACTTTGGAAAACACAATATTGCATTTTGATTGCTACTTATATGAGAACTCTTGATAGTGGAAACGGTAATGTTTCTCTCTACTTGAAATCCAATTATACCAATAGGTAAATAAAATATATTCAGTGTGCTTGTAAAGTATGGAAATAAAATCTATCCAGATAAAACAATAAATAATGCGCAAATATAAATAGGTTTCTCATGACGTCATTAATGTGGCCTGTATGACGTCATACACAATTTCTTTAAATGGCAACTACAATATTTGATACATCGATTTGAAAGATCCAGATACAGGACGTTTAAATTTGAAATTGGTTAGATATCAAGTTTTCCTAGAAAAAAAATCTTTTATTCACTATTAAAAAAAATCAATTGAAAGGTATAAATGTAACAAAACAATCAGAAAAAAATATAGCAATTGTTCAAATTGGCCGCCATTAACTAGCTGACAATGAGAAATGCGATATTAAGGTTATTAGACCATGATTAGTCTGATTTCTTCCATTATTCTTACCTTCAAATATAAAGTACTATTTCGTCGGTTGAGGTAAACTTTGGAGTTCAGATAGGCCCAAAAAAGAAATCGAGCAGAGTTAGGTCGTGAGATCTAGCAGGCCATTCAATCTGCCCTCTACTATATCCATTTGCTTGAAAAAATGGTATCTGAATAATTTCGTACAGGTTGTGAATTATGTGGCGGTGCACTGTCCTGCTGAAATAATAGAAAACATCAGGTATACCCGGATGCTCTGTATTTGGAAAGATTTCTGCAATTGCCGGTAATATGTTTTTTTCCATTTAATGCACCTTCAATAAAAAATGAACTTATGACTGCAGTGCCGTCAATCCCTGCTCGTATGTTGACCCTCTATGGGCGGTATATATATGCTTCCATCATCCAATATGCGTTTTCAGGCGCTCAATATCAACAGTTCTGCCTACTGACAGAAACATTTAAACAAAAAGTTGCTTCGTCTGAGAAAAATATTCGACTTAAAAATTACAGATCGTTATGGCATGGACCCATGACTATTTCACAGAATTCAACTCTTCGGTCAAAATCATCTTCATTAAGTTCTGGTACCAAATGAACTTTGTGTGGATACCATTTGTGCTCCTTTATAGTTTTTAAAACCGCAGACTGACTTATTCCTTGCTGCATTGCGATCTGATGAAAGGATTATCTATAAGTGTTAATGAAACATACAATTGTTGTTTGTCAGATATTGCTGGAAGACCTGATTTAGACTAATTTAAATTTGGCATGTATTTATTGCTGATCTTGTAACAGGTCGATAGGAGTACTTATTGTTAAATAATTCGCCACCTTGTTCTTGTTTGCGAGTCCCGTCTCCATTCGTAGTTGCAGTCTTACGACTTACTTAATACTAAAAGTATATGGTTGCAGTTCCCAATCGAGATCTTGCCCTCACTGTTACCCTCTCTTTCTAGCATAGAGCTTGTACTTTGGGAGGTATCCTGCAATGCACAAATATCGTGCCAAGGATAGAAAGAGAGGGCAATAGAGAGAAAGAGGTTATTTCACTCGATTGGGAGCTGCTTCCAATGAAACACGTCCAACATCAACATGCTTTCTAGACTTGACACGATATTTTTGCATTGAAGGCTACCTCCAAAAGTACAGACTCTATGTTCATATATATAATATATACTCACCATGAAGTTAGATGTCGTTCATATCTAATATGCTCACTAGCATCGACAAATTTGACTTTATAGCTACGTTATTCAGGGAAGCGTACCTGATGAGATAGCTACGACAAAGTAAGTTTTATATTAGCTTTTATAGTTTTGCTAAACTCGGGACCCGCTGTCAGAGTGTTGGTATATGCAAATAGCATGAGATTACATTTATATACTTAATACAGACTCAGCATGAAGTTAGATGTCGTTGTGATCTAAATTTTCATTTCGCTGGCGTCCGTCATATAAAGTACTTACTAGCAACGAAGGATTTCAGTTTATAACTACGTCATTCAGGGTAGCCAACCTGATAAAAACTCCCAGTTCGAAACGGCCATCTTATGTGAATTAATTAATGCTAAAAACTAACCAATTGGATATTGTTTTGCTAATTACTTACGTTGACAAAATATAGTAGTTATTTGTATAATTCAAACATTATCATTATCAACAAAGATACAATTTGTTTGTATTCTAATTTTAGTTACTTAACGGTCCTCCGACTCTTCAAAATTTTCGGACTCTGCTTTAATTTTGAAAAGTTACTTATGATGAAATTAAAATTCCAAGAAAGACATTTCATTTATTCACTGTTTAGAGGTTTTTTGTTTCTATTTTTTTTAACTTTACTTTTATCTTATAGCTTAAACTTTTAAAATTACGGCAGTGGCCGAAGAAGGGGTCTCCAATTTTTTTTAAATTTCGACGATGTCTGTCTCTATAAATTTTATTTTATACCATTGCTCTTCCTTCTGAATTACCCTAACCTGGTCCAAGTGGATGCTTTGGTGTTTGGTCCATGTGTGATTAGGTAGACTTAATAAGCTCCACCCCTTGATTAACTATGTGGTGTTCCTTAACTCTAGTGTTCAGTGGTCGCTTTGTTTCTCCAATGTAAAGATTGGCATATTCAGGATGTATTATTATTTATTATTGGTATTGCAGGAGGGTCCGTCCTCGCTCTTGTAATAATAATTTGTCTAAGTTTTTCCGGCAAGCCTTTAGCCTACAGTAATAATAGACTTGCTATCGTGGCTTCCTCTTCATTCTTAGGTGGTTTGTCCAGTTCTTCAAACGCCTTGTTAATGATGGTTTCCAAATATCGATTCGCCACAAGCTGTTTTCTAAGTTGCACTTGTTCTTCTTTGAGGACTTCTGGTGTTTTGATGATACCAGTTTTCGTTACTGATGGGTAGTTAGATCTGTAATGTAGACATAATCATGTATGTATAGCCGTCCTGTAGACTGCTGTTTGGATTCCGGTCATTTGACACTTTACATCCAGGAATGCATGTAGTTCTCTCTCTCTCTCTCTCCATATTGCCAAATAATGAAGCTTAGGCTGTTTCTCGTAACTCTTCAGTGTATGTTCTTCGAACCATTCCATATAGATGTTAGCGATAACGAGCAGCCCATGGACAATTGATCTTTTTGCATGAAGAACCGGCCCTTCACCTGTAAGTAGCATTTCTCGAAGCAACATTAAAGTAAGTTCATGATTGAATCTATTGGCAGGTTCGTCCTCTCCATCAGGGTTTCGTCCTTAAGAAGTCTCTTTCTCACTATTATTATTTGGCAATACGGAGAGAGAGCGAAGTACAGGAATTCCTAGAGCACCTTAACCAATCCCAATCATCTATTAGAATCACCATGGAGAGGGAAGAGAGTGGGTGCCTACTATTCCTCGATGTAAAGTGTCAAAGGACTAAAACCGGAATCCAAACAACAGTCTACAGAAAGGCTACACATACAGGTTTATACAATTCTGATCACCAATGAGCAACGAAAACTGGCATCATCAGAGCATTTCAGAACATTAGTCCATAGAGGCAAAAATACCTGCAGCACACATTAATAAAAAGGCGTTTGAAGAACTGAACAAACCATCTAGGCAGGAACAGAAATAATAATTAAAGCAAAACATTTCATTTAATAACTTTGGAAAACACAATATTGCATTTTGATTGCTACTTATGTGAGAACTCCTGGAAATGCCAAATAAAATATATCGATGCCAAATTTGGATATCAATAGATTTTGCATGACGTCATTAATGTGGTCTGTATGACGTCATACGCAATTTTTTAAATGGCAACTACAATACTTGATACATCGATTTGATCTAGTAATTCCGCATACAGAACGTTTAAATTTCTAATTGGTTAGATATCAAGTTTTCCTAGAGCCATTTACTAGTTGACAATGAGAAATGCCTATTCTTCCCTTCAAATCTAAAGTACGATTTCGTCGATTGAGCTAAACTTTTGAGTTCAGATAGGGCCAGAAAAACATATCGAGCGGAGTTAGGTCGTGAGATCAAGCAGGCCATTCAATCTGCCCTCTCCTATCAATCCATTTGTTTGAAAAAATGGTGTATGAATAATTTACTAAGGAAAGGACTAAAACTGGAATCCAAACAATAGTCTACAGGAAGGCTACATATACAGGTTTATACAATTCTGACCACCAATGAGCAACGAAAACTAGCACCATCAGAACATTAGTCCATAGAGGCAAAAAAACCTGCAGCACACATTAATAAAAAGGCGTTTGAAGAACTGAAACCACGATAACAACTCTAGTATTACCGTATACCAGTAAAGCGAAACGTTGGCAAGCATTTAATAGCCTTTTAATTAGATTGTCCTATTCCGACCATTTTCTTGTCTTACTGATATTAAGGACACTAAGGAAATTACCGTACAGTAAAGGCTTGTCGGAAAAAGTGCACACAGAAATGTAATAAAAATGATTTTAAAGAAGGATGCCGGACGCTCTGAACTAGATATACATCATACCTTGTAAATGTGGCAATCTTTTCATTGGACAGATAAAACGACCATTGGACACCAGGGTTTAGGAACACCACATAGCTAGTCAAAGGACCGAACTAACGAAGTTTGGGCTAGCTAATCACGCATGGACCGAACATCCACTGGGACCAGGCCAGAGTAATACACAACGAAGCCACTGATATGAACGAAAATTTATAGAGACAGCCATATATAATCTTGAACGAGAATATAATTAAGGAGCTTAGCATTAAAAACATTTGGAGACCCCTTCCTCGGCCACATCCGCTACGCATGACCCAGAACCAATCGCTAGGTACGATTTAATATCATTCACCTGATGATCGTCTTGAGACGTTGTGAGAGCAACCAGTTCAAGACGATAAAAGTCCAAGGAAACTTTGAGTTACATTGTCTATCAGCTACAGACTAACATTTATTTAATTATTCGGACTCCTTTTCTTGTCTTTTATATTTTGTTTGAAAATACGTGATTAGTGGAGATTGATTACAAAGTAGATTATTTTTTTTGCTTGATAATAATATTAATTCGTTTATGGTTATGTGGTTATTTCGCAGGATTAAATTTCGAATACAGTAATAACGTTTTTATTTTTAAATGCAGTGGAAACCTCCTCTGCCCACAATCTAGTAATTGTATTTTTGCCAAACTACCAAGCACCTTAATTAAAGAACGAAATCAGTCCTGTCCTATATTACAATTTACAACCGGCCTCCACCCGATATTTTTCAAATTGATTGAACTAATTTGTAATGATTTCGTTTAAACTAAGAAATCGTCTACCAATTCTTATACTTGCACAGCACAAACCTTCAATCAAACAAACAAATTTCACCTTTATCTATACTAATTATAAATATAAACTTGTAATTGTCATTGATATACATTTTAAATTTACATTTTTAAGTACTAAGTACTCGCATTTCTTTTTTTATTTTCTGAGATTTGTTAATAAGACGGGTATGAGTTTAGTTAGTCATGGCCCCTACTATTTCTATACATTAAGAAAAAGTTGTGGCGAAATCGGAAAAGTAGGCGTGGCCTATGGCCTTTTCCGATTTATATATTTGACAAAAGAACCTCAGAAAAAAAAACATAATAGGCCCTATAGTCCAAGGTATTTAATATTCTGGATGAAAATTAGGTTACGAAAATGGAAAACCATAAAGTTTATAATTTCTCACCGACTGCATTTTTCAAGGCGAAACAATCTAAATTTTCGATCAAGCGTGACGGTTTTCAGCAGAGACTGGCAAAAAGTTTAAAAGCAACATTATAGAAACCATCAATCACAAGTGAAATGCCGCATTAGTGCTAAACCAACTAAAATTATGAACAATTTATGTTTGTTGAAAAATTTGAAGGGAATATCATAACCTTTGTGGCAAAGTGTTTATTTTAGTTCCGGAAATTTGGTCCGGCAAAATTAAGGAAGGCAGAAAATTAATAATTCATCCTTTTCAAAATATTCATTTCACAACGTTAATAGCCGGGGCTGTCATAACTTTCCAAAATGTGATATGAGTGTGTTGCGGTCCATTAGTTAATATGGGTATTTGGGGGATTTAACTAGAGTAAACGAATTGTCAACACCGTCAGTCAATCAAGTACTTGCGTGAAATTTAAATTTCAAGCCCACAAGCCGATCTGCATTTGATCATCAATAAAACAATAATGGGATGAATTAATTACAAAACCTTCCAGTCTTTTTAATCTCATTAATGCTAGTAAATATAAAAATAGTTCAAACTGTTATATGACATTTTTAGCCATTTAGCAAAAGAGGTCTCTACAATACTATTAACCATTATCCCTTTATATAAATATTGTTTAGTATATTGTGTGATATTATCTGAATTTGGAGACGTTTCAACTGTAAATCTGGAGTCCTTATCAATGTTTATATGTTGTAGCTGGATTTTTATTCATAAAGTCACGCTTTGATGCAAATCTTGTTTGGCAAGAATTTTTTGACAGCGACCGTTTGGCATTTACCGATCACTTGATACTGATTGTACAGCTATTTTGCATTAAAAGCAATAGATTTCTCCATCTCAAATCGAAGTCGATTCAAGGTGTCCGGATTTCACCGTTGTTGTTATCATACATTTTCTCTTTTTTAACTTTTGTTGTTTCAGCAATTCTTTGTTGTATAATATGACTGCCAGTAATGGTGTTCATTTTTCTTACCCCTATAGGTCTCCCAGTTTCACCGGTATATGTATGGCCACAATCACAACAAAGAACATGCACACACAGTTCTTGAAATACTAGTTGTATTTGAGCTTATTTTGAACGATTATAGTCCAGCTATACACAATTTAATCATCTTGTTTGTCAAGAATGACTTATGACACAAGAACCAACCTTAGAAAACTGAAATTGAAAGTTTGAAGATCCTATAGTGTTTAGTATGTTTGTTTGACCACATCAATACTGAACTCTGACAATGATTGGTTAACCTGGAATAATATTTGTGAAATAATATGTTCATGAAGAGACCTAAGTCTAAACAGTATAAAAGCGATTCTAATTTCTACTATGGAAAAATGGGGTCTTCAATTACAACAGAAAAGGCTCAGCCACACAGATAGAGGTCTGTCAAGGCGTGAAGAGGTATCTGACCGAGTCAGTCTGGTGGTGAAGTTGTACCTCTATAGAAACATACTATCCCTTTTAGACAAACAGAACGCGGTCTACCGTCTCCTGTTATATCTTATCGCCACAACATGCGATCAGGTAGTACAAAATTACAGAATTTACACAGATACCAGCTGACCGCCTTTGAATAAAATTAAGGACCAAACACAAATATTTATGGAAACTTTGAAAATACAGGTATTTCTTCGATAATTTACACAAACCTTATAAAAACTGTTTTAAAGAAGGCTGAAGCATGGAACGGGACAGCTGAAGAACTACATGTCAAGAATAATTTTATTACCCTCAATTTAATTGATAATAAATAAAATATATATTACTTTTGTTTTCTGGAAGTTTATAATAAAATATTAAATTTTAAATTTATATTTTATAATTCAGATTATTCGTCCATTTATAACTAGGTCAGATTTAAACCTTGGAAAGTTTAGATTTTTAAATATATAGTTTTTTGTTTTCAAGTGTGATGTCATTTATTCGAGTTCGATGAATAAAGGATTGTATTCTACTAATTGGTCTTATTGACTTGATGCATTTAAGAGCGTGTTTTATTTTGTATTTTTCAAAGCAAATACCCGGATTTATTCTTCATCTGAGGTCATATTTAATAATCATATCAATAAAAATAATATAAAACGTACTTGTTTTTGTTTATAAAGTAGAAACTAGTGATGGCATCATGAAATATAATCGATCATTCGATTATGAAAATCGCTCCAGTATTCCGATTATGGAAACAAAGTAGTTGAATGAAAAATAATCGAATATTTAACTCGAAACATTGACCAAGTGAAATAATTGAGCGACGAAGACGAGCGATACTGCATTCGAGTTATAATCCGAATGATTTCCTTGCTAATCGAGATGTGCTTTTCTATCATTCTGCATTCATATTTCATAAAGAGGTAATTTCATTCATTCTCGCTCTTAGGCAGTCATTTGTCTTTCAGTGGACAGAAGAAATATGTAAATAATGTATTTTCAGGATAGGGTGCAATTATCACATTGGACAGTAATTTAAGAAATTGGTAAATGTAGTGTAGGATAAGGAACATTATACTGTTCTATGAATTAATAAAAAAAGTTCCTCCACAAATAAATTTTAAATTAAATTAATATGTAGGAGAAATTTAATAGTATAATTTTATCCAAATTTAAATGTTCGTACACAGTTCAGCAGCTCACACGTAGCAAAGGTTAAGGATTTCAGAAAAAAACAAGTGAGAATCGTTAGAATCATAAACGTAAGATCCGAGTGATTGTTCATTCGAGCGATCATTCGATTATTAAAATCATTCGAGTTGTAATAATTGATTTTTGATATTATTTGATTATGCCCATTACTAGTAAAAATCATTGTGGACAGATCACATAAAGATATAATATACTATGCGAAGCCCCAATGTAGCGGGCCGCCTCGACGACCGCCGGAACGCTTCCCGCCACGACAAACTGCTTTCTGTGTGGCCGAGCCTTAAAACATTAACTGCACAAGTTGACAGACATGGAAGGCATTTCACATAGGCTGTAAATTTGGAGAAGAGAATACAATCCCAACAAAAGGTTGTCTCGATCAACGGCATTTAGCACTTCACAACAGAGATGAAAAAGTTAAAACAATGAACTGAAAAGGTTGGAGTCGGGTTCAACGTAGGTAAATACAGCTCTACCTCTATCTGAAGTAAATACATTTGACTAAAAGTTTTTCTTCACAATTACCAAAATCTTTGAGTTAAAGTTCAAATTGATTAATAATACTACCAGTAGGGTAGTGTAAAATATAGGTGGGATAACAGATAGGATCAAGGCGAACAAGATGAAAGAAATTTGTGACTGGCCCAATAATGAAATTCGAGCTGTTATATTCCAGATCTAGAATGGAGATGTAGTAGAGCAGGAGATTTTGTGAATCATATAATAATAGAAAAAAATCATTACCAATAATCTCGATTATTTCCACAGCACCTTCATGGAGGTGAAATTCTGGTAAGAACTGATCAAATCTGTCTAAAATGAATACGAGGACAAGAGGACAGCTTACCAGGTGTCTGCGTAACAATGCATGCGTTTTGTCGAGAAGATCTTGCCGTAAGTATGCAGGCAATGTAGACAATTGGAACAAAGAAAGGCGCATTTCGATCATTCAAATTGCTGTAACAGAGAATGACTACAACAAAGCGCAACACAGAACATTTATAAGACCTATAGATCACATCAATTTTGACAAAGACGAAGGTTAGAGTGGACAAATCTGGTTCAGAATAAATATCGAGTCAAGTGACACCCTAACATAATATTGAGCTCAATGGGAATCTCTTCTAGGCGATTATTGAGGTAAGCGAAGAAGTTGGAAATATCTAATGGAAGAAAACCAAATCTGACCTGTGGGTACTAGGGACAAAGATTCCGCCATCAAAATAAGATAAACATTTTATTGATTGCATTAATAGGAGGATGTAAAAGAATGATGTCATGAATGCGATGTCTGTGCAGCCAGTAACGGCCCGTGCCCAAATATCGATTAGTTGGAAAAATGAAACAATAAAACGAAAGCATTTCTTTTGAAACTGCCACTCGTACAAATTACCTCAGCAAATGTTTTGAAGTGTTTGCTATCCCGACTTTATAGGTATTAACAAAACCAAAAGTACGTCGTTAAAACCACAGTTATACGGTATGAAATATAGGTTGAACAGGACTCTGGATCAACCGGATTGAGATGAGCACATACCCCTGTACCCGCTACCAGTTTCTCTGTATATGATAGGCTTGGGGTAACATCAGCCTCTAGGGGAAACCAAATAAAGGAACACTTACTGGCCACTGACGAACTGGATAGGATGCCCATGTTAGCTGCAAGTGTCAGGATGTTAAATCTTGCACTTTTATGAAAGTGTTGTGCAATATGCAAAGTCCGAAGAAGGAGGCGAAGCTGACAGCTTCATGGGATGGATCTTAAGACATTGTCACGTGGATTAATGACGTTCTGTACTGCATACAACGCTATCCAAGATTTCCAAAGAAAATTGTCTATATGGATCTTAAAGAAATTTTCTTTTGGGACTGATCAAATCTAAAAGAGGGGACGCATTGTAATAAATGTCCTGATTGCTTCAAAGTAAAGACCTGTCAAACCTCTGTCAATTTTATAAAATAACTGATGCTGTCTGCTTTCCTTCGTACAGAACACTGTAATAATTGACAGTTCGTGTAAATTCTTCAGTTGCAGTAATTGTTACAGAACGAGAATTTACAGGAAAATTTCAGGACTACAAATGTTCTGACACATCAAAGTTAGTTAATTTAACATTTCAAATAAGATTTTTAATCCGAAATTAAAGTTAGCCATATTGTAATTATATTATAAAGTCACCGCTAATAAAAATTTTCGTTAGTTGATACTAATTAATAACCCAGAAATATTTAGGGCACATACAAAAACCTTTACTAGATCAAATAGGACAAGTAAGTTGCAATTTCAGATTCCAATATTCAACAATTTCATTTTAATACATAGGAAATCTATTGTTCAGTGGCTCTTGTACCACTCATTTGAATATTTTTCTGAATAGATCGGTAGGTTCAGTTTCACAGTAAACTCCCAAAAACATATGAGTTAATGCAGATTTATGGCCCTCAAGGGGTTATGGGAAATACTGAATTTAAGTGATAAACAAAAACCCAGAGATATATTGAGTTTTTAATTATTTTCCCACATCTGTCATAAAAAGGTAGAGAACATAATAAATTATGTTTCTTATTGTTTAAAATATTTAAATATAAATTGACAGTATTCGAAAGCCAGAGTTTCGAGTACTATCTCAAATTAGAAAGAAAGTAAATAGGGTGTTTACTATAAAATTTGTTCTAACTCAAATATATTTGAAATCTAAGATATAAGAATCTCGTGTCACGGTTTTTGTTGTCGAACTCCTCTGAAACGGCTCGATCAATATTTATGAAATACTTCCTTCCAAAAAGGAGGAGGTTATCAATTCGTCGGCATGTCATTTTATTATGTATGATTATTCAAAACGGCTTGTGCTATTTTGGTGATTTAAACGGCATTCTATTAAGGTATATTACAGAAAGGTACCATATAGTTTTCTATAACGTGAGATATACGGTTTTCCAGAAAATCAAGATAAACAGTAATTAAGGCACTACACTGCAGTGAATTTCAATTAATCGACACTGTTTTCTCTAAAACGACTGAGTTAAATTAAATAATTTAAATTTTATTCTACAAAGAGATGTTCCAGTTTGATTCCCTATAATTTTCTGTAACGTAAGACATACCGTTTTGCTGTAAATCGAAAAAATATGTGCAAAAAACGGTAAACATCAATGTAAATGTCAAATTTTCATCATAAACATCCATCTAAATGTCAAGATATGCCATGAAAGTGTATTGTACTGGATGTTTATAACGGTAACGGGTGGTTAAAGAAATTTTATACAGTCAGGAACATAAATAGTTGCTTATACCTCCCATATGAGGCGAAGTAAAATTGTAAGTATTCAGGGTGATTTAAACAATAGAAAAAGAGAAACAGTCAATAGGGTGGAGAGGATTAATATTTATACAGGGCGGTTGCAACATCGTCTGAAGTTGAATTATACCAACATATACAGGGTGGTTGCAATATATGGTGAATCAGAGTTACCCTTAATAAAATATTTTTTTAATTGTGAAAAATATAAAAAAATACTAATTAGAGAGAGACAGAGAAAGTTAAAATGAGAGAGGGAGGGAGAGAGAGAAAGGGAAAGAGTGAGAGTGTGAGAGAGAGAAAGGGAGAGAAAATAGTGAATGATTGCACACTCAAAAAATCAAAAAAGTAGGGGATGTGAAAATTACCAAATGAAAAATTTTCAAAAACGCCGATTTGTTTAGCCCGTGCGAAGCCAGGACGAGTCAGCTAGTATAAGAAATTATGCCACTGGAGTACTGGGTTAATTGTAAAATAGTTACTACTGCGGGTAATAAACTCTAACCACGCTAACGCATTCCGTAAAACAACTGCCATTTTTTGGCTAAATACTGCACCAAGAAAAGATACTAATATCAACCTCAAATAAGTAGTGAATGCACTGATTGAATTAACTACAAAAGTATAATAAACTTCATCAAAGAAAGTATTAAAAAGTATTAAAACAATTGAAGAAAGACGGATGTTTGCATATGCTACAACCTAAGAGTTAATATTCCATATTTCAGGCCACAAAATTGCTCTTCAAATGCAGGTAAGGTATAAATACTATTTTGTCTATTCATTGGGTTTTCTCTCCTCCAAATTTTTTCCTGTGTATGGAGACGTTTCAACTCCGAGTCTGGAGTCGTTGTCAATCGTTTAGTGTTGTTTTCGAAGTTTTTTTTTTCTAAAAAATTTTCGCTTTGATTTTGAATTTGTTGTTTGTCAAAAAATTTGACACTGACAATTTGTCGTTTTTTCGATCACTTGACTCTGAGGTTACCGTTTTTTTGTTCTGTTAGCAGTAAATTCTTCGAGTCCAAATGAAGGTCGGCTGAAGGTGCTCCCTATTTCAGTGTTGTTTATCATCATACAGCTGGCTTCTTTAAGTTTTCTCTTTTTTAAATTTTCTTCTTTAAACAAAATCTTTGTTTTATCCCAGTCTATCCTATGGCTGCCGGTGCTCGTTAATACATGATTGGCCAAATTTGATTTGTCCACATGTCTTCTGGAAATGTTATATTGATGTTCTTTTTTCCTTACTTCTAAAGGTCTTGAAGTTTCACCGGTATAAGAATGGCCACAGTCACACAGAACACTCTACACACAATTTTACAATTTTTAGAACTCTGGGTTGCGTTAAACAGTTTGGTATGTGTGAGGATAGAGCGCAAGGTATTATTGGTTTTAAAAACAGTTTTAACGCTGTATTTATTTCCTTACCGCTTAATTTTTTCCGATACACCTGGGATATATGGAATTATGTTTATAATTTGGTTGTCTGTTTGTGTTTGGTTGGCATTAGTGTGATGGTTATTTGTGCTGGTTTGTTGTTGCGATTTTCTTTCAAACTGATTTATAGTTTTATTTATAAAGTCTTGGGGATATTTGTTTTGAAGTAGATGTTCTTTAATAATATTGACTTCTTTGTTAAAGATTTGGGTGGATGAAGATATGTTTTTTGCTCTATCATATAAGCACTTTACAACACCTTTCTTTACATTTAAAGGATTGTTGGAGTGAAAATTCAATTATCTATTAGTATTTTTAGGTTTTCGATAAGTACTTGTACTTATTGGGGTGGAGATACGTTGATGACATTTTTGTGGTTTGGGAGTATGGTGCTGAAGAACTGCACTCATTCCTAGATTACATCAATAGTCAAGAACCCACAATAAAATTTACAATGGAGATGGGAAATTTGCATAAACTTGCTTATTTTGATGTACTTATAGATAGAACAAACAACACAATAAATACAAGTACTTATCGAAAACCTACAAATACTAATAGATATTTGAATTTTCACTCCAACCATCCTTTAAATGTAAAGAAAGGTGTTGTAAAGTGTTTATATGATAGAGCAAAAAACATATCTTCATCCATCCAAATCTTTAACAAAGAAGTCAATATTATCAAAGAACATCTACTTCAAAACGAATATCCCCAAGACTTTTAAATAAAACTATAAATCAGTTAGAAAGAAAATCGCAACAACAAACCAGCACAAATAACCATCACACTAATACCAACCACACACAAACAGACAACCAAATTATGAACATAATTCCTTATATCCCAGGTGTATCGGAAAAAATTAAGCGGTTAGGAAATAAATACAGCGTTAAAACTGTTTTTAAAACAAATAATACCTTGCGCTCTATCCTCACACATACCAAACCGTTTAACGCAACCCAGAGTTCTAAAAATTGTGTGTACAGTGTTTTGTGTGACCATTCTTATACCGGTGAAACTTCAAGACCTTTAGAAGTAAGGAAAAAAGAACATCAATATAACATTTCCAGAAGACATGTGGACAAATCAAATTTGGCCAATCATGTATTAACGAGCACCGGAAGCCATAGGATAGACTGGGATAAAATAAAGATTTTGTTGAAAGAAGAAAATTTAAAAAAGAGAAAACTTAAAGAAGCCAGCTGTATGATGATAAACAACACTGAAATCGGAGCACCTTCAGCCGACCTTCATTTGAACTGGAAGAATTTACTGCTAACAGAACAAAAAAACGGTAACCTCAGTGATCGCCAAACGACAAATTGTCAGTGTCAAATTTTTTGACAAACAGCAAATTCAAAATCAAAGCGAAAATTTTTTACAAAGAAAAAAACCTCGAAAACAACACTAAACGATTGACAACGACTCCAGACTCGGAGTTGAAACGTCTCCATACACAGGAAAAAATTTGGAGGAGAGAAAACCCAATAAATAAATAATAATAATAAATAAATAATTCAAGACCTCCTCAACAATCTTTTCGAAAGGTATAAATACATTGTAAGTAACATTTAAATAGTCTACAGAAATATAATTATCTTGTCTTAAATGGCAATGGAATAATAAAATCATGTATAAGTACTCTAGATCTGCAAATTTATACAGATCTCTCAATAACCATTTTAACTAAATAGCAGTACAAAAATTCGTAAATATGTCAAGTGCGAGTTGGACTGTGGTACCACTATAAATTGTTTTTCTGTGCAAAATGAGACTTATATGAGTTCGTATTTTCTTTTATTTCTTACAATGAGTCATTTCATTTGATTTGTCACATAATGCACTTGACTTTTTATTTAAATTCGGATTTTGACTTTAACATTAACTTCATGATTTGTTATCAAATTTGAATATTGTTTTAAGTACAGTAGTGTCCGGGATTAAGGGGAGATGGGTTGGAATTTATAAATTTTCTTTAATATCGCTTACACCATACATTTTACAATTATAAAATATTTACACAGTCGATTCTAATCTTTTAAACTTTTTAAAAATATATATTTATATTTCTCAATATGGACTTTCGTTTTTAAGGTTTTACGGTGCAGCATTCTCTTAAGGTTGAGCCGTCTTATATAGAATTGTTATCTTACGGCGGAGTTGGTATTTGGATTGTTATCTTATGGTAGAGCTGTAATTTATAGGAATATGCATTGTAGTGCCTGTGTGATTTATGGAAATATTTTGTTACCTTATGGTGGAAATTGGGCTTGTTAATAGAACAGTTGTGTTACGGTTACGCCCGTAATTTTTTATGGTAAAGCCTTTTATTTTTGGAGTTAGTTTGGCTGGTTATTTATGGCGTTGTGGACTGTTTTTTGGTAAGTTAGCTGTTCATCAAATGGCTATTTGATTGAGTATAGTTTTTGATGACAGAACAGTTTAATTATATTTGGCTGTGAGTTTCTACAACTACAGTTCATTTTATTAGTACAGTACAAATAACACATTTTGCAGATATGCAAGAGCCCGTAATAGTACGAATTTTCTGAACACATTATACTAGGTAAGGTGTCTCTGTTAACAGTTTATACCGGTATATTTTTCATAGACATGTCATTTTGGTAATAGAATCAATTTTGGAGATGTTCTTATTTCTGATTTTCACTATTATTTTGTGCAGATATACTTCATTTCACAATTTAAATAACTTAGAGAATATTTCATTTTTTTATTATTTTTCTGTATATAATATTAATATATTTTATAATTTTTAAAAGTTTTTCAATTTTTTTACATTTGTTATTATTTTTTTACATTTTTTATTAAACTCTCTTCTGTTTAACTTTTTTACTATACCCAAGACACGATTGGCAAGAAAAATTTTCATTTCAGTGAAACTATTGAAAAATTTTTTTTTTGCGATATAGCTGGTGTGAAATAATATTGCAACCTCATACTCTTTGATATTTTTTAGGTATGTTCACTTACAAGTTTTTAAACTAACTGTTGCCTTTAATAAAAATAAATATTTTGTTGTTTTAATATCTTACCCTCACCCCTTAATGTTCTCGATAAAGAAAAGTCGCCTAGCAATTGTGAGCAGCCCAAGGTAGATTTTTTATTGAATCTCCAGTATATTGGTTTTATAAATACCTGGTTGCTGCAGACTATCTATAGATGTTGAAGGTATTAAAGAAAATAAAAAAAGACAATTTCTATTCTGTTAAAGAGGCTCTTCATTAAATATTCTCTGGGCAATTATAAGAATATATTGTCCTTTGATCATATTTGAAAAACCACTCTGTAGCTATTGTGCGATAGGTAACAATCCAGGGGTTTAAATGCGATGATCGAGCTGGGAATAAGTATCATCCACATCAACTAATCCAGCAATCATAATTTGTTGTTATTAAAACCACACGACTAACCAAACTAAAATAATACAAACTACATTGCATTTCTTGTTGAGATCGCTAAATTGGTCGGAGTGGACCTTAGGCATGGCCAGCTGAATCGCCGAAACTAAGTCCCATGCATTATTATCTAATGGTCCATCAGAATTTTTACCTTATACTATGCCACTGAAAAACGTGAAATTATTGGAAACTCGACATAAAATACACCTTGAAATTCATGAATGTCGATATAATTTCGGCGATAAAATAGCAAATTCAGTTATGTGTACTAAATAAATAATTATTCCAGATTTCAATCATTTGAGGGAAACGTAACTGATGAGAGTTCTCTACTAGAAACAATATATTGTCTTGAGTTCAATGGATTGTAAAATCTGATATGATAGTATTATAAGTGCTCTAACAGATTTTACTTAACCTACGGACTCTCTTGTGTGATTTTTGTCCTAGGAATTACACACAGTACGACTCCCGAATTTAGATCATTGTGAGAAACGGTCTTGTGGTTTTTACAAGATTTCAGCTATTAATAAGGGGGAGAATGGATGCTTACATCGTGTTTGGTTTGTTACTCCTTTTTTACAGATCTTTTAGATTAAAGAGCTTAACATATAAGTTTTGCTAATCCAATAGTAGGTATTGTGGATTTTTTTTCTAATTGTTGTTTCAAACAAAACGGTTTATCAAAAATGATCAAAAGGTTAAATATTCTTGGAATAACCGTGATAAAGTCCTATAGAGTTTTTACCATATGGATAATAAACACTCTAAATATTTCTTTTAATCATTTATGTAAAGATACCATAATTCGAGTTCAAAATTTTCAAAATAAGAATTCATAACCACATAAGAAAACTTAAAGCTCTCTATATGGAGACTTTATCTTCTTCGAGCAAAATTATATGATGTATCGTCCAATAGAGTGAATAAATATTAGCTGTAAAACTGAGGTCTCGCTTTCCACAAACTTTGATAATAAAGGCAAGAACTTTTAAGTACCTCCCCATATCCATACCGGCCGTCTTTCAAGTTACATGGAAGTTAAGCATTTCTCCAAGTTTGAATGCTGAATGGTGAAACTTGATCCTTGTTTTGTTTAATACTCATGGTGAAACTTTAGTGTGGAGTGGCAATGGGCATTCTGAATTTTGATTTGTTGATTTGCAGTTTGTGATATAATAAGGTAAACACCTGAGATTGTTATGCTAAACAGTCTTCGACACGTTAGTTAATAATAGTTGCAGTTCCCTAGTATTGCTTAACATTTGATAATATTAAACACATTTATTTAATAGAATTAGACCAATCAATAGAGATTTTTTCGTGCAAAAAATACTATCAGGATACTGCCTGTGCCATCACATTAAGAACGATTTGTAGTGATATTTTGCTACCTTTTTTACTCGCAACTATGGTTTTTTACTTTATTATAAACAATTGAAACAAGAAAATTGCGTTTTTTTTTTCATTGCATTAGCATAACTCCGTCACTATCGAAGTTGTAGAACTGGGCTTGTGGGAACTGATAGTAATTGATATCTACCTTATGCGTGACTAAACCAGGCGCTATCGGTTTATTAGTTGTTGAATAATTGTGATATGAAATTTAAAGAATTGGATCGTCAAACATCAATTCAGAATAGAGATATTGGAAGTAGAGGTATCATTCTACAACGCCTCTATTTTAATTTTAGCAAACATCACCAAAATTTGGTGAGCGTATGAATGTGTCCGTGTAGTGGGGGGAACACGGCTGTTGAGGGGAACTGCTGACAATAATTATTACCGATAGTAACTGTTACTCTGAAAGATGATGAAAAAAACTAAACGCAAAAAAAGCTTATATACAGAGGGGAATTGTTCGATTTTATTATATAAAATGAGAACTGTTTGTTAATTAATATATTTGTATAATGTTTTATAGAGAACTCCAGAATTAAGGCAATAGGTTTATATTAAAGTTAAACAAACACTGAATTAAATAAGTCAAAAAATGCCTTGAAAATATCTAAATTAGTTGCTGACAAAAGCAATAAAAATATTTATATATTTCAGGCAGCCTTCCTATATTATATATTACTAAACACTTCCCCTCAACAACCGTGCTTCCCCACTCCTTGGATACATTCATAAGGTCGCCCATTTTTTGTCATGTTTGCTAATATTTTTCAGATATTTCACAGACATTTAGTGAAAAATGAGAATAGAGGCTTTGTAGAATGTCACCTCTACAACTTTTTTCAAAATTGAAATTTCATTATCTATGACGCATGGAGGCACAAAGCAGAAATAGGGAACAAAAAATTTTATATCACAATTGTTCAAAAACTAAGAAACCGGTAGCGCCTAGTTTTGGCATACATAAAATAGATATAAATTAATATCAGGTCTTGCAAGCCCAGTTCTACAGCTTCTAAAGTGACGAAGATTAGATTTAAAAAAAATGCTACATTTTCCAGTATTTTTTGTTTTTCCCTGTTACTAATGATCCAATCGGATCGAGCCTGGGCTTATTTCATTGGTATTTCCATGCTTTACAATTCACCTGTTGACACCATTGAAATTAGTTTATTAGTTTTGATTTTATAAACATGCTAAGAAAAAAAAACGTAATTTTCTTGCTTCAATTGTTTATAACAAAGTAAAAAACCATAGTTGCGAGTGGAAAACATAGTAAAATATCGCTACGAATCGTTGTTAATGTGATGGCACAGTCGGTTTCCTGATAGTATTTTTTACACATTATCAGTTAATTTATGCTCTATTGATTAGTCTAAATAGGAACTATTAACCGAAAGAAGTACCTACCGCACTTCAAAAACTTGATATTGTTTGGATATCATGTTTTAAACGTTTTCGTCATTCATTAGGAATTAGTATTCTTACCACAATTTTTGAAAAACATTGCACCCAAAAACCTGAGAAGCTGTTTTCTTTGCACGTAAGAGAATTGATATCTGCATGGGTTGTCAAGTTACATAGATATTTACAAAAGGAACTTACAAAAAAAAATTGGACATTGAATCAATAACTTAACAATTTCAAGGTTTAAGTTCACTAGTTCTTTTATTACCACAAATAATTTAGTTAGATATTCATTTTTTTAAGATAGTTCTGTGAAGTTAGCTTAAGAGCATTGCACATTCTTCCACACTGAACTAATTTTTTTTGTGGGGAGGTGCACCAGACATACACACACACACACACACACACACAGAAGTTTTCTGTACTTTACATCCGACATAAGATTTGCAATGTATTTTTGCCTCCGGTGTTAAAATTTGGCCTACCCCTCACAATTTTTTTAACCTAAAAAAATAAAAAATCTGAAATTTAGAGGATTTTTCACGTGGTTAAAAAAACTGCGACGTATCGTAAAGTACGGACAACTGTTTATTTTTTGGGTGCTGTGTAATTATTGGCAAATTGGTTAAATGAGTTTGAAGCTGTAAATTTTGTGTAATATCAAACGCTCTGTGGAGGGTACGTTAAACCAAATCAGCAATTTTTATGTTGGGTATCTATGTTTTATGGAGGTATTACTAATACAAGTTGTAAAGGCAGGCGTATAAAATGGCATAGATCAGCAAAATGGCATATTTTTCAATGTTTAAGCACTTTCTGGAAAATAACACCACAAGTCACGAAATTTCCAGTTCAGTTACCTATTGACTTTTGGGGAGTAGGCAAATTGAGGCTCCTGTTCGATCTAGACTCTGAACCTGTTTTTCACTTTTGTCTCTTGATCATGGCTCCAAAGCAGGAGTCGGAACGTCGAGCATTTAATAAATTCAGACGCGGTTCTCACCCGGAACCTAGTTCATAATAATGATCGCGGAAGTCTCTCAGAATATATATATATATATATATATATATATATATATATAATACACTGTGTATATGCAACTGTTTATGGGCCACCCAATAAAACATTTGGTTTCGAACATATCTAGAATCACCCTGTATAATTAGTATCCACAGCGCCTTATATCTAAGACAATTTATATATGTATATGTAACTGTTAACATGAGAACACATAACTTTTTACCCATCCAAAAATCGCCTAACCAGCACTTTTTACCTTAAAATCTTAAAAGGTTCAACTGTGAAAATGTGATGCTAGAAAAATATCAAGTAGTGATAAAATTCTTATAAGATCCTACACAACAATTTGTATTGAAAGAATTTTTCTAGAGCAGTTTTATTCTCAAGTAGGTCACAACATCACCATGTATGGAATGAAACATAATTGTCACAATCTCGTTCTTTCTCGGTAATACGATTTATCCAGATGTTTACACGCCAAAACCCCGAAATGGAATTTCGACAAAATCATAGTGCCGTTTGCGAGAATTTCGTATAAATACGATGCATGTATAAATAAACAAACATTATGTGCATTATATTATTAGATAAATAAGAAAAAATGTATTTGCAGTATATCACGTCTCACAAAAAGAATATTAAACAATTTTTGATCAACTGCTAATTTTTAGATGAGATGTTAAAATTAATTTATAATATTACCTTATATCAAATAAAACTGCAAATTGATTGGTCTTATTTTATTGCTATTACTGTAATACTTATTCAAGTTATATTTGCACCTGACATAAATATAATAAACTAAAAATATATTTGCATATCAGATCTCCTGAGTGTTTTAGTAGCTTTTGATAATGGATGCATATGGTTTTCCAAATTATTAGTAAATTGTTATTAGATTTGTTAGACAGTCATGACTGAAAGAGTGTACATTCTCAACTCTTGAGATTCGAAAATGTATCAATTAGCTTTAGAATCTCTAAATTGTGTACTTACATAAAACTTTTCATTTGGATTCTTCTGTAAATGCGCAAACTTCGCATAAACACATTAAATTTGGTCACTTCAGTCACTGTCGTCATCGTTTTTGTAAAAAATTAACTTCACAAACAAGTAGGAAAGAGAGCTTTTAGAGCATACATCATTGAAAGTAAAAGTCAATTAGTAGTAATATTTTTTATATCTTGCTAATGATTGTACACAATTGGATTTTTACTGTTGACTGCTGTCAAATTACGAACATTAGATTGAGCTACTTGTTCATAGTGTGCGCCACTCACTTGAATTTTATTAATAATTTATCTTTAAATTACTTATTTTAAAACATATAAATAAAGATTTTTTATATATTCTGCAATGAAGGTCGTCAATAGTTACTAAACAAATAAACAATAAAAAAAAAATCAGTTGAGGTACAGGGGAGGAAATGCTTCCATTTTGTCTTTGCCTATTTATATATAGATATGGTCGAATTTTGCCCACTTGGTAATTGCTAATTATGAATGAAAGTCCACAGGATCGCGAAATTAGATCAAGGCATGGGAGAGCTTATGTATTAAATAAATTAAAAAACGAATTCGTCCCGTGAATAATAGGAGTTTAATATCTTATGATAGTGCCCAATTGAACTTAGTTTCCATGAGGAGTTTAATTATAAATACCAAAATCAAATTTGACCGAAAGCCACCTTCCATAAAGATATGGCAAAGTCCAAATTTGTAGAAAACATCAAAACAAGAATTCTCATATTAAATGAGTATATTAGATTCAGTTTTTGCATATCAATTTTCAAAATTGAGTAAAATAAAAGTACTTTATTTTTAAACCAAAATCACTTTTTCGACAAATATCCTATACAATTGAGGAAAGTGGCATATGGTTATTTCATTTTAGGTTTGAGACTGGGGAGATCTTTTTATGAACAATAATTTAAAACATCTTACAACCGCCACCTTTCTTGATGATTGTTTTTGTTAATTTCGTACGAGAATTCCATTAAAAATGTTATGTTTTACATCATTGGAAAAAATATGGTATTTAATTTAATCTATGCAAATCAGTGAAACCGTTTTCTATAATCTCTAGGCACACATAAACAGTTGAACACATCCTCCTTGTTTGAAGACTGTTAATAAAACTACAAATTTTGCTAAAAATTCATATACTCTATTGGTGCATATAATAGGTTTTTTGTACGTCGGGTTAACTATTCGCAAATATAGTACAAAAGTAAATTGATGAAAAAAAAAACAATTTTCAACAAGTGCACCAAAAAACAAAACAAAATATTGTAAATGTTATAGAAATGGACAATACGTAAAGGGAAAACGGCGCTCACCGAAAATATTAATATTGCGGACAATACCAGTTTTCATAATGATTGAAGGAATTAATGAAAAAAATTTGATTATTGCAGTAATTGGCATGGAAATCCACATTGGCCCAGTAAAATCACCAAATCCGAATCTGCTGCATTTTCATTTTTTTTTGTTGATTTATTGTTGTCTCGTTTTTATGTTTACTGTGTCATATACAGGGTGTTCCATACCTAATGGAAAATACGATAACTGCAGTTAGAGGATGTGTTTTTTAATTGAAATTATGGCAGTTTCATTATTTATCGTCCAAACGCAAATTGTACGGTGTGTTAAAAAAATAAACATGGATTTGCCTAATTCAACCTTCGTAACAAACACCCTGTAAGAGTACCATGAAAAATGATAACAAATTCTTGTGTATCGCCCTTGAAAACTATTCTGTGCCAAATTTGGGTTCAATATAGGGAGCAATTACCAACTTTAGGATCCTGTATATCCTTTACTACAAACATTACTAGGGCAATGGTTTGTGTTAAGCGGTATATTTTCACCTCCTCTAACTGCAGTTATCGTATTGTCAATTAGTTATGGAACACCCTGTATATTTCATCAATTAACTTGACAAAATGTTAAGAAAAAGAATTTTATTATAAGAATATGTTGTTGCTTCCAGTGGGCAAAATGTGACAGTGTGTTTCTTGAAGGGTGGAATGTTGCTGGCCTAAACTCCATCCAACACAAAACCTGTATATAAAACCCTAACATTTGATTCCGCTTACTAAATTGATTTGAATTGTTGCGTGTTTGGATAGTACTACGGTGTCGTTAATTTTTCTAAAGAAACTAGTGTCTTTAGTGTCTTTGAACATAGATATGCTTAAAGAAATTACAAGAGCGGTAGATTTTTCTTGACTCCCTCTATTAGCTATGGCCTTTACTACAAATTGTCGTTTGCAGAGAAGCCATGATGAACTAACATCGAACGTGGGTGGTTTGTTAAATGAACCTTTAGTACTGATATTTTCCTCGCTGTAAGTCTTGTTGCTTTTTGTTTATTTCCATTTGTACTCTTTGAATATCGTGTTTTGAACTGAACTGATTTTATCTTGTACCTTGCATTGTCTTGGATAGAATCGGTGTCATCTACTTTGGTTTGCAGTATCCACAGATCTTTGAAGGGCATTTATTTCAGCGTTTGTATGCTTCATGTCTAATTCGACAATCCCCATTTTCTGATTAACAACTTCATTACCTTATTTCTAATTGATATAGTACCTTTTGCATTTTTAATCGTCTTATTTATTTTTTGTTCTGATATTGTAAACTCTCGTTGAAATTTCGAAAATAACCCTTCAATTATATTCTATTATCCATTTTTCATGGAGGTTCCAAGATTTTCCACATCAATTTTCGCAACAAAATTTCCCAGAATTTTATTTAGCTCTTTATCATGTTTGTTTATCGACATCAGACCCTCGTAAGCCCTGTTCCGACACTATTTTTCATAATTTTTCTGTTGTCTTGATCACTTTATGTTCAGAAAAAAAATTCACGATCAACATTACACTAATTATCTGATATCGTGTAATACTCTGAATTGTACATTCCAAAGAATTGCTATCAAATTGTTTATGTCGAAAATTTGTTTTTATTACAATAAATAATTTTTATAGAATATTTTTATTATTAATTTAAAATTAAACGTTGTAATAATTAGAAATAGTTATAAAATATACCTTGGAACATGCTTTAAAACAACAACTTTTATTTAACTATACTAAATTACATGTGTTTATAAGAAGCATAATTTTCTTTTAGCCTTGTAGAATATACCAATAAAACCCAGTCTAACTATCAATGTTAGTTAACATCAGGTTATGACATTAACTCGCTAAGTTCCACTCCAATAACCCAAATATTATATTATCCTCTTCATTATCCCAATAAAGTAGATTTAAATATTATTTACAAATAATACATCGCTTTAACTGAAATACTTGTAAATAAATACTGGTTAAACTTTATTTCATGTAGATTGAGGTAAATTAATTTATGGATTCCCAGCTCGACCAAGACGTGTTACTACCTCACCAACCGGAAATGGAATCCCATATCGTTTTTATATTACCTGTTGTGTCAGTTTGGCTTTCAGCTCGAATTAAACTGTATCGCTTGAGAATCGCGATTGTAAATCCAATTGTAAATTATGCTGAAAGTGCATGTGCATTCGCCCAATTGACGTATAAAACAAACATTCTGTAAATGGAACAACCATTCGGGAGAAATTACGTGATACCATTGAAATCGTAAACTGCTGAAAAAATTTCCAATTTTTAACAAGTGCCCTAAAAAACAACAAAAAATTATAAATGTTATCTGAGCAATCATCGTTGAGTGAGAATAGCGAATTAGTATTGATGCACCGGAATTGACAATACGTAATTGGAAAACTGATCGCTCGCAGGACAGGAAAATACCAGTGCTCACAATGTATGAAAGCATTTATTATAAAAAAATTAGAAAATTGCAGCAATTGGCACTGAAACTCATCAACTCATAAAATAACCAAAGCTCTATTTTGTAATCTATTGCATCCTCATACTATGTATTTTGATGTATTTGTATCTGTGATTGTAAATTGCATCTTGAATTTGCTGACGGAAAAATATACCTACTTCATAACAGATTTTATTTCTTCTATTCGAAACGAATATCTAATGTGAAACTAATAAAGCATGCATCAAAAATCAATGGAAATTAAAAAAACGATTAAAAGAATGTGTTCAACAACAATTGAATATTTGTTTAAGTTATTTCTGAAAAAAATGATCTATCTATTTTGATTCTTTATGTGTTTTTTCTCCTCACAAAGATTTCTGAAAACCATATTAGGCATAATTGAAAATCAAAGTTTAGTAAGGGCAATTTGGGGAAGTTCCCTAGTTGCTTTCTTATGCAAAACTCTCTCGCAGCATTAACCGAGAGAAAGCAACTCTATGGAAGGCTACATAGGCAAGGTTACACCAACACTACAGTTCTAACCACCCATTACTACTGGCGTCATCAAAGCACTAATCAATAGAGCCAAAAATATCTGCAGCACAACAGAGACCCTCAAATAAGAACAAGTGTACATAGAGAAGACTTTTGACGAATGAATATCTGGAAACCTTCATTAACAAGGCGTTTGAAAACTGGATAAGCCACCTAGGAAGAAAGAGGAAACAATGATAGCAAATGTATTACTACCAGAAAAAAAAGGCTTATCGGAAAAACTTATATTGGCCACAAATTGATAATCAAAATGATCTGCAAGAGCACCAACACCTCTATAGAAAGTGCACCAATTTCTTCATTTTTTAACAATATAAACAGTTTCTTTGATTTTTCTTTTCTTAATGTATTCTTCTTTAAATAATATATTGGTCTTGTCCGAACCCATTTATGCATAACTTGCTAATTTCGATATTCAACTCCCTAGGGTTAATAACTACTACGATTTACTAGTCTACTAATTATCTGTTTGCCAATAAAATTAAATCGGATGAGCGTTTACACACCCTGATTGGATCATTTTTCATTGAGAAAAGTAAAAACACCGGTCAAAAGTGTTTTATTTTTCAAAAACGTTACTTTCTGGTAACTGACACTGGAATTCCTTGGACTTCCATCGTCTTGAAGTGGTTGATCTTACAACGTTTCAATAGCTTTGTATATACTATCGTCATCAAGTGAATACAAATACAAAAAATACATCACTTGATGACGATAGGAGATACAAAGCTATTGACAAGTTGTGAGATCAACCACTTCAAGACGATGGAAGTCCAAGGAATGTTACCTTATCAACCAGCTTCAGACTAACATTGACACTCGAATATTAATGATCGTCAAAATGATAGTTTATTAGTTGAAGTTTATAAGGGCTCACGATGGATACTATTGAAAAGTAGTTTTTGAAGAATTGAAATTTATATAATTTAGATAAATATTTTGCACATTCCATCGTATTAACGAAACTAGTCCGATCGGAATATACTAAAGATATTTTGAAAGTTCATAAATTCCACTTCAATTTGTTTATCTTGGATTTCGGCTATAATGCCGGGAAGTTGGTTTAAACTAATAGTAAATATTGCATTAATTAAAAGTATGCGACAGCCAGCTCGCGGTGTACTGTCAATAGCTGTCAAGGCTCATGGACAGATCTAGGATCTTCTTGAGGTGGGGGCACGATATGAACATTGAGATAAATTGTATTATTATTATTACATTAATGTTTTTAACTTTATATTAATGTAAACACTACTTGCTCTCGAGGACCAGTTAATTGGAGTTTTTAGAAAATGTTCTAATACCTGAATTAAGACAACTTTTTCTTTAAAGGAAACATGTGGTTTCAACAAAATGGAGCTACACCACATGATGCAGTAGTACTAGCTTATCTCAATCAAGTTTTTCCACATCGATAGATCGATAAACGTGCCGAAATTGTGTGGTAACAGCTAACTCCTGTGAATTATTTCTTGTAGGTCTATTTAAAATAAAAAATCTGCAAGAGTAAACCAACTAATATTGATGATTAAAACTCCCGACAAGTGTTTTAAAACGTTGTCATACAATTTCAACTCTATTTTCTTTTCAAGAAAACTATAGAGATTGTAAATATTGTTAAATAGTTCAACGTTATTTTTTATTATTGCATCAATAATTATTTTACAAATTAAAAATAGAAAAATGATATTTCTTATTACCGACATCCAAAAATTAAGTCCTATATTGCTGAATAGAAAATTCAGAACAATTTTAAACACTTTATCATAAGCTGACTCTTTTCAATTTTCAAATTCTGTTGTTGTTAGTTATTGCCTTTAGAATATTAAAGAGGCAGGTGAATAATTTTATTTAAAAAATGTGGTCTCATTTATAAAAAGGACCTGTTTCAAGATTTTTCATTTATATTGATAACTAGATTATTAATTTGTTTTGACAAATTCTGCTTACAGTTAGTTTTATGGTAATACTACAATTTACAGTTTGTATACAATATTGTTGAAGTATAGAGAAATAATGAATCCAACTGCTTTTACATACAGAAAGTACAAAGATACATATTGCTTAATGTTTGAAGTTTGTTTTAAATATTTATTATTGTATTACTATTAAATTTTGTTCAGTTTTATCTGTATTGATATTGCCAACCTAATCGGAAAGCCTGAAACATTGTTACTAAATAAGAAACTTCAAGAGTGGTTTGACAAATTTATAACTTTCCCAGCATCTAATGTTGTAAGTTGATTTACATCGAGCACGGCTACTGAGACATATGTAAACAGACCTAAACAGCGTTCACTCAAATTCAAAGTTTTGGCCGTTCAAAGGCAGGAAACAAACCACTAATTATCCACTTCCAATCTAACATATTGATACAAGTTAAGTAAAGCTTTCCATTTAAGCTTTGGGCTTCCTAACTACCATTCACTACACAGGGTGGTATAACCAATGCTTCTGAATTCTACACTAATAATTCAAGAATCAAAAGCTGGAAATTTATTATAAAAAATTCAATTTTATACATTTTTATATTTGATTTCTCTGTGGATGTCTTAAGGCTGAAAATCTTTATTGTTCAAGCTGGGAGGGAAATTAAGAACCATTACCCGCATCATAATTTAACGTTACGTTCGGGATGGTTCTGGTTAAAAACCCTTTAAGCAGACCGAGCACAATTTTAATTTTGGTAATAAAGACTTACCAGCTCAACACGTTCTTGCAATGTGTATACCATAATTATCTTTTAAATTTTCAACAAATTAGTAAAGTTATAACTTGACAGATAAATGTACAATGCTTCAATTGATCGAATAAAGGTCAGAAGAGAAAAACAAACTTGCTGTAAATATCAGCTGTTATTACAGGGTGCGGCAGTTAAACAGGATAGTTTAAGAGCGTACTATATAAGAACTCCTTTTTAATACCTTTCCATGCAGTAAAAACTTTTAATTTAATAGTCCGGTTTTACTACTACTAAGTCCGTTAGGTTTTCTGTTACAGGTACAGAAATTGGAATAAAAACTTTATGAGTCCGTAAAAAGGGTCAAAGATATACGAGAACACCTATTTCCCTTATCTCATATCTCAAGGTCATTGAATTGGGCTGTTTAGTGCGTAAAAAGGGCTTTCAAATGATTACTTTTATGTTTTTTGGGGGAATACAATAGAAATAAAACTACGAATATTGAGAACACTATTCTACTTCGTTGTCAATGGCTTTATATTATTGATGTGATTGCAAAATGGAAATTTGATTTATGACAATTCAACTATATCACAAAGAACAACATAACACAAAACGAAAAATAAAAGAGTTGCCTTAATTCTTTTGAATGAGAGATGTATCGCTCTAAGGTTACCGACATTGAATCATAGTTCAAAGGCTGATCACTTAGAATTCTTTATGTTAATGCGCTATCTTATAACAAAGTCGTATGCGCCCAAGCACTAATGATCTTTAGAACCTGTATTTCACAACAAATTTCCAGTCACATCGTCACATCAATAAATATAAACATTGACAAAATCGACCTGCTATTCCTGCAATATTCTTATTGCGGTGTTATTCCCAAAAAAACAATCAAGAATATTTTGAAAATAACCAAGATATTCAAGGTGGCTCATTTGAGATGGAATACACTGTATATGTATATACATTTTAGAGCTTTAAACAATGCACTGTGATTTAACGACACGAATGCATTTTCCTAGTCGTTGAACGATAGTATGAAGAGTTTGTTTTATTATATAGTTTTTTCTATTAATAGTACCTTGGAGATGATCATTTATCCCATATTCAGCGCGGAAACCTGCTTGATCAATATCGGTATTGAAATCAAATACTGTATAACTCACAAATCTGTTTGACTGAAGTTTAACTGCGAGACACCACACTTTCGCAGGCTTAGTCTTGTTCTTGCACAAATCTGACAGGGTCTTGGTCTTGCCCCAGTTACGCGGTGTTGGTCTTGAACTTGCGAAAATGCAAGAAAAAGACCAAGACTGTAAAACCTAGACCGATTTTGGTCAACACTCATCCGAATAGCATGAAACTCAGTCATTAAACTATTTTTATTCAATAGACCAAACACATGTTAAGTAGATAAACACTCAGAAAAATAATATTAGTTGATATAAAAATCCCCAAAACTATAAAAAACATAATATAAAGAGTGGAGTCGAATAATATAGCCAAATATATTAATCTAGAATTCCAAATATAGAAATGTAGAAGAACATCTTTATAAACTGATGCAAAATTTGTCATTATAGAATATGGCCAACTAGATCTACAAAAACAACTATGTGTCTGGAAACCCGTAAACTGAGCTGATTCTGTTTGAGTATATTTCGAGTTTGGCGGACTTCTTCTAAAGTTACACATGCGCCCAATATAAAAATTCCGAATTAGATCTTTAAAAATATTATCTAAAAATGTTAAATAGTATTTTTTAGAATAATGCGGGGAAATATAGGTTGAGTTTACTGTCAGTTTCTCATGAAAGCCATATGTTCACTTTTATTTTTAGAGCTCGAACATATTTGTTCATTAATCCACTAGATAATATTAAATATGGGCTTCCACAATAAATTGTAATTGTATCGGTAAACCATGTTTTCCTGCAAATATTTTTCAAGTATCAAGACTCTATATTACTGATCACTGCATGGAAAAACTTACCTTAAAAATAATTGATGGAACTATCCTTGTAACAGACATCTGAAAAAGACAATTATTGTTTACAAATTAAAGTAAGACAATGCAGATAAAATGTCTCAATGCATAAAATCATCTATAGAAATATTGAAGCAGTGTCACATGTTACTATAACAATTTTTTATCATGATGGAAATTAAGCTGGAGCTCCATTGACCTTTGTGTCCAAGTTACGATTTGAAACGATGCATCGGCCCAATACACGTTGTTGTGTCCGTTAAATACCCCGCAATTTGCAAATCTGTTTTCATCAGACCACTGAACCTCTAGCGGAAATTGAGGATTTTCTTCGCATTTTTCTACGAACCAATTGCAAACCAATCTTCTCCGTTCTAACTCACCAACTCGAAGTCCTTGACTAATATGTTCTACATATGGAAAATACTTGTACTTTTTACAAATTCTCTTAGCAGTCGCTTTAGACACTTCAATATTATTTTCCATTTGACGAAGGGAGGTCCGAGGATTGTTGATTACACTTTGAAAAACAAGATTTTCAACATATTCATTACACACTCTAATTCGATTAGGTTTTTTAAATAAACCATACCAAGTAAATTAGTTGCAAGCATTCTAAACATCAACAAAGCTTGTTGCAGTCTTTCGGGATATCGCTGAAAGTACATATCTTGAACTCGTTCAGCGTTCCTATGGCACAAAATCAAACAATCATACATATCCACTTTTTCCCAATTTGAATAGCTTTCCATACTTAATTTAATTTAAAAAAATGTTACTCAAAAACATTTATTTTCAAAAATGTTAAATTCTTAACAGACAGAATCAAATAAATACTAAAGTTTTGCAGAAAGATACAAAGGTATGACTACTAATACGGCATTTTGTTTCACAATCAATTAACTGAAAAAAAAAATTAATAATTTACATTTTCTGACTTCCAAATATAGGCTTACTATACATTGTTGAAAACCTTTTTTTTTATGTGCTATTCAATGACGTATAAATCCAAAATGGCAGCCATAATAATAATAACAAAGTTGGCTATGGTTGCAAAAAGCTAGAAGGCATAGAAATTCGTTAACGTTAATCATTTAGCCGTAGTAACTATCACAAAACAAACAAATTTTATCAAACTCCTTTACAAGATGGCGAATACATTGCAATTTTCCGAAAACCAGGATTTGTTGTTTTCTTTTTTTTTTTCGATATGTTGATATTCTTAATTTCGATACAGCACCTGATGGGGCTTGGAATAGCGTATCTTTTTCCTCATTTAAGCCACCCTGTATCTCTCTTGCTGTTTCCGAAATCTCCATGTAGTTGCTTTTATTTGGGATACATTGTACAAAGTTGTAATTTTAGCGAAAGAAATAAGCAAGTTTTTAATGAATTAAAGATTGACGAGTTCAAAACTATTGACAAATAAATAAATTCGATATTACTGGTTGCAAGTAATTTTTGAAGTTAATGACTTTTACAATTATTCGTCATAAGAATTGACCGACACGCTTATAGTTTAAGATGACGTGACGCAATCCAGCTCTCTAAAACCAGCTTAATATGATTCTGGGCACAAAATATACCTGCATATGATAAGAGATTTTTTTTTTAATAACCCATACAGTAGAATTGCTGCCTATGAGTTGGAAATATCAAAGCCCTCTTTGATAAAATCTTTAAACGAGTAATGAGCAACAATTAAGTCGTGAACATTTTAGAAGAGTTCTAAGATTTTTGCCTAGGAATTTTGTTCTAGGAAAGAATTTAAAAAAAGTGTGTTACATTTTATTATTTACTTACTAATGCCGACAAGAGTCACTGGCGGGCTAAGGCTACAGCGGTCCCTGGGCTACATTGTAGTTCCGGGTCTATTTTTCAGTCATGACGCATACTTTGCGTTTGGTAGTTACCTAATTTTCGGGCCCCACAAATTACGGGTCCTAGGCCTTAGTCCGCCCATGATAAGAGTTCATATTTATTGAGGATGGCCGCTTTACAACACCAGTTTCTCAACAACATATTTGGAGTCTCTGTGAGCTAGATTTTCCTGGATGTCGGAATTCATTTCGCGATAAAATACTATTCAATCAGTTGAGGGGAGTGCAACTTATGAAGGTTCTCGACTAGAAACAATATATTGTCTTGCGTTCAATGGATTGAAAAATCTCGAGAAGTTAGTATCGTAATTTCTTTGACAGGTTTTAGTAAACCTACCATTTTTTTCGTGCGATTTCTACCCTACGAATCACAGGGAGAGGTCATTACACAGTATGAATCCCGATTTGGAGTCTGTGTGAACTAGATTTTCCTGAAACTCCTGGATGTCGGAATTCATTTCGCGATAAAACATATTGGCTCGGAGTATTAATAACGAAATAATTGGACCTTTATGAAGTCGCATGTGATTTCAGCATGATAAGGCACCACTCCATTGTGTAGCCTATTTTCGACTTTCTAAATTAAAAATAAGGGGGCCGTTGGATTAGGAATAGTGGTGCTGTCCGTTGACCCAACCAACTCTTTCACTAGAGACACCTCCCTCCTTTGGATTCTATTTCTAGCGGCATCTAAGGAAAATTGGTTGTAAAACGTCCAGCAATGGATCTGACAGTGGCCATTATGGTAAGTTTCTTTGATTGTTACCTTTTTAGAAGGAAATTTTTTATTGTTTATTCAAGGATTCAAATAATAACTGCTCATGAAAAATATGTTTTGTCACTTTTCTTCAAAGAGGCTTGAGTTTTTAAATAGGTTGAACATGCTGTATCTTGTATGTGGTGTTTCTTGGATATAAACTGAATTTTCAAGTCATCCTGAATTTTTATTTTTCAAATATTAAATATATAAAAATTGTATAGATTTCAGCATCATAATATTAAATTTTTTGGCACCATCAGTGTCAGTTAGAATTATTTATCATCACAAAAATAGATATTTTATTACATTTTCAACAAACCTCAATATGAAACGCCTGCCAAAAACCGCAATCTAAAAAATAAAAATGCTTTTTTTATCTGATGTTCGATTTCTACATAAAATTACCCCGTCGCTCGCATTGTTGCGTAAATATATTCGTTTCTTTTTCAACAAGACGCAGTTTTCAATTTGGTTGCCTCCCTACTACTTCCAATTTCATACTTTATGAAGTTAGTCTACATCTTGGCACATCCTTACAGTAAATATTTTTCCGGAATTCACTTCAGGAAATGAATTCCTGCCAAATGCTCAGCCGGGATTTTCTGGTGTGGCTGTGAAAATGGCAACTCGGACAACGAAGCAAACGTTTTCGTAAATTAAATATACGAAGGAAATTCATCGTTTCGGTGGGAAACTTTATTCGAAAAAATAACCTGCAGATATAATCCCTTCGCAACCGCTGCTACTTGCGATTCAGTTGCTTGTGGTGAAATGAAGTTTTCGATAGTAAGTAAATAAATTTTACCACAATAAAAATTCACAATTAAAGTAAATAAAAATTATTCTCCTTGAGGGCTCTAATCGAAGCCTCAGTTTTCCATTCTTTTTTAATTTTCGAAAAAAATCATATTAAAATATAATTACAATTAAAATAAAAATAACTAATTATTCAAAAGAAGGAAGATGTTTAAATTTGATATTTTTTAGTAAAACATAGATGCTATAGTAAGGAGTGAAAGATCAAAATTTGAATAAAAAAAATTTTTATTAATAAGTTTTAGTACGGGAGCTAGCGTCCTATTTTACTGGAGCATTTTCGTAAAGCTGATTTTTCTACTATAGATTTTTGATCTATAGCTCATCAACGACTGGGGTGTCAGCTGATCCAAAAGCGTGGCTTAAGATAGAGGCTGGAAAACGCGTAAAGAAAAATTAGTCTTCCGGTCATTTTAGCAAGCTGAAAATCTGTAGGTTATTTATTTATAATATATTTTTCGTAAAAAAATATGTCAGTTGCATGGGGCAAGTGGAAAAACTTGTTAGCTGCTTGCGTGAAAGTGTAGGAAAAACAAAAAAAAAATCGTACTATTTTAGCAATGCTGAAAATTATCTATATAATAGTGTATAATCTAAAAATAGTATAAATAAATGTCAGCTGATATTTAAATGTGGCAAAACCCGTTAGCTGGGCGTTCAAAGTGTAGCGTAGCGTTTAGCGCCCGCTGGAACACGCGGCGTCTTTGATGACGCAGCTAACACATTTTCTCATCTTGTCGCCTCAGCTAACAACTGGTTTTCTTTTACCATGAACTGATGCGGTACTCATTTCCACGCCTACTAATATCATATTACTGGAGAAAAATATGATTGAAAGAGGATATAGGAGTAAAATAGTATCACATACTAATATTATTATAAATAAATTGAAGCATTGTATTTTATAATTTTAGTATTTATCAAAATATAAGTTTGAACAGTAACAAAATATATTTTACTATAATTGATATAAATTGTGTAAATTTTTTACATAGTATAACATATTATTGGTAATTTCTCGATTTATTCATATTCATCTTTGGAATCATTTTCATAATCGAAATCGCCTACTTCTGAACTGTTGTCGGAATCATCTTCAATATTTGGATATTCCTTAGAATCCTGTTCGTCATCATTTTCATTATTGTTTTCATTTTTGTCTTTAAAGTATCTGTAAAAAATACGAAGAAAATTTAAAAAAAATTAATAGACAGTTGAAGTGAAACTATTACATACCTGTTATTGTTTCGCTCTCATTCTTAATACTGTCTATTTTTGGCAACTGTCCGCCTTCAAACCATTTAAAAATATATTTATCGTCTCGTTCTTCCCATCCAAAATCAGTTGGAGAAGACAAAGTTGGCGTACGAAGATGAGCATGGTTCCATAATTGAGCTGTGTACGAAATTCGCAGAAAGTGTTGTCGTAATTCAGACTTACAAGGAGGTAGCATGGATCCTTCGAATGTTTGATCAAATTTCAAAATTTCATCTCTCTCACGAATTTATATGTCTTCAAAACGTAGCTACACGTACCAGATTAATGTCATTGATTGCATTATATCCATATATTCGACAAACGAATTCCTACAAAACTGTGAAATCAATTTCTTCCAAGTTTTCAGATGTTAATTCTAATCAATGCTTTCATTTCCGTAATATTTGTAGCGTTTTTTTTTTTCTTTTCTGTAGAAAGCAGGATTATAATCACAACCTTTTAAGGCGTGAGAAGCTGGAAGCGCTAAACACAATTTTTCACCCAGTTTCTCAAACAAATTATTGATATCAAGATATCTTTTTTTTATTTCCAGAGCCAGATAATATCCTTATTTCTAAGTTGCTTTGAAGAGCATGTATGTTTCCAAGCATTATTATTAAAATATCTGTATCCAAACATTTAATTTTAATTTGCAAACATGGAAAATAATTTTCGTATCGGCTTCTTCCTGCGAAGGACACGATAAATTATCTTCAACCGTTTTAACCACTTTACTATTGATTACTTTGAACTTATAGCATAAATCATAAATAGTTTTTGTAGAAAAAAAAAGGCGCCATATGGTCCTGCGCCCAATCTTCACAAAGTAATTCCACTAACGCTTCTTTGAAGTATATGTTTTTCAATTCATTAGCAAAATTAGATGGACGTTTTTGTTCTGACCCACTGATAGTAAATTTAATGCCTCCTCTTAATAAATGCTCGTTGTCTTTAATTGACGGAAAAAAGTAACGATCAAATATCATTATTATAGTCTGTGCATCATTTCTTGTAAATGTAATAGGTACATCTTTCATTTGATGTAAAATAAAAAAGGCATCAAAATTCATAACATCACAGTCGTCAGATGTATACAATTCCGTTTCATTATCATTTTCTTTTTCCTATTTGTAAAACGGATAAATCAGTTTTATTTAATTATTTATTAGAAAAAGAAAATGATAATGAAACGGATTTGAATACATCTGACAACTGTGATGTTATGATTTAAAATGAACATCTAACATCTCACAAAAGATACTCCAAACATTTACAAGAAATGATACACAGACTAGAATAATAGAATTTTATGGTTTTTTTTCCGTCAGTTAAAGACAACGAGCATTTATTAAGAGGAAGAGTACAAGGCAATAAATTTACTATCAGTGGGTTAGAACAAAAACGTCCATCCAATTTTGCTATTGAATTGAAAAAAATGTACTTCAAAGAAGCGTTAGTAAAATTCCTTTTTGAAGATTGGGCGCAGGACCATATGGCGCCTTTTTTCTTTACAAAAACTATTTATGTAAATTATGATTTAATAAGAAAAACGGTCTTGAAGGACAAATAGAGAATGATATAGATTTTATAATAACTTCACACAGATACCTAATAACAAGTGCAACAGTGATAAATACTTCTCCCACCTACATGGACCACCGACTAGTACGAATTAAACTAGTTATGACTACAAAACCAAAACGATCAAAACTAATTAGAGAAATGCAAATGAAATAGATAGAAAGGTACTACAAGATAGACACTTCGGGCTAAACATTACCAAACAGTATCCAATAAAATTCAAAGATAAACTAAACAACAAGTTGAGGGAAATAAGGAACAACGGTAGATAGAGAAATGAACAAGACTATAAGATAGCATATAATAAAAAACATTGCACTACTTAACGAATATTTTTGTAAAGCAAATAATAAAAGAAAATATAACTCTGGAAGTGTTTAAAAGATAGCTATTGACTTAAAAAATATAACAAATTAACCGATTAAAACAAGGCGATAGTAACAAATCAACTTATAGATATGAAAGTATGAAAATAACTGAGGCTTTTACAACACATTAATATGAATATTAAAATTACAAGAGAATACGCAATGAAACACACAAGTCTGTCATAACAACAAAAAATAAAAATTGGGAATGCTTGTGAAAAGATATGCAGCACAGATTATAAGTAAAACATACAAAGAAACGCTTGGATAGTTTACTTAAAAAGATTACATTCAGACGACCATCCTCCACCAAGAAAACAAGAAACAACAGATATCACAATCGAAAACGAGATTAGAATAAGCATACAGGAAGTCGAGAAAACGGAATGAAAAAAAAAAAACAGAAAGGCTACAGTACTACAGAGAAACGATTTTGCGCACTTTACGACGTCCGATTTGGAGTCACTGTATTTTAATTTTTGCGTTGAAATATTACTTTGAAAATGTATGCAAAGACATAACAATACAGGCCAGAATAAATAGGTAATTAACATAAGGAGATAAAAAAAGGAACACAAAAGGAGACTCCCTAAAAATCTTGCTCTTCAATCTATAATAGATGAGATAATAAGGGCTGAGAAGAAAGTTAAGTTTATAAGATAACGATGAAATAGAATTTCATTGCTCTACAGATAACGCCATTGTGAGAGCAAGAAGCGAGGATGATTTACAAAGATTGGCCCACAAATTCAACACAGTAGCAAATAATTCAATATGGTATTCTCAGTTCTCGGGTTACTTAAATTACAGAATATGGAGAACATTAGAATGGAAACTGAAATAAGAATGTTTAAAGCTAGTATAAAACCAGTAATGATAAATAAGGCAGAAACAAAACCTGACACTTCCAAAACAATAAGGATGTTAGAGACGACTGAGATGAGGATACTAAGAAGAATAATGGGGAAAACACTAAAAGATCGAGTGAGAAGTGATGAAATCATAGTATAGAGACATCATATATAATCTCCAACAAAAATATAATTAGCGAGCCCAGGGTCCAAATTAAAAATATTTGGCAACGACAACGCTGATTGGACCGGATATTCACCTGATGACGATAGCAGATACACAGCTATGGAAGACCAAGGAAACTTCGAGGAACGAGTTACATTGTCTACCAATTTCTGACTAACATTATCACTTTTTATTGCAGTATGAATCCGTTTGGCTGTTTCTGAAATTCCGTACTAGAAAACGAGCCGAAACCATCGAGTGGCGCTTTTGAAGTTACCGACCTCTGGCGGAGAGGACACACGGATCGAAAAACACCTCAATACATAATACTAATACTCAATGAAAGCAAAAAAGAGTACAAATTGGTCGATAATATATTTCATCCTCGCAAAATGTTTGATGGAATAGAATGAATATATATTCATAAAAACACATTTTGAAGAAGAGTACGAACTCAATGTGGCTGGTCATCTTAACGGACGAGGGACGTGTGAGACACAAGTATAAGAATAATGATAATATGTCCAGGCGTCTGGTCTCTAGAGAGCAATGAAGTAACAAATATAAGGATATATCCTTTCTTTGCTTTGTGCAGTCTGGTAAAAATGAGTTCACAATCAGCAAAAATATCACCTAACAATCAAACATCATGTTAATATGTCCAGGCGTCTGGTCTCTAGAGAGCAATGAAGTAACAAATATAAGCATATTTCCTTTCTTTGCTTCGTGCAGCCTGGTAAAAATGAGTTCACAATCAGCAAAAATATCACCTAACAATCAAACTTTTAGGAAGTCGATTAAATCACCTTAATTTTGTTTTTTGTTCAAAATTGAAAAATAATATCTATCAAAATATTTAAAAATAGCTTTATTGTTCAATTATACTATTCAAGTATCTAACTAAAAGACCCCAACATATAATAATAACTGTATGTATATATAGATATGGATACTAAATGCACCTTTATTACACATGTATTGGTCCATAAGTTAAACAAACAATGAAATCATTATAGTGGATTACAAACACATTTAAATATTGCAAACACTTACTGCGCAAGGTCACGATCACTCCTTAACCTTTCGTGGACGTTCATTTCATTCACCATTTGATAATTACTTTTAACCAATAAAAGTAAATTTTTTAACAGTCCATTTTTTAGTAATTACATAATGTTAGTCTCGAGCCAATTGCAAGTGGTTCCAATTCACAAAACGCGAAAACAAAGTATGCAGCGAAAACAAACATCTTCCCATTTAAATTGCACACCGCACAATAGCAAAATTATATAATTACTAATAATAAATACCGGTTACTCATGTTAAATAATATCCGCATTTCAATTTGCAGTTATTAATTATTGTCTGCTTCAATTGACAGTGATGATGACCTGAAAATATTACGTTATTATTTAAATGTAAACATACACATTCCTTAAACTTGGAAACCGTTTTTCTCAATTGATATTATAATCAATGTAGAATAATGAAAATTGGGGATCAATATTTCTTCGTGCCTAAAAAGTGTTCCAAGGGCCTGTCCTCTAGATTTTTACCTTAAAATCGAGTGTTTTTAACGGCTACCCCATATACAATATAAAAAAATCTATATAGTACCTCGTGTACAATTTGTAAATATTGTCTACAACAAGATTGACATATATGTTGGGGCTTTATCACTTAAAACCCTTTTTTAAAAAACAACAAAATTTATTGAAACACAACTATCACTACTTTGTTACAAAAAAGGACTATTTTATAATTATTACTATAGCAAATGAACAGACGAAATGTTGTGGCTCTGAACAACGTTAAAAGTCTTAAGTTAAATTCAAAAAGCGTCTTGTTTAGGAATATTCTCCTATTTATAATCTCTGCTGGAAAAAGGGGAACTATGCAGAATCATCATTTATGCAGGTGCATCTAGTAATATAATATAAGTATTGTTTTAGTTTCTGCGTAATTCCTTTACAATGGATTATTGTTTTATTCTAGACATATAATCAGCATATTATTATTATATAAGTCATGAAATGGTGATATGTAACACTCCTCCCCTCTTATTTTAAAATTGGAGTCTTTGACACATTTTTTTTTAGATTTTTTTAAAATTAAAATTGAAAAAATTACAAATTCAAAATTAAAAATTAGTAAATTACATTTGTTGACTTACAACTTACAATCGTTAATTAGATTGTTCTTGCATTTCCCTTATATTTCATCTCGAATCTCGAGGATTGAGGATTTTCTTTAGATACATCTTTTTCGACATTTGTAAATAATGAAGATTGAAAAATTACAAATTCAAAATCGGAATAATGATCTATTTAAATCATCAAGTTCAAGTTTTTGGATTTTTAGTAATCATAAGGGATTATTTGTCTATTCATGTTTTCTCTAATTTTTTTTCCTGTAACAGATAAGTATTTAATTGTATATGTAGAACAAAGTGTAGTACATTTCGTAAATTGCATACTGGTTGTCTGTACAGACATTCCTATATAAAGTAATGTATTTATTGTGTAATACTTATCTGTGATGGAGACTCAACTCCGAGTCGTGGAGTCGTAATCGTTTAGTGTTGTTTCCTTTTTTCTAAAAAATCGCTTGATTTTGAATTTATTGTTTGTCAAAATTTCAATTTGTTCGTTTGCGATCACTTGACGCTGAGGTACCGTTTTTTTGAAATAAATTCTACAGTCCAATGAAGTTCTACAGCTGTTCTTTAAGGTTATTCTTGCATTTTCCATTATATAAGAATGGACATTTCATCGTTAACTGTAATGTGTGAGGATAGAGCGCAAGTATTATTTGTTTTAAAAACGTTTTTGTATTTATTTCCTACCGCTTAATTTTTTCCGATACAGTGGGATATATGGAATTATGTTCATAAGGATAACTGCTTTCGAAGACTTTGAAATAGCTTTTGTTTTTGCTCTATCTAAGAATCATTTAAAGGATGGTTTGAAAATTTCTAATAATGGTACTTCTATGTACATCAAGATAAGCAAGTTTATGATTCCATTGTAAATTTTATTGTGGTTCTTGCTATTGATGTAATCTAGAATGAACTCCGTAAAATGGTTCTGTCGTTTATTATTGTCTGTTTATCCCTTCGTTAAAATATTTTATAGGTACTATCAATTATTTTTTATTTAATGATTTATCAAAGGTTTTGTAAAAAGCTATGTCGGGAACTGCGTTAGTTTTATTGGTAATTTTCCATGGGTCTTTTATTTTCGATTTACTTGTTCGTCTAATGGAGTGATTTGTAATATAGGTGAATGATCTGTGTTAATATCCATATTTTGGTTTGTAACATTTTTAAGTTATCACCTTATCGAATGAACTACAATTTCTCTGTAATTAAGTGTATTTCACTCATTTCTCGGTATTCATTGTATGTGTCTTCATTAAGAGTAATTTTTTGTAATTGGTCGTAGATGTTGGTGTAATAGTTGATTTAATATTGATATTTTATAATACATTCATTTAGAATGTTGTTCTGATATTGAAATTCCAAGCGGATAAACAATTGATGCTAAGTTGATATGTGTTTTCTGCTATATAATGATTTATTTTTAAGGCTATTATCCGAGTATTCTATTTCTAATAAGCATTAGTTTCAGAATTCTAATATATTGTTGTGGATTTTTACAACTTTATTAATTTCGGCTAGGAACGTTAAGCTGTTGTATCGTGCTAATTCAGGTTTTCATTTCTAAATTTGTTGTTGCGCGTAAGTACGAAAAGATGTTGAGGAGGTTTGAATTATTTTTCTATTCGTTCTCTCCTCAAATTTTTTCATGTACAGATAAGTTATTTAAAAAATTGTATATGTCGTGTATAAGGCTTCGATTGATTTTGGAGTTTCGATGACTCTGAATCTTCTATTTGTAGTTTTTGCTTGACTGTATTCTGATTGAACCAACGTAACATATACAATGAGGTTGTAACTTCAGGATTGAATTTGTATTTATATTTATTGTTTCGTCGTATCTTCTTTGCATTGGATACTGATTGGTAAAAGGGCATTGGTGACGATTAACCATTCATTTTCAGATATATGTTGTACCTTGTAGTCTTCAATATTAACTTCAATGGTTTGGCAATTTTCTGGTAACTTTATGGATTTGATTAATTTTATTTCGCAGGGTGCGTGTTCATCGATTGGATATGCGATTAGTTGTAACATATTTTTGTTTCTATTCGATGCTTTTGCATTTTTCCAATTATCAATTGTATATAAAGATTATTATCTCTGCTACAGCTATATACTTATATGTGTTTAAGATAAGGTAAGACAATTTGGTTTTTTGATTAAAAATGGTAAGGAGTAAACATGTAGGAGTTTGTATTCTTCAGGCTCTACTAAGGAATTGGTAAAATAAAGACGATTTTATTATCGGATTGATAAGCTTGAAGTTCAATTAAATCAAGATATTTTGGAATATTTTCTAGATTTGGCAACATTGGTAAAACATGTGTGCTTAAACTTGTGGAAATTAGTCTTAACTGGAATATGAGATCTTCGGGTGAATTACCGATGGATGGATGCTTTTGAGTCTTGCGAATGTGTGACTGAATCAATGATATCGTTAAGTTCATTTCTATTAGAATGATGACTCTAATAATTGTTCCATATATTTATAATTTGAAGCTTTGAATCATAAAAATTTTGGTTATCTGATATGTTAAAATAGCGTTTTCTATTTTGTGAAGATTTTCATTAAATGTTTGCTCGTCTATTTGTAGTTTGCGTATTGTATAGTTAAAGTTTTTTATTACAGAATTAGTTACAGTGATTTGATTTTTCATTAAATTTTCTAGAGCTTTTTCGTCTTCTTCGACTTCATTTATGACTTTATCGTAATATTCACCATCTGTACTATCGAGATTTCCCGTAATTGCTTTCCATACTGAGCCTATAAAATTAAAAGCTCCTCGTTTCGTACGAGTGTTATTTAAATTAAATTCTTTTGGGTCATAAGGGTTAATATCATTTTTAATTTCACTAAATTTTTGACTGATTGTCATTATTATTTTATTTAACATTGTAATATGAGGTTTGACTTCAGTGTAAAATGCTATAAGTCTTGGAGTGTCTCTTTCTATTAATTGCTTTATGTGGTTTAAAATTGAAATATCATTTTTGAAAGAATCTAATAAAATTGTAATGTCTTTGACAACTAGTAATTTCCATTTTTCATTTGATATTTTTAAGTCTGATTCATAATAGTACTGTATTCCTAAAGTGTTATTTAAAGTTGAAATTTTATAATTACTTGTTTGACTTACTGTGATTAGTACAGCAAGAATGATGATGTATTTCATCTGAAAAGAAAGAAAATCTATTTTAAGATTGAGCTAACTTGATCTGAGTTAATTGTGAATTCTCTGTTTGTTTCTAAATCTTTGATTTTTAAGGCATTATTTCCTAATATTTGTATCACTTTATAAGGACCATTCGATTTGTTACTTAGTTTATGTTTTATCTGTGACTCTTTTATGAATATAAAATCATTTACTTCAATATCTTTTGGTTTTGGTTTCGCTTTTTGATCGTGACGTTCTTTAGATTTGAATTTTTTCAAAATTGTTTTCTCTCTTGCTACTTTATAAAAATATGAAATTTTATTATTTAGTTCACGTACATATTTCGAAACTAGTTCTTCTTGATTAAATAATTTTTCAGGTGGTCTTGAATTTGTGTGACCAAAAATTAGTTCGTATGGCGTATAACCATGGGTACTACTTACAGAATTATTATAGCATATAACGGCATATGGGACACACGTTAGTGGATGATCTCCCGGTTTTTCAGTAACTGTTGATCTTATCATTTCCAATAAGGTACTCATAAATCTTTCGATTGAACCATTGCTCTGTGGATGATTGACTGATGAAAATGTTAGTTTAATATTATAAAGAGTACATAGATCTCTCATTAATTGGTTATCGAATTCTCTACCTCTGTCACAATGTATTCTTAGCGGCGTACCATAGTGCATAAAATATAATAATAGTGTGTTGAAAACATTTTTCGCGGATTTATTTTCAATTAGATAAGCTTGGGTAAATTTAAAAAATTCATCTCTTATCACAAGTACATAATTTTTCTCTGGTATTTCTAATATATCGAGGTTAATGCGTTCAAACGGTGTTTTCGGCGTCTCTGTTATTACTAAGGGATTTGATAAATTTTTTCTACAAGCTTTGGATTTAATACATACTTCGCAATTTTTTATGAAATTTTCGACGTCTTTGGTTAAATTTTCCCACTGATATTTTCGTTTTATTCTCGTTACTGTTTCTTGGATACCTCTATGCATGTTTAGTTTACCTGTATGATTTTCTTCAATAATTATATTTCTTTGTTCTTTTTCTGGGATTATAATGTTTGGGTTACAAGTTATAAATTCTATTTCATTATCGGAAAAAATGAAAGATAACATTTCCAAAATTGGTACATTTTTTAATTCTTCCATATAATATTTATCGTTTTCTAACAATATATCTTTATTGTAGTAAAGAATTTCAAAGATTGCTTGATCAGGATTTAAATGTGGAACAATGATAAGGTAATACTTTCGTTTAGGATTGCATTTTGATGTGACAACGTTTATTCTGTGTTCTTCATACATTGTATTTAAGTCAATTAGATCATCAGCTATTTTAAATTGTGAATCAGTTAATTCGCCTGGCTTTAAGAATGATATAATTTTTTTTTTGATGTTTGTCTAGAAATTTCTCATTAGTAAAATTACATTTAGAATAATCAATTAGTGATTTTGATTCGTGTAGTTTCTTGAAAATGTTATATTCTTCTAAGATTGTTTCATATCCGATTTCTGTATTTGGAGTATCCGGTCTTTCTTCATTTTCTTCTTCTTCTTTTTTTATTGGACTTCCGTAGAATATTTTTGAATAATCTCTGAGATGATTGATTCTTATTCGAGATAAGGCATCGGCATTGGTATTTTGTTTACCTGGTTTGTATATTATTTGATAATTATATTCTTCCAATTTCAATCTCCATCTTGCAAGTCTGGAACCTGGATCTTTTACATTGAATAACCATGTTATCGGGCGGTGATCGGTATATAGTTTGAAGGTTGTCCCGTAGACGAATTCCCGATATTTAGCAACTCCCCATACTATTGCTAGTAATTCTTTCTCGATTGTCGAATATTTTTGTTCGTGAGCATTCAGAGTTCTAGATGCGTATGCTATAGGCAAATCTTTTCCTATTTTTCCTTGAGATAGTACTGCTCCTATCGCATAATTACTCGCGTCTGTAGTAATATTGAATTCTTTCTCAAAATCAGGATATTGCAAAATTGGATAATTTGTTAATGTTTGTTTCAATGTTTCAAATGATTTCATGCAATGTTCATCAAAATTAAATTTTATATCTTTCTTTAATAATTCAGTTAAAGGTTTGACTATTTTGGCAAAATCTTTTATAAATCTTCTATAGTATCCTGCTAAACCTAGGAAACTTTTCACGTCTTTTGTGTTTTTAGGTACTGGAAATTCTTTGACTGCTCTTATCTTTTCTGGATTTGGTTTTACACCTTCTTCTGTCACTATATGACCTAAGTATGCAACTTCTTTTTTTAAAAATTCACATTTATCGGGTTGCAATTTGAGATTTGAATTTCTTAGTCTTTCGAATAATTCTCTTAGTCTTTGTATGTGTTCTGTTAATGATGAAGCATAAGATATGATGTCATCCTTGTATACAAGTGCTCGTTCGTTTTGTATGCCAGTTAAAATATTATCCATAACTCGTTGAAAGGTCGCGGGTGCATTTTTTAAACCAAATGGCATTCTCTTAAACTCATAATGACCATTTTCAACTGTGAACGCGGTTTTTTCTATATCTGTTGGATTAATCTCAATTTGATGAAAACCTGATGCCAGATCAAGGGTTGTAAAATAACAGCAATGTCCTAACTTGTCGAGTAAATCATTTATATTAGGCAACGGATATTTATCATCTACCGTGACTTCATTTAATTTGCGGTAATCTATAACCATTCTCCATTTCTGCTTACCACTGGCGTCTAACTTTTTGGGAACTACCCATACTGGAGATGACCAAGGTGAGGATGATGGTTGGATTATTCCTTGTTTTAACATTTGATTTACTTGGGTTTTTACCTCTTGTTTATGGACATAAGGGTATCTATATGACTTTATTGCAATTGGTTTGGCTTGCCCGGTATCTATTTTATGTTTTACGGTATTTGTGAAAGTTAATTCATCATTTTCTAAATAAAATATATCGCAATATTGTTTACATAAGGCGGTAATTGCTTCTTTTTTTTCAAAATTTAAATGTTCTAAACGCAAGGATTGTTCGACTCGTTGTTGTCTTGAATATAAGTTTTCTTTTTGTAGATTTAAAATTAATGTTTGATTCTTATTTACTGGACTATTTTCAATAAAAGGTTCAATTATTAATTCATCAAAAATTATTCTTTTCTTTTGTTCGCTTTTATTTAAAATTGACGTTAGACATTCACCTTTTTCATTCGTTTTGATTACACAATTTGGCAATATGACATTTTCTTTTTCCTGTGAATGTAAAATTAGTTCAGCATTTTTTTCATTACAATTTAACTTGAATATTTGTTCAGTTCTTGGTTCTATAGTTATTTCATTGACAATTTCGTTCTCTTTGTATAATGGCAAAGTTATATATTTGGTTATTAGTTTTCTATTTTTTAAATCAACTAGACACTCATATTGTTGTAAAAAATCTATACCTAATAAACCATCAAATTCTATATTTAAGTTATGTACGAATACTTCCATTTCGTCATTTTTCAAAAAGAAATCAAAATTTATTGCTTTATTTATTTCAAAAAATTGGTTGGTTACACCTTGAATTCTTATGGGTTCTACACTTTTTATTTTTTCTTGTTCAAATAAATTTGGTTTCAAAATTGATATACCTGCTCCGGTATCAATTAAATAGCGATATTTTCCGTCATGAGTTTTTATATAAAATAAATTATTTGAATTGCTTGTGTTTACGAATTCTGATCTTATTCTTGGCTTTCTAAATTGTGTGCTTGACTGGTTGGAATGAGATGAGTAGAAGTGCCAGTCTTCATTTCCACTCTTTGTTCGTTTAAATGAAACGTTTTTCTTGGAGGATTTTGCATGTTTCTTGTATTTGAAGAATTGCTTTGATAATTATTTTGGTTATAATTATTTTGGTTAGGTGGTCTTTGATAATAATTTTCTCTTTGATTTTGATTATTATATTCATGTCTATTCGCAAAGGAATGATTTGGATTGAAGTTTCTTTGATTTCCCGAATTATATTGATAATTTCGGTTTTGATTATAATAATTATCGTTATTTTGTTTTTTGCGACATTCTGAAATTAAATGTCCCGACTTTTTGCAATAATTACATGTCTTTTTATTTTTACCTTGAAAGTTTGAGGAATTTACCTGTGGCTTTTTACTTTCTAGATACGTTAATTGATATTCAGTTTTTACTATATTTGCAGCTTCTGCGAGATTGCAAGGTCGCGATGCTCGTACGATTGCACCTAGCTTATGTTCAAGACCTACTAAAAGTGTCTGTAAAGCTACTTTATCGACTAACGCTTGCTGTGCGGTTTTCTGTTCTCGGGTTAATGTTACTTGTTGATTTATCGCGGCGTATAGTTTTGAATGATGTGCGTTTATGCGATGCACATAGTTTTGAGGATTTTCATTGTTTCCTTGTTTTATTTGTTGTAAATCGTAGATTAGACTTGTTAAGTCTCTTGAATCACCGAAGTGTGTTTTTAAAATAGTTTTGATTTGATCCCAATTTTTCAAGTCGCGTGAGTTTATTAGTTGAGATGCTCGTCCTTTTAGTTTATTTTTTAAATGTACAGTTAAGAGATATGTTTGTTGGTCTGTTGCTACGTCAAATGCTGCGTCACAAGAATTAATGAATGTATTTAATAGTATTGAATCTCCATCATATTCTGGTATAATGTGACATAATTCACTTAATCTATATTCTATAAGATTTAAGTCTTCTTGGCTCATTTTTATTCGTTTAATTCCACCCCAATTTTAATGAAAAACTTCAAATTAAAATTGCTCAAGTTACTTCCGATATTCCCTCGAAAATAAACTCGCGGATCTCGATTCTGTCCGATTTTCGCTCGACTCCAAAATCTAACCCCTTTAATGGAATTGTTACAAATTTTTACACACGTATTTTTTTATTTAACGACTTGGGAAAATAATTGGATTTAGGGAACAAATATATAGCAATTTTCACAGAATAATATTAAATCTTTACTCACTTTGATTTTCTGGAAGATGCTCTGTAGTGCGTGCGGTTCTTTCGGTTGAAGGTTTGGAAACCACCAGATCTTCTTGGAATTTCGGTTCTGTTTTTCTTGGATCACCAAAAATCTCTGTTTTTCCGATCCTGCTGACTGCGCCAATTGTTGGAGCTTTATCACTTAAAACCCTTTTTTAAAAAACAACAGAATTTATTGAAACACAACTATCACTACTTTGTTACAAAAAAGGACTATTTTATAATTATTACTATAGCAAATGAACAGACCAAATGTTGTGGCTCTGAACAACGTTAAAAGTCTTAAGTTGAATTCAAAAAGCGTCTTGTTTAGGAATATTCTCCTATTTATAATCTCTGCTGGAAAAAGGGGAACTATGCAGAATCATCATTTATGCAGGTGCATCTAGTAATATAATATAAGTATTGTTTTAGTTTCTGCGTAATTCCTTTACAATGGATTATTGTTTTATTCTAGACATTAATCAGCATATTATTATTTATAAGTCATGAAAGGTGATATGTAACATATATAATTTTCATAATTTTTACTAATAAAGACATCTAAGGTATTATTGCTAAACAATTACTCAATAAAAAAATGTTATGACATACAAATTTTATTGTTTTGGCGTATTATGTAAGTTTACCCATAACTTTATTTTGGCAGTCTTTTGGACTTGTCATAAGACACCAGTAACAAATTAAAAGTTCACAATCAGATTTTATTGTATAGGGGAGGGGACCATTTCGACAAGTTTTTGGTTATAATAACTCATCTATATATAAATAGGCAAATACAAAACGGTGCGGTACCATTTACTCCTCTGTCCCTCAACCTCTATTTTTGTTTTGTTTAGTAGCTACTGATGAGTTTCAGTGCAGAATGCTGATTAGGGTTCCGTATATACAATATACGGATACCCTTATAATATCACTCCAGATTTCTGCCTCTGTCACATCACAGCAATTTTCTCCTAAACTACTGGACGGAAGACGTTGGAATTTGGTATCAATGTATAGTTTGGTGACCCGAGCAGGAGTCCACTCCGTAAATGAAGAAACTTTGATTTTAGGGATGCTTCTTTACAGGAAAAATAAGGAGAAATAATTAATAATAATTTTGGGGGGCAAATTATAGAATTAAATGAAAATTTAAAAATAAAAAAAATTCAAACGCATCATGTAATATATCAAATGAAAGGTCCCATTCTGAGGAACATAAATATATTTTTCCATTTAAAAAAAAATAATCAAAAAGATATTAATGAAAATATACCAAAATTTACCCATTCCCCCCCACCCTTATCTCTGAAACTATAAAACGTAAAGTTTTGAAAAAATTAGAGGTATAGGTTCTGACCTGAAGTTTATTAGAAAAATAAGGAGAAACCTCTACTGTTCATTTTTGGGGGCAAATTATAGAATTAAATGGAAAATATAAAATTAAAATTTTTTCTAACCCATCATGTTATATATCAAATGAAAGGGCTCATCATGACGAAAACAAATATATTTTTTCCATATTTTTAAAATAAATTAATTAAAAGATATTAAGAAAAACATTAAAAAAATTGCCTATTCCCCCCCCCTTATCACCGAAACCATAAGCTGCAAAATTTTGAAAAAAAAGGTATAGCTCATTATGACGAATACTTATATATTTTTTAATTGTTTTAAATAAATATTTTAAAATATAATGAAAAAATATTTAAAAAATTACCCATTCCCCCTTTATTCCCCAGACTATAAGACCTAATTTTTTTTGTTTACAGGAAAAATACGAAGAAATCCCTAATATGAATATTGGGAGCCAAATTATAGAATTAAAGGGAAAATAAAAAAATATTTTGTAACGCATCATGCAATACATCAAATTATTATTATGAGGAATACAAATACATATTTTTCATATTTTTAAATTTAACTGTTTACAAGATATTAACATAAAGATATAAAAAATTCTCATTTCTCGCTTTATTTCCGAAACCATACTACCTAAAATTTTGAAAATAATTAGGGCTACTGGTACTCACTTAGAGAACCCCCATAGTAGTTTTAGGGGCAAATTATACAATTAAGTGGAAAATAAAATTTCAATTTTCAAAAGCATCATATCAGATAAAAGGCTCATTATGTGAATTACAAATATATCATATTTTTAAATCATTTGTTTAAAAGATATTAACAAAAATATTAAACATCGACTTAATTCGCACTTTAGAAACTACACTATTTAAATTTTGAAATATATATTTTATTTGTATTTTTAAATAATTTGAATAATAGATTTAATAATTTATAATTTAAAACTTGACCTATTTTGCCCTATATCTTCCAATCTGCAGAACCTCAAAATTCAGACAGTAGATTATAAAAGGCTTCCCTGAAAGTTTATTAGTAAAATAAAACTCTAATGTTAATTTTTGGAGGCCAAATTATAAAATTAAAACATATGTATTCTTATAAAAATCAAGCGAATCCTGAAGCAGATAAAATAAAAAGTGTATGTGTGGAAAATGAAAGTGTATATTTTTTATAAAATTTAAAAGATATTAGGGCAAATATAAGAAGATGCACTCATTCCCTGCTTGTATGAAACTGGAATATTAGAATCTTGAAGGTGGTACGGAACCCTTAGTATGCGAGTCCAACTCGCACTTGACCAAATCATTTAAATATAGGAGTATTTCTTCTCTGGTTAAATTAAAATTACAGTCGTTAGGTTGGTACAAATAAAATATAAAATTCAGTATAGAAAGATTTATTTAAACTCAATTTGCATCCTTATGTCTGGTCACGGTACATTATGTACAACTGATTTTGAAAATGTTAACACTAGTATTATTTAACGTTATACCGTTTAGCAAGTTATTGTCTTAAAAACACATACATATAAACACATATATGTGTCTTTATTTACATAATCAATTACTATTCGCCTTTCCTCCAGTACGGACCTCTCCTGAAACTCTCAAGGAAAAACGTTTCCCTATGTGCTCGCTAGTGCAACCCCAAACTGCGTGTGCAGCTATTACTCACTTATGGTAAACCCCCTCGTGAGTACGGATTGCCTAACATTATAACCTCCGGTTGTGCCTAAAAACCCAGGGTTAAGGCCGGCTACCCGCGACGAATGCAGACAAATACATGGATGGCAGATTTTCCGAGGCTTTTACTAGATCTAACTCGTAGACAAGGTAAGAGTTTTCTTATGAAGGGCAATTGAGTTTTTTATCAAAATAGAATACTCAAAACTACAGTCCACTTAATTCAATTCTCTACATTGTTTATTTGGAAAACTAATAAAGTCAAATAAATTCTCCAAAAATGATTTAGTCTATTTATATTTCCCACATATTCGATGACATTAATGCTTTTTGCTCAATTCCTTACTGATAAAATGTTATACATGTTAATTAAAAGCGTTATACTGATAGTTCATTTTAAGTTTATAACTATTTAAAACTTTACTACTAATACTAAATTAGTAAATTACATTGAAAATATTGTATTCACGTTATAAACAAACATAAACTGCAGTGAATAATTTGTGAAGTGCTAGAAAAAAATGACAGACGTTGACGCATGCGCATATATTTTTTTCTAATATGAAAAGGCCTACTGAAATAGAACCCAGAAAAAATTATATTACTTAATATTCCCCATTTATTGGACTTTCACAAGTTTGCAAATTTCATTCACTATAATATGGTTTGTCAACTATAATCAGGATTATGTTATTTGATCAATTTATTGCTGATAACAGTTTATTAATTTTAATAATATACTTTTGATTTAGATTCTTTTTATTTTTATATATAGTTTCATGTAATTTAAGTAAAATTACAAAATTTTTACAGAGAGCGTAAGATTCAAGATAAACAGTTAGATATGTCACTCTCTATACTCATGGACATCTGTGTTGTTTGATTTAAATTTTGACATTTCATAATATTGTAGTTACCCGCTAGGGTATTATGGCACGATTGTGAAGATAAGTTTTTAATTTAATGAGTAAAGTTCAAGATTGGAGTTTTATTCACTGAGAGAAGTTTCCAACACGAATAGTTATTACTTAACATTAATTAACAGCAAGAGCATTGTATTTATTTTATAATTTCGATACAAAACAGAAATCGTCATTGCTTAATTTGTGTGTTTCATTAAAATTTATGAAAACTATGTTGAATCTTAAGATGTGAGTTTAATTAATATGTTGTTATATTTTGTAGTATATTTAAAGGCCAAGTCTGTTTTCCGGCCATGTATTTTATCTGATAGATAATTTATTATACATTACATGGGCAAATTCCTGCAAAATTCTGGCTTTTATTAGAAATTACAAGGTGACTGACTTTTAGTTTATTTCATTGATAATTTAAGATGTGTATTATCTAAAAAATAAAGAAATTCAATCCATCTACTGATTTGTTATGGTAAGTTAGATACCTATATATCTTGACGGTAAACCATGGAATAATTTTATATGGAGGGAGTGTTATATGCTGTTAGGTTGATTGACTGTTACAGGCTACCGCTCTTTCAGACCATCATGCGAACATTATCTTTGATAGTTCAGCATAAAGCATTGTTATTATTTAGTGGTAAAATAGTCAAAGTAATAGATCAGTATTGATTTTTTGGACAAGTTGCAGTAATTTTCATATGAAATATTCTGTTTTTGATGTGAATTTAATTATTTTATTAATATATTATTGTCACAATCTTCCGAAGGTGTTGGCAAAAAAATGTCAGTTAGCGGACAATAGAGAATATATTAAAGATTGAAATTCTCATAGGTTTGTTGGTCATCTCTTTTCTTTAATATCAATGAACTCGATTGAAATCGTAAATGACGGATACTTTTAGCTTGCAAAAACAATCTTCTAATAATTATATCGAACATTTTACAAGGAGCGGTTCCAGCCAAAAATTTGTCAAAATTATTTCGAATACCTATATTTTATTAAATTTTTATTTTCTCTATATTTCAATAGAATTCTCATTACGACGTGAGCAATTTTGGTCGTTACACCTACTTCGACCACTAGTTTTGATTCACTCGTAAAGAAGGACCAATGATAGGCAAGAGATTTCCGGGAGGGTAGGGGCAACTGCCCTTTTCTGCCCCTATCTGCCCATATTCACACATATTAAACGGTAATAACGTAAAAAAATAATCTAATAAATTAATAGTGCTTGTCTATATCACATATTCTACTGAAGTTTTCTTCACCAAGCACAATTCCGAGTTCAGGTTAATATCAATAAATATTTATGAGCTCTATTGAAACTGCAAACAACGAAATCATTTAGGTTTAAGGCTCAGTGATTATGCAATTTGCGAAGTTGAAATTTTGCGTCAAAGTATAGTTAGATAGGTGGGTTCAAAAAATCTTACAAATAAATGTGATATTGGGTGGTACATAAGCAGTTCCATATATAGGATGGTTGAAATATAAGGTGGATGAAAAATTATACAGGGTGGTTCATAAAATGTTGTATTGGGTGGCACATAAGTAGGTGGTTGAAATAACAGTGAAGTAGAACTATAGTTCTACAGAGTGGATAAAAAAAAACATTAAAAAAAGGTTAAATAAGCATATGCAGTAAGGATATTTGGGTTACCGAGCGGAGGGTTCAAAAATTGTTAGAAGCAGTTGCATATATAGGATGATTGCAATATAAATTGTAGTGGAATTATAGTTACACAGTGTGGTTAAAAAAATGTTATATAGTGTGGATATAAGTAGTTGCTTACTTGACATATGGGGGAAAGTAATATTATTAGTATACAGGGTGATTTAAATAATAGAAAAATAGAAACAGTCAATAGGGTGGAGAGGGTTAATACTTATACAGGGCGGATGCAACATCGTGTAGAGTTGATTTATAGTTCTACAGGGTGATTCAAAAATAACTTATATTAGGTGATCAGTACACAGAAACACATACAGGGTGGTTGCAATATTGGGTGAATTAGAGTCACACTTATAGAAAGCGGTCCAAATAATAAAACAGATAAAATAGTTAAAAAATATGTGGGTAATATAGAAAAAAATATAAATGTGAGAAAGAGAGGGAGAGATAAGAATACAATTGAATTGAACCTCAAATCAGGAAAAAAAAAAGAATATATGTCAGAATATAGTAATTGTTTGCACACGGTACTAAACGGTACACTAAACTCGATTCTTTTTTAAATATAAATTATTGTCTTATTTTGAAATCGTTGAAATACATAGAAAATTGAAGAATCTATTTGAGTATCTTAAATCTCTACATAATTTTATTGAATATACAATTGTATTAATCTAAATTAATAAACGATTCGTTTTATATCTTTGTTCCCAATTTGCAACATTTTGTGAAAGGCAATTATTAAAATAGCATATTAGTACAGTCAATTTTGTAACAGTTGTGAAGAATTTATTAAATGTATCAAACTGGGATACAAATATAAAATAAATTATGATTTTAAAGAATTTTGCCTTATATAAATGTTTTCTAAAATAATAAAAAATATATATTTCTCCTTGCAATTTGACTGGACAAAGGGTATGGGAATTTTGAAGAGTTTGCCTGCATGTCTAAAAGTTGTAGATATTTATAATTCCACACAACCTTATCCAGTATATCATTGAAACATTTGCAACTCATCATAATTCCTTTTGAAACTAGAGTCTAATACATAGAATATCAAAAGTCTGGAATTAAAAAAAACATATGTTTGTTGGAATGTTTTAACAACTACCAAACAATATTTGAAAATAAACTAATGATGTAATAGTTGTATTACAGAAAATTCTATCATTTTAATTTGTATGTTAAGTACACATTCGATTTTAATCATACCAACTAATCATAAAATTTTCCCTAATGGAAGTAACTACTCTCAGCAGTATTACAATCTTGGCAAAAAAGTCGATATCCCGAATCTTTTAAGCGAAAACAATTTTTATGTTAAAACTCATTTTCAAGGTATATTCCTTTCCCATTCTTTCATGAAAAATATGGAAAGTAACTAAGGCTGCTTTATAATTCAACGCAGGCAAACAATTTTCAGTAATCTATCTTCACGACAACAAACTTCTCTTTAAATAAAATACATTCTCTGCAATTTATCATTTAGCTGTCCCGAGCAAATACGGCATTGCCGATTTATGGGACAAACTATATTTTACTCATGTTTGAACATATAAATTCGAAGATTATCAGAGTCACTTCATATAAACTTTACACCAAATATATGTGCATTTGTTATTACGTTTGGTCCTTTGCTTTTTGGTGGGAACAATCGTTTAAAGCTAACCTTGTACTAGAGCTCAATATTGTATTCATTAAAAAAGTTAAAATAACATATATATATATATATATATATATATATATATATATATATATATATATATATATATATATATGAAGAGGGGGGAAATACATTCCGTACTTAGCTAGCACGTGCTGGCCGTCGTGCGGGACTCCCGATACAATGACTTCAAAGCAAGAGTAAATCGTTGCATTGAAACCAGTATACAGTATACCCGCTAAAACCCTAACCTCTTTCTCCTACAACCATGGTCCCCTGCGGCACTCTTACTCAATACTACTTCGCAAGGGTGGTTCATTGCAGATGTTTACTGCTCTTACATTGGAAGCCTCTAAAGCCTACTCCTCGAACGTATTGCGGAGTTCTTTGAGGATAGTCTCCGCGTAATTTGATACCAACTTCCAGGCTTGGGGGCCCTTCAGCATATCTTCTACTAATTGTTCTGGAACGATATTAGTCTCCAGAATCCTCTCCACTTCAGCACGTTGATCCTGAAACCGGGGGCAGGAGAAGAACACGTGTTCCGCGTCCTCTACCACGTCCGTAGAGTGTGGGCAGTTTGGGGAGTTTGCCCTCCTGAACCTGTGCAGGTATGCTCGAAAGCATCCATGTCCAGTCAGGAGTTGAGTGATGTAAAACCCAACCTCCCCATGCTGGCAGTTGACCCAACGACTGATGTTAGGTATCAGTCGATATGTCCACCGGCCTTTAGTAGAGCTGTCCCACCTCTCCTGCCATTGCCCTAGACTCATGGCCCTTTCATCGCTGTTTCCTGTCGGCTGGTCTTTTTCTAACTTTCTGCGATAAAGCCGTCCCCTTTCTGCAGCCAGGATGTCGATTGGCAGGGTAGAGGCAATCACACTCACCGCCACGTAAGACACAGTGCGGTAGGATGATGCCACTCGAATCGCTGAGAGCCGCTGGACTGATTTCATTTTCCGGCGGTACGATGGTAGCTCGAGCGATTTCTCCCATACCGGTGCCCCGTACAACAAAACAGAAGTAGTCACTGTTGCCAGTAGCTGTCTTCTTATCTGTCTAGGGCCTCCGACATTCGGCATTATTCTAGATAATGCTCCCTATACCCCAGCTGCTTTCTTGCTGGCCGCGATTATGTGCTCTTTGAAGTTGAGCCGTGAGTCCAGGAGCACCCCCAAATAGCTGATGAAGGGCTGCGACTGTATGTAAATGTCGCCTATTTTTAGGGTGATGGTTTCCCTTTCCTTTCGACTGCTAACAAGGAGTGTTTCGGTCTTTTGCTCTGCTAAACTCAAGTCCGCTGAGAGCATCCAATGCTGAATTGTGGCTATGGCGAATGAGAAGGTTGTTTGTATCTCCTCTATGTGCTTGCGCACTATGATCAATGCCACATCATCGGCGAATGCCACTAGCCTGACGCCCTCGGGCAGACCGAGCAGGAGCAGGTCGTTGTACATTACGTTCCATAAGAGGGGGCCAAGAACAGAGCCCTGAGGTACACCTCCTGTGATCTTATAGTCTACTTGCCCATTTTCAGTTTGGTACAACAAGATGCGGTCCTTGAAATACGCTGAAACCATTCTGCGCAAGTACTGCGGAACTTCCATCCTGGCAAGAGCCTCCAAAATGCGGTCCCAGCGGGCCGAGTTAAAGGCGTTCTTGATATCCAGGGTGGCTATTAGACAGTACTTTTTTCAACCTCTTCTCCATCTCTTTCCCGAGATAGCCTCTCTGGCGATGTTGGTAACGAGTTTCACGGCATCGATGGTTGATCTCCCCTTTCTGAACCCGAATTGGTTGGTGGAAAGTTTCGGCTCAACGTAGGGCTCCAGCCTATCTGCTATTATCCTTTCAAGGAGTTTTCCCGCAGAGTCCAACATACAGAGGGGACGATATGATGACGGTTCGTCGGGAGGTTTCTTTCCCCCTTTAGGGAGGAGCACAAGCCTCTGCTTTTTCCACTTAGTCGGGAAAACCCCCTGCTTTAGGCAGGTCTCATACATGTGTAGAAACATGTCAGGCCTATTGGCTATGGCGCATTTTAACGCGATGTTAGGTATGCCATCTGGACCGGGAGCCTTACCGTTTTGGAGCCGGTTGCACGCGCCCATCAGCTCATTCATAGTCACTGATGGTATATCTTCGTCCCTCACCTGCCACGAAGGATAAGCGGGTAGCTCAGGCTTCGCAGGAAACAAGTGAGTGACAATGCGGTGCAATGATTCGGGGCAGTTCGTTGATGTCATGGGGGTGGCCTTGATTTTATGCATCACGATTTTATACGGTTTTCCCCATGGATCTTGGTCAACTTCGTCACACAACTCCTTCCAGTAGGATCTCTTGCTTGAGAGAATGGCTCTTCGTAGTTGTTGTCTTTTGATCTCATAGTCGAGCCTTAGTTCTTCTGTTGTGACCCTGTCGCGTCTCCGTGCTCGTTGATGCAGCCTTCGTGCTTTGAGACACTCTCGTCGGTGTTGTGAGATCGTGTCGTTCCACCAGTAAACTGGTGGGCGGCTGTTGTTCTGCCGTCTCCTTGGCATGGATGCATCGCAGGACTTGACAACGCTTGTCATTACCTCTTTGGCAGTGGCTTCTGCGCTTGTTGCTATTGACAATGGTTCCTGCTCCATAACCAAGGCGAATGAATCAGCATCGAAAGCATTTTTGTTCCAACTGACTGGCTGTGACCTCGCACGACTGACACACAATATTCGTTTGGGAGTGGTGTTGATTTCCCATATAATAGCTTGGTGGTCGCTATTAGTAAACTCCTCATCGACCCGCCACTCACAGCCCCCTTTAATTAGGTTGTTGCTAACGAATGTCACATCGATAATGGAGCTGGCTGTGCCTTTGCGATATGTGCTTATGTCTCCTGTGTTGAGGAGTACCAGGTTGAGCGAAGACATGGTCTCAAGGAGAGCTCGTCCTCTCGCGCTCGTTTCCCGGCATCCCCAGTCAATTGCCCAGGGGTTGAAATCTCCTGCGATGGCGACCGATTCACGCTTCCGTACATCCTCCGCCAAGGTGTCCAAGAATAACTCGAACTCCTCGAGCTGTGCACTAGGAGGTGCATAGCAGCTATAGAAGTGAACCCCTCCCACTTTGGCTCTCACAAGCCATGGTTCGGGGGTATTTGGGAGTTGTTGGAACGGAAGTTTACCGCAAGCCCATATCGCTGCTCTGTCCGTTGTGTCATTTACCCAGGACAGGGTGTCGAAGTTTTTGTACTGCTCGCAGATTATGGCTACGTCGCAATCCAATTCCCTCACCCGCTGTACCAGTAGGTCTTGGGCTGCTTCGCAATGGTTGAGGTTGAGTTGCAGTACTTTCATTTACGGGCTTGTGCTGCTGTAGTGGACCAACAACCACCCCGGGCGTGTGTGTGTTTTTTTTTTTTTTTTTTTTTTTTTTTTTTTTTTTTTTTTTTTATCCGAAGAGGGGGGAAATACATTCCGTACTTAGCTAGCACGTGCTGGCCGTCGTGCGGGACTCCCGATGTAATGACTTCAAAGCAAGAGTAAATCGTTGCATTGAAACCAGTATACCGTATACCCGCTAAAACCCTAACCTCTTTCTCCTACAACCATGGTCCCCTGCGGCACTCTTAGTCAATACTACTTCGCAAGGGTGGTTCATTGCAGATGTTTACTGCTCTTACATTGAAAGCCTCTAAAGCCTACTCCTCGAACGTATTGCGGAGTTCTTTGAGGATAGTCTCCGCGTAATCTGATACCAAGTTCCAGGCTTGGGGGCCCTTCAGCATGGCTTCTACTAATTGTTCTGGAACGATATTAGTCTCCAGAATCCTCTCCACTTCAGCACGTTGATCCTGAAACCGGGGGCAGGAGAAGAACACGTGTTCCGCGTCCTCTATCACGTCCGTACAGTGTGGGCAGTTTGGGGAGTTTGCCCTCCTGAACCTGTGCAGGTATGCTCGAAAGCATCCATGTCCAGTCAGGAGTTGAGTGATGTAGAACCCAACCTCCCCATGCTGGCGGTTGACCCAACGACTGATGTTAGGTATCAATCGATATGTCCACCTTCCTTTAGTAGAGCTGTCCCACCTCTCCTGCCATTGCCTTAGACTCATGGCTCTTTCATCGCTGTTTCCTGTCGGTTGGTCTTTCTCTAACTTTCTGCGATAAAGCCGTCCCCTTTCTGCAGCCAGGATGTCGATTGGTAGGGTAGAGGCAATCACACTCACCGCCTCGTAAGACACAGTGCGGTAGGATGATGCCACTCGAATCGCTGAGAGCCGCTGGACTGATTTCATTTTCCGGCGGTACGATGGTAGCTCGAGCGATTTCTCCCATACCGGTGCCCCGTACAACAAAACAGAAGTAGTTACTGTTGCCAGTAGCTGTCTTCTTATCTGTCTAGGGCCTCCGACATTCGGCATTATTCTAGATAATGCCCCCTGTACCCCAGCTGCTTTCTTGCTGGCCGCGATTATGTGCTCTTTGAAGTTGAGCCGTGTGTCCAGGAGCACCCCCAAATAGCTGATGAAGGGCTGCGACTGTATGTAGGAGTCGCCTATTTTGAGGGTGATGGTTTCCCTTGCCTTTCGACTGCTAACAAGAAGTGTTTCGGTCTTTTGTTCTGCTAAACTCAAGTCCGCTGCGAGCATCCAATGCTGAATTGTGGCTATAGCGAATGAGAAGGTTGTTTGTATCTCCTCTATGTGCTTGCGCACTATGATCAATGCCACATCATCGGCGAATGCCACTAGCCTGACGCCCTCAGGCAGACCGAGCAGGAGCAGGTCGTTGTACATTACGTTCCATAAGAGGGGGCCAAGAACAGAGCCCTGAGGTACACCTCCTGTGATCTTATAGTCTACTTGCCCATTTTCAGTTTGGTACAACAAGATGCGGTCCTTGAAATAGGCTGAAACCATTCTGCGCAAGTACTGCGGAACTTCCATCCTGACAAGAGCCTCCAAAATGCGGTCCCAGCGGGCCGAGTTAAAGGCGTTCTTGATATCCAGGGTGGCTATTAGACAGTACTTTTTTCCACCTCTTCTCCATCTCTTTCCCGAGATAGCCTCTCTGGCGATGTTGGTAACGAGTGTCACGGCATCGATGGTTGATCTCCCCTTTCTGAACCCGAATTGGTTGGTGGAAAGTTTCGGCTCAACGTAGGGCTCCAGCCTATCTGCTATTATCCTTTCAAGGAGTTTTCCCGCAGAGTCCAACATACAGAGGGGACGATATGATGACGGTTCGTCGGGAGGTTTCTTTCCCCCTTTAGGGAGGAGCACAAGCCTCTGCTTTTTCCACTTAGTCGGGAAAACCCCCTGCTTTAGGCAGGTCTCATACATGTGTAGAAACATGTCAGGCCTATTGGCTATGGCGCATTTTAGCGCGATGTTAGGTATGCCATCTGGACCGGGAGCCTTACCGTTTTGGAGCCGGTTGCACGCGCCCATCAGCTCACTCATAGTCACTGATGGTATATCTTCGTCCCTCACCTGCCACGAAGGATTAGCGGGTAGCTCAGGCTTTGCAGGAAACAAGTGAGTGACAATGCGGTGCAATGATTCGGGGCAGTTCGTTGATGTCATGGGAGGGGCCTTAATTTTATGCATCACGATTTTATACGGTTTTCCCCATGGATCTTGATTAACTTCGTCACACAACTCCTTCCAGTAGGATTTCTTGCTTGAGAGAATGGCTCTTCGTAGTTGTTGTCTTTTGATCTCATAGTCGAGCCTTAGTTCTTCTGTTGTGACCCTGTCGCGTCTCCGTGCTCGTTGATGCAGCCTTCGTGCTTTGAGACACTCTCGTCGGTGTTGTGAGATCGTGTCGTTCCACCAGTAAACTGGTGGGCGGCTGTTGTTCTGCCGTCTCCTTGGCATGGAAGCATCGCAGGACTTGACAACGCTTGTCATTACCTCTTTGGCAGTGGCTTCTGCGCTTGTTGCTATTGACAATGGTTCCTGCTCCATAACCAAGGCGAATGAATCTGCATCGAAAGCATTTTTGTTCCAGCCGACTGGCTGTGACCTCGCACGACTGACACACAATCTTCGTTTGGGAGTGGTGTTGATTTCCCAAATAATAGCTTGGTGGTCGCTATTAGTAAACTCCTCATCGACCCGCCACTCACAGCCCCCTTTAATTAGGTTGCTGCTAACGAATGTTACGTCGATAATGGAGCTGGCTGTGCCTTTGCGATATGTGCTTACGGCTCCTGTGTTGAGGAGTACCAGGTTGAGCGAAGACATGGTCTCAAGGAGAGCTCGTCCTCTCGCGCTCGTTTCCCGACATCCCCAGTCAATTGCCCAGGCGTTGAAATCTCCTGCGATGGCGACCGATTCACGCTTCCGTACATCCTCCGCCAAGGTGTCCAAGAATAACTCGAACTCCTCGAGCTGTGCACTAGGAGGTGCATAGCAGCTATAGAAGTGGACCCCTCCCACTTTGGCTCTCACAAGCCATGGTTCGGGGGTATTTGGGAGTTGTTGGAACGGAAGTTTACCGCAAGCCCATATCGCTGCTCTGTCCGTTGTGTCATTTACCCAGGACAGGGTGTCGAAGTTTTTGTACTGCTCGCAGATTATGGCTACGTCGCAATCCAATTCCCGCACCCGCTGTACCAGTAGGTCTTGGGCTGCTTCGCAATGGTTGAGGTTGAGTTGCAGTACTTTCATTTACGGGCTTGTGCTGCTCTCATCGCCTGTTGGTAGATCGGACATTTCCAACTACCCGCAACGTGCCGGCAGTCTGACCTACTATCTTTCTCTTTGCAGAGTAAGCACTTGGCAGGTTGTTGACAAGCCGAGGCATTGTGACCAGCGCCTCCGCATCTGTGACAACAACTGCTTCGGTCAGTCTTGCCTCTGCACGCCTGGGCGTTGTGCCCAAAGTGCCAGCATTTGAAGCACCGTCGAAGGCTGATCCTCTCGCGAACACGTACTGTGCCCCACGCAAGTTTCAGCTTTCCAAGTGCGATGGCTTTCTTGGCCTGGACCTCTGGGAGACAAACAACTGCCGTTTGTGTTGATCTATATGCCCGTCGAAGTGATTTCACTGCCTCCTCAGTGATCTCTGCCAGGCCGTCGATATTATCTTTGAGCAGGTTTACTACCTCTTCCTTGGTACTGATCTCGTCCAGGTCTTTAATTTCAATCTCGATTTGCGGTATTCGAGATTGTACAGTGGCCCCGCTTGGGAGCTTATTCTTGATGGCGTTACAATAGCGCTCCATCTCCTGAGCGTCTGCCTTGGCGAATAACAAAAGTAGATCTCCCTTAGCTGTTCGTCGGATCTTATTGACTTTTTTGCCTATATCCTGCAAGGTGGGATCATTCTTGATACCTCGCAAGATATCTGCATGGGAGCTCTTCTCGCCTTTCTTTATAAGCAGCGTACAATGTTGGGCTGGTTTTTGCTTATTGGTCCTCGGGCCTTTTTCCTCTTTACCACTTGCCAGTCAGTCGACTGGTTTGAAGGTTGTTTTTTGGTCTGCGGTTTAAACTTGGGTTTTAATACATTGTTTCTCTCCGCTTCTGAATTGACCACCCTACTTGTTGTTGCCTGGGTGGTTTGCCCGATGTTCTGGCAACCTTCTTTACCGGGCTTTAGCTTGCTAGGTAGCACCGGTTTAAGAGTTTTAACTAGTGGTGCCTTACTTGATGGGGCTACTGAAGGCGAGGCCTTCGGTGGCGAGGTCCTTGCTACTGAGGCTACTTTTATTGAAGCCGCCTGCTTTGGGGCCGCCGGTGTTGATGCAGTCGGTTTTGAGTTGGCTGCTTTTGAGGCAGCCGCTTTTGGGACCTCCTTTTGCTTTTCACCTTGTGTCTGAGTGTTTGACACCTTTACTGGCGATGTCTGTGTTGTAGCAGGTTTCGCTACAGGAGGTGGCCGCGTCGTTGACGTCTGATATTTGTCATATTCTGACTTAATGGCGTGTGCCAGTTTCTTGATCTCATGATGTACATTGTGCCTAGGCCCAATGAACTTCAAGAGCTCATCGATCTTTGCTCCTAATTTGTTTGGAGCGCCACTCTCAGTTGTGGCCCTTTGGGAGGCGTCAACTGCACTATCCGCCTTTTGGAGGACTTGGCTGAATAGTGTCTTGCTGCCAGCTCTAGTTTTAATGGTCGATGTTGTACCATTAGCAGTGTTCTTATTCTTCTTGTCACCATGTGACGGAACCAGTGATAATTCGCTCCCCCCAGAATCCGTGGAGCGTGCACCGGCCACCGAGGCTTTCACTCGATCGGAACCGGTGGTGGGATTATCCTCTGCAGAGGTACCCACCTGGGGTATTAAGTTGACCTTATCACCCATATCCATGAATGGTTTATTTTCGGGGTTCCTTCCCCTATCTGATTTTGGTCCGCCCTGAGGAAGTCCTCAGTACTCCCCATTGCTGGAGAGCGTCCCCTATCCGCCACCTGGGGAGGCGCCCGGTGGTGGACCAGCAACCACCCCGGGTGTGTGTGTGTGTGTGTGTGTGTGTGTGGGTGTGTGAGTGTGTGTGTCGTGTGTGTTAGATTGTAGTCCTTCACGGATGGAACAATGTGGTTTCAGGTGTTGTCTCCGGTGTACATCCGTATCTTAATTTGTGCTCTGAAAAGAGCAGTTCACCTGACGTTTCGCCAAATTCTCATTTGAAATTTTCAAAGGCGAAAATCTGAAAAAAGAATTAAGAAATTTAGAAAGTGACTTTGTATGTATAGTTTTTATTGCTTTATCTGTGTAGTAAATTGGATTAAGTGGACTGAGTTGGTTCTATTTTGATAAAAAACTCAATTGCCCTTCATAAGAAAACTCTTACCTTGTCTACGAGTTAGAATTAATAAAAGCCTTGGGAAATCTGCCATCCATGTATTTGTCTGCATTCGACGCGGGTAGTCGGCCTTAACCCTGGGTTTTTAGGCACAACTAAAGTATATAATGTTGGGCAATGCGCACTCACGAGGGAGTTTACAATAAATGAGATAGCTGCACACGCACTTTGGGGTTGCACTAGCAAGCACATAGAGTAACGTTTTCTCCTTGAGAGTTTTAGGGAGATCCGTACTGAACGAGAGGCGAACAGCGAGTCTCTTTTCTTCTTACTGCGATTGCGCTTAAGGCACCGAGTTTTTTTCAAGCAATTGAGAATATACATATATAAATATAAAGGTTGTCTCTTTTTAACCCAAAAAAGACAGAGTGTTCTGAACAATCTGCTAATCCCCTTGGGATTAAACCGCACGTCGCGTTATTTATGACCCTATGTGATTGCTTCTCATTAGGATTAGATATATTAGTAGGAGTTTTATGGTGGCATTTTTTCTAGAACTGCCTTCTACGTATTTGACAAGTTTTTCTTGGTTATTTAACTCCCCGGATTTTCTGAATTTCGATAGCTTCCCGTATTGGCCTGTTTCGGTGATTTTCTACGTTGACGATTTCTTTGCATGTTTTAAAGTCTATTTAATGTCATGTATTGACTTCTTGTTGGAATAAGGCCCCGTCACATCATTACTTACCGCAAATTGAAGCAGTCGACAACACACTTATTTCCAGATCATTTAGTTTAACGGACTCCAACACCAAAAACGGAAAGATTAAAATCATAACAAAAGAACAAATGAAAAACGTATACAAAAATCATATAATATCCCAAACAATAAACCGAAACACATGACAAAAAAACAACAGAGACATAGAGGAGAAGAAACATGCAGCGATCCTATCTTATATTAGAAGTACTACCCATAGAATAGGACGACTATTGAAAAAGCACAATATAAAGCTAATTTTCAAGTCTCACAGGCGAAGTCCTCGGTAACGCGAAAGATAAAATCGAGATAGCAAACCACGGTGTCTATAGTATATCTTGTGGAGACTGTCAAAAGCATATGTGGAAAGTCATAGGAAAAACTCGTTTTCCATTTTCGGAGGAAAAAGATGTATTGCTCCGATTTTTCGCCTCATAAATGTTGACTAAATGAATTCTATGATGCAACCATGAGAGAAGGCCGGGATCATGCAAGGAAACGTAACAATATGCCGCTAATTTTTTTCTCGCTTGTCAAGCGAAAGAATGAAAGTTTATATCGATAGTAGTCTTAAAAAAATGATCCAAGGTTTGCAATTGGTCATGAAAGAATAAGTACAGAAAATATTGTAAAAACTTCAACGATTCCTGTCCTTATACTTACTTGACCAGTTGCAAACTTTATGCCACTTTTTTGTAGACTACTCTCTATATCAACTTTCACTCTTCCGGTTTGAAGATGGGGGAAAATCGTGGCTTATGGTAAAGTTTCCTTCTAGGTTCACGTCCTAATCTCAACCCTTTGACCACATGCGACACATATACCTAACGTTTTTTGATGTTTGGTTGCATCATAGGATTCATTTAGTCAACATGGCAGAGGCGAGAAAATCGAGTCTCTTTTGTCTCTTGATAATGGCTCCAAAGCAGGAGTCGAAACGTCGAGTATATAATATATATTCAGACGCGGTTCTCACGCGGAACCTAGCCTTGTTCATAGTAATGACCCAGGAAGCCTCTCAGAACATATATATATATATATATATATATATATATATATATATATATATATATATATATTTTTACAGGGTAGATTAAAAAATGTTAAAAAAAGTTATATAAGGTAGACCATGTATACCTGAAATATTAGGCGACGCAAAATTATAGTTTTATATTGTGTTTAATACAATATTAGAAAAAATTGCATAAAAGGGTGGTTAAAATATTGGGTGGACAGATATTATACTTTACGAAGTGGCTCAAATATTATCAGAAATAATTGTTATATAGCGTAGACCATGAGCAGTTGCATAGCTGGGTGACAAATAAACAGCAGAATATACAGTGGGAAGCAGAGTAACAGTTATACAAGGTGGTTCAAAAAACTGTTAGTTTAGATTAAATATATTCGGTATTGGTAAATTTATAGTTACATATTTAGAAAAAATTGTTATATTGTACAGCCCATAGGTCTCATAAGCTATTTCTTTTTGTAACCATTCTACATTCCATAAGCGGGTGAAACCACGGCTTAACGGTTAGTAGGAACTAAAGGTACGAAATCTGTAGTTATTCGTTATAACTTTCAGAAAAAAATAAGACATTCATTATGGTCGCAAACACCTGTAAAACGTGTAAACCAGCGAAGGTTATCAAGGCTTTTACAGGGCCAATAAAGATTTAATTGAAATTTTAAAAAAGGTCATTTCATATATTAGTCCAGTTTTTTTAACATGACAGGACAAACCATTTCCATTCTGTACAAAACAGTATCCTTTAGGCAATCTCTGTTGAATATATTATTTTTTTGTGTCAACAAAGAAACTCAGTTCGCCAAAGAGAATTGTTTTTCACTGGGTGGTTTTAGTATTTTATGGATTTTATATTTATTTTTTAATACTGATCATTTTATACATAATATTTAGCCATTTACTTTATATTTTGTTATACTTCCTGTTGTTGAATATTTGTTATTTAAAGCTTCTCAAATTGTCAATTTAAGTTGCAATTCATTGCGACGTAAGCTAATGAGTGAACATATATGGATCTCACATGAAGTTAGTAAAACTATAGTACATAGCGTGTTGGTAAAAAGCAAATTTCATGCACTCAATTTAAAAATGTTGCACCAACTTTCAGATAACGACATCGACAGAATAGAATTTTGTGAAATTATTACAAATAAAAGAAACCGATCCCAACACTATACCAAAACCATTTGTTTTAGTGATGAAAATACTTTCTCCCTCATTGGAAATATGAAAACACAAAATTTAGGGTATTGTAGTGTTGTTACAAGTCCGCACTCTTTCGTGAAAAACATACTCAATTTCCATAAAAAGTAAATATTTGGGCAGCCAGTTAAAGAAACCACTTAGTTGGACCTGGTTTTCACAAGCTTAACCAATGAGGTGTATCTGGAGATGTCACAAAATTCAATTAAGGCCATAATTCTTTAAATTCTCGAAGATAATCCACATGACAATATGAAAATAACATTTCAGCAGATGTGGAGGTCCCATAGAATTGCTAGCTCGGTCAGCAAACCTGACACCAATAGATTTTTTCTGTATACTGGAAGTCCAAGTTTTATGCTACGGAATCTGAAAACATAACCGTTTTAAAATCGGGAATTATTGAAGAATGGAGAGAGTTTCAGCTAACACTAATAGAATGCAATTATGTCAGCAAGTAGGCATTTTGAACAATTGCTGTTAAAATTTGTTCAATTAATTCGTTTAAGGTGAAATAATAAATGTTAGTATTCATATAACTTATCCTTCAAAATTGGCCTAAACCCAAACAGAGTTAATATGGCAGAGTAAACGTTATCAGTACCTTTCAAATGAGCGATCACGTGCCATAAGGTCAAATTTAAAATTAGTGGCCACAGTGGCCCTGTGACGTCACCAGTTACTGTTACGCCAGCTGTAAAGAAGTTTACAATCGTTTATTTTCACTTTCTGAATTTTATTAGTGTAAGTACAAGCGTCAAAAGATACGTGGGGGAGGGGCCTTTTGACGGATATTGCACTATATTTTTTTTGTAAAAAAACACAACTGAGAACACTTTTATTTGAAAAACTTGCATATCCTCTGGACCAAACTGTGTATACTTGTTTAAAGACATTTAAAATTTTCTGTTTGGGTGAATTGTATTGAAATTTCTTAACACGATTTATTGTAATTTAATTATCGGTTTGAAAACATTGTTTTCTTCCATTTAACCGATGCCTGTGGAGCAGCGTATGATCGATGCTCACCAAACTAACTAAAATAACCCGCAATTGTACTTCTGTCCATATTCTGTGCTCGGCTCGACATCCAATAGCGAGATTGATGACCCCATTCCTGAGGAAATATCGTACACTGCTGAATTATTATTCTACATCGTCTACGTTGTTGGTCTATATGTGTGGCTATGATTGATATTCTCTAATTGAATATACATCAAGTAAACGGGGTCATAGCGATAGAGCTAGTAGAAAATCAATTCTGGTAATTTATGAATCGCAAAAAAAATACAAGCTATCTTAGATTTATCGGGAAAAAACTCATTTATCTACAGATTTCATATAGACCAATCAGCTAGGAAAATTCGCTGCACCCTAGACTCGCCATATATTATGTAGGGGGAGGGGATCTAGCTTTGGTGACATATTACATATAAGTCGTGGCCGAAAGTGAGACGAAGGGTGGAATGTGATCCAAACCGGCAAAATTTAGTGTGACGCCTTTTATGAACCGCCCCAATATCAAGCTTTTTAATGTTTGATCGGTTACGCTTAAACAATATAGAACGTGAATAATCTGTAGTTTTCCAGACTATTTGCCGTGGTCTATTAGAATTACTCACAAACGTTTTATCTGTAACTGTAACGAAGGTGATATCTCCAGCGATGGAGCACTGCTATTTATAGGTGATTGAGGGCATAGCGGGCTCTGATCAGTCAGTGGAGATTGACTGGGCGGTCATTGTGCGTCTAGCGGATTGGTCTGGTTTTGTAAACCAAATAATAAATCCTATAATAGTTTATATCTTTGTAGAGGACTTGATAACTCTATCTATATTAGTATGATTTTTTTTCGGAGAACCTATAGAACCTTTCTTCTGGAACTAAAATATAGCAACATTTTATAAATGCCAATGGATTTACTGTGATTTTAGTGGAATTTCTTCAGAACGTTTCATCTTCAACTGCGGCAGACCTCTTCAGCGGCGCAGACATAGTTGACATCTCGTTGTATGCTCGACGCTCATATTGCAACATTTTATGGTCGGTCTCAGTGGGTTTACTGTGGTTTTCAGGGTGTTTTGTCTGGTCTAGTGGCATTTATTGTGAAATTTTCATCTGCAAGTGCGGCGTATGCTCGAAGCGAATAGGACTGTGGAGTGGTAAGATCCAAGGTACCATTGTTGTTTTTGTGAGCAGAACATCCAGAACCGCCAGTTGTCCACTTATTTCCTTTTCCGTTTTCCGAATAGGTAGATAAATGTTGCTCAAATGTCGTGTGGATTACAATAGTGGATCTTCTTCGTGACTTCAAACCACGAAAGATTGATGTACATGTAACGGAACCAACACGCAGGCTTGAAAGAAGCAGTGTTTCAAACTTCTGCTTCAAAATTCTCCAGAGAGGAATTGGCGAACTCCAGACTAGGAGGGCTGCCCATAGCCACGCCATCTACCTTCTCATAAATTTCTTAACTCCACTGAAAATAGGTCGTTGTAAGAACATGTCGAAACAGATCGGACACATCATTAAAGAAGATGTTTGCATACCACACACCAAAAACTGACAGATACTGACCGCTGTCTCCGTAAATATTCTAAACATCATCTCAATCTGTCTGAGAACTGTGTTTAAAAGTCTTGTAGATGGATATAAGATGTTTTAATTAGAGACGTAAAATTCACCCACATAAACGAGCAACCGCCATCGCAGAACTAGGGGACAACCTACTTCTGCCAAATACCACTATCATTCTCGTCTCCAGCGAGGAGTCTTTGAAATATACAAACATCATTACAATTACAACAGGAAAGAAGAAGGCAAAACACTCTGAAAAACCACAATGAATCCATTGACACCGGCCTTTAACGCCTACATCATTTGATTTCTTATAAATTTTCTATATGATGTTGCTATATTTTAGTTTTATAATATTTCGGAAAAGAGTTGTTTTTAGACAAAAAAAAATCATATTAATATAGAATAGTTATCGAGTCCTCCACAGAGGTATATATAAACTAATATATGCTTTATTTGCTTTAAAAAACACCGAAAACTCGTCAAAATTACTTTTTTTCAGTATCAAATAATTGTGAAAAAATTTCACTTACACACATTTGTAATTAAGATTTAGTTGATCTGCATATTGGTTTCTACAATCATATTTAAATGGGAAATGAATAGTGATATTTAATCATTTTGGTGAAAAGTTCCACTAGTGACCCACTTACAATTCGGAATTCCTGCTAAAGCTAACGCTGTTATTCTGATATTCCTGGCTTTGAATCCACTGTCTACTTGAACATTTCAGAACAATTATTACTATTTTTTCGAGACTATACATACCTATGAACATAAGACCCTGTTTTAAAATAATATTATTTTTGACTTGTAAACGTAGCTTTGTTGCAAAACCAACTGAGAACTGTATTTCACTTAAACACGAAGTATTCAAAAAGCAACTGGAATAAAATAAGCAATACTCTATATTTTTTTTAGTAAAGATAACAGCATTGTAACAGCAGCGGACAGTCACTAAACTATTTTTTATTTGAATTTTGAAGACAATAGCGTTAAATTCATTCTTGAAATTTTATGCCGTCAAATTGAAAAGTAAACAAAAAAAATGTATGAAATTATAAATGATAAATATGTTAGCTTTATAAAAAAACAAATATATAAATTCATACATTTCGATATTGATTCTTCAATTTGATGTTATCAAATATGTATTTAAGACAACGAAATTGTCTATACTTTTTCTATAAAAGAGTTAAACTAGTGTCGTATAATTAACCCTAAACCTGCTAGCAGATCGTAAAAATTTAAATCGCAGTTTATGAAGTAACTGTAACCGATCCCGTTTTTAAAGTATCCCTAATAAGATCAAAGGACAGAACAGAAAGAGACTTGTTGAAAGATCGCTATAATCAGCATTTGTTGAAATCTTATAGCACCCTGATTTTCTGCACTTCAAAGTCCTTTGTGTTGCACAAAAGCCTGCTCTGAGACATTTAAATTCATATCCAACTAAACCACAAAGGTATTAGATATATTGATTTTCGTCGGCGCAATGAGGCGTTAAAATTATAAAGACGGCGGTTGTTCAGACAATCTTTAACGAAGTATAGCCGAAACAAAGTTAAAATATATGTGTCGTACCTCACAGGAGGCTTTTGTCACCCTATAATCTTTAATCGGTAAAAGAAAAATTTATTTAAAACGGGTTAGAGGCAACGGTTGCTGTCACTGTTTTGGAGATTTACATAGTGATATGTTACATTCAACTAAAATCACAAATTATATATACAGGATGTAACATAATGCAGTGGGATATTTAGCTAGGGAATAGGACTGATCCATTACGAATAAGAAACTGTTACATATCATACGTCAAAACATCTATGGTTTTTGAGACAAAATGTTCAAAATTGTCAACTAAAGTAAGCACTTGACTGCCTGCCTAACCATTTATTTACATAAGCGCAAGATTTTTATCCACTAATCAGAACAATAAAAAAATCCTCCTCATTCCTGTTAAAGAAATGGACGTTTAAGCAATATTTATTTAATATTTTGCAACATAATTAATGAAACTGTAAAGCAAAATATTGTTTCTAGTCGAGAACCTTCATCAGTTGCGCTCCCATCAACTGACTTATTCTCTTGTACTCAATGTATTGAAAATTCTCGAAAAGCGATATCATAGTTTCTTTAATAAGTTTTAATTAACCTACGAATTCTTTCGTGTGATTTCTATCCTAGAAATCACAGGGAAATGACAATACACCCAGTATGACTCCCGAATTGGAGTCCCTGTTAGCTATTTTTTGCTGAAATTTATTTCGCCATAGAAGTAATGAAACACAAAACATTGGTAAAACTGTTTTCGTCCGAATCGTAGTAAAAGTAAACAAATATAGCGACCGGTTGTGTATTCCAAAAATGTAGTAATACTTGTTTCAATGTAATATTTTGATGTGGTTAGGCTTAGTGAAGAAAATTAATTTCATTACAATATTAAATCAAACAATTTTTCACTTGTGAAGTGATTATTAAAATTCAAAATATTGTAACGTTTTTATTTTCACACTCGGGTTCAGTTCTGTTCTTGGATTTATATAAAAACACAGTCCAACTCACTCTAATTTATTTCCACTGCTTTAACACAATTTATATTCACAAGAACTATTTACAATATATCTTAACTATACAATACGACCAACGAAAACTGAATGCCTCCTACCGCCAGCTGTCCATATTTATATATTTCTCTCGGAATTGTCTGGTAAGTCCATGAACCATCGGGAAACTGTGATCTGGAAGCTTTAAGGGAATTCCCAGTAATGGCAGCGATCGGCCTGTTGAGAGGCAAAACATTTCGGATTACCAGAAGTATCGGAATACTATCCCTTCCACGAATTGGTTGATGGCCGATTGCACCAGCTGTCGGATGAATTCTCGTAACAATATAGATACTTTGAATGTATTTAAATGCCATTTCTAGTTACGATTTTTCGCGTGAACATACATATTCAGCTTGTTTGTTCCTTCCAATACTCTATTTTAAAATAATTTTTTGTTCTCGACAAATTTTTAGTGTAAAATTTCTGTACCGTAGAAGTACAAGGGGCCCAGATGTATTGAAATTTTATAATAGTTAATAATCGAATAGGTCTTTAAGGGTTTATTTCTTCCTGGCAGTACTATTACCTGCCAAAATATATGCCCTGCATTTCGCTTTAAAAAGTATATTTGGTCACAAAACAAATAAGTCAGTAGGTACTTTGGGGCAAATATTGATGGATCTCATACATATTAGTAGGCAATGAAAGGATACACCAACAAAGGGACCATACATAAAGACGTAAGATTATTTTGGGTGGGTGGGTGTCTGGTAATATCTTACAAAATCTTATATGGGGGCAGGTGGGTGTTTGAAATTGAAGTTTACGTACGATTATTTAAATATTATTTAATCATTGCTTATGACTTTTATTTGCCTGAATTAACTATTTTAGTTCTACTAGATTAAACTTTTTCAAATATAAACATTTAGTTATAACATTAACCATTAATTAAGTATATAATACCCAAACCCTTATTTATTATATACATTTACTTACAATAACATAAGAATTAATGTCTTGAAAATTTTTAATGTAAGTTTATAAAAGCATTTTATCTGTTAACATCTAACGGTTTAATTCTACAAAAGTTCTGGAAGTCAGTCAGTATTTATGTTTTTATATTTTGAACAAGCTTTAATAATAAAAATATATTAAACTAAAAAATGTAGTAATATTGACAATGAAAGTATGTTATTTCATTATTATTGTGAGATAAAGATTTTGTCACTATAATAGATATATTACATATTACAATCTATGTAGGTACATCATTTTATCTCAAAATTAGGAATTTTGAAAAAATTAATATCTTACGTATGGAATGTTGGGTGGGTGGGTGTTGAACTTTTATCTCACAGTTTCTTACATGGGGGAGGGTGGGGGTCAGAATACCGTCAAAACAAGAACACCAATTATTGAGGATAAAACCTTAATATCAATTAAAGGACTTGGAAGCATGTTTAAGTTGACATAAGACCAATGTTCCAAAGTTTACCAAACAACTGAAGTTTTAGGTGTTATAACGGAAACCCATTTTGATGTATGGTTTGAAAATCATTTTGAATGGTCTATTACCAATTACTATTTCAAAACTAACTTTCGCAAGAAGAATGCAGCCATATAATCAATAAATAGCTATTAAGTTAGGATCTATATCTAGGCAACACTCGTCATTGCCTTGGAAACTCGATGAAAACGAAAGTACTCTGAACGAGGAAATTTTGGTAGATACTGAATATAGAGATAGTGGTGAGAATAATTCTTTTACCAAACAACTAAAGTATTAGGTGATATAAGTAATACACATTTTGGTGCATTGTGTGGAAATCATTTTGAAAGGTCTATTCCCATTTATACGGCTTCCAAAAAATAATGTTCGCAAGAGGATTGCAACAGGGATGTAATCAATATATAACTGTTACGTTTGATTCGTTATCTAAACAGTCATCATTGTATTGAAAACTGGAAAAAAACGTAACTATATTGCACGAGGAAAATTTAGAATATAATGAATATCGAGTGATGAGTAAATATCTGTTTGCCAACTTTTAATAGATGTATGTGTTACTTATGGTCAACTAGCGGCCCGGTACGTGCTTCGCTACGTATAAAGTGAAATAATATAAAAATTTATTTGGAATATCAAATTCATTTATTCAAACAAAAAAATATTTTGATAATTGCTAGCTACTTTGAAACTTAATCCAAAACATTTGGGTAAAAAATATTTTTCATTTTTCCATTTTGAGCATAAATAAACAAACAGTTGGGGGTACCGATTCTGGAACAGGCAACATATAGTTGGCATTGTGAAAAACATGATTCCTCGAAATTCACACCACAAACGTGAAGTGTTTACCCGTTGGCCTTGTTGATGGACATCGCAAATGATAAACGCGCAGGATATTGTAATCGTTTGAACTCAAATGGCAAATCAGTTGAAATCATAGGTATACGCGGTATCAAACAAACTTCCCCTTTTGATATACCAGTTAAGATCGTAGCTTCAACCAAATTTGGCAATAATTTTTTCACTGCCAATCTGGTGCCATTACACAGTTTTGGTGAATTAATATTTCGCAATAATATAATCAAAGAACCAACTTTCAGATTCAATCAATGCGGTGGCATACCAGCCGGTTCCAATGAATTTAAAAATTCAATTGGATAATTTATTGCCTCATCATGATTCATAACACTGTCAATTGATTTATATGTCGTGACTACACCTGGCAGTTTTGCTTGAATTTGAAAATTAATGGCATTGATATGAATGTTCTTCGGTGCTAAAATAGCGCGTTCTCTCAACCAATCATGATTTCTGTAATTCTGAAGAATATTCGGAAAAACACAATCAATCAATTCATCTATCGATTGTGCTATTGTACAAAAATTATTCGGTACAGCAATCAATGCGTTGGTACTGTCGATTTGTATTTTGTCATCACCAATTTCTAACAATTGTTTTGAAAACTCGTGGGCAGCAGGATCATTTTGTAGGTGAATAGGCATATTATATGTACATAGTACATTTGAACAATTCAAGACTCACCGTTTGTATGAATGCACTCAACAATATGTTAAATTTAAAGACAAAGCAATAATTACCGCTGACAATTTGCTTTAATCGAAGCACATCCAAAATGAAATGACCGCATGAATGACATGCTTGTACTGTCAACACTGAAAAAAGTTTCAATTTGGCAACACAATCCCCATGTGAAAAAAGTTTCAATTTGACAGCAAAATCTCCATTAACTAAATGATCCGCCATTTATTGAATTCATTTGTTACAAACAATGTGATAAATGAAGAAACGCTCGACCGATTTTGTGTAAACTTCAATAAACTATTTACTAAATAGTAGGAACAAAGCCTAAACATTTGGTTTGGATAGGTGAGCCCGTTCTTGAGTTATAAAATTACAACGAAATGTGGCATTGAATTTTATATATATATATAGATAAACTTTAATTTTCCTTATAAACGGAAAACAGAATCAGGGCATTTTGGTATCACATATCCGCCGTCGTGCAACCCCTAATCGTCATTTATAGTAGTCTAACCAACATGTATTATCACTGTACGACATATATGGATGTATTGTCCGTTGTCTTATCTCATTATACTACTGTACATTTAAATTTCCTCTAAAGCAAGTACTAACCATCTCAATAAACTTTGCCAATCGAATGCATTGCGAAAATTAGAAAAGCAGCCACCAGCCCACATCACCATCATTGTTTTATCGAGTAAACTCCCGAAGTTTGAATTTAATATCAAGTACTAATTGCGTTACTTCGCTGGTAATAATCAATAAAGAATTAACTTTGAGAATATTAGGCTTACATTGAGTTAATTGTATAATACCCTTAAGCCTCGATTATTCTTTGACACGATACAAGGTTTCCTTCATCTATTTATAATTTTTGTACCGTAAATTTTGCTGCATAATGGTAATCAGTTAAGAGGATTTTATCATTTATCTTGAAACCTTTATTTGTATTATCATTAGATTGAGAATAATGGCTCTAAATGGTGGTGATCATGAATACGAAATATTTCTAATTTCCATCAGGATTTTCATCAGAGTACAAAGAAAGTAAAACAAGTTTCTCTCATTTAGTTGAACTTACATGATGTACAGCTAAAGACAACGCCTAAAAGGAAAAAAATATATAAAGAGACAAGGCTACAAAGTACGTTGTGAAGATAACAAAAGTCTGTTTCCAGAAATAAATTTACATATATAATCTGACTCGTAAAATAAGTACGTTATCAATTAATTATTGACATAGAGGCTGACTAAATATTATATATGCTGAAGTTACCGCAACCTTAATTTTTTTCATTGGCTTTCATTTTTATGTGAAAGCTTTTGGTCCATGAACACATGAAGGTAGTCCGATAAGTGTTTTTAATGGCAGCTGTTAGCTATGTTTTGTGGTCGTAAATTTTGGTCATTGCTCTTCATAAACTATACTTACATATATTTTTTTCAAAAACAAATCTCCCCCCCCCCTTTCTCCAAATCGCACCAAAATTATCTCAATCATTGGTGCTTCTCAGTGTCGTGAGTGCCACCAAAAAGAGGATGAAGAAGACCAGATATAGGCAGGTAAGTGAAAAATTAATTATATAACATTCTTTTTTTCAGGAGACAACAGGGGGGAAACCAACCTACCAAGCAAAGAGAAGACAGAAGAAGACACGCCCACAAAACAAACTACGACAACGTGCACGCTCACAGAAGGGTACAATTAGCTATATATCATAGCAAAGAATGAGCCACGATACACAAATAAGACAGTTGCTGTAGTACCAATAAAGTAAAGCAACAGAACCAAACCAAAGACAAGCTATCCCAACAACACGACAGCGATTATGCAGAAGGAAAACTGCGTAAGCGGGAGGACCTGAGTTAAGGGGGTGGAGGGCAAGGGGGCTGGAAGTGTTCATCAGTAAACTTTCTGAAGGGCAAATCTAGTTCCTGGGCTCGCGCATGGGTGTGTTGTGTGTGCCACCAAAATTTTCGTTGGTGCTCAAAACACATGGCCTCAATTTTTTTGGGATTCCCCTCATTTTTAAAAATGTTTCAAAAAAGGTCGCGTTTGTTCCTATTATTTCAAATTGATGATTGTTTCAGTCCACTTGATGAAAATTCATTCTTAAGATCACTTAAAAACACCAAATACTTGGATAAATTTTCACTATTTATTTATTTATATTTGACATATGTTTCGCCAAGTCTGGCTCCTTTAGAAATATTAAATACAATTAAGGCGATACCTTATTTTATTACCCTACCTTTAGTTTCTTTGTTAGAAATATAATTTTAACCTTTGAGAGCACGTCCATCCTTTTCGGCAATAACTGGACAGGAATCCAGTGTTAATACACTGAAGATAAATATACTGTGTATTAGTAAATAGAGTAACACAGAGGGTTTAAGTCTACAACGTGTAAGTTTACAACGTGTATAGATTGAGATAGATTGAGAGTGGCAGAAAACAGAAAGTATGTATTTATTCACGGGGTACATATACAGGATGAAGTATACTCAGAAATATACGGGGTATAAAAAAACAAAACTGTAAACATCCTTGGCCAAATTAGGGATAGAGCCTCGGACAATGTCCGAATATTTGCCAAGAATGAATATCCAATAGGATTTTAGTAAACTGAGTGTAAGTTTACTGGCGTTAGCAAGTGTAGCAGTATATATACAGAAAGTAGACATGATATTAGTATACAAGGTGTACATATGCAGGCTGTACTATACTCGCAATTTAGTAGGTTACACACCGTGTATAAAAAAAATAAAATAAAACTACTGGTTAATATTATTATACTGTTACCGAAAAATGTGCTTCTCTGGACGTCCCTCGGCATCTATCTTGAAAATTAAATTGAGACCTTATTTTTGTGTTAAAAAGTTATGAATTTAGTACACTTAAAAACTGGAATTTTTTTATTTCGATACGATGGCATACACAGAGGTTATAGCATAATCAGTGGCTTCTAACCTGTGGGGCGCGAGACTGTTGCATGCCGATGTTTCCAAAATATCATTTTCGAATACAAACCAAAAAAGTCGAATAGGTCTCAAAACAATAATTAGCAGGAATACGTAATCCACAATCCTCGCCGTGAATTTTTCGGGTACCAATACTAAAACATCCATCCATACTCTTGCTGGAACGAAAACATCTCGCTTTCGCGTTTGGAGCCAAGCGCCGCGGGGCGAGGAAACAAAAGACAAGCACTCGGGACATCTGTCGTCTATGAATGGAATTAGTTCGTTAGTAGTGCTTAGTTGAGTATTTACGAAATTAGATTGTTAGAAAAATTAAGGGGGCGCAACAATTGTTTTTAAAGGGGGGCGCAGGTACAACATGTTGGAAACCACTGGCATAAGTGGAACCAATGCAAGTTCCAATTTCAGGTATAGCCGTATAATTTTACTTGCCATAAGCCAATAAAGCCGAGAGTAACCGCTGCTACAATATGCATCAGTAAATGAGGAATACACTGAGCATTTTACTTAGTAATTTGGAATCTCGACATAAATCTCTATACGGTATTCATTACCTTTAATTCTACTTCACAAAATTTTCTATAGAATTTATTTCCGTGGTTAATGACGGAAAAAATTCATCATCAAAAAACAAATATCGAACGAATTTTTGAAATATCTTACACTTCTTTAAATATGCTAACTCGCTATCTTTACATAGTATAAAACAAAATCGTTTCCGCTGCCTGTCGCCCTGTACGCTTACATCTTTTAAACTACGCAACGGAGTTAATGAGTTTTTTGTCAATAAATAAAGTAATTGAAAAGGAAAGTTTATAAGTATAGTTTAATAATGTTTTGTATTAATTTGTTTAACTATGACGATAATCTTTCAATTAGTGTTATATTATAAAGCACGACGCATTAGCCGCATTCAGTACCGTCATAATCACGGTATGTGCTGCCAATACGTTTTTGTTATTTACTATTGTACACGTGTGTAGTGTACATCTGTAAATGTGACAAAATTCGTTTTGTGCAATACGTTTTTTTCAGTATCCTCTAAAGACAGCATGTTTTTATTGTCTCATGAAAAAACAGCTGTAAACATTGCATATGAAGATGTCCTGCAATATAGTCTAATCGTTATAGCAGTATTATTAATCTCTCACTAGTACTACATAAAATCCAATTGTTTTGATTAATAACAGCCTAATTTTTTGATTGACTTAGTTTCGCCGAGACACCCAACTTTTTCCACTTTGAATATTTTTAAAACAGGTAGCTAAAAGAGCTACCAGGTGTTGAACATGTCAAAATGGTAAGTGAATTTTTTTAATAATATCAGTTAGTATTTTGGTTAAATCTTTTAATAATTTAATAAAACCGCGAAAACACTTTTGTCCTACCCCTCGATGGTATCGCCGCCGCGTCCCCCGCTCTACACATGTCAATTTAACGTGAGCAAAATATTAACTAATAATAGCCTAATTTTTCATTATTGCTTGGTAATTATTATAATAATCGAATGGCATCTTTGTCCTACAAGTTAACTGGAATGTTTTCCTACTCCTACCCGCGAAACATGTCGGTTTTATGGCCCTTGGAAATCATTAATAACTGTAGGACAAGGAAACCATATGTTTCATTAGTGTTTTGTCTTGTTTTATATTTATATGGATAATAAGTATTTATGGGTTATCATACAGACATAGCAACAATACAATGTTTGATTATGTTTATATTACTATAAAGTTGCATTGTTATAGTCCATCTTGATTAACGATAGACATTTTGTCACAACTATTATTTAACGAACAAAAGTAATTCCCAAACAACCGATACGTGATGACACTATCCCTTAACAGGTCAAACATCGGATTTGATAAATTAATGTTTTATATTATTTTAATATATTACTAGTCTATGATGCCAAAATAAACCAAAAGTATCTTACCAACCCTTAATAATATTAATAAACTAAATACCCTTATTATGTTGGGACTATTCAAACCGATGCTTTTTGTACGCTACGCTTTCTCTATTGAGTTTTTTTTTGCAAACAGGATTGGCGTTTAATGACACAGTGTTGTAATTTTATCCACTCACCCTTACATAATAAACAAAGTTATTAAGTTCCGTGAAATCAATGTATATTTGTTATGTAATTCTTCTAATCAAAACACATTTTTTTGTTAATTTTTGGTCTTTATAATTCCATTATTACTCTGATATAGATACAAAAACGTGTAGATGAGGCCCACAGCCTTTTGACTAAACTCCCGTAATGGCTTGTCTTCTGTGTGTGTGTGTGTGTGTGTTTTTTTTTTTTTAATCCGAAGAGGGGGGAAATACATTGCGTACTTAGCTAGCACGTGCTGGCCGTCGTGCGGGACTCCCGATGTAATGACTTCAAAGCAAGAGTAAATCGTTGCATTGAAACCAGTATACCGTATACCCGCTAAAACCCTAACCTCTTTCTCCTACAACCATGGTCCCCTGCGGCACTCTTACTCAATACTACTTCGCAAGGGTGGTTCATTGCAAATGTTTACTGCCCTTCAATTGAAAGCTTCTAAAGCCTACTCCTCGAACGTATCGCGGAGTTCTTTGAGGATAGTCTCCGCGTAATCTGATACCAAGTTCCAGGCTTGGGGGCCCTTCAGCATGGCTTCTACTAATTGTTCTGGGACGATATTAGTCCCCAGAATCCTCTCCACTTCAGCACGTTGATCCTGAAACCGGGGGCAGGAAAAGAACACGTGTTCCGCGTCCTCTATCACGTCCGTACAGTGTGGGCAGTTTGGGGAGTTTGCCCTCCTGAACCTGTGCAGGTATGCTCGAAAGCATCCATGTCCAGTCAGGAGTTGAGTGATGTAGAACCCAACCTCCCCATGCTGGCGGTTAACCCAACGACTGATGTTAGGTATCAATCGATACGTCCACCGGCCTTTAGTAGAGCTGTCCCACCTCTCCTGCCATTGCCCTAGACCCATGGCTCTTTCATCGCTGTTTCCTGTCGGTTGGTCTTTTTCTAACTTTCTGCGATAAAGCCGTCCCCTTTCTGCAGCCAGGATGTCGATTGGCAGGGTAGAGGCAATCACACTCACCGCCTCGTAAGACACAGTGCGGTAGGATGATGCCACTCGAATCGCTGAGAGCCGCTGGACTGATTTCATTTTCCGGCGGTACGATGGTAGCTCGAGCGATTTCTCCCATACCGGTGCCCCGTACAACAAAACAGAAGTAGTTACTGTTGCCAGTAGCTGTCTTCTCATCTGTCTAGGGCCTCCGACATTAGGCATTATTCTAGATAATGCCCCCTGTACCCCAGCTGCTTTCTTGCTGGCCGCGATTATGTGCTCTTTGAAGTTGAGCCGTGTGTCCAGGAGCACCCCCAAATAGCTGATAAAGGGCTGCGACTGTATGTAGGTGTCGCCTATTTTGAGGGTGATGGTTTCCCTTGCCTTTCGACTGCTAACAAGAAGTGTTTCGGTCTTTTGTTCTGCTAAACTCAAGTCCGCTGCGAGCATCCAATGCTGAATTGTGGCTATAGCGAATGAGAAGGTTGTTTGTATCTCCTCTATGTGCTTGCGCACTATGATCAATGCCACATCATCGGCGAATGCCACTAGCCTGACGCCCTCAGGCAGACCGAGCAGGAGCAGGTCGTTGTACATTACGTTCCATAAGAGGGGGCCAAGAACAGAGCCCTGAGGTACACCTCCTGTGATCTTATAGTCTACTTGCCCATTTTCAGTTTGGTACAACAAGATGCGGTCCTTGAAATACGCTGAAACCATTCTGCGCAAGTACTGCGGAACTTCCATCCTGGCAAGAGCCTCCAAAATGCGGTCCCAGCGGGCCGAGTTAAAGGCGTTCTTGATATCTAGGGTGGCTATTAGACAGTACTTTTTTCCACCTCTTTTCCATCTCTTTCCCGAGATAGCCTCTCTGGCGATGTTGGTAACGAGTTTCACGGCATCGATGGTTGATCTCCCCTTTCTGAACCCGAATTGGTTGGTGGAAAGTTTCGGCTCAACGTAGGGCTCCAGCCTATCTGCTATTATCCTTTCAAGGAGTTTTCCCGCAGAGTCCAACATACAGAGGGGACGATATGATGACGGTTCGTCGGGAGGTTTCTTTTCCCCTTTAGGGAGGAGCACAAGCCTCTGCTTTTTCCACTTAGTCGGGAAAACCCCCTGCTTTAGGCAGGTCTCATACATGTGTAGAAACATGTCAGGCCTATTGGCTATGGCGCATTTTAGCGCGATGTTAGGTATGCCATCTGGACCGGGAGCCTTACCGTTTTGGAGCCGGTTGCACGCGCCCATCAGCTCACTCATAGTCACTGATGGTATATCTTCGTCCCTCACCTGCCACGAAGGATTAGCGGGTAGCTCAGGCTTCGCAGGAAACAAGTGAGTGACAATGCGGTGCAATGATTTGGGGCAGTTCGTTGATGTCATGGGAGGGGCCTTAATTTTATCCATCACGATTTTATACGGTTTTCCCCATGGATCTTGATTAACTTCGTCACACAACTCCTTCCAGTAGGATCTCTTGCTTGAGAGAATGGCTCTTCGTAGTTGTTGTCTTTTGATCTCATAGTCGAGCCTTAGTTCTTCTGTTGTGACCCTGTCGCGTCTGCGTGCTCGTTGATGCAGCCTTCGTGCTTTGAGACACTCTCGTCGGTGTTGTGAGATCTTGTCGTTCCACCAGTAAACTGGTGGGAGGCTGTTGTTCTGCCGTCTCCTTGGCATGGATGCATCGCAGGACTTGACAACGCTTGTCATTACCTCTTTGGCAGTGGCTTCTGCGCTTGTTGCTATTGACAATGGTTCCTGCTCCATAACCAAGGCGAATGAATCAGCATCGAAAGCATTTTTGTTCCAACCGACTGGCTGTGACCTCGCACGACTGACACACAATCTTCGTTTGGGAGTGGTGTTGATTTCCCATATAATAGCTTGGTGGTCGCTATTAGTAAACTCCTCATCGACCCGCCACTCACAGCCCCCTTTAATTAGGTTGCTGCTAACGAATGTCACATCGATAATGGAGCTGGCTGTGCCTTTGCGATATGTGCTTACGTCTCCTGTGTTGAGGAGTACCAGGTTGAGCGAAGACATGGTCTCAAGGAGAGCTCGTCCTCTCGCGCTCGTTTCCCGGCATCCCCAGTCAATTGCCCAGGCGTTGAAATCTCCTGCGATGGCGACCGATTCACGCTTCCGTACATCCTCCGCCAAGGTGTCCAAGAATAACTCGAACTCCTCGAGCTGTGCACTAGGAGGTGCATAGCAGCTATAGAAGTGAACCCCTCCCACTTTGGCTCTCACAAGCCATGGTTCGGGGGTATTTGGGAGTTGTTGGAACGGAAGTTTACCGCAAGCCCATATCGCTGCTCTGTCCGTTGTGTCATTTACCCAGGACAGGGTGTCGAAGTTTTTGTACTGCTCGCAGATTATGGCTACGTCGCAATCCAATTCCCGCACCCGCTGTACCAGTAGGTCTTGGGCTGCTTCGCAATGGTTGAGGTTGAGTTGCAGTACTTTCATTTACGGGCTTGTGCTGCTCTCATCGCCTGTTGGTAGATCGGACATTTCCAACTACCCGCAACGTGCCGGCAGTCTGACCTACTATCTTTCTCTTTGCAGAGTAGGCACTTGGCAGGTTGTTGACAAGCCGAGGCATTGTGACCAGCGCCTCCGCATCTGTGACAACAACTGCTTCGGTCAGTCTTGCCTCTGCACGCCTGGGCGTTGTGCCCAAAGTGCCAGCATTTGAAGCACCGTCGAAGGCTGATCCTCTCGCGAACACGTACTGTGCCCCACGCAAGTTTCAGCTTTCCAAGTGCGATGTATTTCTTGGCCTGGACCTCTGGGAGACAAACAACTGCCGTTTGTGTTGATCTATATGCCCGTCGAAGTGATTTCACTGCCTCCTCAGTGATCTCTGCCAGGCCGTCGATATTATCTTTGAGCAGCTTTACCACGTCTTCCTTTGTACTGATCTCATCCAGGTCTTTAATTTCAATCTCGATTTGCGGTATTCGAGATTGTACAGTGGCCCCGCTTGGGAGCTTATTCTTGATGGCGTTACAGTAGCGCTCCATCTCCTGAGCGTCTGCCTTCGCGAATAAAAACAGGAGATCTCCCTTAGCTGTTCGTCGGATCTTATTGACTTTTTTGCCTATATCCTGCAAGGTGGGATCATTTTTGATATCTCGCAAGATATCTGCATGGGAGCTCTTCTCGCCTTTCTTTATAAGCAGCGTACAATGTGGCGCTGGTTTTTGCTTATTGGTCCTCGGGGCCTTTTTCCTCTTTACCAGTTGCCAGTCAGTCAACTGGTTTGAAGGTTTGTTTCTGGTCTGCGGTTTAAACTTGGATTTTAATTCATTGTTTCTCTTCGCTTCTGAATTGACCACCCTACTTGTTGTTGACTGGGTGGTTTGCCCGATGTTCTGGCAACCTTCTTTACCGGGCTTTAGCTTGCTAGCTAGCACCGGTTTAAGAGTTTTTGGTAGTGGTGCCTTACTTGATGTGTGTGTGTGTGTGTGTGTGTGTGTGTGTGTGCGTGTGTATTTAAACAGCTAAATAAAAATTAGAACGTCTATGCACTGTTATACCAATTTCAATACGAGTTTTATTATGAATACTTATCTTTTTTTTGTAGGACATTTGTAAAATCTTATCACTTACATTCTTCGCTAAACACCAAAAGCAATATAAGGTTGTTATTAATGTTTCGGCGAGCCCATAAAACCGAAATATTTCCTGTGTAGGACTAGGAAAACATTCCATTTAACTTGTAGGACAAAGATGCTATAGTAAAAAAAATAAGCTGTTATTAGTAAATATTTTGCTCAAGTTAAATTGATATGTTTAGAGGACAAAAGTAGGTTAAAAGTACTCTCTTCGAGGTGTCATTCCTTTGCACGCAAGACAATTTATATTATATATAAATATAATATATACTGTTTCTGGTCGGGAAACTTCATCAGTTGCGCTTCCCACAATTGAATGTCCTCTCGAACACCTCTTTATGCATTTGATGCATTTCGTTAAATCGCGTCTTCAAAAGTAGGTTAAAAATGTTTTCTCTTTTTTTTATCAAATTATTAAAAGATTTAACTAAAAAACAAATTGATATTAATAAAAATCTTTCACACACCATTTTGACATGTTTAACACCTGGTAGCTCTTAGCTACCTGTTTCAAAAATAAAATTTTCGAAGGGGAAAAAGTTGGATGTCTCTGCGAAATTAAGCCACTCAAAATTGTTTAACCTGTTATTAATAAAAAAAAATAAGGTGGGCTTCCGGTCTAAATTACTGAAACTCCAAAAGCACACCTTTGAATAAAGGACGAAAAAAAAGGATTATGAATTTTGTATTTTAGAACATTGAGGGTATAAGATCTAAGGAGTATGAAGTTTTTATGGGATTAATGAACCCAAACAGCAACCAGCTGCATTGATAGAAATTAAGAAAAAAGGACAGAGTGTGTAAAGGAGAGTACATTAATTTTAATAGTGAAGTGGAAAAAGAGAACAATGCCAGGGAGGAATATCAATAGTTGTTAAAAGGAAATGGACGACATATATTAAGATGCGATAGATGAGTGAATAATTACTATTGAATTAAAATTAAATGAATATGATACAATGAATACAGGAAATTATGTACCCACGTTGCAATTATACAGAGTAAAGAAGCATTGTATGATAAATTATCGGAAATTCTGCGAACTGTAGGAAATACTGTTACTTGCTAGGAGATTTTAATGTAACAGAGGGAGAATCCAAAATGGATGCAGTAATAGGAAATTATGGGGAAGAAGCTATTAGTGACAATAGCCCACCACTAACTGAATTTTGTCAGCAGTTTACACTTTACAAGATTTAAATAGATATTTTTCTCATGTGGATGCCATGCTTATACTTAGTATCAATCATCAAAAAACTTGCAATATATAGCATCACGTTAGAGTAAAAAACATTTTAGATTTGATATAAAACAAAAGATGTTTGATTTTTGGTGGATCCATACTAAAGATGATGAGGGCAGTCAGGTATATCGAAGATAGAGTTACTTAGTAAAACAAGAGATCCTGAAAATAAAAATAAACTGCTGGATAGAAAATAATTTTATTAGGTAGTTCGAACGATACTTGAAACTGGAAAACAATAATAACCCTAAAAAAACAAAAATAATAGGGACGACTGATCCAATTTGGGTAAAAATCCTATGAAAACCTCTGCTCAATATAAATAATTAAGTATTAAAACGTATCTTGCGATATATAAAAAGTATCGGATACATATGAAAACTTCGAAATAAACGAGTTAAGAAAGCGTGGGAAACAATGGAAAATAACCCATAATAGACCGCTTTTTACAAAAGCAAATAAAAAAGATGGCGCAAATTATTGAGGTCTGACTATAACATCTACAGTCGGAAGAGAAGACTACTAAAATAAACAACTGAAAGACAAGCTGTGTTGGTCGATCTTGTGCGGATAATTTATTATGCCTGAAACAAATTATGAAACAGACGACTGCATATATAAGCCAACTACATCTAGTATTTATCCAACACAATAGCTTTGGGAGGCAATGGAAGGAAGCGAAATCGGTCAAATAATGTATATATATATGTATATATATATATTTATATATATATATATATATATATATATATATATATATATATAAATTCCGTACAGGAAATTTGTAAAATCAATACGAACTATGTTAAAACAGATTCTTGATTGACAGAACCCTTTTCGGTTATAAAGGCTTCTGCCGATCCCTGACACTTTCTAAATTATACCTGAATTCAAGTCTGAAAAACAATGAGAAGTTTAAATGTATGGGTGCATAGATACAAGAAATATTTATACTATTATTTTCAGACGAACAAGATGTTCTTGCGACGGACTTAAATCACGCTGCGTTTATATTACAAAAACAATATAACATTATTTTTATGTTCTTGAGAAATAATACCACAATCGAAACAAAAATCTGTATATTCAAGGAAAAACCAAACGTTTCCAGGTCTATTCTGATCTCGTTTTGAATGGCGTGTATGAAATGTATTAAAAATATAAAATGCAAAATGGAAGTTTGATATATGACATTTAAGTTGACATAAGAAAAAAATGTTGTTTCTGTATATACAGGTGGCACAACAAATTATAATGATCATGTATTACAGTTAAACAGCTTTCAAGTTGGAAGAACTTAAAAGAGTTTTCTTTAGAATTTATAAGTGGCATTCCTAAATACGACGTTTTGGGATCACTGAAATAAAAGAATTCTTTGATCACATTTTTGGCGAATGCGCTATCTTATCTATCTTAGCTGTTTAACTGTAACACATGATCTATAGACTTTTTTGTGCTATCTGAATATATAGAAACAACAAATTTTTCTTACGTCAACTTAAATGTCATATTTCAAATTTTCATTTTGTATATATTTTCAATACATGTTTAAAGCCATTGAAAACTAGGTCAGAATAAACCTGGAAACGCTTGGTTTTTCTTTGAATATACAGATTTTTGTTCCGACTGTGGTGTTATTTCCCAAGAAAACGTAAAAATAAACAAGAATATGCCACAAATAACATTTAGAATACAGCAAAGTATTAGCGCAATTCCGAAGTGAAATCACCAAATGATTTTCATTCACTCACGGTGCATGAGTGCGGTTTTAGCAAGTCACTGGCCTAGCTGATCCATCCATCTATCATCTAGAAGGGGGAAGCGAGCGAATCCATATCCACATTTGTTAAAAATAATTGCATATTGATTTAATTATTTCCTTTCAAACCAAACTTGCTGATGTGACGAGAATTCATCCGATGTTTCATGTCATTCGCATTCATCCGATATTTCCTTGAATGCAAAATGTTGTTGGTCTGGCGAAATTCATGGAATGCTCAACAATTCATCTAGAGACTTCTGAGAAGAAATATATAAATACGTAGAACTGACGAAAGGATTCATTCAGTATTCGATTGCCGTATAGTAAATATCAGATGTTCAAGATAAATTGTATATAGTTATATACAATAATAAATAGACTAAAAATGTTTAAAGCGGTGAGTTTTAGCCAATTGAAAGTGACAGATTAAAAAAAAGAACTAGAGGAAAGGGATTTAGAAGTTAAAGGGAAGAAAAATGAATTAATACAACGGCAACGAGATGCCCTCATAAATGAAGATAACAATCCCGATACTTATTTATTTGAAGGTTCTGGAAATGAGGACAGGAGTATGCTATTAAAACAAATGGAACATTTAGAAGACATGTTACAAGATAAGTTAGTAGAAAATTCAAAAACACTAGAAATATTAAAAGAAAATTCTAAAACCATACAAGACAAATTGCTAGAAAATTCTAAAAACTTGCAAGAGACGTTAGAAGATAAATTTGTAGAAAATTATAAAACACTAGATAAAAAATTACTGTAAAATTTTAAAACCCTGTAAGACTAAATACTAGATAATTCTAAAACCCTAGAAGACAAATTGCTCGAAAGCTCTTAAACTTCAAATCGTTAGAAGAACATTTAAAAAGCATGGTACAGAAGTTCAGAAAGAGTAAATAAACCTTGGATCGAAGAGCTTAAGCAGACGACAGTCAAAAATGAAACCCTGATAGAAGAATTAAAACAGATAATGGAGGGTAAGATCAACAAAACAATAGAATAGGCAGTCACAATACAAAAGGGAGAAACCCCACCAAAGTCCGAAAGCAGAAACAGTCCAGAATGGATGGATGGAACAAGATAAAAAATAAAACTGTACAATTTGATGATAAATCGTCTTGGCCTAATTATCGGCGTCAATTCGAGGTTGCAGCAAAGTTAAACAGATGGTCGACAGAAGAGAAGGCAATAACCCTTGCCTTAATCGAGGATGCTACAGATATTTCCCAAAAATTGAATACCTCGGAGCAATAGGACTCCAAACAACTGGTAAAATATTTAGAACTGAGGTATGGAGAGACATATGTGAAGCCCGTTTACTGCTCCCAATTGAAAAATCGACACAAGAAAGCAAATGAATCCTTACACATTGATACTACCTTGACTGACTCAATTAGTGGATGCACTGGCTCGAGCTCTGCAATTCGAGGCTGCGAACGATACCTTTAGAGGTCAAGTCAGAGTCTAAATCATTGAAGGAGAATCAGAAGATGTCAAAAATGATAAAGACTCTGTAAGGAAGATAGTAGAGGAAGTTCTTACCGAAAAAAGACAACTGAGAAGCAGAAAATTTGGTTAGGTAAGACGCATACGGAGTTGTTGCAAGGAGGGCAACGGAGTCCCGACTTCCTCATCGGAAAACTAAAGAAGGTCGATGTGAAGGAGCCAGCGTCGATCTGTAGCCAAAAGGACCCAACTATCAACGAATATGTTACTTCGCTAGTCAACCACGTTAACAGTGTCTTTGTTGATGGCCTTATTAATAAGAAGAAAGGTGCAATGTTGCTGGATACAGGTGCGACAAAAACAGTTATAAGGCCCAAGATCGTTTTAGAACAGATAATGAGAAAACCAACAAAATGGCGAACAGCGGCAGGAGAAGTAGCTAAGGTCTATCGTGAAATAGAGATTAAAATGGTCTTGGGAAATACAGCATTCCGACATCGAGAATTTGTGGCGAACATCGAAGACGAAGTCATCATTGCAATGGATTAAAGATGGGGTTTTGCGGCGAATGACGAAGAAAGGGACAGAATGCTTCAAGCAATCTTAGCAGAGGATGTCAATATTCGGATAAGAGCTGAAATTATTCTAGATATCTGCTTATATGGGAAAGCTAAAGCTGGAATAGTAGTGATATTTGGTCCCGAACTTCACGACGGAAATGTGGGCAGAAGAATCGCACTGGGAAACACTTTTGTTTCGTTCCGAGGAGACTGGGCGAGTAAGAGTAACGAACCTGAATTCTTACTCGATTGCGTTCAAAAAAAAACAATTTTGGAGCACTGTTCACAGTTTCCTCTACAATCAGAAGCACACAAAATACAGCAGGTAAACTATTCGAAAACTGGAGAAACCCATAACAGATTGTTCCAGAAACTTAAAACCAATCCAGAACGCGAGATTGAGTGACATCGTTAGGAACTAACAGGATATCTTTGGCGTAAGAAATCGAAAAAGAGAACGGACTGATCTAGTGAATCATAAAATTAATACCGGGAAGGCTCAGCCAATTCGACAGTCGGAGAGAATACTCCCCTAGCTAAAAGAGAAGAAAATGATAGAATAGTTCGTGAAATAGAGGAAGAAAGTGATATTGAACCATCCAATAGCCCTTGGGCTTCTCCAGTTGCCTCGGTTGAAAAGAAAGAACGTTTTTGCGTGACTATCGGCAATAAACCACTCTATAAAGAAAGACAGCTACCCTCTCCCAGAATAGACTATACCCCAGATACGTTGACTGTATCGAAGATGTTTTCCACCTTGGACTAAAGAGCGATTTTTGGCAGGGCGAACTAACTAAGGAAGACAGAGAAAAGACTGCATTTTCAATCTGTTCAGCACTTTACCAATTCACGGTCATGCCGTTTGGGTTGTGTAATGCTCAAGTTCGTCTCAAATCTTTCAATTCTTTAGGGAGGTTACACCATGAAATATTGGTTCATTATAATTGCATTTGATGATAATTATATTACAATTACCAGCAACTCACCATTCTTCTGGTAAAAAAAACTGAAAGCAGTACATTTTACATTTAAGATAGGATAAGAATAAGTTTAAATTTTCCTTTAGGATAATTTTTTAATAGCCAAGATATATTTGTGTTTATTTACAAATTGATTAGTTTCTAAGGATAATAGATTGTAAAATCGAGGTCCAAGCTAGAAGAAATTGTATGCCCTATAGTTTTTTAGGGTGTTACAACTGAAGATTAAAGATATTATTGTTTTTTGTTTGGTATTGATCATTAGTTGATTTAAGATGTAACATTTTTTATTCTTTATAAAGTTAATATTAGGGTACATACCCGTAATATATGTCCTAAAACTATTTTTAGTATGAAAGTGTCGTTGAGTAAAGCCTACCTCAATTAGTAATACCATATTGCAGCATTATATCCAAGAATTGTCTAATTTGGTAAAATAAATAAAATAATTTTCTTAGTTTAACAGTAAAAAAATAAATGAAGGATCACTTTCTATTAAAACTAGAAATAAAGTCTACTTGCATTGGATAAATAAAAACACAAGCTGTGAACCATTATTAAAGAACAAAACGTTAACTCAAAACATACTATATCAGCTTGAAAAATACTTTATTGAAAACGCTTGATATTATCAGTCAGAATGCTTTGAAGATATTTTTTCGAGCGTAACGCAGTTAGTCTTTATTCCCGGCGGAAGAACTCGTCAAAAGATTAATATACACTTTTCATGAAAACAGGAAAACATTTTTTAATTTCTGATATATTGTCAAAATTCTGTTTGATTCTGTACGATATTTATGATAAAATTCTTTATTCTATGTTCATAAATTTATCATTAAACATCTCTTGCCAGAGTTGTAACTTCTATCCTGAATTTTTTTAGGTGCTTATAGGGAATATGATATAATCATGCTTTTTAAAGCAAGTTTCTTTATGTGACTTCTAGTTACGCATGCGGGAGTAAGAAAGAGGGCTCGAATTTTCCAAATAAAATGACGGTTAGTAGAGGTAAGGATTATTTCATGAAGTATAATAGTAAAATAATATACAATGACAGCAAATTGCCAAATAAATTAATTTAAAATTCAAAAATGCTATAAACCCAGCATTTATCGAGAAATTATTCAGTTTAAAGGAAATATTTGTATATTTTAACAAGTTTATTGTTGCGAGATTGCATGCTCCACCAAATTGTAATTGTAATTTAATGTGGGTATCAGTATTGTGACGGGAATTCATCCGATAATTCTTGGAAACGGCATTCATCCGATATTTCGTGGAATCCGAAATGTTCGTCTGGCGCATCGAGGTCGTCGGCTGGCCTTGATGAAGTTCTCGAAGAACTATGAAGTTCGTGAAGGAAATCTCTCGGCGGCTCTTTGACCTTCTGGAGAAGTCTGAGACCAAATATATAAATACGGAGAACTGACGGAAGGATTCGGTCAGTATTCTGTCGCAGTGTAGTAAACACCGGTGTTCAACATAAATTGTAAATAGTTGTGTGTACATAAAATTAATAAAAATAAATTAGATTGAGTTGGACTGTGTTTTTTAATAAATCCAAGAATCCTAATGTGAAAATAAAAATATTACAGTATCTTAAAATTCCGTTCTCATATTAAAACAGACTAGAAGAAACTTGACATTTCTATAATGGCAAAATACCTGTTTCGTTTTCAACTGCTCCCTTGGTCAGGGAAACCAGAACACAGCCGACCTGGATCCTATTCATGAGTTCGCTTTATTGAAGGCATTTAAAATATCAATCTTGCCATGCAACTTGATGATTATTGGAGTAGGATGTCGAGACTAGTAGCAAATAATGCAAGAAACGTATACATTACCTCTAAAATGATAATAAAATCACCTACTCGTAGCAAACCACCAACATTTGATGGCAGCTCATCTTGGCCCATGTATAAAAGGCAATTTGAAGCTGTGGATGGGATAACCAAGAAAAATCTACGTCTCTTGTAATTTCCTTAGAACTCCTCCAAAGCATTCTAGTCGATGAACAAGGCAATTTCGACAAAATCGTCGCCATTCTGGACAAGAGATACGACAATAAATCCTTGAGCCAGGTATACCAAGTTCAACTCAGTGGAAAAACGCAAAAATCCGGTGAAAGTCTCCAAGAATTCGAAGCAGAGATTAGACGGTTAGTATACTTGTTCTACCCAGACCTGGCAGAGGAAACGCAAGACCAGTTGGCCACACAGAGTTTCATAAGCGGCATCAGAGATGTAGAGGTACAAAGGAATTTAAGACTTAGTGGCGTCAAGGAAAGTAATGAAGCTTTACTTCGGGCCTTAGAAGTAGAGGCCGTCATGAACATGTCCAAACCGAGGGTGCGAGCAGTTTCCTTCAGCCAGGAAGAATCGGAGTCACCATTTCAAGCGCTGCTAGCCGCTATGAACAAACTATTAGAACGATCACAAAGAACTGGCATCAGAGGAGCATCTTACCGTTGTGGACGAACAGGACACTTTCAACGTGACTGTCGAGTACCGCTACCTGCACGACCACCAACAAGAAGTAGTCAATAAAACCTTACAAACAAGGGAAACTCCAATCAGTCAGCATAAGGGGGCGAATGCTGACTAACCCTCCACCAGCCCCCAGGACAATATCCATCCAGGGATTTTGCCGAGACAGCAGCAGCCTAGTCATCAGGGGCACCATCAATCTCCGAGCAATTACCATCACCATCGACACCGGCGCCGCTGTGTCCATTGCCAAGTTCAGGGTTTTGAGAGCATCAGAGATGCGGCCAGTTACCAATAACATCCATCTCAGAACAGTCACCGGCGAGTCCATGTCAATACAGGGTGAGGCAGATGTCATGCTACAGACAGGGGACAACATGATCCGGCATAGGGTCCTGGTAGCGAATATTGAGGACGATTTTATACTGGATATGGACCTAATCAGCCAGCATGGATTTATGTTCGACCCGAGATACGATGTTCTTCGGTTCCTAAATGCAGAATTTGCTAAAAAGAAGGATGGAACCACTCGATTTTGCGTGGATTCCAGAAAGTTGAATGACGTCACCAAGAAAGACAGCTATCCACTACCCCGAATTGATGATACTCTGAAAACACTAGCAGGCTCCCGTTGGTTCTCCATACTAGACCTAAAGAGTGGATATTGGCAGGTGGGTCTACACGAAAACGACAGAGAGAAGACAGCGTTCTCCACTAGTAAAGGGCTGTTACAGTTCACGGTCATGCCTTTTGGGTTATGTAATGCTCCCGCAACATTCGAGAGGCTAATGGAGTATGTCCTGAGTGGGTTAACATGGAGGACATGCTTAGTATACCTCGACGACATCATGGTCATGGGTTAGACATTCGACGACCATCTGAAGAACCTGGACGAAGTATTCCCCAGAATTAATAACCCCAACTTGGGACTCAACCCGAAGAAGTGTTCCTTATTCCAAAAAGAAATAGAGTTTTTGGGCCAAGTCGTTTCCGAGTCAGGAATCCGCACCAACAAGGACAAGATAGAAGCCATCCGTGATTGGCCAGTCCCAAGAGACAAGCATGAACTCCGAAGCTTCTTGGGGCTCTGTTCCTAATACCGGCGGTTTTTTGAGAGATTTGCCACCATTGCGGCGCATTTACATCTGCAGACCACTGAGAAAGAGACATCATTCAGACGAGTGAAGGCAGCACTATGTTCCAGCCCAATCCTAGCCTTTCCTACACAGTCCGGCAAATTCAATTTAGACACCGACGCCAGCAACACAGGTTTGGGGGCCGTCCTATCCCAGGTGCAAGATGGTGAAAAGAGGGTGATCGAGTACTACAGCCGTGGATTCTCGAAACCGGAAAGAAATTATTGCGTCACCAGAAAAGAACTGAAAAGAATAAGGGCTGTAGACCATTTCCACAAATACCTCTATGGTCATCACTTCTTAATCCGAACAGATTACGCCGCCCTAAAAATGGCTGCTGGACATGACGACACCGGAAGGAAAACTGGCCAGATCGATGGAGAAATTACAGCAATACGATTTCAAGGTGGAACACCGTGCCGGCCGTTTGCACAATAATGCTGATGCCCTATCCCTGTAGAGCAGAATACGAACATTATCTGAAAACAGAAGAGCGAGAGGGTATCTTCATCAGACAGATTCCAGTGCAGGCCAATGAAGACTGAACAACGGAACAGTGCATCCAGGACCAAATAGCTGATCCAGACATCGAATCAATCTTGTCACTTAAAACGAGAGGGGCACCTAGGCCACGATGGGACGCAGTAGCTAGATACTCAGGCGTGCTGAAATCGCCATGGGCCCAGTGGGACTCTCTAAGAGTAGAGAATGGAATACTCAGGCCAGTTTGGGAAAGCAATGATGGCCGAGAAACCAAGTCCCAACTGGTAATTCCTAAGAAAAAGTTACCAGCCATCCTGACCGAAGAACATGATCGGATTACCGGGGACCATCTGGGCATGCACAAAACCCTAGATAAAGTTCGCCAGCGATACTACTGGGTAAATTACTTCGAAGAAGTCAGAGCTTGGTGCCGGAAATGTGACAACTGTGCAGTCAGTAAGGGCCCGAAGACCCGGACCAACAGCAGAATGCAACAGTACAATGTGGGTGTCCCATTTGAGAGAATTGCCATCGATGTCGCCGGTCCGTTTCCCGAGTCTGAGAGGGGGAACAAATACATTCTAGTCGCAATGGATTACTTCAGCAAATGGCCTGAGGCATATGCGATAGCCAACCAACAGGCTAACACGGTAGGGACGGTGCTAGTAGAACAACTATTCAGCAGGTTTGGCGTCCCAATGGAACTACATTCAGACCAGGGGCGTAACTTCGAATCTAATGTATTCCAGAACGTCTGCACGATGTTGGGGATCAGAAAAAAGTCCATTGCACCCACAGTCAGACGGAATGATGGAAAGATTCAACAGGACCTTGGAACAACACCTATCCAAGGTCGTCAGCAATAACCAGCGTCATTGGGATGAGCATATTCCCTTATTCCGGTTGGCATATCGCTCAGTGTAACTTAACCTAACCTAATAGTACAGGCCTGACTCCAGCCAGGGTCCTATTCGGAAAAGAGCTGCGATTTGGCTTTTGGCTCCCCCGAAGAACCTTCCCAAGACATCAACGATTATGCCGACCAGCTCCGACATAACATGCTGGCAATACACGGATTAGCCCGAACGCAGATGTTGGCCACTAGTGACCGGATGAAGACGCGATACGACCTCAAGGCCAATTCAGTCGGGTTCCAAGAAAGGGACAAAGTCTGGCTGTACAACCCCCAACGGAGCAAGGGTAAATCCCCAAATCTTTACCCGCCTGGGATTGTCCATATGAGGTGGTCAAGAGGCATAATGACGTCGTCTACCGTATCCGTCAAAACCCCAGGGCTAAGTTGAAGGTGGTCCATTTAGATCGACTGGCTCCCTATCATGGAGAGAATGTTTCTGACCGAGACTATCAGAATCGGGGGGGGGGGGGGTGTAACGAAATTTACCTAAGCCGACCCTGTTTCATTCCAGTACGACATCGATCGCTTTTAGGACAAAAAAAATGATCTCGAAATGGCTCGGCAGCTGTAGAATTGATAATGGATTGTACGAGAGTTTTCGATTCTGATTTTAAAAGAACCAGCCCATTACCGCAGGAGTTTTTTAGTGCGACGAAGAGCTGTTCTGTATATTTGATGTAAATAAAAGTTTCTAGAAATTGAGAGTGAAAATTAGTTTTTAAATTTTAATTGAACCCACGGAGTATATAACAATATATTATTATCACAACCTTCCCGAAGGTGTTGTGTAAAAAATTGTCAGACAGCGGACAATAGAGAATGTATTAAATATTTAAGTTCTCCTAGGGTTATTGGTCCTCTCTTTTCTTTAATATTCCTGAACTTCATTGAAACCACAAATGACAAAAACTTTTAGTTTGAAAAGAATAATCTCCCAATTCTTATATGAAATATTTTGCCAGGAGCGGTTCCAGCCAAAAATTTGGGAGGTCATTCATTTGTCAAAAATATTTCGAATACCGATATTTGATTACATTTTTATTTTCTTTTTGTTTCAATAGATTTGTCAATATGAGTGAACAATTTTGGTCATTACATCTACTTCTCCGATTTCTCCACAACTCGGTTTCGTATAAAAATATACTTTTTACAATTTTTTGAAATAGGGTCGAATTTCGACCACTGGGCGACCACCAGTTACTTTTATTTGATAACAATTTTAGATATTAACAAAAATAAAGATACTTTAATTTGTAATCAAAATTCATATTTGATGACAAACCTCGTCTACAAATAAAAAAGTGGCATGAATTGATTACTGTTTACGGGTTAAACCATGCAAATTTGTTTATGAAGAATAACATTTTTTATTATTAATTATTATTATTAATAATAAAAATAAATCGTTTGCTTCATGAATACACACTGTATATACATCTGAACTGACATTTATTTTGATTAATTCAATTTATTTACAATTTACCCCAAGTTTCGAACAGTTAATTCCAGCTAAAAATTTGGGAGGTTATTTTCTTTTTATTTCAATAGATTTGACTATGTGAGTGAAGAATTTTGGTCATTACATCTACTTCTCCGATTTCTCCACAACTCGGTTTCTTATTAAAATATACTTTTTACAGTTTCATGAAATAGGGTCAAATTCGACCACTGGGCGACCACTCGTTTCGGCAAAAGCGCCAAAAAAGAAAGAAGAACATTGTCATACCGTCAAACTGCAGCGGCAGCCTGAAAGTGTAACGTCGATGAAGTTGTCAAAAAAATACAGGGAGTCAAAGTTATCTGATTTTTAACCTCATTATCCTGATAAAATTTGTAAAAAAAGAAATTACAGGTACTGAACTGTAGGTTAGGTTAGGTATATGCAGAAGTATTACAAAAATTAATACATACACTTTTATATTAAAATATTAAAGAAAGAAAATCTACAATCCATCAATACCAAATGTGGATCCATCAGTGCCAAAAAATAATTCGGCAACGACATATTGCACAAATGAAACGAAAAAAGTTATATCTGCTCTGATATGCAAAGAAATACCATATAATTTGCTCAGAAAGAAATTTGCAAAAAAATACCGCAAATAAAACTGTTAATAAATATGGACCAAATGGTTTAATATCAGGACCTGGGGAGAAGTTAACGATTCAGCTTTTGAAGATGTAGAAGCTTATGGAAACCATCATAGTAGCCAATTAGCAGTAAAACATAGACATCAATAATTTGGGGATTTTTGTCAATATCTAAAGTTATTTTTATGTTTCTTTGGGGAATAACACCACAATAGAAATAAAACTACGTATATTGCAGGAATACCAAACGTTTCAAAGTCTATTCTGACTTCGTTGTCAATGGCTTTATATTTATTGATGTAGATTGCAAAATGAAAATTTAATTTATTTTTGCAATCTACATCAATAAATATAAAGCCATTGACAACGAAGTCAGAATAGACTTTGAAACGTTTGGTATTCCTGCAATATACGTAGTTTTATTTCTATTGTGGTGTTATTCCCCAAAGAAACATAAAAATAATCAAGAACATGCCACAAACAACGTTTAGAAGACAATATCTAAAGTTTTTCTAACTCAACTCAAGCTTAGTATTTTTTTATAACGCTAATTCTATGCAATATTTTATTTTCACTGTTTCATTTTAAAATACTGAGTACATTGTAGTGATGAACTAATTGTAAATTGATTGTGTATGTGAAATAAAGATTTATTTAAAGACAAAGTTGTTTACAAACATTTAAAAAACGAATTTGGCATTATAAGTGTGCAGTTCTCTTATTTCAAACCAATGAGTTTTTATTTATATATAATCTTAATACTGCATTTTGATGCTTTATATTTTTATATAACTTCTCTTTATTACTGCATAATTTTACTAAAATATTCCTCTCAAACATTATCTATTTTGCTTAAATATCATTTACTGAAGTTAATGTGATATTTAATAGTACTCAATAATTAGTTGCGATTAATAATTCCCTGTCTATTATTAAACAAAGTTTCTGAAATAACTCTTACTAAAGAACAAAGAAGGAATTTTGAAGGCAAACTTAAAAAAAACGCCATTAATAACAGTAAATAGGTAAATTTTTCACATATTAGGCTGCCCCCTCTGCAAACGGTTGAAGTTGTTGGGCTAGGTATTTGGCTAGGTGTTGTGTTGGGGATCCAAACAAACAAAGGCTAGCTGACGAGGATAACATCAAACAGGAAATGGACAGTTTAAAAACAGCTCTGAGACAAAACGGATTTACAGACCGAAATATACAAAGAGCCCTAAAGTCAAAACCGAGACAAACAGACGAGGAGCATGAGACACCAATAACCAAGGCTTATTTACCGTATGTCAAGGGGACTACGGACAGTATTGCAAGAATTCTACGGAGACACAATATCGATACTATTTTCAATACAGACAGAAAAATAAGCACGGTGTTGAGGACTCCGAAGACAAGGATCCCTTTAGAACAACAGGGAGTGTACGAAATTCCATGTGCAGACTGTCATAAAACCTATGTGGGGCAAACTAATAGAAGAATTCAAGCTAGGCGTGATGAACACCAGAATGCTGTAAGAAAGCAGGAAAAAAAACATCCATTGCGGAACACGCCACTACGATGTCACACCGAATAGACTTTGAGAACACCAGAGTACTGGCAAATATAGAACACCCGAAATCAAGACTCGTAAGAGAGGCAATTGAAATAGCGAAGAGGCTGTGAAGATTGGTCATTATTTGTGGTTCAGGATCGCCATGTGATATTATAATGTTGCATCGGCCTTCGACCAATAATACTAGTTGTAAAGGCTAAATGTTTATTTCTACTGGTTACTTGGTTACACTATACTAACTACATCTGGTTACACTATACTAACTACATCTAATCTTTACTACGCTACATTTTGAACTCGACTGATGGTTCGCGATTTACATTAATTATCGAAAGTGTGCCATCAGTCGATTGTTTTGCTAATTCAACTATTTGGTGCACGTGATAATATTTGTAGACATGCTGAATTTAATGAGGTTACCTAGAATGGTTTATGATGATTTTATGCTAATAATTGTTTAATTAATTTCCTAAAAAGTGTCTTGAGGAATTTCCGTTACACCACTCTTCCTTGGGGAAGTGGGATCCGCGGTATCGTATTCCACGCAACTTCAAAGTTAAACTAATAATTTCGGAAGTTCCTCTGACTCACAACAGTTTACCTGCTAAATTCTTACATATGTCTTATTCTAAGAAAATTCACTATATGTCCATAAAGTCAAGTCCACTATAGTTTCTAACACTTGTCACGCAGTTTTTAATGTCACTGTTCACTGCAATCTTAAGCCTATATTTCTGAGTTCGGTTATTTTATTGTGAAATGTCCCAAACTTAACCTATATAATGGTACATAATTTCTAATTAGTATTTGAAAACTCTGTTTTTATGTATCTTAATTAATAATAAATTAAATAAAAAGTATAGTCTAAGGCTTCGTATACTTTGCGGGGTATGGTTGCGGTGTGATATTCGTTAATTTAGAATAAATATAGAACACCCGAAATCAAGACTCGTAAGAGAGGCAATTGAAATAGCGAAGAGGCTGTGAAGATTGGTCATTATTTGTGGTTCAGGATCGCCATGTGATATTATAATGTTGCATCGGCCTTCGACCAATAATACTAGTTGTAAAGGCTAAATGTTTATTTCTACTGGTTACTTGGTTACACTATACTAACTACATCTGGTTACACTACTAACTACATCCTAATCTTTACTACGCTACATTTTGATCTCGACTGATTATGGCTACATTTTGAACTCGACTGATGGTTCGGGATTTACATCAATTATCGAAAGTGTGCCATCAGTCGATTGTTTTGCTAATTCAACTATATGGTGTACGTGATAATATTTGTAGAAATGCTGAATTTAATGAGATTACCTAGAATGGTTTATGATGATGTTATGCTAATAATTGTTTAATTAATTTCCTAAAAAGTGTCATGAGGAATTTCCGTTACAAGGCCTCACAGTCTAAATGCACGCAATGAAATTCAGAACTTATCGAATTGTCCTGTCCAATAACAACTCAACCGGAAATAACAAATCAGCAGGCTGGAGCCGTGCCCACTGAACGCCAAGGGCCAATCACACGCAGCCGTTCACGGTGCCAACCGATAGGCGCCGAGCCGCGACTACATAACAGCGCGCGCGCTTCAGAAAATTTTAGTATTCGAGTAACTAGAAGAGAAAGCAGAAGGCTACGAGAATTATGCGAACCGACCTGAAGAGGGCAGATGTGACTCTGCCGAAACGTCGTCATTTTACCATCGATCCCGGCAGGGATCAGTCATCAACTACGCGGATGAATTCCCGGAAACCATCTAAAACATTTAGTGCCTGCGAAAACTTAAAAACAAATATAGTGAATCTCTACGGGGAGAATACTTTTCATTTGTGTAAAACATTTGAGAAATTACGCGCAAAAAGAAGCAAACTTTTGTGCGATCTACATTTTTTACAACGATGCCGCGATGAAGGAGTTATTCCGAAAAACATGACGGTAAAGTTCTGGAAGAACAACAGAAAAACACAGAATATTTTATGGAAAGCTAGTTGTTCCCTACTTAGGGAAGCCATACGTGATGTCAGAAGACATTTGGATGTTCTTAATACTAAACTCCTAGATATCCACCTACAGGTAAGCAATACACTCCACCCGATAATATGGGATAAATTCGATGAGATTAGCGAATTTAGGGCCGAAACGAATGCAGAGTTAACAACAATGCAACAAAAGACAAAATTTAACAAATTGAAGCTCCAACAGAAGCCCAAAAACGAATTTGTCTCGGAAAATAACGGTCACAGTTAGACTGGAAACGAATAAAACCGTTTATAACTTATCTTCGGTCCAATTGAACTCTTCCTCGATTGGCGTGTTGGCTAAGGGATTCAATTACGCTATTGCTCCCTCTCACATACCAACAGAGAGCATAATATGTGGCGTGGAAACAGCAGTTTCAAAATTTGCCACCCAAAAGGAACCTATTTATAGAAGAAAATGAGGCCTTGAAACAACTGCGCCTCAACAAGGACATTGTCATTTTACCTGCTGATAAAGGAAATGCGACTGTAATTTTAGATACAGCGGATTATTCAAACAAAATTCAAATATTGCTACAAGCTCTAGCATATAAACAAATTACTACTGACCCCACAACTTATCTGGAGAAAACAACCAAGGCCAAAATCCAAGCAAGTAGGATCGAAAAAAATCTACAACTGCAACTCATTCCGCGTGAAAAGTCATCGAGATGTCCGAAATTTTATGAGTTGCCAAAAGTACATAAAGAAGGTGCACCTTTGAGGCCAATAGTAAGCTCAATTGGATCCCCAACACAACACCTAGCCAAATACCTAGCCCAACAACTTCAACCGTTTGCAGAGGGGGCAGACTCATATGTGAAAAATTCGACACATTTTCTCGAAAGTCTTAGAAAAACGGTCTTACAACTAGAGTGTCCTCTTGTAAGTTTTGACGTAGTGTCCCTTTTCACCAACATCCCTATCGACGAAGCCTTGGATATCATAATAGAAAAATACAAACCACCTCAACACCTTGTAGAATTAACAAGTCACTGTCTCATGAACACCTATTTTGTTTACGAGAACCAACGATACAAACAAGTGGGAGGAGCTCCAATGAGATCGCCACTCTCACCAGTTACAGCGAATCTTTTTATGGAGAACTTTGAGGAGTTGGCACTAAGAACAACAACTCTTAAACCCAGTTTATGGTTGCGATATGTGGATGATACATTTGTAATTTGGCCTCATGGGAGGGAACACCTCAATACTTTTTTAGATCACCTTAATGGCATCCATCACAAAATAAAATTTACCATGGAGGTTGAAGCCAACAATCAACTGCCATTCCTTGATGTTCTCATAAATAGGAAGCAAGATGGAACCCTTGGCCATACAGTATATAGGAAAGCAACTCACACCAACAGATACCTTCATGCTAATTCTCATCACCACCCAGCCCAACTACAAGCCGTCGTCAAGACTTTAGTAACCAGATCACAAAGGCTAGCTGACCAGGATAACATCAAACAGGAAATGGACAGTTTAAAAACAGCTCTGAGACAAAACGGATTTACAGACCGAAATATACAAAGAGCCCTAAAGTCAAAACCGAGACAAACAGACGACGAGCATGAGACACCAATAACCAAGGCTTATTTACCGTATGTCAAGGGTATTTTCAATACAGACAGAAAAATAAGCACGGTGTTGAGGACTCCGAAGATGAGGATCCCTTTAGAACAACAGGGAGTGTACGAAATTTCATGTGCAGACTGTCATAAAATCTATGTGGGGCAAACTAATAGAAGAATTCAAGCTAGACGTGATGAATACCAGAACGCTGTAAGAAAGCAGGAAAAAACAACATCCATTGTCTTGCCTTTTAAAGCGATACAATTGGAAACATCTAAAAGATCAAACAAATTCAGCTTTTGACTTTTTATTGTAAGTCAAGTAAACGTTAGTGAAATTAGGAAAATCAACGTTTCTTGTTGATAACGTCTAAAATGTGGATAATAGTAGAAACATATGCATATGAAATTTGTCGATAGATAAATGTCTATCCAATCCCAGCATCAACATCCTCTGCAATAGTAAATTTAATGATCCAGGATATGGAAATCATGTATGAACTATTCACAGACAAGAATAAAGTTATAAACGGAGATTTATTTTGGAAAGCGGCAGTAAATACACAATTTCTATGTATTTCAAAATTGGAAATAAATAAATGTAACATATGTACATGAACCATGGTCTATAAAACATGTAGCCAGTTACTTTTATTTACAAATATACAAATAACTATTTTCAATAACACTAAATTCCATCAGAAACATTTAAATAAAATATAAAGTTAATTTAAAAAACAAACATTTGTATAATATTGGGGATATAATATAAATGAAACAGACTGACAGACTATACGATAAAATTTATTTAGTAAGCCCTTTTTGAATCACTAATTGCAATTAAAAACATCTAAATAACGAACACATTGATACCGACACAGAATGAAATTGAAGAGCTGTCGGAAATAAACAAACTATACTTTACATTTTAATTACCTTGTAACTAAGTGTTTATTTATCTATTCTATGAAGCCGGAGTTTCACGTACCTGAAACAATATAAAAGAGTGTTAATAGTTTTATATAAATGCGCTACTGTGATGTTATCAGAGTGAAAACTTTTTTTCAGTGATATTTTATTCACAGCAGAGATTTTTTTCTATCATTAAAAAAAATTATTAACATGTTCAATTCATATTTAATAGTTTAGAGGAAATATTTCAAATTTAACGGTAGGTGTACCAAGAGGGTATTTTGGGGTTAATCATCCATCCATGTAAAAAGATGTATCATCAAATCTCTATATGAGAGAGCAAAAACCAACTGTTCAATCAATAAATTCAATGAAGAAAAAACGTTTATAAAAAATGTACTTTTTGCCAATCATTACCCAAATAAATTTATTAATAACGAGTTAAAAAAAATCGAATACCAAACAATCCCTAACAACCAACATCAAACTTCACCAAGCAACACTTACTCCCAACATAATCACTTTAATACCTATACCATACATACAGGGTCTATCAGACACGCTAAAAAGAGTGGGAAACAGATATAATATCAAAATATCAGTTAAAACAAGAAATAAACTAAAATCAATTATATCAAAAACCAAACCAAATAGCACATCTCAAAATACAAAAAATTGCATTTATAAAATCCCTTGTGAATGTAATAAATTCTATATTGAAGAAACCTCTAGCCCTCTAAATGAACGAATACAAAAATTACATAAAAAAACGACAATTTGAAAAATCCAAAATTTGTGAAAATGCTTGGGACCTTGGTCATAAAATACACTTTCAAAATTCAGTTATATTACACAAAGAAGAACACAACACCAAACGAAAACTAAAAGAGTCTGCTTTAATTTTGTTAAATGAAAAGGATTGTATCGCTACTACCTCCATAGAATTCAGTCGTTCCTGGTTGTCGATAATTAAGGAAGAAATTGCTAATGGTCATGTCCTTGTGAACAACCCAATGTCGGGATAGTGCATAAGGTTTTTCCTACGTTTTCCCTTATGGTTTTAATGGGATCACTGAATCAACAAAATTCTTTGGTCGCATTTTTGGCGAATGCACTATTTCATAACAAAGTCGCACCTAGGAGCGCCACATAAAATTCTGAAGATCTCCCTTTCAAATTCTTCCAATTTGAAAGGAACTTTATGATTATATGATCTTTAGATGTTTCTGTGCTACCCTGTATATTACAAATAAAATCTCTTAGTTACGTCAGAAATCAAATAATACATATTGTCAAATATTTTAATTTACATCTTAGAATTTTGCCTTTTTTATCCAAGTTTCTTAACCATTGACAACGGGGTCTGACCTAGACCCCGAAACGTTTGGAATATACAGCAATTTTCTTAACTGTGGTGTTATTTCCCAAGAAGTACTTAGACAATATAAATTATGTTAAAGTAGAGGAAATAAATTAGAGTGAGTTGGTCTGTGTTTTTAAATAAATCCAAGAACTGAACTGAACCCGAGTGTGAAAATAAAAACATTACAATATCTTTCTTCCTATATCTTGTAGAAAAAAGTTTCATAATAAAATTTATTTAGAATGAAATTTTCTGCAAGACGAATAACATGCAATTTGTGAAAATATTGAGATCTTAAAAAAATAGAACAATGTTTTATCCACACTATTTAACTTTAATTCAACTCCACCCTCTATTTCAACCACCTTGTATGTGCAACTACTTACCGGCCACCTAGTTTGACATTTTTTGTACCACCCTGTATAAATATAAGTCAATCATTTCCTAATAAATTCCACCAAAACTGCAACTGCTTATGGAGCACCCTATGTAACAATTTTTAAAGTTAAACTACTTAACTCTACTCCTCCCTATATTTCTAATATCCTATCTGTGCAACTGATTATGAGCTACACTATTTCACGTTTTTTTCTCATATTTTTTAAACCCCAGTATAAAATATAATTTCTCTTCATTTAAACCATCCTTCACTTGCAACTTTTTCTAACCTTGCTTGATAACTTAATTTCGCCTCATATTTCAGGTACTCTATATATGCAACAGCACATGGTCTACCCTATATAACAAAATTCTTCTTATTTTTTTTACCCACACTGTATAATTATTATTCAACTACACGTTATAGTTCAACAACCTTGTATATACAACTACTTATGGTGCTACCCAATATAAAATTTTTTCAGAATTCTAGTCCATCCAATTTTTCATATATCCGGTATATGAAACATAACATTCCTTTATAATAATTTTTAAACCTTCCTGTATAGCTGTAATCTTACTCTGCTACATATTTCAACCATCCTATAATGTATACTCTCTTCGAGGTGTCATTCCTTTGTACGCAAGACAATATATATTATATATAATACATATTGTTTCTGGTCAGGGAACCTTCATCAGTTGCGCTTCCCGCAACTGAATGTCCTCTCGAACACTTCTTTATGTATTTGATACATTTCGTTAAATTTGAAGAAGCGAGATGTACTACTTGAAATTTTGTGAACTACTTGTGGATATAAAAGATTTTTTTAACGACCCTATAAACTATAATTCCTCTCCACCTTATATTTCAACCACCCAGTATAAGCAACTGCTTCTAACATTTCTTTCAACCCATTTCATCATTTTAATAATCGCTGAAGAAAATTCAAATATCCTAACTGTTTACATAACATATTTTTTATCCACCCTGTATAAATATAATTCTATTTTTATTTCACCCACATTATATATCTAACTACTTATGACCCTAACAATATAACATTTTGTTATCACCCTGCATAAATATAATTCAACTCCATCCGTTTTTCAACTACCTCGTATATACAACTGTTTATGGTCCACTCAATATATTGTTTCATTTCACTACGACAACGATCGCTTTGGAATAAAAAATGTTCTGGAAATGGCTCGGCGGCTGTGGAGTTGATGGTTGATTTTACTAGCATTTTCGATGCTGGTTTTATAAAGGAAGCAGGCCACAATCGCCAGACAGTTAGTGGAGCGAAGAGCGTATCTCCTATTGTTATTGTGAATCAGCTGTACTGTATAATTTGATGTAAATAAAGTTCTAGAAAAGTGAAAGTGAATATTAGTTTTATAATTTTAAATTGAACCCACGGACTATATTGCAATATCTTTTTTGAACCACCCTATATAATTTCCCCTTATTTCAACCACATTGTACATATGCGGCTTTTTTTTCTAGATTTCTTAGGTGCATGTAATTGAATTCCGTCCTAAGTTTTACCTATCCTATATATGGAACATCCTGTAGAATTACACTTGATATATTAGTTGATTTTTTTTAAAGCGAAACATGTTACATATTGTCATATTACGAATTTTCAATAAAAGTCGATGCAAGTATCGAAGATTTGGTGCATGCGGTGGAAGCAATTGACTAATTGTTTTACTGAACATGGTATAAGTGTTTTCCCTATATCTACCGTTTCTGTCAATGTAGGGAGATAAAATTCATATCAGATTTTAATTATGAACAAAATGTCAAAAAAAATATCTTGTAAACCGTATTAGCAATTAATTAGACATGAATTGTAGGGTTTTGGCATATAAGAGCCTCATTTCACCCCACATTGAATTCTGTGCAAGTATTCTATGCAACATACATCAAAATAATGTACAAATCTTATAAAAAATGCAAACTAAATGTATGAGAAATCTATTAAAATGTAGCAAATATACCCCTATTAAGTCAATGTTAAATGTTATAAATTTTATGAATGTAAAACAAAGAATTATATATAAAAATTGAGATTTTATTTACAAAATTAAATGTAAAATGGTACCACAATATTTATACAACGACTTAATTCATGCCCGCGTTATACACTAATATGACACTAGACAAATACGTGACTTTTATGTAGCAAATAATAATAGTAAAAGACTGACTAAATCAACATTGTATTGTAATGTTTTTATTTTCACACTTGGGTTATTCACAGAAACTACTATTTACATTTTATCTTAACTGTTCAATACGACCGACGAAAACTGAATGCCTCCTATCGTCAGCTGTTTCTTATTTATACATTTTTCTTGGAATTGTCTGGTACGTCCACGAATTCTCGTAACATTGCCCCCTCCTTAAGACCATTTCGTCCCGGAATGTCCCAGAATCCAGATATTTGCAGGACTCTAAATTTCGACAACGGGAAGTTTGGTGGAAGTAACAGTCAACGGTCTTCGAATCTGGGCTGCGAGTACTGAGACAGCATACCAGGATGTCGACGCCACTGAATCGAAAGATTGTTTCCATCATACTTCTCACCACCCTCCAATTCAGTCCATCCAACCCGCAGGCTGTCTTTGGGACCGCCAATTTCATCAGATTCTTCTCCATCATTACATTCCTCAATTCTACCAGAGTCTTCCAAAGATCGCTGTATGTGGGCTTGTTCTGCGAGAATGTTTTCGTTACCAAATAAAAGATGTCTCTGGTACCCACTGGTTGTTTATCTTCGAGATGAAGGACCTTCCCTACCGCTGGACCTTGCTCCCGTAGCTTCTGGAACTGGCCGTACTTTTTGGCAAACACCTTGGCTATTCCTCTGGACATCCGGAGATCTCGAGCCACACAATAAGACAGGACATATTCTATGGGCTCCTCAAACAGGTCTCGGGGTTCCTCTGTGGTCACGTCGTGCTGCACTTTCTGCCCATTAGAGCACAGTGCCATAAACTGTTCGAAGGTCATTTCGTCATCGGGTGGTTGGATGCTGCGGACTTGGGCTTGGTCATCTTCGCCGTCATGACTTCCGGCATAAGGGGCTAACCTGTTGAAATGTACGACCTTTGGTTTTCCCCGAGGTAGATTCTTTATTCTGTAGACGACATCGTTGATTTTCTTCACAATTTGGTACGGCCCCTCCCAAGATCTCTGTAGCTTGGGCGAATATCCACGACGACGTTGCGGGTTATACAACCAAACAAGATCATCAACTTGGAATTCTCCGTTCTCGGCTTTGATGTCGTAGGTTTCCTTCATTCGGGCACTGGCATTCTCGATGTTTAACCGGACTCGTTCATGGATGTCGTTCATCTTTTGACGTAGCTGGCTGACATAGTCTTCACCTGCGGTCTTTTCTCCTGGGGGACATCCAAACTTCAAATAGCATGGTAGTCTTAATTCTCGTCCCATAATAATACTGGCCGGGCTCTGACCCGTGGACTCGTGCACAGACGAACGATATGCCATTAGAAACAAGTGCAGATACTGGTCCCAGTCTCTTTGGTGGTCAGAGACTACCTTTGACAAATGGCGGTTAATGGTTCTATTCATCCGTTCTACCATTCCATCGGATTGCGGGTGTAATGCTGTCGTCCGTGTTTTACTGATCCTCAAGAGCTTGCAAACGTCTTGGAAAAGAGTAGACTCGAAATTTCATTTGAACTCAGTTTCTTTTAGAGGCGAAGTTAAGTTATGGGGCTTATAGTCGCGTAAAATGGCAGAAAATATTCCATTAGTTTATTGAAACGAAAATTTGTTATGCGGGCGATCTCTTCTATATGGTATTCAGTTGTAGGTGTGTTCGTGCGTACATGTGATATTGTCTTGGGTGGCACATAAGTAGTTGCTTATACAAGATGGTTGAAATAAGAGTGGAGCAAACCTATAGTTATACAAAGTGGACATTTGCGTTATACGACAGTGAATAATTACAGTTATACAGAAGGCTTAAAAAATGTTAGAAGCAGTTGAATATACAAGATGAGTGAAATATAGGGTGGAGTAGAATTACAGATATACAGGGCAGTTAAAACAGTTACATAGTGTGGAACATAAGTAGTTGCTAATACAACGTGTTTAAAGTAAGAGTGGAGTAAAATTATTGTTATTTAGAGAGAATCTAAAAAAAAAAAGCATTTAAGATTATAAGACGGGGTATAATTATAGAGGTGGGTTCCGAAAATTTTAGAAACAGTTGCATATACCGGGGGGTTGAAGTAAATGGTAGAGTAACATTATAGTCAACAAATGTGGTTCAAAAATGTGAATTTTGTTATATAGGGTAGATCTTGAACAGTTGCATAAATGATAAACATATGGGAGAAGTAAAATCATAGGTATGCAGGAATTTTAAATAATAGGAAACAGTCAATAGTGGGGAGAGGAATTATACTTATACAGGGTGATTTTAGAAATATTACAGAAATCAGGACCCTTGCAATACTGTACGGAGGTGGAGTTTAGTTGTACACGGTGGTTCAGGGAATGATAGACAAATAAGTTATGTAGGAGTGACCAATACACAGAAGCACATGCAGTGTGGATGCAATATAAAGTGAATAAGAGTTACAAGTGGTCCAAATAATAAAACAATTAAAAAAAGTTAAAAAATATATGGAAAATATAAAAAAAGAACACAAATTAGAGAGGGAAGAGAGAGAGAGAGAGAGAGAGAGAGAGAGAGAGAGAGAGAGAGAGAGAGAGAGAGAGAGAGAGAGAGAGAGAGAGAGAGAGAGAGAGAGAGAGAGAGAGAGAGAGAGAGAGAGAGAGAGAGAGAGAGAGAGAGAGAGAGAGAGAGAGAGAGAGAGAGAGAGAGAGAGAGAGAGAGAGAGAGAGAGAGAGAGAGAGAGAGAGAGAGAGAGAGAGAGAGAGAGAGAGAGAGAGAGAGAGAGAGAGAGAGAGAGAGATAAGAATACGCTAAAGTTTTCGATAAAATTGTACCTTAAATCAGATAAAAAAGAAGATATGTCTAAAAGTAGTGATTGACGGTTTTTAAATGGTTTTTAATTTAAGTCAACTAAAGTCGGTTCTTTTTTAAATATAAATTATTAAGAAGGTGTTAAAGAAAATAACCAAAAATGTAAATGATGTAAAGCCTAAACTTTTAAAGAAACATCGTGTACCATGTTGGAAATAAAATATATGAAAATCGAAATGGGTAGGTAAAATGTAGAAAAAAATCTATCTATATGAATTATATCATACAATGTACAATTTGTTCGAAATTAAGGAAAATAATTAAAATTATCCAAAACAGTATTCTCTCCATTCATTATCTAATAAAATAAACTAAACCAAAAATTTTTAAATCAACAGGTAACAATTTTCTTGAATCAGACTATGTAAACCAGAAAGAATATTTCAAATCAGATTGGTGGTTACTAAGATTAGCATAATTAAACCTAAAAATTCTCCAGTTATTTACTATTAATAGAAAATTTCAGCAATGTGTATTGGTTGTTCTTGACAAAGATCAATATCGTGTGGATGGAGAATGAAACGTTTTTAATTTATTCTACTTGTAGTTGTTATTATAGCGATCAAGAATTGTTCAAGTCTGAGCACATAACGGAAAGCATAATAGATTATAAAACAGAATAATTCAAAGATTATAACTTACAACAAATATGGATTACATTTTAGATTAAATACTATTTGCCTGCTAGAGAAGAAATTCATATCCTAAAATTAATACTTAATAATTAAAGCATAAAATAATAAGGTGCTTTAGAGTTCAAGTATAAAGGTACATATCTTAATGTGCAGAATTTATCTTTCCTGATAGAGGATGAATATTTTAGGAGAAAATGGAATTTATGTTATTTAAGTTTACTTTCAGTGATGAGGTTTTGTGCAGGCTTTGTGCATTCAAAATGAATGACATTCATTAAATACGATGAAAAGTTTCTCCTCAAAGAAGTAATAGAGGAAACTCACTTATACCTGCAGTTATAAGACAAAAGACTACAAACAATCTAGTGGATGTTAGATATTGCTTTATTATGTTGTGAATGGATCTTAATTGAAAGGTCTCATCTTCCGGTACCAGGCATACTCTGGAAAATAATTTGGTCAAGTGCGAGTTGGACTCGCATACTTAGGGTTCCGTACCACCGTCAAGATTCTAATATTCCAGTTTCAGACAAGCAGGTAATGAGTGCATTTTCTTATATGTACCTTAACATCTTTGAAAGGAAGCGTTTTAAATTTATAAAAAATATACACTTTGATTTTCCACAAAAAGACTTTTTATTTTATCTTGCTTCAGGATTCGCTTGATTTTTATCACAATACATATGTATTTAATTTTCTAATTTAATAAAAAATAAACATTAGAGTTTTATTTTACTAATAAACTCTCAGAGAACCCTTTATAATCTAATGTCTGAGTTTTGAGGCTCTGTAGATTGAAATATAAAAGGCAAAATAGGTCAATTTTTAAATTATAAATTATTAAATCTGTTATTCAAATTATTTAAAAATACAAATAAAATATATTTTTCAAAATTTAAATAATGTAGTTTATAAGTGGGAATTAAGTCGATGTTTAATACAGTATTCAAGTAACTAGAAGCGAAAGCTGAAGGCTGCGAGAATTATGCGAACCGACCTGAGGAGAGCAGATGTGACTCTGCCGAAACGTCGTCATTTTACCATCGATCCCGGCAGGGATCAGTTATCAACTACGCGGCTGAATTCCCGGAAACCACCTGAAATATTTAGTGCCCGCGAAAACTTAAAAACAAATATAGTGAATCTCTACGGGGTAATACTTCATTTGTAAAACATTTGAGAAATGACGCGCGAAAAGAATCAAACTTTTGTGCGATCTACATTTTTTACAACGATGCCGCGATGAAGGAGTTATTCTGAAAAACATGAATCATGAAACAAGATCATGCAAGTGTGATGTCGGAGCGAAGTGTCAAAACAAATGCAATTTCAGTTTTTGCATCTCATTACTCTACTGATCAATTTTCGTACTTGAAAGTGTGGACCTGCATTACGAAGCTTTCGCTTCAACACCGCTTACCACTTAAAATGTAGATAAATGTGTAACGGAGAAAGAGGTATAGTAAGCCGAGGAATTGATGAGTACCGTAACAGGCAATATGCCTAACCCTCTCTCTCTCCAAATGTCTCTCTTGGAATAATTGGTGCCAATGGAGTCCTATTGTTGTTGTTTTATCGTCTAACCAGCGTTTTGGCTGTCTTTCTAAGATTAGCTTATATTCTCGCCGTCTCGATGACACAATTCTGTTAGTCCATCGATTGTTTTCCTGACGAGCCACATAAAACACCCAACTACACTATATTACTGCAACCTGTTTAGGTTGTTCTTAAACTATGTGCCGAATGAATGATGAGTGTCATGGTTTCCTCGAAAGAGAACTGGGAGAATATTAGGGTTGATTGTTTTTTTTTTTGAGGTTTATAGGAATAGCTTAATTTCTTAGAACAGTATTGAGTTTTTCACTGCGGCCCAGATCATATCTATGCTTACTGTGATCTCTGTAGGAATATGCGTTATACCTCAAGCGCAGAAGAAATAGAGGGGCCTTTACGGGGTGGAAGGTCTTTGTAACTCGTTTAGTCTCTGAATTATATTGGAAGATCAGTGAATCATCATTAGTCAAAATCGCACTAACCTCGCCCCTACGTTTGAACTCGCTGCTATGTTTATTCAATCCTCAGTCAGTGTGAGTTTAACTCACCAGTTAGCACTTTAAGGACCAACTTCGCTCACGTTTCCGCATAATTTCTTACTAGATTTCTAGTTTAGAATACGACATTCAAAGTCGTAATAAACTATCAAAACCAACGAAAAACTTTCGTTTTTGTCGTTTCGTGTTGGGCTTGGAGCATGTTCCCTCGAATAGCACTCTACTAATCCAGGTCCTATTTTACATCTACCTGGTCATTCATAGACATATGAAACATGCATCTGATGATGAGTCAATATAGTTCCTATCGGACTGTAAATTTTTTTACCAGATTACACAAGTATGGAATATTAATTCGTTCTTCTTCTTTTACGTAATTTAACTTTAAAAAATCCGATTGTAATGATTATGTAAACGATTAAAGGAAAACTTTTATCACAAAATGTGCTAACTGTTCACGGACAGCTACATTTTGATAAAGCAATACATCTGTCCAATCGACACTACAATAAAAAAAAACAATTGTCGTTATTTAGTTGCACAACCCAGTAGGTATATCAAAATGAAGGATGAAAACAGTATACATTTTTTTGCAAAACACTTTGGTTAATAAAACCATAGAAAGAATATAAACAGCACCACTTGTTGAACGCCTACGATAAAATTCTCCAGAAAATTGAGAAAAATGAGACTTATCTAACTGAAATGAATTTTTCTGGGAACATAATAGAAATTTATTAGGGTTTTCAGTTACTGATGTAAAATCCGTAACCATGAAGTAAGACCGGGCATTAACCTTCTCACTGGCTTATTTTATTTGAAATGTACGAATGAAGTTTTTAGCTTATACATCTGTCTTTTGAGCATTACAATAGTTCATCATTTTATAAATAATTACTAGAGATTATTCCTGCATTCAATTCTGCTTACTGGTTTACTTTTGAGAATTCACTAATGTATAAAAACTATAAACAATGGTTATCGGCGTGGGGCAGACAACATTATAATGGATTGAATTTCCAAATATACGCCCGCTACAAAGTTGGAACGTATATTTGGAAATTGTACTGTACCTATGATTTGTTGATTGTAAATGCACCAAGACAAAAATCAGCATATATTTTTGTAAGTGGTAAACAGTATTCAAAGTCAATCACATATTTTTATAGTGAATTTCTCCTGGAGATGGTTCGGAAAATGTTTCAAGTTTAACAAATGTTTATTTTTCTATTTTCTAATACGGGGTAGGATCAATAAGTAGTAGAACTGAATATTTTTTTTATTGAACTAATCGGTATAAATTGTTAGTGGTCATATACCTTTGTGCTTCCACACAATGCGTAAAACACGATTCCCACTGCTCGTACGCCTTCTGGAACTCGCTTTCCTATAACCCATTAAGATATATCATCAAGACTTTTGGATGTCTTTTACGAAGCTGTATCGTTTCTCTTGAGGTCCCACTTCAACCGAGTAAGAGAAAGAAGTCCGTCGGTACCAGATCTGGACTGTACTGGGGGTCAGGCAACAATCCTGTGTTTGACCCCAACTCTCTCACCAGTCGCGTAGTGTAGTGTTGTTGTCGTGTAGCCTCCCAGAAGCTAGCGGAGGACGCGTTTATGCAAACTGTCAATTACGAATTCCCTGTATACTACACCATGACTGTCAAAAAGCAAGCGAGCATGGTTGACCATTGACTTGCTCATTCTGGTTTTCTTCGGACGTTGGGATTGTTGGTGTACCACTCGACGCTTTGGCGTTTAGACTCCGGGTCGTACTCAAAACAGCACATTGTTAAGGACATTTGAGTTTTCTTGGACACAGTTCCTAATTTCCTGGGAAATTTTAACACCATTCACTTTTTGTTCATGACTCAGGACTCTTGTCACAAACTTGGTGCAGACCTTTCACATGGCCAAATAATAATGTTTGGGATTCTACCGGACGAAATTCCTCACTCAACAACAATCAGACGAATATTTCTGTGCCGATCGAATTCCAGGAGCGCCTTCACTTTGGAAATAGTTTCATCAACTCTTGAATTTGAAGGGCAAACGGCCGGCGTACTGGTCGTCTTTGACGAGATCTTGCCCTTCCTGGATCATCTTATGCTACTCGAAGGATGTTAAATGTCTCAAGGCGGTAATCCCATAGCCGTACCTGATCATTCCGAGAGCCTCCATCATGTTTTGACCTAGAATGAGGCACAATTTGATGGAGTAGCACTGCTGGGGATTTTTTTCCACCTTGGATCGAGACATTTCTTAACAGAAGTTAACAGAAATTGACATGTTTCCTGAACAAATATCGGTCATTTCGGAAGGCTCCCCACTATCACGCCCAGATGGACTCAAGGATAGTATATAAAGGATTGCCCGATAAATGTACATTTTGCCGACAGCAGACATCACGAAGTGGCTGCTAATATTTGCGCCGGACCGTTTCTAAATAAGTTGTTATAAATATCACATTAATCGGAAGAAATAAAACCAGAAAAGTCTTCAACTGTTAACAGGTAAAGCGTCAATATAACTCATGGGCGGATCCACAATACGGTGATACGTCACAAGATGTCTGGATTGATTCAAAAACTTTTAGCATTAATCAAGCAATCCTTTGTACATTATCCTTGGGACCTCGCCCGTCCTCCGCTCCCTTCGCGCAACCCAAATTCAGTTCCACTACTGATTTATACCAGGTACTGTGTTCAATATTGCATAATTTGACTTAATTTTTTATTACATTTTATCGATAGGAACCTATTGAAAAAGTAATTTTAAGAAAAAAATGTTCTTTACGTTTGCTTCGTAAAACTAATATTTTTCCAGTTATACGCGGTTGAACAGTTTTCGACGAAAAAATCGACTTTTTTAAGGGTTTTTTACGAATAACTCGAAAATATGCATTTCATCAAAAAACTGTAGAGAACAAAATCGTTTTTTTATAATTCTACGACCAATACGAACCGAGATACGGCATGTTAATGGTTAGGTTTTTTTCGTCAAATGCATAATTTGAAAGATTCAAAGCTAAATAACGGGAAAACTTTGTATTTATCGATACCTTATAGAATAGTTTTTGAAATATATAATTACTCCTTTAAAAAAGAAAAAGTCTACATAAGGTAGGTACTTACATTTTTCTACGAAAAAATCTGTAAAATAAACTAACTAGCCCATAATTAAAATTGATCTTCACCCTTCTGTGATTCTTTTCAAATATGTATTGTCAATACACCCAAGAAGTTTGACCAATTTAAAAAGCCTATTTTTAGAAAAATCGGAATTTAAAAGAAAACGATTTTTTGCAATTTCCTATTTTTCATCCTTTACTTCAAAATCTCCGAATATACTGGAGATACCAAAAAATGATACAGTATTGAATTGTAGCTTTTTAATGTCTAAAATTTTCCTGTGCATAGATTTTCTGTACAGTGAATATTTGGGAGATATAGTCGTTTAAAACCACCTTAACAGCTAACACCACCTTATTCGAGACCTTTAAACTCACTCCATTTAAAAACTAAGGGACCTTAAGAAATTTAATTCACACAGTCTTATAGTTCTTGAAAAGCCCTACAAAATCGTTTTTCACACAGCTATCTATCACCAAAAATGTTAAAAAACCAATCCATTTTTTTTCCAAAAATTCGTCCGCTTAGCAGCGTAATAATCTATACTAGCTGTCGCCCAGTGGTCGAAATTCGACCAAATGTATCAATATCTCTGGCAGGTGAAGTACCCTGAAAATTTTATCGTGACATTCTATCTTAGGACTTAAGGGAGACCAGCAATTACACGGAACGGATCCAGATTCGGAACCTCTGTGTGATAGTTTCCTCGAAAATCCTAGATGTCGGTCTTACATCTCGCTTCTACCACTTGAACCACCCGGTAAACCATTCTGTATATGCGACTGCCTATAAGCGACCGTATTTACTCTTTTTGTTTAAGAAATTTTTAACTATCTTCTGTAACTATACTTCTACTCCGATCTATATTTCAATCTTCGTATCTATACAGGGTGTAAACGGTTTGAGTGCAGAGATTTTGAGGATCAATACTTCAGGTCAAAACAAATCAAAAATCTTTATAACATTTTCAGAAATAAACTATAGTGTTGGCAAAAAAAATGGAAAAGTTAGAAGTTCTGTAGCCTTTATTACAGTGAATAGATTATTTCCGGCTTCAAAATGATTGTAAAGCTAAATATGTAAATACTCAATAGCGTATACACCTTTAATAACTGTATTAACAAAGAAAATTATTATTAAAACTCTAAATATTCTGTTATAATTTGCCCTACGTTTCTCCGATCAGATGTGGCAACATAGCATATACTCAGTACTACAGCTGGCCGCTGCCATGAATGCTTTTTTGCTGCCCGGTTCTTTTAAGAAAGTGAAAGTTATTTTTGCGTGACATTCGACATAGCGTAAGTTATTTGATTTTCATTTTAAAATATAAATTGGAAAAATAAATAAAATCTGTTGTGAATTGTGAGTTCGAGTGTATTATTTTGTGACAAACAGTGACAATCATACAATTAGGTAAAGACCTGACATGCTATATTAATTTGTGGGGAAAGCAAATGTAATAACAAGAATTTTGAATTTTGAATATTTACTATAAATCTATAATAATGACATCCTGCAGGTCAAAGGTTTTTATTTGTCTAACATAAGTAATATTAATTTCTTAGTAACAATTATTTCACGAAGAATTTAACACATAAAAGAACTACATATAAGAAATGTTTTGTTTAATATAGTTTGTATCGCATTATTTTTGTATCATAATGTAAACAACTTTGTATCCTCCCTTCTTCAACTTGATGCATAAAATAAATCGCCAAATATAAATATTCATTTCAATAAAAGGGTACATTTTTGAAAATAATATTTCATAAAATTTTATGTACCTAAATAAATCTATCGGCACTCGGAACTATGAAATTATTTAATACAAAAAAATAACAGGTGTTCATTTTTTTGTGGTGACTCATTCCTTTATTATTCACGCTACAAGCAAATCTCATTTTTGCGCGACGTTGCCACATTGACAATAATTTACTTAACATGTATTTCAAATTTTCTTGCTTATTAAGGCCTTTAGACCATAGTGTTATAAGAGTTTTTTGTTTTGTTTGGTGGGTACTATCTGCACCTAAAATATATGAAGTCAAACTATTTACACCCTGTATATATGGAAGTAGTCATCGCGGGCTACTCTATAAATCATTTCCTTTTCTAACATTTTTTATGATCATCCTGTATATCTATAATTTCTATATTTCATCTACCCTATGTATACTACTGCTTATGGTTTACGAAATGTTGCATTTTCATTTCCGCCACCCTGTATATGCAACTCTGTATAATATTTTTTGCACGACCCTGTATAACTGTAATGCTATTGCGCCCTCTATTCCAAGAACCCTATAAATTCAACCGCTAATGGGCTTCTCTTTATAATTATTTTATTAGTTATAATTAATATATTTTAAACACCCTATATATGCAACAGCTTGGATGCCACACACGAAGAAAATGATTTCTAACATATCTGGAATCGTCCTGTGTAATTATAATATACAACGCCTTATATCTAAGTCAATTTAGAACATGAGAACACATAACTTTTGACCCATTCAAAAATTGCCTAAGCAGCAATTTTTACTTTAAAAAATATTAAATAGCGAAAAAATTCTCATTTTTTTCAAGTTTGTTACCAAATCATCCTGTATTGAAACTTTTGTAATTTCAAAACTCAGCTGTCATAATTATTGTCACAATTTCGTTCTTTCTCGGTAATACGGTTTTTCCCGAGCAATCAATTTGTAGACGCCTAAACCCCGAAATGAAATTTCGACAGTCATAGTGCAGTTTGCGAGAATTACGTATAATAAGATATATGTAAATAAACAAAACATTATAAGTATTATATTGTTAGATAAATAAGTAAAAACATATTTGCAACAATTTTTGACGACTGATTGCTAATATTTTAGACATGTTACAATTAATTTAAAAGATTACCTTATATCGAATAAAACAACAATATATTACTAATACTTATTCAATTTTCATTTGCTCATGACATAAAATAAAAAAAACATATTCAACTTGAGTGGATCTGAAATCAAATGTATCAATTAGCTTTATAATCTCTCAATAGTTAGTTTACTTACGTAAAAGTTTTCATCGGGTGATTATAGCAAAACATTAAGAAATACAATGCACCACCTGTTAATTTATGTTAAATAATACCTTTATATGTTGACAATTTTTGTAAGTTCATTGAAATTGAAATTTTGAAAATTATACAATGATAATTTTCTGATTGCATTGAGAAGGTACCTTAACTTAGCGGTATGGAGTGTAGGCAAAAGGAGGACAAACTTATGCGGGAATAAAACTGAAAGTGTCCAGCTGACAGTTTCAAAGAAGAAGTCCAAGAAATGACCAGAATGGCGCAAATGTGACCACAGGGTATGTTATGAAGTTAATTGTAAACGGATTGAAATACACAAATCCTACATTTAGAAGTGATTTAGTAAAAATCGTAAATAAAACGTAGAAAATCTGTTAAGTTAACTTCTCTTTGTAAATAGTTGTCTCCGTTTATTGTAATTTCTGCAAGTGTTAATTGTGATATAAATTAATAAGCGTGTGCCCCAGTTTTGACTTTTTATAAAACGGAGTGATTTTATAATTGTTAGTTTGTTATAAAACTTTGTGAAACAGTCAAACATTGGGAAAAATTTGTATATTTGTAATATTTTTATACTTATTAACAAATAGATGTTGGTGAATTAGATGTAAATAAAAATTATTTAATTTTACATTCTTGTGTTCATATTGTTACGAGAATTCATCCGACAGTTGGTGCAGTCGGCCCTCAACCAATTCATGGAAGGGACATTATTCCGATAAATTCGTGGAACCGAAATGTTTGTCTCTCAACCGGCGAACCTCTGCCGTTACTGGGAATTCCCTTAAAACTTCCAGAACATGATGGAATTTCCCGATGGTTCGTGGACGTACCTGACAATTCCAAGATAAATGTATAAAAGGACCAGCTGGCGATAGGAGGCATTCAGTTTTCGTCGGTCGTTTGTACTGTTAAGATAAAACGTAAATAGTAGTTTCTGTGAATATAAATTTGTGTAAAAGTAGTGGAAATAAATTAGAGTGAGTTGGACTGTGTTTTTAAATAAATCCAAGAACTGAACAGAACCCGTGTGTGAAAATAAAAACAATACAATATTACATATTTATTTTGAAAAGTGTCCCTTTACAAAGTTGGTGTTTCTACTTCCTTGTTCACCTCTCTCTGGATAAAAGGCAATAAACAATTCTTTTCACTACTGAATAAACTGCTATAATTAAGTTATCTCTTCTGTTATCATTATGGAACAAATTTCACTTGCATTTTATTCTAGAATAGTTTCTTTTTCAAGGATTCTAACATTTTCACACACTGGTTTTCCATATATTTTTTCTTGTTTAGTTGAACAAAAAACTCCTTTAATTACTATTTTTGGCATGTTTCTGCTGTAGTTGTATTTTAAATATTTCCACAGGTACGCCTGGTGAATGCCCCTAGAAAAATATCTTCAGAAGTTTGTTGAAGTTCTCGAGTTGATGGACAATGCCATAATCAGTTTAGTAATTATATAATAATGGGTTCTTCATAGTTTAATTAATGTAGGATATTTATAAGTAATTTCGAAAAGATTGTTGAGGAGGTCTTGAATTATTTTGTCTATTCATGGGTTTTCTCTCCTCCAAATTTTTTCCTCTGTGTATGGAGACGTTTCAACTCCGAGTCTGGAGTCGTTGTCAATCGTTTAGTGTTGTTTTCGAGGTTTTTTTCTAAAAAATTTTCGCTTTGATTTTGAATTTATTGTTTGTCAAAAAATTTGACCTTGTTTTCGAGGTTTTTTTCTAAAAAATTTTCGCTTTGATTTTGAATTTATTGTTTGTCAAAAAATTTGACCTTGTTTTCGAGGTTTTTTTCTAAAAAATTTTCGCTTTGATTTTGAATTTATTGTTTGTCAAAAAATTTGACCTTGTTTTCGAGGTTTTTTTCTAAAAAATTTTCACTTTGATTTTGAATTTATTGTTTGTCAAAAAATAAATTCAAAATCAAAGCGAAAATTTTTTAGAAAAAAACCTCGAAAACAACACTAAACGATTGACAACAACTCCAGACTCGGAATTGAAACGTCTCCATACACAGAGGAAAAAATTTGGAGGAGAGAAAACCCATGAATAGACAAAATAGCATATTTATCTTGACTCCTAAAAAATTTGCAAATAAAATTTTGCTTGTAACTCATTTTTATCTATGTACAAGGTATTTCATTGACTTAACACTTTATTAGTGTTAAATATAAATCTGGTTGCTGAACTGTGATGGTTAAATTTGGATTTTTTGTATGTGAATTCTTCACATTAACCTAATTTTATTCACGTAGGTTTGTTCGTAGAAAACTGGTTTGTACGAACAAATTGCCCGGTCGGTACTAGTCGCCCACTCAAATTGAAACCATTTTATGGACACTTTTTCTTACACAGAGTGTGTTCTCCTTTTACTCAAACCTCCATACTTAGCGGTTAACTTTGTTAAGAAATGTCAGATTGAAATTCAATCTGCTACAATGTGGTTGGCCGTAAACTGGTCGAGAAATTAGAACCATTGCCATGATGACAGATCTAACTATTTATCTTCAATTTCACTATTTGTATATATATCAGAGGCTTTGTGATCTTAGTTAAATTGTATGAAACTATTAGCCTTTAAAATAGAAACAATATAAATTAATAGTATAATGTTAAAATAATAAAATATTATCGGAAAAACATTGTTCAGTTGCCAGGCAATACAAATTTCTGATTTTAGTTGACAAACTATATTTAGAAAAACTTGCGTGTACCCAATAAATTGTCATTATCATATAATATAAATTTTTAAGGGTGAGTTCTCAATAGCATGATAATGTAGAATAACTTTCAGAACCAAACAAAATTTGTTAGTTTTTCGTTTAATTTAGTTTGTTTTTCTCATTCGAGTCAATCCATCTTACGATTTTCTCTCCACGCAATCTGGCGGCACTGTGGATGTAAATTATGTTAAATTTTTTATTTTACTTTATTTAATGAATGAATCAATATTATAAATATATTTTAGCATTCTGCACTGAAGGTTGTCAATAGCCACTAAACAAAACAAAAATCAAATAAATCGGTTGAGGGACAGAGGAGAAAATGGTACCTAACCGTTTTGTCTTTGCCTATTTATATATAGATAATTGGTATATTTAGCAGTAATACCTTATATTGTTACACTTTTTTCATTCAAATCGAAAGACAGAGAAGAAAAAACATCTGCCCATTTGTCAGGTTGTGTGAGGGTATATTTCGTTGATTCCTTATATTACCAGTGTATTCTAAAGTTCGAAAGAAATACCATTTTTTACGTGAATTTTATGTGAATATGCGGTGTATTTTTGTGTTAATAATCTTTTTAATGTAATTCTACTTTTTTCTATATAGATCTATTAAATTACTCTATGAAAATTGCAATTTTAATAAGGGTGGTTTTTAAGGTTTGAAATATGATAGTATATCATTATGCATAAAACTATCATTATTTAACCAATCCAAACCAAATTTTACCCATATTAAGGTTTACAATGTTATTTTATAATTTTTGAGAATAAGGGGTAGTTTAACCCTTAAAAAATAAACAGTGTCCATAGGCATGATATAGAATTTGAAGTAGAGGGTGACACGAGCCTAGTTTCAAATTTATGTCCAAATCGATGAAACAATCCTTATTTAACTAATCCAAACCAAGTTTTACCTATATTAAGGTTTAAAACATTATATTATAATTGGGTACAACTAGGGTTAGTTTTCACCCTAAAAAAAAAACAAAAAGCTTACAATGACACGATATAGAAAATGAACTACAGGGTTAAATAAGCCTAATTCCAAATTTTTGTTCAAATGATTCTCGACGAAAAAATTGCGAGGTTATGTTATTTTTTTAGCTTCATTTCCTGTACTATTGGGACAATGAGACAATTCATCTTTTACATACATTTTCAAATTTTTCAAAAGCTATTTATAAATAACTACTTTAGTTTAATAATAGATATTAGAAATGTAATTTTTATGCAGTTTTTTGGAACAACACCACAAAAGTGCTTAAACATTGACAAAATATGCCACAACTATCCTTCAGAAATTAGAAATGGAGTGAAACCAGTGGAGAAAAACCGCTTACCACTTAAAATGTAAACTACATTCCATACAAATATCATATAAATCTGAAACATGACATGAATGTTTACATCACAATTATATGGCAAATGTTATTAAATTATTTGTAAAGTTGAAGTAGCATATCACCCTTCAGCTCTTCAACATTAAGAAAATTTCCATAAACAAACTGAACAGAATATTTCCGATGTATTTTTTTTTTCAAAATGTAAGAGGTAACTTAAATTAAAGAAGTTTTCGATCACATTTACCTTTACCGAATTAAATTCATCCTCACTGAAAAAGAATAAATATTGGTTGAACTTTATTTACCAAACTAATTTAGAAGTTATTATAAAATGTCGATCTGAAGTATACAGGGAACTTGGCTTTTATGCATCGTTCTTCATCGTCTAACCTCAAGTAAACCATGAATAATTCATGTTTTCTTTCTTTTTGTCTTAGCCCAAGGATTCCTTGGATTAAGACGAGATACTGAATATATATATGAAGGTGAGATAAATTGTGTTTCGGTTGTCCTGACTAAAATTCAATTTTTCAATAACGTCGAAAGAATTGTATGTTGTCTTATCTTTTGTTTTTGTAATTCGGCAGGGTATTTACATGAACACACAAAAACGAAAATTATATTTCGAGATTTACACTTTATTTTATAAACGACACGTGTTTCGGCATACAATGCCTTTATCAAGTTTCACAAAATACTAAAACTATTATTCTAACTACACCAATAATAAAAATAAAAATAAAATTGGTGTAGTTAGAATAATAGTTTTAGTATTTTGTGAAACTTGATAAAGGCATTGTATGCCGAAACACGTGTCGTTTATAAAATAAAGTGTAAATCTCGAAATATAATTTTCGTTTTTGTGTTCTCATTATGGATTTACATCAAGTATCAGCCGCAACAATTCAGTATTATTTACATGAACCAATATGTCTGTATTTTAGTTTATTTAAGTTCTCCTTTTATACTTCACTGTAGTTCTATAAGGAGAACTATTATGTTATTCTTAATACTTGAAAAACCCACATAAAAGACTGCAACTGACGCCAAATATACGTTTTTATGCAGGCTGTCAGATTTATGATTTTAAAGTGAATCTTACGATTTTGTATACTTCACATCGAAATTTTATTATAATTTCTCAATTAGATTTGGTAAATAATATTCAACCAGGAAAATAAATAAAAACAATGCTATTACAAGTAAAGAAAATAGAAATTAATGACCAATTGAAACATAATTCTGATTTTAGGTGTTGGACTACATGTTTACAATATAAAATTGCAAACTTGCGACTCCAAGGCAATTATAAGAACTCCAATCCCAACAAAGGTGACAACGTAGAACAGTTTTCAGTAAAAAATTTACCGAAAAAAAATCAGAAATTTCATTATTTGAAGACGATTATATTTATTAAATTTCCTAATAATTATATCTATATTATTAAAGGAATAATTTATTCCACCTAAATCAAATTGCTACTTTTTAAACATCTATGGTAAACCCTACACGTTCAATATTCATCGAGATATTTGGATCGTGATATGAGCATGGAGCCTCAAGGTAGTCTACTACCGAATTTGCTTTAGCGGGTTATATCCTATCCCTCTTTCTATATATATATATATATATATATATATATATATAACCCACTCAAGCAAATTCCATAACAAGGTCGGTGTAAAGTACGCTACCTTCCACTACCGAGCTTATAGTACTCAGATATCGAATATTGAAAGTGTAGTGTTCGCCTAAGTATTTTCAAGATGTTTGTCAAACCACCCTAGCAGTCAGTCATCCCTGGCTTATTATTACTATTAAATTTAATGAACATATTTATCTAAAATGTTATACTTAAGTTAACTGATTATTTTTCGTTTCATTATATTTCTGTAAATTAGGTCCTCAATTTTTATCAATACATGTATATAAAATTGTGGCTTGTGCCTAATGACGTTTCTATAATTACAACTCATTTATTTAATTAATTATATATTTTTTACCGTAACGTATATATACTAAACCCTGGAATAAAATCAAGGGAAATCACAACGTATTCGCAGAATGTATCCTTAAAAGAAACTCAAACTCTAACCCTTAGGGAGCGATATTGAATCTGAGATAAAGTTTTCGGAACAAAAAGTAAACGCTGAACAATCAAAGCGTCTCCATAGAAAATGCAAAAACGAAACAAAATGACGGATAATTAAGACAAAAAGCTAACAACACCAACGAGCAGAGAAATTATAGTCATTAACAAAATGCCGACACAGACAATTCAGGGAAGCAGGTTTTAAAAGAAACAAAACAAATACAAAGAACTTATTGCAACAAAACGAGTTAAATAATCCGAATTAAAAACTTTCTACAGCATTTAATTTCTAAGTTTTTAGTATTAAGAAATTAAGAAGAAATGTACTCAAAACGTCTTTTATACTATACCTCAATAATCAAGGAAAAAATATGTATTAATGACAATTCTTGAACGTTTTCTTTAAACTATAATTTGCATATATCCAACATTTTCTTATACACTTTTTTTGTACAAAGTAGTTCACTATATTGTCATTAATTATAATATTTTTGTCCTCTAGCGGTGGAGAGCTTAATGGCGCTAGTTCAGTTATTATGGAATAGATGGGGTAATAACTGTTATTAGCGGATAATTTTGGCCGTTTGATCCAAGTTTTTTTATTAATAACATTAAAGGCCGAAAATTAGTAATTATAAAACTCAAGAAAATTCGTTTACAAATAGAAGGAAATTTACATTTGCGTATTTATATATAAATTTTTAATAAAATACACATATTTAATATGCCAATATGTTCATTTTAGCTAAAAGTCATTCACCCTGTATTAAGAGGAAGGATTTTGCAGGAATGCATGAAATTAATATTAAATATAATATTTTTAAACTTTAGTTTTTCCAAAATGCTTTACGGTTATTCAGATATTTCACAATTACGATTTCAGTTTCTGAGAAGAAAATGCAAGAAACCAACTTATAAGATGCAGTATAAATAACTACGATACATAAATACTTACATATTACTATATATTAAACTGCAATTTAATACAAAACGTTAGTGATGACTATTTCGGTATTATATCAAAAATATAAATAAATACTATACACATGCTGTTAATTTATATTAAATAAAACTTATGTTGACAGTTTTTGTAAGTGTATTGAAATTGAAATTTTTCAAATAATACCCTGATACTTTTCTCATTGAATTGAAAAGGTACATTAACCTAACGGTTAACAATGTTATGATATGTCAAACTGCAACCAAAATAATCATATTCTCTAAAACGAAGATGGCCGTGAACATTAAAATTATTGCTATATGGTTAGCTCTAAGTAATTATCTTCAATCTCACTAATTGTATTCAAATCATGGGCTTTGTAATCTCAGTTAAATTTTATGAAACTATTAGCCTTTAAAATAGAAACAATATAAATAAAAAGCATAATTTTACAATAATAAAATATGACCGAAAACACTTTGATCAGTTGCCACAAAATACACTATTCTAGTTTTAGTTGACAAACCATATTTAGAAAGAAATGAAAATTTCAAACTTGCGAGTACCAAATAAATAGTTATTATCATAATATAAACATTCTTATGTCTGAGATCTGTACAGCCTGATAATGTGGAATAACTTTCGAAACCGATCAAAATGTGTTAATTTTTTGTTTAATTTAGTTTATTTTTCGAGTCAATCCATCTTACGATTTTCTCTCCAAGCAATCTAGCGGTAGTGTTTGAGATTGACAGTATGGACGTAAATTATGATTTTTTATTTTATTTAATGAATGAAGCAACATTATAAAAAAAATAATCATTCTGCACTGAAGTTCGTCAATAGCTACTAAACAAAACAAAAATAAAGAAAAACGGTTGAAGGTCAGAGGAGAAAATAGTACCGAACCGTTTTGTCTTTACCTATTTATATATAAATGATGGTAACATTGCACTGTTTGAGTCCAATAAAATTTTAGCAGCTTTTTATTATTTTTGGTCTATTTACCAGTCTATTAACCAGTGCTATAATTTGTTGCTATTTTATTGCTAATTTGCATAAATTAAAAATAACCATATCTTTTTTATCGACACCCGGAAACGGTGACCTTGTAGCGTAATTTAGTTACAGAGGTCATAGCTGTAACTTTCTATCCAATAAAGATATCAAAAATCTAAATAGCAAACATTATGGCACCGGTTTAGATGTTTTGACACGAAATGATTATTGCCATCCAGGAATTTCATTGAAAACTAGCTCTCAATGACCCCAAATCACACGAAAGAATTCGTAGCGTAACTGAAACGTATGAAGGTTCTCCATTAGAAACAATATACCGTCTTGCGTTTAGGGTTGTAAGTATCAAAAAGATTGTATCATATTTGCAGTCATCGGTTCTACTTAACCTACGAATTCTTTCGTGTGGTTTTTATCGTATACATTACAGGGAGAAAGTATTACACACAGCACGATTCCCGATTTGAGGTCTCTGGGAGCTAGTTTTTTCTGAAACTCCTAGATGTGGGTGTTAAACATTAATCCCAGTTGTATATAGGATGTACATAAATAATTATTCTATATTTCACTTGATGCAACTTGATGCAATCGCAAGTGATGAAAGTTTTCGACTAGAAAGCATATACTGTTAATTGAAAAAAAAAAGTATCATAAGTGGTTTAGATGTACATTTGCAGTTTAATAGACCTTGTTATCTTCCTGAGTCATGGTGCCGGGGATGTGAAAACGAATGCTAAAAGATATTAAGTATTACCCCACACAAACAAATATGTATTTGTAATTTTAGGATAACGGTATACAGAGTAACCTAAAACAATTTAAAGACGACATAAATAGCTTGCATGTTATTCTAATTCTGCAATGAGATCTGCATTTTTGATTTGATTAAATATTTCGTAAAATAATAACAGAACGGTTACTTCCACTTTTTTAAATAAAAATTATTAAATTACATCTTCAGTTTCAGTTTCATCGTCTAAACTTCCTAAATATACATATACTAATGTGTTTTAAACTGAGAAAAAGTATTTATTATTATATTTTCAATAAAAGTAAAGCTTTATTATATTATCATGTAATCTGGGTTTTACGAATACAATGTCAGCTGTCACTATTGTTAATGTACTCTCCCTCAAAAAACAATTTAAGTTTGTCATCGATACTAGACTACTCGTGCCTTTCTCTCTGACCCATTTACATTAGTTCATCTTGCACCTTTTATGAAAACCTGGGATGGGCTCAGGTAAAACAATTTATTTCTTAAAATTACGGTCGATTTTATAAATATATAGACTATTTATTTGGTCGTATTTATATTAAACTCTATTGTATTTTATGAATTTATTTAATAATGTTTAATAGTTTATCTTCCTACCTTATTACTGACTTTTATCTTCTCCATATCCTGGGTTCTGGGCTTCTGATTTCACTCTAGGTGATAATATTACTTTTTTTTCATGTACACTATATTACTATAAAATTTTGTTATATTCTTTATTGTCAAAATTAATTGTTATCATTTTATATTTTGCAAATTGTAATGCAATGATAACCAAAAATTCATGTGATCTATAATCCAAGTTTACTGTTTCAACAAAATTACAAAACTAACCCTATAAAATAATTCTTTTAACCCATTAGTTATTCTAATGGCACAAATTGTATTAGTATCTGTTACTAAATGTATAAATAAATTCAAATTATGTCTTTCTACAAATATTCAAATCAAAGTACTCACAGTTTTTCTTTTCACACTATTTCTTTCTTCAAAGATCTAACTAACTCTGTTCATCTCCACTCTTCATATTAATATTCTTCTCCAATTTAAATTTCATTAATGAATATTTTTTAATGAATGACAATTTGATTAGTCATTCATTCTTTGCTGCATCACTACTACTCATGTTATTTTAGTTTGTTATTTCTTTCAGGAAGCAAATTTGCAAATCTTCTTAACGTTTGTATATATTTATACGTTATATTTGTACTGCTCAATACTTAGAATCAATTTTATCTCTTCTTGACCCTACTCCTCCCAAAAAAAAATTGTTAAATCACTTCTAAAGTTTTCATCTCCTTAACAACCACTCAATCACTTTTTCTATCCAAAATACTTGCTATAAAAAACTTACCTTTAATTTAATTTTATTTATTCATTATACCGGATGATTTTATCTTTTAATTTATTTCCAATTCAACAATATAATCTAAAAATTTATAATTTCGATTTATGAAATCAAAAATAAATTTTCTATAGCTTAAGTTATATTTACTAGATACAAATAGTCTTTTCTATTAACTTGGGTTCATTTAGTTGCAGTAAATAAAATAACTTATCCTAGTCAAAGTTATTCAGACACGCGGCATTAAACAATTTTACATACTACCAGTAGATCTCTGACAAAGATGTCTCGAGTATTTATGTCAAAAAGAAACTCAGATAAGGCAAGTTATTCATGTATGAATAACCAAATCATTGGATAAAAAATGGCACGTTAAAATAGAAATTATTTTTGGATCAATATAATAAAAACAACACATCACTTGAAGAACATCAACCGTGCTGGTTAACTTTCAAAATGACATCAGGATAGGATGTTTCAGCTGTGGGTGCAGAGCACATTTTAAGATGACACATAGCTAAGTTGCCATAACAATCCCCATCCAGACACAGCCATTATAATGCTAACCATCCACAAGCCCTCAGGATAGTTCTCAGATGGAACATCTGGGAAAACCGCCACAGTTTAGGCATGCAGGGCACCTTAGATCCGACAATGGCTTCGAACCATCACCGGCATGTTAATGCTAATACAGGGTGTCGCAGAAATAGAACTACACTCTGACGAAGCCATCGAAAGGTATTGAAGTTGACTTAATAGTGGGCACGAATATCGTTAAACGCCATGAGTTAACGTTTGTGACCACATACAACGTACTGAGGATTTTGAATCAGTAACCACGACAGGAGACAAAATAATTACAACGATGAATTAACAAATTGGAGACATAAATATGGCCCTCTAAGCACAGTTTTGCGGACTACCAGATAAAGGCAGTGGGTACGTTTATGTTGGCCATGCGATGGAACCCCCCTCTTCAAAACTTTCGAAAATTATTTTCTTTCCTAGAAATACAGTCGATATTGTAGATAAATGATTCATTATGGTTTAGCAAAATTTGTTATTTTGACATATTGTTTTTTCGGGGCTACGTGGAGTAAATAAAGTGGGTTATTTTGAGTACAAGTGTATTCTTATAGTAAATCGAACCCCGCTATTCAACAACAGACTTCTTTACATTGGCAAATGTCCCTATAGCCTTCTTACATTTATTTCTATTTAATTTCAAGAATCGTTCTAAAATACCAGATAAAATAATAAATATGTTCGTATTACATGTAATTGTTAGTTTCCCTTGTTCTAAAAGTCCCAAACATTAACTAGATTGTTCTAAGCAACAAATTAACTAAACCAATGTTCGTGACATTATTTATAAATTTTGACATTCCTTGTATTTGACATAGTATGATACGAGAATTATGCGAACCGACCTGATGAGAGCAACTGTAATTCTGCAAAAACGTCGACATTTTACCTTAGATCCCGGCAGGAATCAGTTCACAAGTACGGCGATTAGTTTTCGGAAACCACCTGATACTTATACAGTGAGAACGCGTGGGTTCTAACAAATTCATTTAAAATTCAGGAGTTGTTTTTTTGGAAAAACGTTCGGACACGTTTTTTTTACTACGATTTTTGTGATGATAAAGTCATTTATACAAGGTGGGCCATAAATATATTGCGACCATCAACTTCATTTTTTCAAATGGAAACATTTGTTTTTTATTTTATTTTTGAATTCTGCATTTTATTTTTCATGTACAATGTCCTATATCGATTAAAATTAACAGTTGTTGAAAATATTACATTTCTTTCTAAAGTGAAGAGAACAACGGTAAAAATAAGTTGTTTGTTGGTTTACCTCTCGTTTTTATGATTGTTGGTGGTATTTTAGTCACATGAATGGAAACCTTTTTTAGATGCAGGAGTTTTTAACACATGTTTATTTCCATAGAAACTGTACTATAATCTTACTTCAAATAAGTAGTTGCGAGTCTCGTATCGTAAACATCGTTAGAAATTCGACATGCCACCCAAGACAAGCGGTAAAGCTGCAAAGAAAGCCGGAAAAGCTCACAAGAACATTTCAAAGGCTGACAAAAAGAAGAAGCGCAGGAGGAAGGAAAGCTATGCCATTTACATTTACAAAGTATCGAAACAAGTACATCCCGATACCGGTATTTCCAGCAAGGCCATGAGCATCATGAACAGTTTCGTCAACGACATTTTCGAACGTATTGCTGCTGAAGCTTCCAGACTGGCACACTACAATAAACGTTCCACTATTACAAGCACGGAAATTCAAACTGCTGTTCGTCTATTGTTGCCCGGTGAACTCGCCAAGCACGCCGTCAGCGAAGGAACTAAAGCTGTTACCAAATATATCAGCTCCAAATAAATCAGACAATTTTCGCATTAATAATATACTTGATAAAATGCAGTTGCAAGGTCTCAAAGTATGGCGCGTTTAACTGAAAAGCAGCCAACAGAAATTTTGACGATGGTAGGATATGGCGACAGAACTCGAACACAAGCTGAAGTTTGCGAATTGTTTATTATGAAGTACCCGGAGCAGCCTATTACACGATCGGTAGTTAGTAAAATAGAAAAAAGGTTTCTACAATTTGGCCACGTAAGAGACATTTACAAAACCAAACATCTTCCAAAAGATACACAATTAAATGTTTTGCTCGATTTACAAGGACATCACAAATCCAGTAGACAAATAGCCGTAGTACAGTCAATTAGTAAATCTTCTGTTCTAAAATGCTTGCATAGAAATAAATGGCACCCGTACAAAGTTCATTTAGTTCAGGAACTTACTGAAGATGATTTGGACCGGAGAGTAGAATTTTGTTTGCGAAATACTGATGAACAGATGCAATGCCAACCCGCACTTTTCAAGTAAGATAAGTCTTAGGTATTGTCAGGAAATTAATGGTCAAGAATTTTAATATTTAATTTTAATATGTTGATGTTGTTTCGGTATAGGACATTATACATGAAAAATATTTGGAATTTAAGGCAGAATTCAAAAATAAAATAAAAAACAAGTGTTTTCATTTGAAAAAATGAAATTAGTCGCAAATTATTTCTAGCTTACCCTGTATAAATGAGTTTATCATCACAAAAACCGTAGTCCAAAAAAAATTGTGTACGAGCGTTTTTCCAAATAACCAAGACCTGAATTTTAAATGAATTTGTTCCATATTTATAATATATCAACAGTACTTTTGAATAATAAATTTATTATTTCTGAAAGTGACAGTTTTTCTAAAAATTCTGCGGCAGGTTTTGTTTTAAATAAAGGCACTTTTTGACATACGACCCTTAGTTGTGAAGGGATCGTTATCGAGATATGACATCATAGATAATTTTTTTTAAAAGGTGTCACTCAATTTCGACCATGCTAATTGAAAGAACTTGTCATTCTACGTATACATTGTATGGTTGTCCGAGAGTAATCTTAGTGACCGAGAATGTTTTTATTACTGTTAGGTCAAAATTTGAACCTATATTATATTTCTTATCGATTTCATATCTTTTATTTGGCAATAGCAGTGTGATTGAATTCTTTATTGAATACTAACTTTGTCATTTTTAAATAAAATGGGGAAATTAACTGAACGAGAACGAATCGAAATTCTTGGCATGATCGGATTTGGAGGCTGGATGAGCACTCAACAAGAAGTAATTGAATTGTTCAATGAAACTTGGTCGGCGTTCTATTAACCAAAGCATGGTAAGCCATATTCCGATATCTGAGAGATCCTCAAAATCAGAAAAACATCAACTTAGCGTTTTGTTGGAAATACAAGACAATCATCACTCAACAATTAACCAAGTGACAGCATCCACAGTTCACAAAATTCTGAAGCAAAAAAAGTATCATCCTTATAAGGTATGCCTTGTAAATTCAAGTCTGCGAGCCAATGCTATGCATGAATGTTAATAATTACGTAAGAAACGTAATTTTTTGTGACGAGGTTATGTTTTTTTTGAACGGCTCTGTCAACAGGCTACCGACAATACTCTTCTAAAAGTGAATGTGTGGTGCAGCATAGTCCAAGGAAGATGTCTGTGTCTCTGTTTCTATGACGTGAAACTAACTGGTACAAGAGATTTGGAGTTTCTTCGAGGCCACCTTATTCCTTGAAGTAACATTTTCTTCCAAGATGGTGGATCTCCCCATTATGCTGCGCCTGTCCGTGATTATTTAAATTAGGTGTTCTCGAATCGTTGGATAGAGAGAAGAGGGCTGATTAAGTAGCCGGTCAGATTGCTAAATTTCACATTCCCAGATTACTTTTTGTGAGAGTACTTAAAAAGCTAGTATACGTTACTAGACCAGCGAATTTAGTAGAAGCTTCCCCCCCCCCCACTGGACCTGAAAAACCTGCCATGAAGTCATTAAACCTCCCCATAAATTTGCTGACTTGCCCCCCCCTGGACCAAAAAATTGTCTGAATTGTCCCTCTCTTTAGGACAGGACAATTTTTTGTTAATTTGCCCCTCCCTAAACCAAAGGCTGGGAACGCCCTTGACTCCGGAGATATATCATATACCTCCTGAAGTTATTAACTATGTTCAACAAGAATTTATTAATCTTCGTAGTAGTTATCAGGTAGCCAATGGTGAAAAATTTCAACATTTACTTTAATCATTATCATTAAATTTGACAAAATATAAAATAATGTTTTTCTCATTTTTTTAATCAAACCTAGCTAATGTAATCATACTTGAGACGATGTGTACGGAGAATAACGCGTTCTTTTAATTATAAGGCTCGAAATTGGGTGACGTCATTTAAAAAAGTGTCGATGGCGTCATATCTGGAATAACGATTACGTCACAAATAACGATGGTATGTCAAAAAGTGTCTTTGTTTAAATCAAAATCTATTTGTCAGAGGACTTTTACGAAGACACATATTTTCAGAAATAATGAATTTATTTTTTACTGTTAGAAAGCACTGTATATATGTATACATATATATTTCTCTACGCAAAAAGTTATAGGAGTTTCAGTGTCAGTGGTCGGTTCTTATTTGACGAAATTTTCATTTAATAACCATATCCATCATACTTGCGCGTACGGCACAGACACAGCCTCGGCTTAAAAAAACGTTCGAAAGCAACACAATTTTTTTTGGGTACAATCATTTTCTTTAAAATAATCAAGAAGTTTCAATATAACTTGGCAAATGATCCAGCCAGACAAATGTGGTTTGTATCTTTGGCATTATCTGATTTTATCTTTCGATTTAAATAGTAAATTAGGAAATCCCAAGTTAAAATTCTACAGCATTCCTCACTCGCCTTATAATTTTCCTTGCTAGAAGACGTTGTTTACGCCAGGTTTTTGCCCCGGCGACGATTTTGTCGTCATCGAAGCATTCTCCAGTATTTCACCGAGGGTTTCTCTGGTTTATTGAGCAACATTGTTCGGGTTCTTGACATTTTAATTAAGTCACGAAATCTCTTGATAGGAGGCCATTATTTATTTTCACTAGACTAAGTTTATAAGTTCACTATATGAATGCTTCAGCATGTAGAAAATAATATTTTCCTCATGTAGTAAGACATGTAGGTGCATGCTTATACATTTTGGGCGAGTTTCTTTTATTTGTAAATATATTGTATTGAAATTATAGTAAATTAAAAATAAAGCTGTTTTATAGAGGCGACTGATGATGGGGTTTACAAACAGATCTATTAATTCGTAAATCTATGGGTTTACATATTCCTTTTTCTATAAAAGCCTTTAGCCTGGAGCAGTTGTCTATCTCTGGTATATTAAGTGTAGAATATATTTTGCAAATTTTCTATTATGCTTATTTTTGTTTGTCAGATAAAATTGACAGTGACAGTTTGACTGGCTTTACAATAACTTATTGCTAGGAGCTCCATTTTGTATTTTTCTATTTTATCTATGGAATGTAATTCGATTTCTGCATTATTAATCATCACCATCACATCACATTGTTTTTTGGTGTTCCAATTTATTTATTTTGTGTTTGATAGTATTAACGGTTTCAAGGTTGGTTCTGTCTGGTTACCTCAACCTCTACTCTAATTCACTCAGTGACAAAGAAATCGCAGCACCCAGAAGGAGATTTTTAAATTTAATATTGTTTTGGTAAAACATAAGAGGTAATGGTATTGATTCAATAGGCTGGTCTATTTCTTCTTGAGGAATACTATCTCAACCTACCTGTATTTCAGGTATTAGAATCTCTCCAAAGTCCATGGGGGCTGGGGTAAATTCCCAATTCTTCTACTTATCATATCCCAAACATGGAAGAAGATTCACATGAGTATCACTAACTCGAGCCGAGTATTATCTTGTTGAAATATGGGATCCATGAGCTGATTAAGGTAAGGGAGTACATACATACGGCTCCACTACTTCCTGCAAATAATGTTGGGCTGTTATGGAGCCTCGAACAAAGACTAAAGGCAACACCTACCTCCATGTGCAATAGCACTCCATACCATAACGCATACTTTTCGGTATATATGTCACGCAACATCAAAATTGAGGTTGAGGTCTATCTCGTTGACGTCGTCTAACCGTTCTTCGGCCTTCCCGTCCACATAAGCATATCAGGTTCAAATGATGTCGTTGTCTACACCACTGTAGTCGTTGTTGTCAAGCTTAGCGGTCGGAGGTAGCTGAAGATGGGGTCGATAATGCTGCAGTCCAAAAGACCTTACACGGCGGTGAACTATTCGGACATTTACAAGATGGCCTTGTTCTCGTTACCACTGATCAGCCATATTTTGGGTTGTCAAAAATCTGTCTATAATGGCCACAAGTGTTAGACGTCGATCTTGAAAATCATTTGTGCCCCTTTGACGTCCGGTGCCTACATCTCATAGCAGTAGTAAGATTTCTGTTTGTCCGTTAGCGATTTCTCGAAATGAAATATTCGCCTCCCCTAAACCAATAATTCAACCTCTTTCAAATTCACTTAGCTGGAGATACATTCGGCGTACACATACTCTAGACATTTTAAACTTAGTAAACATCGATTTTGGATCCCATCAATACAGTTTGTTTTTTGGTAAATTTTAAAAAATGAAAAAACTACAATATTACTTGATAAAAAAAAGTTAACATGAAAACACCTTAACCAAACTTTACCAAATCACTCAATAATTTATATAACGTTATACTATGTGGAGTGCTATGATCAATAGTAATAACCTATATTGTTATGTAATTACATGTTTAATTTTAGTATTTAAGGGCCAGTCTCACGAACAGCTTACTGTGATAACCTCTGTAGGGTATATAGTATTGGATTTGTACTAATCAATGTATCTAACTGGATGAAATAAAAAAAATAAAAAATAAAACTCCTTCTGGGTGTTGCGATTTCTTTATTAATGAGTATATTTGAAGCATATGCCACCGGTTTGCTTAAATAGCAATGCTGCTTAAGCAGACATACTTGATATATGCTTTGTAAGTTGTATCACATGTTTAGGATTCGGTATACCTAACTGCTGAAAGGAAATTTATACAATCACTTTTTTCTGTCCAACTGTCACAGACTATTTTCTACGAAATTACTGAACTGAAATTGTTGTAATTTGGTATCTAGACATTATATTCGTGACCAAATCATGAATACATAGCGGCTTGGAGGTATAAAATTGACTTAAGAATCAATTTGATTTTTTGGCTGTGGTAGCAACAATTGAAATGATGTAATATGATGTGTTGTAATCAGAACAGATAAGGAATTTTCAGTAGGGGATGATGAAAATCATAATTGGATTCAATTGTCAGTATAGAAAAACATATAATTTGAAATTTCTCAAGAATAATTTCAGTTCATGCAAAGAGAAAATATATAACTTACAATCAAATTAACAAATTGAATTATGCTCTAATTCAGAAATAGAGAAGTACCCATAACAAGATAAGACAATAACAGAAGGAACCAACCAAAGAGCTTTTTATGCTCATAGAACGAAAAAAATTATAAAAGAGTGTCAGTAATTTGATACTGAACGATGGAAGCGAAAGCTTCTTACGAAATATACTTCCTTCTCTAGTTATCTCACTGTCTCCATTTTTCTTTCTTTGTGTCATTCTTAAGAATTCTAACACTTAATTCTTAATTTAAATATATTTGCGAAAAAATATAAGTTTAAATATTGAATAAGTGTTTGTAAATAGTTTTGTTCATCTGAATAAGTATTTGAAGACAAGACGTCAAAGAAAAGTTTTGTCTTAGCTAACATCATTACAATCACATAACATTTACACAAAACAATAAATATATATACCTACCTATTAGCCGTTACCCGCGGTTCCACCCGCTTACTAAATGTTGAAGCTTTCGCCAAAAGAAATAACTTATGAAACATATGGATTATTCTAAATAAATAAATTTCTAATTTGTTTAAACCACCTTACTTAACTATAAATCTACCAATACCGAATATATTTCACCCAAATTGCCAGTACTTATGGGCAACCCTATATAACAATTTTATTCGACATTTTTTTAAATATTCTTGAATAACTGTAACCCTACTTCACCCTATATAACTTTATGAACACCTGGCTATAACGCTTTTCTACACTATATTTCAGCTGTGCAACTGCTTATCTTCTACGCAGTATAACAATTATTTCTGATATTTTTTTAACCAACTTTTAAAGTACAATTTCTCTTTACCCAATATTTTAATCACTATTAATATGCAGCTTTTTCTTGCTTCTCCCCATATTTAAGATATACCATATAGTAGAATACAACTGTTCATGGTCCACCCTATATAACAATTATTTTTCAACTTTTTTGCATCCACCTTGATGGAAATACCGGTGGAACCCTTGGTGTGTCACAAATTTAAAAATACAGATTTGCACCTTAACACCAAACTTTTATTTAAACACTCACCCAAACTGCAACTGCTTTTTATCCACCCTATATACCAATTTTATTCAACATTTTTTAACCTCTTTTTATAACTAAGTCTACTTCCATCTACATTAAAACCCTCCTGTATACACTGCTGCCAATTTGTCAAACATTACAACTTATTTTTGAACCACCTTGTATAACCATAATTTTACTCTACAAATTATTTCAACCATCCTGTTGTGCATCTGCTTAGGGGCCATCAAATATAACATTTTTTAAACACTTAACTATAACTCTGGTCCACTCACTATCTTATATATGCAACTGCGTATGGACTACGCTATATAACGATTTTTGAACCACTCTTGAAACTATAATTTGTCTCCATCCTGTGTTTCAACCACCGCTTATATACAACTTTTTCTAACATTTTTTTAATCACACTGTATGAACTATAATTTTACTTCGATCCATGTTTCAAATACAAGGTATATGCAAAAGCTCATGTTCTGAATGAAGAAGATGTCAGGAATATTGATGAAAGATAGAGAATATATTTAAGTACATTTATCAAAAAATATTTTGTAATTTAGCGTAGGTCATATTAGCTTGTTTTATTTTCAAAGTAATACAATACATTCTAATTACAATTATTGAACTGTATGAACTATAATTTTACTTCGATCCATGTTTCAGATATAAGATATATGCATGTTCTACCCTACAAAAAAAATTATCCAACCTTTTTAACTAAAATTCTACTCCACCTGCTATTCTAACCACCGTATATATGCCACCCAATATAACATTTTTTGTAGCACCCTGCATAACTATAAATCCATCAATGCCCAATATATTTCACCAAAACCGCCACGGCTTATTGGGCACCGTATATAACAATTTTTTCAGCATATTTTTGAATCACCTTGTATGTATTACAACCATCCTGTATACACTACTGCTTATTGATTAACCAACATAACATTTTTTAAATAATTAGCCATAACAATTCTCCACCCTAGATTTCAACTTTCCTATCTTTGCAACATATTATGAACTACGCTATTTCACAATTTTTCCTCATATCTTTTCAACGACATTATAAAGTATAATTTCTCTCCAAACTTCATTTACCACCCTTCATTTACAAGTTTTCTAACCTTATTTGAATCACACTGTATAAAATAACTTTTCTGCGCCCCAAGTTTCAGGTACCCGATATATGCAACTGCTATATAACAAAAATTTTCTAGCATTTTTTACCCACCTTGTGTAATTATAATTGTACACCACCCTATATTTCAACAAACTTTTATATGCAACTACTTATTTGCCACACTGTATCCTTAGAATCCCATCACACCCTATATTTCAACCAACCGGTAAATAAACAGCTTGTAGATCATTGCATTACTTATTTTTTAAACCCACCTGTTTAGCTGTAATTATACTCCGCGACATATTTTACCCATCCTATATATTCAATTGCTGGTGGACATAAAACAAGTTTTTAGCCACAACATAAACTATAATTCCACTCCATCTTATATTTCAAACACCCTGTATTAACAACTGCTTCTAACATTTCTTTAACCCATTTCACAACAATAGTATCTTATGAACATATTTCAAAGTCCCAACTGCTTACCTAAGGCATTTTTATTCACTGTATTAATATTCTACCCTTTTTCAACCACTTGGTATATGGAACTGTTTATGGGCCACTCAATATAACTTTTTTGTACCACCCCTTATAACTAGTTCCACTCCTCCTTATTTCCACCACATCTTATATATTCAGCTGCTTATAGGACACCAAATATAAGTTTTTTTAAATTTTTTAAATCCATGTAATTCAACTCCGCTCTAAGTTTCCTATATACAGAACACCCTGTAAAATTACGCTTGATATATGTTGATTTTTGTTAAATCGAAACATGCTACAGTTGCACATTCCAAATTTTGAATAAAAGCTAAGCTGATGCCAGTATCTAATATTTTGTGCGTGTGTTGAAACCAATTGAGTAATTGAATTACCCAACATGGTAGAAGTTTTTTCGCTATATCTACCGTTTCTATCAATTGTCTACCAGATTTTAAGTCAAACTATAGGCTTCAGAAAAAAATAGATTCAGCAAAATCAGTTAAGTAGTGCTTACGTGATGCCCCAACAAACAAACAAACAAACAAACAAACAAACAAATAAACAAACAAACAAACAGACAAACTTACAATTTTATAATAGTATAGATGATACATGACTCTTCTGCTGCTATTTAAGGTTGAAGTAGATTAAACGAAATTCAAAATGGTGATCGGCAAATTGTAGCACAATATATTCAAAATAACCTCTTGTTTTTGGAACGCGTACAATTTCCAGAAGTTATTCCAGTTCCTCATGTCGTCAAATATCAACATATATAAAAATAAACTCTGCGATCTAATGAATATTATAAATGATCACCTCACTCGTATAAATACGGATAGACTTCTCCAATAATTTTAAAGTCCAACCTGAACATTATAAAAAGTAATTAAATTTCTCTGTGTAGGTAACACAAAACAGCAATTTACTAAATTCTAGTAAAAACTATTCAAAAGCGCGTGTCAGAACGAGGAATTCTAGCCATAATTCAAGAACTGATAATCTCGTTAAGAATCAATAACGAATCGAATTGTCCTTCACCGCTAACCCAGAATTGGTACTGCCAGTTCAGTTATTTCTGTACCGCGAATGCTTTTATTGCAACTGCGCATAAAGCTAATAAGAGATATTAATTAACTGAATATAAAATTTATGTTCAGTTCTGGGCGACGCAAAAACTGTAACTCTCTAGTTATTTTTTATATATTTAACCTCTATCTCTCTCACCAACAACCAGAATTAGTTGACAAACTAAAATTGATACAGATAATTGTAAAAGTCGAAAAAACTAAATTAAAATAATGATGTTGAAATATTACAAAATACGTGTTACTTGGAATATTTAAACTGTATTAAAAATTAGTCTAAATAGACTCCACTAATCTCATAAAATTAGAGAAGGCCATCAGGACATGTAAGATGTAGGTGATGATAATGTAATAAATTAGATAGTACTCGCCTTCTTTGTCAAACGAATCTTTCTTGCACGAACATAGTATTCACTTTATGAAATAACTCTATGTCGTTGGATTAGTTTTTCGCTGCATACAACCTACAGGAATTTCTAAATGTTTCGAAGAATTGAAAAAAGACTTAAGTAAAAACCATGAGGACTTAAAATAGAAGTAGAATACACTAACTATAGCACCGTTAGACAATAGAATTAATATCAAATATGATAAAGTAGAACATAAAGTACAGGACAATGAATGGAGAAGATGTCAGGAATATTGATGAAAGATAGATAGAGAATATATTTAAGTACATTTACCAAAAAATATTTTGTAATTTAGCGTACTTCATATTACCTTGTTTTATTTTCAAAGTAATGCAATAAATTTTAAATAAAATTATTGAACTTACAGGAATTAAGAAATATTTACAGCTAACAGTATTGCAGCATCATAAGAAGAGTACAATCGTCAAAATGTTCAAATTGATATGCTCTTAGAATTACCGTCATTTTTATTTAATGAAAAAGAGTTTATTTCAAAAAAATATATTTCGTTAAAAAAATACATTAAAAACATTTATATTTGTAAGAAAAAAAATTTTGTTACTACTAAGGTGACAACTGTACGAGTTCCTGATGGTAAGTAGTCAGTGCAGTCTATGAACACTGCAACACAATATGTATTCTAGGGGCAGACAATTTGTTCCTTGCCCAGGGCAACGCTACCGCTAAAGCGGACGCTGCATATACAAATAAGTTTGCCAGATACGGAATAGAAGATAATTACATTTACATCACTACAACTAGAACTAAGTTCTTCCCTGCAAAATATCTTTCCTAAACATTCACTCTCTGTGGCCATTATACTTGTTCTTCTCTACACAGCAACGGCAATTTTATCGATTGAAATTAATTATTAACAGTTGTAAGATGTGACAAAATTCTAAAATTAATTTTCTCAGTATTATGTCAAACATTTATTAACTTTCAAGTAAATATCCAAATCTATTAAACAAATATTTACACCATTATGATGCTATGTTTCAAAAAAATAAATCCAGTAATCTTCTTCTTTTTTCGGTTTTTTACCCTATTGGGACTACCATTTTTTGTTTCCACAGGTCTCTATTTTCCCAATCTTCGATTTCTAGTCTTAAACATATTTTCTTAAAGTCCAGTTCTACAGTTCTTATCTTATCTCGAATTGCTGTTGATATTGGCCACATTTTTGCGCCATAGAGTACTATATTTTTTTACAATGCTATGGAACAAACGTTTCTTTGTATCCGGGCTTAAATTCTCAGTCCATAACAAACAATGTAGAGTTTTTGTCGCCATTTTCCCCATACCTATCTTCATTGAGATCTCCTTCTCGCAGGTGCCAGCAGAGCTTATTGTTGTTCCCAGTTATTTAAAAACATTGCATGATTTTATCTGTTTGCCACCTATTTCTAAGTTTTCTGCAGCCCTCGTATGCGCATATAATTTCGAAAGTAATGTATGGTTGTCTAATTGAAATCCCATATCCGAGCATTGACGATACCAGATTTCCAGATATTGTTCAATGTATATATAGGAGAGCAACGGTGATATAGTACACCCTTGTTTCAAGCCTTCGTTTATTACAATGGGCTTTGTGTAATGGTTTGTTACTTTTATTCTGCTTTCGTTGTTCTTATACGTTATGTTAATTAAAGTAATCCATTTTCTTCTTATTTTCACTCTTCGCATTCCTTGTCAGAGTTTACATCTTAGTACATTATCATATGCCTTTTCCAGGTTTATAAATGCCATGAGTGTTTCTATTCAGGTCATTCTGTTCTCTTTTCTTAATTTTCTTATGCAGTGACTAAACACGATCTTTCTCCTCGGAAACCAATTTGTTCTTCTCCAAAGGTTTATACTAGTGATGGACACAATCGAATGATATTACTATTCGATTATTACAACTCGAGTGATTTTAATAATTGAATGACCGATCACTGGGATGGTACGTTTATGAATCTAACGATTCTCGCCTATTTTATTAACAGTCAATTCATCAAATTACTTCGCATTGCAATAATTGCACCACCGTACCTCGAAACTACAGTACTTACATATTTCTTCTGTCCAATGAAAGACGTAAACAAGCTACTACATAAGAGCGAGAACCGAGAACGAACGAAAGTGCGTATATACAGCGTATTTCATCTCAAACGAGCCACCTTGAATATCTTGGTTATTTTCATAACTATTGCAATACGAAAAAACAGGTCGATTTTTGTTTCGAGGGGGAAATTTTTTGAGGTGAATTAGCGCTTGCGCGCATTCAACATAAACAGGCCAATTCAATGACCTTGAGATTTGAGATAGGGAAAATAGGTGTTGTCATATATCATTTGAAAGCCCTTTTAAATATTTTTCTTATTACAATTTCTGTACATGTTATAATAAAGGAGTATTAAAAAAACGAATTTACGTTAAAATACAATGGCTCTAATGCAAATGTTTAAAGTGTTTTCCATTGACTTCCATACAATAGTGCAACCTTGACTGAAAGCCGTCTCTGACATGGGTCAGCATAGTCGCTATGATTTGTTGACGTAGTTCGTCCAAATTCTCAAGCTGAGTCATAAAAATTTTGGATTTAACATATCCCCACAAAAAAAATCAAAAGTGTTCAGATCAGGTGATCGGGCAGGCCATTCTATAGGACCTCTTCTTCCAATCCAGCGACCAGGGTATTCCACATCAAGGTATTGACGAACTGCTGGGGCGTAGTGAGGAAGAGCTCCATCTTGTTGGAAATGCAATTGCTCTTCATGTAGCAGAGGATCATATTCTAATTTTTCTGTTATCAATGCATTAATTTCATTTTCCAATATATTGTGAATAATTTCACCATTTAAATTACCAGGAATAAACAGGGGTCCAATTAGATGATTTCCCAAAATCCCTGCCCAAACATTTAGTTTTACTGGATGTCGACAATGAGCTTCTCAAAGTACAAGAAATCTGGGTTTTCGATCATAAGCTGGATAATAATTTTGCGAAACTCTTGCCTTCGATCCCAATCATCCTCATTCAATTCATGAAGTAATTTAATTTTGTACGGATAGATTTTGTGATCATGCAAAATTCTAAAAACATTAGTTTTGCTAATGCCGGAAGCTGCAGAGACTTGCTGGGAGGACTGCGTGTTTGGACATGCCCCAATGTAGCCACAGCTACCACTTTATCATTTACAATTCCAATGGAACCTCTTTCTTTATTCATTAATGAGCCCGTCTAAACAAATTTTAAAATCAACTCCAATACGTATTTATGACGAACGTTACGTTCGGGATGGTTTTGGTTAAAAACCGTTGCAGCAGATAGAGCACAATTTTGATTTTGGTAATAAAGACTTACCAGCTCAACACGTTCTTGCAATGTGTATACCATAATTATCTTTTAAATTTTCAACAAATCAGTAAGTAATAACTTGACAGATAAATGTACAATGCTTCAAATGATCGAATAAAGGTCAGAACAGATAAACAAACTTGCTGCAAATATCAGCAAAAAATAATGTAAAATAAATGAATGTTTACATTTAATGTTTTTCTTGTATTGTGTGTTATTACACGGTGCGGAAGTGAAACAGGATGGTTTAAGAACGTTCTATACAAGAACTCCTTTTAATACTTTTCCATGCAGTAAAAACATATAATTTAATAATCCGGTTTTACTACTAGGTCCGTTAGGTTTTCTGTTATATGAACAGGAATTACAATAAAAAAAATTATTATGACGGTATAAACCGTAAAAAGGGCTTTCAAATGATATACGACAACACCTATTTTCCCTATCTCAAATCTCAAGGTCATTGAATTAGACTGTTTATGTTGAATGCGCGCAAGCGCTAATTCACCTCAAAAAATTTCCCCCTCGAAGCAAAAATCTACCTGTTTTTTTTATTGCAATAGTTTTGAAAATAACCAAGATATTCAAGGTGGCTCGTTTGAGATGGAATTCCCTGTATAACGCCGAATGGCAGCAAAGCACGTCTCGAGTGCCTCTCTATTTTTCATTCGAATACTTTGATTCCATAATCGAAATAGTAGAGTGATTTTCATAATCAGATTATCGATTATATTTCATTCGAATGATCCCATCACTAGTTTATAGTTAATACCTTCGTCTTGTATTTTCTTCTTGATCGTACTTGCAAATAATCTGGCTAAGGATGGAATTTCCGCTATTCCCCTATAGTTTGAGCGTTCCTACTAGTTTCCTTTTTTTTGTATATGGAGCTTAAATAAGATTATTTCCATTCCTGAGAAATGTCGTCGCCTTCTTCTATTTTATTAAATATTTTCGGTAAAAAAATTATTACTCTCTTACCTCCAAATTTGAACAGTTCCATTCGTATATTTCCTGGAAATGGGCCTTATTGTTTTTTGTTCGTTTCAAGGTTTCATGTATGTCATCCCCTGTATTTTCTGTTATTCCTCCATCTTGAAATATGTTGTTGCTATTCTTTTCTTTGCTTTTGTAATAAATCTAAGTAGTGTGTTATCCATTGTTTCGGTGATATTGGTTGTATTATTCCTTCATAATTTTTGTTATTTCTTATTTTTTTAGTATTTTCCATGCCATAGATGATCTGTTGTAAGGTAAAGTGTTATCTATGTCTCTACATAGTCTAGTTTAATGTTCATCTTTTTCGTCCTTCACCCTTTCCTTGATTTGTCTTTTTAAGTTTTGATATTATTTCCTTGTTGCTGGTGTTTTGTTGGCTAACCATTTCATGTCAACTTTTTTCTTTTCTTTAATAAGATCGCCCAACTCTTCTGAGAATTGCTCTGTGTATAATTTTTGTTTATTTTCTATTCTAGAGTTTCTCTAGCTGCTTCAAGTAATGTATTCTTAAAATGCCCATACATTTCATCTGGAGACACTTCAATATCCATGTCTAGTTTTTGGTCTATTCTATTCTGAAATAACATTTTTATGCTGTATTGTTTTAGTAGGTGAATTTTGAAAACGATTTCCTTCGTATATTTCTACTTCAGTTCTTTCACTTTTTAAATATTTTCTTTTCTTACTTTTTCCAAATATCATGTCACTTATGAGTATGTGTTGGTTGCTTGCACATTTGGCTTGCCTATATACCATTACATCTTTCAAATTAACTTTCCTTACTTTCCTCATATTTAGAAGATCAATGATAGATTTCAGATTTCTACTTGGTTCAATCCACGTAAATTTATGTACGTTTTTATGTTAGAAAAATGTATTCATAATTGCCGGGTCATGTTCTCTGAAAAAATCTAGAAGTGTTTTTCCATTGTCATTTAATATTTCTTCTCCAAAATTTCCTATTACGTCATCGTTATCTTTCCCAACTCGACTATTCTTTCTACAATGTCGTCTAAAGTATTACAGAAATAGCATTTCTCTTCTCTAGAAGCATTGTCATTCATGACATAAATTTCTTGTTGGTTGTCCATACAACAACAAAACATAATTTTCAAAAATCTAAATTTTCTACAAAAACAAAATGCTGTTTCTGTTGAAGATATATTGCCGTGGGTAAACGTTACTAAAGACATATTCAAAAATAACATGTCTTCAAATAATAGTGTACTCGAAAGAATTATTTATTACCTGTACCTTTCTAATGTTAGCAAAATCAACAAAGAATAGAAATTCAATTTTCCTTGAAACAATTGGAGCGTTTTAAAACTAAAGCAAACACATGTACTACCAAAACTCAAGATAATATTATAACAGCGCAAACCCACCTGAATCGACAAATTAAGTAGAGTATAAATATCAGTATTCATTAGAAATGAGAGGCAGGAGAAAATTTAAATCTTAGATGTTGTTTTCTTGCGATGAAATTTTCGAACGTAATGAACTTTTTGTACATACATTTTTAAATAAACAAAAACCGACTTTAAAAAAAGAACTTAACTAAAAAACAAACAATATTTGATTTGTATATGATTCCAACTTATTTGGACCCACTGTATTACAGATGATTTAGGAATCTTTAAATATTTTAGGGTTGTTAATTATCAGACATTTTGATTTAATTCCAATTACATTCATTTAATAGTCTCTCCTCCGCGAAATTTTATAATAAATCAGTTTTTCACTAAAAAAATTATTCGTAATACAATTTTTAGTAATCTAGCAGATATATTATTTTACGGTTCAATATTATTAATGCTATTTTAATTCGAAATAAAACAATTTAGGTGAAATATTCTGAGTTTAGCGAGCTTACAATTGGCCCTAAAGGAATTCCAGTTTGGTGTATCTTGGGGACTCCATATATGTGTGGTGGTTCCTGTTCCTGTGCTAATGCGGCCTGTCATTTTAGTTTTGTATTCTAGCGCATCTAAAATTACAGTTGCATTGCCTTTATCAGCTGGTAGAATTTGAATAGTATCATCTTTAGTAAGTGTTTTAACAGCTTGTCTTTCAGCTGGAGTTACATTTTGTGAGATCATTTTTGCTCTTTTTGTAGCATTAACTTGTTTCTAATACGATATTCACTCGATAATTCTGGTGGTAATTTTTAAACAGCATCCTCAGTGGCAATTAAAATGTCTAATTTAGGAATGCTTTGGGAAGTGACTGCATAATTCAATCCTTTTGAAAGAACGTATTGTTCTGTTGATGTTATTTGTCTTTTAGATAAGTTTAGCACAGTTTTGTTGAAAAAGTTGCTATTTGGTTTGTTTTTGTTAAGTGGGTAGCATGTTTGTTTTTTACGAGATTATTGAATTTGTTTTGTTTGTAAATAGAATTTAATATCATAGAAGACAACAGGAAGCTTAAATACTGCACTTATTGCATTTCAATTCAATTCTTTTCAATATTCACATCAATCGGAATTTCAAAACTGCAAAAATAGAAATATAAACTAATTGAATGAAAGATTTTCAAACTTTTTCTTGAATCGTCATTTATTTGAACTATTGAAAAACTGAAATATGAATGAACAATCAATTTACCTAAATGAATGATATTGCCGAACACTAGTGTCAAATCTTTTCAGACAGTATACTAAAATATCCTTAGTAGAAATAATTACGATTCTAGAAAAATTGTACTAAAGAATGGAATTAAATTAACTTGAAAACTCAAACCCACATCTTTTCAATCCGAAACTAAAAATCAATATTTAACTAAATGGTTATTCAGTCTACATTATTAAATTTTATTTCGCATTGCTTGTTTGAGAAAGTATATTATGATAATTTCATTGTTCATTCGTTCATATTCTTTGAAGAACATAATGAGGTTTAAACCCCTAAGGATAAATTCTGAATGATTATATTCTGAAATGAAAAGATAACTAACTAATACAAATGTTCGTCTCCGCACATCATATATTTTCTAAAGCCATATTCAATTCCATACATTTATCATACGGGTTTTTTCCTACATTTTCAACAATTAAAAATTACTTTACATTAAGCAAATGTTGAATGAAATATAAGAATAATGATTAAAGAAATGAAAAACAAACAAATTCCTAATAAATAATACTGACTCTTATTGAGTTGTATTTGCTTTATCAATAATTGTATCCCTACATTATAGATTAAGAGGGTCTTTACTAGAGGAACAGAAATCAAAACAAAAATTTTCCAAATTTTATTCTGTCTGTGTCTGCATTTCTGTACACGCATCACACAAAATCTAATGCATGGAATTCAATGCATTTTTCACCAATATAGGGCTAGAGGCATTACTTCAAACATAGGTTCCATTTTACAACAAAATATCTTATCCCCATTATTTTAAATTTATTACGTTAATTACTGAACTAATGCTAAGTTAACTTACATAAACAGCTAAGTTAGTCTTTCTGTACAGCTGTTATTCAAAAAAACCTTTGATGTCAGTGTTTATCATTTAAAAGGTTTATCTCACCCGAATTTAACCGATTACAATAAATAAATATTATTATATTAATATATCACAAATAGTCGGTACGAAGAGGGGGGAGTTCGCTAGTTATTTACATACCTGTACATTTTTGGGGTAGGACGAATTATTGGAGATCGTATTTTGTTACATTCCACTTGTCAATAATTTTTGTAACATGACAAAAGTGCTTTCAGGAGGAGTAAACACTGGATAAAATCTTGACAAAAATTGCGGAATATCGGAATATCAACCACAGATTGTTTTAAATAGCCCAATAATTATGAAAGGGCCTAACATTTCTCCACAAAATGTACAAAATATTACAAAATTCAGAATCTTGTTCAATAACATTGGTGTCTAAGGGACTCTTCGAATATACGTGTATTTTTTCCAATAACACTACCTATTTGGTGTTATTCTGTATTTTTTATCAAGTATCAATGGACAAGCACATAAAGACTCAAAACTCTGTAATCGCCAAAAGCCACAATCCCTGAGACAAGGTAATATCTAGATGGAATTTCGTTATTTCGGAAAAAGTTTCAGATTAAAGTTTTAGGGTTTAAGTTGGGCATGAAATATTTCATATTATAGACCTCTTGGTCATAAATATCGTGATAGGACTAGAAACAGAGGGCAATAGAGTGAGAAATAGGCTATTTCACTTGGTGGGTGGAAGCTACCAATTCTGTGAAGTGAAACATCCTGTTACTTTCACTATTGCCCTTTGTCTTTCTAGTCTTGTTCCGATATTTGTACATTGCAGGCTACACCCAGAAGTATGTGCTCTAAGCTTGCAACACCCTAAACCGTGAGTTACGTCTCCTACTTTATTTTCATGCCTATATGACCTTAGAAAATGAATAGAATTATGTCACAGATACAAGTAAATCAATGGTTTGACTTTGCAATATACTGCCCAAAAGTTAACAATACTCAAAATAGTACTTTCAACTAAGTAACACTATTTTTCGCTTCAAAATACTTCAGAACATATCCGTGTCACAGACAAACTATCTAAACATAACGTTTCTACAAAATTAACATTGCATATACATAATTGTCATCCATATTTAATAAAGTTCATAAATGCTCAATATGCGTTGTCTCTTCAACCCACAGATTCTTATATAACTGTCTCGCACGCCCTCACATATATATATTTTTTTATATATATTTACAGCTTTCTGTGACAATTAGGAGTGATAATGTTTTGGCAATAATTTTTATAGATACAGAATATTGTCCAAAGTCATTTCCTACAAATTTTAAGACTGATACTTTAACCTAATTAAGTTTTATTTCTGACCCTCTTTTTAGAGAACACCCGATTTTAACCAAATTAAGTTTTGTATGCATATAAGATGTATTCTGTAAATTGTCAAGACTTTTGAAATGATAATAGCAAAACAAGTCGCTTTCTCTTCCTCTATTACGACTTTTAGTTTGGCCTGAAAATGTTTTTTTTACCGGAAGCGTTTTTTAAACAGTAATACTCAATTTTCGTCATAAAATTCAATAGAAAAGTGAAAACAAACACTATTGGTAATACAAATTATCCTTAAGAAAAAATACCCAATTTTCCATTGGATTTCGAAAGAAAAATGACAAACAGTTTCTGTTCTTGCCAGTTTTTCGATGTGATTAATTTTTTGAACGTTTTACCTTGTTTTTTTATCTTTGGAAATCCAAGGGAGAAATTGGGTACCCCCTAAAAAATACTTCCAGTTGGAAAAGGTACCAATCAGAAATCGTAATGACAACTTTTATCAGAAGCATTTTTCGGAATAATGAAATACGCTCAAGATATAACCTTGTCTCAAAATAAATGCCGCACCTGGTATAATACTAGGCGTAAATTTCTAATAAAACTATATACTTATTAACTGTGAAGTAATAAGATAGTAAACAGATTTATAGTCGGGTATAAATATAAGAAGGTATATTAATTATTTTACTTTTTACATGAAAGCTGTACCCATCTACATTTCTACATCATTTCCTTTACATTTCCTCTACATGTTGAGGCACTTGTCATAACGTTGTAACAGTTTCTGAATACCCTCCTCATAGAAGTCTGTTGTCTGACTTGTTAATCACTGCGTTACAACTGTTGACTTCGTCATTGTCTTGAAGACGCTGAAGTGCAAGTGGTAGCCACTGGGCGCCAGGTCAGGGCTGAACGGAGGATGGTTTACAGTTGCCCATTTAAAAGAAGTGAGAATTTTGGTCTGATTAGTCACAACCGGACGGGCATTGTCATGCAGCAAAACGATGCCCTTACTGAACTTGCCACGTGTTATGTTCTGGATTGAACGGCACAGACTATTCAATGTCTCACAGTAAGCTGCTGCATTGATTGTCTCATTACGAGGCAGAAATTGCACAAGCAATACTCATTTTCTTTCCCAAAAAACTGTGCACATGATTTTCCGGGCAGAAAGTGTTTGTTTAAACTTCACTTTTCTGGGTGAATCTGAATGCCGCCAGTCCATGGACTGTTGCTGTAATTCTGGGGTGACGTAGACCACCCATATCATTGCGATACCGCTCAAGGAAAGTCAATGCAATGCCCAGACGTTTGGTTTTGTGCACATCCGTCAACATTTTCTGTACCCACCGTGAGCACAATTTTTCGGTAATTCAAATGTTCGGTCATAATGCCATACAAAACCTTACGAGAAACATTGGGAACGTCATCACACAAGCAGAAAATCGTAAAGTGTCTGTTTTCTCTTACCTTACCTGCTGCGCCAAACTTTCATTAATGACCGAACGACGCCCACTGATTTGTTCATCATGCACATTTGTGCGGCCATCTAAATCTTAAACACTCAGTAAACAAGGTGAACAAGGACGAATCAGACTATAATATGGCGTCAGTGCGTAGGCAAGAGAAGTAGGTACCCAGCGCGCATGTTCAGAACGCCGACCGCAGCGCTGCGGCAGCGGTGTGGTAAAATGATACTTACTTAAAAAACACGCCTAGTATTTTCTTAATTAACAAATGTTCATTTTTAACTTATTATAAAACTCTGGAACCGAATACTCATATACTAATTGTGTACATTACTTTAAAATATATATATTAAACCCCAAATGTTAATTTAATTTATAATTTTTGATGGTTTCCTCTTTCTAATAGCTTTTTCTTTAATATCAATTTTTATGTAACCCTGTATATGTATAAATAGTGGACTTTCTATTGATGTCATATTTAAATTTCACAATTTGATATTATTAATTGAGTTTATAATACCAATGCAAACGATGTTAAATTGAAATCTTGGAATGTTTGTTTTTTTAAATATACGCTTTTTGTTTATAAGTACGAAGATTCCACAAATTACCTTCAGAAAACTATCACAATCTTTTTGATATCGAGAAACATTAGCAGATATTTCTCCAGTTTGACTCAATCAACTTGTAAGAGCTTTATTTTCAATTGGGGGAACAATCGATTCATTATCGTCGATTCTGCCGTTCACTGTCCCGTAAAATTTGATGTCGCAATCAAATGTCTCGTGTCATAGACCTCTCCGACTTCTCCATCCTTATAAGAAATATCCTTGTAATTTGCGAAGAGATCTTAGTTGAATAGTTCCGTCTATCCGCAAGACGATATATTTCCTGACAACGTAAGCACTTGTGGAACATAATGGAGATGGTAGCTTTGGAATTAATTTTGAAATGAATGAGAAGGTTAAACTGATATCTAACTTTGTTGAGTACCTACTTAATTTTTTATTTCCTAATTTGTCAAAAAAATACAAATTGGAGTGCACATTAATGAAGGTTGATATTTTTATTTCAACATGCCTAGTCCTTGAGACTTTCTCTCCTCAATCCGATAAATATTTAAAAAGCAAAATGTGGTAAATTATCCTCAGTAAGGATGGTCCTTACAAAAAGTACTCCCCACGGATAGTAGATCTACCAGTCTACCTCTGTACAAATAAGTAGGTATACTTATCTTGTGTGGAGAAGATTCAAATTGGTATGGAGTGGTCGTTTAAACACTATTTCACATTAATAATAATACTTTTATATAATTCATGTTACGTCACCAAAAAGAAAAATTAAGAGAGTTTCTAAATTAATTTTTACATAAAAACAAGGTAAAACTTATAAAAAGCCGTTGACTAATTATGTTTTTAATAAATATTTCTATTTTTTAAACTACTTTATTTGAATAATACAATATTGCACATGTAATTTCTATTGATAAGATTAATTTTATATTATTCGCAAATCACTTTCGAGTTGACTAACGTTTCATGACAAGAGTGACCTACATTGGTTACAAAACATCTCTGCTGAAAATAATAAATAAGCATAAAATATTTAAATCGTAAAAGATGTTAAAGATGCAACATCAGTGTCAATTATTTTTAATGTTTAAAGGGTTAATGATATCATAATTTAATCATAAACCGGTTGAAATAACGAAAAAAGGGAACTATAGCTATCCAAAAATTTCGATCGGTTCAGAAAAAAGGAGACTTCGAGAATATTCCTGAAAAGAGCTCTAACAAATAAAAAATCATGAAATTCGGGTATGTTCCATGCTAATTATAAAAGACGAGTTTCGTACAAGTTGGGAGTTAATTGGTTTATATGCGTGAGATTGAAACGAAAGACGAAGTCAGTTGAAGTCTTAGACATTATTTTGGTTACAGATGAAGACCTTGAAAGTGAGTGTGCACATTTGTGAATTGAACCAACGAAATCTACTGCAATAATATATTTTATTTTTAGTTAACTAGAGAGATATTAGCTTTTTCCAAAAAAACAATAGGCCCACAACTAATAATTAAAGTTTTACGTCTCTTTTGATTTAAAGAATTAAAAAATAAAATATTTTTTTTTAGATTTCCCCACTTACCGTCCTCGTCGGATAATTAAAATTTTTCACTTTTTTTTCAAGATATTGAATTTCTTTGCAAGCGATAGTAGCCATATTCCCCTACTTCAATTCTCTCGCCTATGTTACTTTTGGTTCCAGAAATTCCGATGAATTATTCTAATAACATTTCCCCACTTTCTTTCCATCGGATAATTTAAATTGCAAAATTATCATTGTCCACTTTAGGTGTTTGAGAGTTGAAACCCCTTTGGCCCGGTTCAATAACTGAATATTTCTACAAAATAAAATTTAGTATATTACTTTGGGATAATCAAGATTTCTATTTTTTAGAATCTACAAACAAATATGTTCTTCTTCTTTCTCTGCTTATCCATTAATGGATGTTAGTGACCACATTTTCCATGGTTTTCCTATCTCTGGCTGTGCGGATCCACGTCTGTATGTCACGCATGCCTGTCCACTATCTTACATTCTGCAGCCACGACAAACAAATAAACAGACAAAACGTCTTTATATATTATTCAATGAATTTATGCATATATTACTATACTATGTAACATACTTCGACTGGTCACACCTTTTACTGTGTTTCTCATCGCTTTAGGTACTAGGAATATTGTCTAATAAGATAGCTATATTTTCTTCAGTCTGAAATGCCAAAAAAAGTAAAAAAATTAAAAATTTAAAAATGTTAAAAAATTTAAAACGTCAAGTTTCAAATAAATAAAAAAATCAAACATATCAAACGCGTTGAACATGCAAAAATTGTCAAAAATGTTAACGTTCCAAGAATGTCAAGAAAATGTCATAAACGTTCAAAGCACCAAAATCATCAAAAATGTCAAATACGTGTAAAACATCTCAAAATGCCAAATGTCAGACATGTCAAAATTATGAGAAATCTTAAAATTGTCTAATTTAGTATATATCATTTCATTGTTCCCACAATTAATTTATAATATAAAGCGTAAGGAACCTAGGTCCCACCCTTCCTTTCTTTTGTGAAGGTTATTTGTTACATCTAAGCAAGCCAAAAATGTTAAATATCATAAATGTCTTGAATTTCAAAAACGTCAAAAATGTAAAAAATATCAAAAATGTCGAAAATGTCAAAAATGTGAAAATCTTCAAATATGTCAAAAATCTCGGAAATGTCAAACAGACAGAAAACTTGATTTCTGAAAAAAGTTTAAATAGTGTCCTCTAACGTTGTATTGACTAACGTTGTTGGAGTTTATGGACATCACATTGGTGGAAAAGAGCTGATTTTGAAAAGACCAGGTTTCCAAAAATCAGGACACTGAGAGCGGACTTACGAGAGTTCGTTCTTAAGATTCCTACTTCGCGACCTATTATTTGACAAGATAGAACCAAATTCCTAAATTCTTTCACTAACTTATATGCCGTAGGTGTTAAAAATTATAATATTCTCTAAATAATGTTCCGGTTTCTGTTTCTCTCATTTGCCCACACTGTACTCCTTTGTTTAAAACTGATTTGGAGTTGCAAGTAGCAACTATAAAAAACCTTTTATGTGTTACATATTTACCTGGTTTAAATTGAGATTACTGATTCGGATAACTTGTTTGTCATTAGGATAATTTCATTATTTTCACACAAGCACAAAAAGTAGCTTTATTTGATCATTTTTGCTTCCAATTCACTGAATCATAAAAACGGTTAATCAGTATTTCAACAAAGTTTTGTTCAATACTACAAAGCTGATTTAATTCGGCTGACTAAATTCACTATTTGATAACTCTAAATATGTTAGAAAAAAATAACATGCATACATTTTCTCTCATTCACATGAAAAGACTTTTGAGTTAAAGCCTCCGCTTCTCATCCAACAACATATTCCGAAATATTTTATCTCAGGATAGCCTGTCTCCAAGCATACGTTTTTTTATGCCGAAGGTCTTTTAGGTAAATGGTCATTTCTCTTCGTAAGAGTTTCCCGAAAGTGACAAAGCTTGAGCTGTCAGAGCTAGCAATAAAATCTACAAGAATATGAAAATGTATAATTTTTCTTCATTTGCTATTTCGTTCACCTTTAATATTTTCGAATAATAAATGTCCTTTTCCTCAACGTTTGTATCCCTAAGGTGAAAATGTTTTTGAAACAGTAATTTTTAAAGATGTCCTTCTACCTATATAAACTATGTAGAATTTTTGAGGTTTGCTTGATATTTCAATCCCAATGCATTTAATCAGAAACAAAATATTTTGCAAAACTTCAGTCATTTGATGGGGGGTAAAATGGTGAATTCATAAAATGAATTCTGTCTATTCTTCTACCTAAATAAATGAAAATGTTTGACGAAGGGCATATGGGAACTAGTATTTTGAAAACTGACTGTTTTATGGGAACGAAAATTGATAGGTTTATCCCTGTGTATAAGTGAATAAATACGTTATTGGGAGAATGAAGGTTCTACAGTTTTTTAAGAAAATTCAATACGCATGAAATAGATAGCGATACAGGTGTGATAACTGGTATATTCAGGGTGTAAATACTATGAGTGCATATATTTTAGGTGAAGAATTGAACAAACAAAAAATTCTGTTAATACTTTAGGCCATAGATCTTAAAAAATTATGGCCGATCACATCTACTGCGGCAACGTCTAATAGAGCGAAAAATGAGTAATAGAAGACAACGTAAGTTGTTATTCCTCAAAGTATTTGCACTCAAACCGTTAATACCCCGTATACTACCCTGCTAAATTAAGCAAAATCGGCATAGAAACTTGTCCCGTTTTTTAAACGGTATGGCTTCTCGTTCTCACCACTTCTAAGCTCTGAAATACTAATGTTAAATATAGTGAAAACAAGCACACCATTTTAAAATGGAGACAAACAAATCGTCGAAAATATACATACAGCTTGGAGTAAGATAGGGATGTATTCCACTGCTGCTTCCATTCAATTGGTATTGGGCGGAAATTTTCTATCATACCTTAAAGGAATCATATTGGGATACCAATTAGAATTAATGATGATACTGACTTTTCGTGACTGCCAAGAAAAGTTGTTTTATAATTCATTTCTCTTTCGTCATATCAGTGTTATATAACTTGCACTTTTTCAAACTATTCTAAAAATAATGAACTCATTTGGTGTCAAAATAACTCTAGACCCTTTAATGAAGTAAGACCGCAAGTTCGTTTTTGGTTAAATGTTATAGGCTGGAATTTGTAAAGATCAAATATTCGAAGCTTTTTGTTTCGAGGTTTAAATGGTAACACATATTGTAATTTGAAGAATATGTCGATGAGTTGCATTGTCAATTATAATATAGTGGTTTTGCCTAAGTAGATCTAAGATTTCCACATAGATGGATAACAAATTCTGGGCGACAGTTCTTGTTACGTTTTTGTGGGGCACTTTGAATAATAGAGTATATGGGGAACGAGAGTATCACACAATACATGAACTTAGAGAAAACATCATTATACAATTCAGCTCTATTAGATGAAGAGATGTTATTAGGAATGTCACAAATTTTTAGCCGACTAGCTTGTTTAGGTGCCCAAGAGGAAGCGCGTCAATTTGAGCACTTGTTACATTTTTTAAACATATTTTATTATTAGTCCGGATAAAACACAAAACAGATTTGAGCTCTTTTCTTATTGTTTCTATCAAATTTGTAGTAAACCCTTAAGATATCTCGTTTTTCTTCATTTGTGAAACTGTGTATGAAAATATGAGTTTTCTAATTTCGTTTAACATGTACTTCGGTGGAGTCAATGTCAACTAAGATAATATTTCTTTTTGTTTAAATATTTGAGCTTTTAGGAAAGCAAATCTTAACGAGCTGAAAATTAATTTGTGTGAAAAAATCTAATGTGGCGTCAGTAATCAAAAAAAGGTTGAAAAACGACACGTCAGAAGGCAAATCTGAAAAGGTCATCTTAAAAAATTGTAAATCAAATTGTGTTTTTGCTTTTGCTTTTTTCATGAATTAACTAGTGTCCGATCGAAAGTCAGATTTTGGCCGAAGCCGAACGCCGAAGGTTTCAGTTGTATGAAATTGTTATATATTTCTTTATTGAAGGGAAAAAAAGGTAACAGAACTTAACACGACAACTAACGATGAGTATGTGTATGCATTGCACTTTTATACTCGTATATCTCTTAGGGAAATTGTTATTTTCTGTTCCAAAAGACTCTACGAGTGTTTGACTGGATTTTTTTGTATGATTTGCAGCACATATAAAGTGTGATTAACACATTTTTATTTTTTAAATTATACAGAGTGTTTGAAGTTGGAAAAATCGTCAATTTATCAGCTTTGATAATTTATCAGCAACAGTATACATAATTTTGGTGTCAAATGTAAATTTGGTTTGGATTATTAGTGAGTTATTTTTGGGAAAAACAAAAAAAATCCACCGTGCATAGTTGTTAAGTACTGTGTTAGACTGTTAGAGTTTCGAAACTTGACAGGAAGTTTCATTTTAATGAAATAATTAACTGAGTAAAATTCAAGACTGATGGTTTCCTGGCAAATGTGTTTTTTTTTCGTGAGCATTTCATTTTAGATTATATTTACAATGCTACTGTTTTGCGACAATTATTTTTTAAATAATTTGAAAGGAAAATTGTTATTTATCAAGCCTTTCAGAACAAGGCGTCGGAGTTTACTATTTATTTCAGATGATTTTATTATCCATAAATCTAGTTTAAACAATTTATGTTTCAGTTTTAGGCAAAGGAAAATCAAAAAAAAGAAACTATCACTCGTTGTACTGACAGATTAGATAAATATTATGTTCCTTTGAGATTGCCAAAAAATAATGTGTCGCAAAATGAAATGCTCTCTAAATAACTATATTTCCTTCAAAAACAGCACGAAGTTGAATTTTTAAAAGTAAAATTTTTTACTGAATTTCAAATCTCTAACAATTTTTCCACAACAAAGATGGACGATTAAAAAATTATAAAATAAATTTACCTTACATTTTTCGTCCTGTAGCCGAAAATCACAACAAAAGGTGTAAGATAAAATTAACACTGCTTGATTAAGTCATACAAATTTCACTTTTTGTGTGTTATGCGGTGTTCCTACTTCAAGAAATATCAGTCAAATATCTGTGAAGGTGACCTAGAATAATAACGATATCGGCACTCAACTTGTGCTCATTCGTACAAGTTCATCAGATTTCGGGGGCTTATAGAAACCTTCGGCTTCCACTAAACCTTCGGCTGATTTTTGGCCGAAGCCGAAGTTGAGGCCCGATGTGTGCTTTTTTGGCCGAAGGTGGTCGAAGCCGACAGTTCGGTCGGGCCTTACAGATTTACTAATCTCAGTTCTTTTTTATATCTAACGATTACGTGGAAACAATGGTGTTTTAAGTTCATTTATTTCACAGAATTTCGTAATTTTCTAACAAACTGTTTAAGTACTCACTCGTTGATTTCGCATTCGTAATTAACATCTCTGGAGATAATATGCTTAATACTCAGGAGAAAATTACCAACAAATATTACTCTTTACCTGCTTCATAAGTTGAACGAAAGCCCTATTAATTAAAAATGAGCGGTTTCAATTGACTGAAACGTAATGAACGTACGTAGCAAAGGAGTAATTTCATGTGGAGAATGAACGAATACTTCATCTCTGTAATTTCTCAAGAGGCGTTTAATGAACTTTTCATTGTGGCACTACCGACAACCAGTATTAGACCAATTGTTTTATATCGATTAAAACATTTATCACTAAAAACATGCAGCTTTAAAAAAGCAGTAGTTCTTAAATACGTCAATACGTTTTATTATATACAGGTTGTAACATAATGCCATGCAAATATTTTGGTAAATGATAGAACTGATCAGTATAACTACAAAATTCTTATATAACAACAAAGTAAGCATTTATTTGTGAATTTTGCCATTTATTTGCAAAACTGCAACACATTTATCAATGGAACAAACAAAATCCTCTACCATTATTCTCAGATGAAGGAGTATTTCAAAACAAAAATAATGTATTTTTTCAAAAAAATGAATGGAACAGAAATCATGGCAACACCGTATTAAATTTGCCTTCCCTATTGTTGTTGCGGAAGGTTAAGGTATTGCCAACAAGTAAGTTGGTATTAATTTGTTTTGAATGTCATATTTTGACATCGAAACTAAAAGAGTTAGTTTTATTTCAGTTGTGGTTGAGTTTGGTTCAAGTCGTCAAAGAGTGAAGACATACATCAAACGCTGTGAATTGGAAGCGTCCCTTCCAGTGAGTTTTCTATCCTTTCCTTAATTATAAGAATGATCTGCACATTTAATTCGATATTTATAGTTTATAATACTTTAATTACTAGATTAGCGGCTAGATAAACATATATTTTCATATAAAATAGTATTTAAGGTTCTATAACCTACATTTGGCGGGTACGTGATAGATTTGTCTGTCATGTCGGCAGACAAACGACCAGATGACCCGGGAGGGGGAGATCGATATAAATCAAAAAAACTAAATAATTTAATTAAAAACTCACCAAGTGCGGTTGAGGCGGCCAATATTTTAATAAATTTTTATGAAAATGTTAATTTTGAGTCTGGTGATGAGGAGAAAAGTTTTTTTTCAAAGATAAATGTTAATGATTCAATAGTTAAAGAAGTCAACAATATTATAAAAAAAGGACATAGACATAATACTGACGGTACTAATAGTTCAATCCCATCTAAAATCAGACTATTGTCTGATATTTTAATTAAATCTCACGCAGTCTCCACTGACAAAGTGGATTCTGATATGGAGATGGAATTGTCTTTAATTGAGGAAGGTAAATCTAAGATATCTATGAACTCCACCTCATACAATATTGATAAAGTAGATAAAATTGAAATAAATAATCCAAATGAAAGTAAATCTCAGCAATACAATAATTATAGATTTGACATATATGATAGGGCCCCGTTCGTGGTAAACATTGAATCGTTAGATGAATCCTTAAATTACTTGTCTATGGGTAAAAAACTATCCAAGACGAGGGATTTGGGAATTACTAAGATTGATAATAGGGGTAAAAATAGAGCTGCTCTCATCTTTACTTCTATTGAAAAAGCAAATAACTTTCTCAACAATTCCAATCTGCTGAAGGAACTAAATTATGTAGCCTACATACCCAAATCAAACATTTCAAAAAAATTTTTTAGTTAGGGGAATAAATGTTGATTTTACAGAAGAAGAAATATTGAGAGAAACGACATTCAATAATCAATCCTCCAAATTGTTGGAAGTTCGCAGAATTAAGAAAAAAGATAAAACTGATAACAAGGATAAGAATGAAAAGACTAAACCAACTTTTTCCAATACCCCTCTAGTAGTATTCACAATTAGGGGATATTCAATCCCAGACAGAATTCAATTATATATGTGTTCATTCCCTACAGAAATCTATATACAACCAGTAATTCAGTGTTTCAACTGCTTAAGATATGGGCATTCTACCACACAATGCAAAGGCACCAGAAGGTGTTATAGGTGTGGAGAGGATTGGACGAATATACATGAGAAGGAAACGTGCTTATTAAAATGCATATTTTGCAATCTTCCACATTCGACTACTGAAAAAGGTACCTTGTTTAAAAATAGAATTTGCGCGGAATATATCCGACAAAGGAAAATTAAGGAAATTGTATCAATATATGGTATGACTTTGTTTGAGGCCAACAAAAAAGTTTCAATGAACAAAGATTTACCCATAGAAATATCCCCAACAATTAATAAAAATAAAAATTTGTATAATCCTCCAAATTTTTCTAAAACAAACTTCCCAAATATTAGAAATGAAACATATAACCCAGATATTGAACCTTATATACCATTAAAAAGAAAACTGAACTCTTATTCAGACACTGCCAAAAAATCTTCACCTCAGACCAAAAAATGGAACCCATATAACAACTCGGACATCATTAATACAAATGGCAGGAGTCCAGATCCTGGAAACAATGGTAAAGCTTTCAAATCTAATCAAATAGAAAGCGGTCCTTCCACAAAATCAAATCTTACTAATTCCAATATCCAATCTGTTGACTTAAATTCTTTTGAAAAGCTATTTATAGAATTCCACAATAAGAACCCAAATTTTTTAATTAATTTAATTCAAAACTTTTATCCTTCCTTCACAGCGGGAGGATACTTTACCCCTAAACCGCTACATTCAACTCTCTAAATATCATGCACTGGAATTCCAGGAGCATTAAAACCAACAAACACGATTTATTATATCTAATACAAAAATTTAATCCAATTATTTTTTCAATATCTGAAACCTGGTTATCTGACCAGGATAACTTTTATATAAAAAATTTTAACCTCATTTCTGACAACAGAGCAGATGGTAGAGGTGGGTCCGCTCTGTTAATCAAAAAGGATATTTCATATACGATAATAAAGCCAAGATTCATATATTCCGATAAAATACAGATTACGGCAGTTAAAATCAGTAACCTTATTGTATTATCTATTTACATCGCGCCTAACAGCAAAATAAGTATCTCCCTGTTAAATAACATACATAAATTAATTGGAGATAATGCTATTATCCTAGGCGATTTCAACTGTCATCACAAAAATTGGGGCAGCTACTGTATAAATAAAAATGGAGACATTCTAAACAAATTCATAGAAGACTATAACCTCTCTATCATAAATGATCTAAAACCTACATTATTCTCTCACAACCATAATAGTGTGATTGATCTTATTCTGGTAACTCCGAATTTAATTCAATCATGCTCTTCAGTCACTTTTGATAGCACATTGGGCAGTGATCATTTTCCCCTAATCTTATATATTAACAACTCATCTCTTAAAAGCTACATCCCTAACAAGTATAGGAAAGGGCACAAAAGAAATTTTAACAAGGCAAACTGGGATAAATTCACAGATAATATTAACCTTACATTAGAAACTTCGGAAAATAATTTTTATGATAACTTGATTAGCACTGTACAGAAATCAATTTCTGAATGCATACCGTTCAAAAAATATAGTATAAATAAAAAATTTTGCCCATGGTGGAACTTGACATGTACAATGCTGATAAAAAAAAGAAAGGCTGCATTGATGGAATATTATAAATCGAGAACTATAGAAGCTTTCCTTAATTATAAAAATTTAGCTGCATATATAAAGAAAGAACTCAAAAAAATAAAAAAAGACTCCTTTATTAAGTTCACAAATGATTTAAATAGAAATTCTAATATATCTGATATATGGAGGTTTATCAAAGGATTTTCTAGAACACACAGTGGTATTTCGGGAGGGATAGGTATCAGATCTTGGGAAACCCTTTCTCTGTTCTTAGATCGATTAGCGCCTCCTACATGTCGCAATGACCCAGATTTTGAGATAAATAGTGACTCCAACCCACACAACTCCTACTTATTAAACCCTTTTTCGTATATTGAATTGGAAAGAACATTAAATACAAAAAAAGATACTTCTCCTGGTATGGACGAGATTACATATGGTATGATAAAACACTTTACTCCGGAATCCAAACTAAAACTAATTGAGTTTTATAATTCATTATTAAAGAATCATATTGATATTCCATCTGAATGGAGCAAAATACTAATTCTTCCTATTTTAAAACCTAAAAAGGATTCTGGAAACTATAAGAGTTACAGACCTGTCGCTCTTTCCTCCTGCCTACGTAAAATATTTGAACATATGTTGCTATACAGGCTGGAGTGGTTCTTTGAAGAAAACTCAATTTTGAAACCTTTTCAATTAGGTTTTAGGAAGGGAAAAGGAGTACAAAATTGTCATCTTTTGTTATATCTGGATATACTCAACAACTTTTATGAAGGCAAGCATACATTGGCATCCTTTCTTGACATTGAAAGTGCGTTTGACAATGTCATTCCAGAAATTCTAAGAAGTCAGTTGAGGGAAATCAAAATACCGCAAAAAATTTGCTCTATCATATATAACCTTATCTCAAATAATGAATATTGTGTTAGGTATGAGGATCAGCTCATAAAAAGATATTCTGTCAAAGGCCTACCACAGGGGTCAGTCTTAAGCCCTATCCTATTTAACTTATATATTAGTAACATTGAAGATGCTCTTAATCCCTGTGTCAAAATCATCAGCTACGCCGATGATATATTAGTATACCACTCTGGATCCGATGCTTTATTATCAAAACATCTCATTATCTCCTCAATCAAGTCCATAAATACATGGTTAAATGAAAAGGGACTATCCTTAAATATTGATAAAACTAAAATACTTCATTTTACGAAAAAAAGAAAAAATGCTATTTCTAAACTTCGTATTGATAATAGGGAACTGCATACTGTCAAGTCTCACAATTTCTTGGGTTTGACATTTGATTCTAAATTAATGTGGAACTCTCATATTTTAAAAATTCACTCATCCTGTAGTCAAATAATGAATATTTTAAAATATTTAGCAAAAGTCAATTGGGGATGCGATCCACTCATTATGTTAAATCTATACAGGAGCTTAATACGATCTAGGCTGGATTTCGGTTCTATTTTGTATGGAGATGCTTCAAAAAAATGGCTAAGGAAAGCAGATACCCTACAGTATATGGCACTGAGAGTATCCCTGGGTTTAATGAGAACCTCTCCGGTGGATGTAATAAATATCGAAGCTGCGGAACCTCCTCTAAAATTTAGAAGACAACTAATAAGTGACAAGCTGATAATCAAAGAATACTCTTTCAATAATAATCCAATCATTTTTAAACTAACAACATTAAGAACAAAGATAGAACATTCTCAAAGACGATATCACCCTCTTGCGATACTTAATTCATTCAATAAAATTAAAATTTATTCCAATCAGATTGTTTCTCAGGAATCGACAGTGGCACTAAAATACAAATATGAAACATATGAACATATTATCCCTATACATTTAAACTCTGATATGAATAAAAACACCATACCGGAAGTTTGTGACAAAATTATAAAGCAAATTCTAGAAACAAAATACTTAAATTATATACAAATATACTCTGACGGATCTTTAGTGCAACACCCTAGATCGGTTACTGCTGCCATATATATCCCCTCTGATAATGTGAAGGAGTGTATGAAACTTAACAATCATTCAACTATCCTCTCAGCTGAGCTTTGGGCCATAAACATGGCACTTAATGCAGCTTTAAAATTTAAATATAAAAAATTTGTAATCTTAACTGATTCTCTCAGCTCTCTTATGTTGTTAAAAAAATTTTCTCCCATGAAGTGTACGCACCCTTTTGCTTTTGAAATAATACATTCTTATAGCAAAATTGTTACTATGGGGGGATTGGGATCTTTGTGTTGGGTACCAGGACACAGAGGCATTCAGGGTAATAATACGGTAGATAGAATAGCTAAAGGGGGACATGAATTGGAAGTAATGGTTGAAAAAGCTTACTTTGCAGACTTCAATCATGAGGTCATAAATAATATGCATGTTGACTGGAAAAATTATTGGAACAGTAAAAAAACTACTAAAGGTAAAAACTACTCACTGGACGAAAATAAAATCTGGAAGATTCCTTGGTTTAAGAACTTGAGATATTATAATAGACAATTTATCTCTATTATTGGCAGACTCAGAATCGGTCATTGTTGTACCCCTCTACATTTATATAGAATGGGCATATCGACCTCTCCTCGATGTTCATGTGGAGAAATAGGAGATATTAATCATTTATTCTTTAATTGTATACTATTCTATAACGAAATAAATCAGTTCCTTAATAACTTATACTCATTTGAAATTAATGGACCTTTCTCAATTACATCATTAATATCGTTAAATAATGAAAACATTTACTATGAGATATATAAATATGTAAAAATGTGCGGATTAAAATTATAATCCCTTTTGATTTATCCTAGGTTTACCAGCTTCCACCAAAATAATTCAGCAGACTGAACCATTCTCTAAAACAGATAGATTAAATACTTAGTTACATAATAAAGAAGATTCCCACTTACATCACTAGTGACTGGTCATTAAGGTCGAAAAGACCAGGACCATTAGCCTTGTGCTAAAAAAGCCGAAAGGCTATTTGAAGAAGAATCTTTCCGAAATTGTTTATGTTCACGTAATATCATAGTAAAAAAAATATTTAGCATGGAATACAAAAACACTGACTTATTGTTACTTGTAAAATTTTTAGTTTCTATATTCGTAAAGTCGGGTATGATACGTTTTAGGTACTTACACTTCGATTTTTGTTTGTGTTTTTTTTATTTCAATGTAGATGAGTAAGTTATTGTTACTAAATGCTTACTCAAGCAAGGAAAGATTAAAAAAACAACTCTAAGTTGAAAATAATTCCCTTATATACTTCAGTAAATCAAACGTATCATATGTACTTTGTTTTAGGGTTCCATGTATACAATATACGGATACCCTTATAATATCACTCCGGATTTCTCCCTCTTTCACATCACAGCAAATTTATCCTAAACTACTGGACGGAAAAGGTTGAAATTTGGTATCAGTATATGGTTTGTTGACCCGATCAGGAGTACATATCGAAAATGAAGAAAATTTGATTTTAGGGGTACTTCTGGATGGAAAAACTAAAAAAATCGACCCCCCCCCCTTATCTCCGAAACTAAAAAAGACAAAATTTTGAAAAAAAAAATAGAGATATAGAGCCTCACCTGAAGATAACCTATACTATTAATTTTGGGGGGCAAATTACAGAATTAAAAGGAAAATATAAAATTAAAATTGTTTCCAACACATCATGTAATATATCAAATGAAAGGGCTAATTGTGGAGAAAACAAATATGTTTTTTCATATTTTTAAAATAAATTATTTTAAAGATATTAACAAAATTATAAAAAAAATTATCCATTCCCCCTATCTTATCTCCGAAACTATAAGCCGCAAAATTTTGAAAAAATTAGAGATATAGGGCCTCACTTAAACTTTACTGGAAAAATAAGGAGAAACCCCTAATATTAATTTTAGGGGGCAAATTACAGCATTAAATAGAAAACAAAAAAAAATATTTCTACCGCATCATGTAATATATCAAATTAAAGGGCTCATTATGACGAATACAAACATATTTTTTCATATTTTTTAAATTAGTATTTTATAATATATTAACAAAAATATTTAAAAAAATACCCATTCCCCTTTATTCCCCAAACTATAAGACCTACATTTTTTTGTTTACAGGAAAAATACGAAGAAAACTCTAATATTAATTTTGGGGGACAAATTATAGAATTAACCGGCAAATAAAAAACAATTTTTTTAAAGCATCATGCAATACATCAAATGAAACAGCTCATTATAAGGAATACAAATATGTATTTTCCATATTTTTGAAGTATACAATAAATTAACAAAAATATATAAAAAAAATCATCATCATTCTGAAAATAATTGAGGGTCCTAGGGCTCACTTTAAATTTATAATACAAATTAGTATAAAACCCCAATATTAATTTTAGGGACAAATTATAGAAATAAATAGAAACTAAAAATTAAATTTTCAAACGCAACATGTAATATATTAAATAAAAGGCTCATTATGTGAATTACAAATATATCATATTTTTAAATCATTTGTTTAAAAGATATTAACAAAAATATTATACATCGATTTAATTCGTACTTTAGAAACTACACTATTTAAAATTTTGAAAAATATATTTTATTTATATTTTTAAATAATTGGTCCAAAAGATTTAATAATTTATTATTTAAAACTTGACCTATTTTTATCTTTATCTTCCGCTCTACAGAGCCTAAAATTCAGACAGTAGATTATAAAAGGCTTCCCTGAAAGTTTATTAGTAACATAAAACTGTAATGTTAATTTTGGGGGCAAAATTAAAAAATTAAATACATATTTTTATCAAAATCAAGCGAATCATTCAGTAGATAAAATAATAAGTCTATGTGTAGAAAATAAGTGAATATTTTTTATAAATTTAATACGGCTTTTCTCAAGATATTAGGGTAAATATAAGAAAAGGCACTCATTCCTTATTTCTCTGAAACTGGAATATTAAAATCTTGAAGGTGGTACAGAACCCTTAGTATGCGAGTCCACCTCCACCAAATTATTTACTTAAATGTCTTGTTTTGAAAAAGTGTATTAAGAATCTATTGAAAAGTAAAAGTAATATTGTCTTACAAAAGAATACAATAAATACAAAAACTACAAATTTCTTATAACTTAATACATTTCTCTGTTCCACAGACTTATGAACGCACGACAAAGATGCAAGATGTATTGAAATTTCCTAAAACTTAGTTCATACTGACCAGTAGTATCACCAAAATATCTGCACTGCATTATTTTACACCCTGCATATTTGGTAATTATCGTTAATCTGTTTTACTGAATGTTTTGGGCCGTAAATAGCTATTTTGATTATTCTTCTGGGTTTTCTCTCCTCACAATTTTTATTTGATGTGAAGTTTCGATCCTTTCTCAGAACTCATTGTCGAATATAGATTGATAGAAATAGTTTTTTTAATTGCAATCTATTAATGAAGATCTCGAGGTAACCTCATATATTTTTCTTTGACTTGTAACAGGTAGTTTCTCAGAAATTCGCCGAAATAGTCAATTTATAAAAATCCATAAAAGTGTCTTAATTAAAACTTCCTCATAAATATTTTAATTCCAACGTAAAAGTGCGGGAATTGTAGACAAGAAATTTTAATCCTGAATTTGAAAATTTACTTTGTTTACTTTGGCAAAGTTATGAGTCAAAATATTTTTTTTGTCTATTCATTGGGTTTTCTCTCCTCCAAATTTTTTCCTGTAACAGATAAGTATTTGAAAATTGTATATGTAGAACAAAGTGTAGTAAGGCAATTTCGTAAAATTGCCCGTATTACTGGCTGTCTGTACAGAGATTCTTCCTCACAGTTTTTCTGAGAGAAAGAGATGTCTATAAAATGATCAACCAGTATTCCTGTATATAACTAATGTATTGTATATTGTGTAATACTTATTTGTGTATGGAGACGTTTCAACTCCGAGTCTGGAGTCGTTGTCAATCGTTTAGTGTTATTTTCGAGGTTTTTTTCCAAAAAATTTTCGCTTTTATTTCGAATTTGTTGTTTGTCAAAAAATTTGACACTGACAATTTGTCGTTTGGCGATCACTTGACTCTGAGGTTACCGTTTTTTTGTTCTGTTAGCAGTAAATTCTTCCAGTCCAAATGAAGGTCGGCTGAAGGTGCTCCGATTTCAGTGTTGTTTATCATCATACAGCTGGCTTCTTTAAGTTTTCTCTTTTTTAAATTTTCTTCTTTCAACAAAATCTTTGTTTTATCCCAGTCTATCCTATGGCTGCCGGTGCTCAATACATGATTGGCCAAATCTGATTTGTCCACATGTCTTCTGGAAATGTTATATTGATGTTCTTTTTTCCTTACTTCTAAAGGTCTTGAAGTTTCACCGGTATAAGAATGGCCACAGTCACACAAAACACTGTACACACAATTTTTAGAACTCTGGGTTGCGTTAAACGGTTTGGTATGTGTAAGGATAGAGCGCAAGGTATTATTTGTTTTAAAAACAGTTTTAACGCTGTATTTATTTCCTAACCACTTAATTTTTTCCGATACACCTGGGATATATGGAATTATGTTCATAATTTGGTTGTCTGTTTGTGTTTGGTTGGTATTAGTGTGATGGTTATTTGTGCTGGTTTGTTGTTGCGATTTTCTTTCTAACTGATTTATAGTTTTATTTATAAAGTCTTGGGGATATTCGTTTTGAAGTAGATGTCCTTTCATTTTGTTTATATACCTGTTAACTGTGGATTTATATGATAATTTTTCAATTCGGCTTCCTGGCTTTAGTGTTACACCAATAAAAAATTCAGTGACAACATATGTGAAGTTCTAAATTGTTATTCGGCGAGATTGTACAGATATTTAGTATAGCAAACAAAATAACAAAGTAATAAAGTAATAATATCAATAGCTAAACCTTTTTGATATCTAGGATATCTGGGGTTTAGTGAATTTTCCCCTAAAGGCACTCATAGAGTGCCTTAGAGGGAGCACATTGTATGGTCAAGTCGGATAATAATAATAAGCAGGGTGCTGAGGAGGCGAGCCCCTGCCATCCAAAGAGCTACAGCCGAAGAACCAGAAGAACCCCAAGAACCACAACCAATACAGTCACAACAACAACGTGACCATCCCCAACGGAGTCAAATGAGAACGAGAACTCCACCCGTAGAAAGTGTTGCGCAGGATCAACAGCCAGCGCTCACTCAAGTGGGACTGAAAAGACAGCGCATAAAATGGACTGGCGCCATGAATGAATTTATAATGCGCACGTTTTATAGAATTACGAACCTTGGCCAGGACAAGACTGGATATCGCCAAATACTCAATAGTAATACTAGTTAATACAATTAAACATATTTTTAGCATTTTAGGTCAAAATCTACCAAGCTCATTTTGTTCGTATAAAAAAAAAACAAAAAAGTTGAAAATAAATTTAAAAGAAATTCAAAGTAGAACTAAAGTAAATCAAAAATAGGTATCTACGAAAACATAACACTTTACCATAAGTAGCACATTCACTGTTGTTACACAAAGTAAAGAATGTAAACAATAAAAGATGTTCATCCTGTACAAATTAATTACTACTATATGTATGAAATCGGTGTCAAGAAATAATTAGGTTTGTTGAAGTAGTACATGTGTAAGCAATGCAGACTTTTAGGATAGTACTTAAGCTCTGCGACGTGCTTCGGAAGTAACAGATGTCCAAACCAAGGGTATAAACAGTTTCCGTCAGTCAGAAAGAATCAGGGCCATTCCTTCATGAAATACTGTCGAAAGTTGACAAAACAATTGAGTTAAACCAGAAACGAAAAACAAGTTGCGTATGTTATCGCTGCAAACGCACAGGGCACTTCCAATGGTGAGGGTGAGCTTACCAGACAGATCACGAGTCAAAGTTTACCAAGCAACAATCAGCCAGTCAGTAAAAGGGGCCAAACACTACTAATCCCCCAGGACACTAACTATCAGACAGATTCGTCTGCCGTTGAATGAAGATTGGACAACAGAACAGTGTGCCCAAAAACAAATCACTGGCCCAGAGGCTGATCTATTCCTATTACTCAAGAAGTGGGGCACCCAGGCCATAATGTTGAAGAAAGTAAGGGAAAGCAATGATGGTAGAGGAACCAAGTTCCTACTGATACTCTCAAAGAAATATGTACCTACCGTCCTGACCGACCTATATAATGGGATTACCTGAAGTTATCTGAAGATGAATAAAACACTGGAGTAAATTTTCCCACGATATTACTGGGCACATTACATCGAAGATGTCTGAGCTTGGAGCCGGAAATGTGACATGTGTGTAGCCAGAAAGGGCCCAAAGACCCGTACCAAGGACAGAATGCAACAATACAACTTGAGCTTCCCGTCCCATTTGACAGAATTGCTATAGATATCGCTGATCTATAAGCCAAGTCAAAAGGGGGAAATAAGTGCTGGTCGCTATGTATTATTTTATTTTATGAAGTAGTTAAAATCATCAACGACGTGGTTGATCGCTTTCGCCGAAATCGAAATGCCAAGATGAATATGGTCCAATTGAACTGATAGGCTCCCAATCATGGAGAAGAAATTATTCACCGAAATAAAACTAATTCATCGATAAATAAAACGTTTAGCAACAACATATTTCTAGTCTTTATGATTGCGATTAAAAACGTTACAGAAAATGCCGACCGTATTTTACCTTGCACGATCGAAATACTACGAGAAGGATCGAGAGTAACTGGGTCAGGGTATAAATGCGGCCGCACGACAGGATCAGGACAGTAATGAAACAGCTGACGGCATTTGACTCAACTCTATTAATCTAAGGAAAGTATTGCTTTATTGATTGTGAATTTTTGGTGGGAAAATAAAGAATATTTATTTTCGGTACAAAAATCGTTTTTGAATTCACAGCAAATGTATAACAATATGTTGAAAAGTAATCCAAGTCGGTACTGGATCAATAAAAAATCTGTTGAATTGTTATTAATTCTTTACACTGTCTTTTTTCTAATATAAGTTTCATTAAATTTTGTGTGAGATTTATATTACAACTAGTAGTGCTGTCGTAATTGTTTGTATAAATGTATATCCTGTTTTACGTATTGTATCACGTTAAATGAACAGTGTAAAATATAATATATAAGTAATGGTTCCTCGAAGTTTCCTTGGCCTTCCATCGTCTTGAAGTGGTTAATCTCACAACGTTTCAATAGCTGTGTTTCTGCTATTGTCATCAATCATTCATCTGATGACGATAGCAGATGTGCAGCTATTGAAACGTTGTGAGATCAACCACTTCAAGACGATGGAAGTCCAAGGAAACTTCGAGGAACGAGTTACATTGTCTACCAACTTCAGACTAACATATATGTAATGGGTTTACCCGAAGAGCAGTTTTGTGTGTCAGCTGAACACGCTAGTTCATTAACTGAATAGGTACTGCATACAGTTCCTGTAAAAATTGTAAATTAAATTAAGAAGTTGGTTGTGTGTTTATAATCTTACGATTTCACTTAAAAACTTGTCTGTATTTTATCTGATTATGATCAGTGACCATGTATAAATCCTATAAAGCGTGTTTTTCTAGTCATATGGTACAGAATATGTAAAAAATGGATAAAATTGGCGAATGCTTGCCTTGTGTAGTTTCATCTAACCTTAAGTGTTAGAACATTTTTTTACATTAAATAAATTATTATATGTTACCCTATCATATGCAACCATAAGTTTCAAAATAATGAGGGATTAGTTTCTGGATTTGATGCAAATATAATTGATAAGGGCTTATTCATTCGCAAATACTGAAAGTTCGCTAACAGGGTTGCAGAAGTTTATAATTGAATTTAAACTTCTGTATCCCAGTACAAGCTGGTTTCAGTGGTAGAATTGTGTTCGTATCCCTTCTCCTATCCTTTTTATATTCTCCAAATTATAATTTGTCTACTGTAACTTGAACAGCGATTGAATATATTTTTTTAATTGATTAGTCATTGGTTTTCAACTTTAGATTGTAGGTTTAATTTCCAGAAGTCCTTAGTGTCAGTAAGACAAGATAATAGTTTGAATAGTACAATCAAATTAAAAGGTTATTAAATGCTTACCAACGTTTCGCTTCAATGGATGAAAACGTTCATCAGGGCTTAAAAACATCAAGTAGCATGTGTGTACAGTAATATAAATAAATAAGATAATATACAAAAATGTAAAAATTGTATATAAGACATTACTAAGTTAAATAATAAAAATTATACCTTGGTTAGTTGGAGAACAAGTACAAACAAAAAAGGATTTACCAAAATAACGACAAATAAATATGTGGCATGAGCTAGGTTGGACAAGGCCATACTTCGTAAGACATTCAACGTAACAATGTTCTAAGAAACAACAAAAAAAATATGTAAACATTACCTTCTATTTATTCATTGCTTGCCGGATTGAAAAATTGAAACACCACAGGAGTTTAATAAGGCACATAAACAGCGCATATAGGAAATCTTGAATATATTTGGTGACTGAACTTTATTGAATGTAATAATTTCGTTTTCTTTGTGTTAAGAACAAGGCTCAAAACTGGTTGTAGTTTACTCCTTGATGATCACAGCTTCGCTGTTGAAACGTGCGTTGAGTGAAAAAAGAAAGATTTGGTGTTAGGGTACAAAACTTTGTGTTTATAAATAATTCACTGTTTACAAAATAATGACTAATACTAGACTTCACTTCTTCTGTCGATTCAGTTACACGAATATACACTCAACTAACTAACTCCCAACTTGTACGACCGTCTTTTTTATAATTAGCGTGGAACATACACGAATTTCATGATTATTTCTTTGTTATGTTTTTATTATTTCAGCCAATAGCAATCATTCTCTCTATGGTAGGGAGCATCACCTCCTTATGGTGACCGGAGTTTCCATAGTTGGTGAAGTTGTTTTGGTAATCGTTCAGGTAGCCTCACTCTGCAGTTGAAAATGTCCGTCCACAACGAAAACACGCAGGGTTCTTTGCGACCGTTCAAGTATTTTGTTCATACCAGTCAACAACGCTTGGAGAAATGACTCTGACTCTTCCTGGCTGTAAGAAACTGCTCGCACCCTCGGTTTGGACATGTGTATGATGGTCTCTACCTCCACAGCCCGGAGCAAAGCTTCATTACTCTTCTTTATGCCACTAAGCCTTACTTTTTTTGCACTTCAACGTCTCTGATGCCATTTATAAAACCCTGTGTGGCCAATTAATCTTTTTCCTCAGGTAGATCTGGCTAGAACAGGTGTACTATTCGTCCAATCTCCGCTTCGAATTCTTGTTGAATCTCTCCGAACTTTTACGTTTTCCCATTTAGTTCCACCTGGTATACCTGGCTCAAGTAATGATTATTGTCACTTAATTACCTTGTTCATCCACTGGAATGCTTTGGAGGAGCTCTAATGCCGGACCTCTTAAACAGATTACAAGAAAGGTAGATTTTTCTTGGTTGTCCCAACCATTAGCTGCAGCCACGGCTTCAAATTGCCGTTTGTACATAGGCTTAGAGATGAACTACCATCAAATGTGGTTTGTTTGCTAAAGGAATCTTTGGTACTCACGGTGTTCTAGTATTTCCCTCTCTGCAGATCTTCTTGCATTTATTAAATTTCTGTTTTTACTTTGTTTTGGATTGCACTGATTTTATCTTGAACTTCACTTTGTACAGTTTTTTTAATCAATCTGACTTTTACCTGGCTTTAGATGAAATCGATGTCATCTACTTTGGTTTCAAGAGTATCCAGGTTTTTATGGTCTTAACGTTACCATTTTTCATCTATGTCTACTCCACTATTTGCATTTCCTGATTAACTGCTTCATTAAATTGAGTTACTATTTGAAATAGTTGTTCAAATTGCTGTTGTCTTTTAATTCATCAGTCTGTCTCTTTAATTCAGTCCGAAAATAACCCTTTAATTAATTTTTTTGATTTTTTTTGTCATTACAGTGGCAAGATTTGTTTTTGTTTTTTATCTATATTAGTTACAATGTTCTCTAATTTTATTTTATGTTTTTATTAAAAGATTTCACTAACCTAGGTTGATTTTGTTTCTCCTTTTTGTCACGTTTTTCCAGGATCTGAGTTATTTGTTCGTCTAGTTTATCAGCAAACTGTTTGAATATATTTTTTGCTACTCTCGTCCATTTCTATCATGTTTCAAGTTGTTGCCATAAATCATATAGATATTAACTTCAATTAATCCCACTTGCACTGACACCAAATTTTAATAGATTCCGTGGGTTCGATTCACAAATGTGCGCACTCACTTTCAATGTCTTTATTTTAATCAAAACTGTTTACAAAAAAATGACAGCTGATTTCTTCTGTCGAATCAATCAATCAACTTGTACAACTTATAATTAGCTTGGAACATACCCGAATTTCATGATTATTTCTTTGTTGTCGCACCGTTTTTCAAGAATCTTCGTGAGGTTCCCTATTTTCTGAACCCATTGAAATTTCAGGATAGCCATTGGTGCCTTTTTTGTTATTTCAGCCGATTTATGTTTACGTTGTTTTCATCAAAACTATTAATATAGAAAGTTCCTTAATTTATTTCTCTTTGGCGGTGTAAATTCAATTTTATAACAATATCATATTGACATTGTATTTTCCTTGTATCTCTCATTTGAAAGAATTTATTTAGAATCTGTTGAAAAGTAGCACTAATATTTTCTCATAAATGAATATATTAAATACAAAAATTACATATTTCTAAAAACCCTCGTAGAATATTGAAACTTAATAATATATTTCAGTTTTTAGTTTACACTTCCGTTCAGTAGTCTTATATACGCACGCCAAGGTTGCCAGATGTAAAGAAATTTCCAAAAATGTAATAACTATACAAGATAGATATGTCATTGTTAATTAAGAATTTTTGGTTCATACTAACAGGTAATATCACCTGCCGAAATTTCTGCACTTCAATATGTTACACCCTGTATGGAATATTCTACATTCTTTTCGAAAATGAGCCATCAGACTGTGGTAACCCAAGCGTTTAAGCTTCGCAGCTATTATAGACCGGATCCACTTTCATCACTTATATAAATTTTAATTAGAAAAGAATTATTGGACATGAATAGAACATCCTTGCTTATCGTTACTCCTAGTTACAACGAGGTCTGACCTAGAAACGTTTGGTATTGTTGAAATATACACAATTTTCTACATGTGCGGTATTATTCCCAAGAACTCCATTAACATGATTCAGTGCAATATTATTTTGGGTATTAAAAATCAAATAGCTAATTTAAAAATGAATGCGCTGAATAGGAAGCCGCTTCCTGGATGCCTTTTCATCGCTTTAGACTCTTGAAATTATGTCAATTTTCGCTGCAAAAGCTTCCAACGTGTTTACGCTCTCTTTGATGTTCGACCCTATGAGTTTTTGCGTACATTGCAAAAAGAATTCCATTGAAATATATTACAGTTGAAAGTAATTTTGACTTTCAGGCCTTTAACTCTCTCCACTCGCTTTTTACAACGAAATATCCTCCACCCTGATGGAATCTCAACATAAATTCTTTTGTGTGTATGTGCGAAACTTACTAACGCTGCTAAACATTTTTTCATGAATGTAATGAACAACATAAAATCAATGATGTTTTTTTCTTTTGCGTTCAAGCATTTTCGAACTCAGTTTTATTATAGTTTTAATTTTTACATATTTAGAACTTTCTCTTATCGGAGAGACCGGCTAATTTTTGTTTTTTTTATTAAAAAATTACTTTCCAACTTTCTAAACCAAATAAAAGTCATCTTTCGGAAATTGTTCAAAAGGTATTTTTTTCTACTAAATTATAAAAATAACTTAATATGTCAGGTAAATGGGGACCTCAATTTATTATATAATTGGCTTTGTAATAATTAATATAAACAAATTTAATTTAAAGACATTATTAATTAGTACTAAATACAAATTGACTCAGCTTAAGGCTTATTGTGATGATCTTAGACATAAATATCTACAAAACTGTTTTTAATGGAAAAGTTTAGTAAATCATTAAGTATGTATGTAAAAAGTGTGCTATATAAAGCAAGTATATCACCCCATATAAAGTTTTGTGCTCCAATATTAATTAATTTACCCAAAAAATCAAATTCAGAAAATGCAGTTACTACAGAATAAGGGCAAATCGGTTAAGACGCCTTCGATACGTAAAGGAATGTCGCAGTGTAATATTTGGTGGATGGGTCAGGCACAAATTTATTAATATAAAACTATTTTATACGGATTTCAATGTAACATCTCATCCCATAAGGAGTGAATTCGTTCTTGAAATTTAAACGGAACCACCCTCTATATATAGGCTTTTAGATAAATAAAACAACCTAACATCGGAATAAAACCAGCAAAGTAATAAGGTAGAATAAAAAATCGGTTACATTTTGAAACCCGGTAATTATCCTAGATGATTCAATATTGCAGAAAAATCAGAAAAGTGAGTCAAAATATTTAAATGATTATATTATCTTAAATGTGTTATGGAACGGATGATATTCTGTTTCAATTTGGATTCAATATTTTTATAATTGATGGATAACACACACAACAACAAAAAGTGTCTGCTCTAAGAACTTCACTATGGTCTCTAGGAGTTTTAGAATCACTGAATCCGAATCCGGGGTCCGTTTTACTTTATGAGGTCCGGGTCAAGGTCATTTAAAGGACAAATCGAGAAAACCCTTTAAAAAATCTGGAAAAATTCATTATAAGGTTTTTGGGGTCTTTGTTTCCGAATCAGGGGTCCCTTTGACCTTATAAAGTCAGGGTCAAGGTCATTTGAAGGTCAAATCGACAAAAATTTTAAAAAAAATCTACAAAAATTTTACTCGACACACTTCTGTTGCAGCAGTAGATTAACAATCACATTGTACTGCAACCTCCTATTGTGAGCGAAGCTCTCACCGGTGTCCATTCCCCAACATTTTCTCTGGGTAACCTAGGTCTAGGGTAAATGGAGCACAAAATTTGCAGCTATGAGTGTCTCTAATTAGGGTCAACGTCTTACAATGTATAGAGCGAATCAGGCTTTTTATACTTATTTTCATCGCTTGCAAATTAACATACCAGCAATAGCACAAATCAAAATCCTGCTACCACGATGGATACTTGAAACGATGACAACTGCTTCAATAGAAAATGTGTAGAATGAGTCGTTTTAATTTCCAACGTGGTAACAAAGGTGTGAGAATGATTCGGTAATGTGTCTGACGACGAGTTGACGTTGTCCTCGTCAAAGTTAGAAAGCTCTTATAATTAGACCTGGGGAGATATAAGACTTGTCACCCCCAGGACGGATGACTCACCTGGGATCAGGTCACGTACCATAAAAAACAATTCATGAAAGAGAAATGAAGAAATCTTATATAAGTTATTTCAAATTTTAAGGGTAATAACGTATTTAGTTTTTATCAAAATGACCTCGGATTTGGAATCGGCGACCCCAAAAATTTCATAATGAAATTTTCCAGAATTCTTTCAAGGTTTTTCTTGCTTTAATCTTCAACGCTGAACTTATAAGGTCCAAAGGACCACGGATTCGTAGTCAGTACCCCAAAAACTCTTAGTTCCCATAGTGAAGTTCTTAGAGCATACGATTTTTTTTTTTTTTTTGGTTGTGTAATCAATTCACTTATTTTATATAGGAAGACAATTTAAGTTAAGTTTAATGAACGACGGTTAGAGTATTGTTGTATGAGTTTAATACGTTTCAAATATGTCAGTTACTTATGATTGAACTGATACAGTTAACTCGCGAGTTAAAATTACATTCAAGATGCTTGGAACTATGACACAGGCCTCCTCGTTCTCAGATCTTGCTTTCCTACAGTTTTATCTCGGGAAAATTACGAAAGAACAGCCATACCCAGGAAATACAATAGAAGAAATTAGACGCTGAAAAGAACAAATATTTTGTTGTAATTTATTTGTTGCCACAATAAAATAATTTCATGCAGTCTCAATCCATCCATGTTTGGACTGCCTCCTCCATGATCTCCGATTCTTCCCTGTCGTTTGCGATGTTCTTTAGTCTAAATCCCACATGATATTTGAGGTAATCTGTCCATTTCATTTCTGGCCTTCCTTTTACTGATTTTATGTTCCCTCAGACTCCAGACTCTACTGTCGTCTTGTGTCTGTTATTTACTTATGACCAGCTAATCTTCAGTTTTGTCGATCTACTTGTTCCAACGTCTTTAATTCTAGGTGTATTTGTAATTAATTGTTTATTTTTATTATTCTTGTCTTTCAATGTAATGGGTAGCTTTTGGTTTCTCATAATTTTTTAAATTTTATCCATATTTGCCTTTGTGGGAGGTCCGTTTGTGAGCTGCAGATGAAAACCGGGAGTGTGCATTGGTTGAATTGTACAGTCTTAAGATATAGCCTGATTTTTTTTATAGTATAGCTAAGCTTAAGTATTTTCCAAAAGATTGGGTTTTCTCTCCTCCATTTTTTTTCCTGCAACAGGTAAGTATTTGAAAATTGTATGTGAAAAACAAAGTGTAGTAAGGCAATTTCATAAAATTGCCCGAATTACTGGCTGTCTGTACAGTGATTGTTCCTCACAGTTATTCTGAGAGAAAGAGATGTCTACAAAATGATCAACCACTATTCCGGTATATAAGTAATGTATTGCATATTGTCTTACACTTATCTGTGTTTGGAGACGTTTCAACTCCGAGTTTGAAGTCGTTGTCAATCGTTTAGTGTTGTATTTCGAGGGTTTTTTCTAGATTACTTCAATAGTTAAGAAACCACAATAAAATTTACAATAAAGATGGAAATTTTGCATAAACTTGCTTATCTAGATAGAACAAACAACACAATAAGTACAAGCACTTATCGAAAATCTACGAATACTATTAGATACTTAAATTTTAACTCCAACCATCCCTTGAATGTAAAAAAGGTGTTGTAAAGTGCTTATATGATATCTTTATCCACCCAAATATTTAACGACGAAGTCAATATTATCAAAGAACGTCTACTTCAAAATGAATATCCCCAAAACTGGAACAATCTATTCTTAACAGAGTAGAAAAACGGTACCCTCAGTATCAAGTGATCCCTAAACGACAATTTGTCACTGTACAATTTTTTGACAAACAACAAAACAACATCAAAGCGAAATTTTTTAGAAAAAAAAACCTCGAAATACAGCACTAAACGATTGACAACGACTTCAGACTCGGAGTTGAAATGTCTCCAAGCACAGATAAGTATAACACAATAACACAATATACAATACATTACTTATATACAACAATACTGGTTGATCATTTGGTAGACATCTCTTTCTCTCTGAATAACTGTGAGGAAGAATTTCTATACAGACAGCCAGTAATCAGGGCAATTTTACGAAATGCCTTTCTATTGCAGGAAAAAATTTTGAGGAGAGAAAACTCAATGAACAGGCAAAATAATAGCTAAGCTTCCCAGACAAGTTTGATACGCCCCTTAATTTTTTTAATTCCTTAGTTGAGTTTTATCGTTGTTAAAGGCCATTATAATTTTATTTATTTTTCTTAGTTACTCATAAGGAAACTTTTTTGACACAAGGTTTATAATTTATAATTCTCCCTCGATCTGATTTGCGACATATATAGTAATTTTGCCAGGATTTTATTTTATTTGCCGGTTTCATACTGCTCTTTATAATATATACCACCAACCAGTTATAACATTGACAAGTACCTACCATAAATAAAAGTTATATATTCGAGGCAGGAACAAGCCTACATTATAAAATATTAATAATGTACGCATTCTACAAATTATTAATCTTTAACTCTCTCTGACTTTCCCTGAAAATCCAGCATGCAACCACAGAGAATTATCTATATTTAAAGGAGCAGACACTAGAAACTAAACCCCTGTTAAATTAAGCTGACGCCCACAATTTTGTTATGAATCTTTCATTGCAAGTAACGCAGCCAATGATAGGATCAATATTTAAAGTCAGTCGATTTTCTCACTGCGTAGGTTGTCCGCTCTCATTTAATTAAAAGTTAATATTTCAATTCAGGATATATCACTGATCCCTTACGTTTCCATTATATGATAATGTGCGAAATTTCGATTGTTATTTAATGTATAAGCATTAACTGTGTGTGACAGTTATAAACGGATGTAAAATATCATTAATATTTTAGGCGCACTTTTGCCATTTATGAGAAATAAAATTTAAATATAAATCTGATGTGATTTCGATTCAATAAAAGCTCAATCAATATATTTTTCACGGAAAGTTAGAACTGCGGCCGAAGGAGGACCCTGTATATACAAACTAGATGTCACTGCCAGAAAATGTAATTCTCACTTCAAAAAAGATTTAGAGGTTTCTACATTAGTGCCATAGAGTAGTCTCAAAAACTCTTGAAAGTCAAATAGTATATAAATAGGTGTTCTGTGAGAGTAAGTTCAGTTCCTAGAGCCTGAGCTTGTACCTTCTGGACATAGCATGCACATAGAGGTATTATACTGTAGAGCACGTGAAGTAGCGAAATTCATGTAATAGCAATAGAAAGAGAGAGAATAAGCAGCTCGTTCCTGATTGGTCAGTGTTAGTGGTGACGCCTACTAATGGGAGGGTAGAGACATAGCAAGCGCACCCTGATATTGTCTCTTTCTTTCTATTGTTATTACACTGCCACTTACAGTAACGCCCATACCTAATTCACTCTACGTATAATACCTCTATGAGCATGCAGCGCACAAATTTCGTAGTAAGGCCAAAGAGAGAGAGGGCAATAGAGAGGGCAAGAGGCTATTTTTTCCTCTGTTGGGAATTGCTTCCAATGAAATACGTTCGGTAAGTTCTTCATTGGCTGCTCCCACCAAGTGTCTCTAATGTCCTTTCTTTCTAGCTTTGCCACAATTTTGTGCCTGGCATTCTATCTCCAGAAGGTATATGCTCTAAGGTTCAGTTCAGTTGATTACTTAGAGCATTCAGTTCTGGAGGTAGCCCACAATGCATAAATATCGTCCCTTGGATTAAAAGAGAATGCAATAGAGAGAGCAAGAAGCTATTTACCTCGACTGATAAGTGCAGCCAATAAACTACATACTGCACATAGTTCATTGGTTGCAGCTCCCTCTCTTTCTAGCCTTGGCACGAAGCACAAGCGCTATAGTTGAGTAACGCATTATATTTTCTGTTGCATTTTAGACTTAAAAGTGGTTTTAAATAAAGTTGTATTATTAATTGGACCATCAATATGTTACTGAAACCCACAAGTAATCCATAACCATATTGATTAGCAAAGTTAAAATTGAATCTTCTAAGTATAGAAGCCATGTTGAAAATTCTGTGATCTGATTTTGCCAGTACCCACTTCTGAATAATGAAATTAAAATAAGTAACTTGTTTTGATTTCCGGATTCTATTTATATCTTGAAGTGTTTTTGTTTTTTCTTTCGTTCAAGTATTAAATTGCCACCATAATTTGAATACTATCAAATTTATTTTTTTTTAATATAAAGCCAACCATCATTATGTGTTTGGACTGTGGGGCCTTTTCGCGATCTCGATTGCTTCACATGCCAGTTTCGATTTTGGATATTCTATATTAGTCACTACTTACATATTCTCAAAACTTATAAGGTGTGTCATTGTAGTTGTGAGTTTAATTGGTGTTTTCTTTTACCTAGCAATAACACACCTAAAAAATTGCCTACGTAAGAGTACTGACAAATATAGACCATCTGATACTAAGACTCACTGAGAAAACCTCGCAGTCTAAACAGTCGGTACAAAACGCAGAAAATTATATTACGTACCGCACAAACCGCACTCCTATAATGTAACAAATCTACAAACGTCTAACAATAAAGGACTAATTAAAAACATCCAAGAAGGAAATATTTTAACATTGCACCGATGGTCGTAAACTTTGCCGATTGTTATCGAATGGATAAAATAGCGATGCAGTCAAACCTATAGATCTGACAAACGCATATGTAACTATGACGAAACGTCATTTAACAAGCGATTTCAGTAGGTGCCAGTTCTTAACTACGCGAAAGAATGCCTGGAAACTGTAGATAACTAATCCCTCCTGGAATCAATGGTAAAATTACAATGTTTCGGCAAACCCACATGTGCCCTGATCTGGTCTGTTCGCATTGTTGTCGTATGCGCCTCCTCACACTTGAATATTAAGGTTTCAGGATTAAAGTAGCAGGAGCGCTGTTAAAAAGTACCATTTCGGCGGTGTTTAGTTGGTCCCGTGTTTTCGTGACATAGGCCTTTAGCGCTCAGTAGGCACGCCCACCGCTTGCTGAGTGATAGTTTTCGATTGACTTGCTTTACGGTGGGACCAGGATTCCATAATTTATTGGTTTAATCGTTTGTAAATCTTTTCACGATCTTACCCCACAGACTACGGTTATTTTTATCCATTTGTATCGCTGCGATTCGGAACGTCGTGAAATATATGCTTAAAACCGATGTATGTGGTGGAGCATTTACTTTCTAGAGATAGCCTGCAGTGCACAAATGTCATGGTAAGACTAAAGAGAGAGAGGGCAATAGAGAGGGCAAGACGCTATTTCACTCGGTTGGGAGCTGCTTCCAATGAAATACGTTCAGCATGTTGTTCATTGGCTGCTTCCACCCACTAAGTGAAATAGCCTCTTACTGTCTCTATTGCCCTCTCTTTCAAGCGTTGCCACGATTTTATACCAAACAAGCTATATCTAGATGGTAAATGATCTAAGGTGGTGCAAAACCGTCGTGCGGCATCGTCGGTCCAAATATCTGCCCGTGCTTGATTTGGCCAGTCAACACGACGTTCCGAATCGCGGCGATACAAATGGACGAAAATAATCGTAGTCTGTGGCGTACTTTATATAGCATTCACGATTTCAGATGTACCAGTATTCAGTGTGACATCATGTTGCCACATATCAACTACGCGGATGAGTACCCGGACACTATATGATACCGGTAGTACCCGCGAAAACTTTAATACTTATTTAATACTTCGAGATTACATGTAAAGTTAACCTGTTAATTTTAACCTGACATAGAACGGCTCCAGATTCGCATCCTCTATGTACTAGTTTCCCCGAAAATCCATATATTCTTCGACGATTTTCTGATGATGTAGTTTAAATCTTTTTAATCGTCTGCATAGCATAATGTACCCTAATATAAGATAATAATAAACACCCAGAAAATAACAGGCACGCCATAGTAATAATATGCACGCTTACTAATAATATGATTTCGTTGACTAAAAGAAACTAATATGTAAGGGAAGCTACATCATGAAATAATGGCAGAATATGACTGAATATGTTCATATCATTATCACATTAATATTTTCACCCATTTTGACATCTCTTAGCAACTGAGGAAGACTTTTACGGTTGAGAAACTCCCGTAAGGGGAGTGAGAAAACCTGAAAAAATGTATTAAGAACTAAAGACAAAGAGCTAGTTGGCTAGGACTGTAAAAAAGAAAAACATAACTTTCGAAGGTATGAAAACTACAGGATTAAAGCTTGAGGAATTGACTTTGAACAGCTCAAGGAACTGATGAGTTTAGCTGAAGAAAAGAAGTAGCAGAAGAACCGGGTACTTCTGAAGCTAGACTATCTTAAACCCAACCTATAAAGTGGTGAATTAATTATTAAGTTTCATATCTAAACATTTGGGAAAGGTCATGACAGAAACATTGACATTTATGTTGCGACTGCATATTTTATTGCCGATCATTTAATGTATATTTCCACAAATATGAAATGTACTTTAGCAAAAAAAAACGATTAACTCCTGTACATGCAGTGACACTTAAATTAAAACGATCTAACTCAATGAATGTTGGACTGGTGACTAGTACTTATATGTATGTATGTATATTAAAGATACTTTAATCTCCGTCTACACGAGATATATAAAATTGGAGATTGCTCGAACGTGTTACCACTTTTGGATACATTATTTTCTTTACTAAAAACAAATACGTGTGCGACATTCTGACTGTCAGTGGTACACTCTGGCAACACAATGGCAAATATTAGCTTATTAGCTTTGAATCCATCATCCTCTTGGGAGCATATAGACGAAAAGGTCAACACCGTCCTTTTCACACTTAATTCAAGACATATTTCTACATAAAAGTCAACCCGTTCTACATAAAAATGATTGAAAGGCCTGGGAAACGGTAAGTAAATTTTATCCTAAATGTAGGTTTGCATAAATGAACAATCCATAACCTAATTACAACACAAATAGCATGTTTTTTACAGGCTTTTATTTTCTTCAGTCCTGATGTGCAGATATCAATAAATCTTGAAAGTTAAATTTAATTGAGCTGATATGTTGCACATATATAGGCTGCTTGATAAGGTGTATTTGTACACCGTGTCATTACTATATGATAACAGTGAGACACAACGACAACTATTAAATAAGGGAAATGTAGCAAGTCTTAGATCCCATGTTATTTTTTATGTCTTGCGTCTATAAGAATTATTTAAAAAATATCAAAGATAAGGAAAATATTTTAATATGAAATTTTAAACATTCGCTACTATGTTGTGTTTCTTTAGCGCGCCTACCAACTTATTTTTATTCTATATGGAGCTCCAGTTTCTGTAGCGAGACCAGCTTAACAAATATCTACACCTACATATAAGAAAACAGAAGACTACGCTAGTGAAATGTCTCGAAATATCAATACAACTTAGTTTTCAGTATAAAAAATAGGGCCTATGTTATATATTAAGAGTTCCTGCATTTATAAAAAATCAATAAATTGTAGCAAATAAGCAAATATAAAATGCAATTAATATGCGTTACTAGTATTTTATCGCGAAATGAACTCCGTTATATGTATTATATACATAAATAATTATTCGAGAATTCAATCACTAGAGGGGAGCGCAACTGATGAAGGTTCTCGACTAGAAACAATATACTGTCTTGCGTTCAATCGATTGAAAAATCTCGAAAAATTAGTATCTTATACCAACACAAAATTTGCTTTTCGTTCTAACAACCATTCTAATTCTGTGTTTGCAATATCTAAAATTAAAGAAATTGAAGGACGTCCAAAGTCAGTACACCAAATTGGATATTTTAAACGCAAAGTACTATATGTTTGTAAAACTGTGTTTAAAATTGGTGCCAAACCTGTAAAATGCATATATTTTACATAGGAATATAAACGGCTTTATAAATTAAACAAGCTCCATTATTAGTCAATAAAGCTATTTTATACGCTGTTTTATAGAACATATATTATTGAAGTTATGCATTGAAGTCAGTATTTTTTAAAGCTATTTGGTTTTTGCGGAGTAATGGCATAATTGGATACAATCAATTGTTATTAACTTGGGTTTGTAAGGTTTTTTGTTAGAGGCAAAATAATTGTACTCTATAGTACACAAAATTCATATTTTTTGAAGAATCTTGTTAAAAAAAAAACCACGTAGATCATCCATTTTTTAAATATTACTATGTTTATGTCTGGGTAACAGAACTTCCCTCGTACATTCAAGGTTTTGTAAAAAATATGGGTCATATACCAGTATACAAATAATCGGACATTTGTTATGAAAACAAATTTTCCCCAAGTCGAAATGAATCAGTTTGATTTGAATTCTCTAACATGTATTGAAACACTCTTTATATTAATTCCACTTCATAATTTACTTTAATCACACTCTATATGCTTATATCCTATATAACGATAACAATTTATATTCCAACCATCCTGTATATCTGCAACATTCTGTATATGCGACTGCCTATGGGCCACCTTATAAACACTTGATGATTCTATTTTTTTAACCATCTGCTATAACATAATTTTAGTCCGCCCAATATTGTAATCCCAATAAATCATTTCTATTTCTAACATTTTTAAACACCCTGTATAACTACAATTCTTCTCACGCCATATTATAACCACCCTATATATGCAACTGCTTATGGGCTACAAATATAGCATTTTGCTCTAACATTTTTTAACTCACACTCAATAACTATAATTCTACTCCAGCATATAAGTCAACCACCGTGTATGTACACCTGCCAATGACCATCCAATGTAATATTTTTGAACCACCCTCTCTAACTATAATTCTACTTTACCCTATATCCAAAGTAATATTCTTTTTCCATTTTTCAAACTATGGTAGAACAATTGTTATACTCCGTCCTATCTTTTAACTACCATATGTAATCAACTGCCTATGGGTTTCCCGATTAATTATTTTTTCTTCTAGCTGTTTTCTAACCACCCTGTATAACTGTAATTTCTCTTCATTCCGCTATATATTCTAAGCCCTGTACATGGAACTGCTTATGGGCCACCCAATAAAACATAAAACATTTAGTTTCTTACATATTTTTAACCATCCTGTATAATTACAACGCCGTATATTTCAATGAATGTATGTAAGCAAATACAATTGCTTATTGGCTACATTTTTTGAACCACAACCATAACGACACACAGAACTCATCTTCAAAGTTTGCCTCAAATTAACATGTGAACTCGTTTCTACCAATCTAAAAATAGCCATCTTACCATTTCTTTTCATTGAAAACTAATTAAAATTAATTCATAACCAGATTCTATAGTGCCAAGTAAAGGTAGATACTTCACTATTAAGGAAAATTCAAATTCTTTCACAGGTAACGATTTCGTATTAGATTTCAAACCATTCAATTTTTTTATGAAGAATAACTTATTTTCTAAATATTAGTATAAGAAAGTTTTCGATTTAACTCTATATAGCAGACAATTTGAAAACATATGAAAAGTGAATAAACAAATATTTTGAGGAAGTTACAATCTAGTTTCAATAATTTCATCCTAGATTTGGAATAAGGCTACCAATTAATTATTAATTTTCATCTTTTATTACTAGCGCATTCGCCATATTTTATGATATATAGAAATTAATTGAGATTTCCTAATTTTTTGAAAAATCGACCATTCGATGTCGTTGAAAACACTTGAAAACAATATGAGACCAATCTAGAAGTTTATTCTATCAAATGAAACCTCTTTTTTAAGTCGGTTAAAAAAAACAAGCTTTGGTTACCAGATACCAAGTTGTCACTACATTTATGTGCTGAACAAGTTCATATTATAGAGTAAACATTTTGCATTAACACTTATGAATAATTTGAGTTTAAACTAAATATCCTATTTATACGTTCCTTATTATCCATAGATATTGGAGGTAGCCTGTAATGCCCAAAGATCGTGACAAGATTAGAACGAGATGGCAATAGATAGAGCAACATGCAATGTCACTCAATTAGTATTTAGAGAATATACTTCTGGAGGTAGTGTGCAATGCACATTAATAACTTAGAGCATATACCTTCTGGAGATATCCTGCAATGTACAAAATCGTGGCAAGGTTAAAAAGAGAGGGCAATAGAGACAGTAACAGACTATTGGAAGCAGCCAATGAACAATATGTTGATCTTATTTCATTGGAAGCAGCTCCCAACCGAGTGAGATAGCGTCTTCTCTCTCTCTCTCTCTCTCTCTCTCTCTCTCTCTCTCTCTCTCTCTCTCTCTCCCTCTCTCTCTTTCTTGAAGCTGAAACTAAACGAAAAGTTTCGTAGCAGGTGTGTAGAGACACAACTAGAGGGTTGTGTGTCAAATTTAATATTCCTAAAAAAAGAATGTAATCAAGAGAGAAAAACAGAGACACGGAGATAACGAGAGACGGGAAGTATTATTATGTAATCCGACTCTCCTTCCATTGTTCAGTCAAAAATAAATGCCGCCCGTTTTTAATTTTAATATAGCTTTTGACGAAGCTTACCAAAAAACTGAAATTACTATCATAATTCTGCTAAGTGATAATATGTAATATTAAAAAACCCCAAATGTCAGTTATATTTCAATATGAATTGAAAATCTTACTAGAACTAAGTTTACTTATTTGACAAGGCCAGTTAGATTTTTTCGAAGTGTGACTTTCCCACATATCCCACAATTATTTTTGAGTTTCTCAATTAATCAGTTATCAGTCATTTACTATCGACGATCTGGAGCAAGTATGTTCAAATGTCGTTTAAGGTATATTATATGGCTAGTTTATTTTAACCCTGTCTAAATAAAAAAGAAAAATATATGCTAATCCTATATTTTAATGACAGTAATATTTAGACAAATATTGAAGTATGTTTACTTATATCACAAATTTTCGAAACACTCTCTCCACTAATGATTGGTTTTTGACAAAAGGTTAAAAACTACTTTTAATTTTAACAACATTTTTCGCATTTCTTTTAAAACACCTTGTATATTTACAATAACAAATAAATTATAAACAGGCGAATATTAAACTTGGGAAGTAAACGAAAATCAATTTAATATCTATTATATGTATGCTAACTTTGTCATATTTGCATAGTTAACTGTTCTTCTTCAGAATATCTAAAATCATATTTTTTTATTTCTGTGAAGTACTCCCTCGTTGAACATTACATAAATGTTCTCCGTCTCGCGGTATGAGGGCATAAGACTGAAACAACTTGGGGGTTTGTGACAGAAACCTGAATATTTTAATATAAACTTGTTGAACTTTAAAAATATTTGTATTCTATAAGGTAGAAGCTGATTTTCATTTTTCCGGATTTGGACCGCGTCATTTTTTCAAATTAATTTATTTATATATCTATACCAACATGTAAACAATGTTTTCGGCCTTTTCAAATATGAGAAAAGCAGAACAAATGTTATTTACCTTGTGGCGACTCCATTAGTTTAGTCTTTTTCTCACGAACACACTTTGAAACTTCACTTTATTAAACTTGTCACACTGACGCACACATTTTTTTGGATCTAGCCAACAAAGAAATAATAATTCAGGTAAAAGAAGGGTAGGAAGTACTTAATGGGATTATTTTGGATTGTTTTATGGTTGTGATGATATTTTTTTGAATACGTTCCACGAATTTTATTAGTAGGTTATGAAAGTGATTTATTTTGTTGATTTCTATTTAAATGTGGATGCAGGGTTGCCAGATGGGAGAAAGTTCAAAACCTTTGTCTCGGTTGAAATTCTTGGGTTTTTTGACGATTTCAAGAGCCTCACGAAATTTTCTGGTGAAATAGTACGGAGATTTGGCCACGACAGAGGAGCTGTTGAAGAGGATTTGTGCCCACATAGACGGGTGTTTATCGATCGACCTGTTTCACCGATGTATACTGCCCACACGAGCATGTAATGGAATAAACACCCTTGGATGAAAGACAATTTTGTTTATCTTTTGGAGAGGGTAACATTTGTGAGATTTTGAATAGTGGATTGTAACTGTTTTCACCTCATGCTTATGGAGAAGCTTCCCAATCCTATCCGTGACCTTGCTGATATATGGCAAATATGCCACTGATTTACTAGGTAACAATTCTTTGTTAGCAAGAGGATTTTGATGACGACAAATGGACTTGCGAATTTCTCGTTTATTGTAGCCGTTGTTTATTATGCTCCCTTCTACCCAAGATAATCTCATTAAGTGCCTCCTACCCTTGTTTTACCTGAATTTTGGGGGGGGGCAATCATTATTTCTTCGTTGGCCAGATCTAAGGTATTAGTCATTTACAATTTGTGCGTCAGTGGGACAAGTTTAATAAAGTGAAGTTTCAAAATGTGTTTGTGAGAAAAAGACTAAACGAGCCACCGCAAGGTAAGTAACATTTGTTCTGTTTTCTTCATCCTCGAAAAAGCCCCTTATAAGTATGGGCGAGACTTCGGAATACTTTGTTTATATGCCGGTTCAGATATATAAATAAATTAATTGGAGAAAATGACGCCGACCAAATATGGAAAAAGCAGAATCAGTTATGACTCTGGCCGCAAAAACCTACGTTCTCATTCTATAAGGTCAATTTCATAGAATACGTCTAATACAAGTAATTACGAATATGCTTCTTCGTAAAATACGGTATCTTTGTAAACTTCTTATCAGTAGCACAAAAACATCATGAAAAGACCCCATATTTTGCATTACTCAAGAACAAAATAATGTAAGGAGCATTGATTTTGAAAATGTCATTATATAAATCATATTATTCAATGCAAAGCATATATGTCCTTTTTCTCCGTTTTTGAATACTTAAATTTTTTGGTTTTATTCTGTGTTGTTTTATTAAATGACTAAAATATTCACACTTAGAAATACAATTTTTATTTTTATTGTTGTGAATGCGCTTTATTAATGTTTTTCTATAAACATTTTGTGTTTATTTTCAAATCCCTTTGGTAAAAAATGCCCAGACTTAAATGCTTAGAGCATGTACCTTCTGGAAATTTCTGCAATGCACAAATTCGTGGCAAGGTTAGAAAGAGAGGGCAATAGAGACAGTAACAGGCTTCACTTGGTAGGTGGAAGCAGCCAAGTAACAACATGCTGGACGTATTTCATTGGAAGCAGCTCCCAACCGAGTGTAATAGCCTCTTGCCCTATTGTCCTCTCTCTCTTTAGTCTTACCACGACATTTGTGCATTGCAGACTATCTCTAGACGGTACAAGCTCTACGCTTTAATGGAACACTTCTCAATGATATTTTGTTATGGTTTCCACTCGCAACTATGGTCCTTTACTTTGTTATAAATAACTCAAGGAAGAAAATAGCGTTTCTTCTTTGTATGCTTATAAAATCAATAATGAAATAAACTCAATAGTACAAGTGAATTGTAGGGTATTAAAATACCAACAAAATGACCTCAAGATCGATCCCATAGAATCATTAGCAACAGAGAAAAGAAGATAGAGAAAAACAAAAAATACTGGTCATATTTTCGTCACTTTTGAAGTTGTAGAACTGGGCCTGAGTGAACTGATAATAATTTACATTTACTTTAAGAATTGTTCTAAATGTAAAAACACAGTCCGTAACCTGATTTGCATAAATTTGCATAAAAAATCTCTGTTGATTGACCGATTGTTTCAAACTTATCAATACCAGCAAGAAATAAATCTTGAAGTCACCAACATCTGTTGATTCAAGTTGCACCTTCTTCATCAACTCAGAACCGAGTATGCCAGAAAATATTAAAGTAATATTGTACAACTCAGTCAGTGCCTGAGGAATCTATGATTCGAACCAACTACCTGCCACTATCCGAGAAGACATATTAAGTGAAATTCATGCAAATCTGCAGAACAATTTACTCTGGATACCGGCTGTTGAGACAACAGGTTCATGTGGAGTGAAATTCATGTAGATCTGGAGAATCAATCAACCTGAATCAAACAACAGGCTCAAGTGGATGATATATCAAGAATTTGATAGTTGGAAAACTGGCATAGGAATCATCTTCTCTTGGCTGCCTGTAATGTCTTAGAAGAAACAAACCATTCAACTGTAACACGTATTTTAAATGATTTCATGTCATCTTTGTTTACTGAATCTTTTTTTTTATAAAAAATCTGTATCTTTATTTCTGATACTGCATCATATATGATGAAAGATGGAAACTGTTCTATACCTTTTTGTCAAAATTTGTTGCACATTACCTGTTTAGCCCACAGACTTCATCGCCTTACAGAAGAGATAACGAAAGGTTACGGAAATATTAACAAATCGATTTATTCTACAAAGAAAGTGTTTTAAAAGCATAGTCGCGTTTGCAGTCTTAAAATTAGGTTTTTAAAATATAAAAAAGTATATTTTTAATTTATTTTTATAATAAATACTATTAATAGTCTATGATAAAACATATTTTCGTAAATAATTATAATCGACTAGCTGCCCCGTCCCGGCTTCGCACGAGATGGACAAATTGATGGTGTTTTACTGTAGATATTTTAAGATAATTTTAAAAAATCCGTAGAGCCCGATCGCAGCGCCACTTACCACGGTCCAATTGCAAATCTAAAACATTCCAGGAATCCACTTTTTTTCTGCAATTTTCCAGTTTTCTGCGTAATTTTTGTAAATTTTCTTTTTGTGAGAACCTTTTTCAAAGTATTAGAAAAAAAAAGATTACTCAAGGCGGTAAAGGCGTTCTCATATTACGGCGGGACCAAGGACACTCAGATGACTACGAACGCGCATGAAATAAATGTGTTACAACTTTAAGGAGCGTCCGTTGGAGTCAAGTTGGGTTGAACAAAATCTACAATGAGAATCTTAATTTTAATAGATTTGTTAAAGTTTTTTAGACTAAGAAAAGTTTGACTGATAACTCATCCTCGAGTTGCTCTAAAGTCAACGAGTGAACTATTCACTCAACTTTTATCGACTGTGTAAGTCGGCCGATGGGCACAAGCGTATTTTTGATTAATGAAACAAAATACTGAGAATTTCCATTACTGAAATGGTTTAAAAGTAACCGCTTCAAATGGCCGAAATTTTTGGAACTATACCATAAGCATAATTGATTGTCTTTGGAATCACCGAACTAAATACTTCAAATATTCTACTGTCACTTTTTCTCACTTGAGATATCTTCACTTCAACTCAACTAACTCAATGCACTGCCGTAGCCGTTTTATTTCGTCATCTTTCTTCTGGAATACACCGGATTATTCCCCTCTTTGCTTTCTACTACTCACTTTTTCGGCAGATCCCTCGTGAAAACGTTTTGTGCCGCGCACTATATTTTGTTTAGACCGTTTTGCATTGAATGATATTCGAAATTTTTTATCTTCAGTGGAGTAACGTAGAGAATTAAGTTAATCGCAGTTTACAACCTTTTTGAATAGACATTCCATTTGTAAAAAATGGATTCAGTCATCATTTTCTACGAAATTTTGATATTTCGTTCGAGCTAATTAGCGATTAGAATTATAGAAAATGTATATTTACCAAGGACAGAATGTTTAGAAAGTAAACACTGCAAATAAATTTAAAACAAATTGTTGATTGCCAAACTACTTTTGTTTTTCTCCCAAAAATATTATAAAATATATGACTTCTCTTAGATAAAATACATTTCAGTTCTTGTTATCGAAATATGCGAATCTTGTAATTTGTAATATATTTTTTTTCAGTCACAAATTTTATTTACAATCGCGTATAGAAATAAATCTAATATTTGAATTACTAGCAAAACCTTCCGTTATCTACAAACTGACCGATTCTCAGCTTGTAGTTAAAAGGTGGCCCAGACTCACTGAGTGATAACTACATCTGCTTCACACATTAATATTACTTTTATGTGTTTGCCATTTTGAGCAATTTTGTCTAAAAAGAAATACTTGTATGCACTGAAGTTATTGTATGGCCGTTCCCTTTAATTTTCCAACAAATTCTTTTCCCAAAAACTTCTTAGTCATTTAATCTGCCATGAAACACAACATTGCTCAACTAATCATACGAATGGTAAAAACAAATGTTTCAATTTGGATAATCAAAATTGTATGTATTTTCCAATTGCACACAATATATACCTGATATGTATCTACATTAGAGAAACTTAGAGAAAAACAAGAATTAATCAAAAAAATAATTGATACTTAACAATTTATAACTATTGTTAGTGAGAACGTCGTCGCACAATCTTCCACTCCATAATTCTCTATTAATCTGAGGAAACAGTTAAAGCTCAGACAATGGGGCAATTCCCTGGTAACTTTACGAGTAATAGAAATAATTGGACTTGAAAAATAAGATTTTTCAAAGATAGGATCCGCAAAGAAATCTATCCATAGGATCCATTTAGGTTGAATTGTCCATTAAAAATTTCGTTATGGCATCATTAATTTATTAATGGATTAAATAGCTATTTTATCGAAAAATTTCTCAATATGAGATAAATAATTGAATAATTTAAATACTTACGGCGATTTCGATAGCATTTTAATCGGACATGTAAATATGAAAAATTGTTAGTATTGATATAATACTGCAATAAACTCCGTCGGTTCAAACCTCTGGTCGAAAAGCAGCCCCACTGTTCAACGTTAGCCACACATCAATTTTTCGAGTATTGAAGGAAAGTAAAATGCATCCCTGTAAAATGATCTCGACTCAGGAGCTTATGAAAAACGATTTTGATAGGAGAACGTATTTTTGTAAACAAATGATGGTAAACTTAGATAACAATGTGATCCAATTAGATGATGTTTTGTTTTCTGATGACGGTCACGTTAATCTTCAAAATTGCCGCTATTAGTCTAATGAGAACCTTCACTGGATGACACAGAAACATATGCAATGTCCTGAGAAAGTCAATGTTAGGGCAGAAATTGTTGGAAATCATATCATAGATCCCTTTTTCGTTGATCGCAACTTGAATGGAGGTAACTATTGAGAACTGCTCCAAAATAATGTCGTGACAACTTTGACAAACTTACATCCCGATCGAGTAAACCACAAGTTCCTGCCAATACAATATACCTGGACCAGATTTGGAGGCGCGGATCGATAGAATGGCCAGCACGATCCCTTGATATGACGCCATTGGGCAACTTTTTTTGGGGATATGTCAAAAGTACTGTCTACAAAACTAAACCCCTTAACTTAGATGACCAAAACAGGCAAATCACATTTGGGATTAGGTCATTCACACCTGAGATGTTGAGTAACGTTAGAAGACATTTAGTTTCCAGGTCACAAATGTCAAATGTTTATCTGTTCCAGGAAAATACTGAGGAAAGAAAACCCTAATGTACAGGAAAAAATGTTATACTTGTAGGGTTAGTGTCAATGCTTTCACTTCAGTCAATCAATAGGTAGAGCCCAGACGTAACACCTTATTATCCTACATTTAAGACTGATTTAAACCAGTGGGACTCCCTGAGATTGATTCAGTAAATGCGTTTTCTGCTTATAGATTAAACAGCATAGGAGAAAGGATATGTATTCCGTCTTTATTCCTTCCTTCTTTCAACTCTTCTGTTCTTTCTGCGTTATACGTATATTCAAATTTCAGCTTTTTGGTTCTAATACAAAAACATAACCCTTTAAGCTGTGTTATTTGGTAATGTCTATTAAATTAAAAATAAAAGCAACAAATTAATGATGTTGAGGTTTTAATAACACATTACAATTTTTATTATATTGCTTATAAAAGCAAACACGATTTACAGGGAGATTTTGTACAAAAATTCAGGGTAGAGTGTTAAAAAACATAAATCGATACAAAAATCCAATTAGTTTTGGTTTGATCTACTATGAATTTTGCCACCATATTTTCATTAATTACCTACAAACAACAACTATGACATGGGCATCCCTGGGGGACAGAGGGGGCGACCAGCCCCCGTGAGATTTGCTCCTATATCCGCCATTTTTTATTCTGATTTACCCCTCCCTAAACCAAAAGCTGGGTACTTCCCTGTTAGAATTTAATTTTTGTAAGAACCTACAAAACGATTATTTTTAGGAACTAAATACAATGTTTATTTCTGCATAATTGTCTAGAAATATTGTCCCAATCTTTATAATTATAATGAAAAATACTTAAGTCTAAGTGGAAATCTGATTCAACTACAAATGGGTAGGAAATAAGAATATTTAATACTTACTTATTTCTTAACCTGTGTTAAATAGGTAACAAATGCAGCAACTGAAATCACGGAATTTGCTCTTCCGCACCATACCTCTGTGTGAATGAGGTTGTGACTCACATTAATTTAAACGAACAAATATGGGCCTACAATAAAATATAAACTGAGGTGACCCATTGTACTCGTTAGTCGGAGGCACAACAAAAAAATTCACAAAAAAGAAAAATCTTGAACCAACGCAGAATGTACGTACAGAGTGTATCACAACGACACATTTCTCAAAGAATCATTTTGTACAGTTTAGATAGAACATTTGCAGAAACATTTTGTGTAAAAGCCATTTGGACAATATCTCGAAGTTTATCCTTCACGACTCTGGTTCGCATGCAGATTCAAATAAGAGTGAGGAAATAATACCTCACTGGATAAAGAGAATAATTAGCCAATTATGTAGACATTTTTCTATATAATTTAATTTCACTCGTTTCTAACTTATTACCATCCCCTTAGCTTTATTGATTTATATACAGGGTATGTATAACACAATGCAGTGCGGATATTTTGGCAGCTGATGGTACGTACTGGTGAGTATGAACTAAAAACTCATAACAAAGGTGTATCATCTTGTATAACTACAGAACTTTTCCGATATTTTCCTGAAATTTCAATACATCTGGCAACCTTGCCGTACAAGCCAGTCTCAACGGTATATAGGAGAAGGTCAGTAAAGTTAGCACCGCCATTTTACAGAAACTCAAATTAAAACATATGGGAATTACGAGCTATTTAGGAGCTCTTGATTTTTACCTAAATTGATTTTTGAGCTCAATATTTACTATGGAAAAAGTGCAAAAAACTATTGGCGGTGCTAACTTTACGTAAAGTTAGTACCGCCATCTCAGAAAAACAAACAAAAAAATTTTGTGAGGCGTCTCAAATTAGGAGCTATTTACGAGCTTTTAATTGACGTATTGAACGTCAACCCCAAATTTGTCTAAGGGGTAAAAACCACCCCCGAAAAAATATTGAATTTTAATTTTAAATTTAAAATCTATTAAAATTATCTACGATTTACGAGCTCTTTCCTGGTGTAATGCACATAAACATCTAAAAATGTCTAAGGGGTGAAAACAACCCCCCAAGTATGCAGTTTTTTCGAATTTTATGATTATTAAATTTTGAAAAATACCAGCATGATCTACGATTTACGAGCTTTCCAACGGTATATTACACGACTACATTCAAATTACTGGAACGGGTGCAAACCACCCTCCAATTGTACGGTTTTTTCAAATTATAATAAGATTGTAAGTTCCTATACTTAAGAAAAAAACAAGAACTTGAGGAAACTAAATTTTTCAGTGCTGGATTAACTCACAAAATATTGTTTCTCAATTAATTCATTCATTATGCGGTTTGTACACCAGTAATGTAGTTTTGCCAATAAGGATACTCAGTAATGAAAAAGATATTACCATCTTATTAGTCCATCCCCAATATTTTGGCATAAATATTTTAGTCCATTTTCAAATATCTAAATTTAGAACGTCATTTTTGGCCTATTAAAGAATTTTCATTTTAGATTTTGATGAAACATTCGAAAAAGCCTTCTTGCCGCTGTTTGTAATGGCCTTTTCTGTAGCATGAAAAAATAAATTTGAATACACTGATTATGTGAATATATTGAAAACAGTTCTCTGATAATTGTTACCTAATATTTGATTGGTGCCACTGGTTCTAGTCGAGGCAATATATTTTATTAAAGCAGTAAAAAATTCGTAATGTGGTATTTTCTATTGCAGGGGTTACTTAAATTCTTAAATCGCATAAGTAATATACGCCACTCTGTACTCATCCTTTACGTTCAAACTCATATACAATATACTTTATTATACAATTAATCGCTATCATTTGATTTAAGAACATTTCTTTTTGAAATTCAAGTACGTTGAAATTCTGTCAATAAGTAGGTACCTATATTGAAGTAGTTATTTATATAATTACTATCAATAAACATTTCCTCAACAAATGTGAACCAAACTGTTGCTTACCCTCCTAGAAAATTCGAATAGCAGGTTGCAGATCTATACACACAAAAATCAATGACACTGGATTTTAACAAAAAATTCTAATATATTTTATGACATTAACCAGTAATTTCAAATATGAAATCGTCCATCTATGGAAATTTTAGTTACAGGTAGGAATATTGGCACCTAGATGGCGAGACAACACATTTGTTTAATTCATTCAAGTACCTTTGATCTTTTATGTCTTCCTATTTGTATTTTTGGTTTGCTATGAATAATTTGATTATTGTGGGTACGAAAATAATAGTTGAAAGAATAAGAACGAAATACATTGCCCTCTCAGATACCAAACTCCTGTTTTATATTTCTTGTATAGAATATAGATTCAGCCCATTTTCAAATGGTAAAGGTTAGACAAAAATAAGAATATTATTTGACATATATTTTCTGAAGGTTGGTTGAAAAATGCCGACTGGAATTAATCTGTGAATTTCGTAATACATAAAAATATTGCTATTTCTATTTGAAACAACTGTTTTAATATGTTAATTAGAAACAAAAAAAACTTTGAGGTAATTATTAAAACTTTAAGCAACAGATTTTGAAGAAGAAGCGAGTTGAATACAAAACCAGAAGAAACGGTAACAACACGTTGGCCATAAAGATGGTTACAATTTTTGGTTAGATTCAATACTTAATTAAAAGATCATAATTCATAATACAATTACTTATCCGAACAATGACTACCAACAGTAGTCGTTTTTTAACATATTGTTGGAAAGCTTATACATGGTAGATAATTACACCTTACACCATTTCCAAAATTTGTAAAATATAGATTTCTAAACCTTTGCCGTAGTAAGGATAATATTTAATATTTTCATCCATTTCAAAACTCTGACAGTTTGAAATAATTAGTCATTTAGGTAGTTACTTCACCTTTCAGGTGATTTTGAAGTGGTCCTGCAATGTATCATTGAAGAGGTATTAAATCATAATTTATGTTGCTAGTTTTCTAAATTTAAGAACTACAAATTTGGAAAAAAATGCATAATTTGGGGGTTGTTTGCATTCGTTACAATAATTTGAAAGTAAGTGTTATATATCCTTGAAGAGCTTCTAAATCGTAGATTAGGCTGTCAGTTTTGAAAATGAACAAAATCACATAATATAGACAAACTGGGAAATTAAGGGGGTTGTTTGCACCCTTTCCAAAAATTTTAAAGCTCGTAAATCGTAGATCATGCTGATATTTTTCAAAATTTATAAATCATAAAATTTGAAAAAACTGCATAATTGGGGGGAGGGGCGGCTTGCATCCTTTCCAAAATCTTGAATGCAAACGTATTATCCCGTTGAAAAGCTCGTAAATCGTAGATGAGGCCGGCAGTTTTTGAAATGAAAAAATTACATAATTTGGAATAACTGGTAAATTTAGTGGGTTGTTTGAACCTCTCCCAGTAATTTGAATGTGGTCGTGAAACATACCGCTGGAAAGCTCGTAAATCGTAGATGATGTTGGTATTTTTTAAAATTTATAAATCATAAAATTTGAAAAAACTGCATAATTGGAGGGTGGTTTGCATCCCTTCCAGTAATTTGAATGTAGTCGCGTAATATACCGTTGGAAAGCTCGTAAATCATAGATCATGCTGGTATTTTTCAAAATTTATAAATCACAAAATTTGAAAAAACTGCATAAATGGGGGGGGTGGTTTGCACCCCTTCCAGTAATTTGAATGTTGTCATGTAATATACCGTTGGAAAGCTCGTAAATCGTAGATCATGCTGGTATTTTTTTAAATTTATAAATCATAAAATTTGAAAAAAACTGCATAATTGGAGGGTGGTTTGCACCCCTTCCAGTAATTTAAATGTAGTCGTGTAATATACCGTTGGAAAGCTCGTAAATCGTAGATCATGCTGGTATTTTTCAAAATTTAATAATCATTAAATTTGAAAAAACTGCATATTTGGGGGGTGGTTTGTACCCCTTCCAGTAATTTGAATGTTGTCGTGTAAGATACCGTTGGAAAGCTCGTAAATCGTAGATCATGCTGGTATTTTTTAAAATTTATAAATCACAAAATTTGAAAAAACTGCATAATTGAAGGGTGATTTGCACCCCTTCTAGTAATTTAAATGTAGTCGTGTAATATACCGTTGGAAAGCTCGTAAATCGTAGATCATGCTGGTATTTTTGAAAATTTATAAATCATAAAATTTGAAAAAACTGCATAATTTGGGGGTGGTTTGCACCCCTTCCAGTAATTTGAATGTTGTTGTGTAATATACCGTTGGAAAGCTCGTAAATCGTAGATCATGCTGGTATTTTTCAAAATTTAATAATCATAAATTTCGAAAAAACTGCATACTTGGGGGGCTGTTTTCACCCCTTAGACATTTTTAGATGTTTATGTGCATTACCCCAGAAAAGAGCTCGTAAATCGTAGATAATTTTAATAGATTTTAAATTTAAAATTAAAATTCAATATTTTTTCGGGGGTGGTTTTTACCCCTTAGACAAATTTAGGGGTTGACGTTCAATACGTCAATTAAAAGCTCGTAAATAGCTCCTAATTTGAGACGCCTCACAAAATTTTTTTGTTTGTTTTTCTGAGATGGCGGTGCTAACTTTACGTAAAGTTAGCACCGCCAATAGTTTTTTGCACTTTTTCCATAGTAAATATTGAGCTCAAAAATCAATTTAGGTAAAAATCAAGAGCTCCTAAATAGCTCGTAATTCCCATATGTTTTAATTTGAGTTTCTGTAAAATGGCGGTGCTAACTTTACTGACCTTATAGGAGAGTTTACTAAAAAATTGTATGTACATAGTTTCCAATCTGTATGAGGGCTATTAGAAATATGCAGTGAAAAACAATGTCAATATGTTATGGTTAATTTACTGAATCACTATAAGGGACTTTTTTGAACTAGTTTTTTTTCGTGCCTACGTAAGCACTTAGTAATAAAAACTTTTATAGAAATTTGCAACAAAAATTAGAATTAAGAAATTTTACATGTAACAAAAATTTGTAATGTCGTAAAAAGACAAGAAGACAAGAATTCACTTGTTTTTCTTTATTCCAATAATCATAAACAAAAATTAAACTTCACGGTTGAAAAACACCAAGAGAAGATTGCACAATTTAATATTCCTACACTTCCTTCTTCCAGATCAAATTATATCTAAGCATCAATATGGATCTCTTAAACACATTGGCACCAAGGATACACACAATAATATCACAAATACGATATATAACAGTTTGAAGAGAATCATACCAACGACTGTTATCTTTTTAGATTTAGAAAAAGCTCAAACTATGGATAAACTGTGTAGATATGGTATAGAAGGTATAGCACATGAGTTAATAAAAAAACTATCTTGGCAATAGAAAACATCGAGTCAAACAAAATTAGCGAATTTAATTTGGTTAAAACTGGTAACCACATGGAACAAATCTTGGTCCTCTACTCTTTGTGTTATTTGTCAATGACCTTCTCAGCAACACGGAAGATGGAACTATATTGGTATATGCAGATGATGCTGGTACTGTCTAAATAGCTAAGGCTTGAAGCAAAATCAAACATTAATATACCACTCAAACATATCTCATTATGGCTGCTAGTAAACAATTTAATCTTAAATGTGGAAAAGTCAGTTTACATTACAGTTGGAAAGTACTGTGTCAGCGTACCTTATATATCAAATCAAATTAAATGGTAGGTTCCTGACTAGAATAGAGAAATATCTTGCGTTGATGTTTGTTTAAAATATGAAATGATCGAAACATATAATAAACAAAACTAGGTATTTAATTCATATATTTAAAAAATGGCAAAATTTATGAATGCTACAACATTACTTCTGGGTACCTGTTTAGGAATTACACTCTTTAGTAATATATTTCTGGTCAATAAATAAATAAATATTACATTCAAAACAAATAAATATCGCATTACGTTTTTGCAATACGCAGCCAGAACATTCCGCCATAATTTCAGTTAAATGGTTAAACACACACGTAGATGCTTACTTTGTGAATTTTTTTCTCATAAACAATTTTGACAAAAGTTATATACGACTTTTTTAGTAATACTCATCAGTTCTATCAACTACCAAAATATGTGCGCTACTTTCTGTAACATCCTGTATATTAAGAAACTCAACTTAGATGAGAAACAGCATATCCTTTACTCGTGATATTCAGACACATCACCATAGTGAGTTTGCTTTTACTGTTTCTAGTTTAATAATTTATTACCCTTTGAAATTAAGACGTGACCCAGGTTTCAACCCTTTGACTCTTATTTTTATGGGAATATATATTTTTTTCGTGTCTGTGAGTTTTATTTACAAAAGAACATTCGACAGAAGTATCGCATCCACCCCTAATAACAAGCGCTATCTGTGAAACAGATTTTTCTTTGAATAGAAAAATCGCAAGAAGTAATGTAATAGATTAAATAAACTCCCCCTTAGGAGATTAGGGTATAAATATATGTACAGTAAAATGATGGCAAAGTAATATTTAAAGAATAGTGGAAATACATACAATACCAAAAAATAATTTAATTGAAATACGTGTTTTTTATAAAACAATAAAATTTCCGAACTGTAGACGATCGATACCTAAACGCTAATAGTGGGATTATTTTTATTTAAATCTTACATATCATACTGATAAATTGAACTTTTATCAAGAATTTTAGTACTCTCTTCGAGGTGTCATTCCTTTGTACGCAAGACAATATATATTATATATAATATACATTGTTTCTGGTCAGGGAACCTTCATCAGTTGCGCTCCCCACAATTGAATGTCCTCTCGAACACTTCTTTATGTATTTGAAACATTTCGTTAAATTTGAAGACGCGAGATGTAAGACCGACATCTAGGATTTTCGAGAGAATCAGCATACAGAGGTTCCGAATCTGGAGCCGTTCCATGTAATTGCTGTTCTCCCTTAACTCCTAGCACAGAATGTCACGATAAAATTTTCAGAGAATCAGCACAAAGGAATGACACCTCGAAGAGAGTATTCAATATCTCTGACAGGTGAAGTGACCTGAAAATTTTATCGTGAAATTCTGTCCTAGGAGTTAAGGGAGATCAGCAATTACATGGAACGGCTCCAGATTCGGAACCTCTCTGTGCTGATTCTCTCGAAAATCCTAGATGTCGGTCTTACATCTCGCGTCTTCAATAATTTTAGTGCCACCATCTTGGTAATAGGATAATAATCTAATACCCCAAATATACTACATATCACATAGGTTTATTGCTAGATTTTCAGGCCCGTGGTTAGAATCGTGGCGGCAGTTTCCAATGAATTTTCTGACCGTCCGGGCTGTTCCCAGCAGGACGGCTTTTCGCATTAGTTGGTAAAGATGTTCGTCCAGACCGAGGTATTTTAAATTGTTTAATAGATGTTTTGAGACTATTCCTGTCGTTGACATAACAATTGGTATAGTTCGTATGTTGTTCTTGCCCCACTGTGACTATTTGAAATTCCGAATCTCTGTATTTAGTTATTTTCTCAGCCTGCTTGATATTTATATTATTGTTATTAGGGATTGGTATGTCAATTAAAGTTGTTTTCCGAGAGACTTTATCAACCAAAACTATATCTGGTCTATTGTGAGCAACAGTCCGATCGGTCAGTATCGTGCGGTCCCAGTAGAGCGTTTAATTGTTATTTTCTAAAACAGATTTTGGATTGTATTTATAGTATCGATTACCGATTGTGATAGTTCAAGTTTCAGTGCTAGTTCCTGGTGCAGTATTTTTGCCACAGCATCTTGTCGTTCTTTGTATTCAGTTGCAGCAAACGCTTGACAACCTCCTGTGATATGCTGGATAGATTCAGATGTTTACCGATATAACACATTTTTATTATCCGACTTGACCATACAATGTATGGCATCACACTCCCTCTAAGGCACGCTATGAGTGCCTTTAGGGGAAAATTCACTAAACCCCAGATATAGGAAATCAAAAGGGTTTAGCTCTGTGGGAGCCCTTGCCAGGTTTTCAGGCCTGTGGTTGGAGTCATGGGGGCAGTTTCCCATGAATTTCCTGACCGTCCGGGCTGTCCCTAACAAGACGACTTTTTGCATTTGTTTGTAAAGATGTTCGTCCAGACCGAGGTATTTTAAATTGTTTAATAGATGTTTTGTGACTAGTCCTGTCGTTGACATAACAATTGGTACAGTTCGTGTGTTGTTCATGTTCCACTGAGTCTTTATTTGAAATTCCAAATCTCTATATTTAGTTATTTTCTCAGCCTGCTTGATTTTATATTATTGTTGTTAGGAATTGCTATGTCAATTAAAGTTGTTTTCCGAGAGACTTTATCTAGCAAAACTATATCTGGCCTATTGTGAGCAACAGACCGATCGGTCAGTATCGTGCGGTCCCAGTACAGCTTGTAGTTGATATTTTCTAAAACAGATTCTGGTTTATATTTATAGTATGGTAATCTTACCGACTGTGATAATTCATGTTTCAGTGCTAGTTCCTGGTGAAGTATTTTTGCCACAGCATCGTGTCGTTCTTTGTATTCAGTTGCAGCGAACGCTTGACAACCTCCTGTGATATGCTGGATAGATTCAGATGTTTGGCAACCGTACCTGCATTTATCGTTATTAATAGAAGGGTCTTTAACGATGTACTTTAGGTAGTTCTTAGTTGGAATTACTTGATCTTGGATTGCCAATATAAAGCCTTCCGTTTCAGGGAACATATGACCTGAGATCAACCAGTAGTTTGACGCTGCTCTGTCGACATAATCTTGGTTGACGTCATTTATATGTCTTCCATGAAGGGGTTTCTCTTTCCATTTCAGCAGTTTCTGATCTGTGGTCTGGTGGTGTAATGGGACATGTTGTTGTGTCAGTCGCAGTGGTGTTGAGTCATCAACCTGGCACATGACTCTATGTAGATCAGAAAATTCTGCAAGTTTCTGGAAATGACTACGCAAAATAGAAATTTGTTGATCTAATAGTTTATTTAGATCTGTCAATCCTCTACCTCCTTCATACCGTGGCAAAGTTGTACGTTCGACAGAGCTCTTTGGATGGTGATTTTTAGTTTTAGTAAAAATCGAACTTTTCGTTGTAATTGTTCAATGCCAGTCTTGCACCAATTAACTATACCGAAATAGTAACTGAGCACTGAACACGCATATGTGTTAATAGCTTGAATCAGATTTTTACTGTTTCGTTTGGTTTTCAACAGTCGTCTTACCCTTGTATAAAACTCTGCTGTTAGGTCCTTTTTCATAGTCATGTGATCAATACGTTGAGCCTGCTTTATTCCAAGGTATTTATAAGTATGACCTTCCCCCATAGATTCAATTGAGGTGCCATCTCCCATTTCGAAGTGCCCCTGCTGTATTTTGCCTTCAACTATATTAATAATTCGGCATTTGTCTAGGTCAAATTTCATATGGATGTCACTAGAGAACCCCTCTACTATTTTAAGCATATCATGCAGCTGTTGTTTTGTAGCTGCCATCAACTTTAAGTCGTCCATGTATAACAAATGGTTTATCCTTAATGCTTGTACGTTGTTGTGTTTGAGACTGAACCTAAAATTAGTCGAGTTCAGTTTGTTTGAGAGAGGGTTCATGGCAAGGCAGAACCACAGCAAGCTAAGAGAGTCTCCCTGGAATATACCCCTTCTGATGGGAATGGGGTCAGTTTGTATCGAACAGTTGGCTTCATTCAGTGACATTTTGGTTTGCCAGCTGGACATGGCATATTCTAAAAAGTTAATACTACAATTATTCACTTTATAGAGTTTTAGCACCTTAATGAGCCAATCATGTGGAACTGAATCAAAGGCCTTTTTGTAGTCCACATATGCCATGTAGAGATTTCGTCGCTTGGCGTGGGCTTGATTGCAGACAACGGAATCAATTATCAGTTGTTCTTTGCAACCCATTGAATTTTTCGCGCATCCCTTTTGTTGTTGAGTAATTAGGTTGTTCAGCTCACAATGTTTGAAAATGCGATGATTAATGCACGATGTTATGAGTTTGTATAAGGTTGGAAGGCAAGTGATTGGTCGGTACTTTGCTGGGTCCTGTGCACATAGGTTGTCCTTTGGCAAGAGGTATGTAGTACCATGCGTAAGGAAACTAGGCATCTTGTGTGGGTGGGTAATTACGTCATTTATAAGGGCTGTTAGTGTTTCGTGGGTTGAGTACAGTTTCTTTATCCAGTAATTTTGTACACCATCTGGTCCTGGTGCTTTCCAGTTATGGAGATGCTTCATTATATTGGATGTGTCTTCTGTTGTAAATGGTTGGTGTTGCATGGCCTCACAGTTCTGAGATGCAGCCTCCTCCTCATTAATCCAGCTTGCTCTGGAGTTATAGGAGATTGATGTGGAAAGCTGTGTTCTCCAGAATTCCTCGATGTCTGTTTTACTGGGGTAACTAGGGGATTTGTTGTTATTGTTGTTTTTAAGTTTTCTATAAAACCCTTTTTCTGATTGTCGGAAGAGTGTGTTGTCTAGTTTCCGTTGGATACTGGTTTTGTACCTTCTTAATCGACTTGTGTAGACAGAGAACTTTTGTCGTAGACTGTCCAGACACTGCTGAGATGTGATGTTTTCTCCATCCCACTGGGAGTGTATTCGGTTATTGTCCATGAAATGGAATGGGGGTTTAACTATGATATGTTGGTAACAATTTAAAGAACGATCATGCCAGAGTACTTACAGGTGTCTTTGTCTGCTCTGCTGACCATTCTGGAGGCAAGTGGACTGTATATTGAGATGCTGACCCCGCACTGCCCTTTAGTAGATTTTACTGTGTCTATTTCACGACCGGTCGTATTTCACTTAAAACTACAACAATGAAGAACTAGAGAGTTTAGTTCTTTTACGAGCGAGAATGTCTATCCGTCCCAGACGGTTGATCAAGTGACTCTGGCAATGAGTGTGCGCGTAAAAATCACCAACAAAAAACAAAAAAATATACAAAAGAAAAGATTCGGAATTACACTGTTAATCCAAAAACTCTTGTTCCAAACTAAATATACAACTCTACAAATAAATGTTAATGAATCCTCAACAGTCCATGATAGTATTATTATTATATTCATACCATAATTGGACAAAAAACTGTCGAAAATATATTAATTACAATCGATAATTTAAAAAAATATGTGTTTTTACTCTTATTTTTTGTTATGTTAGTTTTAATAAAAAAAATTGTAATTCTCTCTTTTTTTCTCGTTTTATTGTAATTTTTAATATAAGCATGTGAGGCGTGCACATTTGGATTTCACAAACTGTTGTATTATTCAACTCAGCCTAATTAGTTACACAGTTTCCCCTGAATCGTTTTATTTTTTATATAATATTTTCTGAGAACGGACTGGTATAAAAAGGTATAAAACATCACATAGCGTAGTGCGACACCAAGTTGATCTCTAAAAATTATAACATCAATTTTTGGTAACGTTTTTCGTCCAGAATTTAACGTGTGTATTGAAAGTAGGGGGCGTTATTTAGTTCAAGGGTCAGACTGACCGTGACTGTATAGTTGAGGTGATGCTTGCTGGCCGGGCCATAAACAGTGCGGTCCCCCTCTCATACCTACCCTCAGATTTAACACCTATATGTAAAATACTTAATTCATACTTACAATTGAAACATAAAATTTAGAAAAGAGATTGGATCCTAAGGCCATGCCTAAAGTTTCCAGCTCTTTTCATGCTCAAAATGATCAAAAATATTTCTGGGCGCAATTATTGAACACGTCGAGCTCAAAAATATGCCTTTTTATAATCGCATTTTAGTACAAGAAATGATGTCCATTCAAACATAATGAGTGCACTATCATGAAATTTGAAAGTTTTTTTTTAAATACTGATTTTGATCGGCTTGGTGACAATCGACTCAGTGTTTTCAAAGCCTTTTTGAAAAAATCGATAGATATGTGAAAAATTAGAGGTATTCTGCCAAAATACCTCCTAATGACTAATTAAAATCTCTCAGGTCAATATCAAATGTCGATAGAGAATTGCTGTACACTGAATTCAAATTTAGTGAACTGTATAAAATTCTCATATCTGTAGCAAGAAAAGATGGCTCAGATTCTTACAGTGAGAAAGTAGACAATGATCAAACTGCAAAGATGTTCGGGGCGTGCCAACAGGACTGTAACTAGTTTTTCGTGGCCCCTGGGCAAATGTTTGACACTGCAACGCAGAGACTAAATGTTATCGAATGATTTATAGATGTATTTCTTTTTTATTGTTGTAATGCTATATTTGTTCGGTCAATGCATTATTCCATGCAAAAATCGGCGTAGTTATTTAATTTAATTTACCATTTTTTTAGTTAATAATTTATTTCAAATAAATACTCAATTTGAATATTATCGGCCTACTATTTTGGAAGGGAACAAGAATGCCGTTGATTCAAGATTATTTTCCGGGAATCTTTTCTAAGCCCCCTTCGACCTTGGCCCCTCTTGCCCCTACCTAGTTACGGCTCTGCTTCCCAAGGTTGCATACCATGTGCATGTAATCACCTGCTACTATATAACATGCACATGATTGCGTACTCCAACTTATATGTTGCTTATTGTTTAATCCTCACAATTTCTGTCCCGAAAGTGCCTTGTGAGAGTTGATATTCTTTGCTGAACAGCATTAAAACTAGACTATGAATTTCATAATGTCATTTCTTTTTCGTCAAAATAAAATTCCACACTAGCTTGCCAAAATTTGTTTTATCAGTTGCACACTCGCGTATTCACCACATTTGTACTTTTATTCTATGCTGGTTTGCTATTTTTGCTTTGTTCACTATTTGTTAGCATGTTGAATACATTTCCCAAAATCCAATTTAACTGATAAATAGAACGCTCGTTATTAATGTTTGTACATTTATTAAATACCTGATCTCAAAACTGCTTTTTACCTGTTGAAATGAATGGAAGTTCACAGTGTGATACAAACAAAATGTGTTTTGAAAAAAATATTGGAATATTAGAGAGAATAGCAAAATCTGTTCTCATGTGTTTCAGTGTAGATAAAGTCAATTAATTATTATATTGTTAGAAACATTCATGTTTTGATAATTTATGAGTAACAAACTATAGCCATCAAATTTCACACCCACATATTCAGCGTGTGGATTTATGTGATTAATATTGACAGAGGGCGCAATACAAAAAGAGGCTAAAGATAACGTGAATTAATTATTAAATTATCTGGAACATTCACGTTTTGATAATTTATTGGTAACAGACTGTAGCTGTTACGCTCACAATTTCAGTGAGTGCACTGATGTGATTAGATATGTCAGCAGCTCTTCACAAAAATAGAGAAAAACGCACACGAATACATAATGGACATTCTTCTTTTTAATGCTCTATTATTTAGTTGAGTTAAATGTTAGGCCTATTTGACACTTAAACATGATTAACGATCAATCAATGAAGCTGAACGGATTAGTATAATATGCAGGGTAACAGACTGTAGCTGTCAAAACATTACGCTTACAATTTCAGTGGATGCACTGATGTGATTAGATATGTCAGCAGCTCTTCACAAAAATAGAGAAAAACGCACACCAATACATATTAGACATTGGTCTATTTAATGCTCTATTATTTAGTTGAGTTAAATGTCACGCCCACATAAAACTTAAACCAGATTAAAGACCAATCAATGTAGCTGAACTAATTAGTACAATATACAGGGTGTAAATAGTTTGAATACATACATTTTAGGTGGAGAGAGTACACAGCAAATTAAACAAAAACACTTACACTAGTATGGTCTATAGGCCCTAATAACCAAGCTAATGTAAAATGTCAAGTAAATTATTGTCAATGAGGCAATGTCCCCTGACGACCAACACAAATCAGATAGACGATCTCCTTCTTAAAGAAATAATTTTGTTGACCAAAAAATTTAACACCTCCCTTTGTTAGATATTATATAATAATTATAATTATTTTGTTGAAAATTATATTTGTTTCGGTAAATAAACACTTGTGGCGTATTCCTGAGTAACTTGAAATGATCTACTTTAACCGCCAACTTTTTCAGAAACACATTAAATGTTAAATTCAAATGTTTCGTAAGTACCCTATACTTACGAAAAAATAAAATCCTGAATTATTATTCTTAACGCAAAAAATGCATTTAGGAATGAATCCAATTTTCATAAAAATCTAGCATTTTCCACCAAACTAAACATTACACTGAAATCTACAATACAAAATATCTTTACCGCAATATTTGGCGTTCTTAGCATTTAATGTATAATAATTTAAAACATGTTTTTCATTGCTAATTTGGTGAATCCATATAAACTGTTTATTATTTAACATACGAAACTGCAGAAGCTTTTGGGATGTAAAATTATCGGTTCATGATGATAAAATGGATGTAAAATTCGCATTTTATTTATTTTTTTTTTTTTGAGAAAACTATAGCTCTTTTATAAACATGGTACTCGTATTATACTTCCTGTTTTATTTTTATCTGAACTAGTTTTCCTTAAATTATTTGCACTCATAACGTTACACCCTGTATATGAGCAAATACCTATAGGTAGTTCTAAAATGTTAATCACCCACGAATTTTATTTGCTAAAATAATATGACATTTTTTAAAAGCATGTTGTCCAAAAAAATAAAAAAATACATCAAAAAATTTGATAGCGAATTTTCTGAAATGTTTGTTTTTTTTTATTGATATGTATTTTCTTGATCGACCTGCACTGAAAACTTTTTTTGTGAATTCATAATAACTCAATATCATAAACTATCTTAATGTAGTTTATGATGAATGATTAACATTCTAGTGTTAGTTACCAAAATATTATCAATTTTTGAAAAAATTCTCTTTATGAGTGTTTGATTTCTAGTTCTCTACAAATTTTCTATAGACGGCATTATGATTCCTTCATTACTTTTCGATATAAGTGATGGGCAAATGTGTGGAACCAAGTAAATATCTCTGGAATTATTAGATATATCAAAATGGAATTTGGAAAGTGGATACTGCAGTAGATTACCTATTTGTTCCCAATTTTTTTTACAATTTTGAACTTCCTGTTTTACCGGAAGTAATGTCGATTTTTAAATATGCAATGAAACACCCTGTATAGTATTTTAGTTTCTGATGAAACATTTTATTGCGAATACAAAAATATCGGGTTTGATATTGTTTACTTCAGTACCTACCGAGATATTAACAGAAAAGTAATTAAATAAAGGAAAAATCTAATATCCATTAAAAAATACATAATAATAATTATTAACTAAATCAAAGTGATTTTCAAAACATTGAAACTTAACTAAACTTAATGTATTAGATGTTCAAACTGAGCACCGTTTACTTCTTGACAATAAGCAAGTCGGTTTTTAAATTCTCTAGTAACATTAGCTATTACTTCTGGTGTAATTCTCTAGATGTCTTGAGTTATTCTTGCAGCTAATTCTTGCAAATTATTTGGTCTATCAACATAAACCTTAGACTTTAAGTAACCCCACAGAAAATAGTCTAGTGGATTAAGGTCAGGACTTCGTGCAGGCCATTCATAAGTACCCCTTCTTCCAATCCATCTGTGATGAAATGTCCTATGTAAATGCTCCATCCTGCTGAAACCAGATATTATTTGGTAATTGTCCATTTACCTCCAATACCGGAATAACTTGTGTCTCCAAGAGCTGTATATCCCTATCTCCGTTTAAAGTTTCTTGTAGGAAGAAGGGTCCCACGATTCTGTTGTTATAAATGCCGGCCCAAACGTTTAATTTTTGGGGATGTTGTGTATGAGCCTCTTGTACCCAATTAGTATTACTATGCGACCAGTAGCGGCAGTTATGTCGATTAACCGTACCATTTAAACAAAATATAGCCTCGTCTGAAAACACCACATTTCTAATAAAATTATTATCACGGTTACAAATATCCATCATCGTTTCACAAAATTGCAAACGTCTGTCGAAATCGTCTTCGGAGAGTTCTTGAACGATGCGAATTTTGTGAGGATTTTCTTCCAAAGATATAGCAACATTTTGAGCTACACCTTCATTACTTGCACTTTTTAACCATCCACTTTTTGGTAAATTGCTAACTGTTCCACTTGTGTCGTACCTTCGCAAAGTTTTAGTCACTACTGAACGGGCTATTTGTGTATTCGGATGAGCAATGTTAAAAAGGCCACAAACTTCTTGATGCGTCCTTTTCCTCTCCCCATACCCAATCATCATTAATATTTCTATTATTTTTCTTTCACTTAATTCGCCCATTTTACGATCAAATTAAAACAATACAATCTTTTTACGTTTAAATAAAAAAACTAATAACTTATTTTGACAACTACTGTCACTTTTGCAATGAATTTCATGGACTAATAAACTTGATTCAGATTTAATTTGCGCCTGATTTAAATAAACGCACGTGTATTCCACTATGGAACAAGCAGTGCTGTTGGCTGTGACGGTATGATGCCACCGATTGGTCAGTAGAAATACAAATCCTTACCGAGCAGTTTGTTTATATCGGGCGTAAATGAAATCTGAACCGAGTTTAGCTACCATCGAATTTTTCCTTTCCTTAGTTACTTTTCTGTTAATATCTCGGTAGGTATTGAAGTAAACAATATCAAACCCGATATTTTTGTATTCGCAATAAAATGTTTCATCAGAAACTAAAATACTATACAAGGTGTTTCATTGAAAATTTTAAACTCGACATTACTTCCGGTAAAACAAGAAGTTCAAAATTGTAAAAAAAATGGGAAACAAATAGGCAATCTACTGCAGTATCCAACTTCCAAATTTCATTTTGATATGTCTAATAATTCCAGAGATAGTTACTTGGTTCCATACATTTGCCCATCACTGTATAAGCAAAGAAATTCGTATTTTTGCGGGATTTTATTATTTCAGTAGACTACTTCTACGAATTTGTTATCAAAATCTTATCAATTATTCTCTAAAAACTGTTACTGACGTAATGGTATTAGTGAATTGCTGTTGAATTTTATGTCCGAAACTGAGTTCAATTTTGCTCTATCGACTTGGTGTATAAGGAGAGGACACAAAATGAAAATTAGGATAAATAGTAATATTATATGCATTTTCTCAGCGGTGTATCAGGTTATTATTAATATATCTGTGCACAGTGGCCTATTTTTAAATTTGTTTCTTAGGTTAATGACAATAGACAATGTCCATTGTTTACTGATATTAATTAAAACCTTTATTTCACTGACTGGATCAGTCATTGTCTCTATCTGAGAAAAAGTCATTAATAATATATTTACGGCACCCTAACGAAAATCCAACATATCCCAAGTGAAACACAATTTATATGCAACAAATGTAACATCCACTTCCAAAACATATTTTTACATCCCAATAAAAGGATAGTCGTTGAGACTTGAGTGAGTGGGGGGCGCGTCGAGCGAATGAACTCTGCAGTAGCTGTCCACGATCAGGTCTACAAGTCGTATCGTGCAACCACACCTTTAGTGCTACAATTTATCATATAATAACAACAGCATAACACCTTTTGCGTACCCTCTATGATAATTACAGTTTAATAGTTTGAATTTAAAAATAAAATTTCTTATACAGGTTTGAAACATTTTGTTTCGTTAATTATTACAAACCTACTATACTCCACAATATGCCAAATGTACAAACTCAGTTTTGTTTTTCTAATTGAATTCACAAACTAGCCAATAGTTTATCCCAACATATTGGATTCCTTAAAAATGGTTGTTATAGTTACACCAAGAACGATTTATTCATTCATATATAACGTAAATTCATTTTTGTGTGAATTCATTTCTCTCAAATAGATTTCTAAGGCAACAAATTCTAAGTGGCAGTTTCATATCATTAATCACATTTTACACTTACAGGTTTTGATTTATGGTGATGTATTTTACTACAACTGACACCTCACTAACTGTAATCTTTGTTGAAAATGAGAGTAATATTTTGCAGAATAAATTATGATGATGAATTTGTTTCAGTTTTGAAAAAATGTGTCACCTATTTAAACTAAATTAGTTTTCTTTTCAGGCTTTAATTGATTCCAAAGAAAGTAAATGTTAAAAGAGCATTTTTTGCTTTATATGACTGTATATTTCACAGAATACGTGAGAAGTTAACAAAATTTACGTGCTTTTAACAACGTTTATAATCTTTAAGTCACAGTTGGTACTTACAGGATGTAAATAGTTTGAGCACATATATTTTAGGTGGAGATAGTATACACCAAGTCAAACAAAAAATTTTTATGCCAATATGGTCTATAGGCCTTAATAACCAAGAAAATCCAAACTATATTTTAAGTACTTCTGGTAAAAATCTAGCATTTTCACTATGAAACATAAAACGTTTCACGAATATTATACACTTACAAACTAGACGTTAGAATGTAAACAAAACAGACTCCATGCAAAAACTCTACTAACTAATCCCTATTTTCCGATTACGACGCACACTGACACACTGTGCGTACTCAGTGCCTGCACACTGTGCTCGTGCAAAGGAGGCACTTCATTTGGTTAGCGTATTCGTATATTTGCTATATTTGTCCAAAAACGGCGATGTGTGGAGGAGAGGTTATTCGCTATTTTTGCTGTATTTGAACAAATACGTCGAATATCGCTAAGAGCAAATACGCCTTACCGTCCACTTGTCAATTTTCAATACACAACAAAGGAGTCAAATAAGCCAAATATTTGCTTTAGCCGTCCAGACTTGGTTCATACAGTTGCACGCGGCGCTTCGATCGTGATCAACTAGAGTTGTTTTTGATGGTAGTATTTGTGACAAAATGGAGTGGTCGAACAATAACATCATAACGTTTCTCGAGTTGTATCAAATGTATCTTTGCATTTGGGACCCCAAACACACCAGCAACAAAAATAAAAATAACATAAATGATGCATGGATAAATATTCAAAACAATATGGGGCAACCATGCACAATTGCTGATTTAAAGAAAAAGAGACAATCTTTGGTGTCTTTGTTCATGGATTATAACACAAAAATTATAAATCAGAAACATCAAGAACAGGCACGTCTAGCGTATACAAATTCACATGGTTTGTTTACAAATACAATTATAGTTTTCTCGGAGCCTTCTATAAACGCAACCTATCTACGAATACTGAGGTGGTAGGTAAAAAATAAATAAAAAACATTTTTCATTAATTTTGTTTATTTATCTTTACGGTGAGGGATGTGTCACATTTACTGGTATTCAAACATATTTGGCATGTTTGAGTGTTTCGCGAAATGTGTGGATGGTATGTTTGGAATATTTGCGAATACATCAAATTTTTGGACGAATATACCAATACAAAACAAAAATATGCTAACACCAAGTGAAGTGCCGCCAAAAAAGGCGATAAATGAAACGTGCTTTGAATCTTAAAATACAGTACAGATGGCATTAATAAAATAAGTTACCTCAAAATAGAAAAACAAATCAGATTTAAATAATAATAGATGAGAACATAAAATATTCAAATTTATTTGCTCCTTCATTATAAATCAGTTTTTTGCAAAATCACTGAAAATCTGGTATATTTTTCTAACACAGCTTACTTGAAAATACATTTTAAATTTTCAAAGGATGGTAAATTAATAGTTAAAACATTATTTACTTACTTGATAATTCTGCCAAATACTTGGACAGATTGAATCGATTCCTTCTTGGACTTCTGCATGGTGAAGGAATTTCAAGGGAAGTGATATTAATTCGGATTGGGAACATCTGTAAAGTCCGTGGGTTCAATTTAAAATTATAAAACTAATATTCACTTTCACTTTTCTAGAAACTTTTATTTACATCGAATGTACAACAGCTGATTCAAATATCACAATAACAATGTTACATATAAGCTCTTCGCTCCATCAACTGATTCGCGATCGTGGCCTCCTTCCTTTATAAAACCAGCATAGAAATTCTCGTAAAAATCATCATCACTCCTACAGGTGCCGAGTCTTTTCGAGAACCATTTTTATTATCTCAAAGCGTTTGTTGTCCTACTGAAATGAAACAGGGTCGGCTTTAGGTAAATTTCGTAACACTACCCTCCCTTTAATTCTGATCGTTCCGACAGAGGCCCAAGAAGCTTCGGAGTTCATGTTTGTCTCTTGGAACTGGCCAATCACGGATGGCTTCTATTTGTCTTCGTTGGTGCGGATTCCTGACTCGGACACTACGTTGCCCAAAAATTCTACTTCTTTTTGGAACAAGGAACACTTCTTCGGATTGAGTCTCAGGTTGGCATTATTAATTCTGGAGAATACTTCGTCCAGGTTCTTCAGATGGTCGTCGAATGTCTGACCCATGACTAGAATGTCGTCGAGGTATAATGAGCACGTCCTCCATGTTAACCCGCTCAGTACATACTCCATTAGCCTCTCAAATGTAGCGGGTGCATTACATAACCCAAAGGGCATGACCGTGAACTGAAACAGCCCTTTACTGGTGGAGAACGCTGTCTTCTCTCTGTCGTTTGCGTGTAGACCAACCTGCCAATATCCACTTTTTAGGTCTAGTGTGGAGAACCAACAGGACCCTGCTAGTGTGGTCAAAGTGTCATCGATTAGAGGTAGTGGATAACTGTCTTTCTTCGTGACATCATTCAGCTTTCTGTAATCCACGCAAAATCGGGTGGTTCCATCCTTCTTTTTACTAGAACGACGGGAGCAGACCATGGGCTGATGGTTGGCTCAATAACTCCATTTTGTAACATGGACTCGATGTTTTCCCCGACTGCCTTGTTGCCCCAATGGTAGTCCTCTAGGTGGTATTCTGATGGGTTGAGCCTTTCTGGTATCTATTCGATGCTGGATGATGTTGGTGCGACCGGTGGTTCAATTTATACTGTTAAAAATTTGCCAGTGCTTTGTGATAAATTGCTTGGCTTTCTTCTGGTTTTCTGGTGTCAAGTGAGTCAAATGGTCAGCAAACTGTTGTAGGAACTCTTTACCGGGCCCTGTCTCCTTCACCGACGTCTGGTACTCTTCTTCGCAATTGATGATGGTTTCTACTGGCTCGAAACAAGCTATCTCTTGACCATTGGTAGTTCTGATGCCGTTGTTGGACAAATTCAGGACTCTGATTGGTATATCTCGTCCGGTTTTAACTATAGCCCGTCCAACTAAGTAGTCATGAGTTGAGTGTACGGGCTCCACCATTCCAACGCAGTTCCCAGGATTGCTGTCTAGCTGCTCATCAATAATCTGTTACGTTCGACCGGAAATTCTAGCTGAAGACTTTGCCACAATTTTTATGGAGGTGACTGAACTGTTGACGGGCCCTGTCAATACAAATTCCTCATTTAAGAACCGAAGAACATCATATCTCGGGTCGAACATAAATCCATGCTGGCTTATTAGGTCCATTCCCAGTATAAAATCGTCCTCAATATTCGCTACCAGAACCCTATGCCGGATCATGTTGTCCCCTATCTGTAGCACGACCTCTGCCTCACCCTGTATTGACATGGACTCGCCGGACTGGACTTGACAGTGGACACAGTGGCGCCGGTGTCGATGGTGATGGTAACTGCTCGCCCATTGATGGTGCCTCTGATGACTAGGCTGCCGCTATCTCGGCAAAATCTCCGGATGGATACTATCCTGGTGGCTGGTGGAGGGTGAGTCAGCATTCGCCCCCTTATGCTGACTGGTTGGAGTTTCCCTGATTCGTACGGTTTGTTGGCTACCCCTGGTTGGTGATCTTTCCGGTAGCCTTACTCGGCAGTCATGTTGGAAGTGTCCTGTCCGTCCGCAGCGGTAACATGCCCCTCTGGTGCCAGTTCTTTGTGACCGTTCTAATATTTTGTTCAGACCAGCCAGCAGCGCTTGAAATGGTGACTCTGACTCTTCCTGGTTGAAGGTAACTGCTCGGACCCTCGGCTTGGACATGTTCATGACGGCCTCTACTTCCAAAGCCCGAAGTAGAGCTTCATTACTTTTCTTGACGCCACTTAGTCTTAGATTTCGTTGTACTTCCACATCTTTGATGGCGTTTATGAAATTCTGTGTGGCCAACTGGTCTTTCGTTTCCTCTGGCAGGTCTGGGTAGGACAAGTGAACTAACCGTCTAATCTCTGCTTCGAATTCTTGAAGGCTTTCAGCGGATTTTTGCGTTTTCCCACTGAGTTGGACTTGGTATACCTGGCTCAAGGATTGATTGTCGTATCTCTTGTCCAGAATGGCGATGATCTTGTCGAAATTGCCTTGTTCTGCGACTGGAATGCTTTGGAGGAGTTCTAGGGCCGGACCTCTCAACGAAATTACCAGAGAGGTAGATTTTTCTTGATTATCCCATCCATTAGCTGTAGCCACGGCCTCAAATTGCCGTTTATACATGGGCCAAGATGAACTGCCATCAAATGTGGGTGGTTTGCTAACGGAACCTTCGGTATTCACGGTGTGCTGGTATTTCCGTCTCTGCAAATCTTGTTGCAATTTTTTAATTGCTGTTTCCACTTCATCTTGTACTTCACTATGTACTGCGTCTTTAATTGAACTGATTTCAGCTTTTACCTGGCTTTGGATAGCACTTATTTCAAATTTCACCTGGTTCTGGACGGAATCGATGTCATCTACTTTGATTTCAAGAGTCTCCACATTTCTTTTTAGGATCTTTATGTCGTCGTTTATTTCTTTTATATCTGATTCAACTATTTGCATTCTTTCATTAACTGTCAACTTGCGATACTATTTGCATTAATTGTTCAAATTGTCTTTTTTCTTCCGTTTTGCCTTGTTTTTCTTCAAATTTCGAGAATAATCCTTCAATTAAATTATGTTGTTCATTTTTCATCGTGGAAACTAGATTTTGTTGTTCACTTTTCATTGTGGAAACTAGATTTTGTTGTTCACTTTTCATCGTGGAAACTAGATTTTGTTGTTTTTCTTCCATCGTGGAAACAAGATTTTGTTGTTCGCTTTTCATCGTAGTGACAAGATTTTCTAATTCTATTTTACGTTTTTCAACAAAAGATTTTACTAACCTTTGTTGAATTTCTTCTTGATGTTGTTTTTCATTCTTGTCACGTTTTTCTAGAATCTGTGCAATTTTTTCGTCCAGTCCCTCTGTAACCTGCTTGACTATTTTTTTGGTAGTTTCGTCCATACTACGGGTTTCCATAAATCAAATTAGGATTTTAACTGCACTTAATCCTTTACTTCTGATCACCAAATTTATTGCAAAGTCCGTGGGTTCAATTTAAAATTATAAAACTAATATTCACTTTCACTTTTCTAGAAACTTTTATTTACATCGAATGTACAACAGCTGATTCAAATATCACAATAACAATGTTACATATAAGCTCTTCGCTCCATCAACTGATTCGCGATCGTGGCCTCCTTCCTTTATAAAACCAGCATAGAAAATTCTCGTAAAAATCATCATCACTCCTACAGGTGCCGAGACTTTTTGAGAACCATTTTTTATCTCAAAGCATTTGTTGTACTGAAATGAAGCAGGGTCGGCTTTGGGTAAATTTCGTAACACTACCCTCCCTTTAATTCTGATCGTTCCGACAGAGGCCCAAGAAGCTTCGGAGTTCATGTTTGTCTCTTGGAACTGGCCAATCACGGATGGCTTCTATTTGTCTTCGTTGGTGCGGATTCCTGACTCGGACACTACGTTGCCCAAAAATTCTACTTCTTTTTGGAACAAGGAACACTTCTTCGGATTGAGTCTCAGGTTGGCATTATTAATTCTGGAGAATACTTCGTCCAGGTTCTTCAGATGGTCGTCGAATGTCTGACCCATGACTAGAATGTCGTCGAGGTATAATGAGCACGTCCTCCATGTTAACCCGCTCAGTACATACTCCATTAGCCTCTCAAATGTAGCGGGTGCATTACATAACCCAAAGGGCATGACCGTGAACTGAAACAGCCCTTTACTGGTGGAGAACGCTGTCTTCTCTCTGTCGTTTGCGTGTAGACCAACCTGCCAATATCCACTTTTTAGGTCTAGTGTGGAGAACCAACGGGAGCCTGCTAGTGTGGTCAAAGTGTCATCGATTAGAGGTAGTGGATAACTGTCTTTCTTCGTGACATCATTCAGCTTTCTGTAATCCACGCAAAATCGGGTGGTTCCATCCTTCTTTTTACTAGAACGACGGGAGCAGACCATGGGCTGATGGTTGGCTCAATAACTCCATTTTGTAACATGGACTCGATGTTTTCCCCGACTGCCTTGTTGCCCCAATGGTAGTCCTCTAGGTGGTATTCTGATGGGTTGAGCCTTTCTGGTATCTATTCGATGCTGGATGATGTTGGTGCGACCGGTGGTTCAATTTATACTGTTAAAAATTTGCCAGTGCTTTGTGATAAATTGCTTGGCTTTCTTCTGGTTTTCTGGTGTCAAGTGAGTCAAATGGTCAGCAAACTGTTGTAGGAACTCTTTACCGGGCCCTGTCTCCTTCACCGACGTCTGGTACTCTTCTTCGCAATTGATGATGGTTTCTACTGGCTCGAAACAAGCTATCTCTTGACCATTGGTAGTTCTGATGCCGTTGTTGGACAAATTCAGGACTCTGATTGGTATATCTCGTCCGGTTTTAACTATAGCCCGTCCAACTAAGTAGTCATGAGTTGAGTGTACGGGCTCCACCATTCCAACGCAGTTCCCAGGATTGCTGTCTAGCTGCTCATCAATAATCTGTTACGTTCGACCGGAAATTCTAGCTGAAGACTTTGCCACAATTTTTATGGAGGTGACTGAACTGTTGACGGGCCCTGTCAATACAAATTCCTCATTTAAGAACCGAAGAACATCATATCTCGGGTCGAACATAAATCCATGCTGGCTAATTAGGTCCATTCCCAGTATAAAATCGTCCTCAATATTCGCTACCAGAACCCTATGCCGGATCATGTTGTCCCCTATCTGTAGCACGACCTCTGCCTCACCCTGTATTGACATGGACTCGCCGGACTGAACTTGACAGTGGACACAGTGGCGCCGGTGTCGATGGTGATGGTAACTGCTCGCCCATTGATGGTGCCTCTGATGACTAGGCTGCCGCTATCTCGGCAAAATCTCCGGATGGATACTATCCTGGTGGCTGGTGGAGGGTGAGTCAGCATTCGCCCCCTTATGCTGACTGGTTGGAGTTTCCCTGATTCGTACGGTTTGTTGGCTACCCCTGGTTGGTGATCTTTCCGGTAGCCTTACTCGGCAGTCATGTTGGAAGTGTCCTGTCCGTCCGCAGCGGTAACATGCCCCTCTGGTGCCAGTTCTTTGTGACCGTTCTAATATTTTGTTCAGACCAGCCAGCAGCGCTTGAAATGGTGACTCTGACTCTTCCTGGTTGAAGGTAACTGCTCGGACCCTCGGCTTGGACATGTTCATGACGGCCTCTACTTCCAAAGCCCGAAGTAGAGCTTCATTACTTTTCTTGACGCCACTTAGTCTTAGATTTCGTTGTACTTCCACATCTTTGATGGCGTTTATGAAATTCTGTGTGGCCAACTGGTCTTTCGTTTCCTCTGGCAGGTCTGGGTAGGACAAGTGAACTAACCGTCTAATCTCTGCTTCGAATTCTTGAAGGCTTTCACCGGATTTTTGCGTTTTCCCACTGAGTTGGACTTGGTATACCTGGCTCAAGGATTGATTGTCGTATCTCTTGTCCAGAATGGCGATGATCTTCTCGAAATTGCCTTGTTCTGCGACTGGAATGCTTTGGAGGAGTTCTAGGGCCGGACCTCTCAACGAAATTACCAGAGAGGTAGATTTTTCTTGATTATCCCATCCATTAGCTGTAGCCACGGCCTCAAATTGCCGTTTATACATGGGCCAAGATGAACTGCCATCAAATGTGGGTGGTTTGCTAACGGAACCTTCGGTATTCACGGTGTGCTGGTATTTCCCTCTCTGCAAATCTTGTTGCAATTTTTTAATTGCTGTTTCCACTTCATCTTGTACTTCACTATGTACTGCGTCTTTAATTGAACTGATTTCAGCTTTTACCTGGCTTTGGATAGCACTTATTTCAAATTTCACCTGGTTCTGGACGGAATCGATGTCATCTACTTTGATTTCAAGAGTCTCCACATTTCTTTTTAGGATCTTTATGTCGTCGTTTATTTCTTTTATATCTGATTCAACTATTTGCATTCTTTCATTAACTGTCAACTTGCGATACTATTTGCATTAATTGTTCAAATTGTCTTTTTTCTTCCGTTTTGCCTTGTTTTTCTTCAAATTTCGAGAATAATCCTTCAATTAAATTATGTTGTTCATTTTTCATCGTGGAAACTAGATTTTGTTGTTCACTTTTCATTGTGGAAACTAGATTTTGTTGTTCACTTTTCATCGTGGAAACTAGATTTTGTTGTTTTTCTTCCATCGTGGAAACAAGATTTTGTTGTTCGCTTTTCATCGTAGTGACAAGATTTTCTAATTCTATTTTACGTTTTTCAACAAAAGATTTTACTAACCTTTGTTGAATTTCTTCTTGATGTTGTTTTTCATTCTTGTCACGTTTTTCTAGAATCTGTGCAATTTTTTCGTCCAGTCCCTCTGTAACCTGCTTGACTATTTTTTTGGTAGTTTCGTCCATACTACGGGTTTCCATAAATCAAATTAGGATTTTAACTGCACTTAATCCTTTACTTCTGATCACCAAATTTATTGCAAAGTCCGTGGGTTCAATTTAAAATTATAAAACTAATATTCACTTTCACTTTTCTAGAAACTTTTATTTACATCGAATGTACAACAGCTGATTCAAATATCACAATAACAATGTTACATATAAGCTCTTCGCTCCATCAACTGATTCGCGATCGTGGCCTCCTTCCTTTATAAAACCAGCATAGAAAATTCTCGTAAAAATCATCATCACTCCTACAGGTGCCGAGACTTTTTGAGAACCATTTTTTATCTCAAAGCATTTGTTGTACTGAAATGAAGCAGGGTCGGCTTTGGGTAAATTTCATAACAATATTAAAGTGATTAGCAAACCCATTTGATGTGTTCAATAGCGACATTTGGAATATCAGAAACATTTTCAATGCGAAATTCTCCGTTTATGACTTTAATAATGGGTGCAAAATTCATAACATTTCCTTTATTTTGGCAAAACTTCAGCTCTTTTTAAAAAATGTTATACGGGGTTTTCATTTATTTTCACCTGAATTGTTATTCCTCAAAACATTTGCACTCATACTGTTTACACATCTAAAGTTGCTGTTTATTTAATCAATTATCATGTAAAACTTTTGAACTGTGTTTGATGACATTTGTTTTTTGCAGAAAAGCCAATAATTTGACTTAAATATTGACAGCAACAAGAAATATAGCAATAAAACAATATTCTAAAATCTGCACGCACCAAATGTTATACAGCGTGTCAAAAAAATAGCGGGACGGCGGTTAAACTTCAATCAGGTTACTTTGAATTTCACCTGACGATGACATTCAACGAACTTCAAGGTCCTGTTTTTTCCAATGGAACGGCATATTTTTACCCGTGAATGTCCCGGTCGAGAGCAAAGAATGGAACTGCACAGCTATTTCAAAGATAATAATATTGTTACGAGAATTCATTCGACAGCTGGTGCAATCGGCCATCAACCAATTCGTGGAAGGGACGTTATTCCGACACTTCTGGGAATGCGAAATGTTTCGTCTCTCAACAAGCCGGCCGCTGCCGTTACTGGGAATTTCCTTAAAGCTTCCAGAACAGGATAGAGTTTCCCGATGGTTCGTGGACGTACCAGACAATTCCAAGATAAATATATAAATAAGAAACAGCTGGCGATAGGAGGTATTCAGTTTTCGACGGTCGTATTGAACAGTTAACATAAAATGTAAATATTAGTTTCTGTGAATATAAATTGTGTAACAGTAGTTGAAATAAATTAGAGTGAGTTGGACTGTGCTTTTTAATAAATCCAAGAACTGAACTGAACCCGAGTGTGAAAATAAAAACATTAAAATATTATGGAGTCGCTGTAGATGAATTTCAAGTCAGTTTTCTATTTCAAAATGACAGATCCAACTGGCAGATAAGATGAAATATCTGACTCTGCCCTCAAAATGGTGGTAAATCCGTTTCACGCATCATTGCTAGTGAATTTGAAATATGTTTTCGGTTTTAGAAGGCCGATAAGTTGAGAGTATTTAAATATTGCTAGAAAAAAGTAGTTTGTTATTTTTGAAGCTGCTGTAGAATTGATTGAAATTGCTAGATTCTAGATACCTAGTTGGAAGATGAACTGGTAAAATAGAAGTGTGGCTCGAAAATAGTGCTATTGGCTAGAGAACATAGGGAATCGCTCGGTTAAGCACTTTCACATTTCAACCCATTTGGTTGGTCAAAACCTTGCCTTGCCTTAATTGGTTGGATGAGACCGAGTCTACACTACATTGACAACAAAAGTTATTTCCTTCCAACAACTTTTTTGACACCCTGTATACCTGCATTCGCATTGACAATACGAATGAAGAATGGATGTTGTATGGGTGGTGTGTACGACAATTTTTAAGAGATAACAATAAAAGTGGAGGTTCTCTAATCCACTGTTTTTTTTACATGTATGTTAAAATGAAAACAATTATAATGATTCTTCATTTGCGGAGCTGACTATAGGTTTAGAGTATTTTTTCACTTTTATACTAACACTTCGGATTCGGAAAATAATGTGTTAACAAAGATACAAGGTGCAAGTATACAGGATATTAATTTGCAAAATATACGTATACAGGGTGAAAGGTTTTACAGTAAAGCACATATATACATGGTGTTGTATACAACATATTCAATGTTTCAAATACATAAATATTTGTTCAAGAAGACACACAAGCACAACTGACGAAGGTTCCTTCACCAGGGACTATACATATTATCATCTATTGTCTTGCATACAAAAGATGATACCTCAAAGAGAGTATTCAGTATCTCTTGACATGTGAAATTAACCTGAATTTTTTTTCGTGACATTCTACCTTAGGACTTACGGGATAACAGCAGTGACATGGAACGACTCCAGATTCGTAACCTCTGTGTACTGGTCCCCCCCCCCAAAATCCTAAATATCGATCATTACATCGCGCGTCAAAACAAATTCTATCATAAAAATGGCATATTTTATCTGCTTTTCTGAAAAAGTATGTCTCCTTAATCGCATGATCATCATCATATGCAGCTATATTCAACCAAGTTTTGATGATCTAGCCTCCCTGAAGAATTGAAAGATCTGCACAGAGCTGTGGAAATGGAGATCTTAAGGTCTTGAGAAGAAACAAAGAAGAAGAGATTAAAATCTATGAGAACGACTGAAGGACTGTATTGAAGAGAATTAAAGATCGATGGACGAATGGTCTTTTTCATTAACTGAAATGTAGAAAAAGTGTAGAACTGAATAATTGAAAAACTGGATCGAAGTACTGAGAAGAAGAATATATTGTTGGCGTTTTTTTGGGAACTCAAGGCTAGAGGTTGAGGAATTGGCTTTTGAATAACTAAACGCGTAAAGAAATGTATTAATGACGAAAACGCTGAAAAAGCTGATCGGAGGCACTTAAGGTCTTTAGAGAACAGATGAAGGGCTTAAAGTCTTTTTGTGGGAAGAATTGTCTCGAAGGATATTCTTAGAATTTCACACGGAATATGAGGCATACCTTACCACGCTGCCTCAGTGCGGGTTGGTAAGGCCTTAATAGCATACAGGTTAAATTATCCAAATCAGTTAGATCATTTTCAAGTAATCAAGTAATCGCTGAACAAACATATTTAAAAGTTCCTGCTCTGCTTGAAGTTGATTAAAAAGAGTTATCTATACCGTTATCAAATCTGTTTTTGTTGTTCTTGCAAATCCTATAACTTGACTTAAAATTTGTTATAGATTTCATCTCCCTGCATTGACAGAAACAGTAAATATATCGAAAAAAGTTCTAAGATGTTGGGTAAACGCAATTACATTATTTGGTCCTACAGCAGGCAAATATTGGAGACTTGCATTAGCTTAGTTGTTCAAAATTTCGAATAAGCCAATGTAACTAACATGTTTCGATATAAAAAAAATCAACTGAGATATCAAGCGTACTTGTACAGGATTATCCATATGTAGTATAGGTGATACATAGAGAGGAGTAGAATTACATGAGTTAAAAAATCTTAAAAAACGTTATATTAGGTGGCTCATAAGCAGCTGCATATATACAATGTGGTTGAAATAAGGGGGAGTGGAATAAGTTATACTGGGTGGTTCAAAAAAGATATATTCAAAATCGGGTGTATTGGAATTATATTTATACAGGTTGGATAACAAAAAAATATATTGTTTGACTTATAAGTAGTTGCATTTACAAAGTGGTTGAAATAAGGGTAGTATAGAATTATAGTTACACAAGGTGGGCACAAAAATCTGTTATGTAAGCAGTTAGGATATTGGAATTATGTTCTTGAGTTGCTATAGTTTTGAAATGGGTTGAAAAGATGTTAGAGGCACTTGTTTATACAGGGAGGTTAAAATATCATATAATTGTAATGTCTTCGATGGCACATTACATATAATATCCAAAAAAAATTATGAATTAGATGTTGCGGTTTTAGTTCAATGCTGGTTCAATTCAAGTATGTAATTGAGGAAGGACCATTAACAGAACAATCAATAAAACACTGTACCGTCGGGTAAAGTAAATCACCAAGTAAAAGTTATTCACTTCTTCGTCTATTCTTAAAGTAATCTGGACGACACGTTACACAAAAAATAGCGACGTAATGTTCATTGATTGAACAAACAAAAAATGCGGGTTGTAAAATATTGTAAAGTAGAATTATGGTTACACAGGATGGTTCAAAAACTGATAGACAAATAAGTTATAATGGTTGACTAATTGGCAGAAGTATATAATGGGTGGTTTAAATATAGATAAAAGTAGAGGTATAGTTATGCAAGGCGGTTCAAAAAAATGTTGAAAAAAAATTGGGTGGCCAAGTTTGGGTGAAATGTTGGGGATTGGTCAATTTATAGTTATTCAGAGTGGGGTAAAAAATGTTATACTGGGTCGCCAATATATAGTTGTATATACTAGTACTAGTTGGTTGAAATCGAGGGCGGATAAAATTATAGTTTTACAGAATGGATCTAAAAATGTTATATAGGGTAGACGATAAACAGCTGCATCCATTAGTATGGATACCCAAAATAAGGGGCGAAGTAAAATTATAGTTTTACACTGTATTAAACACAGTATATATTAGAAAAAATATCAGAAATAATTGTTATATAGCGTAGACCATAAGCTGTTGCATAGCTGAAATATAGGGTGTGGTAGAGTTATAGTTAGGTGTTTAAAAAATGTTATTATGGTTGACAAATAAACAGCAGTATATCCAGGATGATTGCACTATAGGATGAAGTAGAGTTACAGTTGATGGTTCAAAAAAGTGTATTCGGAATTGGTGGAAATATAGTTATGAAGAGTGGTATAAATTCTTATATAGGATACTCCATGTTTCATAAGTTATTTCTTTTTGCAAAAAATTGTACCTACATTCCATACGCGGGTGAAACAGCGGGTAACGGCTAGTAGATAAATAAAACCATGTTATTTTATAAGTATATCCTTTATATCGAAAAATAAGGTCACGTAATGACCTACCGTCGTTCATATTAAGTTTATTGTTAATAATAAATATTAATTAGGGTCCGAATTTCCGAATTTATATTTCTCACTTAACATTCTAATTCTTCAATTCTGTAGAGCTTTAACGTTAGAATATCTCTAACAAAGTTATTCCATTAGGGAAATTTCATATCACGGTCGTAAAATTATCTTATTTTATACTTTCAACCCTCCCAATTTTGCACCCTCTAGAGTAAGCTATTCTCATTCATTGAACAGCCTCGATAGTAAAACTCGACATTCCTGCAGCGGCATTCTTAACACGTTTAGTGTGTCGTCACAGTTTACTATACTAATGGAGAGAGAACATTATCTTTGTTTTCGGTAAACCCGAAGACATCATTTTATTTAACGTCGCGATAATGTCACTAACTTGTAGCATATGAGAAGCGAAATTTCCCTGTGTAGATTGCTATGTCTAAAATATTCTCTATTTGTTTTACATTCTATTATAGCTAGCAGTCCAAAACGTTAGAATAAATTTTAATTAGACTACGTATATAGTGTTTTTGTCAGTTGTAAAACCGATCAAGTATAATCGCACATGTATTCCGAAATTCTGTTACCTTTAATTACCTCGCATTAAGTATATTTGGTTGTTAAAGCTTCATTTCAATACAAATATATTAAGTAATATAGCTAACAAGACCAGACTAATATAACTAAAATATAAATAATTAAAAAAAGGATATTAAACCAAAAGTTTTTTTTATGGAGACTACTCCTGACTGTTTTCTGAATGATACTTGTGGCATATTTTTCAATGTCTAAGTGCTTCTTGGGAAATAACACCACAGTTTACAAAAAATTGCTGTATATTCCAAACGTTTCGGGGACTAGATCAGACCCCGTTGTCAATGGTTAAGAAACTACGGATTAAAAAGGAACAATTCTTAGATGTAAATTAAAATATTTAACAATGTGTATTGTTTGATTTTTGAAGTAACTAAGAAAATTTTATTTGTAATATACAGGGTAGCACAGAAATTTCTAAAGATCATATAATCATAAAGTTCCATCCAAATTGGAAGAATTTGAAGAATTTTACGTGGCGCTCCTAGGTGCGACTTTGTTATAAGATAGTGCATTCGCCAAAAATGCGACCAAAGTACTTTGTCGATTCAGTGATCCCATTAAAATCATAAGGGAAAACCTAGGAAAAACCTTGTGAACTATCCCGATATGGGTCGTTCACAAGAACATGACCATTAGCAATTTCTTCCTTAATCATCAGCAACCAGGAACGACTGAATTCTACGGAAGTAGTAGCGATACAATCCTTTTCATTTAACAAAATTTTAGTTTTCTTTTGGTGTTGTGTTCTTCTTTGTGTAATATAACTGAATTTTGAAACTGTATTTTATGACCAAGGTCCCAGGCATGTTCACAAATTTGGGATTTTTCAGAGGTCTAGAGGTTTCTCCAATATAGAATGTATTACATTCACACGAGATTTTATAAATGCAATTTTTTGTATTTTGAACTATTCAGTTTACACTAGAGCTTGAACAGAATAACAAGTTACCATTCTTAGACATTTTAATAACCAAAACACAATCGACATTTAACAGAAGTTTACAGAAAACCAACTCATACTACTATCTCAATCATCCAAGTTCAGTTCATTAAATTTCTATGTGACAGAGCAAAAACCAACTGTTCTAATATCAATAAATTCAATGAAGAAAAAACGTTTATAAAAAATGTACTTTCTGCCAATCATTCCCCAAATAAATTTATTAATAACGAGTTAAACAAAATGAAATACCAAACAATCCCTAACAACCAACATCAAACTTCACCAAGCAACACTGACTCCCAAGATAATCACATTAATACAATAACTATACCATACAAACAGGGTCTATCAGAACGACTAAAAAGAGTGAGAAATAGATATAATGTCAAAACATCATTTAAGACAAGAAGTACACTAAAATCAATTATATCAAAAACCAAACCAAATAACACAACTCAAAATACAAAAAATTGCATTTATAAAATCCCGTGTGAATGTCATAAATTCTATATTGGAGAAACCTCTAGACCTCTGAATGTTCGAATAAACGAATACAAAAATTGCATAAAAAAACGATAATTTGAAAAATCCAAAACTTGTGAACATGCTTGGGACCTTGGTCATAAAATACAGTTTCAAAATTCAGTTATATTACACAAAGACGAACACAACACCAAAAGAAAACTAAAAGAGTATGATTTAATTTTGTTAAATGAAAACGATTGTATCGCTACTACCTCCGTAGAATACAGTTGTTCCTCGTTGCCGATGATTAAGGAAGAAATTGCTAATGGTCATGTCCTTGTGAACAACCCAATATCGGGATAGTTCATAAGGTTTTTCCTAGGTTTTCCCTTATGATTTTAATGCGATCACTGAATCAACAAAGTTCTTTGGTCGCATTTTTGGCGAATGCACTATCTTATAACAAAGTCGCACCTAGGAGCGGCACATAAATTTCTGAAGATCTCCCTTTCAAATTCTTCCAATTTGAAAGGAACTTTATGATTATATGATCTTTAGAAATTTCTGTGCTACCCTATATATTACAAATAAAATTTTCTTAGTTACGTCAAAAATCAAATAATACACATTGTCAAATATTTTAACTTACATCTAAAAATTGTGCCTTTTTAATCCGTAGTTTCTTAACCATTGACAACGGGGTCTGATCTAGACCCCGAAACGTTTGGAATATCCAGCAATTTTCTTTAAACTGTGGTGTTATTTCCCAAGAAGCACTTAGACACTACTCCTGACATCTAAACCTCGGACAATTAGTATACGATTCATACCCAGACCTAAGGTTTTTTAACAATACCTAACTTTTCCATATCTGCCTTACATGAAAGGGGCTCACTAGGCTATGCAGCGCAAGGCAGTAGCCAGAAAAAAATTTCATGGTGGATTGGGTATTTGGGGGGGGGGTTGGATAATTATTTTGATTGGTGAGAGGCTGATTAGGACTGCAAAATTTATATTTTGTTCATGTATTTACAGAATATATAAAATTATATAAATAAAATGCATTCTTGTGAAAAAGATGATCAATTGGTTAAAATTGAATCTTGAGACTTAATATTTCAAAATTGGGGGGTGGGGGTTGAACTCCCAGACTAGGTGCTTGATGCAGCGTTCCCACAGAGGTATGGAAGATGTAAAAAAGCGACATTTTAAAATTAGTTTTTGTTTATTTATTTGAGGCTTAACGAAGAAATCGAAAGCTTCTTACAAAACGTATTTCCCCTTTCTCGTAATCTGCCAGTCTTTATTATTCTTTCTTTGAATAATTCTTAGTCATAGAAATAAACTTCAGGATAATTAACTTATTTTGTTACGACAGAAGTATTAATACTTATGTGTAATTTAATTGTTAATTTAAATATAGCTGCCAGGAAATATGAGGTGTAAATTATTTTTTACCTAAAATATAAATATATAAAATATATAAAGAGTTCAATTTAATTATAACAAATTACATTATGGGAACATTATTTATAATCTCTTCGATGTGTCATTCCCCGAAAATCCTAGATGTCGGTGTTTACATCTCGCGTCTTCAAACATTATTTATGTAGATATTTGTTAAATATCATAGCTTCTCTAGACTGTTGTTCAAAATGGCTGTTGAAATTTAATTTAATCCAGTACATATTAAAAAATGTGGCCATTAAAATGCATTATTTTAGGGTGGTGCTGATCTAGCAAGAGGGTGGATTTGAAACAGCACGCCAAAAGTTTTTAAAATTCCACATAGATATTTATGAAAAATACATATATTTTACACACCTTGGTTGAAAAAAACAAAACGGTGGCTTAACAATAATATTATTTTATAGTTAGCAATTCACAGCATATCCTCTTTCTAAACCAGCGCTATTTTGGTCACTTCTTGTCACTTAATGCTTTCAGTTGGACACCTTTTATGGATAATCCTCATATGTTTGTTTTCCTTGTCTCTACCATATGTAAACTTGGTGTCGTTAACTTATTAGAACGAAAAAGAAATTTTGTGCTGATATTGTATATTAATTAGATTTTATACTTCACTCGTTGATTTACTATAAACTAAGTATAAAACTAAGTTGTATGGGTATATCAATATCAACCAAGTGTCGTGTCGGTCGGAACGAAATGTCGAAACAAAAACTTTTTCCATTTCATTACCATACTCATCTATTTTCATATGTGTAAATGTCGACATCCGTTAAGAAGCTTTCGCTTCGATAAAAATGGCAAACAGCAATAGAAATTCCAAAGTCAAGGCCCACTCTTTTAAAAATCCCCAATGCCGTAAATGTCTAAACCGACTATGATATCCAAATCGTAAAGGACCAGGCCCCAACATATGGGATTTAGGGTTCCCCGTCCAATTGGTTACAACCACTTTCTTTCGACAGTATTTGATCTTCTGATAAAATGTTCTCATGGGCACAATGCCCAATAAAGCCTCCTATAGGGTCTGCCATGAGTGTAAGATGTCAATGGGTTAAAAGTCGACGAGAGTTTGCGTATATAGAAGAAATGCCACGTCTCACAAGCTGTATCAACACACTTGGGAACAAGGGTATTTGGGGACGCTGATTACAGATCAGAAGTCAGCTAGCCAGTATCGTGTCAGTTTCAAGGTCATCTCAAGGTCAAACTGAATAAACCGTAGAAAAGTGTGAAACAGCAGGTACATAGGTTTTTGAGGTCGCTGTATACGATAATCCGGCTTGCTTAAGCCTACAAAGATACTTAGAGGTCATTCTAAGTCATTTCAAAGCCAAATTGATAATGATTAACCCACCTCCGAATTGGATTTAGCGGAAAAAATCTCTATTTCTACAATTCCAGATTTTTATAATAGCTTTTTCTCAGTTCAACTTTCATATCGACGCGTTGCACAACAAAGATTTTACGAAGATAAACATAACTCAAGGTACTTTACGAAGAGTAGGCGCCCCTACGAAGCGTAGCACAACTCATATTTTACGAAGATCAGCAAGACTCAAGGCTTTTTACGAAGAGTAGAATAACTCACAATCCCATTACAAAGAACAGCACGACTTATTAAGTTATGAAGAACACCAACACAACTCGTTTTGCTCTTTCGAAGAGTAGCGCCGCCCGATAACTCTATTCGAAGAGAAGCGCGACTCAGAACATCGGTACGAAGACCAGCACGACTCATCAAGCTCTTACTCGTGCTACTAGCAATTAAAATCTGAGTTTTGTTGTTCTTCGAAAGTATTGCTACTTTTCATAAGGGCTATGCGAGGCATGCTACTTTTCATTATCGTTTTTGAGTTTTTCTGGTTTTCGAACACTCTCGCGAGCTGGTCTTCAATTCGTTCTTTGTACTAGGCGTCGGTATGTCCTTGAACCTAGAGTAATAGTCCTTGATAGAAAACGAATTCGAAATCAGCGACCCTGAAAAACATAAAGTGATTTCAATTGATTGCACGGTTTAATTCTCAGATGAAGAATTTGATTTGATTAGCCCTATAACAAAAGAATACTTTAATAATATGTTAACTTTTTGTGATGATATTGAAGATGAAAATGGTAGACATAGAAGGACAATTCTTCAAACTAACTTTCTATATTTCTATGTAAGCCTCGGCAAGGATTACTCGATGATTTTCAAAAACTTTAATTCAATCATCCCAGTAGACAAGCCGTTAGTCTGGCAGTCAGTAAAGTACGGAAGTCTCTAATTCTGCGCTTTGTCCCAGCTAATATTGGCTTAAATGCCATCACACGCCAATCATTTACACAACAGCACGTGACTGAGTTATCAAAAATTATTTGTTTAACGATAATCCTGATACAGCAGAAGTAAGAGTAATCATAGATGGCACTTACAACTACACTGAGAAATCAAGTAATTTCCAAGCTCTGCGACAATCATATTGCCTTCATAATGGTCGGCATTTAGTAAAACCAGCTTTATTAGTAGCCCCTGATGGATATATTATAGTCGATCGCGGTTATAGACATGTTATTCCTCTACTTGATTAATTGGGAATAATTCATTAAATGGCAGCCTTACTCGAACAGAGCCAGAGACAATTAACGACTGGAGCCGCTAATAAGTCCACACTTTTTACTAAATGTAGGTGGGTAGTTGAAGCACGCAATGGTCGTATTTAAGTTTTTTTTAATATTATTCCATACCATCACGTTACTCACCTTCGGGAATTTACCTAATAGCTGAGGCAATCATTAACAGGTATGGAAGGTTCATTTCGATGGAAGGTGCCACCCTAGAGTTAACTCTGACAATGTTAGAAAAAGCAGAAACTTCACATAACTTGCGTAATAGAGGAGCATTTCGCGAGACGAATTGCCATTTGGAATACTCTCAATCATAATCATATTTTCGATTTTCCACCACTTACACTTAACTATCTACAGGATTTAACGATTGATGTATATCAATTGAATTTATCTTCATCCTACATACAAGATGCATGATCACGATAGGGAAATGAAGAATTAGAAGTTGATGAAAATAGACAGGAACCAGAATTGCTAAGAATGAGAGTGTAATCTAGATTTCGAAATGCAACGAATTATTAACTGTGGATTAACTACAGGCCCATAAATACTAATGGTGGCGATGAAAATAACGAAGAAGCAATATTTAGCTATTACTGTACCAGTAAACAGGGACCTCCCTGGTTTCTTGGATACACTCACCACCAGCCTTTCGTGAAATACCCTAGTACCTCTTTACTGGACAATATTGCTGGTGTTCCCGATAGATAGAGCATAATTAGTACACTGAATAATAAAGTATTAAACTTGTTTTAACTGGCTGGATTTATATCTTTCTATATGGACCCCTTCATGTTAAGTAGACACAGGGAAATACAGCCGCGGTCATTACCTCCAGTGCTTGCTACAGATGAGTTTTTGGTGAGTATGGCTACGGCCCAGATAACCATGTGTAAACTAGAACAGGGTGAGCGTAAATGCATTTCCTCATCTTATAAAAAAAAAACTCAAGAACTGATTAGGTTTCAATCTAGCCTCCTTTCAAGTATGGTGTAACAAAATTTACCTAAGCCGGCCCTGGTTTCATTCCAGTACGACATCGATCGCTGTAGAATTGATAAAGGATTGTACGAGAGTTTTCGATGCTGATTTTAAAAGGAGCAGCCCATTATCGCAGGAGTTAGTTAGTGCAGCGAAGAGCTTATGTTGAATTATATTTGTGATATTCGAATCAGCTGTTGTGTATATTTGAAGTAAATAAATGTTTCTAGAAAGCGAGAGTAAACATTAGTTTTTAAATTTTAATTTAAAAAAACGTTTATATACCTACGGAGTAATAACATTATATATTTTTTATTTACATTTTAAAATATCCTGTTGTTCTTAATAAAAGATTTTTTGCACCTTATCCCCTAGTCGACTTAAAATGAACTTTAAGTAGCCTTGTAGGCTTAAGCGAACCCGATTTTTGTATACAGTGATCTCAAAAACCTATATACCTGCTGTTTCACAGTTTTCAAACGATTTTTTCATAGTTTGACCTTGAGATGACCCTGAAACTGACACGATACAGGCTAGCTGACCTTGGATCTGTAATCAACGTCCCCAAATACCCTTGTTTACCCAATGTGTTGATACAGCTTGTGCGAAGTGGCATATCTTTCATACATTCAAACTCTCGCCAACTTTTAACCCATAGACATCTTACACCCCTACCAGACCCTATTAGAGGCTTTATTGGGCATTCTGCCCATGAGAACTTTTTATCAGAAGGTCAAAAGAAATTGGTTGCAACCAATTGGACGGGGAACCAAAATCCCATATGTTGTGTGCAAAGTCCTTTCAGGCAGTAAAATAACCTGACTATATTTCAATTTTCGAGCCCATGGTGAACATAAAACGATTTCGCATTTTTTATAGTTTGTTCTGAAAATAAATATACATTTACTTCCACGCCTCATTACAGTTACCATGAAGATAACAAAAAACATTTTAATATCAAATATTTGCATCCAGTGCATCTCTGCCAGAGTTTCTTAGTCATGGCTAAAATAAATCTTTGGTATTCGCCCTGAGTTCAGAGGCTCAATATGGAAATTTTGACATTTACTCACACATACATGTTTATAAAAGAAGTGTATATTATTTTGGAAAAATTATAATTCGCATTTCACAGTGCACCTAGACCGGCACTCAAATAATTTTAGAATTATAAAACAGCATAATTCAATTCTGTACAAGTCACAGTCAAAAGTCACTAATATATCGGATGTGCAGTTGTAAAATTTTTTTTCAAGACCCCCTTAAGGGAATGAAGAAGCTGACAAGGTTTCGTTGAATTTTGTAATTGTGTAATGGCAATGAAATTTTTGTCCATTAATTGCTATTAACAAATAACGCCTAACACGACACCCCCCAACACCCAACTTCAAAAATTTACAACACTATCTCATTCGTTAAATTTTGTTAATTAATTAATTAATAACAACCCTGTCCGAACACTTCAGCAGCCCCCAATATGCCAAATCAATCTGACTTGTTGAATTTTGTACATTTTTGTAAATGCAATAAAAAATTTGCCATTAACAATTAATTAAGAAATATACACTTTTTAATTATATTTAAGTGTTCTTGGGAATACCACATTGAATTAAAAAAGCTGTATATTGAAAGAAAATACTAAACGTGCCACAACTAACATTTAGAAGACAATACACTTTTTAATTTTCACAACAACCTTTTTAATACGCTTTTATTAAGCCGATGTGTATGTATGTATGTATCTATCTATGTAACGAAAACTTACAATGTAATTTTCACCAACTTAAAGAAGTCCAATTAAGTTGAAAATTGATACAGGTGCCAAGGGCCGATGACAATACATTTCTACATTTCTTTAAGTTGAATTTTCCCGTTTGTTGCCTTGTTGTCACTGTTCTTGACTAAATACAAATTCTACTAACTACTGCCAACAAGATGGCATGAAGGAAACTCATAAATGTAATACTATAAAACGAGCAATGTTTGTATATATATATATATATATATATATATATATATATATATATATATATATATATATATGTAATTGAGTTCTGGAAAACGGCTCTAACGGTTTTGAGGAAATTTTCCCATATGAAAGTTTCGATGGATAGAAATCGATTAGTGAGGGTTTCATCTTTGGAAAAAATCGTTTTACTGAGAAATTAAATTATTAAAAAATTTATTGACAGTTTGACAATCAAGACGGCTGCTTTGTAATTTCAAAGCGTTCAATATAGGGTGATTTGGTAACCTACGTAAGAGTGAAACTACTGTTGTAAAACTTCTTTTAATACAGGGTGATTTGGTGACCTATTTGAGAGTGATTTTTTTTTAAACATTCTTTCAATAAAAATTGTATTTGTATGTTGCGAACATATAACTGTATTATGCCTCCGTCATATTTTCCTAGCATTATATTTTTATACGTAGACAAATTTTCAAGGTAGGCAATTTTTGGATAAGTAAGATCTCATAATTTCGCATGTTAATTTGTTGCATATAATATGAATTGGTGGTGTAAAATTATAATTATACAGACATATACATATACAAGGTTGTTAAAACATATGGTGGTGTGAAATTATAGTAATACAGTGTGATTTAAAATATTTTATATTAGGTAGCCTGTAAAAAGTTGCATATATAAGGTGGAGCGGAATTATAGTTATACAAAGTGTTTACAAAAATATTATAATATAAATGAAAGAATTTGGAAACAAAAGTGTTTGTAGAATAGCCAAAGCGGTCGCATATACAAGGTTATTGGAATATGGAATCGAGTGGAAATGTAGCGTGAATAAAAAATGTTAGAAAAAAATGTTTGGATGGGTTTTTCATATGAAGTTGCATATATAGGGTGGTTGAAATATAGGGGGGAGTTGAATTGTACTAACACCATGTAAATAAGAAATGTAAGAAAAAGGTATTACGTTAGGGAGTTTAAAATAATTTACATAACAAATGTTCGATTATTTAGATATATGTACGTTTATGACAAAACCTTGAATTTACGTGTGAAGCTCGGTCACCCTGGTACTACATCGTTATGAGACTATAAACTTAGAAAATAATTATAGTTTAAAAAAACCAAAAAATACGCTTTAGTATATAGCTAACCGAACTAAAAAGCAGTAAATAATTTTTAATTATGAATAGTTTATATTAGAGCAGTAGAAACTAAAAAGCGTGGAGTGCTTGAAATATTAAATTTTACAATTATTCTATTGGCAACTATTTATAAGAGGAGAGTTATGCAAATATAGTGAAATGCACCCCATGCTTTTTAATTTCTACTGCTCTAATATAAACTGTTCATAATTAAAAATTCTAGTTCGGTTAGCTACTAAAGCATATTTTTTAGTTTTTTTAAACTATAAATATTATTTTATCTGCTACATGATACGGTTCATTTTTATAAAAATATATATTTAATTTTCTATTCAGGCTCAAAAGTTTGAAAGATAAAGGGACGAATGGGTAAAATTTTAAATAATGAAATATAAATAACTTCATTTACTGTATGGACTGTCCAGTAGTTACGAAGAAAGTTGCTGTGATTTGAAAGACGGTGAAATCAGGATTTATAAGGTTTTCCGTATATAGGATATATAACACTAAAAACTTGCTCTAAGGAATTTTTGTAATTGATGTCCAAATCCGTGTGCGGTTTTTGTAAGCACATCTGTCAAAAGTGTTGTTACAAAATTAGTTTTACACTGCCAAAAATTAAGAAACCTTAAGTTAGTCATTCTTCAAATTAATTAATTAATAATAACTTAGACAGAACATTTCTGTAGCCCCCCTCCCATAAGCCAAATCAGTCTGATTTGTGAAATTTTGTACATTTTTGTAACTGCAAAAAAAATTGTTAATGAATTTTTAATAAAATATTAGGCTAAATATATCGCCAGCCCTACCCTATATGCCCAATCTGAATTTAAATGAAACATTTCTTTCAACTCTTTCTTAAAATCAAATAATTTTAAAAATTATTTGTCAACATTGTTGCAATTGTCTTCATATAACAAATCAATAAAAATTATTGCAAATTTTTTTTATGCACGTCGTTTCATTATTACTCATTAAGTGGTGACATGTAGTCAATATTTCTCGTTCAAAACAATAAGATAAATTATGAGTTTTCAAGAAGCAATTTAAATCAAAATTGAGCTTCAAATACTAATATATTTATCGTCAGTAATAAAGATTAATTGTTCACTACCACTCTGTCTCACTCATAATATTTGCCAAGCTATGTCAATAGCACTTGGTATAATATGGTTACAGACAAGTAGAAGCAAAAAAGGTTCTGTAAAAGGGACTAAAAATAAAAATGGAGAATTTGGTAGTAGCTTCATTAAATATCCAAGAAGCTATATATAAATAAACTATATTGAGCGGATGATATCAAAAATTGAAGGACACTAAATATATTACTTTGAGTGGGTTTTACATTACTCTTGTTAGTATCTTGGTGGTCGATTTACTTTTACAACTTTCATATAGGTACCTACATATACGCAAATAGTTTCATATTAACCAATTTTCATTTCATTTATCACCGAATCCCTCATTTATCTGTCAAAATATAAGGGAATACAATAATTAAATTTCTATGAATTATTTATTTAAAAAGCTGTAGAATCACAAATAGCGAGACACATAGTATTTTATTCAGAAATAAATTGTTCACTATACAGGGTAAGCCAATAATGTGTAGACGGAAGATTGAGATTATTCTGATATGTATTTTAAATAAAGTAAATCTGCCAGGAAAACATCAGAAGCTGTGACAGATGCAAGCTGAATATACTTTCAGTATTTTCACTGGAATCATAACATATATACAGGGTGATTCACATTGAATTTTTTTTAAATTTAACCCCTATATGTTATTACACACTTGGATTCTTGAGGCAAGACTTTGTGTATTATAAATGTTACTTAATATTCACCTTTATTCCATATTTTATCAAAATGTTGAAACAGTTGAATATCACAGGTGCCAGAAATTGTCAATTCAATTTTGGAAAATATAACCATAGATAACTTAATTTTTTTAAATGGAACCATTATATCTCTTTACGTGTTCTGATAACTCTTTTCATTTACTTTCGTCCGATATCAGAAAATCAAGAAATCAAAATGATTTTTTGTGTTTTCTGATTATTCATATTTTTGATCGTATGAAGCAGTGAAGCTTAATTTCGCATGGCATCTACTGCAAAACTTGATTATCATTCTAACCATATATGATTATCTATATCTATCTCTAATACTTTCCATTTAATCTGCAGTTAATTTCTACTATGCAGTTTTTTTCCAACACTCAGAAGTAAAGTTGGCCATGGAAAATAAACAGCACAGTTAAATTATCTTAGCTTCACTTTGACAATAATGATATTTGTTCTATATAATATTTTGGTTCTCGTTAAATAACATTACTGAAAATACGGAATTTTCGATAAAATTAAATAATCTTTACACAATATTTACAAATCCTGATAGTAAGCGTCAATCAAGGGGGAAAACGTTTAAAATTCTTTTGGAAAGAATCAATGCACACAGGAAGTGTTTGCTACTATCAAAAACAAGAAAGGGCGTATCAGTTATAACCGAAGGTTACAAATTCAGTACTCTATACGATTTAGTAAAAAATCCCCATATGAATACCTGGCAGCTGGAGAAAGATTTTAACAAAAGTAGAACCTCTATTTGAGGAACAATATCACCAATAACAGTATAAATTCCATCCTTATGATTTCAGTCACACTAAGAGCTTCAAGAGATGGACTTTAAACAGAATTAATTTTTGCAATTAGATGGCAAAAATTGAAGGGGATTTTCAATTTTTTAAATGAAAGTTTTACCGGCTAATATAATTTTCATCGCAAGGGATTCGTGACTCATATGTAAATAGTTTCCCCCGAAATGACCAAAATCAAAAACTCTCATTCGCCTAGGAAAAATGAATAAAATAGATACGTTTTTATACACCTTATGCATTCGCCAACAATGTTGTACAAATGTTATAAGCTATACAATTTTGTTTCAGTTTGCATTAATAGAACAGTAATTAACTACTTATTTAACCAATAAACACCGTTGATTTGTAACTGTGTTATTGATATACGGCACTGAGTTTCTTAATAATTATAAGTCTAAAATGTACGAATTTTTCCAAAGCTGAGATCCTGTCAATTGTCAAATCACACTCATTCCTCAAATGCGACAATTTCATACAAAGTTGCTCAGATTTTTCCTAACCAACTCAAAGCAAAATTTATTTACTAAATATCTTGTGAACCCTGCTCATTTTACACAAGGAAATTTTCAGAACTGCAAACATACTAAAATATAGAATCTGCAAACCTGTAGCTTCTTCTCAACAAGCCTTTGTTGATAACTACGAAAAGTTTTGATGATATCTCAAATGATTTGAGAGCCTCGAAAATAAGTTTCCAATGTACCTCTTTGAAGTTCTTCGCCAACTTTCTACCTTTTTATATTAGTAGTATTAGTATATACAAATATAATACGGTATCCAATTTAACGTCTAACAGCAATGAGTTTCTTTAAAAATATTTCAAATTTAGAAAATCAGTCAGAATCTCATATAGAAGATATATCATATTTAAACAACACTACTAATATATTTTTTAATAAACCAATTGTAAATTTGTCAGAATTACTACAAAAAAATATATTAAAAGCGTTTAAATATTTTACCTATGATCAAGATATATTTTTTTCCAGACAGAAAAAGACACGCGTTTACATGAAGAATTTTATATTCCTTAAACCATAGTATCGTGCTGTAAGAATGTTAGAATACATAGCTTAACATTTTAAATAAGGTGCAAGTATTTTTTCAGTTCTACTCACCAGGTCTCAAAACAAAGGATAATTGAAAATAGGTGCAAGCACTAACTTCAGAATGCCTACTTTTAGAAGCAACATCAAATGAAGAAACCAAAACCAAGTCCAGCTATACAATCACACGAGTAATGTCTCAAGATTAATCAGTCGTTGCAAACATATATTATCCAAACTGAACACACCACAGCTAATTACAACTATAGGTTCAAATTTATCTCAATAGATAAGTCAGTAAAAGAAAAGAATGTAGCGTAGAAAGAATTTGTCAAAAAATATATTGATTAAATCCTTATTTAAATATAATAATAATGAAAACTATGAGAACATACCTGCTAGCAAACTAATCTACTATTCTGTGTCTATAAAACAGGTCTCCTTTCAGATAACTAAGTCCCAAAAACTGTGTATACTTTAAGTACGGGAAAAAGAACACCGATAGAACATTTGGAGAAGACCGATTGAGATTTGTCAACCACATACCAACTGATAATGCTATACATAAAATCGACTGAGAAAAGAGATTACTTGAAGAAAAGAAAGAAAAATCAGTGTATACATGTTGCGAAAGTATAAAGAAACTGGAACACTCTCTACAGAGAGATAGTTGTAAAGGGCAACAAATATTGTCAAATGAACATCAAACAGAAAACTCCAAAATCAATTAGTCAAGAACGTAACAATCGGAGTTCAAAAAATATTGACATTTACCAATAGTTTAAAGACTCATTATTATCAAACTACTTCATAAAAACATTGTTCGAGAACGATTTCAGAGGAGGAATCGAAAGTCACGTTACATTAATCAAATAAGTAAATTGAAATATGTGACACAGGAAAACATAGACCTGCTTCCTCTGAGTTAATCTTGCTAGAAAGTTTTGCTACAAGAAGGCAATAACGAAAATTGTTTTTTAGTTCCTCAATCATCCAGAAATTACTTGCCTAAATATGTAATTCACCAATGCCATTTAACAAAATTTCGTTATTTATTGAAATAGACTAATATTTGGTTAAGCTTAAGAGTGCAATAAGTACAAAAGCCACAAATAGTGTTGTTTCTAATGAATTAATCAAATAAAAAATATGACTAAGTCTAAACACAACATTTTTTAAATTTAAATAATATACGAACAATAACAGATGGTAAGAAAATTGCATATTCTACATTGATGCCAAGAGATAATAATTACTAGAAAATTCCAACTTCTACTGTTTCTGCTATTTGCTGCCATCGTATTAATAAAATTTGTAATAGTTTTTACATTAATAGTTTTGGACTAGTTTGATTAAGAAAAATATAAAACTTACCGTATTTGTACAGAAATTCGTCAATCCTTTGTTGAAAAAAATAAACTAACACTAAGATTAACAACAATTAACACTTAACACACTATATTTTAAGTATAATAACATCCTGTATATTGCGATATGGTACGATTACATTTTTTTGTGCGAAAGGACATTCCCGAATCAGTCGGACTTACTAGAAATAACTTAAGATAAACACGTGAGGCGGCAGCTAATAGAAATTGACGCCACACTGTCTGCTGCCGCCGATTCACTATCGTCCCTTCGGTTTTGGTGTTATCCTTTCGTTTCAGTCCTGAAAGCGAACTGAAGGATAAGCGCGCGCAGCCAAAACGTTCTTGCATATACAGCATCCGCACCAGATGCATGCGTTCGTGCATTCATCGCAACATTGGCTACATGGAGATTTGATTCGTGGAGCATTCATCCAGATTTTTTGTTGGGTTTCTGACACTGATGATAAATATTGATGCATGGGTTTCATCTATCATTCAAAAGCACTGAATGTAAGGGACATCGAGCTTTGTGCATCCAACCAGTGGCATAGAAAACAGAACATTCGGTATGAATAATTATTCCTGCATACTTTTGGTAGATAACACCTTTTGCTTTTATGAGATATGTATAGATAGATTTACCTAAAGGATCTAAATGAACATGAAAACAATATCTAGATGAAGAGATCCTGTTACCATACCGTAGGATTGCTCGTTTTCCATTTAATACATTTTTAATTTTATTTTTATTCTTCTTTCGGATTTATCTGACTCACTATGACTTCTGACACAAGGATACAAAAAAATTACCGATGCTACTAGTAGCTTCCTTCATAAAAACTTTCTCAACAATAGTTTTTGTCAACTAGTCTCCAAATGTAATTCGTCTTCAAACAATAAAACGTTTATTAACAATGTTTACAAAGGGTCATGTAAACTTTTTATAAAAAAACGGCTCCCGCAAAATGTAGCTAATTTTTTGATGTGATATTTTACACACTATCTTGATCAAACGTCTCAATGGGCAAAAAATCCTACAGACTAAAGTCCTTCGAAGCTTCACATCTTCGCCCTACGATAACATACGTCTTGAAACACGACTAAGTAAGTCAATGTTTATGTTTCTATATAAATCCATAGAATGTCTTTTATATGTGTATCCTAATTCATCACTGGGAGTCCATTTGAGTGCATGCCTTCAGATCTCATGCAGGAATTGAGTTCCGTTATTACTCGACGTATCTAGCTATGTAACGTACAACGAGAGTGGGTTTGTCCGAAACTGAGCAAATACATTTCCTTTTATGGTTAGTAATGAATACTAATTTAATTTTTGCATTTGTTGTTAAAATCACCCCAATACAAATATTTGACTAGTATTTTTTGGTTCTTTAAACGATATGTTCTATATTAAAACTTCAATTCGCAATCAGCGGCTTCTAAAATAAAAATTCAGAAATAAAAAATAATTTTGTCAAGTGCGAGTTGGAGTCGCATACTAAGGGTTCCATACCACCTTCATGATTCTAATACTCCAGTTTCAGACAAGCAGGGAATGAGTGCATTTTCTTATATTTACCCTAATATCTTTTAAAGGAAGCGTTTTAAATTTACAAAAAATATACACTTTTATTTTCCACATATAGACGTTTTATTTTATCTGCTACATGATTCGCTTGCTTTTTATAAAAATATGTATTTAATTTTCTAATTTGCCCCCAAAATTAACATTAGTTTTATTGTCTTCTAAACGTTGTTTGTGGCATATTCTTGATTACTTTTATGTTTTTTGGGGGGGCAATAACACCACAATAGAAATAAAACGACGTATATTGCAGGAATACCAAACGTTTCAAAGTCTATTCTGACTTCGTTGTCAATGGCTTTATATTTATTGATGTAGATTACAAAATGAAAATTTGATTTATGACATTTAAAATTGACATTAGAAAATTTGTTGTTTTTAGATATACAGGTAGCACAAAAAATTCTAAAGATCATGAATTGTAGTTAACCAGCTTTCAAATTAGAAGAATTTGAAAGAGTTGTCTTTAGAATTTATAAGTGGCGTTCCTGGATACGACTTTGTTATAAGATAGCTAATTCGCCAAAAATGCGATCAAAGAATTCTATTGTTTCAGTGATCCCATTAACGTCATAAGGGAAAACCTAGGAAAAACCTTATATACGTCGTTTTATTTCTATTGTGGTGTTATTGCCCAAAAAAACATAAAAGTAATTAGTTTTATATGACTAATAAACTTTCACGGAAGCCTTTTATAATCTACTGTCTGAATTTTAGGCTCTACAGATTGGAAGATTAAGAGGAAAATATATCAAGTTTTAAATAATCAACTATTAAATCTTTTAGACAAATTATATTTTTCAAAATTTTACATAGTGTAGTTTCTATAGTGGAAATTAAGTCGGTGTTTAATATTTTTGTTAATATCTTTTAAACAAATGATTTAAAAATATGATAAATTTGTAATTCACATAATGAGCCTTTTATTTGATATATTACATGATGCCTTTAAAAATTTAATTTTTATTTTCCATTTAATTCTGTAATTTATCCCCAAAATTAATATTGGGGTTTTCTAGAAATTTTTCTTATATAAAAATTATTTTCGAAATTTTAGTATGGTTTCGGAAATAAAGGGGAAAATTAATTTTTTTTATATGTTTTTGTTAATATATTGCAAACAATTAATTTGAAAAATATGAAAAATATATATTTGTATTCCTCATAATGAGCCCTTTCATTTGATGCATTGCATGATGCGTTAAGAATATATTTTTAATATATTTTAAAATATTCAATTGGAAAAAAATATATTTGCATTCGTCATAATGGGCCCTTTGATTTGATATATTACATGATGCGCTATAAATAATTGTACTTTTATGTTATCCATTTAAGGCTAAAATTTGCCCGCTGAATTTCATATTAGTGGTTTCTCCTTATTTTTCCCGTAAAGTTCAGGTGAGGTCCTGTATCTCTGAGATAAAGAGGGGGAATGGTAAATAGAGTAGTTTCATTGAAACCAAGAGTAAAAAAGATTTTTTGTCCAAAAAAAAATCGGTGACTTAATTTCAAAATTTGCTAAGAGAAAGTTGACGCGAAAATTCCGAATTCTAAGGCTTCTAAGAAAAACCACCATCACCACCAGTTCTAAGCATTCCAACAGATTCCATTTTATACTTTTATTTCTATATGTAATTTTGAAATTATTATCGAAACTACGATTATGTTCTATAAGATGATTTTATAACAGATGTTTGTAGTAGGAGAGATAGAGCGGGATTTTGCTGGTCATCCTGAAAATGGACAGAATATATCGTATTAAGTTCAATTCCTGAACTACATCACGTTTTTAGGCAGCTGCTAGTGGAAGTGATAACCGAGGATAGTTATAGAGGGTGAAAGTGGTAATTTTTTTTGGTCATGCTCATCATCGAGTAAACGTTCCAAAATTGGCTCCATACAAGATTGTGATGCATTTAAGCAAATTCCCGAGAGGCTTCTACCTAGAGCGTTACCTTTAAGCTGGCGGACAGGGGTAAACTTGTCAAAAAAAAATTCTTCTTTTATGTATGTACTCCTGGTCGGGTCACCAAACTATACATTGATACCAAATTTCAACCTCTTCCGTCCAGTAGTTTAAAAGAAAATTACTGTGATGTGACAGAGGCAGAAATCCGGAGTGATATTATAAGGGTATCCGTATATTGTATATACGGAAACCATAAATGTAGCTTCGCATTTAAAAAAATTGTGTATGACGTCATACAGACCACATTAATGACATCATGAAAAATATATTTATATCATTTAGCTGTAAGTCTGTATTATGATTTCTTTTGTGTAAGCAAAAAAATGGTGCAAATAGCGTTTTTTACATGACGAAGTTCACCCTTATTTTTGACAAGTTTACCCCTGTCCGCCAGCTTAATGGTAACGCCTGTCGGGAATTTGCTTAAATGCATCACAATCTTGTATGGAGCCAATTTTGGAACATTTACTCGATGATGAGCATGACCAAAAAAAAATACCATTTTCACACCCTGTAACTATCCTCGGTTATCATTTCCACTGGCGCCTGCTTAGAAACGTGATGTAGTTCAGGAATTGAACTTAATACGATACATTCTGTCCATTTTCTCGATGACGAGCAAAAACCGGCTCTATCTCTTAGACTATTGGTGTTCATTGACTCCCTTTTTAAAGCATCTATCTGTTTGGCAAATATACGTTTTTCGACACTTATTGCAAGTTAACATAGAAGATTTTGTTATTAATTTTCCTAATGAGTTTGATAGGTAACTACATAATAATGCGTTAGTTAAGAAAAAAATTCAATTATATCACTTGTTAAGCCACAGTATATTATAATTTTGTTTGTTTCTATAGAGACTTTATTAATCGAAAATATCATATGAATACACTGGTGATATTGGTTTTCCTTTAAGATTAAATGATCAGTTTTATGTGGTGACTATTATTTACTACCATCTGTTTTATACTGCTAACTTCAGTATAAAATTCTTTTGTTTTTTTTTTAAGAATAATATTCCTAGCATATTAATCATAGTATAGAAAAACATGAGTTTGTGTTGGATCGCTTTGCAAGATGAACCAAGACGTATGGACAATTGTCACATATTTATTTCAATAATCTGTAAGTGAGTTATTACTAGTAGTACTAATTCATAATTAGTTTGCCTTCTTTTTGTAATCAGTTGTCACAATAAACGTACATTTAGATTAATTATGCGTAAAATAACTTTTCATGATTGTGTAATTTTGTAAGACCACCTATCTTTTTATTGTCCATTATACACTTGAGAACATAGCAACAACAGATAACATGAATGCAATCATACCTCGTCTATAGAAGATTGACACGTTCTGTACGTAATCTCCTCTGATTAAGCAAAATCTATGTTGTTAAACTTTAACTACTGTGGATCGTTGAATACGAAGTGGATCTCACCCCCCCTCCCCCCCGGACCTGAAAAACCGGCCATGAGCCATTAAAGCTTCCCATAAAGTTGCTGACTTGCCCCCCCCTGGACCAAATAATTTTTGATTTGTCCCTCTCTATAGGGAATTTTGTTTCCGATTTGCCCCCCTCCATTTCAGGCCAGTGCTGATTCTTTTTTCGGCATTCTATTCCTTCAATTTTATTTGTTGAACAATTTTTTTGTAAAAGTCCACGTCTAAAACTCGTATGTCAGAACTTGGAGTACGTATTGATCAAATATCGTGTTGTATAGCTTTACATTTTCAGTAGGTGTTTGCTTGTACTATAACCTCTCCCAAAGCCAGTTTGTTTAAAAAGTTTGTATGATTCCGGATTTTTAATTATGCCACTTAGAACCACTTTCAGGTTTTATAACAAACAAGATTTTTCAGTCCTTCTTTTTCAACATCCCTCTTTGGCCCATTTCTGTGCAGTGTATGTAACTTATGCCTCTTGAATCGTTGGTCTATCGTATAGGGGAGTCCTTTCCTACTACTACTATCTCTATTCAAATATGCCACATGGCCGACATTCTACCATTTCAGCTCTGTTAAATTGCCATGTCTTTTATTTTTCTTGTCTCTTACCGATTGTTTGATCTGTTAATTTTAAGACTTCTTTGCTATTTGCGTATTATTTGTTTGCTCAAAGATTGTTTGGTCAGGTTCTAAGTTTGAGCTCCTTATGTCAGTGTATGGTATTGTAATTGGAACAAACTAAATAATACTGCTCTAATTTATGAAACAATGTGCAGATTCATTTGTATAATTACTGAATATTATAGAGCGTCCACATGGCATTTTTGTAATTCGACTTTAGTAGTTATATTCTACCAATAAAGAATTTAAAAAAAAACACAAAGGTGACTTATCTAAAACGCAAAAAAATAATATTTTTTGTTAAATGGTGCAAAGCAAATAAACAAGTATTTAATAATTATGTCTTAAAAATAAGTATATATATATATATATATATATATAAGCTTTCCGGGTACCGCGTCTTGTCGACTCCTGCTTTCTTATTGAAAAAGATTGTTCGAACTCGGGGATCTGTTCCCCAAGAATTAACTGAACTAAGAGTCTGCTCTGCTTCTTTTATTTATTTAGCGCTGGGGTAGAAGAAGATCACGTTGCTGTGTTGTATTATTGGTGGGCGTGTCTGCTTTGTAATTGCAATTACTCAAGCTGTGGGAAAGATCGCGTTGTTTGGTCTTTTCTCTATTTCATGGCTTCGCGGTGGATCTAAGAGAATTGAGAGTTTGAGCTACTTAGAGAAAAAGACTAAGGAAATCATCAACAGGACACAACTTCCTCTTATGTCAGTGAAAAGTATTTACGGACTACCCAAAATCATAAGCCGGACATTCCTCTTATTGTCATTGGTACAATCCCCGACAAGAAAACTAGCCAAAACCCTCCAACCTCTAGCCGAGCAAGCATCCTCGTACGTAAAGAACTCTTCTTCCTTCCTGCTAAGTGGTTCAGAATTTCAGAAAATAATCCTTTATGAATCTCTTTTCACCAATGTCCCCATTTCAGAAACGTTAGATATTCTAAAAACAAAACACAATATCTCTTCTGACATTCATTACAACACTGTTCTTCTAACACTTATTTTTCATTTCAAGGCACTCTGTTAATCCGTAGCCCCCTGTTCACCTCTTTCTCCAGTGCTTGCTAACATTTTCATGGAACAAATCGAAACCCAGGCCCTAAACTCGTCTAATTTAAAACCTTCTGTTGGCTTAGATTTAGATATACTTTTGTCATTTGGCCTCATGGCAGAGATTCACTAGACTTCTTCCTACAACACCTCAATGGTGTACATTCTAATATACAATTTACAATGAAATCGAGTCCGATTCTTCTCTTCCGTTTCGTAACAAAAACCAACAATGACAGATTCTCACATACCGTCTATAGAAAACCAACCCATACCAATCGATACTTAAATGCCCAATCACACCACCACCCTGCCCAATTGAGTTCTGTAAGAAATCTTTGACTCTTAGATCTATTCGTTTAACAGATATTGACAATAGACAAAACGTCGACAAAACGGTTATCATCCGGACCACATTGCGCGTATAATTCATCAATCAACAACCCCCAATCACACCAACCCCGTCCATCACTCCATACAAGTCACTTGTACAATAAAGAACTCAAACTATAGGCAATTAAAAAAAACACGAGGATCAAAGGTGACTTAACCATCTAAAACGCAAAAAAATAATATTTTTTGACTATCATATCTCTCAACACTATTCGCGAAGCCATCGAAATAGAGAAAAGACCTCTCTGTCTAAACAGACGCGATGACAGCACTGCCTTCCACAGCTTGGACCTCCGTAATTGCCAGTAAACAAAGCAGACACGCCCACCAATACCCAACCAATCACACACAGTTCAACATCTTCTTCTACCCCAGCGCTAACAAATAGAAGCAAGTATCAGTTAATAGTGATTGGGGATCAGATTGAGGCCCCGAGTTCGATCTATGAAACTTTTTACTTTTGTCTCTTTAATCCAAAGCAGGAGTCAAACGTCGAGACAATAAATTAACGCGGTTCTCAAACCTAGCTTAGTTCATAATATATATATATATATATATATATATATATATATATATATATACTGCTTTTTAATTAAATAACTTTTTTAAATGTTTATTGGGAAATAACACCACACTTTAAAGGAAATTGCTGTATATTCCAAACGTTTCGGGGTCTAGATCAGACCCCGTTGTCAATGGCTAAGAAACTACGGATTAAAAAGGTACAATTCCAAGATGTAAATTTAAATATTTGACAATGTTTATTATTTGATTTTTGACGTAACTAAGATAATTTTATTTGTAATATACAGAGTAGCACAGAAATTTCTAAAGATCATATAATCATAAAGTTCCTTTCAAATTGAAAGAATTTGAAAGGGAGATCTTCTTTATGTGGCGCTCCTAGGTGCGACTTTCTTATAAGATAGTGCATTCGCCAAAAATGCGACCAAAGAACTTTGTTGATTCAGTGATCCCATTAAAATCATAAGGGAAAACCTAGGAAAAACCTTATGAACTATCCCGATATTGGGTTGTTCACAAGGACATGACCATTAGCAATTTCTTCCTTAATCATCGGCAACCAGGAACGACTGAATTCTACGGAGGTAGTAGCGATACAATCGTTTTCATTTAACAAAATTAAAGCAGACTCTTTTAGTTTTCTTTTGGTGTTGTGTTCTTCTTTGTGTAATATAACTGAATTTTGAAACTGTATTTTATGATCAAGGTCCCAAGCATGTTCACAAATTTTGGATTTTTCAAATTGTCGTTTTTTTATGTAATTTTTGTGTTCGTTTATTCGAACATTCAGAGGTCTAGAGGTTTCTCCAATATAGAATTTATTACATTAACACGGGATTTTATAAATGCAATTTTTTGTATTTTGAGTTGTGTTATTTGGTTTGGTTTTTGATATAATTGATTTTAGTGTATTTCTTGTTTTAAATGATGTTTTGATATTATATCTGTTTCCCACTCTTTTTAGTCATTCTGATAGACCCTGTATGTATGGTATAGTTATTGTATTAATGTGATTATCTTGGGAGTCAGTGTTGCTTGGTTTTTCCTAGGTTTTCCCTTATGATTTTAATGGGATCACTGAATCAACAAAGTTCTTTGGTCGCATTTTTGGCGAATGCACTATCTTATAAGAAAGTCGCACCTAGGAGCGCCACATAAAGAAGATCTCCCTTTCAAATTCTTTCAATTTGAAAGGAACTTTATGATTATATGATCTTTAGAAATTTCTGTGCTACCCTATATATTACAAATAAAATTTTCTTAGTTACGTCAAAAATCAAATAATAAACATTGTCAAATATTTAAATTTACATCTTGGAATTGTACCTTTTTAATCCGTAGTTTCTTAGCCATTGACAACGGGGTCTGATCTAGACCCCGAAACGTTTGGAATATACAGCAATTTCCTTAAAGTGTGGTGTTATTTAGACATTGAAAAAGATGCCACAAGTATCCTTCAGAAAACAACTTTTTTAAAGTCGGTTTTTATTTTAATAAAAAAAAATATTTGATATTGACAGAAGTCTTTCGAAAATTCTTATAATTTTTTCCATAGTAGCGATGTACAGGCTACAATCTCCTTAGAACTTATATATCCCACCAAAAAATTGAAAACAATCGCACATCGGGAATATTAATTGGGTTAATTATTTCAAAAAATCTACTGAAGTTTACTTTCTACAGATTCCAATGATAATTTTCATGTTACGTTTTTCACTTTAGTGTTTTGTATTACCATTTTTATAATCTCGCAAATATCTTTCCGCCTAAAAATTCCACAAATAATTTTTCAATTCATGGGCTGAAAATTACGGTATCCAGAATTTAATTCAGAAGTCATATCTGCTTTATACCTTATAGGTATATCTGCGGATGAACGCGAATAATACATGATATTGTATAGCTGAAGTACAAAGGCAATTAGTCAGACGGATGAGAGATAACGCATTAAAATGTAGTGGAAATAAGAATGAACAATGAAATTGTTTGTGACAGACTGAGTGGCATACGTTTGTTGGAAAAATATATAACGTTTTGTGTACTGAAAAGTCTGGATGAAACCAACAAAAATTAAATTTAGGTGGGATTTTATTCAAAATGTATTGAATTGCGAAACATACGAGCTTTAAACTACATTTTCTATAGGACATTAGCAGAGATCTATAACGCAAATAGTGACATTTGCCAGAATAAGTAAATGATGGAATTGGATAAAATTATTTTACATAATAACTGGGCTGGATAATCGTCTTCTCCAAAAAATATTTATTTCCATTTTGAAACATTAAGGTATAACGGAGGAACAGTGATCAGCGATTAATGCCACTCTCAAATATTTATCATTTCTGTATATTTGTACAGGGTGTTACCAAACCTCCTATGCACAATATTTTACAGACAAGTTGAGACTCTTAAGCGAAATCAAAACATAAATATATTATTCCTCAACAATTCATAATAACATTATTTAAAAAATGGTTGATTTTGTGGATATTTTATTACTGTAAATTATATCTGGCAAGAAGAATTTCATTCATTGCTCATCTTATATACTTATACATTGCAATAGACAGAGCTCGATGCAGACAAGTGACAAAGTTCTGTCAATTTCAAACGATTAATTTGGACAACCACCTGAATCCGAACGTAAACTTCCCGGAACAAACGTTCATGCAACTACCCTTCAAACCGTAAACCCCAAAACCTTATTTCCCAGTCAACACTTGTACCATTTGCTAATGGTAAACAAGGTTTTCATTAGTAATCTTGACATCGATTTTGAAGTCATCTTAGATTTAATTTTTTTGGAACATTACGAATGCGTAATAGTCTTAAACTCTAAGCAAAAAAACTAATTTTAGAGATATCTGTCTTCACAAAATCTCCATCTTACTCCCTTCAGATATCGCATCTTCCACAATTCCCTTCACCCGACAATCAATAATTTTCTGAACTATATGAAAACAGGTTCCAATAGCTTATACCTCCCTCGCCGTATATGCCGCAGACACTCGATATTCCACTATCGAAGAGGAATTGCTTGCCATTGTGTGGGCAGTTATGGTCTTCCGTCAAAATTTATTTGGCCGTAAACTCACATTAATAATAGATCACCGCCCGCGTACTTGGCTTTTCTCGATCCAGGTCATATGGCGACTGAAGCAGGAAGTGTACAATTATAAGATGGAGCATAAATCTGTCAAGATAAACAAAAACGCAGATGTTCTCTCGCAAAATAAACTCAATCACTTCCAACAAATCGCGAATTTTTAGTCAAAAATCCATGCCTTCAATGACACTGACTCAGAAGAAGAACTCGAACTCACTGACGAACACTCAACTCACAATATAACAAATTTGACTTGAAATTCTTGTTAACTTCCCTTTGCAGACAAAGATGTCAAAACGCTAGCACAACATCTTCAGACGACGAAATACCCTACCATCAAGGTAAAAACAATTTATATCGGTAAATCAATGAAACGGCAACGCGAAAAAAAAATGTCGAATATTGTATCAAGTGCTGCAAAATTTCTTAAAAAGTCAAAATATGTCTAAAATTATGAGTTCATCTCGAGCGATAAGGGAAACGCCGAAAACACTATTCGAGCGAATTAATATCAATATTTCATACGCTCATCCTTTACTTCCAACTTTGAGAAATCACTGCGACTACGGTTGTGAATTCGATAATGTGTTAGTAAGAGACCTATGTGAAGTCTACGAAATAAACATTCTCTAGTATAAGTTACATATAATCAGACTGTTCCATTGAACGCTTCCATGCTACATTATAAGAATAACCAGAGCAAATATCGGCGAAACGCAAACGAACACCCGGTAAAAGTTCTGCCACATGCAGTCATTCGCTACAACAACACCAAAATAGAACCCAGGGGTTCACTCCGTATGAGTGACATTATTGGTCACAACCCAAAATGTTTTATACCAAATATAAGAGGTGAGTTTTTTTATGATCAGTATGGGGATCTCGGAAACTAGAGGAGATAGAGCAATGGTTAAATTGGGAAAGATTTGCAGTTTCACTGGCCCAATGTAATGACACTTTCGGATTTTTGTAAAAAGTCATGGCTTACTAGATATTTTGAAAAAACGAAATTCTGTCGATTTAGTTAAATACCTCTAGCTCCTTTGTTTTTGATTTTATAAAAAAAGTGTAAATATCAAAATTCAAGGGAATTGTATCCCGAATATGATTGTCATGTCCTCCTTTGCCTGACAGCTCTCATTTTCGAGATATGACACAAACTTATCTTTTTTGGAATGGAAACCATAGTTGGCTATGACCTCAAAAAGTCGGACATTTTTAGTGGTTTTCAACGATATAAAACTCGATATAGTTATTCATAAAAATAACTGAGTTATGGATGCTTTTCTTTCTTATTTTACACTTTTAACGTAGTTAGCCACGAAATAGATTGATTTATTAATAACTATTCCAAAAAACATTGAACGATTTTTTATTAGGTATATCATCTGATATACCTAATAAAACTTAAGAAATTAATGTACATAATAATGGTTACAATTTATGTTCGAAAAGTCCACCATTGTTATTTAGACAAAAATTGCATGTACAAAACAAAATACGTCGATGTTCGTCACCAGTATGCAAAGTTTGAGAAACTGAAAGTTTGTACGGGTGGAACTTGTGCGCTTTCAGTACCTTAACTACAGTTCGTTGAGATGTGCCAGCTTCTGCCTCAATCTCACGAGTTGATGTAGATGGATTTTGATTTACCATTGCCAAAACATTTATTTATGCTGCTTCGTTAATTTGATTATGTTCCTTTGGTGGTTTAGTAAAAGATCCATATCTGCGTAAACTATCGTAAAGCCTCTTAAATGTACATAGAGCAGGTTGACGACGATTAAAATACCTATGAAAGTATTCCTCAGCTGCACGAACTGAATTTTTATGGCATATGATATAACATTCCACCATATTCAGTTTTTCTTCGTTATAATATTTTATTGTATCTCGAAAACTTGTCAATATCGACTGTCAGTTCAGCACTACTAATGGAACTGCTCTCAAATGAGGAACTGTCAAGGTGAAAACAATCTTTTTCATGGCTACCTACGTTAAAAGTGAAAATAAGAGTGAAAAGTATCCATAACTTCGTCATTTTTATGAATTATTATATCGAGTATTATATCGTTGAAAAGCTCTAAAAATGTCCGATTTTTTGAGGTCATAGCCGACTATGGTTTCCAATCAAAAAAAAGAAATCATATTCGGGATAGAATTCCCTTAAATTTTGACACTTTTTTTATAAAATCAAAAACAAAGCTAGAGGGATTTGACTAAACCGACAGAAATTCGTTTTTTCAAAATATCTAGTAAGCCATGACTTTTTACAAAAATCCAAAAGTGTTATTAAATTGGGCCAGTAAAACTGCAAATCATTCCCAATTTAACCATTGCTCTATCTCCTCTAGTTTCCGAGATCCCCAGTCTGATCATCAAAAAAACTCACCCTGTATAAGAGATCGAAATAACCGTAATATGCGTATGCCAAAACCGAACAGAAATATGATAAAACACGTTTCGACCAACACGTAGGGTCGAGGAGGCAACAGTGAGCAACTTTTTTTCCAGTGAGCTAAACTGGATTTGGGAGAGTGTCAAGAACACGTAAAACACATTATTTTGGAAGATAAAAAATATTTAAAAAAGTATTTTGATCCGCTGTGTACTGGGGGTCGGAGACAGTGGATCGGCCCTCAGTTAACAGTGAATCTTCAATAATAAAGCCCAGAAAATAATGTTTTTTATCACTGACTTTTTTATGCTTAAAATTGATAATTGGCAACTTGAACTCAATTGACTACTTCAGTCACAAAAATCTAATCAATTTTTAATAAAATGAAATTAACAAAATAATAGAAAAAATAATAACGAAAATAAATAAATAAATAATAATAAAAAATATAATAAAAAAAACATTTTTCAGCGAAAATTGAGCAACGATAAATCTATAATAAAAGATAAAAATGATGGCTGTCTCTATCTTCTTCAAAATAATATAGGGCATTGTTAATATTGTTGGGAAATTTACCTAAGCAGGCCCTGTTTTCATTTCAATACGACATCGATCGCTGGAGGGACAAAAAAAAATAATCTGGAAATGGCTCGGCAACTGTAGAATTGATAATGGATTGTACGAGAGTTTTCGAGTTATTGCGAAGAGTGTATTGCGGGTTATTATTTAGAGATTCGAATCAGCTGTTGTGAATATTTCATGAAAATAAAAGTTTCTAGAAAGTGAGAGTAAATATTAGTTTTTAAATTTTAATTGAACCCCGGGGTATAAAACAAATTTGGTGATCAGAAGTGGAGGATTAAGTGAAGTTAAAATCGAAATATGATTTCTGGAAGCCCGAAGTATGGAAAAAGAAAAAATGGACGAGACTACCAAAAAAATATTTAAACAGATTACGGATGGCTTAGATGAAAAAATTTCCCAGATCTTGGAAAAACGAGACAAAAAAAGAGAAACATCTGGAAGAAATTCAACAAAGGTTAGTGAAATCTATAGATGAAAAACAACACAGTTTAATTGAAGGATTATTCTCGAAATTTGAAGAAAAACGAGAAAATGATTTTAAAATATTTGAACAAAAACAAGACCAAATTGAATTAAAATGATTTTAATGTATTTGAACAGAAACAAGAACAAGTTGAATTATCTAGAAAAAACGAATCTAAAACATTAGGAGAAAAAGACAACTGCAATTTAAACAATTAATGCAAATAGTATCGCAAATTAATGAAACAGTTAATGAAAGAATGCAAATAGTTGAATCAGACATAAAAGAAATAAACGACGACATAAAAATCCTAGAAAGTAATGTGGCTCTTCATGAAATCAAAGTAGATGACATCGACTCCATCCAGAGTCGGGTGAAATTTGAAATCAGTTCCATTAAAAACACAGTACAAAGTGAAGTAAGTGAAGTACAAGATAAAATCAGTGCCATCCAAAACAAGGTAGAAACAGAAATCAAAAAATTGCAACCAGACTTACAGTGAGAAAAATACCAGAACACCATGAGTACCAAAGGTTCCGTTAGCAAACCACCCACATTTGATGGCAGCTCATCTTGGCCCATTTATAAACGGCAATTTGAAGCCGTGGCTACAGATAATGGATGGGATAACCAAGAAAAATCTACGTCTCTTGTAATTTCCTTAAGAGGTCCGGCCTTAGAACTCCTCCACAGTATTCCAGTCGATGAACAAGGCAGTTTCGATAAAATCATCGCCAATCTGGACAAGAAATACGACAATCAATCCCTGAGCCAAAAAAAAAACGCAAAAATCTGGCAAAAGCCTCCAAGAATTCGAAGCAGATATTAGACGGTCAGTACACTTGTCCTACCCAGATTTGCCAGAGGAAACAAAAGACCAGTTGGCCACACAGAGTTTCATAAACGGCATCAGAGATGTGGAAGTACAAAGAAATTTAGGACTGAGTGGCGTCAAGAAAAGTAATGAAGCTTTACTTTGGGCACTGGAAATAGAAGCAGTCATGAACATGTGCAAACCGAGGGTGCGAACCAGGAAGATCCAGAGTCACCATTTTAAGCGCTGTTGGCTGGTATAAACAAACTATTAGAACAGTCACAAGAACTGAGACCAGAAGAGCATGTTATCGTTGTGGACGGATAGGACACTTTCAACGTGCTTGTCGAGCGAGGCTACCTGAATGATCACCGACTAGGGATAACCAACAGAACAGCCACAGGTCCAGGGACCGTCAGCCAGTCAGCATAAGGGGGCGAATGCTGACTCACCCTCCACCAGCTCCCAAAACGTTATCCATCCGGGGATTTTGCCGAGACAGCAGCAGCCTAGTCATCAGGAGCACCATCAATGGCCGAGTCGTTACCGTCACCATCGACACCGGCGCCGCTTTGTCCATTGCCAAGTATAGTGTTTTGAGAGCATCAGAAATTCGGCCAGTTACCAATAACATCCAGCTCAGAACAGTGACCGGCGAGTCCATGTCGATACAGGGTGAGGCAGATGTCGTGCTACAGATAGGGGACAACATGATCCGGCATAGGGTCCTGGTAGCGAATATTGAGGACGATTTTATACTGGGAATGGACCTAATTAGCCAGCATGGATTTATGTTCGACCCGAGATATGATGTTCTTCGGTTCCTAAATGAAGAATTTGTATTGACACGGCCCGTCAACAGTTCAGTTCCCCCATAAAAATTGTGGCAAAGTCTTCAGCTAGAATTCCCGGTCGAACGGAACAGATTATTCATGGACAGCTAGACAGCAATCCTGAGAGCTGCCTTGGAATGGTGGAGCCCGTGCAAACAGCTCATGACTACTTAGTTGGACGTACTATAGTTAAAACCGGACGAGATATACCAATTAGAGTCCTGAATTTGTCCAACAACGACATCAGAATTGCCAATGGTCACGAGATAGCTTGTTTCGCGCCAGTCGAGACCATCATCAATTGCGAAGAAGGGTACCTGACATCGGTGAGGAGACAGGGCCCAGTAAAGTGTTCCTACAACAGTTTGCTGACCATTTGACACACCTGACACCAGAGAACCAGAAAAAAGTCAAGTAATTTATCACAAAGCACGGGCAAATTTTTAACAGTGAAGATGGAACCACCGGTCGCACCAACATCATCCAGCACTGAATAGATACCGGGAAGGCTCAAAGCATCAGAATACCACCTAGACGACTACCATTGGGACAACAACGGGCAATCGAGGAAAACATCGAGTCCATGTTACAAAATGGAGTTATTGAGTCATCCATCAGCCCATGGTCTGCTCCTGTCGTGCTAGTTAAAAAGAAGGATGGAACCACACGATTTTGTGTGGATTACAGAAAGCTGAATGACGTCACGAAGAAAGACAGCTATCCACTACCCCGAATCGATGACACTTTGACCACACTAGCAGGCTCACGTTGGTTCTCCACACTAGACCTAAAAAGTGGATATTGACAGGTTGGTCTACACGCAAACGACAGAGAGAAGACAGCGTTCTCCACCAGTAAAGGGCTGTTTCAGTTCACGGTTATGCCCTTTGGGTTATGTAATGCACCCGCTACATTTGAGAGACTAATGGAGTATGTACTGAGCGGGTTAACATGGAGGACTTGCTTAGTATACCTCGACGACATTCTAGTCATGGGTCAGACATTCGACGACCACCTGAAACACCTGGGCGAAGTATTCTCCAGAATTATTAACGCCAACCTGAGACTCAATCCGAAGAAGTGTTCCTTGTTCCAAAAAGAAGTAGAGTTTTCCGTTGGAATCAGGATTGCGAAACATCATTAAGACAACTGAAGGCAGTACTATGTTCCAGCCCAATCCTAGCCTTTCCTACACAGGCCGGCAAGTTAATTTTAGACACCGACGCCAGCAACACAGGTTAGGGGACCGTCCTATCTCAGGTGCAAGATGGTGAAGAGAGTGTGATCGAGTACTACAGCCGTGGATTTTCGAAACCGGAAAGAAATTATTGCGTCACCAGAAAAGAACTTCTTGCAATAATAAGGGCTGTAGACCATTTCCACAAATACCTCTATGGTCGTCATTTCTTAATCCGAACAGATCATGCCGCCCACAAATGGCTGCTGAACATGAACACACCGGAAGGGCAACTGGCCAGGTGGATGGAGAAATTACAGCAAAACGATTTCAAGGTGGAACACCGTGCCGGCCGTTTGCACAATAATGCCGATGCCCTATCCAGAAGAACCTGTAGACCAGAATGCGGACATTGTCTGAAGACGGAACAGCGAGAGAGTATCTCGATCAGACAGATCCGAGTTCAGGCCAATGAAGACTGGACAACGGAACAGTGGATCCAGGACCAGATGGCTGATCCAGACATCGAACCAATCTTGTCACTCAAAACGAGAGGGGCACCCAGGCCACGATGGAACGAAGTAGCTAGATACTCGGGCATGCTGAAATGGTTATGGGCTCACTGGGACCCTCTAAGAATAGAGAATGGAATGCTTAAGCGAGTTTGGGAAAGCACTGATGGCCGAGAACCCAAGTCCCAACTGGTAGTTCCTAAGAAAAGGGTACCAACTTTCCTGACCGAAGTACATGATGGGATTACCGGAGGCCATCTGAGCATCAATAAAACCATAGACAAAGTTCGCCAGCGGTACTACTGGGTGAATTACTTCAAAGACGTCAGAGCTTGGTGCCGCAAATGTGACACCTGTGCAACCAGTATGGGCCCGAAGACCCGGACCAAGGGCAGAATGCAGCAATACAATATAATAATACATTTGAGAGAATTGCCATCGATGTCGCCGGACCGTTTCCCGAGTCTGAGAGAGGGAACAAGTACATTTTGGTCGCAATGGATTACTTCAGATATGGTCTGAGAACAGCACCATTGCACCCAAAGTCAGGCGGAATGGTGGAAAGATTCAACAGGACCTTGGAGCAACACCTATCTAAGGTCGTCAGCAATAACTAGCGTTATTGGGATGAGTATATTCCCCTATTCCTGTTGGCATATCACTCAGCCGTACATAATAGTATAGTACTGACTCCAGCCAGGGTCCTATTCGTAAAAGATCTGCGATTACCCTGCGATTTGGCTTTTGGCTCCTCCGAAGAACAATACAATACACAAATTAGCCCGAACGCAGATGTTGGCCACCAGTGACCGGATGAAGACGAGATACGACCTCAAGGCCAATTCAGTCGGGTTCCAAGAGAGGGACAAAGTCTGGCTGTACAACCCCCAACGGAGCAAGGGTAAATCCCCAAAGTTTACACCCGCCTGGAATGGTCCATACGAGGTGGTCAATAGGCTTAATGACGTCGTCTACCGGATCCGTCGAAGCCCCAGGGCTAATTTGAAGGAGGTCCATGGAGAGGATTATTCTGACCGGGACGATGAGAATTAAAGGCGTGGCAGTGTTGCGAATTTACTTAAGCCGGCCCTGTTTTCATTTCAATACGACATGGATCGGTGGAAGGACAAAAAAATTAATCTCGAAATGGCTCGGCAACTGTAGAATTAATAATGGATTGTACAAGAGTTTTCGATGCTGATTTTAAAAAGAGTAGCCCATCATCGCAGCAGTTAGTTATTTAATGCGAAGAGTGTATACCGGGTTATTAATTAGAGATTTGAATCAGCTGTTGTGAATATTTCATGTAAATAAAAGTTTCTAGAAAGTGAGAGTAAATGTTAGTTTTTAAATTTTAATTGAACCCACGGGGTATATAACAATATCAATTTGATATTATGTTCTTTAACATATGAAACACCTGGCGCGTTTGGTATGTTATATTTATTTTTAGACTAATGACGTAGACAACTAATGTAGTATTCTAACTTACTATTCCGACTTTCTAACACTTTTCCAACGTAGTAGGTATATTTCTGTTTTCTTTGTAGAAAACTCAACCAGAACATATTCCTGTGGTTTATGAGATAATAGCCTTTATAAATAATATGCATTGATAGGGAAAGGAGCATTTTCGATTTCCTCATCAGGCCAATCATTATCCTCATCGGACTCATGGTACTGAATTTCAACAGGTCATCCATTTTCCTCTACAAAATCGCTTTGGAGAATCTTCTTTGGTGTTTTTCTTTTCTTAGCTTCTCTATACTTTTTAGACAAATTCTTATCCATTTCGATTTACATTTTTCCGGGATATTAGTTGCTAGTAAACTTCTTCCTAATTTCATAGGTTTCCGTTTAGATTTTCTAGGTCCTGCCTTTATTGGGTCTCTGAACTGAAAGGGAGATATTGTCACTGAGATTTTATCAACAATGACGAAAGTCGATACAACAGGATTTGTATTGGCATTCAACTCCATCAGTGGTTGTGGAGGTAATGATAAATCAACCTCAGTGCATGAGTTTTACGGGGATTTGCTGAACGAGCCATCCTGAAAAGAAAAATTAATGAAAATTATAAAATTTTATTATATTTTATAGAATTAAATTAATGTGTAACTATTTTCTTCAGCATAGTATACACTGGATCAATCTCGCACCGAAACACTGTATACTAAAGTATCCTGAGCCACTGTGTGCAAAACCGCCATTTCGGATATAACCTAAACCACGCGCGACGGTTTTGCTTAAATCGAGATGCAATATATGCCAAAAATATGAATTAAACTCATTTCGTAGCAAAAAATAAAATTCATTTACGTAACGAAAGATTTCTGAATAAATACAATATCTTACCTCAAAATTCACTTTTTCAATCGTCTAAACACAAAACCACTCAAAGCACGGATTAATTACATCAGCGACACAAGCAGACTGATTGTACTTATCCCGAGACCTTCCGATGAGTGTGAGAGATAGAAAATTATCTATAATACTTTCTAACAACCATTTGTTGGCCACTGCCCCACTGTTGACGCTACAGCCACTGTTGCCTCCTCGGCCCTACCCGAAAATCGATCTAGTTATAACTTAGGCGACAAAGTAAATTTAAAAGAAGCCCAAATTTCAAATAAGTCTCAAAATAAATTTAATGGCCCCTTTCAGATAACTGAGCTTTTCCAAAATTCTGCTGTTCTTCCAAACCTCCAAAAGAATCAAAAGTTTGACAGATTAAAACGGTATTTTCAATATAAATTACTTTACTTTAATTACTTTACTCCGGACACAATCGTGACGTGGTAATTTTCAATAACTCCCTTGAACAACACAGACTCTTCTTTCACGGTTGCCAACAATGTCAACATTTTAATGGCAGTATTTAAACTTCAAATACAAACACATCTTAGTCCCTCAAAACAAGTATCTGATAGAGACATCAAGAAATATTTTACAAAGCACAAGTCAAAACACTAGATCTATGGTAATCATTAATAGAAAGCTATGTCTTTATTCAAGATGGCCTAAATAATGTATTGTCAGCAATATATTTCGCTTGCATTAAAATATTACACAGTTCAATAGTAACACCCTCCGATTTAGTCGAACCTTCTCAGCTTGTGTCTCAATCTTTGCACAAAAATTATATAACTTTTTAAGTTATACCACATCCTTTTAGTACATCCTGAAACTTTCATCCTTTATCGTCTATACCTACCCAGTGTGAAAAACGATGATACATTATTGTATACCACATTTGAACTACTGCAAGCCCTTAAGCCGAGTTCAGTGAATAAGTTCAGACCTTCTCCCGTATCGTATAGACAGTGGCTCAATTTGTGAAGTCCAACTGTTGAAGCAGCTTGTCAAACTTCAATATTGTATTTCTCAGACTACAATGTGTACCAATTAGGTTGAATATAAAGTGTAGCGACAACAACGTTATCACCAAAATCATCTGTAATGCAGTCATTGGCAACATTCGATTCAAAAACGTAAATCCACAATTCTTAAGATATTACATACAAGTGACATCCAGTTCAAATGCCTTACGACTGATGTGAATCTGACCCACTTATCAACTACGTTCCAGATCTGAAACCCCTCAAATTAAACACGCCGACGATCTCAATATAGTTCACAATTCCAACCATTACTTCCACCATTGCATTAATTATTTTGTACATATTCTCTACAAGTGCAAAAGCAGAAGGAAATCCACTCTGTTAGCCATTGCCTTCACTAACGCAACGTTGTAGCGAAAACAGAAGCTTCCGATTCTTTCCCAGACGACGCCCAAGTATACAACTTCAGGAACCTACAGAAGAGGCTGCAGTCAAACTAATGGTCAGACGATTTCAGGATAAATAGAATCGTCATATAGGTATTTAAAAGATTTTATAATATTATATGCTCTTCATTTAAAATGTCACGTATCATACCTCATTAACTATTGTAATCTTTGATATTTATATTGTATGACCTTCTTTTCACATAGCTAAAAATTCTTTTTATTTTAGCTTCCATAGAATTTCTTTGATTCTCAACACCCAGCTTTAAATCGAGTCTTCATATTCTTCTTTATAACATTACTGTGAAGCAGTCAAGCAGATTATTTTAAATCGTATTACTGTCATCAAGTTTATTTAGTAATCCTTGTATCACGAAAATCGTTTTAAAGTTACTATTCAATAAATATTTTTTTTAGTAAAATTTGAAAGTATATATCATATAAAATATACAGGCGAATTGAGAATCTCTGTTTTTGAAATAAGGATAAAAAATGAAGAAGCATTGCTTTAATTTTTAATGTTCAACTTGATATTCATCCATGTAATTGCAAACCCATGACGTTTATTAAATATAATGATGGTATCTAAAAGCCGAAATCCTACGAATATTCAACAAAGAAAGGACTAATACACATAGGACTCTAGATTAAGTAAACATCATTAATTTTGTATCAGCCATATTCACCGTATCAAGTTACTCCCGGATGATTGAGCATACATTGTTAAGAAGCATTAGAGAGAAACGGATCGTGAAAGTCATGAATGAGTTCATTATATTTTCGTTTTACATGCACACAGGATTCGCTCAGGGAGATTTTAACCACCAATTATTATTTATAAGTTTATACCAGGGCGAATGATATCTTGCATTCCGCAGATTAGGGTAGGTACTAAAATATCTCATTTCCGAGATATGTATCGTTGATGTCAGCAGTTGTCTGGTGGAATTTAAAAACCGCTTTTCTGCGTTCGGACAACCATTGAATATAACTGTGACAATTTTCATTTTTGTTTATATTCTGCGTCGTTATATACATCTCCCATGAAACCAATTTCAAAATTAACTAAAGTATATCTTTACCTAATGAATTAGCGATTATTAAAAATGTATTTACTCTTATATTTTGTTTTGGCAAGATTCTAATTTTCTTCAAAAAATCAAAGTGCAGTCAGATCCAGGGACATATTTCTAAATTGGGCACTCTGAGTGAATATGACCTGCCGCCCATAACCTCTAAATGTAAGAAAAAAGTCCAATTTAACAAATAAAAACTAGCACTTCTACAGCTATTTATTACAACACTCTGATTTGACCGCTATTACATTGTCAAATCTTTGATCAAATATCTTTGATAAGATATCTTTGTCAAAGATAGTTGATAGTGTAATAAATAACTAGAATCGACTGTGGTCGAAATTCGACCAATTGGTTCAATAAGTATTGAAATTGAACTTCTTTTTCATATATATTTAATGGGTTTATTTGTGTTCAAATTCGTAATTCTTAATTTAATATGGCAAAGAGGCAGTAAGTGGAAATTAAATACAAACATTTAGTTACCATTAAATTTCTTAAAATTAAATAATTCAGCAATTAACCGGTAGAATAATATAGTAAATATAATAAAGGTAAATGACAAATCCATTTGAAAGAATTGAATAGTTATGAAGTATAAATCATATATCTAGAAATTGCAAAATAATTTGTTTTAATTAATTACTAATACTTAATCAATTTCCATTTATACATTCAATAAATTTAGTACATGGGTGACCAAGCTTTACTCGTAAATTCAAAGATTCATCAAATATGTTATATTATTATATAACATTACATTACACATTATATTTTCTAACAGTTTTTGAGCTCCGGTAAAACTATAATGCCACTCTAACTATTGTATATATATGACTGCCTAAGAACCACCGTATTTAATCTTTTTGTTTCTAAATCTTTTTAAATGTTTTCTGTAATTATTCTACTCCGCCCTATATTTTCAATTATCATATATATGCTACTCATTGTGGGCCACCCAATTCATCATTTACTTTTTTAACATATTTTACATTACTCTGTTAATTCCTATCACCTTATATTGCATCTATCCTATATATATATGCAACTGCTTATAGGCCTCGAAATGTTGCATTTTTATTCAATTTTTTTTAAACTACTTTATATAAATTTTCTGCAGCACGTATTTCCACCACCCTGTATATGCATAATGTAATTATACTGCACCCTTTATACCAAGACCCCTATAAACTCACCCAATAATGGGCTACACTATATAATTATTTTTTCTAACCACCATGTATAATTATAATTGCACTCTACCCTATTTTTTAAACACTCTGTATATGCAGCTACTTATAGGCCTCCCAATAAACATTTCATATCTGAAATCACCCTGTGTAATTATAATCTACAGCGCCCTATATCACAGTAAATTTAAATATACATATGTAACAACTGTGGGCTACATATAACAGTTATAAACCATGCTATATATCCTATAACTATATCGATTGACTTTCAAGAAATTTCATTTTGTGCCTCAAGTTAACATGAGAACACATAACTTTTTACCCATCCAACAATTATCTAACCAGCACTTTTTAGTTTAATTTCTGGATGGGTTCAGTTGTAGAAATGAAATAATTCTCAAGAGCAGTTTTAATCTCAAGTAGGTTACCAAATCACCCTGTAATGAAACTCCTGTAATTTCAAAACTCAGCTGTCATAATCTCGTTTTTTCTCGGTAATACGATTGTTTCCGAGCAATCGATTCCTAGACGCCAAAACCTTGAAATGGTGAAATTTTCCATTTTCCAAAATATTAGTAAATTGTTATTAGAGTTGTGATAAATTCAAGACTGAATTTGTGCGGATATGAAATCAAATGTATCAATTAAGTTTAGAATCTTTAAAAATGTACTTACGTAAAAATTTCATGGCTCTTCTGTAAATGCGAAAAATTTGGTCACTTTAATATTTGTTGTTGTCTTCGGTTTTGTAAAAAAGTTCCATCACAGATGAACAGAAAATGTTTTACAGCATACATCTTAGTAAGTGAAAGTGGATTATTTAAATATAATATTTATTCTGAGTTACACGATTGTGTTTTTACACCGTCGACTGCTGTCAACTACCTCAATACCTGTAAAAATTACTAAATTACGAATATTAGCTTAGAGCATGTACCTTCTAAAAATAACCTGCAATGCAAAAAATCGTAGCTCAGCTAGAAAGAGATGGCAATAGGGGCAGTAACAGGCTATTTCACTTGGTGGGTGGAAGCAGCCAATTAACAACATGTTGATCGAATTTCATTGGAAAGAGCTTCCAACCGAGTGAAATAGCCTCTTGCCCTCTCTATTGCCCTTTCTATTTTTAGTCTTACCGCGACATTTGTGCACTGCAGGCGATCTCTAGGTTATAAAGGCTCTAAGAATATTAGATTAAGAGTAGAGCGATTTGTTAATATATGGTGCCTTCTCAAATAATTTATTTTTAATCCACTTATTTTAAAAGAAACAAATAAAGATTCTTTATATATTCTGAACATCCATGGCGCATTACCTTTCGAATGGTATACGTTTCAGTACCTTCCTTTCAAAATAAAGGCCGAAAAAGGGGTAGTGAGTTTTCGTCTTTGTGTATTAATCACAGTATATGATATGATATGAGATGTTATGATCTTTGATCAAATATTTCTTTGACATATATCTTTGATCACATTTACACGCCTTATCGTATATTTGATAAAAGATTTGAGACGTTAATTGTTAGAGAAAATGAAAATTTGAGCTTTCCAAGTTTATTGTAAATTGTACAGAAAATTTTTATTATTTGAATATGAAGACTGTTTTGTATAATGTTATATATACAATAGAAACAATACGTTAATTGCCTACAATGGAAATTGTTAGTACCATTGTGTGGACGTACAAAGATTCTTAAAGAAAACTCGGCAGATTGAAAACTTAATAAATATACCGAAAAAATGAAAACATTTGTGTGTGTACTTGAATAGTGAGCAATAAATCATATCAGATGTATATAGATAATAAAACGCAGTTTTGTACTCGATTAACATGATGTAGGTGGACCTAGCAATTAAAATCGACTATTATCGTATCTACATCTATAATGTAGCCTTATCCATTCAAAAGTAATTATTTTGACATTCCTGCCTTCTGTCTCAGCTCTTTCAATAAGTTCAGGTGTAGGGTAGTTGCTTGCTACGTCGGTTTGCTAACCATTAGTGGTTATCGGTCCCTGTCTATTCTTCTCCGAAGGATCACCTACTCCCATTTACAAATACCTATCAGTTGATCGTAGAATTAAAATTTTGGTTAAGCTGCTAATAAGAAGTTTTGCTTATGACGCTCACTACTGATAAACTATACATTTCCAGGCGCCCATTACTTTTTCTTTTTAAGATGACTGAAACTGTAGCCATAAAACATACCACAGTAGCACAAGCATAAAATTACATAAATTCCAAATTTTAAATAGAAAATATTGGATTAAATATTTGATGTCTCTAGGAGCAGTTTGTGGATACTGCCCGGAACACTAGTTGCCTTCTTATAGAAAAAACTCTCTCGCAGGATTAACTGTGAGAAAGCAGGTCTAGGGATTTGTCAACTAGTATTCCTGTATAATATGTTGGGATGTTTAATTGTGTCATATACTTAATACTAATATACCTACTGCTATCGCCTGCAAGTGGAACTGTCACAGGCAAAAAGAGGCATTAGACGACTAGTCATCTTATTCTATTAAACTTGACACAATCGAAATATTAAAATCTGACACACACAAATGTATAACATTAGGTTTGTTCGTAGAGTCCAGTTGTCAATAATCCAACGGTTTCAAAAAATATAAACGAATCCGCTACCTTCACAGTTAGTTGTGTCAACACCCGATTCGCGAATAATTTTTCAAACCTTAGGAATTATTGGCAGCTGACCTCTACAACCAAATACAGAATAACCCCAACAACAGAAAAGAAAATTCATGCAATTCTTGAACATGCAACTAAAACATCTAGAATGAGACAGGCAAAACTATGATTTCGTCTTTCTCTAGCCTCCGCTTGCAGTATTTGTATTTATTATAACAGATTTGCAGCTATGTACTAGTTACATATAATTGGTCTTGATCTATTGGTCTTGATTAATACTAATGGCATCTCAAAAAGATCACAGAAGAATCATTTATTACATCATTGTTTACAATATCTTGAACCGGTAATAACCAAAATCAGAAGTTGTTCTTGATTCCCTTTCTTAAAAGAAATTTTTAGGTTATGTTATAAGGTTATAAATACACTATTTTATAGGTTAACACAAACATTTAATAGCACATTTTGATTAATTTTGTAAATATCACTTAAGGGCAACTAAAGGACCACATGAACAAGAAGGGACACCGCCGGAATCTTTAAGTAAATTGACTTTTGGTCAAATGGTTGAGGACCAGATCGTATTCGCAGCGTTTGCGTAGTATAATAAAAGTTGCAAAGCCCTAAAAATTCATGGCTCATAGCTCGTGGAAGCTACAACGCTTCAGATTTCACTACCCGCATGTTATAGAAAAAAAATATATTGCATTTTTGATCATTGCCCAATAACCCAATTCATCATCATCGCCGACATATGGAAATCTCAAATTAAAGAGTTAAAACGATAGTATCATGATCTTTCAAACTGCAATCAATACAATGGATTTTCACAATCATTATCGAACAATAGAAATCATAGCGACTACCCTGCACATAAGCATGACCCAATGTGCATCAGGGAGCATTTATATGATTATCTGGGCATGTTTCATAATGATCTTATTAAATGATACTTCCATACGTCAAACCAATCAGAAATAAATAATGGGTCATTAGAATAGTTAGAAAAAATAAAACAAATGCCATAAATGGTAGCTGAATTGAACATCAGATACATGCAATGAGAACATAAATAATATTGAAATATTAGGTTAAGGCATTAGATTTTCGCTAAACAGGATGTTTCTATTCAGAAAATCAGCCCTTTTTAGTGCCACATGATATGCTAAGTCCGATCTAACAACTTCCTCGTGATACACCACGGGTAACGCTAATGTAGACGGCAATAACGGTATCGAGATCTGAAAGATCATCTCAATATTGTTTTAACCCTTTCAGTCAGAGATCTCGATATGTCGGCGATAGTTTACTGGGTTATTGGTTATTGGCGAAAATGTATTATTTTTAAATTATCCTTTGTTCTCTCTTCCTGTCTCTCCCTCTTTCTCTCCTGACCTGTTATGTACAAATTAAATACCTACTTACCTAGTAAACTTTTCAAATTGATGCCAAACAATTGTGAATTTATAACCTGTTTAACCTGTTGCAAGTTTGAAGTATTGATTTTGTTGTTTTTTTTTTGTTAATTATATATTTACCAGAATATCAGAAATGACGATAGTATCACAATTTGTCCCCTTTTACGAAATAAATTTGAAAAACTCAGAGAGCTGATGATTAGATTGTTGTCCAAAAGACTTTACATGTCACAACACAAATAAATGTATATTGTGCTTTTGATAGTTATCGGCTAGAGCTTGAATTGCAATGAGAGAATTTCAGACTGGCTCTATAAACAAGCACTGTTAGTTTACAATTAAAGCACATATAAGCGTTATTTCCCGCTAATAATATCGGATACTGATAGTAGAAAATAACAAAAATGTAAAATGGTTGCATTTCATATAACATAAAGCATAAAGTACAACAATATTATTCGATTTATCGCATATCATTTTCATATTAATAAAGCAATTAAGCTAAATATATATATTTTATTTTTTGTTATTATCGGCGCATCCACCAGATTTTTATACTACCTTGTTAATTACCTAACACTTTTTTATTGATAAAAAACGGAAGAAATTTAATATGTGTAGCGTAAATAAAAAAACACAACACAATATATATAATATATACTGTTTCTGGTTAGGGAACCTTCATCAGTTGCGCTTCCCACAATTGAATGTCCTCTCGAACATACATATCGTTAAATTTGAAGACGGCTTGGTAAGGTAAGTATCTATAGATATGACCCTGAAAATTTTGTAATTTGGGACACATTTAAAAATCAAATATAAAATGATCACATCCATTCTAAGATATATCTGCTCTGGCTCGAACATTATTGAAATATTGCATGTTTGAACTGTAACGCTGAACCCTAAATCAATAATAGAGTATTTACTTTGTATCCCCGAATGCGTAAAAACTTCAAAAACTATATCTTATAAGCACACCCTAGAGAGGGCTCTTTGCAGAATAAGGGACAACTCGCCGATAGGCATGGCTATCGGCTTAGAATGAACTTACGAGGTGTGGGATTGGAGGCAGAAATAAGTCATCTTGTTTTCTTTTTTTTAAGTTCAGTTTTTACGCACTTTGGTGTTGCATTTTTTATTTAAAGATCCATCATTACGGAGTCGAGTTTATTGGGTTTTTAAGTTTATTTTTCTGTTTTAGAGTTTTTAATCAGGATTTACACTTTCCAATCTTGTGAGTTAATATAGTAGGGATTATTAAGTTAGTTAAGCTTGCTGAAGTAGTTTAGTACTAATACTAATGCATCTAGAGACCTAACCCTATATGGCTTATATATTCGTATATAATTGGATTTGCCTATATGAGGTATGTGCTTTGACTATTAACATAATTGGATTTAATGCACTGGGATCAAGCTTAATATTATAAGCTTATTAATTTGGATTTAATATGCATATATGCAAACTGAAGATAATTTGTAGTTTAGTAATTCTCCTACTGTGCATGATTTTGAGAAGTTATTACATTAAATGTTTAGCTTGAATTATTGTTTTATTATAATGGTAGGTACTAGGAGTGATAACTATCTTGTGTAGGCTTCATGGAAAGAATAGAGATACTTGTCTGGCGCCCGTATATGTATCTCCCATAATAGCCTCCGTAAATACTTTCTGCTTCTTAGGTAAAAAATAAAGTGGCAATGTAAGACTTATATTATTGTTATGTTATAAGTATCCTAATAGTCATTCGAAATGAAATTTGTTTTGATAGCTCTGACACTCGCAAAATTAAGACAAATCGACTGACGTAAGAAATCCCAAATAATTACATAATTTATATTTAAATATTTTCTTATCTGAAGAAAAGTAGCTGAACCACTTAACTTTTAGTTAAAGAACTTTTCGTCATAGATAATTAACTTTTATTGTCTTTTCTCTTTGAATTTTTAGTAGAATAATATTTCATAGCAGTTACATCTTTTAACGTACTCCAAAAAAGGTAGAGGTACTCAATATACCCGGAAATTTTTTATCCATGTTCATCGATTGCTCTAAAACGACTAAATCAGTTGCAATACTTTGAACTGTATTTTGTTAAGGAATATACGGAAAAGGTACCATATAATTGTCTACAACGGGCGACCTATCGTTTTTCGGAAATTAAAATATACTTATTCAAATTGTATTGTATTAATATAAATCCATATCCGTTTATTATTCCACATGGTAAAATAGACCCACATTTAGAAAATCCGAATAAATGCAAAATACGTCAACAAAGTATTAGAAAAAAACTGCTAGACAAAACTCTACATATAAATATTCAGGTATGTCAGAAAGTAATTGCTGCCCAAGAAAATCTATGTACAAACTAGTTGCCATTTATCATTACGGAAGACTGTAATTGACAGTTCTAGAAAATTCGTGACATTTCGACTTAAATCATAAAAAAAATTATTGGAAAAATAGAGCACGATAAAACATATATAACGAAATGTTCTGAGTGAATATAGTTTAATTTTTTATTTGACAGTAAACGTGCGTTGAAGAAATTTAAATTAGTTCATATGAGTTTTGTTATATTGTGAATTGCATTCATTAGTTGGAATAACATTTTATTCCAACCCATTAATCCGCAACAATTTGGACTCAGTAATTGTTACTAAATTAAAAGTGGAGCCAAAAGCAGAATAAAAAATGAGGGAGAAAGGTGAAAAGATATTAAAATTAGAAGAGACAATCAAAGCCCCAGAGTAAGAACGATAACAATTAATAGATTAAAAAACGACAAACAGAACAAGAACCATTAATATTTTTTTAAATGACATGAGGCCTAAAGATCAAGAATTTTTAGACAAGAAAATGCGAATAGAACATCAATTGTTAAACGAGAAAAGGCAAAAAATACAAGAACAATTAATGGAATTTCGAATACAATTCCAACAATTAGTGCAGCTAATTAAAAACACATATGAACTAGCGGACAACAAAATGAGGGAAAGAAATCTGATTGAGACAAATAAGAAAATTAAATGTAAGTTGAAAACAAAATGCAAGATGAAAATACAAAGTACACAATAAAATTCACAAGATAGAAGGGTAGTTGCGGATAAACGAAAAAGAGAAATTTACAATGAATAAAGTAAAGTTCGCATAGTACAAGAGAATTTGAAGACAAAGTTCAAAAGATTGTCTTGTCAAATTACCCACGTTCCAACTTATGTATAGTAAACAGTTCGATGAATTTCAACTACCAAAGTGTGGGATAAGCATCAAAAGACTTGTGGAGGTTCCTCTAATGGGCTCAGCTCTACAATTACTCCAGAGTATTCCAAAAGACCAACAGATAGATAATAACAAAATAGTTTCAGTCCTTGAAATACGGTATAGTAACCAAAGTGTCAAGTAGACTAGGTGCAACTTAGAACACGGTCACATAAATCTCGAAAAGCAGAAACACCTCAGGAGTTGCGGTAACACTTTAAAAACATTATTAGACGTCTTAGCCATGGTGACAGTTTGAAAAGCCTGTGATTCTTTGGTAGCAAAAGTGCATTCCTACTCCCGGCTTGAGAAATTGAAGCTGTCATGAACATGTCAGAACTAAAACTTAGCAAGGAGAACAAAATGCCACAATTCAGATAAAAGTCATATTCTTATCTGAAATAAACGATTAAAGAATGGCAATGCTACCCGAACAGAATGTTTTCGAAGCAAGCAAACTGGACGTTTTAAAAGAGATTGTAAAGTTGGGCTACCACAACAATTTTGACTTCTCATTTGAGCAAAAAGACTTACATGAAAGCAATCTTTAATAAGTTCTTGACAGGAAATATTGCACGGGAAGTATTGATAAAGTACCACTACAAAATATTTGCCCTGTACATTTCACCTTCAAAAAATATGTTAGGGTTTCCTTTACTTATACCGTTTCTTGTTTTAACCGTATTCTGAGACATTGGGTTCGGATTGAGAACTAGTTAGATTATTAACGATGGTATATTTGTCGTTGGCTTTCTAGGTGGTTCAACCTAGAAAACTAAGTAATTTGCGATCGGGAATTTCTTCTCTTAGTCTATGATTTACCACATGTCCTCACACTCTGCTTATTTTTAGTTTAGGTTATTATTAATTATTAGTCACTCTCCCTTCGTTATCTCTTGAGTGACACTGGGTTATCCCTTGATCCACGCTTTTAATAGTGTTAATTTAATACATAATAGTTATGCCAGGTTTAGACAAAAGTTGGCATAGCAAGACTATATCTCCAGAATGAACAGGGTGCTCTTGAGGGCATATTTTATTGTTAGTTAATTGCGAACAGATGGCACCAAGGTAAATACCCAAAACTACCCCCTTTATCCCCTAGGTCACTTTACACATTCCTATTTTTTTAGAACTTTTTATTCTTAATTAATTCCTCCAGTTCTATGTGAAAACTATTTTATTGTCACAACCCAAAAAAACATTAGCTATTCCCGCTTTAGATAATAGTTGGCAAAGCCTTAAGTGTATTTCCGAAAGTAACAGCTCTACTGGGGTGACCTTGGAGGTATATTTAGTTGCTAGTTATTTGCGATCAGATGGCACGAGTGTAAAAACTAATGACTGCATCTTTCATCTAATGGTTCACTTCGCACTCTCTGAAATTAAATAAACTTATTCCAGTACTTTCCATTCTAAAGATCATTCGGCTAATTGCAGGACATCTGAGCAATATTGAGTATTCCATCTTTATAAAAAAGTTAGCATAGACATATCTCGGGAACGAACAATGCTATGGTGGTGCAACAACCTCACAGCAATTAATTAACAATAAAATACGCCATTCAAGTCTACACTGTTAGCATTTCAACGTTTGTTTAAAGTTTTGATTCACAGCAAGAAAATTGTTGACAACGTAAGATACCGCAAAAAATTTTTTCTTCTAACGGAGTATTAGGTGTTTATCCTTGGATTGTCCAGATTCGGACGCAAAAGGACTGAATCCAATCATCTGAATTGTATCTTTTGTATCTATTTTACTAAAACCTACTCTCAGCGAGGTCAAGCCCCTCCCAAAACACAAATCTGGAATCGCCACTAGTATCATCTGATAGCAATTAGCAACACCATTTTGTGTAAAGCTGGCATAGCCGCTGTCCCTCAGATGACCTTGGAGCAATGCATTTTATTATCGCATATCAAATTAGCCTTAAGTTTGAGATCGGTCCCAATTGGACATTATTATAGGACTATGCTAGCTTATCTCACATTTTCAATTCGGTGAAAGCAGATTAAGAGTCACAACCTGATGGATCAACTCAGCAACCCACAGGCAAAAATGAACCTCCCGTTTGGTTGCTTAAATTAATTATAATAATTCTTTTAAGTACTCCAATTGTATATTGTCACTTCTTTCGAATCGTTCTTCATAATGTGTGACGTACACCATGTAACGTGCGAAATCGATTAACAATAATCCGTTATTAAAGTAATCGACCGCAACCGGTTCTAATTTTAATAATTGATGATGATCGATTATCAATAAATTCTACCACACTATCGATTTCATTTGTTTTTTCCTATTCTTGATCGTGGTCTAGCCTGGCAACCCTGTCATTGCAAAAAATGCGAATCTATGATCAGTGTGAATCTCTAGATGTTAGACGCCAATAGCCATTTCGAAGATGGAAACAACTTCTCCAAAAACATTTAGATTCTATTATATATCCTTATTCAAATTGAACACTACTTGAAAATCTATAAATGTGTCAGAATTATGTTTAGTTTTTTTTATTCATTACTACTTTTTAACTTTATATTAATGAACACTACTTGTAATAAATCTCAATTTTATGAGTTATTTATTTTTATAAAGAACTGTTTAAAACTTCAATAGTTTTATGTTTTAGTTAGTGAAAATTGCGATTTACGAAGTCGCATTAGGTAGTTTCTTAAAAATATTTTGTCATTTTGCACCAATGTGAGAAAGATCTACATTCATAAATCGTAGTAGATTTTAATCAATTAATAATCGATTATAGATCGATTACTATTAGTCGCACAATCGATTAATCGGTTACTGAAATAATCGAATCGGCACATCACTGCAAACGATATCTATTTCTAAAATTGAAAATCCTGATGATTTGCCAATTTCTCGACTACGACTAACCTAACCTAGGGATGGCAACGATGTATCGATGTTTGTAAAACATCGATACATCGAAAGAAAAAACATCGATGGTTACATCGCTTTCTACAGTTGGCGATGCATCGATATATCGAAAGAATACCAAACCATCGATGGTACTGACACAATAAAACAGAATAATTTTGTCTTCTATAGCAAATATAATTACCATCAAAAAATCGTCTAAGTAATTTTAGGTAGAATAAAAAAGTGGAAATATATGGCATTAAAAGCACAGGAGCACAAGAAGAAAATAATATTTATTAGGGCGCCATCTACTATTTACTCCTCTAATACAGAGTAATCTGCTCGAAGCCCCTAGATGGCGGTGTTTTACGATATTACCATTGATTTAGTCGAAAATTAGAGTTGATAACACACAACACTACCAATGCAGTGGTGCACATGTATGATCTGTGGTGGTGCAGACTCCTTAAACTTAGAGATACGCTTATACCTTTCGGCACCACTTTCTAAATTGAAAGAAAACCCATTAGAAATATGGGAGGAAATAAGATCAGCTTATCCAAGCCTATATAAATTGGCAAGAAAATATCTTGGTATTGTTTGTACCTCGGTACCTTCAGAAAGATTATTTTCTTTGGCAGGAGGTACAGTATTTCAGGAAAATTGTTTCCAAAATTATTATTTTTAAACACTCTGCTCGATGAATTTTGGTAGATAAAAATAAAAACAGTTTTTCTTTATGTTTATTAAATGTTTTTGTGTTTTGATGCAGATTTGTTTTATTATTTAATGAATTATTTGTTTCTTTTAAATATATTTGATGAGTTACTTAAAATGAGTATAATAAATCATTTTTAATACCACGAACACCATATTTAAACATCAATGTTTAACAACATCGATTGTAATCAGTCGATACATCGTTACATCGATGTTTTAAAATTCGATGTATCGAAGTAACGATGTATCGAACATTTCAATCGGTGTTGCCATCCTAACCTAACCTAACCTAACCTAACGGGAAAATGGCGGGACGGCCACACGTGTAAATAGCTAGTTAAGTTTAAAAATTAGATTAAAGAAGTTAGAAATAAAGTTTAACATGAAATAGTATAAGAAATTGGTGATTGTTCATTAAGTGTTAGTTATCCCCATGAAGACTGGTTTTGTTGAAAGGTATGAAAAAGTTAAATATGAGACGCTTTTACAAGTGAGAGACGCTCATGAAGTGAAAATAGTGTATAAGTGAATTAGTAACATATAGACACTAGTTTAGAGGAAGAAGGGAAAGAAAAAAGGAAGATTTTAGTTAACCTGGAAGTCCAGGAGTGGCTGTCCCGGAAGAATTATTTTTTATTTAGTTTTTTATTGAAATTGCTACTATAGAGGAGGATGGGTTATCCCAGACGCATTTAATTATGCACCTCTTCTAACTCGAGGCTCGCTAAATGCTTATTGGCGAAGGCCACAAACCAACCAACCAACCTAACCTAACCTACGAAACAACATCGGTGACAAGTATTACGATTACGAGCATGTAATTTCAATAACAATGAATTTATATTTATATATTTTTATTTTATCGCCTTGAAATATATACAATTACGATATATGTTAATTAACAATTTCACTAAATAATTTAAATTCCCTTTCACCCTCTTGTGATTTATGTTAAACTTTCATAAAGTTCTTTCTCGAGTTTCTTACGATACCACAAATTTGCAGACAATTGTAGAACTCGGCATATCAGTATCACTCTTAACACTAAAATTCAAAGTTTAATTATCAATAGAAAGTATTTGAAATTTTAGATATACCTACCGAGTCCAAAACCTATCATAAAAAGTGCTATCCATGGTAGAGCAGTAGAATGTCGATTGTGTCTTAGAATGCTTGTCATTTTCGTTATACTTTTGTAATGATTATAGTGTAAGCCGTATACTGTCACAACGATCCAAGGTAATATCAGGGCAATGTTTCGCTAAAATAATAAAAGACGCACATTAAACATTCATTAAAAAAGTCTATATATAAGACTTCATAAATGTCAGTTGTCCGATGTGAATTATAATTAATTGAATCCTCAGGGCCCTGAGCCTCGAAACCATTTGACTATTCGACTGCTCAGAGCTCTACCACTCGATTTCCGACGTAAGTCGTATGAAAATTGACAAATGTTTTGTTAGTTTTCATATGACATATGTCCTTAGTCGAGTGATAGCGCGGTCGAATGGTTTCAAGAATTGAGGCCCTATAGTGTAACTGGGGTTGCCACACTTCCTAGGTTGGTCCGAAGTTTCCGGGTACAAAGGGTGCATGTCCGAACTGCATATATTGTAAAGCTACTACACTACCAGTCCAGGTAATTCAGTTCAAAAAGAGGGAATTGGTAACAAAATTGTTGGAGGAACATCACCAAGTTGCTCCAAGCATTCGTTCACATTGTTGATCTACCTCTATCCAACAATAATCTCAAATAATGACTTAAAACTTGGTTGTTTGCCTGTTGTACCAAATCAAACCCTGTAACAGTGTTTGCTTCTATGAACAAGGTTCTAGAAAATAGCAAAACCAATAAAATCAACCAAATGAGGCATCATAAGTTCAATAATCCAATTTTGTTAGTTATATAATTCAAACAAAATACGAGTTTTTAATGTTTTAAATTTGTTTAATATAATTTGTTAAACTTTCACATTAATTGAAAGCGCTCTTGCAAAATGATAATTAAACGATAGCAAATCTTTTTAAAGGCATTGACAAGAATTGCCATAAGAAACTCTCATCTCAGTTTTTCGAAGCTTTGCTTTTAAATACCTCTCAGGCGATCACTTGCTAGTTTTGATCTAGTAAACAAGTGCACTTCTTAGGAATTTTGTATCGCCTTCACCGAAAAATATGATTCAGGTGACATTTGATTCAGAACGACTTGTAGAGACTTTATGAGAAACTTCAAGTTGTGCCCAAGAAAATGCATAAATATAGCTAGATCGTTAAAAAGCAAGAAATCTCTTAAAGGAAAGTTCTTTTCTCAGTCAATAGAGATTTTTAACTAACATAACAGCAACCAGCTTATGACTTCATTTAAGTAATAGTTTACAGGCCATAACTAACACATTTTTAATAGTAAATTCGTAAAGGTAAATAATTTGAACATTAAATCGCCCCAAAAAAGGAGAATGAACGGCATCATTGGAGCAGTTGTAGAGGAATCAGAAAATAGGTGTTAGTAAATCTTGCTCGGGGCAGAGAAAGTTGAAAAATAACGATAAAAAGTATTTCTTTAATTCATTACTGTTCGAAAACAAAGTGTTCTTTTGAAAAGGTTAAATAACCTCGAGTTCCTAAAAAGAGATGTATAGTGACGCACTCTAATAGTTGGTATTAGGTAAGTCCCAACTTCATGCGTACACCGTACATGAATCGTGGATCGCGTGCGCAATAGTAAAAACAGACCCCTTTTTAATATTGCGCATGCGCCCCACGATTCATGTACGGTGTATGCATCAAGTTGGGACATACCTTTAGTCAACAGAGTAGCTTGACATCAGCAACAGAACTATTCGTCTATGAATCAACAGAACGCTCACTTAGCAGCTATGGCGTTTATCTCGAACCCAAGGAAAATAGTCTCGAAACCTATGTGCACAGCAGTGTCAGCAGACGTACTGTAATTATTGTACATGTACCATAATTTTATGATTTTTTGAATCCCCAATCCTAAGCGTACAATCTTGACAAAAATACAATAATTTTGAAAGATTGCAATTTTCTAAATAAAATAAATTATAAAACTAAAAGTTTCTAAATATTATATATTTCCCGCCATAAATGCTGGGTAAATGTTTTATATTAAGCCTAATAGATAGCGTAACGATCGCATTGTACAAATAACATCAGCCAATAATATGTATTTTTTTGAAATGTAGTTGATGTGATTTGATTTAATTTTAGACTCAAATATTTCTCATTGAAATATTTGAGTCGAATTTCCCGCCCTACCAACAACCAGAGAACTAAATGAGAGTTCTCAAGTATAGATACTTACTTGGCTAAAAAATTGCATTTTTAATAAATTTTGCTGGGTGATTCCTGTATAAGAATATTTTAGTGAATTTTAGGTATCTCAAGCTTTTAAATGACAATTAAATATAATTTTCAAATGTACAATAATTTTAATGAAAGTACAATAATTTTACGGCCCTGGTACCCTAACTTTTTCCCACGGGTCTGCCAACACTGGTGCACAGGAGAAGTAGCGCAGTAGTAATGTAGGAGAGAAGTAAAAACGATTTCGTCGTGAACCATAGTTTGTAGACTGCGTATCTAAAATGATGCAAGTGTAGCTTTAATGGTAGTTTTGTTAAAGTTTGGTTTTCAATTAGGGTCGTAAAGCATTTTGGTAATGTAGTCCGTTGAAAGAAACAGTGTTAGTTAATATTTCGAAATAGTAAATCGTTAGTTTAGTGAATTGTATAGATTTTTGGAAGCAATGTTAGTAAAACGTTGCTAGTTTAATTTGGATAAAAGTTCGTTTAGTTCACACAGCATTTTTCATGATACATCGTCAATGTAGGACAATTGCTGGAAGAAATAAGATGAAGCTTTTGTAAGTAGAATTTTCTTGGAATACAAAATAAAATTGCAACTGGTGTCAGTCGGCCATTGTAGTTTTGAACATTAGTGAAACGAGCACTGTTGCAAAATAGTATTATACGGAGAAATTGTGATTGTTAAAGTTGAATAAACTTTGTTATTGTTGAAACTTTTTATTGAATGTACCCGCAAATACGAAGGAAGCAAATCAGTAGTTCCCCAGTGTCTTCATGGTCAGATTCGAGGATGATCAAACACAAAAAAACCTCTTAGTATTCATAGTCCTCAAGATCAGGAAAAATGTCCTCTTCGTATCTAATTACTTTTTTGTAATAAAAGATATAACATTGTTTTTCATTATATTGATAACTTGTGACGTTGAGACTAATCAAGCCCAAGATTGATGTTATCCTTTAAGTGAATCTTGCAAAATTGCAATGTAAATAATTTATCAAAATATTATTAACCAGGATACTTCGACGAAGATGTACAAAAGATGCTTTGAAAGCGCATAATATGCACTTCACTTTTCATCTTCAGCCAGTCATTTAATTAATACGAATAACATCAAATATACTTTAGCGGGAAAACTGTGGGACTTTGGTGTGTCACAAACGTATAAACTGTAAACAGGTAATCATTAACGGAATAAACCAATGGAAATTTAGATCAATAAGGTATAGATATAGATGGGTAAATAAAACCCTGAAAACTAGCTGGAAAACACATAATAATATAATCCATTATAATTTTCATCTTATGCCCCCTACTCAAGAAAATCTTAAAAGAGCTTCAGCATCTTGGCACTCACTCTCACTGTCCTGTTAACTGTCTATCATATATTCACACTTTTAGTTCAATGTTTACTGCCATTTCCAACTATCTTGAGTATATCCCGATGGGTCTATTCTGGTTAATACGGTGAGTTTTGCAAAATATCTTTCTAAATTGTTAAATGTACAATTCTTCAAAAACTACCTCTTCGACAAAATCTATCTTGAAGCTATATAAACTTAACATCATTATCTATCGTGTTGATGAAGATTAAAGTTCCAGTTTTAATTACCAAAAGGTCATGAATTTTTACCAGCTTTTTCTATTTTTCTCGGTGATTAATGGACTAATCTGAAGTGATAATGCGCATTAAGAAAGGTTACTTGTTGCTTACAGGTTTTCCATTGACATTAATACGATCCCTTCACAGTTCATAATATAAGCAAAGAAAAAACCAATGAAATCTATATTTTTATGAGTTCTTATTATTAAGTAATTTACTATTACTAACCGACTGTTAAAATATTATCAGTTAGTCTCTGTTAACTACTGCAGATGTAATAGTTTTACGGAATTGCTGTTTCATTTTATACTGAATGATGTTTGTATCTATGTTTACAAATCGTTTTCTGAACGATATTTGTCGCATATTTTTCAATGTCTAAGTACTTCTTGGGAAATAAGACCACAGTTTAAAGAAAATTGCTATATATTCCAAACGTTTTGGGGTCTAGGTTCAGATCCCGTTGTCAATGGTTAAGAAATTATGGATAAAAAAGGCACAATTCTAAGATGTAAATTAAAATATTTAACAATGTGTATTATTTGATTTCTGACGTAACTAAGAGAATTTTATTTGTAATATACAGGGTAGCACAGAAATTTCGATAGATCATATAATCATAAAGTTCGTTTCAAATTGGAAGAATTTGAAAGGGAGATCTTCAGAATTTTATGTGGCGCTCCTAGGTGCGACTTTGTTATAAGATAGTGCATTTGCCACAAATGCGATCAAAGAACTTTGTTGATTCAGTGATCCAATTAAAATCATAAGGGAAAACCTAGGAAAAACCTTATGAACTATCCCGATATTGGGTTGTTCACAAGAACAGGGCCATTGGCAATTTCTTCCGTAATCATCGGCAACCAGGAACGAATTAATTCTACGGAGGTAGTAGCGATACAGTCGTTTTCATTTAACAAAATTAAAGCAGACTCTTTTAGTTTTCTTTTGGTGTTGTGTTCTTTTTTGTGTAATATTACTGAATTTTGAAACTGTATTTTATGACCAAGGTCCCAAGCATGTTCGCAAATTTTGGATTTTTCAAATTTTCTTTTTTTATGTAATTTTTGTGTTCGTTTATTCGAACATTCAGAGGTCTAGAGAGATTCTCCAATATATAATTTATTACATTCACAAGGGATTTTATAAATGCAATTTTTTGTATTTTGAGCTGTGTTATTTGGTTTGGTTTTTGATACAATTGATTTTAGTGTATTTCTTGTTTTAAATGATGTTTTGATATTATATCTGTTTCCCTCTCTTTTTAGTCTTTCTGATAGACCCTGTATTTATGTTATAGTTATTGTATTAATGTGATTATCTTGGGAGTCAGTGTTGCTTGGTGAAGTTTGATTGGTGAAGTAGGGATTGTTTGGTATTCGAGTCTGCTTTAATTTTGTTAAATGAAAACGATTGTATCGCTACTACCTCCGTAGAATTCAGTCGTTCCTGGTTGCCGATGATTAAGGAAGAAGTTGATAATGGTCATGTCCTTGTGAATAACCCAATATCGGGATAGTTCATAAGGTTTTTCCTAGGTTTTCCCTTATGATTTTAATGGGATCACTAAATCAACAAAGTTCTGTGGTCGCATTTTTGGCGAATGCACTATCTTATTACAAAGTCGCACCTAGGACCGCCACATAAAATTCTAAAGATCTCCCTTTCAAATTCTTCCAATTTGAAAGGAACTTTATGATTATATGATCTTTAGAAATTTCTGTGCTACCCTGTATATTACAAATAAAATTCTCTTAGTTACGTCAGAAATCAAATAATACACATTGTCAAATATTTTAATTTACATCTTAGAATTGTGCCTTTTTTATCCATATTTAACAACGGGGTCTGACCTAGACCCCGAAACGTTTGGAATATAAAGCAATTTTCTTTAAACTGTGGTGTTTATTTTAGATTTTCTTGGGAATAATACCACATCAGAATTCAAACTTGTGTATATTTTAAAACCAAACGTTTCAAAATCCTGTCGGATTTCGTTTTCAATGGATATAAATTTATAAAGTAAAATTGAAATATATGACAATTATTTTGACAAATATGTTTACGTTACTATGGATAAATTTCTTTGATTTTAAATATACAGGGTGCACAAGAAATTCCAAAGATCATTATAAATCAAAAAATTTTTTTCAAGTTGGAAGAACTTGAAAAATTGTCTTCAGAATTTATTTGTGGCGTTCCTAGGGACGACTTTCTTATTTCCCAAGAAGTACTTAGACATATGTTTACAAAATTGTTACAAAAAAATGTAATTTTATTACATTATAAAAATTTATTTTTAAGAATTTACTTGGTCATAAAATTAATGGTTCTTACGAAAAATGCTATATTGAAAAAACCTCTAGACCTCTAAATGTTCGAATAAACGACCTTAGTCGTAAAATACAAATTCATAATTCAGTTACAATTCACAAATAAACACACAAAAGGAAACGAAAACTAATTTTTTTAAATTAAATTTTAATTTTGTTAAATGAAAAAATTCTACCGCTACTACCTCAGTAGAATTCGGTAGCTCGTGGTTGCCGATACTGTCTCTTGAAATGAAATATACCAATGTTCTTAGCGTATCATGAAATAGTTGGTGATTAATTAGATTAACCACATATTATAACTATCACTTAAAATAACGAAACGATGTTTGTGAAATAAATGATAAAAGGTAGGTTATGTAAAAACTATATATCCAGGACAGGGCAGCGTTGGACTTTCGGCTTATTCATTGAAACCTAACACAAAACAATCACTTCCTAAGCGTCTTTATCACCTTATAACCGTCTATGGTAGAAGCGAACACATTCCTTGATAATCACTAATAAATTCGTAATTTTCCTAACCTTAAACACGCACACATGCAGCTGTCCCGGCATCTTAACCGGAAGTCCTCTATCATAATTTTAAATTTAATTCTAAGCTAGACATATATGCACGTGGCTTTTCGATAATCACTTCATTAGATATTTTCTAAACAATCTGTGAATTAGTCTTTATGTTACGTTTGTTTGGTGAAAGTATAACAAGTATAATAATGTTGTTTTAACATTGTGGCTATTATGAGAAGAGAAAAAATGTACAATTGAATGCTAGAGGCTTATTCCCGATATATTGCAAAAGTTGAAGAACTTATTAAGCTTGACATTTTTGCGAAGGAATATGGTACTCTTTGCTTTCACTATGCAAGTCCTCTCTGAATCAAATAGATATATTCCTATTTATTATACAATTAATAGATCTAATTTTTGTCCGATCATCCGTCTCCCAGATACCCTCAGGGAAGGACATCTATAACTGGATCACCCTCTCAGTCTCATGGTATTAAGATAAATCTATAGTATAATATAATCACTAACTTTCCACCCGCCCTCAGAAAACTTTATACTGAACTATAGTTATGATTAATTTGCGATTGCCTACGTAGAGATTTTATATTTTTTAATAAGAGCAAGCACCGGAGTTACATGAAAAATGCATAACAGTAAAGTGCTATTCGGAAATGCCATTTTTTAGAGCATCTCGCATTGCAGTTCAATCATTACTCATTATAACTGAAGAAAAAAGTGACATTTAAGTATTTTATCCAAAGGTAATTTAATCTCATTATCACCATAATTGCAGCTCTTGTTTTGGTAGTGGAAAAGATTAAGGTTATGATTTGTTGTTCTGATCACATGTTCATGAATACAATTTTATTCGCGAATCTGCCTACAAAACTCTTTTAATAACGGGCGTAATAACTACAACCTATTCATTTATGCCATTTTAATACACCGATAAACGTCTCATCAATATAATTAAGACGAAACCTTTACACCATTCTTGCAAGAGGTTGTTAGCATGAGTGACTCGTGTGTTCTCACCATCGTCATAACCAGCTTCATATACTATTATTTCATGGTGTAATCTTTCTTAAATACTTATTTTTCATTTGTTCCAATGAGCATCTGTTCTTAACTCTTTGGGATCAGGTCAGGCCAGTTATTTTCCTAATTTCATAGTCGCCCAGCCCCTGTCTTGATCTTGTCGCACAGGTTCGCTTCAAGGAGCACATGGGATAAGTCAGCTATCAACCGCATGCCGCGCCACCGTGGGGAGATGGACCTATGGCGTACGGCAGCTGACGTATGTCAATGTTCCGTACTACTGACCAAACTCTTTGACGTACCTCAGCTGTCAACGCCACGTGCTGATTGTCCTATGACCGCCTTTTGGCGTACGTCACCTGTCAACACCAAGTTCTCCATCCTAACCTCTACGCGGCCCCCAGCCATAGTCAAACGGTTAACCTCAAAATGTACAACAGCTGTGTCACAGCACGCGTCACAGCAGCCCTAGTTGGGGCCCTCCATAGCCACAGTCCGAGAACGCAGCCCCCTTGTTCACAGAACAAACGACACCCTCGTTTGCCGAATTCACCCCTAAATAGTCACCAGCTCTAATTACACCTTTTCTCACCCCTAAACCGCAAAATCAACCCGCTTACGTTGGTCTTGCTGGTAAATTTTCGGTAATTTTAACCTCTCTTATGGAAAATTACATATATTTTTGATCGATTTTGGCCCAGAACCGACACAGCCTATACACTCTATTCAACAAAATAAAATCACGAAAAATAATGCAATATATGGTGGATGCGCTAGTACAAACTTATTATATAAATTTTGTTGATTAAATATTGATTTTTTTCAGGTTTAAAGTCAACCAACCTGGATATATAAATATTGGGGAAATTTTTACTAGTTTCATTTTCTTTTTTTACCTTCCTAAAGAGAAAATATTACTGGTCTTCATTCTGATTGAAACACTTTGCATACTTATTAATATTCAGAAATTAAAATTATTTCAAACTTCAAAAATAATATAACACTGAATTTTACAATACCGTGGTTAATCCTCTATAAAGCATCCAAGCCGTAAAAGCCACAAGCACAACATCTTGCATGTTAAATCCAATGGACACACCTAAAACATATTATAAATGTAATAAAATACTATTTTCATAGTTGATTTAAAAAACAACGTGAAAAATCGCCCGGTCGATGATTTTAGATAACAATTATATTATAATATCACTCCGGATTTCTGCCTCTGTCACATCACAGCAATTTTCTCCTAAACTACTGGACGGAAGAGGTTGAAATTTGGTATGAGTGTATAGTTTGGTAACCCGATTAGGAGTACATATCGTAAAAGAAGAAATTTTGATTTTAGTGGTACTTCTGGGGGGAAAACTAAAAAATCGACCGTTCCCCCCCTGATCTCCGAAACTACTGAGCCTAAAATTCTGAAAAAAATAGGAAATATAGAACGTTGCCCAAACTTTACATGAGAAATAAGAAGAAACCATTAAAATTAATTTTGGGGACAAATTATAAAATTAAATAAAAATTTAAAATTAAAAAAATGTTTCAAACGCATAATATAATACATCAAATGAAAGGTCCCATTCTGAGGAACACAAATATATTTTTTTCATATTTAAAAAAATATATTTAAAAAGATATTAAAGAAAATATACCAAAATTTACCCATCCCCCCCTTATCACCAAAACTATAGAACGTAAAGTTTTGAAAAAAATTAGAGGAGTAGGGTCTGACCTGAAGTTTACTGAAAAAATAAGAAAATGTAAAATTGAAATTGTTTCTAACGCATCATGTTATATATCAACAAAAAAGGGCTCGTTACGACTGAAACAAATATATTTTTTTCATATTTTTAAAATAAATAAATTAATTGTTTCTAACGGAGGGCTATTGACGAAACAAAAATATAAAAAATAATAAAAAATTACCCATCCCCCCCCTAAGACCTAAAATTTTTTGTTCACAGGCAAAATACGAAGAAATCTCTAATTTTAATATTAGGGCCAAATTATAGAATTAAACAGAAAATAAAAAAATATTTTTCAACACATCATGCAATACATCAAATAAAAGGACTCATTATGAGGAATACAAATATATATTTTTCATATTTTTTAAATTAATTGTTTACCAGATATTAACATAAAGATATAAAAAATTCTCATTTCTCCCTTTATTTCCGAAACCATACTACCTAATATTTTGGACACAATAAGGGGTACTGGGGCTCACTTGAAATTTATAAGAAAAACTATTAGAAAATCCCCATGGTAATTTTAGGGACAAATTATACAATTAAATGGAAATTAAAAATTCAATTTTCAAACGCATTATGATATATATCAGATAAAAGACACATTATGTCAATATATCATATTTTTAAATTATTTATTTAAAAAATATTAACAAAAATATTTAACATCGACTTAATCCCCACTTTAGAAACTTCACTATTTAAATTTTGAAAAATATATATTTTTTGTATTTTTAAATAATTCTTCTAATCTTCGAATCTACAGAGCCTCAAATTTCAGACAGTAGATTATACAATGCTTCCCTGAAAGTTTATTAGTAAAATAAAACTCTAATGTTAATTTTTGGGGGCCAAATTAGAAAATTAAACACATATGTATTCTTATAAAAATCAAGCGAATCCTGAGCAGATAAAAGAAAAAGTCTATGAGTGGAAAATGTAAGTGTATATTTTTTATAAATTTAAAACGCTTCCTTTAAAATAAATTAGGGTAAATATAAGAAAATGCACTAATTTCCTGCTTGTCTGAAACTGGAATATTAGAATTTTGAAGGTGGTACGGAACCCTTAGTATGCGAGTCCAACTCGCACTTGACCAAATTATGTTATAATCATCATTTACGTCATGATGCATGCAGTTTGCTGTTAATTTTTTGCATGAGAATATCTCTTGAATAGCCGATTAGTTCTGGGTAGTAATAATTTCATCATTAAAAAACATATATCAAAAACTATAACAAAATAGTATATTTACCGTGGAATCAACATTCTTTTTAACAGTTATATAAAAAACAAAGTACGAAATACAATTTTAACAGTGAAACCAACATCGTGTTCACGCACGTTCTTCCGGTGGGGCTATCTCAAGCGTCAGAGGTTCTGTACCACATTCATTTAAATATAATTTTAAACACACATTTCTTGAGCTATTACATTAAAACTAGTCGATCTGAAGTTTAAACCCATAGAAGTTAGATTCTGACAAACTCTTGAAGTCAAAAATACCTCGTTTTAATATTACTAACTTGAGGCTCTCGGAGGGGGCAATCGTCCCATCGCCCCCCTGGATTAGGTTTATTAATTTCCTTGTAATCGAATAATTATATACTAGAGTATTTGATTTTGATAAATCAGCATAAAATTTTACCCAGTCAACAGAGATATTTGGGTGACACAAAATTTGCAGAAACCACTTATGCCTGCAGTTAAGTAAGCTACTTATTTAATTATATAAACAACAAAAAACTGTTTTTTTTTTATTTTCTGTATATCATTAAAAACGTAATAATGCTAGCAATGAAAATATTATCAAAAAATCTTCAAAATCAGCCTTTATAAACCCTGATTGAAGATCGAGGATAGAGAATCCATTATATAGAAAATTTCAAAATAAGTATTGGTTATCCCGATCAAACAACTCTGATTAATATCATTTCAAATGAATATAACATCATACGGTATAATTATGACGAAGATTAATCATTTTTTACCAATTTCAACATTTCTTTGAGAAAAATGCTTCAATCAAGACACATTAACGCTTATTTTAAAGTGTTTTCGATTCTCATCAACTTTTTTATTGATGGCATTGCGATCCGCTCATCATTTTTCATAATGTAATCCAAAACAAATAAATACACATGTTCGAGGGTTCTATTGTTTAAAAATAAATAATTTACTTACAAATTTGCTCTTAAAATCACGTCAGTCATCCCATATAAACTATTACAACATAAGCGAAATGCTGCTAAATTTTGTCTCAATCAATCCCGCTTTGTTGACTGGTATAACTGTACTACCTCAATTTCAAGTAAAATCTATATTAAACATAATAAAAATATAATGGCTTAGACTTACCTGTAACATTGGCACTAAAATCAATTTTGGCAGCAGAAAAAATTGAGGAAAACAACCACAAAGAGGAAGCCAGTAAAAACGGTGATTTGGATTCGTGAACGTTATTCCTTAAAAATGGTTCGGGAAAATTTCCAGAAGGTTTCTTTAAGACTACTGTACTTGTACTCATGATTCATAAAATTTTGGAACAGTTACGTTATATAAATTTTACATGACCATTTTGAAACTGTCGCATGACATCACTCAGAATTGTAATGTCATTGTTCTTTCAGTCGATAGCTTTGTCAAAAAAATGTAAATGTATGTCAATCCAACCTCAAGGTGAAATTAAATTTTCAAGAAAACCCTTCTAGTTTTCGAAATGCGGAGTCCGATGGTCTGAAATTCATTATGAAAATGCCATTTTATACTGTTCTTGGATCGGTTATGAAGCGAAATCACAAAGAGATTAGTAAATTATGCTCTCATCCTGCTCTAAAACTTGCATCGATATATGTAGGAATTTTGGGAACGCTTGGAGTGGTGAGTGATTTTTTATTACACAGGCATTTACTAGTTTCAAATTCAAATTCCTCCGGTTTTCTATATGTGGTGTATAAATCATATTAGTCTAGGAGCCAGATACTATACTGCTGCCTAAAACATTTGGTTTATGTAAAGTTTAGAGTTATTTCAAAATGTCTGAACTTAATTGGATTATCACTCCTAATGACTTTTTATTAATATTAGTGGTCGCCCAGTGGTCGAAATTCGGACCACATTTCATGAAATTGTTAAAAGTATATTTTTGTAAGAAACGGAGTTGTGGAGAAATCGGAGAAGTAGATGTAATGACCAAAATTGTTCACTCATATTGACAAATCTATTGAAATAAAAAGAAAATAAAAATGTAATCAAATATCGGTATTTGAAATATTTTTGACAAATGAAGGACCCCTCAAATTTTTGGCTGGAACCGCTCTTGACAAAATATTCGATATAATAATTAGAAGATTGTTCTTTGCAACCTAAAAGTTTTCGTCATTTGCGGTTGCAATCAAGTCCAGGAATATTAAAGAAAAGAGAGGATCAATAACCCTAAGAGAACTTAAATATTTAATACATTCTCTATTGTCCGCTGTCTGACATTGTTTTACACAACACCTTCGGGAAGGTTGTGATAATAATATATTAATCAAATAATTAAATTCACATTAAAAACAACAGAATATTTAATATGAAAGTTACTGCAACGCGTCCGAAAAATCAGTACTGATCTACCACATTGACTATTTTACTACTAAATAATAACAACACTTGCATGCCAATTCCAGAAGTACATGCTCTAAGAATATATCTAACGATCGCTTCTTTCATATATAATTATTCAATGTTTTGGGTTTTGACCGTCTGGTAGCGGCAGCACCACTGATCAAATAGGTGGCAGTTTTAGTTGTTTGGCGTTGAGAGTATGAATTAATATTAGCATTCTGCACTGAAGGTCGTCAGTAGCTACTAAACAAAACAAAAATGAAGAAAATCGGTTGATAGAGGAAAAAATGGTACCTAATCGTTTTGTCTTTGCCTATTTATATATAGATAAATACTTACAACGATTTTTTGATTTAGTAATAATGTTCTACTAAGATATTGCAATAGATTCCGTCGGTTTAAATGCACAAATATTCACATTCACTTTCAAACGTCTTCACTGGTTTACAAAACAAAATAACTATCGAAACAGCTGTTCACTTCTCTCAATACCCGCCGCACTGTTAATTGTCCACCTTATACGACCATCGGCCTTAAAGAGGTTGGCGCGGAAAGTGCAAGAATCCCATGATCACTTCTGGTATACCAGAATGTGTGTGCATTTCATTCCGGAATCACATCGAACTCAGGGTATCTTAATTATAACAATATATACGTTATTTTTATGTAATATCTTCGCCTTCTTCTTCTTCTTCTTCAAGCAGCCTTGCAGCCTTTTTAGCTCAAGGCTAATGGTCCTGGTCCTTTCGACCTTAAGGACCAGACATAAGTGAATTTAATGTAAAAAAAATTAATTCATTTAATCGACCTTCACATTATATATACTTATGAAAATTTTGATTAAAAATGACGTAAACTGAAACTATTAAACTCTTTTATAATAAAATTAGCTTTTCTTTTCCATCATCATATTTACAGTGCGCGGTGGCGTAGGCGGTTTTATCACTAAATTAATACTTATTATCCCTTCAGTGCGTCTATATCACTTTCTAAGCGTCTATGGGGTATCATAAAAGGACGTAGGTTTAAATCCAACAGGTCATCATCCAGAATTTTTAAACTATTCTTAACATATCACACACACAAAACCACCTCGCCATCTTGACCGGAAGTCCTATGTAATAACTGAATATATACAATATTTTATTTTTGTTTTAGAAGTATTCATTTAGGACGCATTAACACATATACAGCTCTTTATAGAGCAAAATTTAACTCATTTTTGGACATAAAATTCAACAGCAATTCGTTCATACCATCATGTCAGTAACAGTTTATAGATAATTATTGCTGAGATTTTAACAGCTAACTCGTAGAAGTAAACGATTTAAATAATAAAAACCCGCAAAAATTCGAATTTATTTTGTTTTTTATTTATATAATGAAAAGTAATGGAGGAATCGTAATATGCCATCTACAGGAAAGTTGTAGAGAATAAGAAATCCTTCTTAACGAGTGTTTATACATACTGATTGGACCATTTTTTACCGAGGAAACTCAGAAAAACTGGTCAAAATCGTTTTTTTTTTCAAAAATTTATAACTCCCTGGTAATTAATACTGGAATATTAGTCGTCATTGAAACGATAATTTATGAGATTAAGTTTATATAAGCTCACGATGGATACCATTAAATATGTAGTTTTTGAACAATTTGAATTTAAAAAATTTAAAAAGCTATTTTGCACATCCCACCGAGAGAATAGTCCTATCGGGAAATACTAAAGATATTTTGAAAGTTCTTAAATTCCACTTCAATTTGTCCATCTTTCGTTTTTCGCTGTAATGCCGAGAAGTTTGTTTAAAATAATAGTGAACATTGCATTAAATGTAAGAATATGCGACAGCCAGCCAGCGGTGCACTGACAATAGCTGTCAAGGTACATGGACTGATCTAGAATTTACTTAAGATGGGGGCACGAGAAGAAAATTATGGTAAATTATATTATTATATGTTTTTTCTCAGCAGTTTATTACTTTTTTCTTTACATAACTATTGCCAACTGATATTAGTCTATTTTTTATTGGTTTATTTAGTTAATGGTTACCTGTATACAGTTTACTGATATTAATTAAATTACTTTTTTCCACTGACTGGATCCGCCACTGTCAAAATATTTCTACAAATTATTTAAATTGCAATGCTGCATGATCTACTTAACGTATAATATTGATCTTCAGCGTTATTAATCTCAACGTTTTAAGCTATCACTAGGAGGCAGATTAAGGTTCCAGCTGTTATGACAACCAAGTCAGGAATTTTTTAAAATTACCTACTCATTTTACATAGTTTTTCCAGCTCTTCTTTATAAAAAATACTGCAATCAAAATTGGGTTTTTTTAAGACTAATAATTTACTTCTACAAGTTTGCTGTCAAAATTATGTCAGTTATGACTTATATACTATCTACTATTTACGTGATGGCTTATGGGGTTTGCTGTTGAATTTTATGTCACGTAAAAATCTCTATTGACTGATGTAATAAAATTATATTCGTAAAACTCAGTGGCTTGCATAGTTTCTGGTAAGTCTTCAAAAACTTGATTTAAAGAGATTTTTTTAATTACCTTGCATTTCGGAATTTTACTGATTTCTCTTTCTTCTAACTTTTTTAAATACTGTAACGAGACTGAACAAACCGAAATTCCACAGTTGCTTTGATACTGTAAGTGATTTTCAATTTGAATCTGGGTAAAAATGATTAACGTCCAAAGTCACTGACATTCATTTATAAATATATGTTATTGTTATTTCCACTATTAGACGTTTAAATACAATATAATTTATAATCTCCGATAGTCTAAACTTTAAAAAAAAATTATACAGCTACATATTTCAGTCTACATTTTGCATCACTTTCAAATAATATTTTATACTAGTATTTCTACGAATTCTCTCCCACATAAAAGTCATTTTTTGAGATTGAAGCAGCACTAATTATTTCTTTGTCACTATTTTCTCTAACATCCCCACAAATTTCCCCTCAAATAAATCTTTTCTTTTTCAGTTGTTTTCTTAGATATGTTTCAATATTCGTCATGTGTAACTTTGTGTTTCTAATTGTTCCTGTTGTTCACAACGCAATAACTTTTGTCTGATCAAAGTGGAATAACAACTGTTATTCACAATAATCACCAACAACCTCCGACAGTATTCACATATATCATTCAAGAGCAAATCGCCAAACAATTGATATAGTGAATGTATCGCCATCTCGTCTAAATTCTACTAACCATATAAATGTGGTGCATGAGATTCTCCTGAGATGGCTCCATCATCTCTTCCGTATTTGAGTTCCGGCATTTAAATCCTTCATAAAAAATTTACACTCCCTTTCAAACAAATGACCTTTTTCTCGATATGGTCATGGTCGACCTTTTAAAATAACCAGGGGAAACGGAAAATCCCAAAATCCTTTTATATATTATATTATTTAACATTGTGACAAGCAAACTCTAATATTTTCATATTTTTGCCCACCAGTTATAGGAAAATCGTAAAATTAATTTAACTATTAGTTCAGTACTTGGATTCGATTAATTCACTATTTTAGTAAAATCAATGAAGGCAGAAAACAGTGATACTTTACAATTTTGCCAAACCGCACCAATTTGCATGAAAATTTTACAGTAGGTTCTGCTTACCTTCTACTTGTGGACTTTGTGCGGGGGGGTACTTTTGTCCTGGGGTGGATGCCACCCCTTCTCAGGGGTGAATTTTTTTTTTTTCAATTCTTTGAAATCGATAGTTTGGCTAATTTTAAGCAACTTTTTTTCTTATATTTTTTTTTTTTCGTAAAGTAAAGTTTTCGACTTATTAGTGAACTGTTTTTTGGGTATGTCACGTTGAAACTTTTGGCGTTTGAAGAATAAGAATCAACATTCAACAAGCTATAATTTACTATACTAACTTTTCGAGATTTTTCAATTCATGAACGCAAGACAATATATTGTTTCTAGTCTAGAACCTTCATCAGTTGCGCGCCCCTCAACTGATAGAATTCTCGAATAATTATTTATGTATATAGTACATATAACTGAATTTAATATTTTATCGCCAAATGAATTTCCACATCCAGGAGTTTCCGGAAAATATAACACACAGAGACTCCAAATCGGGAGTCGTACTGTGTTTAACGCCGTTTCCCTGTGAGTCCTAGGATAGAAATCACACGAAAAAATTCGTAGACTTACTAAAACCTTGCAAACAAAATAGGATACTTACTTTTCGAGATTTTTCAATCCATTGCACACACGATAATATATTGTTTCTAGTCGAGAACTGTTATTATTTTTCAATCGATTGAACCCAAGGCAATATATTGGTTCTAGTCGTAAAACTTCATCAGTTGCGCTCCCTTCAACTGACTGAATTCTCGAATAATTATTTATGTATATAGTACATATAAATGAACTTAATATTTATATAAAATGAATTTCGACATCTAGAAGTTTCAGTTTCATGGATTCAAAAATCTCGAAAAGTTAGTATCGTAATTTCTTTGACATGTTTTAGTAAGCCTACGAATTTTTTCCTGTGATTTCTATCCTAAGAATCACAAAGAAATGGAGTTACATTCTCCCGATTTGGAGCTAGAGAGCTAGATTTTCCTCAAACTCCTGGATGTCGAAATTCATTTCGCCAAAAAAACTATAATTTAGTTTGTATACAGAGACCCACTTCATTCCACGCGATTTTTTACCTGCATGTTTGCTTAGAATATTTAATTCGATAAAGCTCTTAATTCTTAAGTTATTCGTGAAAAAACTTTTAGAAACCTGCATTTTTTTAGTTGAAAAATTGATACTTTCACGAATAAATTACATTATTGACGAAAAAACATTAAAGAGAAAAGTTACTATGAATTAGTCAATATATGGATTTCCGGACTTATATTTAAAGAAACATTTTCCACCCCCAATAAAGCGTGGCATCCACGCTCAGGGTCAACTTGGAAGTAATGAATAAGAAGAACCTACTGTCAAATTTTTAAACAAATCGGTGCTGTTTGGCAAATATATAAAGTAATTCAGTTATTAACTGGAGTTTGTCTTTAAATTTCCATTTTATTCAACTTATAATCAACAATTAAACTCGAATAAAGTATTAAAATTCGAATATAATTTTATTTTATTTAAATACAATATTTATACACAAAATGGGCTTATCTAGAAAAGTATCTATTGTTTGCCATCACCACCCTCCCATTTGCCGGTGAAGTTTTCAATTTTAAAATTCATTTTGACACTCAGTTGATCACTCTTGAAGCTTCTGTTATCCAGTGGCTTGCTTATGTTATCAGGTAGTTTGTAACACAATTTAACATAAAACAATAATAACTTTAATTTTAATATAATGATTAAAAATATGTGTTACTGTTGATACAAAAATGAAGTGAAAAGCCAATTCTAAAAGTGTTCAATATCCAGGATAGGGTTGTTCCTCTTTAAAAAAATGAGAAAAAATGGGTAATATCCTGCTTACGAAAAAAATATATACTAAACCCCCACGTTTGTTGAGAGTTTGAATTAAAAAAGTATCAAAGCAATAAATATTTTATATTTCCACATTTTCTTACAAATTAATAATTATTTGTAGATGTTGCATTTTCTATTTCAGTCAATATATTTCTACTGACAATATTTTAAACTTGGATCTCAACAAACATATTTTATTTGAAGTATGCTGTTTGATAATAAAATCTTCTCTTCTTTTCAGATTCTCAGCATTTACGATATAATAAGGATAATAAAATGTGGCCCAGTCCTCCCTGGATATTTATGGAGAGAAAGATTAAAAACAGGAACAGTTGTTACACCGGAAGCTGAACGGGATTGTAAATTAATATGTTTAGTTTTGTCTTCGGAATATTATTTATTCCTTCTCTTCGGCTTATCCACGGTAATTATGCAGTTTTTATATTTTTATAGTTTTAAGGAAGCTTCAGACAATGATAAAAACATTTTTTATAATTAGAGTAAAACTAGACTTAGACAAAGTGCAATATTGATAGAAGTACCCGCCGTAAGAATACTACGTTTATAGAGGGGCATTTATAATTTCCAGAGTTAAAACTTTAGTAGCTTTCTTTAGCCATTATTACTACACTAGAAACCTCCCATCCAACGATGTCAATTAAGCCACCTACAGGTATGCTGATTAGATAGGGGTCCAATGACTTCTGAGTCGTCTTTTGTTATAAACATGATGAATCATCTATCATTGCTAGATAAAAAAGGAGAAAAAACTGGAAGGAACCCTAGGACAAAATGAGACCAAATCACATATCTAATACTATAATATGAAAGTTTCGATGGATAGCAATCAATTGGTGAGGTTCTCATCTTTGGGAAAAATCATTTTACTAAGAAATTATTAATTTATTTATTAATTTATTAAAGAATTTATTGTCAGTTTATGACAATTATGACAATCAAGGCGGCGACTTTGTAATTTCAAGGCTTTCAAAACAGGGTGATTTGGTAACCTACGTAAGAGTGACTCCTGTTGTAAAAATTCTTTTAATACAGGGTGACTTGGTGACCTATTTGAGAGTGAAACTTCTTTTTAACATTCTTTCAATAAAAATTGTATTTGTATGTTCGGAACATGTAACTATTTTATGCCTCCGTCATATTTTCCTAGCATTATATTTTTATACCTAGAGATTTAGAGATTTCACGTTTTCAAGGTAAAAAAATTAGCACGGTAGGAAATTTTTGGATGAATGAGGTCTTATGATTTCCCTTATTAATTTAATGCATATAATATGAATTGGTGGTGTAAAATTATAATTATACATGGTCTTTCAAAATATGTAAGATAGTCCATAAGAGTTGACATGCAGGATATGGTCAAAATATAGCGTCAAATGGAATTATACTATAGTTAAAAAAAAGCGAGAAAAAATAATTGTATAGGGTACTCCATAAGTAGTTGGAAATTAATTATAGCTGACATACAGGGCGGAGTAAAAGTATTGTTATGCAAGGTCGCTAAAAAAATGTTAATAGAATGTTATACCTATAGGGTAGCTTATTAGCATTTGCCTTTACAGGGTGGTTGCAATATAGGATGTACTGGAATTATAATATTGTATTTGTATGTTCCGAAAATGTAACTATTTCATGCCTCCGTCATATTTTCCTAGCATTACATTTTTATAGCTAGACATTTCAAGTTTTCAATGTGAAAAAATTGGCACGGTAGGCAATTTTTGGTTGAGTAAGATCTCATGATTTCGCATGTTAATTTGATGCATATAAAATGAATTGGTGATGTAAAATTATAATTATACAGGGTCTAACAAAATATGTTAGATGGTTCATAAGAGTTGCTTAGCAGGATGATTAAAATATAGCGTCAAATGGAATTATAGTATGGCTACAAAAAAGCGACAAAAAATAATTGTTTACGATACCCCATAAGCAGTTGAAAATTAATGATGGCTGACATACAGGGCGGAGTAAAAGTGTTGTTATGCAGGTCGCTAAAAAAATGTTAATAGAATGTTTTACCTAGAGAGTAGCTTATTAGCATTTGCATTTACAGGGTGGTTGCAATATAGGATGTACTGGAATTATAATTATACATGGTGGTTCAAAAAAAGTACAATAGGTGACCATAAACAAACGCATATACAGGGTAGTTAAAACATATGGTTGTGTGAAATTATAGTTATAGTTTGATTTAAAATATATTATGCTAGGTAGCCTGTAAAAAGTTGCTTATATAGGGTGGAGCAGAATTATAGTTATACAAAGTACTTAGAAAAATGTTACAATATAAATGAAAAAATTTGGAAACTAAAGTGTTTGTAGAATGGCCAAAAGCGGTCGCATATACAGGGTTGTTGGAATATGGAATCGAGTGGAATTGTAGCGTGATTAAAAAAATGTTAAAAAAAATATTTGGATGGGTTTTTCATAAGAAGCTGCATATATAGGGTGGTTGAAATATAGGGGGGAGTTGAATTGTAGTAACTCCATGTAAATAACAAATGTAAGAAAAAAATATTATGTTAGTGAGTTTAAATTAGTTTACATAGCAAATGTCCCACTATTTGGATTTGGATAAAACGAATTTACGAGTGAAGCTCGGTCACCCAGGTACTAATAATGAAATCAACAAGCCGCTTTGCCACAACCACAACGTGATAACAAACAGAGGCCGACTAACAACAATAAAGTATTTCAAACAATTCAAACTTAATTACGCTTCCGCGAAATAAAAATAATACCGTAATTGAAAGACTGACTGAAATAAATGTTATAACAACTAGCGATTATGCACTAATTGATAACCCAAATAATTTCACAATATAAGAAACAATAAGTCAAATGGAACTACTGACAAAACAATGTGAATAGCTAATTTTAGGAAAATGTACAGCTGCTGTCTATGAATATTAAGAACAGGTAGACAAAAAACCGTATAGACACTATTTTGTAAGAGAAAACAACAAATCTAATATGGCACACACAAGGCGAAAGTTAAAATAAGGCCAGACAAAATAAATACTTACAGATGATACCCATGGATGAATCGTCGGTGATTCAAACCAATGGATCTAATGAAATTAAAACCTGATATCACTAGTTTCTAGCACCAGGCATATCCAAGCATTTCTCCCACAAAAACTGTCGATGATGATTTTGAACTACCATCTATTTAAAATCTCTAACTTAAGAGCAACCACTCCTTTTTACCTCACATGCTTTTGCCTCTACAGTTGTAATATATTTCAAGTTTTTCCGTAGAAAGTTCTTTTCATTAATGATTCTTTTGAACTACCACAGAAACCAGTAGTCGTGATATGAAAGTATCATACCCTGAATATCTTTTATTTACTCCTCGAATATAAATCATACTTTAGCAGTATCGGACACACCCATTAGCTCATCCAAGGCCAAAGAAAACCAATAAAGTTGCCAATTTGTTCCTTGAAGTTTCCTTGGACTTCCGTCGTCTTAAAATGGTTAATTTTGCGAAGTCAAAAGAAGCTTCGAGAAACGAGTTATATTGCCAGTTTGTGTCAGACAGTTGAGACCATATATTTTGTATGCTTGCTTCTACCCTCCGAGACACCGTGTTTGCTGCAAACCCACAATTTTAAATAAATTTACGCATTCTTTGATTATTTCTCCATTGGTGGATGGTTTTCCATGTTTAACAATTTCTAAAGCCACAACTAAGCTGGCACTGGTTGCAACCTCTTATTCAGAATTGACTTTCCTACACAAAGATTGCTGCGATTTCAAAGATTTATATTTTTCTATTCACAAATTTCCAATATGTTTGATTTGTTTCAAATTGACGTTTTATGTTATACTCTTTGAAAACGGATATCAAACATAACGCCTTATTACTGCACTCACTACGAAATATTGAAAGTTTTATTAACCTCTGAATGTTCTGCAGTCACGGTTTATTTAGCGCTTCTATTCCATACATAACGAAAATACGGAGACTAATGTATCACTGTTTTTTAATTGTCTTTTAAATGTCAATTTAAATGTCGTAAATTAATTTTTCATTTTGCAATTTACATCAATAAATATAAAGCCATTGACAACGAAGTCAGAATAGACTTTGAAACGTTTGGTTTTTCTTCAATATACGTCGTTTTATTTCGATTGTGGTGTTATAGCCCAAAAAAACATAAAAGTAATACTGTTTTAATACTCTAAATATTGCAGTTTCAAAGTGAGTGGAATAGACAAGAACTTTCTCGATCCAACGAGGTTATTCACGATCTTCAATTTTTTACGGCCCTATCAAACGGTTCACTAACGCCATCTGTTGTATAGAGAGGGTACTACTTCCTAGTTTGACCACAAGATGTCCATAAGATTAAAACGGTTTTGGCAGTTGTAAATTGCTATAGTTATCAGTATGGTCCTAAGACTGGAAAGTTGGTGACCCTCTTCGTCACACAAAGGTGTTCCTTGAGAATGAATCGCTCGGGAATACAACTCAGACCCCATTGGTAAGCAACTATTTTCAACTGCGTTGTCACGTACTCAAAAAAAATATGCTTGGATATTTCCGTCGTTACTTAAACAGGCAGTTTATCCACGATGTTACATTGTTTAGATACTGATGGAGATACGTCTTTAGAATCTCTAATCGCAGAAACTAATACCATAGACAAAAAACTTTTTTCATTCTGTCCTTCATTAGTTGCTTTATCTCCACATCGGCGTCGTCTGAGAAGTTTTCCCAAAATTTCTCTTTGCCAAGAGGACCTTTGAAGCCCTTTATATAAAAATTTTTCTGATGTAAATGACTCTTCAGATATCTTGATTAGTTAGCAGTTCCTTGTACAAAAACACAAATCTTGTACTTATCATAATACCAAACATTTATTTTTCACACTTGAGGCAGTTTCAGCAGCCAAACTGTCACCTTCATAGAGTAAATCAAAACACAACTTTTAAATTTGGCATTGACAGACACTAATCTGATTGATGACAGTTACAATTTACAATTGAGCGCAAAACTACGAAGGAAAGAAACAAATATACTATGTAGGGATATAAATTATGACAATTATCTTTTTAGTTTTCTTGGAAAATAACACCACATTGAAGAAATGTCAATGGCAACGAAGCCAGAATGAATAATTCAAAACGTTTGAATTTAACAAGAAAACCAAAAAGAAAGTAGATGCCACAATTGAGCTACAAAAACAATATCTCAAAGTAATTGCCTATAAATTCTAATTGGGATTAACTTTCTCTGACTTTTTTCCTGGCACATGTTTGTGACATAATGCATGTGTTTTCAGACTGCTGGCAAAATTTAAATCCTAAAAAAATTGTACGTCAGTTTTTTGTTGCACAGTTTTATTTTGGAAATTTTAAATATATTTATTGTTTTCAGAGTAATCCGGTATTCTTCATGCCATTTTTACTGCTATACGCACTGATTATAGTAATGGAGTCACTGATTTTCTTTGTAAGGACTTTCGTTGAAGGAGTTGAGTTCAGAAAATGCGGCCTTGTAATGTCGATGCTATTAATATTCAATTGGATGTCGGTTTTTTGTACATTTTGCAGAACAACTACAACATGTGATGTGTAAATCTTAAGTGAATTTAAGCAATAAGAATGAAATATAGATTTGTTCTACTTTTGCCAATTTTATTTTTGATATTTTCTACTACTTAAAATGAAGTAAAACTATTTATTGATATACTCTGTCAGAATGCGTGGTACATATAAGTACCAGCTTAATTAATTACCTGGAAATTTTTACTAGTTAGAATGTATATGCGAAATGAACCAGTTTGTGATAATAGAAAACATTTCGGAAATCACAACTACCTGTAAAAAATGTCGAAAAAACCTGACACACGACAATTTTTTTGAAGGAGTAATGTTCGCCGCAAAATTATTTTCCAAACTATATCCTGCTAAGGGTGGGTTTTATCGCAATTTTTTCCAAAATGGGAATGGGGGTGATATCTCATTAACGATACGAATTCTGTGGATCTTTCAGGAACTGTCTGTTAAACTTGATTGGTATATACAGGATCCTCCCTCCACCGACGTTATAACTTTCTGTGACAGTATAAAAAAATAAAAATGCAATATTCTGTAAGTTACTCAAATGTGAATTTTAGTATATCTACAAAAAATAGTGAAATCTAGTATATTTACAAAAAACTATAGTAAAAATTAGACAGAAAAAATTATCCAAAATCGAGTCTTTAATCAGAATGACACAATGTTAACACAAATACCTTACCATAAGGTAAACAAAATTTCCATAAATCACAGGTTCTATAGTGACCTAACGTTTCAAGCCCCACCGTGACAGAATATTTCCATTAAAAAAAATGGCTCTACCATAAACCATCAAAAAACAGTTCCATCTGAAAAGAAAACTCCACCAGGAAGAACAGGGCTCCTTGGAATAATGCTACACCGTAAAAAAGGCTCTTTAGAAATAGCTCCCCCATAAAATAGCTCAAACGTAAAATATCTGCAACGTAAAATAGCTCCAAGGTGAAATAGCTCCAATCTAAAATAGCTCCAAACTGATACCCGAAAAAAAGTTAACTCTAATGTGAAATTCCCTTAAACATCGACATAATTAAAATGCCAGGGAGTAAATAATTCCACCACTATCTTTTATGTGCGTCTTAAAATAATGCTCGGCCGGTTCTCTTTACCAGAACGTCACCTTTACTGTCCGCTCACCACCATCGAAACGAGAAGAAGTACGAGTTTTCTGTTTGGTTCGAAATTGAGCATGTTCCCCTTCCAAGACGATGGCCATCAGGGGTCGATTGCATAAAGTGACTGACAATTTAATTTTTCAGGTTTTACAGCGAAACATCTAATCAAGTTCCAGTCCTGCAATTCCTGCATAGTCCATTGGAATTTTGAAATTTCAAAGTGGTAGTAGATAATTAACACAGAACATTTATGTTTTCAAAGGAGCAGATTACGAATCTGTAAAAATTACTTTTTACCGCTAGTTTGCAGTAAGGGGTGAAATGCCCCAAAAATAAGCCCAAACAGGGTTTTTTGGATTATTCCCGAAAACTACAGTGAATATGGAGAAGAAATAACGAAACTATCGTGTTCCTTATTAAATTTCACATCGAAAACATGTACTAAGTTAAACAAAATCAACGAATTGCTGTGCAATTCACCATGGAAATTGAGTCCAATGTATACCTGCCCTCCCTGGACATGTTAGTTTCACGGTTGCTAAATGCCAGTGCCACTCTGTATACAGAAAACCAACACACACTGACAGATATCTCCACGGCCGGTCCTATCATCATCCATCTCAGAAACGGTCAGTCGTGAACTCCCTGGTGCATCGAGCTATATCAATTTCTGAACCCAAAAATTTGAGAAGGGAATTAGCTTGGGTAAAGGGCAGCCTACTAAACAACGGCTACAGTAAACAAGAGATTCACATTTCCATTTCTCGTCACCAAAATCCCCTTCCTCGTCACCAATATCCCCTTCCCCGTCACTAAAATCCCCTTCCTAAGAAGTAGCAGCCTAAGCAGTAGCTGGACATCATAACGAAACGGGTCACCAAATCTTCCTCGACAGCTCCTCAGTCGTGGCCAAATCTCCGTATTATTTCATCAGAAAATTCCGTGAGGCCGTTGAAATCGCCGAAAAATCCCAAGAATTTTAACCGAGACAAAAGTTTTGAACTTGCGCCCATCTGGCAACCTTGCATCCACATTTCAACAGAAATCGCTTCAAAGAAATAAATCACGTACATTACCTACTAATAAAAATTCCATGAAGCTATTCAAAAATACCATAAAAACTATCTCTAATAATCCTATTAAGTGCCTCCTACCCTTCTTTTACCCGGACTTTCAGAGGCCAATTATTATTTCTTTGTTGGCTAGGTCCAAAGTATTAGTTCATTTACAATTTGTTCGTCATTGTGACAAGTTAAAAAAAGTGAAGTTTCAAAGTGTGTTTGTGAGAAAAAGACGAAACGAATGGAGTCGCCACAAGGTAAATAACATTTGTTTTGTTTTCTCATCCTTGAAAGGATGTGGGCTAAACGTCGGAAAAATTTGTATATGCTGGTTTCAGATATATAAACAAATTAATTCGACAAACAATGACGTCCAAATCCGGAAAAAGCAGAATCAGCTCATTAAAATTGATTGCCAGTTGAAAGACAAGCTAGAATAAGAATACATTTGCAATTATACTTTATTTCTTTTATTTCTATTTTACAAATATGATTGAAGAAATTCCAATGCTTTAGTCTAAATCCTTATTAGGCACTTTCACGAAAGGAATTAACATGTGAGGATTGTAATATCAAATCTTATTTACCGACACATTGGCATATCTTGAATGTCCAGTTTTGAATTTGACTTGATTCGTAGTTTCCTTTGAAGATTTGAAACGTTGAGAATTTCCAAATCTCAAGAAAATTACTGTTGACTGCACAACTTAAAAACGTGCCCTCAGTAACAAGAAATTTTTTCAATATTAACAAAAGAGATATTAAAATCAAAATAAATATAATCCCTAAATGTACAATTTAATTGGCCTTTTATCTTTCCGAAATGCACTCATGTAATTTTTGCTAACACTTCTTCGGACGATTTCATCATTTGAACCAACGGTATACTTTCAACTGTTTCTTTTTCTGACAGTAGGAACTCTGGCACTATCCTTTATGTACATGAGCCACATGTAGGTACCTATAAATGAGACAATTATAATGTAACAACTTTATTAAAAGATATTCCCAAATAAAACAGTTTTACAAAATTATATTATAACTAGATGTAACAACAATAAATGTTAAAGAAAATAAAATGATATTGGACATATCATCTTCTGTAAAATATGCAATAATATATTATGTGGAACTTTTTCAGCATTCACTTCCCAGAACAATTTTACTCCCACCCGTAAATCAATGTATAAGAAGTAAAATTGTGGAGGATTCGTGAATGAAAGTTAAATTTTATGTTCCATGACTTATTTGGAGTTCCATGTAATATCTCATTGTTGCAAGATTTTGATCTGGTTTTCAGTCAGCTGGTCAGCTGTTTGGTGTTTGATTTTGTTGGTTGTGTAGGATGGCTGCGGGGTGTTGTGGAACAAAGAAACAAAAACTGAATAATTCATCCAGTATTCCATCCTGCAATGGTAGTTCAATTGTTCCAAACGGGATAAGTAATGGAATTGGAATGGTCGCGTTACCTGAAATGTGTTTCTTTTGTTTTGATGTCCTCTATTGTCATTTGTACAATTTAGCACCCCCCAAAACACCTTCATTCAGTAACGATGCATAGTAAGTATTAAACAACATTCTAGTATTTTATAAAAAAAAAATTAAACACCTTTTCAACATATACAATGTGATATTACTTAAAATATGTCATTTGAAATGCATATTGCAAAATATAGGTCACTTAACTGTTTAGCCTTTTCTTTGTTTAGAACCACCATCTGTATGATGGAACATTTACTTTGTTACAGTCCTTTGTTTGTAACTTGGAAAATTGGTAAGGATAAAAGACTTAGAGGATGTATTGGTACCTTCAATGCAATGAATCTTCAGTCAGGACTAAGGGAGTATGCAATTACAAGTGCTTTCAAGGACTCTAGATTCAGCCCCATCACTCGTGATGAGTTCCCCAAGTTAAGTGTCTCAGTGTCAATTCTTAGACATTTTGAAGATGGTGATGACTACTTAGACTGGCAAGTTGGTATTCATGGAATCAGGATTGAATTTATTAATGAAAAAGGAAATAAAAGAACAGCTACCTATCTCCCAGAAGTGGCTTCTGAGCAAGGTATTCATTCAATTACTTAAGGGTGTTTTTTTCAATTGAACCTTCTATCTAATACTGAGTATTCGACATTGAGTATTTGAATTAGTATTCATATAGGTAATGTAAACAATTTTATCATAAATTCTTGGGTATAATTTAAGCAATATTTAATTAGTGTGCACATATGACTTGACCTTTGAATACTGATTATTGTTGACAGAAAACAATTACTTTATTGAATTACTATAATTCAAAAAACATGTATCTATCTACTGTTTTTAAAGAGCCAATGATATTGATAAATGTCTTCTTTCTTTATTGACCATGTCACTATTTTTTTCTGTTTTTTTTATACTTATGGGTTTTCAGTCTCTTTGAAATTTTAATTCTATTTTTGATCAATTTAGTTGTGTGCTTTGCTATTTACCTGGCACCCACTCATTGATAGACCAAGAGATCTGAATTAGAAGTTCATTCAAGATTTTCTGAGTCCTGCCTTTTGGAGTACTGAAAGGTTATATGAGGTATTTATACAGTGGCGGATTTACACTAGGGGCAGTGGGGGCTAGTGTCCAGGGCAGCAAATTTTCTCTAGGGCGGCAAAGTGGAAAAAAAATTTGCATGGAAACGACCTTTACACTAAGTTTCCAAACCTGGAAATTGCATATCGCATATTTATGACATTAGCTTTAACAAACTATAGCACAGAATGATAGTTTTCATGTTTTCCCAGAGTTAAAAACTTGTTACGTTCTACAGTGAGTGCAAATAGACTCAATAGCCTAGCCATTCCATACATTGAATCAGACATACTTCAACATTTAGATTGCAAAGACTTAATCAATCAATTTGCAATTCAGAAAATCAAGCCTATTTGCCTGTGAAGAAATGAATACAAAACAACTAAGAATGTAAAATTTATACTTAATTATAAAAAAAACAAATATTTTTGTTTTGAAAATTAAAAAAAAAGATATATAAACTGTAAGTTTGAATAAAATTTCTGTATGGGCGGTTTTTTTTCCAGTGCCCAGGGGCGGCATTAAGTAAAATCCAGCCCTGTACTTACAATTCGTGAAAAAATTCTTGGGTTTCCTAGGACATTTTCCTGTGAACAGAAAAAAGTAGATGCTGCAACCTTTTGAGTACTGCGGTGTTAATAAAACGATAGGTTACCATCGATGTTATCATGAAAATTTGTTTAGCAGGAGGTTAGTATTGGATCTAAGAGTTGAAATCAATATATGAACATGTAGGGAATATTTTTATTTCTTGAATGATTTTCTGAGTCCCGCCAACTATAATAATCAAAAATTGGCATCCTGGAAAAACAGAATAAAGAAGAAAATTTTACGCGCAATTTTTCAAGTGAAAATTCATTTATTCCCTAGGAGGCATTGTGCCATTTTTTTTTGTCATTTCGATATATAAACATGTAAGAAAAATTATTAATTTTGAATGATTTTCTAAGTCCTGCCAACTAAATTAATCAAACATAATGCTTGATTAATTTATTTATATATTGAGTTCAACCCTTAGACCCATTACTACCCTCCTGCCTATCATTTTAGTAACATGGCAGTACTCAAAAAGGCGCACCTACTTTTTTTGTTTGGAAAAACTGATTTTTACAGGAAAATCCCCTAGGGAGCTCTTAGATTTTTCCATAAATTGTAAGTACCTCATATAACCTTTCAGTACTTCAGAATGCAGGACTGAGAAAATCAGGGTTGAACTCTAATCAGATCTCCCAGTCTATGATGCAATATCACCAAAAGATTTACAACTTGTATACTGTGCACTGAAATTAAAACAGGAATATCTATGCAACCTTTCGGTAAATAATGTTTTTCATAATGCTATTTCGACAACAATGTGGTTAGTAATCTTGGAGCAGTAGCATAGATGTAGGGGGATATATTAATATTGCCCACAGTGATTGGAATCTAATGCATTGTTATAAAACAAAAGCAAAAAAATATACTGCAGTTTGACACATAATATCAAAATACATTGATAAATTATAATTGTGTGAGTGCTTTCTATTGGTGTGCAAGTGTGTACCCAGGTTTTGGTGATAGGGGCAAAATTAGAAATAGAATTTTCTTAGAGGGGGTAAGTTGGAAAAAAAAATTCCTATCTATAGAGAGGGACAAATCAGAATTTTTTTGGTCCAGGGAGGGTAAGTCAGCAATTTTATGTAAAGGTTTGATGGCTCATTGCATGTTTTTCTATGCCACTATTTGAAGTACACCAGAATTAAATATGTACATTTTTCATTAAATTTTTGAATACTGTAGATACACATACTTTTACTAAATTGTGTCCTTGTTAGAATTCATAATTATATCATTTTTGTATAGCATTATAGTTTGATAAGGGTTTAGTTCTGACACTTATTTACCTATCTATTCATAGAAAAGTAGAATCTATATCATGACAATGTTCCAAATCATGATGTGTAACATTGGTTCAGTTCTAACATATGTTGGTGTGGTTTAAATTTAATTCTGATTGATTATCTACAAGATTTTAAATTATATTTAATCTCATAATACCAATATCTCAGAATTGTAAAGTTTGTCTTTAGGATTACCCACCAATTTCTGTAATGTTTTGGTTAATCTATGCACTAGCATTTCTAAACCTTTAGTACAATGCTTTTATCAAACAGAGACATAAACTTGAATTCATGAACTTCAATTGGAAAAGTTGACACTTCATTCATTCTCAATCAATACTGTTTGTTTCTGACTTATTATTACTAAACTTTAACTAAGGTTCATACAATATAAATAATATTACAAATGTAATGATTTTGCTGAATTTTTTGGCAATATCTATTAGACCCAAACTTATGTGTTCTAACTATTTTTTATTAAATAAAATAAACTTTAGTTGATTTATTTACACAGGAAGCAACTTTGTTTATTAGGTATATGTTAACAAGTGTATGCATAATGTACCAAATGACAATCTCATATGAAATATTTGGTTGGGAATTGTCTAAATTTCTAAAAAAAACCTTAAGAAGTAATTTCAATTAGGTACCTTCGTTGGCCAACCTATATTTTTACAAAGTTATAGTTTATTTGGTTGAAATATAAAAGGGGTGTGATCTTTGTTAGATGGAAATAACAAGCAATCAATAAGCAAGGGCATGCAACTAAACAATATATCTTCTGGGGGTACATTGCATTTTTGATCCTCAGCTAAGTGTTCTCATACCTTTTTCCTTTCTGGGAAAACAATGTAACTTTATTGATAACAGACATCAGTCCATATGTTGTTTTATTAGGGTAGAGGTTTTTTAGGCGAATACCCTATAATTAGAATATCTTAAAAATTTAAAAACCCCTTTATTGACTGTTTATTTCACTGCTAAGGAAAGTTCCATGTTAGTTATATTCTTTGAATACTAACAAAAATACATACAATTTATAACACCATAAATTAAAGTGTAGAAACTTGAATCAACAAAAATAGTTCTTAAAATACATTTGATACTAAAAACAGCTAGAATTTGTAATATCTTATAAAAAGTGTAAAATCATGACTGAAAGACAAACATTGTCTTAACAATAAATAAGATTGTAAATTAATATATAATAATAAAAATGCATAGAAATTAAGAGAAGCAATATAAAACTATAAGATTAATAATTGACAAAAATTAAATCTCTGATAATACTCTTAAAATGATTAGCACTGCTTAATAATCTAATATTAGATGAGGTGTAATGGATTCACACAAATAGTTACTACTAGTAGTATCTATTCTTAAGTCCTATATGACTGTAGTGAGCAAATTTAAATTGGAGAAAGTCAAATAAATACCATTCAGTCTATCTAGCTTCAATTGTTGGATAAAAATTTCATGCAGCTATTTCCTTAATTGTTTTCGTTTATCTTTCAAATCTCTTGTCATTGAGGAAAAATGTCATCAGAGTGTGCAGCAAACAATTGATGATCCTCATTTTATGTTATTGACAGCGAATTATTATATAAAAAAATAAATGTGTTAGTATCTCATAGAAATCAGAACATAGTCCCAGGAAGGCCCAAACAAACAACATACTAGAACAACAGTTACAATTTTGGCTTTATGGGATTGTTTCATATCCACAATGGTGATTGCAAATTAATGGTGGGCAGAACATAAAAGGTTTATTGAAATATGAATAATATCTGCACATAAGACATTTTGGTTTGTCTTCATTTTGTCTTACATCTCGCTCCTGAGCGTCACTGTAACTAACTGCAGCGGTGCAGAGAATAGTTACTGTGGGACCAATAATGAAATACTGTAGTATTTATTTATAAATCCAAACTGTGTTAGTCAAGCAAGAGTTAGATGGTGATGTGAAAGGCATCATCAATGAAAGTAATCACACTTGGAGTTATGTTGTGGAGAGCTATTGCTTATGTCAGTAGATTATAATTGAGCTTTATCAGCGGGAATATGACAGCTCAACCCTCCCAGATCTTTTTGAAACCCATGTTCTGTCCTATATAAGGGCTCTGGCTTATCCATTGTTTCAATGTGACATTGTACAACCTCATGTGGCCAGAGTTCCATGGCATTACTTTGGGGATAATCAAATTAATTTGTTGACTTGGCCACAAAAATCTCCCAGTATATCTCCCATTGCAGCAAAATTTACTCCATCCTCGACAGCCTGCACTTTCAGGGAAAAATAATTGTGCCATCAGAAACATGACTAGGTGAGCTACAGCTCACCATGGAGGCTCAAATTGTCGTTAATTTTTATCATTCTCTACAAATTTTGATCATTAATTTACACTATACATATGTACAAAAGTGTATTGCAATAAACTAATTATTACTCTGTTTGGATTTCTATGTCACTTATATACTGAACTCCAACTTAATCAGTTCTAAAACAAATACTACCAAATTAAAAGATTTCCATCCTGTTTGAAATAATTTTATGACAAATTCCTTTGCAAACACTACCATTTTACTTATTAATTGCCAGTTTTAGTTTTGTACTAAATATTTGTAGTATAACTTGATGGTATTTTTCAAGCATTTTAAAAAGTAAAAATCATTTAGTGATTTGCCATTATTATTTTTACTGATTTTAATGCTTTAACCTTGTCCACTGTTTTCCAATGAAATTTTGACCTGCATTTTAGATCTTTTAAATATTTTGCTGAAATTGAAATGTTTTTTTGTAGCTTAGCTCAATTGTTGTCTTAAATTTATTGAAAAGGTACATGACAAAATTATTAAAATCTAATTTATCTGTATCAAATATCGCAATGATATTGTCATGTCTCTATCCTAGAAAATATTTGAAGTCATCATTTGTCTCAATTCTCAATATAAATAATACAACTTCAACTTTGCATGAGGTCTCCACTACTGCAACAATAGAAAACCGTTTTGTGAAGGAAATAAAATCTATTAGTTCCAGCTCACAGTTTTCATTCCTTAAATTTCGAAAGTCTTACTACACTAAGAAATGACGAAATGACATGAAATTACATAAAAAAAATCTCCTGTCTACAGTGAAATATTTGTTTCTAATTGAATAAGACTTTATAACATTTTTTGTTAATGTTAACCATTTTGCTAAGTTATCTGTCATATATGAGAGCAGATGCAATGACTGAAGTTATGAACAATATAACAAAAATGATACAATTATGAATTCACACTAGGCAATCTCACATACCTTTGATAGTTTGCTTTAAACAATTGTCTAAATCTTAGTCTAATTTTAGCAAATAGTTAATACAGGAATTTTGTTAATCTGAAAATTAAGTATGATTGGTAGACAATAACCAGTAGATACTAAGTATTATTTTCATATTTGCACCTGTAGTGATATAAATTTAGTGAAAATTGTAAGTACATAGACTTTTGATTTATACCCAAAAAGATAAAAACTTAATTGTCGAAATGACATTAACTGTTACAAATAATGGTTTGGTTTTGGTTATCAGGTCAGGAAAATAACCTCAAGTGGTTAAATACATTACAACATTGTACTACTAAGTTGTGACAAAATCACTCAAAAACACTGTTATTATACCTAAATGTTTTGTCTGTATAGCAATGTTTGGAGGATGAACTAGGTTACGACTCAATTATCAAGATTGACTCCTTAAAAATAAACTATCACAGCCTTTTCTGATGTATATAAGTAATTAAATTGAACAATTTATACCCATTACTATTCTGTTAGTCCATTGCTGGGAAAAAAACAAAACGACAAAGCTCCAAATTTAAGTCAGTGTTTCTTTCACATTTGTTAAACATCATGAAGTCCATGAGACTGTCACAATGACTGTCTCTTGGAAATTTGAACAAATTTTATTCTCTCTGAAGAATCACTTCTTCAGCCACTAAATATCAGATACATGATAAATCAGGTAAATACCTCAATCTCATTAAATTAACACTCAACATTCCTTGAGTTTGGCCAATATTAAGATGTAGTTTTGTCCTGCTTTGATTTAGTGAAATGAGTAATGGCAACCACCCGATGCTTATCTACATTATGTTGATCTTGAAACGCTGTTTGAAACTATCTACAGGGGTGCCAATAGTGTGTGGACGGAAGATTGTCATGCTACCTTTCCAACTTTTAATAAATTATATGTTAAAATGTCCTTTTAATCCTCAATTCCATATTGAGGGCTAGTCAGAGCATTTTTTTTTCTAACTATTAAAAATACTTTCAGTAGCCGTGGACAATTTCGAGACATAGGGTGATTCATATTGAAGTTACATTTTCTTAAATGGAATACACTGTATATTATATTATTACATACTTGGATTCCTCTCTCATTTTTTTATTAATCGTACTTGTTACGTAAAATGCATCATTTGGAAGTTGTTCAAATTGTTATCACATCTAGAAACAGATGAATATTAAGATTAAAGCTGTCTGATATCAAAACAGGCTTTAATTGGAAACTCCGTACCCTCCATACTACCAAGAGCTAAAATGACAATGATGAACTATTTTTATTGTGCCATATATCGTCACTTCAATTTTGAAGTTTCTCCATGGATAATTTGATTTTTTCAAATGGAATTCTAATTTTTTCACATTATCTGGTATCTCATTTAATTTCCTTTGCTCAGCTATAAGCTTATATGTATTTTTTCTTCAGAAACCTAGAAATCAAAATGATTTCTTATTATTCATAAAATATTTTTGATCTTGGAAGACCGTGGAGTTTAAATTATCGGTTATCACTGATTTAATCCTTTCTTGTTTTTGAGCAAACCCTTGCTGCTAGTAATGAGAATCTTTCCAAAAGATTTTTAAAAGACTTTCCTTGGATGACGCTCAGGATCAGGATATCATGTTTTTATTGTTACGAAATTTTTACCTAAGCCGGCCTGTTTCATTTCAATACGACAACGACCGCTGGGATATTTTAAAAAAGCTAGAATGTTCGGACGCGAGAAAAACTTATCTCGATCATAACTCGACAACTGTAAAATTGACACTGGATTATACTAGAGAATTCGACGCTAATTTTAAAAGGAGGACCCATCCTGGCAGCAGTTAGTTGGTGGAGCGAAGAGCTTATATGTAAAATAAAAAAAGTTGTGATATTTGAATCACCTGTTGTGTATTCGATGTAAATAAAAGTTCTAGAAAGGTGAAAGTGAATATTAGTTTTATAATTTTAAAATTGAACCCACGGACTATATTGCAATTTGGTGACCAGAAGTGAAGGATTAAGTGCAGTAAAAATCGTAATTTGATTTATGGAAACTCGTAGGATGGAAAAATATTGACGAAACTACCAATTCTAGAAAAACGTGACAAGAAGGCAGAAACAACATCAAGAAGAAATTCAACAAAGGTTGGTAAAGTCTTTGGATGAAAAACGTAAAATAGAATTAGAAAATCTTCACTACTATGGAAGAAAAACAACAAAATTTAATGGAAGGATTATTCTCGAAATTTGTAGAAAAACAAGAACAACTTGAATTAAAACGACAAAATGAATTTAAATTATTAGAAGAAAAACGACAAAATGATTTTAAAGTATTTGAAGAGAAACAAGATGAAATTGAATTAAAACGACACGAAACTGAAGAGAAAAGACTGCAATTTGAACAATTAATGCAAATAGTAGCACAAGTTAAAGAAACAGATAATGACAGAATGCAAATAGTTGAGTCAGACATAAAAGAAAAAAATGATGACATTACGACCATAAAAAATACGGTGGACTCTCTTGAAACCAAAGTAGATTACCTCGATTCCATCCAAAGGAAGGTAAAGTTTGAAATCAGTTCTATTCAAAACACAGTTCAAGATAAAATCAGTGCCATCCAGATCAAGGTAGAAACAGAAATCAAAAAAATGCAACAGGACTTACAGCGAGGAAAATACCAGCACACCGTGAGTACCAAAGGTTCCTGTAGCAAACCACCCACATTTGATGGCAGCTCATCTTGGCCCATGTATAAACGGCAATTTGAAGCCGTAGCTACAGCTAATGGATGAGATAACCAAGAAAAATCCACGTCTCTGGTAATTTCGTTAAGAGGTCCGGTCTTAGAACTCCTCCAAAGCATTCCAGTCGAGGAACAAGGCAATTTCGCCAAGATCATCGCCATCCTGGATAAGCGATACGACAATCAATCCTTGAATCAGGTATACCAAGTCCAGCTGAGTGGAAAGACACAAAAATCCGGTGAAAGGCTCCAAGTATTCGAAGCAGAGACTAGACGGTTAGTACACTTGTCCTACCCAGACCTGCCAGAGGAAACGAAAGACCAGTTGGCTACACAGAGTTTCATAAACGGCATCAGAGATGTGGAAGTACAAAGAAATTTAAGACTGAGTGGCGTCAAGAAGAGTAATGAAGCTCTACTTCGGGCTTTGGAAGTAGAGGCCGTCATGAACATGTCCAAGCCGAGGGTCCGAGCAGTTTCCTTCAACCAGGAAGAGTCAGAGTCACCATTTCGAGCGCTGCTGGCTGGTCTGAACAAAATATTAGAACGGGCAGAAAGAACTGGCTCCAGAGGGGCATGTTACCGCTGCGGAAGGACAGGACACTTCCAACGTGATTGTCGAGTGAGGCTACCTGAACGATCACCGACCAGGGGTAACCAACAGAACAGCCACATCTCCAAGGACCGTCAGCCAGTCAGCATAAGGGGGGCGAATGCTGACTGTCCCTCCACCAGCCCCCAAAACGTTATCCATCCGGGGATTTTGCCGAGATAGCGGCAGCCTAGTCATCAGAGGCACCATGAATGGACGAGCAGTTACCATCACCATCGACATCGGCGCCGCTGTGTCCATTGCCAAGTCCAGGGTTTTGAGAGCATCAGAAATTCGGCCAGTTACCAATAACATCCAGCTCAGAACAGTCACCGGCGAGTCCATGTCAATTCAGGGTGAGGCATATGTCGTGCTACAGATAAGGGACAACATGATCCGGCATAGGGTCCTGGTAACGAATATTGAGGACGATTTTATACTGGGAATGGACCTAATTAGCCAGCATGGATTTATGTTCGACCCGAGATATGATGTTCTTCAGTTCCTAAATGAGGAATTTGTATTGACACGGTCCGTCAACACATCAGTCACCCCCATAAAAATTGTGGCAAAGTCTTCAGCTAGAATTCCCGGTCGAACGGAACAGATTATTCATGAGCAGCTAGACAGCAATCCTGGGAGCTGCGTTGGAATGGTGGACCCGTACACTCAACTCATGACTACTTAGTTGGACGGGCTATAGTTAAAACTGGACGAGATATACCAATCAGTATATCCTGAATTTGTCCAACAACGACATCAGAATTGCCAATGGTCAAGAGATAGCTTGTTTCGAGCCAGTAGAGACTATCATCAATTGCGAAGAAGAGTACCAGATGTCGGTGAAGGAGACAGGGCCCAGTAAATTTTTAACAGTCAAGATGGAACCACTGGCCGCACCAACATCATCCAGCATCGAATAGATATCGGAAAGGCTCAACCCATCAGAATACCACCTAGACGACTACCATTGGGGCAACAACAGGCAGTCGAGGAAAACATCGAGTCCATGTTACAGAGTGGAGTTAATAAGCCATCCATCAGCCCATGGTCTGCTCCCGTCGTGCTAGTTAAAAAGAAGGATGGAACCACCCGATTTTGTGTGGATTACAGAAAGCTGAATGACGCCACGAAGAAAGACAGCTATCCACTACCCCGAATCGATGACACTTTGACCACACTAGCAGGCTCCCGTTGGTTCTCCACACTAGACCTAAAAAGTGGATATTGGCAAGTTGGTCTACACGCAAACGACAGAGAGAAGATAGCGTTCTCCACCAGTAAAGGGCTGTTTCAGTTCACGGTCATGCCCTTTGGGTTATGTAATGCACCCGCTACATTTGAGAGGCTAATGGAGTATGTACTGAGCGGGTTAACATGGAGGACGTGCTTAGTATACCTCGACGACATTCTAGTCATGGGTCAGACATTCGACGACCATCTGAAGAACCTGGGCGAAGTATTCTCCAGAATTAATAACGCCAACCTGAGACTCAACCCGAAGAAGTGTTCTTTGTTCCAAAAAGAAGTAGAGTTTTTGGGCCACGTCGTTTCCGAGTCAGGAATCCGCTCCAACGAGGACAAGATAGAAACGATCCGTGATTGGCCAGTCCCGAGAGATAAGCACGAACTGTGAAGCTTCTTGGGCCTCGGTTCCTACTACAGGCGATTTGTTGACGGATTTGCCACCATTGCCGCGCCTCTACATCGCCAGACCACTGAGAAAGAGACCTTCCGTTGGAATCAGGATTGCGAAACATCATTCAGACGACTGAAGGCAGCACTATGTTCCAGTCCAATCCTAGCCTTTCCTACACAGTCCGGCAAGTTCATTTTAGACACCGACGCCAGCAACACAGGTTTGGGGGCCGTCCTATCCCAGGTGCAGGATGGTGAAGAGAGAGTGATCGAGTACTACAGCCGTGGATTCTCGAAACCGGAAAGAAATTATTGTGTCACCAGAAAAGAACTTCTTGCAATAATAAGGGCTGTAGGCCATTTCCACAAATACCTCTATGGTCGTCATTTCTTAATCCGAATAGATCATGCCGCACTCAAATGGCTGCTGGACATGAAGACACCGGAAGGACAACTGGCCAGGTGGATGGAGAAATTACAGCAATACGATTTCAAGGTGGAACACCGTGCCGGCCGTTTGCACAATAATGCCGATGCCCTATCCAGAAGACCCTGTAGAGCAGAATGCGGACATTGTCTGAAGCCGGAACAGCGAGAGGGTATCTCCATCAGGCAGATCCGAGGGCAGGCCAATGAAGACTGGACAACGGAACAGTGCATCCAGGACCAAATGGCTGATCCAGACATCGAACCATTCTTGTCACTCAAAGCGAGAGGGGCACCCAGGCCACGATGGGACGAGGTAGCTAGATACTCCGGCGTGCTGAAATCGTTATGGGCTCAGTGGGACTCTCTAAGAGTAGACAATGGAATGTTCAAGCGCGTTTGGGAAAGCGCTGATGGACGAGAAACCAAGTCCCAACTGGTAGTTCCGAAGAAAAAGGTACCAGGCATCAGGACCGAAGTACATGATGGAATTACCGGAGGCCACCTGGGCATGAATAAAACCCTAGACAAAGTTCGCCAGCGGTACTACTGGGTGAATTACTTCGAAAACGTCAGAGCTTGGTGCCGCAAATGTGCCACCTGTGCAGCCAGTAAGGGCCCGAAGACCCGGACCAAGGGCAGAATGCAGCAGTACAATGTGGGCGTCCCATTTGAGAGAATTGCCATCGATGTCGCCGGTCCGTTTCCCGAGTCTGAGAGGGGGAACAAATACATTCTGGTCGCAATGGATTACTTCAGCAAATGGCCTGAGGCATATGCGATACCCAACCAAGAGGCAACGCGGTAGCGACGGTGCTAGTAGAACACCTATTTAGCAGGTTTGGCGTCCCGATGGAACTACATTCAGACCAGGGGCGTAACTTCGAATCGAATGTATTCCAGAAGGTTTGCACGATGTTAGGGATCAGGAAAACGAGAACAACACCATTGCACCCACAGTCAGACGGAATGGTTGAAAGATTCAACAGGACCTTGGAACAACACCTATCCAAGTTCGTCAGCAATAAGCCAGCGTGATTGGGATGAACATATTCCCCTATTCCTGTTGGCATATCGCCCTGCCATACATAATAGTACAGGCCTGACCCCAGCCAGGGTCCTATTCGGAAAGGAGCTGCGATTTGGCATTTGGTTCCCCCGAAGAACCTTCCCAATACGTCGAGGATTATGCCGACCAGCCCAGACATAACATGCTGGCAATACACGAATTGGCCCGAACGCAGATGTTGGCCACCAGTGACCGGATGAAGACGCGATACGACCTCAAGGCGGGTTCCAGGAGAGAGACAAAGTCTGGCTGTACAACTCCCAACGAAGCAAGGGTAAATCCCCAAAGCTTACACCCGCCTGGGATGGTCTATACGAGGTGGTCAAGAGGCTTAATGACGTCGTCTACCGGATCCGTCGAAAACCCAAGGCTAAGTTGAAGGTGGTCCATTTAGATCGACTTGCTTCCTACCACGGAAAGGATATTTCTGATCGGGACGATCAGAATTAAAGGTGGGGCAGTGTTACGAAATTTTTACCAAAGCCGACCCTGTTTCATTTCAATACGACAACGACCGCTGGGATATAAAAAAAAGCTAGAATGTTCGGACGCGAGAAAAACTTATCTCGATCATAACTCGACAACTGTAAAATTGACACTGGATTATACTAGAGAATTCGACGCTGATTTTAAAATGAGGACCCATCCTGGCAGCAGTTAGTTGGTGGAGCGAAGAGCTTATATGTAAATTTGTTGTGATATTTGAATCAGCTGTTGTATATTCGATGTAAATAAAAGTTCTAGAAAGGTGAAAGTGAATATTAGTTTTATAATTTTAAAATTGAACCCACGGACTATATTGTTCAGTTAATAACGGATTTTTAAAGCATTTCCAAGAATGAAACCCGTTTTTAGTAACATAGTAATAATAAGAAGGAAACCTAAAAATATCATAGATAAGAATTAAAATTATCGTCAAAGTTAAGGAGACAGAATTGGGAAAACTCCATAGAAATATGGAATTGAGGATCAAAAAGAACTTAGAAATAGATATAGTTAATCAATTATAACGTTAGAAAGGTAATGAAATTTCACAATTGATGGCATGGAAATTAAACTCCACGGCCTTCTAATATCAAAAATATTTTATGAATAATAAGAAATCACACAAAACGCATTTTTTTATTTATTTTTGGTATTTTGAATAAACAGACAGATACAACCTTATATCGGACGAAAGAAAATTAAATGTTATCAGATAACGTCAAAAAAAGTTGGGAGTTCAATTCAAAAAAATCCAGTTATCCATTGTTAAACTTTTCAAAATTGTATTGGAAGTTATCGGGCACAATAAAAAGAGTTCATCATTGTCATTCTGGCTTTTGGGAGTATGGAATTTGGTCAATAGTTTCCCCTAAATATAGCCTCCTATGATATCAGGCAGCTTCAATATATATATATATATATATATATATATATATATATATATATAATCTGTTTGTGATTCAACAATATATATATGGTGCATTTTAGGTAACATGTATGATAAATAAAGTTTTAGTAAAATTGAGAGAGGAATCCAAATATATAATAATATATAGGGTGTTCCATTAAAAAAATGAACTTTAATATGAGTTACCCTATATATGTCTCGCAATTCTAGTGAAAGTATTTTTAGTTTGTATCTCTCACTACCCCTCACCCTCTCCTGGCGGCAAATTTTTAAAATAAAAAAATCTTCCGTCCACACATTATTAGCACACCCTGTAGATAGTTTCAAGCAGCGTTTCATTATATTTAGCTATATAATGTAGATAAAGATCATGTGACTGTCATTACTCATTTTCACTCAATCAAAGCAGTACAAAACTACATGTTAATATTGGCAAAACTCAAGGAATGTTGAGTGTTAAATTATTAATGGTAAATTTCTAATGATATTTAGTGGCGGAAGAAGTGATTCTTCAGAGAGAATAAAATTTGTTCAAATTTCCAAAAGACAGAGTCAGTGACAGTCTCCTGGATTTCATGATGTATCTACATCCGTTTGGTTGTCAGTTGAGACTTGTATTTGATAAAAGACAGCTGACATCATTACGAAAACTACATTATTTTCTAAGTAAAAAAACTGAGCAGTTGTTTTTTAGTTCCTTTAGAAGGTAAATTCGCCGGTATGCGGTTGGGCTACAAAAATGTCTTCCTTCATATGTACGCCATTTTGTACCTAAAAAATCAGATAGACCACAAAATATTGGAACAGTAACATTATCTGAATGTGCAAAAAGTCTTTTACCAGATGCCTGATCAGAAACGGTCTTTTTTCAGTCAATTGATTATGCAAGAATAAATCATTCCCAGTTTATCAATATCTTTGGTTTTCAAATTAAAGTGATTTACAGATTTTGCTCAAATTCAGATATAGGTTTTCTAAATTCTTTCAAAATATACTGCCACAACACCACAAGATATGTTGTTTTGAACATTGAATGTTATTGATAGTTTTGCTAGACATAAGTCTTACAAATTCTGGAAAAAAGGTTCTTCCTGTTTTGTAGGCTTTGGTAGCTTGTTAATATAACTTGTACTAGTTATTTTGAAATAACTACTAACCTTCGTACCATAGTACTCATATCTTGACCAGAGACACCATCTTTGACACTAATTGTACCTTTACATAATTTATTTAGGACAATGATAGGTGTTCACTTAATTTAAGTATTCATTCATATCAGAATTTTCCATCTTGTAATAGACCTCGACTTAAAAATCCTCTTTTTACACATGTGAACCTCATATATTTTAATTTTTAAAGTGCTATCTATCAATATTGTTCATATTACTTATGAAAGCAAAAGAGAGGGGGGTAAGGAATTGGCAAACGTCTGGGCGTTGTTTATGACTGAGTGGGTAAGCTACATAGGTTTTGATTTGTGGCGGGGTACCCGGTGAATTTCTCAAGAGTAGATGGTTTCAGGTACTTAGGGGGCAATTGGAGGTGTTGTAGTGAGTGAGAGTTTCAGATACTGCATGACGAAATTGAATTCGGAATTTCAGACGTAGGTATTATTCTTAATCTAAGTGATTTTGTGAAAGGTGCGTTATGGGTTTGCGAGTTTTTTGTTTATAGCACTAGGTTTTGCAGTTTTAGGTCTGTGGCATTTCGAACTTATATTTTGTTGATTTGGTTGTGTGTTTTGAATATGTGGGAAGAAGTTTACTCTTTGTGTGCTTGAAATTTTGATGTCTGGGATTTGCTTCAATAGAAAAGTCTTCCTGGAGACTATTCGTAAATTATTGTCGTTCTTAAGTACGTAATATACGTGAAAAAAACGCTGACTTGAAAGAGCAAAAATCTCAACGGATTCGTGTTTGGCGGTCCGAAGTACATATAGAACAGGTGAGCCTATTCGCATTTGTTTTCAATTGTAAACATGTGTTATTTGTAAATCATAGCCGCCTGGAAATTAAAAAACCTTTATCTCCCTCTTAGTAGGAGAGATAGAGCGGGTTTTTGCTGGTCGTCAAGAAAATGGACAGAATACATCGTTTTAACTTCAATTCCTGAACTACATCACGTTTCTAGGCAGTGGAAGTGATAACCGAGGATAATTACAGGGGGTGAAAGTGGTAATTTTTTTACACAAAAGAAATCATAATCCAAAAGGACGTACAGCTAAATGACAAATATATTTTTCATGACGTCATTAATATGGTCTGTATAATGTCATACAATTTTTTTAAATGAGAAGTCACATTTTTTATTAAGGATTCGGAAAGAACGGAAAATTTCATGTCCGAATATGACTTTGACCTTGAACTTGATCTTCCGGATAATTCCAAGATCAAATTTTTTCGAACAAACCTTGATCTTGGAATGGTCAAAGTCATATTCGGACCTGAAATTTTCCGCTCTTTCCAAATCAGTAATGAAAAATGTGACTTCGCATTAAAAAAAATGTGTATGACGTCATACAGACCACATTAATGACGTCATGAAAAATATATTTATGTCATTTAGCTGTACGTCCTTTTGGATTATGATTTCTTTTGTGTAAGCAAAAAAATGGTGCAAATGATGTTCTTTTTACTTAGTGACGAAGTTCACTCCTATTTTTGACAAGTTTACCTCTAGCCAGGCGCCTCTCGGGAATTTGCTTAAATGCATCACAATCTTGTATGCAGCCAATTTTGGAACGTTTAATCTTGATGATGAGCATGACCAAAAAAATACCACTTTCACCCCCTGTAACTATCCTCGGTTATCACTTCCACTGGCGCCTGCCTAGAAACGTGATGTAATTCAGGAATTGAACTTAATACGATACATTCTGTCCATTTTCCCGATGACGAGCAAAAACCGACTCTATCTCTTAGACTATCTTATTTTTCACTGTGCGTAGTAACGTATATGACAATTGTTGCACAAGTTTAATTTTCTATCAACTGGAAACATTGAATAAATTACATGTAAATCGATTTTTCGACATTCCAAGTGTCAATTGTTTTTCATATTTCACTAGTTTGATAATTTGACTGGATTTACAGCTACACTATTGAGGAAGGTGGCAGTAGCTCTAGGGCAACAAAGGAGTGACCCAGTGGGTTCCCCGTAAACTCGTAGCTCAAATTTCGATATCTAAAAATGTCTTTTGTCGGAATAGTATAGGCAGCTTAAGATTACCCATAAAAAATGACAATTTATTACTTATATCTGAATATATCAGTTAATGTTTCGATTGTAACATGTTTTTTATTAACAGGTTGGGATCAACTGCAAACTATAGACTCTCTTCTGAGAAAAGGTGGTTATAAATCAGTGATATCAAGCGAAGTGAGACGTGCTATCAAACTGACTCGTTATCAAAGTGAAAAAATAACTGTAACCTATCAAGATTACATGAATCACTGGAACAGTCAGCGATGCTAGCAGATGATGTGGGGGCGCAATCACATGCCGCCCCCACAACACGTTCCTGCCTACACTCACCCAGTGCCCCAGTGTCATGCCCCCACTTTCGTTATGGTGCAGCCTCCATTGCCTATCAGTCATTACGGACCCACAGTAACTTCACTCCAACCTCCGCCATACATGCTGCAAACCCTGCATCACACTCCTATTCCGATGTGGTGGGAGAACTATCAAGGGCCATCCTGTCAACAGGAATTCTCAGTACTTTCGCCGTCGGAATCTCAGTTAAATGGTTACCAGACGTTTTTTAGGAAACAAAAGTGACCCAGAAGTTGTCTTAGGAGCTTTTGTTATTGTACTAAATTATAGTTTTATCTGTTAAGACCTGTTGGTAAGTAAGTATGTATTAGTTCGTTGTTATGTGCAGCTTGTACTATTAAGAGAATGTCTTGGAATTGATTTTAACAACCATCTACTTTTTTATATTAAAGTAGTTTGGCATAAGATTCAAAAGATTGCATTATTATATTTGTTTATGTACAGGTCTTTATATAATTTTGTAGATAAAAGTTCAAAGACAATGTTTCAATAATCTGATTTGATAACACTAATAATTTTTTGAATATTATGATGAAGTTTTAGTTAATGGACAAAATTAATTTTACTAATTTGGTAGAATAAATTTAATTTGCTATATTTTGCAAATAACATTTTGATTACTATTAGGTGATCTCAATTATTCATATATACATGTATTTATGAAGTTTAAAAGAATTTTCTTGGTTCTGACAGATTCATTCAAATTTACTTGCAAAATTTTCTTTATATGTTGTGAAAACGTATCTTTATTATTCATTAAAAATTTTGGTTGCAGTAAATATTTTTAGTATTTAGTTTAAAAGATTAATAAAGCAATTTACTATGATATCCAGTCAATAAACAAGAATAAAAACCTAAGTTGTCTTTAATTGTAAATAATGGGATTCTTTGTATATTTTGAGATATATACATACAAACATATGCGGGATATATACCTCTTTTTTTATTTTCTTTTGTTTATATATCTCTCGACATAGTGAGAAACAAACTTACTGAGTGCTGATCTGCCAATAGATTCAATCATGGACTTACTACAAAGCTGTCGCAAAAATAGCTACTTTCAGGAGAAGGACCAGTTCTTCATGCAAGAAGATGGATTACCTATGGGCTCCTCGTTATCGCCAAGATCTACACGGAATGGTTCGAAGAAGGGGTGCGAGAAGCAACCAAACATCCGGTTAATGAATGTCAACGACACCTTCACTATTTCGTAACTTGAAGAGAGAACTATATGCATTTCTGAAGCATCTAAACCGATGGCAACCATCCATTAGATTCATCATGGAGAGGGAAGAGAATGGGTGCCTACCATTCCTTGATGTAAAGTGTCAAAGGACTAGGGCCGGAATCCAAACAACAGCCTACAGGAAGGCTACACATACAGGATTATATTACACAACAATTCTAACCACCGCTAGTAACGAAAACTGGCATCGATAGAGCCAAAAATATCTGCAGCACACCAGAAGTCCTCAAAGAAGAACAAGTGAAACTTAGAGAAGACCTTTTGGCGAATGGATATCCGTAAACCATAATTAACAATTCGTTCGAAGAACTGGACTAACCACCTAAGCAAGTAGAGGAAACTATGATAGCAACTCTATTATTACCGTGTACTAAAGACTTGTCGGAGAAACTTAGACGAATTGCACACAGATATGGAATCAAAATGATCTTCAAGAGCAACACCTAGAGCATGATTACAAGAACATAGGCCGGACCCTCCTGCAGTACCAAATAACTGTACATACAGCATAACTTGTGAATGTGATAATCTTTACATTGGAGAAACAAAGTGACCGCTGGACACCAGGTTTAAGAAACACCACATAGCTATTCAAAGCTAACGAAGTGCTAACTAAACGCTTGTGATAATCAGGATAATTCATAGGGAAGAACACTGGTATAAAAGAAAATTTATAGAGACAGCATATATAATCTCGAACGAGAACATAATTAGCGAGCAAAGGTTCTAAATTAAAAACATTTGGAGAGCCCTTCTTCAACCACTGCCGCTACGGATCACCGACAACCAAGACTGGACCAGATAAGTTTCAATGACCATGACCGGCAACGCATGACGGGTTAAGGTATAAATACCATGGATAACCTGAATTTCCCATCATTCACCTAATGATAGCGGTTACAAAGCTATTGAAACGTTGTGAGATCAACTTCGATGAATCTTATGTATGTACTTTATAAATTCGACCTATTAATACCTCCAATATCCGTCACAAGAAAAACATTCAACTAGCCACTTCTGCAATTTCGTGCGACAGTGTAATTTCCTGTCATCTTGCTTACGGTTGAATTTAAGAATGTACTGCTTTTTGATCGAGCGGTCGCAGCCAAAAATTTGGGAAGATCGCGCATTTTTCAAAATTATTTTATATACCTATTGTTGATTTTATTTTGGTACATTTTTCCTTTAATACATTTTTCCATTTGACGTTCACTATTTAAGGGGGCGGGGTCATGTCCCACCTTGTCGGACCGCCACCGATTCTGGTAGTACTTTGGGCCATTTTTAGGATCTTGGATACAGTGTTTCTAAAAAATATTTGTGCCATTTTCTAGTTTATTTTTACGAACTTTTTGGAGAAATATCACACGTGAGATAATAACTGTTTACACCAACCGCTTCGAGGTCTAGGTTTGGCCCAGTAGCCTTTCCATTAACATTATTATTATACTGGGCGTGACCAGGCAGGGTGCAGCTGCCCCTCTGATCCCCTTTTGCGGATATTGGCGCTCCATTATATGTGAAATAAAACCTATAATTATTTATTTTAGTTAACACCTAGTATATTAAATACACATTTCTGGTCTAAACCAAAAACCTACCGACATCCCCCTTGCCCCCACCTTTGTAGTCAAAATCATACAATTTCTGGCGATGATCTTGCTTTCAGTGTTAATAGTGTAGTCACTGACAAAGGAATCGCAACACCCATAAGGCGATGTTTCAATCATTGAGATCGACGTCGTCTAACCCTTCTACAGCCATCATATCCACCCAAGAAGAACCGAGATTCATCAGAGAAGACGCCCTGATGTCATTCCACATTTCAATGTTGTTGTTCCCTGCACCACTGTAGTCGTTGCCATCGATGCTCAGCGGTCAGAGGTAGCACAAGATCGGGTCGATAATGCTCCATTCCAAAAGACCTTATACGGCGGTAAACCGTTCGGACACTTACAAGATGGCTTTGTTCTCCTAACCACTCATCAGCCAAATTTAGAAAATCTGTCTCTAAACGTCATAAGTCTTAGACGACGATCTTAACCTTCATTTGTGCCCCTTCGGCATCCGGTGCCTACTCTTCTCCGATTTTGGGTATCACCAAAACAAACCCCGCTAGGCAACATCTCATAACAGTCGTTGGATTTCTGTTCGTGCAGTTAGCAATTTCCAGAAATGAAAAGCCCGCCTCACATAAACCAATAATTCGACTGACCTCTTTCAAATTCACTTAGATAGCGATACATTCGGGCGTAGACGTACTCTAGGCATTTTACATTATTAAACATTGATTTTGCATCCCAACAAATAGTTTGTTTTTTGGTGTAAATATGAAAAATGCAAAAACAACTACAATATTAATTGATAAAAAAAAGTTTACATGAAAAAACGTTCACCAAACATTACCGAATATTAATCATTTACTCCTTACCTATAGTATCTATATTTTACCAAAACAATATTAAATTTAAACATCTCCTTCTGGGTGTTACTGTTTCTTTGTCAAAAACATCTTGTATATTAATGTTTGTTTCAAATATAGATGAACCTAATATTAATTTATCCTGGAAAAGTATTGCAAATGTCAAACCATGATTGGAAAAAATATGTTTGATATTTTAAATGCAACATTTTGAAGTTGTTAATGTAATAATAATATTTAATGCGTTTTTTTACAGATTGTGAAAAGATATTCAATGATAATGAAATGTATGTTTAGCAGAACCAGAAGTTTTTTAAATTAATATCTAAAATTAAAAATTTTAAATTCTAACAAATTATGGTATTATAATGGAAATGTATTTTAACAATAAAAATTATAAATTATAACAAGTTAAGGGTAAGATTTTTGGCATTCTCTTAATATAAAATTTTGACTGAAAATGATATGTATACCCAAAGAAAAGAATAAGGTAATTCCATATTCTTTCCTTTAATAGTGTTCAGACTCAGTACCATCAGGTTTTCAAAAACATACTGTGAATGTAGACTAGAATTTGTTAATTTTCGTCACAATGTGCCTGACCATCGCACAAGAGCTTATCATGTGCAAAAATAGTTCTACATTTTTTGAAAGATTCTCTTTAGATCTTTTTCTATGAAAAAAAACTGTTTGGCTAGTAGAAGAACGATTTTTGTATATTTTGAACAGATTATGTGTGTCGGACAGATATCAAATGTAAGGAAAAACCGGAAATTTTGTTACAGTAATATATTGCTAAAGCTATGAAATTACTGTATTGGAATATAGTCAAGTAAGGTATATCATAATGAGGATTTTATCCAAAAATCTTTAAAAATGCATTTATACTTTATTCTTCACTAATATTAAAAGGCGAAATATACAAATTCAAAACTTTAACAAAAAAGACAATACTTTTGTTACGCCGTGATATGTTTTAGCTGGAATGATTCAACTGCTGTATTTGGGCGGTATTTTAGCGGTTTGTCATTTTAAGGAATTGTGATTTGGTTTTAACAGATTACAATGAGAAATCAATTTAAAAAAATTGAAAATCAGTCTATTCAAGTGACAAGATTTCTCAAAACATACAACTTCTTTCTTGAAAAAAAAAGTACTTCCTAATTTTTGGACACACTCCAGCACATTTTGTATGGACCCAGGTGTAACATTTAATACATTGCGTAGGTAGAGCGAAATAGAATTGGGACTGTCTTCGAAAAAACGGACCCTAATGCCTTAAGGTTGCCAATTACGAGATATTCCTTTTACTTAAAAATTACTAATCCAAAAACCATATAAGTTACTGATAAGATTTACTAGAAATTTTTATCTTGGTCTCGAAGTCTGTACGGGCCTATAAATATAAACGCCTAGTAGTCAATGACGGACTTTTGAACTCTAAATGCACTTCTATAAACAATTAAAAAGCGAACCTCAATCCCAATTTTATCTCGCACGAACTCCAGAAGAGGCGGACGAATAGAATTATTGGAATTTCAGGAACATCGAATCGAGTCGCTAGTCTGTCACTGTCACTTTCAGCATTCAAATCATACAAGTTTACGCCCCAACAATAAGCCATTTTGACGAAGAGATAGAACGAAATCAAAGACGCACTAGACAGAATGGAATAGCGCCGTCATTGTATTAATCCAAAGAAAGGTAGCAAAGAAGACATTTGAAACTACAGACCGATAAGTCTTCTACCGGTAGTGCACAAGGTATTCACTATGATCATACAGAACAGAATATAAAGTACACTAGACTCCGCTCAACCATGAGAGCAGTGTTTTCAGCACCATTGATCACATACATACTCTTAGAGAAATTAGCAGTTGAACCAAGGAATATCAAATACCATTTGCCTTAGCCTACAATGAACTGGTGGGCACTCAAGATATTACAATAGATAACACAAACCTGGAAGTAGTAGAAGAATATGTATACCTGGGTCAATTAATACACACAACGGGTTCCCAACTACCAGAAATAAATCTACAAATCAAATTTGCACGGACGACATTTGGAATAAATTCAATCATATTCAAATCTCGAATGCCACTGCATCTCAATAAGAAACTGTTTGATCAATATATTGATATTCTACCAGTGCTCAAATACGGCTGATTCTGAAAACGGAAATTAAACATAAACTCGCAAGTTAAACAAAGGATAAATGCTAGGAATAACATGAAGAGACCGAAAAAGAATAGAGTGGATATGAAATAAGACCCCGGTAATAGATGTAATCCACAGAGTAAAATCCCTGAAATGGAGTAGGCAAGACATCTGACAAGGCGACAAAACAGAGATGGACAACAAAAATCACTGGAATGCTAGGGTTGTTAAAATCCTTTACAATAATGGTAGTAATATAATTTGCCTGTTATGTAATACTCTACTTGACCTAAATGAAAGTAATAGATACTCAAATTCACATCACTTCTTTTTCAATTAATTGGCAATATTTCCGGTTATTTCACTATGTTTTATATACAAAATCATTCATTCAATGTGACAATAATGTAATTATTGAAAAATTCTAAAGTCTGTCTGGATTGGAGTGAATTTCGTGAACAAAATGTCGGGTCTCTAACATCATATTTAATTTTTTTGTACTTCTGTTATTTTCATTATTTTGAAATTGTGTTAATTGCAGGCGTATTATTTTAAAACTCTATTTTATTAACATGAATAGGCAACATCAATTATTTATTGTACACCCAATCCATAAAAAAAGTCACAATATTGTGATCTTAAGTAATTGTTCTGAAAAGCTCACTTTCCAATTCTAGAAATGTATACCTACGTAAATAGAATGCTTTCATTCTGTCTTGTCCACTAGCAAATGTTCAATGAAAATATTTCGTCATAAGCCGTCTTTGTCGTTTTTTAAGCACTCAACAAAACATGTAATCACAATTTGATTGTTTGGCAAATTTTTATTGATTTGCAATCAAATTCTGACATCTCTGGGGGATTTCAACATCACATTACTCGTATCTACTTAAGCCATTGGCTTATTCAACTTAATAATCACTGCCATTTTGTCACCCAAATATGATAAACGATTGTAAGTAGTGGTGTCCGATTATCTTTTAATGTGAAGGGCACCATTATTGAGTTGCTAATACATCTAGAAAATAGGTTAATAGTACCAAATTAACATCTTTGAGTAAAACAAACGAAATACTCGCAGTTAAATTACAAAGTAATATTTGTCCTTTTTATTTATTCAGGTATACACTCTACTAAAGCTTCACTTTTTTTAATCTGTAGACTCATTCCTAGAATTATTCTTGATGTAACGCTTCGTACTGACAATCCCTCGTCTGGGCGGACCGCCACCAAGTTGATAATTGTTAGGGTTTATCAGCCAGTCAGAAAACAGCATTTAACCGTTGTTAAATGTTCCCACTTAAAAACCCTCTGTAAATGGACTATGGTATGATCTCGCAATTACTGGAATTTACCAGCTTTCGAAAAACACCTCAACAGCCAACGAAAACAAAAGTACAAATGGACTAATCTAATAATAAAATAAGAGTCATTCATTCTCGCAAAATGTATCGGCAGCTGAAAGAGTACAATAGATATAAAACACCGTCATCGTTTTTTTTTTGAAAAGTACGAAATAAACATTGATGGCGGCCGTTCAGACGATAGACCATGTAATCGCAGCCTAATAAAGACCAGGTCAAGCATGTTTACTCTTTATCCTAACGATTTTTCAACTGTATTCGTCAAACCACCGACCGCCCATATTTTGTTTATTTTTGTAAAATGAAAGACAATAAGATCGTTAAAATATGAGTGAATGAAATTAAGGGTCTCAATATGAAACTTATCTTCTTATCAGTTTTCATTAATGTTACTTTACGTTCTGTTTGGATATTTAGTTCTATCCTGAAAATCTCACCTAGTCTTTATTACTTCAGGAAATTGCCAATGTAGAACTTAAACATGATACAATCAATGATCAATTAAGTAAATGTTTCACGCCATTACTCTCGATGCCCTCCCTAACAGTTGAATGTCAATATTATTAAATTTATATTGTCAGCACAACGTTCAGTAATAAATTTAAAAAAATGACCCTACGTTAGTTGTATCAAACTGAAAGTTGCGTGAACAAGGCATAGCTAGTGGTGAGGGTAGGGGGTTTCCCCATGAATTTTGGTTTAATGATCATATTTTCATGCATTAACAATTCCCCTGGCTGCAAGTTGTACGTGATTGACAGGAGTTATTCACTGTAAATAAATATACTGTGTCGTATTCAACGTCAAGTTTTTGGAGCTCTCCACCAAAAAGCAACGACCACAAGATCATTCACTTTTTTTCCCGTTCCATCTGAAGATTCTAAATTCAAGACCAACAGTACCCAACCACCAGCAACGCATTTCTAAATTATGGGGTCTGAATAAGATCTGCCGCTCCAATACCTGTTAGTAAATGTCGAGATTATCTCCAAAAAAGCTTAGAGGAACAGGCCTTCTGGTGGCCCGGGCAACGCACCACACGTCCCTGTCTACGATTTAAGATCTCATAAAAGGTTTTCTGTATTTTCACAGGTCTATTAAACCTACTATGTTATTTATTGTATTTTGATATTACAAGTCGCATTTATTATTATTATATTCAGTATGTTATAAAATAGTACGTCAGCCTCTTGCATTCTTACAATATTTTTTGAATGAATGTGAGAATATTAATTGATGGTTTTTGTTTCTCTGTTGTCTGATCGTCTATAGCACTATCATGGTGCATGCTGGATAGAGCTAGCAGCTATCATTACTTCATTTTTCTTTGGACAATTGGACAATATAGTACAATTGTCTTGAAAAGTAACCACTAAGGAGCAATATTTCCTTGCATTCTTATGAAGAAAATTCATTAGAATTTCCCATTTGATTGCTCCTTATTACTTGATATTCATTGACAACAGGAGTGTTTCTATTTCTACCCTGCACTCATTTTACCATTTATCATCTACAAAAGCAATTTTATATCCCATATATATTAGTTTTGCTTGGGATCATCATATTGTCATTCATATTCATATTAAAAAAGAAATGTGTGTTCAGTGATTATTAAATAAAAGAATTTGTACCGTCCCTTTTATCTGCGGTAAGTTCTTATTGAGAGTCAAAAAAGTCATCACATTTCTGACTCTTTCACATTAAATTTCTACTTTACCTTCGGCACACTTATCTTCAGCCTCAAACCTCAGAAGTTTGTGTCTAAAATAGGTTAGTGGATGACTATGGTCATCTACAAAACTTTACACACTAAATGCTCACTCTGATTATTAGAAAACAACCGATTCTATTGGGAATATCTGTTTTATTTAAACCTTGAGACATGACACATATATTTCATTCCAATGAGGATGTTTCATGCGCAAGCTCAACTAAGGTAATGACTGCATGATATCTAAGGGGTCTCATGGCTGCTACAGTTTTAACATACTTTTTATTATAAAATTTAATAACGGAATAACTTATAAACTAAATTAAACTGCCTGTTCAACAAGGTCAGCTTTTATACAAACTGCTTACACAATTTTCGTTGACAAGCATTAAGCTATAATTTTTTTGTTAAAATGATATGTACCAATGGTTCCATTTTCAAGGAAATGGTAAGAATAAATTAAATCATTTTCTAGTGGTAGATATAAAACTTTTTGTCAAAATGATCGGTATCAATATTTTCGTTTTCAAGAAATTTCTAAGAATTGTTTAGTTTATATTGTGAGAATTACCTTTCTAAATTTACACTAGAATGTGGAAGAGAAATTAAAGTACCAAAATTAACAGAGTACGACCCATTCTGCACCGTCATTCTTATTGAGATCGAACAAAAATTTGTTACCTAATAATTTCCATTTATACTCAATTTCTTAGGGTTCCCAGTCGTACATGTACAAGTCTCATTGCATAATAAACATATGTTGCAATGACCGATTTATTTTTAAAATATTTTATTACTTTTAAGATTACCAATATCGTGAAATAATGTAGGTGCAAATATTGTGAGATCGTAAGATATGCGTTAATATCGTGAAATCTGGCAATACTGCAGCAACTGTGATTTGCGGCTTAACCTGCATAAGAAACATCCTCATAATAAAACCGGCCATCCATGCTAACGTAGGGTTAGTATAAAAATTATCACAATCATTAATTACAATTTTTTAGTCTTCTGGTTTGATCAATATTCAACTATAAACGTGGATATTTTCAAATTAATGTCCTTCCGTCCGTAACACTATTAACTTCAAACACATCCAACGCAGAGGAAGAAAATATTGGTTCTTGTTCCCTTTACAAATTAATTACCTTACCCCATTCCAACTATATGAATTCCAAGCATGGATTTTATGTAGCTTAGTTTTACAAACACATATATGCAACGCTTGTTTTACTGATAGGTGATTTGTTTTCTTATGGGACAGTTGTTTTTATTCCATTCGTCAATACAATACAATAGCCAAACAAGATAAATCCTAAAAAATACAATAGAGTGAAATCTTTCTTAATACGTGTCCACATATTTCAAGATATTAATTTGAACGTGTATTCTCTATTCATAATACATATTTAACAATTACAATTATTATCTTATGTATTTATTTTTGAAAGTATGTATAAATTATGTATATTGATGTTAAAGGTTATGAAGTTAACAAAGTTGGTGTTAATTGTGACTGTGTTTATTATATTTATAGAGGTCTTTTTAAGAATTAAATGGCCAAATATATATTCCATTCGTTTGATGGGTCCAAAGGGTTAAAATTACTTCATTTGCTTCGTAATTTGTGCATAGAGCAAAAGCTCAAAAAATGGAACAAACTATTACAACTCATATATAAATAACATAATTAAATTATTGGGCATACCAGCTTTTTCAATAAGTGGTGAAAAGAATATGTCTCTGTGAACTCTTTAGTGCCAATTGGTCATGTATGGTAGTTTTCCGTTCCTGGGTATATTTCACGAAATATGTGAGTGTAAATGATTGAAAAACATATACTTAAGAGGCAACACATATTACTACAGATAAAACTGATCAGACCAAAATAATAATTTTTTTTCCACATACTCTAGACAAATTTTATCAAGATCGCTTCAGCAGTTTGAGTTCTGTGTAGAGATTTTGACATCTCTTTAAACTTTTAAATGATGTATATTCCAAATACTCAACCAATCTCCCAGTCAAATTCTGTTATGATCGCTTCAGCGACTTGAGTTTTTCCGTACAAATTTTGCCAGCTCCTTTCACATCTTACTTAGGTGTTCAATTTTTCAAGCTCTGAAGTTCAAGCTACATCCATCCAGAATTTCATCAAAATCTGTTTAGATTCGGTTAGACGCGAAAACAGATATAAATTAGAATGCCTCATGACCCCTATTGTATTGTTCAGAATATGTTCATCCTTAGCATTAAACTGTGAATTTAAGAATTCAGCCGTTCCTGGTTACCAATAATCAAGGATGAAATTAATGGTAATGTGCTTTAGAAGAACTCTGTACCGGGATAGTTCATAAGGTTTGGGTTAAGACTTTAATGAAATCTCTGGAATTTCTTTGATGTAATTTTTTGTGAATGCACTATCTTATATTAACAAAGTCTTACCTTGGAGCTCCACATGAAATTCTGAAAAAAACTGTTTGAAAAAATTTGAACGAAGGTTTGTTATTTCATATGATCTTTAGAATTTTTTAGTGCTCAATATTCATTTGTTAAATAACGCCCGGAATCAGTTAATTTTCTTTATTTGGTTATTTTTGCCTCTTATTGATTATTAATTTAAGCATACATACACTTTTTAAATTCAGTCCTTTAGATAATATCACATTATTTTATCTGTCTGTTAGATCACACGATGGGTTCTGAATAAAAATATATCAACGGTGAAGAACTAATAATTAGTAATGACACTTGAAGTTTCTTTAGTGTTGATTTTTTAAATTTTTTGGGTGCCTAATGGTCATACTGGTCTATTCTACCATTCATGTCGGGTAGATTTTTTGCTGACATTGCTTTGGTAATCTTATCTTGTAGGTGGTCTAACCCGATTTATTTTTTCCGGAAGAGTCCATTCTAAGATTATATTAGGCAGAAGTTCCTCGCCCATTCGTCTGACGTACTCACGCCATATCAGTTGTTGCTTTTGTATGTCTTCTAGTAATGGTCTTTCTACTTACATGTATCTTCTTATTTCTTCGTTTTTTATATTCTCTAGTTTAGATCTCCTGCTCTTGCCCAATAGTTCATCTCAACCGGACATAAGTTTCTTATTCGTTTCCGCGACATTTGCCAAACATCGGAAACTTCAAAATGTATTTTACTGATAAAGGAACTAGAAAAGATTCTAGCACGAAGTGACGACAGTAACGTTGAAAACGAGCAACAGTACTTTATCAACTAAACTGCACCAGACGACTATATTCTTGACTCTTGAGCATTAATCATTTTTCGTTATTATTTCCATATAAATGCCGCTGCTTGAATTTTCCATTTTCTTCAAATTTATTTTTTGCATTCTATTGTTTTCTCCGTTTTTGATTTTCCTATTGTAGTACTAATTATAACACAATCAGCAACTTGTTTTCACAAGAGTTGTTTCCATTTATTTAATTAAATTAATTCTTTATCTGGAGACGCCAAAGTAAATTATCTTGATTCCCATTACCAACAAAAATTGACGATATTATCTCTAATAAATCGTTATATCTTCCGATAATTTACTTGAAGCTAATGGAGAAATGTTATTCAATAATCAATCAACTCGTAACTGTGATTTGCTCCAATTTAAACAGGTGAACTGGAACTTATCGAAAATTTATTAGAACTTACCTAATCGGATCTATTTGACTCCATTTTGCTATAAATAAAACTCATAGCTCAAACCTGATGTGTTTGTAAAATTTTTAAACCTAGACCAATTATAATATAATAGATATACAATATGAAATATTTAATCTCAAAAAGACATCTATAAGACTTAAGCACTTCTGCATATGTGACGTATTTAATTGTGATAACCATTTAATATTTTGGATGTATTAAGCAACGAGTTTACATATTATCATTAAAGTGTAATGCCAAAAATTACCATATTCAATTATTTTCGTTTCAATTTGTTTTTGGTTTAACATTTTTTATAGATTAGTGTCATTTGAGTTAGTATTTTTTATGTAATGCATTTTAAAAGTTTAGTTAGAAACAAATCTATTATGAGTGAAACGTACAATCCGTCTTACTCAGAGAAACTCAAATATGTAGAGAGTAAGTTCATATATTATACATATTTTTATAGATTTATAAGAAATTTAAAATTTAACGACGTTCTGTAATTGTTGGAATGAAATGTACGTAATTTAAGAGTCGGTCGTGATTATTTTCTGGGGATTTATTAAAAATGTCGTCATTGAAGTTGAATATATAATTTGGCATTTCATTTTATTAAAAGTGTCTCAGGAGTTATAAGTTAATTTTAGGTAGAAACTTTTTATGGCATCCAGCATTGTAAATATTCTGCTTATTATGACAACATATTGATCAGGGTTAATTTTAATTGTGTATAGATGAAAACTCAAAAATAGATTTTTATCATTGTGTCTGAAAATTTGGTCCTAAAATTCAACAAACAAATTTCAAAGACATACTATTACGATCGTGCCTAGTGCTGGATAAATATAGGTATCTATTCCAATATACCATTTTCAAATTGATGAGACACAATATTCTGATTTTTCATTATTAGCTATTATACAATTAGTATATAAAATTGAGTGTATCTAGAAGGGTTAAAAGGTTTAATAAAACACATTTTATATGTAAATTATATTGTTTTTTTTTTCTATTTTCAACATTTGCAGTCAGTTTCAACACATTGAGCACTATTTGTTATTTGGATTTTCTCTCCATACAATTTATGGAGACTGTCCTGATAACTAATTATTTCCTCATAGAAAAGTTCTCTGGCAGGATAACTGAAACAAAAAAATCTATGGTTTTAGTCAATTAGTTTTCTTGTGCATATGTAGTACCACAGCCAGATTTAACTTAAAACTACCCCTGGGCACCGGAAAAAATGCCGCCCCAATACCGAAATTTTACTCTTACTTATAGTTTATATATCTTTTTTAATTAAAATAACTAATTCAATATCTAAGGAACATATATACATTTGTAAAAGAGACTGTAGGTGGGTCTCTCTCAGTGGCAAGTTTATGAAATTAAAAAATTATTTTAAATTAAAATTAATTTGTATAATCGATAGAATTGATTGATTAAAATTTTTGTTTTGAAAAATACAAATATAACTCCCAAAATATTTCCAATATTTCGAAAAAACTACTAATTTAGTTTCTTCAATTCCAGAAAATAAAAAATCGAGTATTATTCCACTTCTTCAAGGAAATAAATAATTAAATCACTTTGATTATTAACTTTTACTTGAAGTGCCAAAATTATAAGTTACAAATAATGCACTAATTGGATTTCTTGAATTATCAATTACATAAAAAATTATTAATTGAAAGAATTAATTATATTGAGCAATCTTGATAAGATTGGAAAAATTATTTCGCTCTCCTAATTTTGCCGCCCTAGAAAATTTGCCGCCCTGGGCACTAGCCCCAACTGTCCCTAGTGTAAATCTGTGGTGTAAATCCACCGCTGTGTAGTACCCGGCGACCAAATTCGCTGGTGAATTCAAATTTTTCGCCAGCTTATGTAGGTGGAATATTTATTTATTTGACCAGTCATTTTACATAGAATTACACATTAATACATAGTATAAATAATTTGGTCCAGTGCGAGTTGGACTCGCATACTAAGGGTTCCGTACCACCTTCAAGATTCTAATATTCCAGTTTCAGACAAGCAGGGAATGAGTGCATTTTCTTATATTTGCCCTAATATCTTTTAAAGGAAGCGTTTTAATTTATAAAAATATACACTTTCATTTTCCACACATAGACTTTTTATTTTATCTGCTTCAGGATTCGCTTGATTTTTATAAGAATACATATGTATATAATTTTCGAATTTGGCCCCCAAAAATTAACATTAGAGTTTTATTTTACTAATTACCTTTCAGGAAAGCCTTTTATAATCTACTGTCTCAATTTTGAGGCTCTGTAGATTACAAGATATAGGGTGAAATAGGTCAAGTTTTAAATGGTAAATTATTAAATATATTATTCAAATTATTTAAAAATACAAATCAAATATATATTTCAAAATTTAAATAGTGTAGTTTCTAAAGTGGGAATTAAGTCGATGTTTAATATATTTGTTAATATCTTTTAAACAAATGATTTAAAAATATGATATATTTGTAATTCACATAATGAGCCTTTTGAAAATTGAAATGGTATTTTCCACTTAATTGTATAATTTGTTCCTAAAATTACTATAGGGGTTTTCTAATAATTTTTCATATAAATTTCAAGTGAGCACCATTACCCCTAATTATTTTCAAAATTTTAGGTAGTATGGTTTCGGAAATAAAGCGAGAAATGAGAATTGTTTATATCTTTATGTTAATATATATTTGTATTCCTCATAATAAACCCTTTCATTTGATGTATTACATGATGAGTTAATTTTTTTTTTTTATTTTCTGTTTAATTTTATAATTCGGCCCCCAATATTAATATTAGGGATTTCTTCGTAATTTTCCTGTATACAAAAAAATGTATGTCTTATAGTTTGGGGAATAAAGGGGGAATATGGGTAATTTTTTAAATATTTTTTTTAATATATTTTAAAATATTTATTTAAAAAAAAAATAAAAAAATATATTAGTATTCGTCATAATGAGCCCTTTGATTTGATATATTACTTGATCCGTTAGAAACAATTATAATTTTTTATTTTCCATTTAATTCTATAATTTGCCCCCCAAAATTAATATTAGGGGTTTCTCCTTATTTTCCCAGTAAAGTTCAGGTGAGGCTCTATACCTATATTTTTTTTTCAAAATTTTAACAGCTGATGGTTTCGGAGATAAGGGGGGAATGGGTAATTTTTGTTAATATCTTTTAATTAATTTATTTTAAAAATATGGAAAAAATATATTTGTTTTCGTCATAATGAGCCCTTTCATTTGATATATAACATGATGGGTTAGAAACAATTTTAATTTTATATTTTCTATTTAATTATGTACTTTGCCCCCCAAAATTAAAAGTAGAAGTTTCTCCTTATTTTTCCAGTAAACTTCAGGTCAGACTCTATACCTCTAATTTTTTTCAAAACTACGTTTTATAGTATAGGAGCTAAGGGGGGGGGGATGGGTAAATTTTTCTATATTTTCGTTAATATCTTTTTAATTATTATTTTTTTTAAATATGAAAAAATATATTTGTATTCCTCAGAATGGGACCCTTGATTTGATATATTACATGATGCGTTTTATTTTTAATTTTTCATTTAATTCTATAATTATCCCCCCCCCAAATTAATATTAATGGTTTCTCCTTATTTTTCCTGTTCGCGCAACGATCGTCGATTTTTTTAGTTTTTCCCCCCAGAAGTACCCCTAAAATCAAAATTTCTTCATTTACGATATATACTCCTGATCGGGTCACCAAACTATACATTGATACCAAATTTCAACCTCTTCCGTCTAGTAGTTTAGGAGAAAATTGCTGTGATGTGACAGAGGCAGAAATCCTGAGTGATATTAAAAGAGCATCCGTATATTGTATATACGGAAGCCTAAATAAGTTATTTTTATGTTTTTTGGGCCTTCCTTCAAATATATTCAAAAATATTTTTAAAAGAAAAAAAACGAAAAACCCCGTTAATTTATATTTATGGGGGGATACATTTTACACGTATCGGTCACCCTGCAGTAGGGATGTTATGGAGCTCCGTAACCGAATCTGATAAAAAGTTTCCAATAGTTTCAGTTACGGAGGGATTTGGATCAAAATGAGACAGGCACTTTATAGGGCTGTTCGAACCCGAAAAACCGATTGACAATCCCTTAACGATGACGAGTTACCATTTACAATAACGGATTATGTGGGGTGGTTTGTGGGTTCAAATTCAATTCCAAACAATCTAATATCCATATTTGAAACTATCGGATAATTCGAAATAATTTTATATCACTAACTGAAACCGATATAATATTATTCATATATCCATATCCGAAATTTTATATCCTTATAGGGATGTTTCAAGCGGGGGTGAATATTACTTCAAATTAGAGAAGATACAAACGGGTATCATGTGATTGCTCTTTTTACAGGTTTCTTTTTTGCCAATCTTTTGAGACGTCATTTTTTAAAATCAGATTATTTTTTAGAGTAGTGTACTAGCAACGGTTAGAAATTAAGTTTTTGAAAATAATTGCCAATTACACCAAAATTGGTTAAGGTTGGTTTTTAGGGTCTCAAAATGGCTGATCCATGATGGCGGATGAATTTATTAAAAATCATCTGATATACGCCAAAATTGGTATATAGGAAATTTTGGGGTCTCTGATCATGAGTCCGGAATTTACAAAATTCAAGACGACGGGGAAATTTTTGTCTGGTGGGTTATTTTCATCATCCATGAATTTTTAACCGACTTCCAAAAAGGAGGAGGTTATCAATTCGCGACGTATTTGTTTTTTTTTTGTATGTATGTATGTTAAATGTTACCTGATTTCTTCTCCTGTTGTGCACCAATTTGGACGATTATGGTATTGTTTAATAGAATATATATCCGGATTGGTGAAACTTGAAATTTAGGAATAGTATTCTTTTGGGAAAGTGATGAAATTTGTGAATGAACACATCCGTGCATGGAAATCGATCAATATCCCTAATGTTTTAGTCGATTTTTCGATAACTCCTTATGGATGTGTATAGTTTTTTAACGTTTAATCTATTAAGGAAGATCCCTAGGTGATCTCATATACTTTTCTGCGACGTGCTACTTGCAGTTTTGCAGAAGATCGCCGATAATTACAAAATTCTTATCAAAAATTTCATCGAAATGACATAACGGACATTCCCTCATAAATATTTTAATTCCAACGTAATAGTGCGGTAATTTTAGGCACTGAAAGTTTTAATTGCGAATTTGAAAATTTTCTATGTACATTTCAACCATATAGGTAGTAAAGCATAGTATTTTCGGCTCCTTAAATCAATGAGTACCAAGCTCGTTTTGTTTGTATACCAGGTAAATACCTATTTAAATGCAAATTCAGTGACAACACATGTCAAACTTTAAACTGCTATTTGGTGGGTTTATACACAGGGTGTTTAGTCATAGCAAACAAAATCCAAAGTAAAGTGATAGAAGGAGTTGCATTTATATGATGATTGAAATATAGGACGGAGTAGAGAGGTCCATAGGCAGCCGTATATTCAGGATGGTTGGAATGTAGGATGGACTGGACGTTTGGTGGTATAAAAATGTTGGAAAAAATGTGGAATTAAAATTATATAGGGTGATTAAAACTGTTATAAGATGTGGACATAAGCAAATCATATACAGGATGGTTGAAATATATGCTGGAGTTGAATTATATTTCTCGTGTGATTAAAAAATTATTTCTTTTATAGCCCATAAGAAGTTGCATGAAGTTTGGAGAGGAATTAATGTTACACAGGGCGATAATTTAAAATGTTAAAAATTAAATAATTCATGGGGTAGCCCACAAGGTTGGTTGGTACATAGGTCGGAGTGGATTTACCTATAGTTATAAAGAGTTGTCAAAAAATGTTGAAAAAAGGTTACATGGCGTGGTCCATAAGGCATAAATATATTTTGGGCTTATTAAGTCAACGCGTACTAGTTCATTTTGTTCGTAAACATTTACCTGTCAATTTAAATGAAAATGTATCATTGTGTAATGTTGAGGCTTTCGATGTTACCTGGTTCTGTCTATTGAGGTTATACATAAACATAAAAACTAAAGAATGAAAACTACGTTCAGTTTAAAAAAACTAAAAAGTTGAAAATAAAACATTTTAAAAAATATATATAACCGACTTCCACCTATAATAAAAAGCTAAAAATAATTATAACAAAATAAAACTCTAGCAAATAAATAACACATTCAATGTTGTTAGGTACCTACCCAGGAAGCAAAAAATGTAAACATTAAAAGGTGCTCATTCTCTACAAATTAATTACCTACCAATCTAGTATATTTTTGAAGTCGGTGCCAAGCAATAATCAAGTTCGATGAAGTAGTAGATAAGTACGCAATGAAGGATTTTAGATCTGCTTGGCACCGACTTCAAAATATACTAGATTGGTAGGTAATTAATACAGAATGAGCACCTTTTAATGTTTACATTTTTTATCATCTTTACTTATCAAAATTGTAATATTTTTTTGTTTTTCACAAAATAAACCGTTCTAACATTTGAAATCCCATTTAACGTGAGTTATACGAGATTATTTATAGTTAATAATTATATTTGTAACCACAAAAAAATTTAAAAGATGTGCAATGAAAAAAAAATGCATTGTTTGTCACGAAATAGCCCATTTCCCTAGAAATACTCATATGTTTATAACATGTAGATTTGGTATACTTGGTTTAGGTTAAAAAATACAAACAATAGAATTAACATAAATGGTATTTTTAATAGCACATATAAATTACAATAAAATTATTTACAATTTCAGTATTCGTTTCTCCAGTAACAATGTAATGCAAAAATTTCGAAAAATCTTTCGAGACCACCATTATTTTTAAGTTACAACTTTATGTACAAGATATTTACCAATTCAGTATTTTAAAATCGCCCTATTTGGTACTTTCTATTTTCACAGATTATACAGAAGTTAAAACGAGTGAATTTGTATGATGTGTTGGGAGTGAACCAAAGGAGCAGTAGAGATAGGATTTATTCCTGAAACATTTCATACTCATGAGGATTTTACGCCTACGTTTTTTCTGATTTTTTTGCTGAAATTAATGCACTTTTCACTAAAAGATGTGAGTTTTGGACAACATGTACCTACTCAGTGTAACAGGCAGCGGTTGATTTACACTAGGGGCAGTCGGGGCTAGTGCCCAGGGCGGCAATTTTTCTAGGGCGAGAAAATTTCGAAATTGAAAAAAAATCAATCTTACCAAGATTGCTCAATATAATTAATTAATTCTTTCAATTAATCATTTTTTGAGAAATTCAATTAGTGCATTATTTGTAAATTATAATTTTGGTACTTCAAGTAAAAGTTATCTAAATAATCAAAGTGATTTAATTATTTTGACGTATTCTTAACACATGAAAATGAAATTATTGCATTTGATAAAGTTCAGTCGGTAAATATATTCAAGATTTCCTATATGCACTGCTTATGTGTCTTAAGAAAGCAATGAATAAATGCAAGGCCCTGGTAAAGTTGTTAATCCGTTAAGGCGAAACGTTTGCAAGCATAGTCCTTTAATTTGATTGTCCTATTCCGACAATTATCTTCTCTTACTGATATTAATGAAACTAAGGACTTCTGGAAATTAATTTATTTCCTTGACGGATTGGAATAATTTTAGTTTGTTTTATTTTATGGAATTAAAGAAACTAAATTAGTAGTTTTTTCGACATACTCAACATATTTTGAAGCTATATTTGCATTTCTCAGAGCATAAATTTTAATCAAACATTGATTTTTTAAAAAATAATAATTGATTAATTATACAAATTAATTTTAATTTAAATTTTTTGAATAAACTTGCAACGGGGCATGCTGTCACCTACAGTCTGTTTTACAAATGTATATGGGTTTCTTTGATATTAAATTGGTTAATTTAATTTAAAAAAATAAGATATATAAACTATAAGTTTGAATAAAATTTCAGTATTTGATTGGGGAAGGTGGTGGTATTTAATTAAATCCTATTACTTGAAATCATGCGAAGCGACCGAAATGCTCCCATAGGAATCTACAATCGTACGCTAAATTTGTTCTGTTGATGACCAAATTTGCATTTTCTAGTATAAGACCTCCGAGAATACTAATTAAACTTCATTTGTGGCAGTTTTTGTTCCACTGACGTCATCATTCGATTGATCGACCGTTCGATGTTCCCTTCAAAAAGTAACGCACCGAGTTAACCCTTAATGTTGCAAAAGCTGTCAGCAGACGACATAAGAGGTACCAGTAATGTGTAATTTTGCCAATAAGAATGATACGACGAAGTTTTCTGCCATATTGGGCAGAAGTTTTACCCGCTCTGAATGAATGTCTCAACGAATTTAGACTCTTCTATATTGGTTGGTGATATCCTTTAGATAACTTTTTCTCGAGATTAGTTTATCGATATCTTAGCGAGATTTTATGGATGTCTTATAGATATCAATAAGATTCCAAGTCATCTTGATGTGAGTGCAAGTTAGTTTAATTTATTGTTACGAAATATTAATAATATAACATTATGATACCCTAGTCTAGTTCTCTAATATGTACAATCAATTAATATACCCAATGAAAAATTATTCAAAGAACTTTCGAAAAGCCAGAAAACGCTATTCAGCCTCAATTCTTGATGATATGTGAAACTTCGTCAGAACAACCATTATTTTGAAAAAAATACCGCTTATTATCACATATCTGGTTCTAAGGGTTTTACAGAACTATAAATTGCACCAAGATGGCAGCAAGTATTTAATAAGCTTAATGATAAAGTAATTTCATTTTTATTGTCTATTCCCGCCAAGTCAGTAGTCACAGAAAGAGTTTTTCGTGATGTGTAGCAAACGGCGAGGCGAAAGAAATAAAACGTCTCTGAATTTGATAAAAAAAATGAATTAAAGTGCAAAAAGCAATAAAAATGTCTTCTAAACGTTGTTTGTGGCATGTTCTTGATTATTTTTATGTTACATTTTGCAATCTACATCAATAAATACAAAGCCATTGACAACGAAGTCAGAATAGATTTTGAAACGTTTGGTATTCCTGCAATATACGTAGTTTTATTTCTATTGTGGTGTTCTTCCCCAAAGAAACATAAAAATAAGCAATAAAAATGTTTTTAAACATAATAAAGAAAAATAAACTATACTTTATTTTGATACTATATACTTTTTTCCTTACCTATAACCAAATGTAATTTAATTGCAAAAAATAACAACCCTAATAGTGTAGCTTCTGGTTAAGTATTTATTCATTCAAATTAAGAATTTTTGATGTGTGTAATGTAGAAGAACGAATCTCAAAGAGATCTGCCAAACATATGCGTAACTGCTTGCTTGTAAACGCTAATAAAAAAAACAGAATAAAGATGTTTCCCTATTCAATATAATAGACCTGCCAGTTGACATCGCAATTAATTGATAGTTTCTTGGAAAACTTGCACTATAAATTCCAGTGCACACATTTCAGAACCAGTCCGATAGAACTAATCAGGTGCAACGACTGCTTAATAGAAAACACCACAGAGAACACTACAGATAAGATAGTGATCAAAACGAAAATATAGTCTTGTTTAACATCACGATTATGTCTTTAGAACAAGAACCTAGCTTAAACAGTATTATGACAAGTTTTAGCACTATCAGAACCACCTATCCGCATCTTATTACTCATGATTGAATTTCGTTAATTACAAGTCAATTGATTCGTTTAGAAACTGAGAGTGATTACCATCCTACTGAAGATAAGACCGAGGCTTATCTGACCAGTCTGGCCAAGTAATTCAGTCTAATGAAGATGTTGCTCACGAGAAAACGACTAAAAAATAATAATACCCGCAAATCAAACAAATACTCTGTATGTGAGGGGCGCAAGTTGAGCTGGGCTGGGTGAGGGGCAAAAGCTGATAGATCAATTTTAGGAACATCTACCAATAATCATGTCACAATGAATACAATGCATATTGCCGTGATGCCGCAGTGTCCTTAATAAAAGTAACAAGCAGGCATTTTTTAAAGCAATGATATGGAGAAACAGAAAAAATAAAAAGCTGCATATGGTCCAACGCAGGGAGTACACCTACAGTGTTGTATGCAACAGAGGTGATAGAGGCGCAAGCTAGCCGATAAGGAAGGTAGCGGATGTCTCGGCCAACCTGTTACAATTACATGAATTTTTTCAATTTTTATCTACGATTACTACTTGATTTGACATAAAAGAGCCTTGAAATGTTTTTAAATGATGCTTAGGGAGTTTAAGCTAATTATGGACTTAAATTCAGATACTTGAACAGTCAGGTACAAAAACGTACCCATGATTTTTTTTCAGATTTTTTCCACGGTTATTTCCCAACTTCACCTTCGAATGATTTCAAAATTACCTTTAATGACCTCTAGGGGAAGCTGTAGCTTCAAACAAACTACAGATTCGGGTTCAGGGATCTCAAACACGTATCCATGAGTTTTTTCAGATTTTTTCCACGGTTATTTCGCATCTTGGCCATCGAATGACCTCAAAATGACCTTAAATGACCTCTAGGAGTAGGAGAGATGGTAGGTTCAAACAAACTACGGATTCGGGTTCGGGGATCTCAAAAACGTACGCATGAATTTCTTCAACTTTTTTCCACGGTTATTTCTCTACTTGACCTTCAAATGACCTTGAACCTGATATGATGGAGCTTACCCGACCCACCCACCGTAATCAGCGACCCAAATACCCTACAAGGACCAGTTACCGTTCAGTACATTTGCGTAAATCAAATGTTGACCTGTGTAATCTTCCCATACCACTGCATTTCATAAGGGAAGAAAAGGAAAACGATTTGGGAATTGATTCAAATGGTAATATTTATGTGATAATTTTAGTTTCTTCTTCTCTTGAATAATTAAATTCATTTTTAAGTTCAATAGATTTAAGGATTTTATTGTTTCTAAATATATATATAATATATAGTAGTGGAAAAAATTAAAGGATCAAAAAATAATTCCAAATTTTTTGACGTTTTTCAATTAGCTGTATTTCCCTTGAAAATGGTCGTCCTGGAGTTAAAAAAAAGGATTTTGAAGCTTGACGTTTCTAGTTTTGAGATCTTATGAGAAAAAAAAATTTCAAGCAACGTGTACCGCTCAATCCTAACGAATACCATAACAAAAAAAATTTTTTTTTTGGTTTTCCTTTTTGGTGTACGAACTTGATTTTTTTTCTTTTCAATCAACCACTACATGGATAGAATAATTTGCTCATTCAGCTTTAAATTTCTGTTTTGCAAAGTTCAAAACGACCACTTCTCGCTGAGATATCGAACTTTGAGTGGAAAAGGATCTTTTTGTCTTTAACCATCAATACCTCAGCAACCCCCGATCGCACATGAAAATTAAGTAAGGTGTTGTAATCTTGAAGAAATTTCCCACAGAAATCAGCTACGGTTTTTTGAAAGTTTTTATTTTTTTTATTCTTTACATTAATTTGAAAAATCTAGGTAAAAAGCACGTTTGATGGCTTTTGGGATCACCAGCCGCTAAATTGAAAATATCGAGAAAACCAGTAATGTTAAGTGTGCCTTTTACAGTTCAATATGCCAACAAAAACCCCACAATGTTTCGTATAAATCCATCGAGCCGTTTTTTTGTTTTCTCTGATCGAATTTTTGAATACCTTGAAAAGTTGATTTTGATTTTAAATGATCATAACTTTAACAAAATGCAAAAAACTATATTTTTTCTGTTTCTTATACAATATAATTCATAAATCTGTTTAAGATTGTAGGAAAACAAAAGAGAAATTGAAAAAAAATTTTTTGGAAAATTTGGAATTTTTTTTTTAACAAATTAGTATTGTTTTTTTAATGAACCAAAGCGTACCCCGTGAAGGTTGCCCGATCGGATTTACGCTTCTTTTGTGTGCGTTTGTGTATTTGAGTGTTTGTGTGTATGTGTATGTATGTTCGTCTGCCCGTTCGTCACGTACATTAATAACGGGTATTGCCACCCCTGTTCTCAATAACGGCTGCTAAGCGTTCAGTCATATTGATGCAGCGGGCAATCTGAGGTTGGGGGATGGTGTTCCAAATTTGCAGAAGTGCACGCTCTAATGTGGCCAAGTTCTGCACATTTGGATACTCACTGCGCAAACGACGACCCATTATGTCCCAAACATGCTCGATGGGATTGAGGTCTGGACACATTGGTGGATGCCGCAGCAAAGTGATGTCATGGCGTTCCAAAAAGCGTCTGGTGATGTTGGCTGTGTGTGGGCGTGCGTTATCTTGCATTAGAATAAACTCCCTCTGACGTTGCCGTCTACGCAGTACAATTGGTCTCAAAATTTGGTCAATATAGCGCTGAGCTGTTAAGTTATCACGCATAATCACCAGAGGTGTTCTCCAATCTCGCGAAACGCCGCCCCAGACCATGACTGACCCACCACCATAGGCGACAGTCGGACGAACAAAGTCCTGGCGAAAACGTTCACCACGACGGCGCCAAACAAGCGGACGTCGGTCGCTCCCATGTAAGTTGAACCTGGATTCGTCAGTGAATAAAACATTTCTCCATTGTCTCAATGTCCAAGCCCGATGTGCGTTGGTATACGCTAAACGTTCTCGGCGATGTCTCGCTGTCAACATGGGTACACGATTAGGATGTCGTGCATTTAACTCATTTTCGCGAAGACGGTTGATGACTGTACGGGAAGAAATGTTTCGTACTTGGTGTCGCTGTTGTACCCGATTTGCAAAATTTCTCGCCACAATGTTCGCACTGATGAAAGGCTCACGTCGAACGTGTCGGACAACTGCTCGATCATCTCGAGCAGTCGTGACACGATGGCGTCCTTGTCCAGTACGACGAATGTATTGGTTCGTCTCCCGGTATCGTGCATACGTTCGAGATACGACGGATTGACTAACACCCATCCGGGTGGCAACATCACGTTGACTGCAACCTTCTTCGAGCAGAGTAATCAAACGAGCAACCTCTAGCTCTGATAAATACCTTCTAACCATGATCGGAAAGCAACTTGTTTTTTTTGTAACGCAGAAGGAGTGGTTTTGAAAAAACCTGTTTTTTAGTAGCGTTTTAAGAGTTCACGAAAACTAACGATAATAAATTTCTGAAAAGCGTCTAGATCGAGTTCAAAATTCTATTGGGTATATCAACTTTGTTTGAAATTTAATTAAAATTTTAATTCAGTCGAAGTTTAAAAATCAAGAAAATCAATGGAATGCAATAACAGAATCGTGTTTTTTGGAGTCATTAAAAAAAATTTCAAATTTCTTCAATTTTTTTTTATTTTTTTAGGTCATTAAAAAAGAATACAAATTTGTTAAAATTTTTTTTTTTTAATTTTCCAAAATTTTTTTTTTCCAATTTCTCTTTTGTTTTCCCATAATCTTAAACAGATTTATAAATGATATTGTATAAGAAACAGAAAAAATATAGTTTTTTGTATTTTGCTAAAGTTATGATCATTTAAAATCAAAATCATCAACTTTTCAAGGTTTTCAAAAATTCGATCGAAGAAAACAAAAAAACAGCTCTATGGATTTAAACGAAACTTTGTACGGTTTTTGTTGGCATATTGAACTGTAAAAGGCACACTTAACATTACTGGTTTTCTTGATATTTCCAATTTAGCGCCTGATGATCCCAAAAGCCAACAAAAGTGCTTATTTTCTTGATTTTTCAAATTAATGTATAAAATAAAAAAATTTTTTTTTCAAAAAACCGTTGCTGATTTTTATGGAGTGTTTGTTCAAGATTTCAGAACCTTTCTTACTCTTCTTGTGCGATCAACGGTTGCTGAGATATTGATGGTTAAACACAAAAAGATCCTTTTCCATTCAAAGTTCGATATCTTAGCGACAACTGGTCGTATTGAACTTTTCAAAAAAACAATTTAAAGCTGAATAAACAACTTATCCGATCAATAGAGTGATTTATTTCGAAAAAATTTTACATGTTCATAGACCAAAACAGAACATAGAAAAAATTTTGAAAAAAAATGGTATTCGTTAGGATTGAGCGATACACGTTTGCTTGAAAAAAAATTTCATCATCAGGTCTCAAAACCAGAAACTTCAAGCTTTAAAATACTTTTTTTTAAAGTCCGGTACGACCATTTTCAGACGAAAACCAGACACTTGAATAACGTCAAAAAATTTGGAATTATTTTTTGATCCTTTAATTTTTTCCACTAGTGTATATATATATATATATATATATATATATATATATATATATATATATATATATATATATATATTGTTACGAGAATTCATCAGACAGCTGGTGCAATCGGCCCTCAACCAATTCATGGAAGGGACATTATTCCGATAAATTCGTGGAACCCGAAATGTTTGTCTCTCAACCGGCGGACCGCTGCCGTTACTGGGAATTCCTTTAAAGCTTCCCGAACGTGATGGAATTTCCCGATGGTTCGCGGACGTACCAGATAATTCCAAGACAAATGTATAAATATAAAGCAGCTGGCGATAGGAGGATTCAGTTTTCGTCGGTCGTTTGTACAGTTAAGATAAAATGTAAATAGTAGTTTCTGTGAATATAAATTTGTGTAAAAGTAGTGGAAATAAATTAGAGTGAGTTAGACTGTGTTTTTAAATAAATCCAAGAACTGAACTGAACCCGAGTGTGAAAATAAAAACATTACAGTGGTGTCAGGTGTGGGGTGTATTTGTGGAACTTTAGAAGTGAGAAATAAATAGACGGACAATGTTTAAAACAGTGAATTTGGACCAATTGAAAGTGACTGACTTAAAAAAAGAACTTGAAGAAAGGGATTTAGAAATTAGTGGGAAGAAAAGTGAATTAATACAACGGCTGCGAGATGCCCTAATAAATGAAGGTAACGATCCCGATACTTATTTGTTTGAAGTTTCTGGTAATGGAGACATGAGTATGCTATTAAAACAAATGGAAAATTTAAAAGACACCTTACAAGACAAATTGCTGGAAAATTCTAAAACCTTGAAAGAATACTTAGAAGCCCAATTACTGGAAAATTCTAAATCCCTAGAAGAAAATTTGAAAAACATGGTAGAAAAAAATTCAGAAGTGCTAGAAGAGAAAATAGTCGAAAATGAAGCCCGAATTGAAGATTTGAAGCAGACGACGGTCAAATATGAAACCCGGATGGAAGAACTAAAGCAAACAATAGTCGAAGAACTTAGTCAGACGACAGTTAAAAACGAAACGCGCATAGAAGAGTTAAAACGGATAATGGAAGGCGAGATCACCAAAATAAAAGAACAGGTAGTGGCAAAACAAAGGGGAGAAACACCATCAAAGACCGAAAGCAGAAGCAGTTTGGAGGTAGTGGATTCAAAAATTGGCCTCGAGGGGACAAGACAGAAAATGAAACCTCCCCAATTTGATGGAAAATCATCATGGACTAATTATCGTCGCCAATTCGAGGCTGCAGCTAAGCTAAACGGATGGTCGGCAGAGGAGAAGGCAATCGCATTAACCCTAGCCTTAAGAGGGGATGCTACAGATATCTTACAAACATTGAATACCTCGGAGCAAGAAGACTACGAACAACTGGTCAAACACTTAGAACTGAGGTATGGTCAGACACATTTGGAGCACGTCTACCACTCCCAATTGAAAAATCGCCACCAGCGATCAACTGAATCCCTACAAGAGTATGAAGCTGACATTGCCCGTCTGGTTCGCCTTGCCTATCCAGCCACACCAGAAAATGTACTAGAAAGGTTAGCAGTGCAGGCATTTTTGGATGGACTTCGGGACCACGAAGCCAGACAAGCATTGACCCTAGCTCGACCGACTCAATTAGTAGATGCACTGGCTCGAGCTTTAGAATTCGAGGCTGCGAAAAATACCTGCAGAGGTCAAGCCAGAGTCCGAATCGTTGATGGAGAATCCGAAGATGGCGGAAACGATGAAGCCTCTGTAAGAAAGATAATAGAAGAAGTCCTTACCGAAAAAAGACTAGTGAGATGTCGGAAGTGTCGTAAGGTAGGACATGTCCAGAGTCGTTGCAAGGAGAGCAACGGAGTCCAGACTTCCTCGGCGGGAAAACTAAAGAAGGCCTATGTGAAGGGACCATCGTCGACCTGTAACAAACAAGTGTCAACTACCAACGCATATGTCGCTTCGCTACGCAACCACGTTAACAGTGTCTTCGTAGATGGCCTTATTAATAGGAGGCAATTTGCAATGCTGCTGGATACTGGTGCGACGAAAACAGTAATAAGGCCCAACATTGTTTTAGAGACAATGATAAAACCAACAAAATGGCAACTGCGAACAGCGACAGGAGAAGCAGCGAAGGTCCATGGTGAAATAGAGGTTGAAATGACCTTGGGAAACACAACCTTCCTACATCGGGCATTAGTGGCAGACATCGAAGACGAAGTCATCATTGGAATGGATGTCATGAGCTCCAAGGGATTCCAGTTAAACTTCAAAGATGGAATTCTGCGAGTGAATGACGAAGAAGTGGTGCTTCATGGGAAAGATGACATAATGCTTCGAGCGTTCTTAGCAGAGGATGTCAATGTTCCGGAAAGAACTGAAATCATTGTAGATGCTTGCCTGGATGGGAAAGCTAAAGCTGGAACAGTGATAATGTTTGATCCCGAACTTAACGACGGAAATGTAGGCAGAGGAGTCGCACTGGGGAAGACTCTGTTTCGTGCCAAGGAGATTGTGCCAGTAAGAGTAATGAACCTGAATCATTACTCTGTTGTGCTAAAGAAAGGAACAACTTTGGGCCATTGCTCAACAGTGTCCTCTGTAGTCAGAAGCACACAGCATGCAGAAATACCACCAGGTAAACTGTCTGAGGAACTGGAAAGACTTATCACCGATTCATCTAAGAATTTGAAACCAAACCAGAGAGCAAAATTGAGGGACATCGTTAGAAACTACCAGGATATCTTCGATGTAGGGAATGGCAAAAGAGGACGAACTGATCTGGTGAAACACAAAATTAATACTGGGGACGCTCAACCTATTCGACAGTCGGCGAGAAGACTACCTCTAGCTAAAAGAGAAGAAGCCGACAGGATAGTCCGCGAGATGGAGGAAGAAGGTGTTATTGAACCATCCAATAGCCCTTGGGCTTCCCCAGTTGTGTTGGTTAAAAAGAAAGATGGTTCGACCCGATTTTGCGTGGACTATCGGCACTTAAACCACGCTACAAAGAAAGACAGCTATCCCCTTCCAAGAATAGACGATACCCTAGACACGTTGGCTGGATCGAAGATGTTTTCCACCCTGGACTTGAAGAGCGGTTATTGGCAGGTGGAACTTGCTAAAGAAGACCGAGAAAAGACTGCTTTTACCATCGGCTCAGGACTTTATCAATTCACGGTGATGCCGTTTGGACTGTGTAATGCTCCAGCAACGTTTGAAAGATTGATGGAAACAGTGTTAAAAGGGCTTTCATGGAAAACGTGTCTGGTGTATCTTGACGACATTATCGTGGTTGGAAAATCTTTTGAAGACCACGTGAGGAACCTGGAGGAGGTATTTCGGCGACTTCGAAGTTCCGGACTAAAGTTAAGCCCGAAGAAGTGTCAGCTGTTCCAAGAAGAGGTACAATATCTTGGACATGTAGTTTCCGCACAGGGAGTAGCGGTTGACAAACAGAAAATCAAAGCTGTCCAGGAGTGGCCGATACCTAAAGATATCCACCAGTTAAGAAGTTTCCTGGGGTTATGCACGTACTATCGTCGGTACGTAGCCGGATTTGCCAACATCGCCAAGCCACTTACTAGACTGACAGAAGGGAAGGTGCAGTACCAATGGGACGAGGAATGTCAACGATCATTCGATACATTAAAAAGAGCTTTGACGAGTGCTCCCATATTAAGTTATCCTTTGCCAGATGGAAACTTCGTATTGGATACCGACGCAAGCAATGTCGGAATTGGTGCTGTGCTTTCGCAGATCCAGGAGGGCCAGGAGAGAGTGATCGGATATTTCAGCAAGACCTTGAGCAAGCCTGAACGGAATTACTGCGTTACTCGCAGAGAACTCCTGGCTGTGGTAAAGGGGGTAGAACATTTCTATAAGTACCTCTATGGTAAAAGATTCCTCCTGAGGACTGATCATGCAGCACTGAAGTGGCTTCTGCAGTTTAAAAATCCTGAAGGACAGGTGGCAAGGTGGATTGAGCGATTGCAAGAATTCGACTTCGAGACTGAACATCGAGCTGAAACAAGCCATAAGAATGCTGATGCCCTATCGAGGAGACCATGCCCTGATGATTGCAAACATTGTCAGCGAGCAGAAGAAAAAGGGGCTGTTCTCGGTAGAACTACCGCCATCGATGACCATTGGCAATCTGCGGAGATCCAAAAAGACCAGAAATTAGATCCAGATCTAAAAGAGGTTATCCGGTGGAAGGAAGAAGACCGCAAACCTACGTGGCAAGAGATTTCCCGATACTCACCAACCATAAAGTCGTACTGGGCTCAGTGGAACTCTCTCATCCTGGAGAAAGGACTTCTGAAGTGCGTCCTGGAAATCCCAGAGGAAGGCAAGGACAGAAAGCAGATTGTAGTCCCTAAAAATAGGAGACCAGAGGTTTTGCGAGAACTACATGACGGTACAACTGGAGGACATCTGGGAGTAACGAAAACCCTGGGGAAGTTGAAAGAACGCTTCTATTGGGTAAACTGCCAAGTAGATGTTAAGGAGTGGTGCCGGAAATGTACGGTTTGTGCAGCAAGTAATGGGCCTCAGAAGCGACCAAAAGCTCCTATGAAGCAATATAACGTGGGCAGTCCATTCGAAAGAATAGCCATTGATGTTGCCGGTCCATTTCCTGAATCCGACTGTGGAAATAAATACATTGTGGTGGTGATGGACTATTTTAGTAAATGGGCCGAAGCGTATGCCTTGCCGAATCAAGAAGCTTTGACCGTTGCTGATGTCCTTGTCAAGGAATGGATCAGTCGTTTTGGTGTTCCCTTGGAGTTGCACTCAGACCAAGGTAGAAACTTTGAGTCTACTCTTTTCCAAGACGTCTGCAAACTCTTGAAGATCAATAAAACACGGACGACGGCATTACACCCGCAATCCGATGGAATGGTAGAACGGATGAATAGAACCATTAACCGCCATTTGTCAAAGGTAGTCTCTGACCACCAAAGAGACTGGGACCAGTATCTGCACTTGTTTCTAATGGCATATCGTTCATCTATACACGAGTCCACGGGTCAGACCCCGGCCAGTATTATCATGGGACGAGAATTGAGACTACCATGCGATTTGAAGTTTGGATGTCCCCCAGGAGAAGAGACTGCAGGTGAAGACTATGTCAGCCAGCTACGTCAAAAGATGAACGACATTCATGAACGAGTCCGGTTAAACATCGAGAATGCTAGTTCCCGAATGAAGGAAGCCTACGACATCAAAGCCGAGGGCGGAGAATTCCAAGTTGATGATCTTGTTTGGCTGTATAACCCGCAACGTCGTCGTGGATATTCGCCCAAGCTACAGAGATCTTGGGAGGGGCCGTACCAAATTGTGAAGAAAATCAACGATGTTATCTATAGAATAAAGAAGCTACCTCGGGGAAAACCAAAGGTCGTACATTTCAACAGGTTAGCCCCTTATGCCGGAAGTCATGACAGCGAAGATGACCAAGCCCAAGTCCGCAGCATCCACCCACCCGATGATGAGATGACCTTCGAACAGTTTATGGCACTGTACTCTAATGGGCAGAAAGTGCAGCACGACGTGACCACAGAGGAACCGCGAGACCTGTTTGAGGTGCCCATAGAATATGTCCTGGCTCATTGTGTGGCTCGAGATCTCCGGATGTCCAGAGGAATAGCCAAGGTGTTTGCCAAGAAGTACGGCCAGTTCCAGAAGCTACGGGAACAAGATCCAGTGGTAGGGAAGGTCCTTCATCTCGAAGATAAACAACCAGTGGGTACCAGAGACATCTTTTATTTGGTAACGAAAACATTCTCGCAGGACAAGCCAACATACAGTGATCTTTGGAAGACTCTGGTAGAATTGAGGAATGTGATGATGGAGAAAAATCTGACGAAATTGGCGGTTCCAAAGATAGCCTGCGGGTTGGATGGACTGAATTGGAGGGTGGTAAGAAGTATGATGGAAACAATCTTCCGATTCAGTGGCGTCGACATCCTGGTATGCTGTCTCAGTACTCGCAGCCCAGATTCGAAGACCGTTGACTGTTACTTCCACCAAACTTCTCGTTGTCGAAATGGAGAGTCCTGCAAATATCGTCATACCAGGAACGATTCTGGGACATTCCGGGACGAAATGGCCTTAAGGAGGGGGCAATGTTACGAGAATTCATCAGACAGCTGGTGCAATCGGCCCTCAACCAATTCATGGAAGGGACATTATTCCGATAAATTCGTGGAACCCGAAATGTTTGTCTCTCAACCGGCGGACCGCTGCCGTTACTGGGAATTCCTTTAAAGCTTCCCGAACGTGATGGAATTTCCCGATGGTTCGCGGACGTACCAGATAATTCGAAGACAAATGTATAAATATAAAGCAGCTGGCGATAGGAGGATTCAGTTTTCGTCGGTCGTTTGTACAGTTAAGATAAAATGTAAATAGTAGTTTCTGTGAATATAAATTTGTGTAAAAGTAGTGGAAATAAATTAGAGTGAGTTAGACTGTGTTTTTAAATAAATCCAAGAACTGAACTGAACCCGAGTGTGAAAATAAAAACATTACAATATATATATATATATATATATATATATATATATATATATATATATATATATATATATTTGTTTTTAAGTTTTCGCGGGCACTAAATGTTTTAGGTGGTTTCCGGGAATTCATCCACGTAGTTGATAACTGATCCCTGCCGGGATCGATGGTAAAATGACGACGTTTCGGCAGAGTCACATCTGCCCTCTTCAGGTCGGTTCGCATAATTCTCGTAGCCTTCTGCTTTCGCTTCTAGTTACTCGAATACAGTATTCCCGAAGGCAAAGGTAGGAAACTTAAAATGAGTCTGGAAAAATTATTTAGTAGCAAGTTAGGAATAGTTGGCATTCCCTCATTCCAGTGTTATAGAATTGGCTCATATACCAAGTCTAAGTCTCGACCGGTATTAGTCAAATTTTCTACCCAAGAAGAACGGGATAAAATATTTTATAGCAAGAAGAAATTAAAAGGTAGTAGAATTGTCATTTCCGAAGTACTTGTGAAAAGTAGATATGAACTGTTCCTTTTTGCTAAAGAAAAATTGGGCAAAGAAAAAGTGTGGTCTAATAGGAGAAACGTATTCGCGAATATAAATGGTAAAAAGATGCGCCTTAAATCAGAAGATGATATTATGAAGTTAATTTAAGTTTAAGTACCGGTTGCTTTATTCGTGTAGCCTTTTTTTGTTTGTTTGTTGCAAATATTCTTTGTAGTATTATTTTGGAAAATTTTACTTTTTTATTCCGTTGTACGTTGCAGGTGAAATCATGAAGGTATTATCTATAGCATATTTTAATATAAGGTCATTATCATGTAATTTTGCAGAATTTAAAAATGTTTTGTTAGACGAAAATTACGATGTAGTGGGTCTTTCAGAGACATGGTTGTGACAAAATACGCCGGACAGCAATTTATTGATAGGAGGATATAATCTATTACGGAAAGACAGAGAACACAGACGTGGTGGAGTAGGTATTTATGTTAAAAATTGTCTAAAATATGAAATTATAAATACTAACTGTAGTGATTCATTAGAGCAAATATAGATAAAACTGAATTTTAATAACTATTATTATTCTATCGGATCTATGTACAGACCTCCAAAATGCAATTTTTATGAATTCATAGGTATTTTTGAGGATACCTTATCCGATTTAATTACTTGCTCTAATGAAATAGTTTGTGGTTCGGACATTAATGTTAATCTATTGGATCCACAAAGTCAAAATGCAAATATTTTTCTTGAATGTGTAGAGAATTTTAATCTCCAACAAGTAATAAATGACGCAACAAGAATAACTAAATCATCTAATAGTTTACTAGATATTATTCTCATTTCTAGTGACAATGAGAATTTTTCCACAGGAGTGAAGGAACTGCATATATCTGACCACAGCTTGGTTTATTGTAACTTTCATAAAAATAAGTCTAGGGCAAATATTGAAAAACATTTTTTTAAGTTCAGAAATTTGAAACGTATTAATAAAGAATTGCTAAATGAATTTCTGTTAAATGCGCCATTAGATAGCATAATTTACACGAAAGATAAATTAAAATACGATAAATTAAGATTAATGTTAAAGTTGAGTTCTTAAACGAAATAATTATAAATATTTTTGAGGTTTTAGCACCTATAAAGACCATAACGACTAAACGACAAAAACCAATGTGGCTTACATATAATGTCCAGTTGTTGCAAAAACTGAGAGATAAAGCATTTAATAAGTTAAAAAAAAGTAAAAATAACAATGATTGGATATATTATAAACAACTCAGAAATCAGACTAACATTGCCATTAGAAATGAGAAGAAGTGCTATTTGAATTTTTGCATTGCTGCTAATAATAATAACCCTAAAATATTAAGCAAACAGTTGAGTTATTTACATATCTATAACAAAAAAGCGTTGTATCATTGCCACTATTTTTAAATAAACCAAATGAAATCAATGAGGCTTTTCTAAACCATTCTCGTAATAATTCTTCAGTAGACAAAGATTTATTAGATTATTATAAACAAAATTTAAAATGCAACCATAATGAATATTTTCAATTTAAAACAGTGTCATCGGCGGATGTAGTAAAATATCTGCATGAAATAAAATCTTTAGCTACAGGACCAGATGATTTTAATATAGCTATGATTAATCTTTGTTGCCCTATTATAGTACCATATATTACTAATATCATAAATTCTTGCTTATTGAAGGGTATCTTTCCAGACAAGTGGAAAATATCGCGAGTAACACCTTTGTCCAAAGGTGACAAACTTTTATCATTTAACGACCTTCGCCCAATTAGTGTTACCCGGTTCTTTCATAAGTATTAGAGAAAATAATGAATAGTCAAATTCGGGTACATTTAGACGAATATACGGTATTGCCTCCGCATCAGTCTGGTTTTCGTTTAGGTTGCACTACAGCCCTTTTCGAGCATGTAATAATGGTAAAACAACAGCATTGCTATTTTTAGATTACTCAAAAGCCTTTGATACCCTCAATCATGAACTTTTATTGGCAATATTACACTACGTTGGGTTCTCTGAAACGGCCATTAAGTTTGTTAAAAGTTACCTACATAAAAGAGTCCAGTTTGTGGAAACTGAACAAGGTAGATCATCACAGGAAGCTGTCTGCTGCGGAGTTCCACAAGGATCTATATTGGGTCCCCTTTTATTTCGCTTATATACGTGTAATATTTCCAACTGTATGTTTTTTTTTTTCATTACATCTGTATGCAGATGACACTCAGGTGTATTACTCGTTTTCACCTGAAGAGTATGATGTAGCTCAAGAATATATTTAAGGTGATTTGAATACGTTGGTATCTGTTTCTAATAAACATAAACATTATATCAACCCCTCTAAATCGTACTTAATGATTTATGGAAAACACAAGAATCTAATGGAATCTGAGTTTAAAATTTATATAAATGAGAAAAAAGTATAAGCTGTTAAAACTGCTAGAAATTTAGGTGTAAAAATAGATACAGATTTAAGATTTAAACAACACATAAATAAGCTTTTAAAAAAGTCATATGCTACGCTGAAAATGTTATATCCCAACAGACAGCTTTTATCACCTAAGGTTAAGACTATATTAAAAGATTCTTTGGTACTACGTTTTTTTAATTACTGTGATACTGTTTATGGGCCATGTTTAGATAATATAGATAAGCGTAGAATAGAAAAGGTTCAGAAATTATTTTTAAGGTTTGTATACGGCATTCGTAAATTTGAACCAATTTCTCACAAACTCGAAGATGCAAACTGGCTCAATATGATTAATAGGCGTTTGTTGCATTCAGCTGTTATGTTTACCAAAATATTGCTTTATAAATGTCCTCCATATTTGCTAAGAAAAATAAAATTCAGAACAGATGTACATATATTGAATTTGCGCTTCAGAGGAATGATTTCTCTCCCACCACATAAAATGGCATTATTTGAAAGGTCTTTTACTTTTAACATATATTCAGTTTATAACAAAATACCTGAAGTGCTAAAATCTTTAACACTAAATCGTTTTAAACAGAAATACAAAAAGTACTTGTTGAATTTCCAATAATTTATAATTTATATTTGTTATTGTTTCTTTTTGATTTTTTATGTTGTTGTTTCCGGAGCGCTGTTAAGAAACTTTCCTAGATTGTTTTCAGCGTCCTTTTTTGAATTTATCATAAACACCGTTTTTTTATCTATATTATTGTTATATATTGTTACGAGAATTCATTCGACAGCTGGTGCAATCCGCCCTCAACCAATTCATGGAAGGGACATTATTCCGATAAATTCGTGGAACCCGAAATGTGTCTCTCAACCGGCGGACCGCTGCCGTTACTGGGAATTCCCTTAAAACTTCCAGAACATGATGGAATTTCCCGATGGTTCGTGGACATACCAGACAATTCCAAGATAAATGTATAAAAGGACCAGCTGGCGATAGGGGTTAATGTGGTTTTCGTCGGTCGTTTGTACAGTTAAGATAAAATGTAAATAGTAGTTTCTGTGAATATAAATTTGTGTAAAAGTAGTGGAAATAAATTAGAGTGAGTTAGCCTGTGTTTTTAAATAAATCCAAGAACTGAACTGAACCCGAGTGTAAAAAATAAAAACATTACAATATTTATATTAAATTGTACTTTATGGATAAATTATTATTATTATTTATTAGATAGAGTGTATCATTTTTACTATTATTCGGAAACATAATTTTTATTTGTTTGTACTTACATGTTTTCATGATTTTTTATTAAATTATTTTTACTTACATTTTGCGTATTTTTTTTTTTTTTTTTTGATACCCAACGTATCGACGGCTGAGATTTTTTTTAAGCACAAGTGTAAGTATTGAACACACTTTTCTGGGAACTAAATAAGATATTAAGCTATAGGTTTCCAATACTGTGGGACGCGCCCCCATAGGGCTGTGCGAGACTGTTGCAAGGGGGGCATGCAACTGTTTCCAAACTATCATTTTCGAATACAAACCAAAAATGTTGAAAAGGTGTCAAAAAAATGAATCAGCAAAATAGGTATACGTAATCCACAATCCTCGCCGCGAATTTTTCGGATACAAATGCTTGACATGAATTATATCAACCGCCGCCTACAGAAATATGTCGGCATAGGAAGAGCATTGACCAGGCGGATGGCAGATGCAGTTACAGATCTTATTTCAAGGCATTTATTTTTTTGCATTATAATGTTTAGTTAGTTGTAACGCTTCGAGAATGTCGGGTCAGAAATTCAAAAGTTTGAATTTCAAATAAAAATATTTTAAAAAACGGAGTTTAGAGTTCACGACCCATTTCTAATGTCCAAATATGAACGGATTAGAAATCCATTTGTGATCGAAAAATATGATGACTTTGGCGTTACGTCAGCAGAGCAGGAAATGATAATTGACTTAGCTAGTGATAGCACATTAAAGCAGATGTTTAAGACGAAAATAATATTGTTACGTTTTGGCTACTAGTAAAGGACGACTTTCCTACTTTGACAAACAAAGCTTTAACATTTTTTTTACCATATGTAATATCTTACCTATGTGAAACTGGTTTTTCTACAGTAGCTGGTCTTAAAAACAAAGTATGGTTCTCGCTTAGTGATTGAAAAGGCACTGAGAACCGCAAGTTCTTCAATGATACCACGAATTGAGAAAATGTATGCTGAAAAACAAGCTCAACCCTCACATTAAATTTTTATAATGTATTATTTATATATTCTTTTTTGTATTTTTGGAAGATTTGTTTTTGTTACAAATTATTATTTCTTATAATAAATAATTATTTTTTATGTATATTTTTACATAATATTCTATATTATTTTGTAGCCCATTAAATAAATTATAATATCAGTTGAGTATTTATGAAATTAGATAAAAGATAAATTAAGGGGACGAAACAATTTTTTTTTGGGGGGGCGCAGGTACAAAAAGGTTGGAAATTACTGTATTTAGCAGTTCATTCAGGAGGAACATATACTGTTTCTACATAGCCCGTGTAAAATAACATCATAACTGCATACTGTTTGTTGGTTTTTGAGGTATATTCTTTTATATGTTTTGCGTTTAATTTCTTACCCACCCCCATTATTGTTCCCGATTAAAAGTAGCCGCCTCGCAAGTGTTTGTGTTGGATTTTGAATTTTCAGATTTTATAAATACCAGATCAGCGTTACAATGTCAACGACGATTTGACCAACGTTTGCAGTTATGTAAATAAAACTAGTTAACAAATTATTATTATTTCGGAATGAAAACAAATTTGCGATTTTTTTCGAGCAAGCAAGGAGATGAGATCAAGTGACATTATTGTTCCAAGAATAAATGGATGGCAAACCCAGCGCAGCAATGTTAATGTTCTAGAAGAAACAACACAAATATATTACCTACCCTAGAGATATTTTCGCCTATCATCGGCCATGCGATAGCGGAAACAACATGGAGAAACAATAAAAAGAATTCATATCTTCCTGTCTGAGAAGGGCAATAATGACTGTAGGATAAAAAAATCATTAGAAACATTGCGATATTATTTTTGGAAGAAAGCCAAAGTCAATAATTTTCCAAGTGAATACGAAATATGGTAAAATCATTGTAAAATCATTGGGAATCATGGTCGGAAAAACCTTTCACCGCATTAGAAACTCTTGAACAGTGTGAGAATCATTCTGCCCTACATTAAAAATTGCATTACATTAGGATGGATGTGACCAACTGGTTGATCAATAGGGTTTTTTAATTATGAGGTTTTATGATGAGTACATTTTATACACATTTTTAAGTACAATTAAATTTATACAATAAATTAATGATTCCAGTAAATCATTATTTAACACTCATTTAAAATATATTTGTCACTACATAGAAGTACATAAGGAATATAATCTTATATTCTTCTTATCTTTGCCACATTTCCAGTGTTCACAGCCAACCCTAGAAAGGCCATGAAATGACCATATTTACCGGCACTTCAGTAGTGAAATGGCAAACGGTGCTATTTGCTATTTTTTTCAAATTGCATATTATTGCATTAAATGGTTATAAATAACGTAAAATTTAATATTTTACAAGGAGAAAAATCTAAAAAAATATTCTGGAAAGGCAATATGTTTTATTTGCCATATACGTATAATTTCCTATATGGCAAAATGAGCTACATGCAAGTAGCACCATTTGCCATCTGATTGCTAGTTGTTGATGTTTTGTTCTAAGTTTAATATTATGACATATGGAGTTCAACTGAAAATATTATTATCTGTTAATAAAATTATACTTCTATTTATCCGAAAACAAGAATTTAGTAGCGAGAGTTGGTTTAATGATACAGCTAAGTATTTTTTAAAGATTTTTATTCATCATTAGCAATGATTTAAAACATACTTGTACATTGTAGATTTCATTAGTAACGAACGTAATTCTTTAGAAAGTTATACTAAAAATGAAGTATTGGATTGTGAGTCAGACTGGGATAGTTACACAGTTGAAGAAAAATTTGATAGGATTTTTAAAGATGACAAATTTACTCCAATACCCCCAACAATCGATGAAAATACACGCACTTTAAATGCTGCTAAACAAAATTTGAATGACATACTCAACGTTTTAATAAGTCATTTGAAATCTAAATCGCTAAAGCTTAGTGAAATAGCTGTCGTTGCCTGTGATGAATCAGTAGTCAACATGGGTTTGAAAGGTTCTAATGAATTACCACTACGACATTTGTTATTACAGTTAGATGGAAAAACTCCAGGGTCTAAATGCTTTTCAGGTGCCATCGGATCTCAATTACAAAATTGTCAAACAATGCCGATTGTTGAATTCACCGTTATACCTACAATATTACCTGAAATTACTAGAAAAGAGTACAGACCGAAAGTATTTATACGATATAATGACTGCTATAAGTGCTGGTATATTTCCTTCTGATTTAGCTAATATGGAACCTCGACTCCTAAACAATTCTAGATGGCTAACAACAGCTACTCGAATTCTGAGATTGTAAGCCACAAAACTGACTCAGAAGAAAAATTAGTAGTATTAGCCACGTAAGTAATGAAGGTTTATGGACCGATGTGGTTTAGAATAAAATGTAATTCCTCGTGCATCGACGGAGCCAAGCACGTATGGCAAACTATTAAGATTCGCTATTTGAACTCCGATATGAAGGCAATCATTGACAAGGTAATCCAACGAAATGGTTATTTCGGTCATCCAGAAAATCTTCTTATTGCCATGCTTGGCGATGACAGAGAGGTTTTAAGGTGCCGGTGTTCAATTTCGATGCCACAGACTATACTGACATAATTATGTGGCGAGATTGTGACGTAACTGAGCCACCTCTAACTTTAAATATATCTGATGAAACCTTGAAAGAAATTGTCAAAAATGGTCTAGACACATGCCAGATTAAAGATTTTCCATGCCACACTAAAGCCGTCGAGCGCTGCATCAAGTTGGTGACAGAAGCATCGAGCGCAGTTTGTGGGGAAAATAAGCGAGATGGTTTCATTAGGGCAAGACTACTTTCGCGTCAACAAATGCCTAGTTTTAATACAAAGAAGCAATTTCATATTTAAATTGTATTTTGAATGCTTCTGGCAATTTGTTTGTAATAAATGATTTTATGATAAAAATATGTTTTTTTTCAACTGTACTGGGGGATATTTTGTACATTTGTTTTATATATAACAAGAAAACTTTTCATCGCTATGCCGTTAAAATTTTTTTTTTAAATTTCATACATTTTCGCTCCACCCTTCAGAAGATGATTAATTATAATAAATTGTTTTGATTGTTTCAATAATTTATATTAATAGTTTTTAATTTAATATTTTCTAAAATAAAAAAAAATCTCATTATGTATATTGGTTAAATGTCAATATGAGCTATGTATTATAAAATGTTAATTATTTTGACATACACTAGAATATATTATAAATCTTCAACACATACATTACTCTATGATTTACTTTAATAATATCAAACATCATTGCAATAATAATTGCTTCTAATGTAAAATTTGCGATAATGCAGATAGCTCCTTTTGCCATTTCACTACCGACTTGTTTTAAATTGTGCCGCCACGCTATATATCAAATGTATAAGAAGTTCTTTGAATTCAGCATGATATCGGTCAATTCAGCTGTTAAAAGTGGAGAAATTAAGGTGTTGATAGCTTCCAAATATTTTAATGTTCCTAGGCGTGCACCCCGACGATATATAAAAGAGAACAAGGACTAACAATCAAAGGTGGGAAAAATACCACTTCTTAGTGCTAAAGAAGGGAGAGTTATCCTCTCGTATAATACGCCTAAGGATGAGTTTATGTTGAAGCTGCGATAAGTGATAAGACTACTGATAGCAAAGCGAAAAAAAATTCAAATCTCTTCACCACAAATCCGTTTATATTGGAACAGCGCGAAAAATCATTTTTCAGTCTCGACCAACGATAAGAGCGGCGATAATCGATAAACATATTTTCTTTGCTTCAATCGGGTACGGATGTTGACAATTTAATTAGTGAAATTTTTATCAGATCTCCATCTCTAGCAACAAAAAGACAAAAATCACCACAACAGATATGTTTTGGACAAAATGTGGAATGAAGTGGCTTTGAAATTAAATACAACATTTAATGTAAATTGCAAATTAAAACTTTCGATTTGCAATTTACATTTTCATTACATATTTTCAAGCCATTGACAACGATGTCAGAATCGACTTTGAAACGTTTGGTATTTTCTTTCAATATACAGCTTATTTAATCCAAATGTGGTGTTATTCCCAAGTAAACTTAACCCTCACGTAGACACATCGGTATCACATACCGCTATAAGTTCTATTTTTAACTGCTAGGATCGTGGGCGTTCTGTTCCCGACCTGCGGCGCCGTGACATCTTCAGTTGGTCTATGGACTGTCGTTGTGTAGCAACTTCCTGTCTGAGAGACGCTTTTCTTACGAGTAAGTTACGTTTTCCTAATACCTTGTCGGTATGTGATACCGATGTGTTCAGATCCGTATAATTATTTGGGGAGGTATTCACATACCGATGTATCGTAGACTTAGTTTTGAACTATTTTCAATTCATATATGGTTTAGATGGATAGAGGTTGGTTTTAATTTTTATTTCTATGACTTTTTTGACGCAGGTAATCATGACTTCCAAGAACCCATTCTCACAACGCACAAGAAAATTGGTTCAAATGGCAATGAAGCAAGACGTTATGTCCGATTCAGATGTCGACTCGAATTCGTGCTTATATGGTTACACAGCAGATTTGACTCTTATATCATACGTTCCCAAAAAAAAAAGTGCAGTGGTACTTCTATCTTCAATGCACCACAATGAATTCACAGATTCTGCCAACATGAAACCCGAAATAATTTCGTTCTATAACGCAACGAAATCGGGGATAGATACTCTTGACCAGAAATGTAGCATTTATTCTGCTAACAGAAAAACTTACAGATGGCCGTTAGCTATCTTCTATCATATGGTTTCTATGGCTTGTTCGAATGCCCACGTAATTTTCAAAATGTTCAAAAATACGCCCCATGATATGTCTAGGTATAACTTCATGAGGAGCATCGCCTTGTCACTGGCTTATGACTACCTACAAGAAAGGTTGCTAATTTCAAATATGCCCAAAGAATTGAACATCTTGATTTCCTCAGTGGCAAAAGAATCCGCCGAATGTCGAACACAAAGTGGTACCAGGAGGTCATCACGAGAAGCAACCACTAGCAGCATTCATCAGCAGCAACCTCAAACAGAAACATCTGGACGACTTGAGAAGAAAAAAACATGTAAATTTTGTCCCTACGCGCTAAAAAGGAAAACATTCTACCAATGTGTTACTTGCTCATTGCCAATATGCCTAGAGCATGCTAACAAATTGTGTTATGACTGTAAGTCAAAACAGTAAAAGCAACATGCTTTTAAGATTTTTTTTTTTTTTATTGATCTCTACCGAAGGAATTGATAATGATTTAGTCGTCTTTTACTTATTACCTACTATTTTTATACTGAAAATCGTGATGTACAAAGGAAAAGTACATAGCTTATATGAGAAAAGTTACTCTATTTATTTCTTCTTTAATTATGTAAATAGGCTATTATCAAGGTTTTAAAATATATGCTAATTCGTTACAATGTGCTGATTTTTATTCCTCATGCACCCTCTTACATAATTAAAGCGCAAAAAATTTGGAAAATGGCGAATAAAGGAAAAATAGGTGAAAAAAGCAACTTTTCCCAAAATAGAGGTATCAGATACCGATGTGTTTCGATACCGACAAAAAAAATAAGTGTCTACGTGAGGGTTAAAAATAAACCTATTTTAATTTTTATATAAAGTGAAAATATTGCAGTTGTGACGTACTAATTTCAAGAGATAAAGGCGAGTTAAAAGAACATGTTAAACAGTCAGGATGTTCTGTTAAAAGTCAACCTTCAGTGCTGCAAGTTTTTGAAAAGAAAACCAAAAACATTGACCACAAGATAAAAGAAGGGGCATTTTAAGAATTCCAGGTTTTTTAACCGAACATAATTTACCCATGAAATTAACATCTACCACCATAATTAAAAGCTGTATGCTCCGACTCAGAAGTTGTCCATCTATTATATGCAGCCGAACTAAAATGAACAATGTTTTTAAAAATATAAGTGGTGAAGAAGCTAAAATACGAATAATAAATATATAACCTGAAAATAAATTTAGCATTATGGTAGATGAATCTACAGATAGAACCTGCTCTAAAAACTTATGTAGTGTTGCCATAGTCCTCATCGACTACAAAATTCAAGACAATTTGTTGTCTTGCCTGTCAAAGAAGCAACAGGAGCAGCCCTTTTGCTTTAATTAATGATTTTTTCATTCAAAATCAAATTCCATATGAACAAAATTTAATAGGTTTTGGTTCTGATGGTGCAATGGTGCTTTCATAACTCTTTGGCTATTAGAAAAGTGTCAAAACTTATTTTTGTTAAAATGTGCGTGCCATAGTTTTCACTTATGTGCTTCTTATGCCTGTGAAAAACTACCTGCCGAAATAGAACTATTGGTTAAAGAGATAATATTTGAAATTTTATATGTACGTAAACGTAAATTGCATTTTTTGGTAGATATACAACTACTTTTCCAACAGCCTGGAGAGATTGGAACATTATAAAGAGTTCCAAGGGTTTGTAAATATCTTACCACATAAGCTTCTTCAGCCATCCCAAACAAGGTAGTTTTTCTTTAGAACGTGTGGTTAAGAGATTACTATCGCAGTACAATGCTCTATTTTACCCAAGAATTTTGTGAAAATGGTTTACAGGGTAGTGTCATTTTAGAAAAGCTAAAATAAAGAGTTAAAATTGTATTTTGAATTTGTAGCATATGAATTGCCATTCTTTAACAAAGTAAACGTTGTCATGCAAAGTGAAAAACCAAAAATACACAATCTATATGAAGAGGTGACTAATATCCTCAAAATATGCTTAGACTGTTTTATCAAAGCGAATGTTCTGATAAGGGCTTTATATGATAATGAATATACAAACCCTCGAAACTTTTTAGACATCAGTGAAATGTATTTTTGTTCTGCAAATAGCGTGAGTCAAGCCGATCCATCAATATTAAATTCAGTGAAAATAAAATGATTAGATTTTTGTATTGAAAGCATAAAACAAATATTAAAAAGATTCCCTATAAAAAACTCTATTATAGAAAAGCTTCAATTCCTTGATCCAGAAATCATTAAAAAGGCAAATTTCCTCTATTTCTGATTTTGCATCTCGTTTTCCTAATTTAATTGACCCAAATGAAATTCAAGATGTTGATAATGATTGGAGAATGTTAAGGTTCCCTTTAGATTGGGTTATGATGATACTGTTTTACTTTGGAAACAAATTGCTTATATAAAAATTGGGGATAATTCTTTAACATTTCCAAATCTTGTGAAATTGGTTTTCCAAATTCTTTGTTAGCCACACTCAAGTGCTGCACTAGAATGAATATTCTCCAAAATAAACTTAGTAAAAACTGAACTACGTAATCAACTAAAAGTCAAAAACATCGAAAATATTTTATATACAAGTTTAATAGGCGACAAAAATTGTTATGATTTTTGTGTCAGTAATATTATATAACGATAATAATGAAAATGCTGACTCAGGTGATTCTGATGACTGAAATTTTTAAATTCATGTTTTGTACTTTTATTTGGATTCTCAATAATTAGTTTAATATGAAGTTACTTTTAGTTTAATACATTTATTTAACAAGATCATTGTGTTTTCTTTTTTAACAATATTATTCAGTAATCTCACGATTTTCCGTCATTGAATTTCACGATTTATGCTTCATCTCATCTGGCAACTCTGTAGTATGCTTGAATGTGTAATTCACTACAACAATATTAAAAATTAACATTACTAGTATTTATAGACCTAATCCAACTTGCGACTTAACTTTTGTAAATAATTTAGATCAATACTTATCTAAAATGTCCAAACATAACATATCAGTTCTCATTGGTAACGTAAATATAGATCTAAATCCTTTAAATTCTATAACTCCTACTTCATTAATTTATACAAATGTTACAAAAAATGGATTATTACCTAGGTCTAGGGATTTTCTCAATTCTGGAGCAGTTTGAAAAAATATTTAAAAAAATTAGCAAACTAATCAGAAATCCAATGACCTTAATTATAATTTAGACAAATTACTATTTTTTTGTATAATTTTCTTGATGAAACTCAAAAATAAAAATTTCCAATTCTTGAAATCATTCTCACAACATTCTATAGACCTGGGATACACATGCTACTTAGTAGCATGAAAGCATGCTACTTTTGAGCAGATGATATTTAGTAGCAAAAAAATAGCATGTGTATACAGAAAAAGTATGCTTATGAATGAGTATGCTACTTAATCGCAAGCCGGTCTATTTTTTCGTGCTTATTAGCACGCGGGGTAAGGTGGGGGTGAGGTTTGCTTAAAAGCAAAGCCGAACGTGTTCATGAGTCGCATGCTAGTTTTGCAATGTAGCTCACAGATCAATGGTGCTTATAAACTTGCCGCGATGTCTCGATGGGGCGACAAAAAAACTATTTATTTTGTATTTCTTTACCGTGAACACGAATGTTTATGGAATGTACGCTTTGTAAGGGCCAAAGGGCTACAGGAAATTGTAATTCCAAATATTGTACAATATTATTGATAGTCTAGGGGCCGCTTTAGTGATGGGATTCAGAGGATTCAGCATATTTATGCTTTTTCCGGTATACATATCATTTTTTAAAAATTTACCAGATTACAATGGTAGATTCAAAGCTATGGAAACGTAAGATACAATGAATTCATTAATTTCTTAGAACATTCTACATCTTAGATGCAGCTGAGAAACTACAGAAGCAATGCACTGTATAAAATCGTAAATATATTAAACAGATTACATATAAGCATACCAATAACTCTTTAATTTGAAGCAAGCATTTGATTATACTTATATGATAGTCAATTACGACATTCTACTACAATACAATATATTAGTTTTTTAAATATCTTGTTAAATTTTCACTGCCAAAAAAGTCAATCATTTTTATTGCAAAATAAAAAGTTCTGGTAACAGACTGATTCCGAGATTTGCCTGGTTATTTTTCCATTAAGATATAAAAAAATTACATCCTATAATGATTATGATATGAAATATTTTGAGTTCATTGAAATTGCAGTTAATGATTTTACTTTTTATATGATATATTATTTATATTAATAATTTTTCAAAAGAAACTTATAACAACTAGAGGGGGATAGATGGAAAAAAATGTCAGAGAAGTTTTGGCATACATTCTTACAGATGAGTTATGTATAAAAATATCCTGGAGTGGCCGAAAAAATTCCATTTCAGTAAAGGGAATGGAATTTATCAAAAACCTACAGAGTGGATTTTATTTTTCATTAATATTTAATTAATTTATGTTATATCTGAAAATGATATTAATAGATAGTTTATAAAATAGGGTTTTACAATTTTTAATTGCATTTCACTAATAACTCATTAGTATTTTATATCTTGTCAACCTTGACAACCTTATTATAAATTTATATTATCTAATAGAAGCTAGGGTGACTTGAAACACTATAAAAATTTGATTAAAACAAATTTCTCATTTGATTTTTGTATTTTATTTTTTCCTTCAGAGTTTTGAGTAATTTTCTTAAATATACATAATTGAAATTGTATACTGACAATTTCAGAAGATTAGGCATTGATTAAACTTTTTTAATTCAATTGACAAATGTCCCCTATCTATAACCTACATAGTACTATAAACAATAATAATGCCTAAATTCATTACAACATGAAAATAATGTAAGGCTAAATAAATTGATTAAAATAATTTGATTGTACCAGATTCAATCATGAATTCTAACTAGATAGCCACATTACCAGAATTAGAACATGCCATTAAGACATGGCTCCAACATGGAAGTGATCGTGTGAACGCAATAGACAAAAAACAACAAAAACAAATCAACAATGACTAAATATTATTACACTGAATATGCTATTAAATAACACGTCGTTTAAGAAGTCCTTGAGAAACCTTCAGGTGGCGCATTCGACGTCTTGAAGACGTCTCATAGACTCCAATTTGGCATTGAATTTGAGTTTCAAACTTTAAATAAGAACTCTTTATGATTTCATGAAGAAATCATTTTGCTCGTTGGGTTGATGAACCGCCGTAACTAGTAAGCCGGTGGTACGTAAAATTGTAATCGTTGGTAAGGATCAAGTGAAAAAAGATTTAATATTGAATTAATGTTATTGTGTAATTCATGACTTTATTGATTTTATTTTATAGCAATACCACGAATCGGTGGAAAAAGTACCACAGGCGTAGACAAGGATTTTCTAAAACTTATAAAGTTTGTCTTCTAAACGTTGTTTGTGGCATATTCTTGATAACTTATATGTTTCTTTGGGGAATAACACCACAATAGAAATAAAACTACGTATATTGCAGGAATACCAAAATTTAAAATTTTAAATGTCAAATCAAATTTTCATTTTGCAATCACATCAATAAATATAAAGCCATTGACAACGAAGTCAGAATAGACTTTGAAACGTTTGGTATTCCTGCAATATACGTAGTTTTATTTCTATTGTAGTGTTATTCCCCAAAGAAACATATAAGTTATCTTATAAAGTTTGTCACAATACAACTTGGGTGAAAGTAAACATCTAAATAATCCGGAGAGTAAATCAACGGTCAATCATGGAGTTGGGATAAGAAATAATGTAATAAATCCAAATCTACATAAGAATAGTAAAAATGGAGCTGGTTCTTCGGCCACAAAAGAAAGTTTTCTATCTCCGAGAGCACCAAGCCTACCTCTTACTATTGATTTAATCGACCGCCTTAATTGCTCAACTGTTCAATCTTTACAATCTCACAACTGCTCCGTAAGTATCGATTGATTCTATCATTCATCTATCTGATTTCCTTAATTTATTCTCATTAAGTGGATACTGATTTTGGAAAAAAGCTTTGAATTGGTCTATGATGTTAAACATTTCTGTATTTTTAACAGCTGCATGTCGTTCGGTTTTAAACTCTGTCTCGTAAGCTGGACGCATTGTTGAATATGCAGGCTGATAATCTTCTGCGAACTGGAATTCAGCAGGCAAATGTATTACCGAATTTCCCAATATCTAGTTATGCAGATCTGACGAAATTCAATCAATTATTAATTGACAATTTAAACTTCATAAAGTTCTTGCAGTTTTAAATTTTTCTAATTTTCTTGCGAATGAACAATATCTTCAACAATAATAACAGGTAGTAAGCAATAACTGATTTCCAAGAAATAAATAAATAAAAAGTTCAGAATAAATTTCTTAGATAGTATATATTATTGCATAAGCTTTAATGCTTCTGTATTTGTTATGTTATGCTGTTGCTTATTACCGTTTAACTAAAGAAATTATGATTTATTATCAACATGGTTTTACAATATAAAATTTTGCAGGTGGACCTAATTAACCAACGGCAAAATACAGATGGGAAAAAATGTATTCGAAGCGTAATAGAATTTATTTTAACATAAAAACTTTGCTGCAAATTATCTTGGAGTGGCCAGAAAAAGTCTATAAAGGTTGAAAAAAATGTCTTTCGTGGAGCATTTTAAGCTGAAACAATTTGAATAACTTAAATAATTATTATTTCAAAAGAAATACAATTTTTTTCACTAAGCTAAAAAATATTCATGAAGTATTATTTAACAGCTTTTGAAAACTTGGAAAACATAAATTCTTTAAAGCAATATTTATTTGACTAGGTAATAATGCTTTTTAATTGTTTTTAGACACGGTAGTTTCCAACTCTCGATCTTCACTTCATGATTGCAAGCAAGCAATAATGTCCTGGTTGCAACACGCAAATAACCGAATAAAAATTGTAACCGGCAAATATAATCCTCAATAACATTTGAAGTTTTTTTTTATAAAACTGTCATTGTTTGGTTTATTTTGTACTTTTTTCTACAGTTATTTGAGTTATATTATGAAATAAAACAAGTAACCAATAATGGTATTATGATTAAAATAAAGAAATAAAATATAATTTTACTCTGAATAAATTGTTAAAATTCTTCAATTATGTCTTAAAAACGTCTTTCAGACGTAGGATCTGAAGTCCAAATCATAAATATGAGCTCATACGGACTTAAATTTTGCTATCTTCCTAGATATAAATCCCCTATATTATATAACTCCATTAATTTGTAAGAATATTTACAAAAAAAAATTGATTTTTACCTAGGCCTAGGGAGTTTCCTAATTCTAGGGATGTTTGAAGCGAAAACCTTCAATGGGATTTTTGTTGAATAACGGGGCGATTCTAGAAGTTTGATAAAATATAGAAAAAATAGCAAAGTAATGAGAAATCCAATGACCTGATTATAATTTAGTCAAATCATTACTTCTCTTGTATAATTTTCTTGATGTAACTTGACTCAAATATAAAAATTGGCAACTCTTGAGATCATTGACGAAGTTATAAAGCTCCCCGTTTTTATAATTTCATAGTGTTGTACATATCTGTGGGCTCGTTCAAATTATTAATTTCCAAGATGATTTTCTCTATTTATGTTTGTCAAAACCAAATTTCGATAATCCACCAATCACCTAATTCTTCACTACTGGCAACTCAATCCTTCTCAAGTCAATCTTGATTTCAACGCGTAAACCAACTGGATATCAAATAACTTGTAAAACTGTTCACATAAAACTTTGTAACAATAGTAAGGAAATAAATGTGTAAGTCCGAGACTATTAGGGGGTATCAGATGACGCGGATGCTAACATAACGCATATCTAACATTAGGCACTATAAAATAAATTCAAGTTTCTCGCCCTCAGGTCATATGTAATGTTTAAAGGAAATTGTCAGGTGAGCGATTTTAAAGCTTAGTGTGAGATCAGAAGGCATACTGTGAATACTTAACGTACTTAAGTAATTGTTCAACCTATTTGTGTCGAAACCATACGCAAAGTACATTTGTTTGTGAGTATTTATGATATATTTTGTTTATATATTACACGGGTAAATATTTTTAAAGCAGACTTTTTAAAACTAATACCAAATAGGCTAAAATGACGCACTCAAATAAGGCAAAGATGACGCACGTCAACTTACCCTGTATAAAAAAACATACGTATTATCTACTTTGTCTTGTTGCAGATGGTAAAATATAATAGAAAGATTAATAGAAGAATAGATAAAGAGAGGACCGATGCAGCTGTAAAAATTATAGTAACGGAAAACAGGAAAATACGTGAAGTAGCAGGGCACCATGAAATTCCAGACGCAAGACGTCACTTGAAAATTAGAGACAATTTAAGACTACAAAAATCAAATTACTTAGGTAAAGCACCCATTTTCCATTCTCAGCAAGAAAACGAAATTTTGCAGTACTTATTAAACATGGCTAAATTATATTTTGGGGTTAACAAAGGTGAACTGTGTCGACTTGTTTATAAATATGCAGAAGTCAATAATATTACACATAATTTCAACTACAATATTAAAAGGCTGGCCATGACTGGTATAAGAACTTCAGGAGAAGAAGTCAAGGAATCAGCTTAAGAGAACCTGAATCAAGCAGTGCAAAACCGAAGTAACTCAATATTTAACAAAACCGAAGTAACTCAATATTTTCACAATTTAGGAATCGTCATTGACAAAAACAAGTTTCCACAAGACAGAATGTATAATGTGGATGAAACTAGAATTTCCATTGTTCCAAAAGAATGAGCTAAATGTTTGGGTCCCAAAGGTAGTTTGGAGTCATTGCGTCAGGAGAGCGTAACAAAAATGTCACAGTACAGTTGGATCATATATATATATATATATATATATATATATATATATATATATATATATATATATATATATATATATATATATATATATATACACAATATATCACAATAGATAACACAGTTCTGGAAATAGTAGAACAATATATATACCTAGGTCAATTAATACACACATCAGGTTCGCTACTACCAGAAATAAACAGAAGGATCAAACTTGCATGGATGACGGTTGGAAGAAACTCCATAATCTTCAAGTCACGAATGGCATTCCGCCTTAAAAAGAAAGTATTTGATCAGTGTGTTCTACCAGTACTGACATACGGTTGTGAAAGCTGGATTCTGAAAACCGAACTTACAAGAAAACTACAAGTAGCACAAAGGTCTATGGAAAGATGCATGATCGGAATAACGAGAAGAGATCGGAAGAGAATAGAGTGGATAAGGAACAAAACCCAGGTAATAGATGTTATCCACAGAGTGAAATCTCTGAAGTGGCAATGGGCAGGGCATTTGGCAAGAAGACAAGATAATAGGTGGTCAACAAAAATCACACAATGGTATCCTAGGGGTGTTAAAAGACCAAGGAAACGCCCCAATGTAAGATGGGATTATGACATCAAGAAAATAGCAGGCATAACCTGGTCCCAAAAAGCGTACAACAGAACAACATGGAGAGATTTGCGAAACGAATATGTAAGAGAGGCTACACCATAAAATAATGGTCGAAATTAGCTGCATATGATGATGATGATATATATATATATATATATATATATATATATATATATATATATATATATATATATATATATACATCCGCGTAGTTGATAACTGATCCCTGCCGGGATCGATGGTAAAGTGACGACGTTTCGGCAGAGTCACATCTGCCCTCTTCAGGTCGGTTCGCATAATTCTCGAGTAACTAGAAGCGAAAGCAGAAGGCTACGAGAATTATGCGAACCGACCTGAAGAGGGCAGATGTGACTCTGCCGAAACGTCGTCACTTTACCATCGATCCCGGCAGGGATCAGTTATCAACTAAGCGGATGAATTCCCGGAAACCACCTATAACATATATATATATAACTATAAACTATAACATATATATATATATATATATATATATATATATATATATATATATATATATATATCTCCTTTATTTGTTTATCCAAGAAAAATGATGTTTTCTTGTATAAACAAATAAAGGAGATATATATGATCCAACTGTACTTACAGCACAAATAACTGTGACATTTATGCTTTATACCTTTGGGACCCAAACACTTAGCTCCTTCTTTTGGAACAATGGAAATTCCGATTTCATCCACATTATACATTCTGTCTGGTGGAAACGTGTTTTTGTCAATGACGATTCTTAAATTGTGAAAATATTGAGTTGCTTCGGTTTTGTTAAATGCTGTTATGTGATTTGCACTGGTTGATTCAGGTTTTCTTAAGCTGATTCCTTGATTTTTTCTCCTGAACTTCTTATACCAGTCATGGCCAGCCTTTTAATATTGTAGTTGAAATTATGTGTAATATTATTGGCTTCTGCATATTTATAAACAAGTCAACACAGTTCACCTTTGGTAACCCCAAAATATTGTTACGAAATTTACCCAAAGCCGACCCTGTTTCATTTCAGTACGACAACAATCGCTTTGAGATAAAAAATGGTTCTCGAAAAGACTGGGCACCTGTAGGAGTGATGATGATTTTTGCGAGAATTTTCCATGCTGGTTTTATAAAGGAAGCAGACCACAATCGCGAGTTCAGTTGGTGGAGCGAAGAGCTTATATGTAAAATTGTTATTGTGATATTTGAATCAGCTGTTGTATATTTGATGTAAATAAAAGTTCTAGAAAAGTGAAAGTGAATATTAGTTTTATAATTTTAAATTGTACCCACGCACTATATTGCAATATAATTTAGTCATGTTTAATAAGTACTGCAAAATTTCGTTTTCTTGCTAAGAATGGAAAATGGGTGCTATACCTAAAGAATTTGATTTTTGTGGTCTTAAATTGCGTTATACTATTGCACTAAGAATGGTTCGAGTAATGAAGAAATATTTTACAAATGATTACAGCACTTTCAAAATCAAGTACGATCAACAAAAGAAAATCCGATATTATTAATTTTAGATAATCATAGTAGTCATATCTCCCTAGAGATATATGAGTATTTTAAGAAAAATTCTATTGTAATGGTTAGTATACATCACACAAACTCCAACCATTAGATTTTACATTTTTTAGTCCACTCAAAAATGCTTTCAGCAGACATGCACAGATTTTAATGAGATCTAAAATTAAGTCTGTCTGACCAATACAAACTAAGCCAATATGATTTAGGAGAAATATTCAATTCTGCATATAAACAAGTGGCAAACATAGAAAAAGGTGTAGCCGGTTTTCAAGCAACTGAAAGTTTTCCACTACATATCAAAAATTTAGCGAGAATGACTTTGCTGCAGCGCAGAATCTCGAAATTGACAATGATAAAGAAAATGTGAGCATCCTAAACAACTTAGTTGAGTGAGAGGAACCGAACATTACATCATCAACCCCTGAAATTGATAGTGCCGGTACATTAAATATAACTCCAATAGAAACAACAGATTTAAATTTACCCTCAACCATCTACTTCAAAAAATCAGCACCAAATTAGTACGGAATCAAAGCTTAAAGCATATGTAAGTATTTCGAGCATATCTCATGTACCTTCTCCAACAAATAAGAAAAAAAATTACTCTAAACAACATTCCGAAATTATAACATCTACCCCTATGAAAAAAATTCTTGAAGATATAGTGGAGAAGAAGAATGAGAAGCTATTAAAAAAGGTTCAGACATCCAACAATTAAACCAATTCAAACATTTAAAACCAACAGAGTCAGACATCAAAAATGAGGGTAAAGTAAAAAGTAAAGTTCGAGAGTGACAGCAGTGAAGCAGATGATGTAGATGAAAATCAGATTTGCGATGATGACGAAGTAGATGATGTTCCTGGGTCCTCTGAAACGTATATTTATAACAATTTGGTACTGTTGCATAATTTGTGCTAAATGGGTATACAAAGACTGGGGCGGATTCGATACACATACTTGCAAATTACACATGTGACTTTTGTAAATAAATTATTTAAAATGTTTTCATATACCTATATTCTTCAGTTGCAGATAATATGTAAAAGGCCAAAGATACTATATTTGGTTAAATTCTTTGTGTTTAATAAAAAATAATAATATTATAGTGAATATTAAATAAAATTGGAATAGCTATAACTCCAAATAAACCTTAATACTTTGCGCCCCCTTAGCCACTTGTTTGAGTCATCTTTGTCAAGACAGTGGGAAAGATGAAGCATATGCATTTTTTTTAAATAACATATTTTTTCTACTTAATATTTAGTATTTATTTTTATAAATTCGAAATATACTTGCAGGCACGTCAAAGATTACTGGGTAAAGACGCAAACCTACTTCATTGGTTTGATTGGTCAATATCAATTGTTTTCCCTTAGGTGCGCCATCTTCGATTGATCTCCCATACAAATCTTCTATAGTACGTCGACTAAAAACGCGCTCTTCAAGCAATAGGCAAAATTTCAACAGACTTTGTAGCCGGAGTTTTAGAAATTTATTATCAAAATAAAAAAGACTTAATTCTTTCAATAGTTCTAGACTGCTGAAAAAATATACAATTTTAAATTTTGTTACGTAATTTATTCTTTTTTTGAATACTAAACTCACAAAATGTTAAATGCACTAAGAGCTATTCCTATCGTCCTGATTTAGTTCTGCAGGAATATATCCCTTGCGCCCCATTGAGTTAGATACAATTCAACCATATATATCTCTAAATACCGCACGTTCAACGTTCAACAAGTTCCTGATGCTCACAACCATGCCTATATAACTGCAGTCGCCCAAGTTTACAGTATTGAAGATCTTGATGTACAGACTTCCGATACAGGTCCTATTAATTCACAAAGCTATGATACAAGCACGCATGCATAAGACTACTTGTGCATTTTTTGTAGAGGAAAGTATACAGATCCCCCCGTTGAAGGCTGGATTAAGTGCTACGTGTGTAAAAAATGGGCTCACGAGAATTGCACGGACGGATAGTCAACATCGTTGGGTTATAAATGTGATCAATGTCGTTATTAATGTTACTACGTAATCACCTCACTTGATGTTCGTATTTACCCAAACAATATAGTGTTCGGCTTTACCCGACCAATACGAACCCCATATTGTTCCAATTTATTTAAAAAAATATAAATGTTGATTAGTGATTTCGGTAGACAAATAAGTAAACTTTATAGTTAAACAATAAATAAATTCTGTAATCAAATTCCTTTTTCCCTTAGGTGTTCGTGTTTCTCCACTTTCCCCCCAACTGTCCATTTTTTACAGTACACAATTAAAATATTCGCATACATTTAGCTAGACATTCAAAATAGTGATGTATAATTTAGATTAAGTCAGTAATTCATGGGTTTTTCATTTTTTTTTCTCATTACTGTAGTCGTGGGAAATGAGTCAGGTAGCTCACCTTACCCGCAAGTAATCACCATTATTCACAAGTAAGGTGTGTAAGTAATTTTTTAAATCCCGAAAGTACGAGCCAGAACTAGTCAGGTAGCTTGCCTAAACTCCTGGAAAAACCTGTACAACTATAATTAAGGTTTTTCTATAAGAAAAGTTTCTAACGAAACAAATACACAGTTTTCAAGTCTTCAAACAAGGTACATAAAACATTCTCTATTAGAATCACATCTAGGACGTCATACTATCTTCAGCCCTGATGTAGAAACCGAACTAGCAACTTTGGTGAAAAAAATCGCCTATATTTTTTTATGGTTGCACTGGCAATAAAATAAGAAAGTAGCATTGGACTTTGCTGAAAGCTTGAATTTAAAACGCATTTTTAATAAAACTAGAAAAATGACAGGGGGTGATTGGCTGAATGCATTTATGATCAGAAATAACATTTTAGTTAGGAAACCGGAGACTATCAGCGTATATCGAATCACTGCTTTTAATAAAACTGAGGTTCAGTTATTATATAAGCAACTTGGACGACTGATGGAAAAGCATAGATTTGTTTTAAAGAAAATCTATAATTGCAAATAGCCCGGAATTTCAACTGTACAAACTCTCGGTAAAATTATAGCTACGAAAGGTCAGAAAAGAGGGGGATCAATTACAAGCAGGAAGAGAGGTAAAACCATCACCTTGATGTGTGCAATGAGAGCTGCTGGCGGATTCATGTCACAGATGTTTATTTTCCCTTGGAAGAGGAGGACTCTCTACTAGAAAAGAGGACGGCCGAGCGGGAGATCTGTATAAATGCCCTGACAATGGTTGGATAAACGAAAATCTCTTTATTGACTGACTGTCGCACATTCATATATTTTCTCTGCCACCACACACGTCGCACAGAATGCAACCCTTAGATTCTTTGGGCCGTTCAAAACTGCTTACACAGTGAATGTGATTTGTATTTCAAAAGCAATCTTGCAGAAAAAATTACCCCATATGAGCAAGAAAGCATTTTATTAGTAAACAAATGAAGATTTTATCGCAGCAAAAATTATCCTATCAGAGACTATTAGAGTTCAAGGTTGCAATCAATCCCTTCCAGCTACTAGCGCAACTGCCAAGTCCGCAGAACCATCAATTCGCACATCAAAAGAGATTAATTCACCTGTTACGAGAAATTCAAAACAACCAGAACCCGAACATTGGACATAGCAGCTACATTGAATGATTTTATCAACTAAGAAAGGGTCGAGACAACCAGCACGTCACAGTGTTAACGTCGACGCCTATAAAAGAGAATCTAATAGAAAAAGAAAATAAAAAATTGAAAAAAGCAGATGAACTGAAAGAGAACGGGAAAAAAGAAGTCCAAAGGTAAAAATCAGAGAAAGAAACATAAAGTAAAGAAGGGCAATTAAAAGGCAAAGCGACGAGTACTTCAAGAATCAAACGAAACCTCAGTATCAGATTTTAGTACCAACGGCTTATGCCATGATGATGAGGATTACTGTGTAGAAATGGGATTGTGTAACTCGTTCGAAACGGAATGTTATGTGACTATAATGCAAAAAGGCGCGCAGAAAGCAGACAAATGCCCAGAGGAGCCGAGAGGGGGAGATCGCTCTAAATCAGTAAAATTAAATTATATAATTAAAAATTCCCCAAACGCTGTAGAAGCAGCAAACACACTAATAAATTTCTATGAAAGAGCAAATTTTAGGTTTGGGGATGGACAGGCAAAGTTCTTTTCCGAACTAGAAAATAATGAATCTATAATAAAGGAAGTAAATAAAATTATAAAAAAGGCTATAAGAGTGATCCTAGTGGGTCCAATTTTAAAAACTCGGCTAAAGTAGGGATATTATCTAACATTTTACTTAAAAGTTGTCCTGCCATCTCTAGCAAAACAGTCTCTGAAATGGAGATTGAATTGCCTTTAGTAAAACTGAAAATATAAATAATGATAAGGATCTAAATAAGGAAAATTTAGTTGAAACTGAGGACATTAATTCAAATGGGAAAAATGTATCTCAATTCAATGATTACAGAGTTGAGATATACGATAGAACCCCATTTGTAGTCAACAGAATCTTTAGATAAGTCCTTGAAATATCTTGCTATGGGGAAAAATTATCCAAAACTGGAGACCTAGGTACAAATAAAATAGAAAATAGGGGCAAAAATAGAGCTGCCCTTACTTTCTGCTCAATCGAGAAAGCTAACAATTTTTTGAACAATAATTTACGAAAAGAACTACATTATATAGCATATATACCTAAATCAAACATCTTTAAAAAATTCCTTGCTAGAAGTATTAATGTGGAGTTTTCATAGGAAGAAATAATCGGAGAAACCTCTTTTAATAATCAGACTACCAAACTGCTGGAGGCTCGCAGAATAAAGAAAAAAGATAAAGTTGATAACATAGCCAAGAATGAAAAGGTAAAACCAACTTATTCTAACACCCCTTTGGTATTTTTCACCATTAGGGGATATTCCATTCCCGATAGAATTCAAATATATGTGTGTTCTGTTCCAACCGAAATTTATATTCAACCGGTAATCCAATGTTAGAATTGTCTACGATACGGTCACTGTGCCTCAAAATGCAACGGCTCCAGAAGATGTCACAGGTGTCGGGAAAATTGGACGGGATTGCATGAAGACGAACTGTGCCCACTAAAATGGATCTCTTGTAACCCATATTCCGCAACTGAGAAAGGAACCTTATTTAAAAACAGAGCTTTTTAGTTATAGGTAGAAGTCGGTTAAATTTTTTTAAAAAATGTTTTATTATCTTTAGGTTTCACACTATGCCGATTTTATTTATGGAGAGTAACTATATATGCAGATAAATTAAGAATATTAACCTCGAAACATCCTCCTTTTTGGAGGTCGCTTAAAAAGAAAATTTCCGTCTGCATCAAAGCGAAATAATTGTTAGTTTTAATTGTTTATTAGAACAATTGATAAAGTTAATTGCAATTCATTTAATTACAAAACACAACTAATGTACATTAATTCAAATAAATTAATTGCAACATGCAGTTAACAATTCAATTAAATTAATCGCAATTAATTTTAATTGCAATTGAATTAATCGCAATTAATTTTTCAATCGATTCATTAGTTGATTGAAAATTTAATTGATTAATGCCCAACACTGATTGGTGGTAATGCCATTATTATGAGTGATTTTAATTGTCATCATGTAAATTGGGGTAGTTATTGTATTAACAAAAATGGGGTTAGTTTAAACAAATTTTTAGTAGATAATAATCTTATAATTATAAATGACTACAAATTTACTTTATTAACTCATAAACAGAAAAGCGTGATTGATCTCTTTATTGTGACTCCTAATTTGATCCTATCTTGCACTTCATTTACTTTTGATAGCCCCCTAGGGGCTTTAGTTATACATATCAATGATTCATCCCTGATGAACTATATCCCTAATAAATATCGAATGTGACATAGAAGAAATTATAATAAGGCGGACTGGGACAGGTTTACAAAAAGTGTTTATTTATCTGTATATAATTCTGGTAATACTAACTTTTATGATGACAGTCAGGGAAATGCAATATGCTGCTTCGGAATGTATTCCATTTAAGAAATATAGTATTAACAAAAAATTCCGCCCCTGGTGGAATTCCGAATGCTCTATACTTTTAAATTCTGATAAAAAAAAGGAGAAAGATTGCCTTGAGGGACTACTACAAGTCTGGTTCTATTATAGCATACCTAAATTATAAAAATATAGCTGCCTTTGTCATGAAAGAAATTAAAACAGATTCTTTTATCAGATTTACAAACAATTTAAATAGAAATTCAAATATATGAGATACATGGAGATTTATTAAAGGTTTTTCAAAATCTATAGCGGTAGCTCAGGTGGGGTAGGTATTAAAATCTGGGAAAGCCTTTCATCGTTTTTATACAGACTTGGACCCAGATATTACCGACGAAAAGGAAACTGCTCCCACGGCTCTAACAAGAATATCTCTCCTGGTATTGATGGTATTTCATATAACATGATAAAAATTTCGATCCCGGGATGAAATTAAAAATATTAGATTATTTCAACCTAATATTAAGTAAGCACAGACATTCCTGATGATTGGAGTAACATACTCATTGTCCCTATTTTAAAACCCAATAAGGAACTTGACAATTTTAAAAGTTAAAGTCTGGGCCCTTTTTCCTTGCATACGTAAAGTATAAAAACTTAAATAGAATAGAATGGTTCTTTGGAGAAAATGCAATTCTGAAACCATTTCAATTGTCATCTTCTGTTATATCTTGACATACTAAATGTTGTCTATGAAGGTAAACATACACTTGCTTCATTCTTGGACATTGATAGTGCTTTTGACAACGTAATACCTGAAATCATGAGAAATCAGCTAGATCAAATTAGACTTCCTCGACAAATTATTAAAGTCACATATAAATATACTTCCAATAACATCTATTGTGTACGATATGAGGATAAGCTTATAAAGAGATATATAACTAAAGGTCTCCCCCAAGGATCGGGGCGTGTCCAATTTCATTCAATTTATATATCAGTATCTAATATTGAGGATGCCCTCAATCCTTGCGTTAAAATTATCAGTTATGCTGCCGATATAATTGTTTATCATACAGCTTTACCCAAACACCTAATTATATCTACAATTAAGTTCCTGAATTCTTGGCTAAGAGAAAAGGGACTATCGATTAACATTGACAAGACCAAAATAGTTAATTTTACTAAAAAAAAAAGAAAAATGTCATTCTAAATCTCCGAGTTGAAAATAGGGACTTACAGGTAGTACAGCATCACAGTGTTCTGTGCTTAGATTTTGACAACAAATTAATGTGGAATTCACATATCTTAAAAGTGTTCTCATCTTGTTATATTGAATATTCTTAAGTATTTAGCAAAAGTTAAATGGGGCTGTGATCCAATTATATGCTAAATTTATATAAGGGATTAATTCGCTCAAGAATTGAATTTGGATCATATATGAGGAGTTCTCTAAAAAATGGTTGAGGAAAATAGATACTATTCAGTATATGGCTTTGCGAAATTCTCTTGGCTTAATAAGATCCTCCCCGGTTGATGCTATCAATATAGAAGCAGCCGAGCCTCCTCTTAAATTTAGAAGACAATTATTGTGTGATAAGTCCTTAATTAAAGAATCCTCATTTAAAAATAACCTAATTATTATTAAGTTGAAGGCCTTAAAACTGAAAATAGAACACTCTCAAAGGCAATATAAACCTCTTATTTCAATCAATTCACTTAATAAAATTATTAAATTATATTGTTTCACATGATAATGCAATAGCCGTAAAATATGAATATACTTCATATGGTCATAGTGTTCCTGTATACCTGAATGCTGATATCAGTAAAAACTCTATTTCAGATGTTTGTGTTAGTCACATAAATCATTTGCTTAATACAAAATTTTTGGGGAATATACAGATCTATTATGATGGATCACTAGTAGAAAACCCTAGATCAGTCGCATCAGCCATTTATATTCCTTCAGATAACTTTAAAGAATGTGTCAAACTTAGTCAATACTCATCAATTCTTTCTGCTGCACTTTGGGCGATAAAAATGGCCCTTAACGCTGTCATAGATTTTAAATATAAAAAATTTGTAATATTATCTGATTCCCTTAGTTCTCTTGTACTGTTGAGGAATTTCACTCCTCGGAAATGTCGTCACATTATGCTGGATTCCAGAGCACAAACGTATCTCAGGGAATACTATGATGGATGGCATAGCTAGAAAGGGGCATAATACTGTTATATCAGTTAATAAAACTCCCTATTTTGACTTTTTCTATGTGGTCATGCATGATATGTATGATGACTTAATTAAATTAATAAGAGCAAATATTATCCAGTTGATGAAAATAAAACATGGAAAGCTCCATGGTTTAAAAATATGAGCTTTTACAACAGGAAATTTCTCTCTTATATGTACAATTAGAATTGGACACTGCTGCACTCATCATCATTTACACAGGATGGGCCCATTAGTCTTTCTCTTGTGTTCTTGCGGGGAAACAGATGATCTTAACCATGTGTTATTCAATTCTCTGTTATATCATAAGGAAAGAAAGCTCTTTCTAAATAATATTTACCCATTAAATATTTCCGGACCTTTCTCATATATATCGTTACAGCTTTACCCAATGAATGAATTTATATTAAAATTATAATTCCTTTAATATATCCTAGTTTTTACCAGCTGCCAATTATCTCGACTTCTAGGCTAAAGAATGTTGTGTAAACTTTTTCTAATAGAAGACGTGGATCGTAAACTCCAGAAGATTTTACTGTCGCCGTTACAAATGATGATATAACCAATAATGATACAAAAATGTAGCAAAGAATTCTACAGGTTTGCTGATTTGAAAGTCAATATCCAGTTGTATTTAAAGAAAAGGCAAGAATGCAGACAGCACTGAATAGATTGATGAACTCTATGATGATGAACCTGGGTTATGAAACATGCAACAAGTATGAACACAGTAATTTTTATTTGTATTTATGTAATATATTTATTTGTTCTAAGGTTATTGGGAAAGTTTAGTTTAGAAGTAGAAAAAGAAAATACATCAATAGTGAATAAAAGAAACACGGCAAAACAGGAACTCCTTCCATCAAAGATACAAAAATAATCATGGTAGAGGTCTTTAATTTGGTTTATATATAGTAATGATGTAGTGCCTATTTTGTGTGTTGAAGTTTAAATTTATAAATTGTAGTTTAGTAGTAAGGTTTATTAATGTGCATGTACGTATTGTACGACGTAAAGAGATTGTATTGCACATTTATGATACATTGCAGTTGCACCATTATACTTTATTCTGAATTCACTCGTAAGTTTCTTGCAGATGATTCTTTTTACAAGGCATATTCAAAACTGTGTAATAAGTTTGAATAAAAATTTGAAATGTCATTCTGCTTTTTAATTTCATAATATACCTTTCATTTTTCTTATTTGTCTCATGCCAGTTTAGTATGTTGGATTAGAACATTTTTGGATATAACTTCAGACAAGTTTTAAAAAAATTAACATTTATGTCATTTTTATGTATTTATTGAATAGGGGAAACCCCATTTAAACACATACATTCACAATTTAATACATGCACTTTTACCCTAATTAGAACATTGTATAAGCATCTTAACTTACAAAACAATAACTTCTAGTACTTTTAATCATGTTAAAAAGTCTATAAAATCCATAAATTCAATAATACAGCACATCATACATTTTTGTGCTGGAACATTTACACTGTTATGGTTTAAATAAGTGAACCAGTTAATTGTTGACAAAAAATATTTAATAGGAATAGGAACCTAATGCAAATTTAACAAATTTCACTTCCAATTCCAATACTTCAGCATGGAAATTTGACAGAAAGTAATATTGAAGGTACACTCAGTATGATGAAAAATTCTCATGCAATAGGTCAATAGCGGGACCAATTAAAATATCTTTGTGATTAGCAAAAAAAAATAAGTCAAGTAAGTAGTACACCCAGACTATTCACAACAATTAATACGATTCGATCTCGAGGCTTGGTACACCGACAATTCCAAAAATTTCTGATTGAAGTCGGCGCAGATTATGCTGACCTGCTTTATCACACGAAAGTAAGATGGTTAAGTTGTGGATATGCATTTGAACGGGTTTGGAATTTAAAAGAGGAAATACAAGATTTCTTGAAGAATAAATCAGACAAATGGTCTGATTATCAAATTTTTGAAAACAAAGATTGGCGTACCGATTTTGCATTTTTTTACCGATTTGCTCGGACACTATAAAACATTAAACAAAAAACTGCAAGAAAATAACCAAGTTATAGATGAAACTTGGGGTTGTCTGAAATCATTTAAAACTCAGCTTTTTCTATTTTATAACTGCCTGGCGAAGAACGATTTCTCACTTTTCACGTTAAAATCCATATCACCTATGAGTGAGAATAAACTAAAAGATTTCAGTCAGGGGTTGAAAAAACTTCACGTAGAATTTGAAACTAGGTTTCAATATTTTAAGTACATTCAATCATTGCCAGATGTTTTCTCGATACCTTTTAATGTAGACCCGGAAAATGTATCTCCAGAATTGCACTTGGAAATTATTGAAATGCAGTGTAGTACCCATTTAAAGCAATTGTTCTTGAATTCCACAAAACTAGATTTTTATAGAGCACTGCCGAAACCTGAATTCCCAAAGATAACACGACTCTACAAAAAAATTTTCGTTCTTTGTCCTAAAGTTTATACTATTATTTTCCAGTTCGTTATGCACAAAAACGAAAAGAAAATATCTTTTTTCGGTATAAAGTTTGCTTTTGTGATAGTTATAATAATAATACTCATTTTTCAATTTTTTCATAAATTTTAATTGATTTTAATATTTTTAAAAAGACCGCGCGGTGAGAGTGGGGTATTAACGTTTACACTGTGCCGCTAGATGGCACCCGAGTGATAAACAACCATCAGGTGTTATTTACAAGCCCAGAATAACTTAAAATGTCGTCACGAAAGTGCAAATACGATGCTGATGCATTTTGTTTTATATGTGGTCAATTTATTAAAGTTCGAGACGTGAAATATGAACTAAAGACATCTCACGTTCTCTGTGAAGCCTATGAAGCATATTTTGACTGTCCTGTACGGAATCAAGATAAGCCATGGGCTCCACATGTTGCTTGTAGTTATTGTAAAAGGTGTTTGGAAGGTAAGCAATTTTTATTTAATTAAGCGATGAATCTAAAATAATAGACATATTAATTTTTATTTTTATATTTTTAGGTTGATATCGAGGTGAGAAAAGGTCTATGAAATTTGCAATACCAAGGATTTGGCGAGAACCAAAAGACCATATTACTGACTGCTACTTTTGTATGGTGAATCCGAGTAAAAGACGTAGAGGTAAAAATGCAAAACCTATTGAATATCCTGACCTCGAATCTTCTTCTGCTCCAATTGCTCACGACCTGACACGACCAGTACCTGAGCCACCAAAAAAATTATCGCAGAAAAGTAGCTCATCTTTTAGTTCTTATAAAAGTAATTCCGATAAGGAGTTTTTGCCTACACCTGAACAACCAAAACACTATCTCATTACTTCAGAAGATTTCAACGATCTAATTAGAGATTTAAATTTTCCAAAAAAATAAAGCAGAGCTTCTAGGCTCTCGGTTAAAACAGTGGAATTTGCTTGATGATGTTAAGATCACGGATCAGCGGACTAGGCATGAAATGTTTGCAACGTTTTTCACGAAGGAAGATGGACTTTGTTTTTGTAATGACATTAAAGGTATGTTTGAAGCAATTGGCATACCCTGTGTCCCTAGCGAATGGCGTTTATTCATTGACAGCTCTACAAAAAGTTTAAAAGCAGTTCTATTGCACAACGGAAATAAATTTCCGTCTCTTCCAATTGCTCACTCAGTACATCTTAAAGAAAATTATGAAAGTGTCAAAATTTTGCTTGAATCTGTAAAGTATCGTGAGTATAACTGGGAGCTGATTGGAGATTTTAAAATGGTGGGATTTTTAATGGGGCTACAGGGTGGATATACAAAGTATCCGTGTTATTTGTGCTTGTGGGATAGCAGAGCGGATTCTAAACACTATATTCAACGGTCATGGCCTGTAAGAACAGAATTGTGTGTCGGAAAACAGAACGTCAAATTTGAGCCGATTGTTGAAGCGGAAAAAGTGTTAATGCCGCCTTTGCACATTAAGTTAGGGTTGATGAAACAATTTGTTAAAAAAAAATTTTCCGAAGTTATCGGAAGCAAAGGTTAAAGCTGGGGTTTTTGTTGGTCCGCAAATCAGACAGATTTTCGCCGATGAAAAATTTTCAACGTTGCTGAATCGTACTCAAAAAGCAAGTTGGAACAGTTTTAAAGCAGTAGTTTCTGGATTTTTAGGAAATAATAAAGCTGAAAACTACGAAAAGTTGGTTGAGGATATGCTTACAAATTTTAAGGCCATGGGCTGCAGGATGTCATTAAAAGTACATATGCTGCATGCTCATTTGGATAAATTTAAAAACAATATGGGAGCCTATTCCGAAGAGCAAGGAGAACGTTTCCATCAGGACATCATGAATTTTGAACAACGCTATCAAGGCCAATACAATGAAAACATGATGGGCGACTATATTTGGGGTTTATTGAGACAAAGTAGCTATGAAGATAAAAGAAAAAGTAAAAGTGTGCACTTTTAAGTTATTTTCCACTTTTCTGTAAGCTAATTTGATAGTAAAACTTAATAAAAATAATAAACATTTTTATTTCAATAGTTTTATTTTCAATCAAAAATTAAAATCCGAGATTTTTAAAAATTTCGTTCAATCAATCTTCTAAGCACAAAAGCAAAGTTTTTCATGCCATATATTTTTTTCCGTCTTATTAGGACCTAAACTACCGAAATTTAATGCTTTGCAATCAAAGTCAAATTTCATGTTGACCCGTGTAATTGCTCACGCCCAGAAAATTATGGCGATGTTTGCGTCTTATGTGTGTGAACAGACTTTTTCGACCATGAAATTGTGGAAAAACTAAATCAGAAACCGATTGACTGATGAACACCTTTTGGCACTGCTGAAAGTTGCTTCGTCACAGGTGGAACCGGCTTTCGAAAATATTATGGAGCTTTGATACAAAAGATGGATCGACAAAATGATCGACATTAAACTAAAGGGACTTACGTGTCAGGTTTTGAAAAGCGTACAGTGGCCGCGAAAAAAACAAAAAAAAAAGTAGAAGTGATGTTATCTCAAACTCATCGAATGACTTGATTTTTTGCTGCTCAGAGTCAGTCGTCATCTAATAGTCAAACTGAGCCTCAAAATGACCCTCAAACTGATTATTTGACAAAACTGGATTCAGAAACTGCATCTACATTAGATAATGATTCTGGGATACCAAATATTAACCAGACTAGTTTCTATACCTATTGAGAAATTTAATCCCGAAATCGACAATTCAACTTGTCCAACACAAGATTTGATAACATCAGACGTAGTAAAAGTAAGAAAATGATGTTTTTAATAAATTTAAACTAAGCATGGTCTATAAAAATATTCAAATCTTATATTATTACACTATTGGTTCAATACGAGATTAAACCGAGATATGTAATCTACGATTTACAAAAAAAAAACATTTTACAGGTCGAGATCCTGAGTTAACCCTGGTTCAAAATAATCCCTCAATATTCATAGATTAAACCGAGATTAAGATCTAATTTGACGTTTAGAAAATTACTTTTACATGTTAAATTTAACATATAAAATTATGAACTATATGGTAGATTGTAAAAATCGTTCTTAGATTTGTTTAGTTACAAACAAAAGTGTTATTTAAAAAAATTGCTATAGCTGATTTAATAGAAGAAATAACAGACGATGAAGAATTTCTGGAACTAGTACAAATTGCGGAACCCTTAAGGAAGACACCGATATTTCGAATTCGAGAAAACCATTTTGAAAATTTGACTGAAGAGAATTTCTTAACAGATTTCGATTGCTGAAAGAGGTTGTCAACTAAGTTTAAGATTTTATGCTACTGGTAGTATGACAGTGGTGGCCTCTGACTTCAGTGGTATTGATAAGTCAACAGGATGTACGATTATCCAGACAGTATCCCCTGCTTTAGCAAGTTTGTACCCACGTGTTATTAATATGCCTCATGGTGAAAATGATATCAGACAAAAGATTGCCACTTTCTATACCATTAGTAGGTTTCCACAATGCATCACAAAGAACCTTGAATCTAGTTAAAGTTGCTCCTAGTATATCTTTTATTTCATGGTCTATAGTGGCAATCGAAACATCTATAGGAGGGCCTCATTATGTAGATTGATATAACTTCCGTTTTTCTATTCTCTACAATCGTCCGATATTTTTCACTAAAATAATCAATATTTCTTCCTCGTGAGGTTTGAAATTTCTGTATCTTTTCCTAAATTCGGGCATTTTCTGCCATTTACAAAATAATCAGTACAGGTAAAATCATCCGAAAGTGAGAAAGACCGGTATAAAAATACAGGCAGTTTATGTTGTTGTTGCGACTTTCAATATTCACAAAACAATATGAAACATTGAGAGAATATATAATATATGAGAAATAATTAGTTTCATGATTTGATTCGTGGTTTAACAAATCCAGGATTATTTTCTGATTGTACACCAAGTAAAATCATTATCTAGGATTAAGTTTTAAACCAGGATTAACAAATCCGGGAGTTAATCCAGCTTTGAACAACTGGGCCTGAGAATAAAAATAAGGTCGATCGAATCGATCTTTCATAGAATGAGAGAGATTGCACTATACAAAAATGCATTGTTGGTATTTTTGATACCGAGTTTATAGCCATTTTTTAATTCACGTTTCTACCAGGGTAGGTATATGTAGATTTGGTAATGAATTGCTAATTGTCTTGTGCCAAGAATATAACTAAAAACTTTAATTATTCGTGTGGGTAATGCTTTATTTGACAGTTTTTTATAAAGATTAAAGAAAGAAAACATTGCATTGTACTGCAGAAAATATTGCATGCTTTATCCAAAACATACAATAAAGAAAAATATTGATCTTTAATACACATGCTTAAGTTTTCGTCTGAATTGAGTTATGAGTACGAGAAACCCCCCACAGAGAAACTCATGTCAGCATACGGACCGAATGTTATAAATAAGAGTGCATTTGTACTGTATAACGCTTTTGCAATTCGACTTTTGAACTGTTCACTTCAAGTTTAATAAAGTTTGGTGTATTTTTGAATTTCACTTTTATTGTTTTTGATTTCGAACCCAAAACTGGCGCAGTCAGTAGGATTGTACTGAACGGTAGTTTCCAGGGAAAATCTGAAAATTCAACCGGTCCGTTTCAACGGTTTATCAGTACGAAATACTGAAAAATTCAAAAAGTTGCCGCCAGAAGTGCAATCGCCGTTAACTTTGGTTATAAAACCCAAGTCCAGGGAGGAATCCTATTGGCAGCTGTTGGAAGAGGACAAAATAGACAAATCCACCAGACCTAGAATAAAAAGACCAGGGAAACCAAGACAGCATCGCTCAAATTCCTATTGGTATTAGGCTAAGAAGAATGAAAATCTTCGTCATTTTACTGTAAGTTTTGTTCAATTTTCCATTCATCCTCATTATACATATTTCCACATATTCATAATTTTCGCTTTTATTATTATTTTTATTTTTTTAACAATATTTACCCATTTTTGGTTTTAATATTTACATTTTGATATAAATATATACATAGAGTGTTTCATTTTTATTTTTACTATTATTATTGCTTAAAATTTTATTTTATAAAAATGACTTCTGAAAATACCACACCAATTAGAGCACCTGTTCTAAATCCACCTCAGACTAATTACCAACTTTTAAAAATATATATAGACGTTATCCCAAATTATGACGGTAATCCTCATACTCTAAATATATTTTTTGAAAGCTGCAAATCTTTCATTCAGAATTTCTCAAATGCAAATAACGTTGCACTTGAACTTAAAAAATAATTTTATCTTGCGAGCAATAATTGGCAAATTAACTGGTAGAGCTCAAATTTTAGTAGGTTCTAGAATAGAATTAAGAACTTGGCAGAAAATTAAACATACTCTTAGCTTCTGTTTTGGTGATCAGAGAAATATTGACTGTTTAGTGCAGGATTTGATAACTTTACAACCAAACAATGAGATGCCAAGATGCACGTAGCCTCATAATTACAAAATTAAATACTTTGAATTTGTCCGTTAATGAAAAAGTTTTAATAATGCAAAATTATGATGATATTGCCTTAAAAACATTCATTCGTGGCCTTTCTGGTCCCATTCAAAATAATGTACGTTTAAGAAACCCAGATAGTTTAGAGAAAGCCATGTCTTTAGTTATTGAGGAAGAAAATTTTCTTTATAGTCAAAACAGGTCCTACACATATAACACACATTCATTCAAACCACCTCAAAGAATGACGTCTTTTACTCCTCAAAATTATATAAATCCACTCGCAAGATAACCACAATTATTTCAGCGTTCTTTAAACCCAAATTTTAATACTGCACCCCCACAACAAAATTATCGAACACAATTTCCAATTCCTCAAAGGCCCATGTCCCAATAAAACTTTCAAAGACCAATGATACCGCCTAAAATGCAAAGGCCAATGTTCCAACAAAATTTTCAAAGACCCAATAATTTCTGGAGACCATACCCAAAATTGTTTCCCACAGAATCAATTTAGACCTTACAATAGAACTTTATCGAAAAAATGGAAACTGACGAAAACGAATTCGGCATACAACAAGACAATACTTTAAAAGCTAATTCTTAGACTTGAACACTGCAACCCCGAAGAAAAAGAAGCCGTACGAAAACTATGTTTAGAATACAGTGACATATTTTATTGTGACAAAGTACCACTGACTTTTACAAATGCTATTAGACACAAAATTAATTTGACAGATGAAACACCCATTTTTACTAAATAGTAAGGTACCCGGAAATTCTTAAATCGGAAGTAAAAAATCAAATACAAAAAATGCTTGACCAAGGCATAATAAAAGAGTCAAATTTAACGACAGAACTATTGACGATAAATACTCGTTACCTAATATAAATGACACTTGACAAATTAGATAAGAGCCAATATTTTAGCACAATTGATTTAGCTATCGGATTTCACCAAATAGAGATGAACCCGGAAGACATACAAAAAACAGTTTTTTCGACAGAACAAGGACACTGGGAATTTAAAAGACTTGGACTTAAGAATCCGCCATCCACTTTCCAACGAGTGATGGATAACATACTCCGCGGTTTACAAAACGAAACTTGCTTAACATACTTAGATGACATTGTTATATACAGTATTTGACAGACTTAGGCAAGCAAACTTTAAAGTACAATTAGACAAATCAGAATTTTTACGAAAAGAATGTCCATATTTAGAACATATTATCACACCCCAGAGAGTCAAACCTAACCCTGACAAAATAGATGCAGTTAAAAGATTTCCTATACCCAAAACACCTAAATAAATTAAAAACTTTTTAGGGATGGTCGGCTACTATCGTAAATTTATTAAAGACTTTGCCAAGATAACAAAACCACTAACTCAATGCTTAAGAAAAAATTCCCAGATTTTTCTAAAGATTTTTCTAAAGAATTTATCTTGACTACAGATGCCTCAAATGTAGCTTTTATTTCGAGAACATTAAATGAAACCTAACAAAAATATAGCACTATAGAAAAAGAACTTTTGGCCATAGTATGGGCTTGTAAATCCTTAAAATGTTATTTGTACGGCAGAAAGTTTACTATTATTTGCGACCACCTTCCTCTAATTTGGCTCTATAATATGAAAAATCCTAAATCTAAAATATTACGATGGAGAGTCCATCTTGGAAGAATTTAACTTTAAGATAATTCATAAAAAGGGTAAAATAAATACTAACGCTGAACTTTCACGAATTGAACTTAACATAATAAATAAAGACGACGAATCTGTAATAAATAATCCCGGAGACATCAATAATGAAACTTTAGAATACTTAAGATCTTTAGCAGAAAACCCATTGCAAATTGAAGATTCCACACAAGAGGAAAACAATCCCCAAAACATTGCCCCTGATGCCGATAATGACGAAACTCAACATTCTACACAAAATGAAACAACAAATTCTGGAATCAAAATTATAGAAGATATTGTTAGTAGTAAAGATGAGGCGTTGCTGTGACAACTCGATGGCATATCCATCAAAGTGTCCACCGTAATAGGGGGGTTCTCAGTTCTAGTAGAATGAATCGTCAATGTCTAGAGGGTAGTTTGTCACTTTGTTATCACGAAATTGTCTCAAACAATGGATTAGGCGACAAAAGGACATCTTAGGTGTGACAAAGTTAACAAAAAGTGACAATTTGGCAAGACGTGGATGGTGAAGAGATCGGCAATAATCAGAAGGGTTTGCTGGGAAAAGCGTATCGCTTATCAGTAGTTTTGATCTCTTCTTCTTCGGTAAAATGTATATTTTTGCTGTCTTTGCTTATCATGTACACTACTTAACTCTCTTTGATGATATTGTCTACAAAGAAGTGATAAATTAGAGAATCTGTGTCCATATATAAAAGTTTTGCTTTTTTTCCAAAAGTTTTTAGAATATAGTTATAGTGAAAATCATATAGGTATGTTTTTGAAATATCTAGAATGGAAAATCCAATATATAGGTTTATTGAAAATAATTTCCGTTTTGTTCATTTCTATAATCACCATATTCTCTTTAAATATGACTACTATGAAAATTTGGTTGAGATATATAGTAATTTGCGCCGAATCGCCCTTTCCATCTATTAACCAACTTTACGTTTTTATATTTTCTTACGTTCTCCATTGTTTTGCCGAAAACACTGTTGTTCATTAGTTTGTAAAAGTTTTTTCAAGATGATTAGTGCTTTGCATTCTACACTGTGTATTCAGTTCTATATATTTTTTCATCCATCGTGACTGCTTAAATTTTAGAATGTTATGTATTTTAGATATTTTCAACCCTGCTTCAAGAGCCTGTTTCAAATTTTTATAATGAAACACATACTTTTGTTTATTGTGAAGTGTTGTTAATAATTTTTTATACTTAGAACGTGAAGTTGGTGGTACCATACGTTCCGGACAGAAAGGGAGATCTTTATGAATTTCATGTAGTTCCTTTGGATAATCTATATCAACTTCAAAAATGTAGCCAAAATCAGAGTCATCTGAAATATTTTGAATGTTCACTGAATAAGGGTCTACCCATTCAAAATGCCCGTAAGGTAAGGGATCACACATTGCTGCCCCATACATGTTGTTAATATCATAATACATTAAATAGGAAGTTGGTTCACTAGGGTTGAACCCTTCCTTCATGTAAGGATTGTTAGCCCTTCCATACCGATTTTAGCATTCTGATATGCCACCTCTAATTCCAGATTCAATGAACATAATCATATCAATGTCTGTTAGTAGTTCTAATTCAATTTCCGTTACCTTTACATGGCATCAAAAGCTAGTCCTGGAGCTGTGTAATAATGTGACGGGTCTAATTCATAAGTTTTTAGACAAGTCTGTCTAAAATTCTCGAATATATCAGCTAACAACAATAACGTCCGTTTTCAGATACAATTCAGAATATTCTTGTATGTTCCTACTATTAAACTTTTGCTAAACATTTTTCGCATGATTATAATCATCTCTAGAGATACTAGTTTCTTCTAATTTGTTATCAAAACATTTTATATCTGGTAGATGAGTTTCCTGTAATTTTTCCCAACTATCAATATAATCATAAGGAAAAACACCTTTACGTTGAAGCAAATTAAATTCATGATCATTATTACAGTATTTTCGTGTGATCAACTATTGAGTAGGTCTAAATTTGATGCTAAGTCACTTAACTTACTGGCCATGAATCGAAATGAATCTAAAAATCCAAAGGAATTTTTGCTATTGGCAATTTGTTTGGCAAAGGAAATGTAACGTTCTTTATTAATTGGCAGTAAACTGACAGTTCCATTAATAACAGTACTTAACGCTTTTATAAAAAAATGACTGTCATATCCTGATCAATTGTGAAAAAATACAGGAACGTTATAATCATCCTTATAATTAATATTACAGGAATTATGAGCAGCCCCGCTAAATTCACCTGTTAGTTGAGAGTGATCGTGAACTTTTATGTCACCATCTTCAAATTTTTTACAACAAATATGACAATGTTCTGAATTATCATAAAAACTATGTTGTTGAGCTGATAGTGGTTTCATTGGCAAGGGATTGTTAAAAATATTATCAAATTTATAAGCTGTTTCTTGAAGTTTTTTAACAAACCATATATCGCAATCCCTACCAGTGTATATTGATAGAATTCAAAAAGTGAATCATTATAAGCACATTTTGCATAAAAAGTTATGCTAAATGGTATGTGTTTCTGATATTTCTGTGTAGAACTTTGATCTTCATACCTCTCTAGAATACTTTCTAGATCAGCATATATAGTAAAAGGGACAAGTTCTTTATTTTTATGTTTTTTAAATTTTTATCTGACTCTGAAGGAGTGATAATTTTGGTAGTATTCATAACTTGACATTTTATGAAATGTTTATCTAAATTTTCCTTTGTTTTAAAATGATTTAAACATCTTTCACAAAACCATTTTTTATGAGAAAAATTTCCCATTTGTCTATTTAAGAGTTTGTATAAGTCTTTTATAAGAGCAAAATGGAAAATTCTATTTTTTTCAGTATTATTTTCATTGTCATCATCTGAATTTGAATTAACAAAATGATCGAAAGTTGACAACATGACTAAATTTATGCTTAAACTCACAGGAACTATACTCTTTTTATTAACCATAAATAAGTGAATAGACAACTTGTTATTTTTTTTCAAATTTTGGGATGTCTCAGATATAGGAAATTGAATATTATCATATTTTAAAACTCTACTAAAATGTTGATAAGAACTGATACTACATGGGTTTTGTTAGCATCAGATGGATGCAATGCTGCAACAATTGACCACAAAAAACAATACTCATCATTATTTTTTATATTTAAAACTGCTTTTGTTTTCTTAATAAATGCTAGTACGTCCACAAAAATTGACATACCAACATTTATTGGTCTATAATGATTTATATTTACTTTTAAATGCAATATTTCATACAAAGCACATCCAGAAACACGTTCCTGAAATTCTTTCAATTTACTTAAAATCTTATTTTCCACATTTTCCATAAACCACTCTTTTAAGTTAGTAATACCGTCTATAACTTCATTTTTGTTTGAAAATGTTTAATATCCGTTTCTCCGTTAGCTGTTTTTATAACGTTTGCATAAAATATACAATTAACTTTTAACAAAGACTTCTTTAATTCCTTTTTAATTTTTGCTGAAAAACTTTTGAAAGCTTTTTTAAGGAATTCATGTGGTTCCTTCATTGTAAAATTGACAATAATTCCTGATTTTATCCTATTTTTAAAACATGACTCTGTATCTTGCCAAACTAAAGTTTCTAACATATTTACAAGGTTTCGATTTTTTAAGCCTTAATTTATTTTTATATTGCAAATAATAATATTTAAGAAAAGTTAAATTAGCTCCTAATTTCGAATAATTTTTTATTTGCCCCTCCTTATTTTCTAAGTATTTTTTAAGTGGAAGCATAATTTTTTCAAAACATGAACCCACTGTAAATATTCTGTTTTTGTTTTAACTAACTTGCCAACAGTTTCAATTTTTTTAACTACATTAGCAACAATACACTCCATCTTACACGAAAGAAATTATAGGTTAACAACAATTTAAGATCTGTGCTTCACAATAGTGAACCTAATAAGGTACGCGGCCTTTTATTTTCTTTATTAGCTTCTCTGCGGTCATCATCACCCTCATTGAATGTGATACGCTGGCAATCAAAACAATAAACATTTCTACTTTGAAAGCCAATGCGTGAATTATTTACATTAAAACAAATGGTACAGTACAACATCTTCTCAATGACTATTGCAATACAGTGAATTACTAGCAGATAAATAAAGTGCATACGTAATTCATGGAAACTACTAAATTTAATTAACGTAACAAACATCATTTTTCGAGATTTTTACCGACAGACTGGCGTCTTATGTTTATGTTAATTGCATTTTTAACGACTTACTGGCGACGATCATCAATTGTTTTACAGATAAGCAATGTAAAATTAATGTTTCCATATTGCTGACATAAATTGTTTATCACAATTATATGTGATTTATTTATATTAATACAAGGCATATAGTTAGTCAGCAAATGTAGTTTTCTATTTCTTTGCATTAATAAACAAATTACTACTTCACCTACATAAGTTATTAAAAGTTGTTTTCTATTTGTAAGCTTCAATAAACAAATTACAGGTACTCCCATATAATATTTCGATTGGTGATTCACATAACTAATTTAAATTATACAAGTTTGTTTATTGGTGTTTTCTATCTTAAAGGGTAGGATTTTATATACAAAATGGTTGCAATAATATAATATTTTTTCTAAAACTCGACCCATGAGAATCATGGTAACAATTCTATATTTAGAATGGTTGGATTAAAAAATAAAGTATAATATAATAACAAATACGAATTTTTATATAGAAATGGAAAATATCTTAAATGTAGATGATTTGTAGAAATTCAAGTTTCGTGGGCATGTTTTATTTTTTCTCTTAGTCTTTAATATAAAAGCAAGTTGAATAATAAGGAAAGTTAGTTCAAAACATTGATTCATCTGTTATATACTCAAGTCTACGTATTAGATCAAAATGGCAACAATTCCAAGTACCCTTTTAATTTCCACAAAAGATGAAATTAATTTTCCTTTGAAAATGCTATATGCAGTAATGAAACAAATTTTTTGGTAAGTATTTGTGAATAGTTATTTTTTTCTTGAATTGTTATTTTATGGTGTGAAGGAAGTAAAAATTAAAAACAATGTAGTGCTAGTTTCCTTATATTCTCCAAAAGAAGTTACCTTAAGACGTAAATTGTGTAATCTTCCTCTAAAATATATTAGAATGAATGTTGAGAATGAAGAGGAAATAGGTCTATTTGAAAAGGCTGTGAAAAGGAACAATTTTAATTTAGAGGAAGATGAAGGAGGATTTTATAGATAATTCGTTTTACTTACTAATTTAAGTAAATATAAAAATAAAACATATATCTATTTAAGAGTTTTATTTTTTATTTTATTTTTTACAGTATATATACAAATTTCTTAATAAATTTACATTTTCTACTGCACAATTTAGTTCATTATTAGACTTTAAAAGTATTTTTAACTTCTCAATGTTTGGATACTGTTCTTCAGACAAATCGACAACCTTGTTTAAAATCAATTTTTCTAGCCAGCGTTTTTTCTCCACTCCCTTGACCAGTACCGTAGTATTTTTAGAACCAATACAGTTTTTAATACATTCAGATATTGGTTCATAGTGCAAACAATCCTTGTTTTGCCACTTTAATCCATGAAGTTTTGCTTGTGTGAACAACATATGTTGTTGAATAGTGTCAGTGAAATGGTGCAAACTGACGGGCAATGTTACAAACTTGTGTGAATACCATCCATTTTCCACATTGATAATTGCAATCTCCTTACATAAAAAATTATTAATATTTCCATATTAGAAGTAATGCACATCCACGATGAACATTATTATTAGTGCACAAACACTTAATGAATCCAACTGATTAAGTTGAACAACAAATAAATTTTAAAGAAAGTGTCAAGGTCAACTGTCTGTATCCAACTGTTATGTTTATCATCAAAACCTAACCACTTTACAAAAATTTGATTGGGTTTCTGTCGTTGCAAGATCCGTTCAATTAGAAATGCATTGGGATATTTAACTTTTAACAATTGTTCTTCATAAAAACCACTCAAAATGTAATGATTGTTTTCATCAACCAACAGGTATGTTGTTGGATTTGTAAGCTGAACTTTCCTTATCTTGAATATCTCTGTACACCAATTTGGTTCGTATTTTGTTATCAAAAACTCATCGTAATTTTGACATACGAACATAATCACCAACTAGAAATTTTCGTTTCTTTGATGCTAATTTTATTCTACTATACACTGTTTTCAATAAATGTTTTTCATCTTTTTTTGTAACCTCAAATGGTTTCATTCCTGTGTGAAGTCAAGGTGTAAAACAAAAAAGTTAAGAAAAAGGGGATTCTTGAAGAAAAAATCAAGCAGAAAATTTCTAAGGTTTACAAATGCTATAAGTCAAATAAGGAACCATCTGCTTAACCATAAACCTCGTACTTTAGGTGCTGCCATAAAAGTTGCATTGAAATCTGCTAAATCAATTAAGAAACATATCAAGTCTACTCCACCTCGTATCATAAAAGTACCTAAGAAGGGTGGTATTTTACAGCTTATTCCCATTTTTGCAGGAATTTTTGCTTTGGGATAGATCGCTGCCGGAGGATCAGCTGTTTCAAAGGTAATAAATGATGCTAAGATGGCAAAACAAAAATTAGAGGAAGCTAAACGACATAATAGACAAATACAGTCTATTGCTGTAGGAGGGAAAGGACTATACTTACGTCCTTACAAAAAAGGCTTCGGTCTTTTTTTACATCCTCCAAAAAACTACCGCAACGTCCGCTAACAAATATTGATATAGATAAATATACAAAAATCTAGAAAATTCCAAATTTCCGAGAGGAGTGTTCATGAGAGACAATTTATCTAAAAAATTCATAAAATTGAAAGAGGAATTATCAACTTAGATTCTACAATGGGTCCTGGAACTCATTGGACACCATATGTTGGATTATAAATTTAAAAGGTGTTCTATTTCTTTAGTCTATGACTAATGTTTTGTTTTTGTGGTTAAACATATTCTATGTCAGTGATGACAGATAGAAAGAACAGTCAGTTGAATTGTAAAATTTTGGTTACGTTGTTAGGGGTTTTGCACTGTTTAAAATAAAATATTACTTAAGGAAATCTGCTCAATTAATTTAAATAAACCTGATCCTAACAGGTTATGGGCCCAGTGGTCGCTAAAAATAAAGTATAGTTTATTTAAACATTGAATAAAGAGAAAATGAATTTTAAAGTTTTCACGAGCACATGTCCGATATAACCTTTATCAGGATGGAGGTTGGAAACTCGATGAAGGTTGAAAAATTTGATGGCCGTAATTTTAAGCAATGGAAATTTCAATTAAATTGTGCCCTGAGAGCCAAAGGTTTGAATATAAATGTTTTAAAACCCGAAGATCGCGGTGAACAAGTACAATGGAATAAGGATGATGGAATGACAATGTTCATTTTGACATCGTCAATGGATCAATTTTACCAATATACATATTGCTCAAGTGACAGTATGGCACAGCATGTCTCTAAAGTAGAGAATTTAGCAAAGCAATTGCGAGAATCTGGTGAAAACATAAGTGATACTGCAATAATAACCAAAATATTAAGTACATTACCAATGTCATATCGTTCTCTTCGACAAGCATGGTTATTACTTGACCCAGCTAGCCAAACAATTCATAACTTAACATCACGCCTGATAGATGAGGAGACAAGTTTAAGCAGTGATATAACTAGTGAGATGGCCCTAGTAGGTAGCAAAGGAAGTTTAAAATATGACAAACATAAGGGAAATCAAACTAAGGCAAGTGTTAAAAGCAATTCGACTCATAGATTTGTATGTTATAATTGCAATAAAAGAGGACACTTTGCAAGAAATTGCAGAGCACCTAAGAAACCTGTGCATAAACACCAAGAGCAGTCAGATATGTTGGCATTTAATACAGAAAGTAATTCTTTATCACTACATGGAGAAGATGTCTGGATACTTGATAGTGGTGCATCAGTGCACATGACATACAGACGTGAGTTTTTCAATGAGCTATATGAGTTCCAAGGCTATGATAAAACTGTCAAATTAGGAAACAAACAAGACATTAAAGTTTGTGGAGAAGGTTCTGTATTGATAAACAAGTTAGTTAATGGACAATGGGAGCAAAGTATATTAAAGAATGTTCTTTATGTGCCAGACCTGAGAAGGTATTTATTTTCTGAGGGAGCAGCAACCAGGTTAGGATATATCATAATAAAAAACAATAATAATGCCTTAATAATGAAAAATAATACTGTTGTTATGTGTGCCCAGTTAAAAGAAAATAATCTTTATGAGCTAGAGATTAAAACTTGTATACAAGAAAATTGTAATTCAGTGCAGTCAGATATTAAAGTGTGGCATGAGAGGTTAGGCCATTTAAATGTTAAAGAACTTCAGAACATGAGTAAAAATGGTGCAATACCTGTGGTATTGACTGGAAGTGATACATTTATTTGTGAAGCATGTCAGTATGGCAAGCAAGCTAGACTACCATTCAAGAAATCCCATAGAGGTCCATCCCAGCCTGGTGAGATTGTCTATAGTGATGTTTGTGGCCCTATGGAGGAATTGTCAGTATCAGGAATGAGATATTTTGTATTATTTAAAGATGGTGCTACAAATTATCGCCATATTTATTTCCTGAAGCAAAAGAGTGAAGTACTTGACTGTTTCATAAAATATAATGCTATTGTGAACAATAAATTTAAACATGATGTGCGTATTTTGCATACAAACAATGGACGTGAGTATGTGAACCATGAATTTAAAAATTTCCTAGAGAGCAAAGGCATTAGCCATGAATGTACAGCTCCTTATACTCCTCAACAAAATGGCAAAGCTGAAAGAGAATTGCGCACAATAATGGAAAGTGCAAGATCTATGCTTTACGCAAAAGACATTTCCTTGAGTATGTGGGCAGAAGCTGTAAACTGTGCTGTATACCTCATACAAAATGGGGAACAGTGAATAGGTACAAGTCAGTACGCTCCCAAAAAATATCGAATTTTGTTAGCAAATACAGCTTAAATTGTACTCCATTTTTGCACACGTGCTGCCCTGGATAAGTATTACCGAGTGATAATGAAGGCAATTCGCAAGAGTGCCAGAAACTCTGGAAAATCAAGCGAAACCCCAGAATCTCTAAACGCACGTGTTAATCAGCTACAACAAGAATTACAGGCAGGCCTTCGGGACATTAGAGAATATTTAAAGGATGAAGAAGATCTTTCGAACAAACCATCATCGATTACAACATTGATGGAAAATTTTAAAAAAAAAGATGTCACTCTCAATGAACGAAATTAAAGCCGATATAAAGAACCTACAAAAAAATATCGACACCTGCATGCAAGGAAATACATTAAATGGTATAATTATCAATGGCTTAATGGAGCGGGATGGTGAGAATATTTACGAAGAGGCAATCCAAGTTTTAAAATCAAAAATACAGGTTAACATTTCCATTAACGATATTAATTATTGCCACCGAATAGGAAAAAAGTCACCACAAAAAACCAACTCAGAGAAAAAAAATCCTCGACCCGTATTGTTAGTGTTTGTACATCGATGGAAACGCGATGAAGTTTACAATCAGAAGAAAAAACTATTTCGTGAATGAGTTATTAACGCAAAAAACTGTATACAAAAGTGCGTGAAGTGATCGGTGTGCGAAATTGTTGGACCTGGAGAGGTCAAATTTATGCATCGGTTAATAACACGAAAATACGTATAGACAAAGAATCTGATTTGGTCAATGTATAAAATTATGTGAGTACTGCATAGCTTCGTTAATTTCATTTTGTTTTGGGTTTGTACTGATATGTATAATCATACCTAAATTATATCAAAACCGACATTTTCTGCATTGGTTTCTGTTTTGTTTATGGTGTTTACATTTTTTCTTTCACTTTGTATTAGTATTATTTTTCTTGGTTATATTTGCTATATATTGGAAATTTTTATAGGTTATCGTATGATATTTAATTTAAATTCCTATTCTAAATTGTTTAATATCACTAAGTTATTTAAACCGGATCAAATAAAATATCATAAATAAAAATATTTACTATGTATAATTAATATTTATATCTATATCGAAAGCTATCTTATTATAATAACTCCATCATCTCTGTATATAGGGTACTAATACTAACATTATTTACAATTTATACTAGATGAACAAATAATGAATAATATAAAATGTGCCTATATGAATATTAGATCACTTATAGCTCACTTTGAGGATTTCAGGGCAATTATTGTAGGAAAAAGTTGACATTGTTGGACTAACTGAGACTTGGCTAAATAGTAATATATTGGATGATATAATAAAGATTAATGGATATCACTTAATTCGTAACGATAGAATAAATAGAGGTGGAGGTGTCTGTATTTATTTGAAAACTAGCTTACGCTATTCTGAGATAAAAGTTACTAATGAAATTGAACAATTATGGATAAAAGTTATGGTACGTTTTGAAAGTTTTGCATTTGGTGTTGTTTATAAACCCCCACAACATAATTTAAATACTTTTCTCCATGTTCTTGAAACTTCTATATCTGAATTGGCTGTTATATCCCAAAACTTAATATGTGTTGGTGACTTTAATACAGATTTGTTAAAGTTTCAGAATAGAAATGCAACTGAAATGGTAGAGTTTTTTGAAACTTTTGGTTTAAAACAATTAATAAAGCAACCTACTAGAACGTGTGCTACATCAGCCAGTTTAATTGATTATGTGATAACTGACAATGAAAACATTATTAAAAACATTGAGCTACAACATCTTCCAGAAATAAGTGACCATGACCTCATATTTTTTCTGGTGAATATAAAATTTGATAAATCACATGTAATGCACAAAACAGTTCGAGATTTTAAAAATTTAAATTATTTGCAGTTTGATTCAGACCTACGTTCCATTCCTTGGCGTAATATTTTTGACATACCAGACATAGATGGCAAAGTAAAATTCTTAAGTGATAATATTACCATATTATTAGACCTACACGCTCCCTATAAAACCTACCGTATTACTAAACCTTACGCACCATGGTTAACTGAGGGTTTACGCGCTATGATGAAAGACCGTAACAAAATATTAGCTAAGTTTAAATTATCAAAAACTGCCTCAGACTGGCAAAATTATAAAATTTTACGTAATTTAGTAACATCGACAGAAAGGAGAGAGAAAAAGGTTTATTATTCCACAAAATTAGTGAACACAACGAGTTCTAAACAAAAATGGTCCACATTTAGAGAACTGGGGATTGGAAAAAATAAATCTGCAAGTGAATTACCACCTGAAATAAGCGATCCTACTCAAATAAATAATTATTTTCTTAACTCGATTCCTGAGCTCCCTGAAAACGATGACTTGTTGTGGTACTATAACACAAATAGAAGAATAAATTCCCCGCTCGATTTTTTCGAGCTTTCAGAGCTCGATGTTCTCAAAATAATAAACAGTATCAAAGGAAAAGCCATAGGGCTTGATGGAATTAGTATACAAACTTTGGAGTTATGCTTGCCTTTCTTATTACCGTTTATTACTCATATAATTAATTTTTGCATAATTCACTCAGTATTTCCCACTCAATGGAAAGAGTCACGAGTTACACCTCTCCCCAAAAACTCTAATCCTACTTATTTCAGTCATATTCGACCAATAAGTATATTACCGTCCATGTCAAAAATAATTGAAAAAGCGATAGAAATCCAATTACGAGAACATTGTACTAAAAATTCGCTAATACCAGCACATCAGTCTGGATTTATAAAACAGCATAGTTGCAACACAGCGCTACTTAAAATTACAGATGATATATTAGAGGCAACTGATAATGGGAAACTTACTATTTTGATCCTGCTTGATTATTCCAAAGCGTTTGACACCATAAAACACAATATTTTAAAATCTATACTACATTATTCTGGTCTATCAACAAATGGTGTTAATCTACTGAATAGTTATTTAGACAACAGAACGCAATTGGTAGAATATAAAGTCAATAGATCTCTGCGCTCAGTAAACAGGAGAGGTGTGCCCCAGGGGTCAATTTTGGGCCCCACACTTTTCAACTTATATATTTCTAATTTTCCAGCCGCCTTCCTGTCCTGTTCACAACATTTTTATGCTGATGATACTCAAGTGTATCTATCATTCTTCCCACAGGAAAGTGAACAGGCTATATCTGCAATTAATTATGACTTAAGTGCATGGTTGCAGTTATCTCAAAATCACTGTTTGTTACCCAACACATCCAAAACAGTTTTTACAATTTTCGGTAGAAAGAAGGATAGGGAAAGTTTTCTCAATAAATTTAACAATAGCGTAAAATTAAATAATTATGCAATTCCTTATCAAGAAAAGGTTAAGAGTTTAGGTATAACTTTAGATCAAGACTTAAGATATACGGACTACATCAATAAACGCCTGCAGAGTGGTTATCTATACTTAAAATTAATTTATCAGCAAAGGCATTATTTAAATATAGGAAATCGAAAACCTTACTCTGTGATGCATATGTACTGTCCCAATTTAATTATTGTGACAGCGTTTATGGCCCATCTTTAACAGTAACCGACGCCAGACGTATTCAAAAAATTCAAAATTCATGCTTGAGATTAATATTTGGAGTTCGAAAGTACGACAGAATAAGCTTTACCTTAAAATTAAATAACTGGCTCAACATGACTAATCGTAGATACCTTCACTCTATATGTCTATTCAATGAAATAATTCGTAATAAATCTCCTCAATATTTGTACCGAAAAATATCATTTAGGGCATAATCTAAATATAAGGTTTAAAGGAACACTCACACCCCCTTTTCACTCTACTACACTATATGAAAGATCCTTTTCATACGTCATAGCAAATCGTTTTAACAATCTGCCTATTGAGCTAAGAAATGTCACTACAAAGATACTAAAAAAACAGTTATTTAAGATCCTTTTGGACAAGCAATAATTGCCCCGAAAAAAGAAAAAAATTGCCTCCTAGTGAATAAATAGTTATTCTTTTTTTTTACTTATTTTCTATAATAAACAGAGTACAAATGTACACCAGAAAAACGTCATATTGTATATAAATTTAAGCCTTAATATCTTAATTTTTTTATGTTTAAAATAATTCATCAAACACAGGGTTAGTTGTAAGAACAGCTAGCAGGGTAACCTGCGGCTGAAACTCGCCCAATTCTTGTATTATAATTATTTTTGTTATCTATTATCTTATTAATAAAAGTCCTTAGCCGACTTGACCATACAATGTATGGCATCACACTCCCTCTAAGGACTCATAGATCACTCATAGAGTGCCTTTAGGGGAAAATTCACTAAACCCCAGATATCCTAGATATCAAAAGGGTTTAGCTCTGTGGGAGCCCTTGCCAGGTTTTCAGGCCCGTGGTTGGAGTCGCGAGGGCAGTTTCCCATGAATTTCCTGACCGTCCGGGCTGTCCCTAACAAGACGGCTTTTTGCATTTGTTTGTAAAGATGTTCGTCCAGACCGAGGTATTTTAAATTGTTTAATAGATGTTTTGGGACTAGCCCTGTTGTTGACATAACAATTGGTACAGTTCGTGTGTTGTTCATGTTCCACTGAGTCTTTATTTGAAATTCCAAATCTCTATATTTGGTTATTTTCTCAGCCTGCTTAATATTTATACTATTGTTGTTGGGAATTGCTATGTCAATTAAAGTTGTTTTCCGAGAGACTTTATCTACCAAAACTATATCTGGTCTATTGTGAGCAACAGACCGATCGGTCAGTATCGTGCGGTCCCAGTACAGCTTGTAGTTGTTATTTTCTAAAACAGATTCTGGTTTATATTTATAGTATGGTAATCATACCGACTGTGATAATTCATGTTTCAGTGCTAGTTCCTGGTGAAGTATTTTTGCCACAGCATCGTGTCGTTCTTTGTATTCAGTTGCAGCGAACGCTTGACAACCTCCTGTGATATGCTGGATAGATTCAGATGTTTGGCAACCGTACCTGCATCTATCGTTGTTAATGGAAGGGTCTTTAACGATGTACTTTAGGTAGTTCTTAGTTGGAATTACTTGATCTTGGATTGCCAATATAAAGCCTTCCGTTTCAGGGAACATATGACCAGAGATCAACCAGTAGTTCGACGCTGCACTGTCGACATAATCTTGGTTGACGTCATTTATATGTCTTCCATGAAGGGGCTTCTCTTTCCATTTCAGCAGTTTCTGATCTGTGGTCTGGTGGTGTAATTGGACATGTTGTTGTGTCAGTCGCAGTGGTGTTGAGTCATCAACCTGGCACATGACTTTATGTAGATCAGAAAATTCTGCGAGTTTCTGGAAATGACTACGCAAAATAGAAATTTGTTGATCTAATAGTTTACTCAGATCTGTCAATCCTCTTCCTCCTTCATACCGTGGCAAAGTTGTACGTTCGACAGAGCTCTTTGGATGGTGATTTTGAGCTTTTGTTAGTAAAACTCGAACTTTTCGTTGTAATTGTTCAATGTCAGTCTTGCACCAATTAACTATACCGAAAGAGTAACTGAGCACTGAACACGCATAGGTGTTAATAGCCTGAAACAGATTTTTACTGTTTAGTTTGGTTTTCAACAGTCGTCTTACCCTTCTATAAAACTCTGCTGTTAGGTCCTTTTTCATAGTCATGTGATCAATACGTTGAGCCTGCTTTATTCCAAGGTATTTATAAGTATGACCTTCCCCCATAGATTCAATTGAGGTGCCATCTCCCATTTCGAAGTGCCCCTGCTGTATTTTGCCTTTAACTATATTAATAATTCGGCATTTGTCTAGGCCAAATTTCATATGGATGTCACTAGAGAACCCTTCTACTATTTTAAGCATATCATGCAGCTGTTGTTTTGTAGCTGCCATCAACTTTAAGTCGTCCATGTATAACAAATGGTTTATCTTTAATGCTTGTACGTTGTTGTGTTTGAGACTGAACCCAAAATTAGTTGAGTTCAGTGTGTTCGAGAGAGGGTTCATGGCAAGGCAGAACCACAGCGGGCTAAGAGAGTCTCCCTGGAATATACCCCTTCTGATTGGAATAGGGTCTGTTTGTATCGAACAGTTGGCTTCATTCAGTGAGATTTTGGTTTGCCAGGTGGCCATGGCATGTTCTAAAAAGTTAATAATACAATTATTCACTTTATAGAGTTTCAGCACCTTAATGAGCCAATCATGTGGAACTGAATCAAAGGCCTTTTTGTAGTCCACATATGCCATGTAGAGATTACGTCGTTTGGCGTGGGCTTGATTGCAGACAACGGAATCAATTATCAGTTGCACTTTGCAACCCATCGAATTTTTCGCGCATCCCTTTTGTTGTTGAGTAATTATGTTGTTCAGTTCACAATGTTTGAAAATGCGATGATTAATGCATGATGTTATGAGTTTGTATAAGGTTGGAAGGCAAGTGATTGGTCGGTACTTTGCTGGGTCCTGTGCACATAGGTCATCCTTTGGTAAGAGGTATGTAGCACCATGCGTAAGGAAACTAGGCATCTTGTGTGGGTGGGCAATTACGTCATTTATAAGGCCTGTTAGTGTTTCGTGGGTTGCGTACAGTTTCTTTATCCAGTAATTTTGTACACCATCTGGTCCTGGTGCTTTCCAGTTATGGAGGTTCTTCATTATGTTGGATGTATCTTCCGTTGTAAATGGTTGGTGTTGCATGGCCTCACAGTTCTGAGATGCAGCCTCCTCCTCATTAATCCAGCTGGCTCCCGGGTTATAGGAGATTGTTGTGGAAAGCTGTGTTTTCCAGAATTCCTCGATGTCTGTTTTACTGGGGTAACTAGGGGCTTCATTATTATTGTTGTTGTTAAGTTTTCTATAAAACCCTTTTTCTGATTGTCGGAAGAGTGTGTTGTCTAGTTTCCGTTGGTTACTGGTTTTGTACCTTCTCAATCGACTTGTGTAGACGGAGAGCTTTTGTCGTAGACTGTCCAGACACTGCTGAGATGTGATGTTTTCTCCATCCCACTGGGAGTGTATTCGGTTATTGTCCATGACAGTCTTGACAAGCCTTTCTATTCTGTTGTTCCTGACTCCTCGTTGGTACTCGGTCAGTCTTCCAACGTCTTTCCGAAGAAAATTGATTTTCCCTTCAAGTCTTCTTTGCCAAGGTGGTATTCGAGGGGTTTGTCTAAATTGGGGAGGGTCTTGCTTTGGTCTTACTGCGACCCCAATTATTCTGCAGATGGCAGTTGCAGCACAGTAGATGATTGTGTGTAGCGACTCTAACGTATTAGCACCTAAAACATAGGTTGGCAAGATAAATTTGTTCATAGCCTGCAAGACGATACCCAGTTTCTTAGATGATCTTAGTTTGGGAAGAGCTGGTCTAGTCAGTGGATCTGTTCCATTATACTCTCTAAGAGCTCCTTCCATTCCTGCTTGGATCTTCTCAAGCAGGTCAGCGTTGGTTGGCTGTTCTTGCTGTAGTTCTTGATTCTCGTCCGCTATTTGTGCCAAAGGTGTTTCCGGCTCTGGATCGATTGTATTTCGACCAAATAGTTCGCGCTCCACTTCGCTCTTTATTGTGTCCAGTTGTTCAGGCGAAATAAGGCCATTTCCCAAGATAACACGATATTGATCTGCGACTCTCTGTTCAGTAACTTGAAGCTCTGGGTACTCACGACAGAACTCTTGATAGAGTATTTGGCGATATCCAGTCTTGTCCTGGCCAAGGTTCGTGATTCTGTAAAACGTGCGCATTATAAATTCATTCATGGCGCCAGTCCATTTCATGCGCTGTCTTTTCAGTCCCGCTTGAGTGAGCGCTGGCTGTTGATCCTGCGCAACACTTTCTGCTGGTGGCGTTCTCGTTCTCGTTTGACTCCGTTGGTGATGGTCACGTTGTTGTTGTGACTGTGTTGGTAAGTGTTCTTGTGGTTCTTCTGGTTCTTGTCCTTTATTATTATTATTATTATTGTTATTATATCTGTTAAATAGAAGCTCATCCACTCACGCTCCTAATGTGTCGCCATATGAACTTTGGTGGGGGAGTAAGCCAAGCCTACAGCATATCAAGATTTTTGGTTCAGTGGGTTATGTTCACATTCCTAAAGAACAAAATAAGAAATTGTATAAGAAAAGTGTGAAAATGTTATTGGTTGGATATGAACAAGAGAATTATAGAATGTATGATCAAAATACAAAAAAAAAACTATATCCATAGATGTAAAATTTGATGAAAACAATATACCAAATCAGAGACAAAATTTTACGTTCTTGAAAATGAATGGTGAAGAGAAAGTAGAACAATTGATTTTGCCTGCAAAACCAAATGACAATGATGTCCAAGAACTTGGACTTTGGATCTGCATAGTATTGAAGACAAAGATGACTCATACTATCCTCCTAGACATGTCAATACAGATATGGGGCAACGAGATAGAGTGACACTACGACCACGAAAAAATAAACAGATTGAAGTCAATTGCATTGAGTTAGAAATACCAAACACATATAAAGAGGCGATTAGTGGTATTAATCATCATCATTGGGAGAAGGCCATTGAAGAATAACTTCAATCCCATGAGAAAAATAATACTTGGACTATAACAGAGAGAACTGCAAAGAAACCTATCACATGCAAATGAGTGTTTAGTGTAAAAAGAAATGAAGGAGAAATAGAAAGTTTAAAGCCCGATTATGTGCCCGTGGCTTCACACAAATAAAGGGTTTGGACTACAAGGAAACATTTTCTCCTACTACTAGATATGATTCAATAAGGCTATTGTTGAGTCTAGCAGCAAAAGAAGATTTTGAGATTCAGCAATTTGATGTAAAGACAGCTTTCCTGTATGGTGAACTTGCAGAGGAGATATATATGGAGGTACCAGAGGGTGTTAATGTTGAATCATCTAAAGTATGTAAGTTGAACAAATCTCTATATGGTCTTAAACAATCTTCCAGGTGTTGGAATAAAAAGTTTTGTTAATTTCTAACTACATATTGATTTAAACCATGTCAATCTGATAATTGTGTATTTGTAGGATATTTTAATAATATTAAAGTATTATTAATTATTTATGTTGATGATGGATTATTGTTATCTAAAAGTAGGGATATCTTATCCACAATACTAAAGGATCTGAGGACAAATTTTAACATTAAAATATTAAGATGTAATTCTTTTGTTGGCATTGATATATATAAGATGAAAGATTGTGTAATTATAAATCAAAAGCATTATATAGAGACTATAATAAATAGATTTAATTTGTCAGAGGCTAAAGGTTGTTATACACCTGTAGATGTAAATGTACAATTATGTAAAAATATTGATGAAGTGCCTATTAATTTCCCATATAGGGAGGCAGTGGGAGCGTTATTATTTATATCATCTGTTTCTAGACCTGATATAGCCTATGCAGTTAATCTTGTAAGTAGATATGTTAATAACCCATGTACTTCACATGTGAATGCTTTAAAACAAATTATTCGCTATTTGATAATTACAAAAGATATGTCAATTGTGTATGATAAGTGTAGTGAATTGGTCGGTTATTCAGACTATGCAGGTGAGTTGGATAGTAGAAAGTCTAATACTGGCTACATTTTTTTAATGAATGGTGGACCAGTCACCTGGGCTAGTAGGAGACAGAATACAGTAGCACTGTCAACAACAGAGTCTGAATATATGGCCGCAAGTGATGCAGCCAAAGAGGTACTATGGCTGAAACAATTTTTGTTAGATATAAGTGAGCCTCAAAAATCTATTACTTTGCATATAGATAAATCAAAGTGCAATTAAATTAATTCACAATCCAGTATTTCATAAGAGAAGTAAACATATAGATGTAAGGTACAATTTTATAAGAGAAAAAGTTGAAGAAATGATTATTAATATTAGTTATGTTGAAAGTTTCTGTCAATTAGCTGATTTTCTCACAAAGGCTTTACCTACTAATAAGTTTAGTTTTATTACAAATCAAATAATGAAAGTTGTTTCTTAAATAGTATCTGCATTAGAATCAAAACTGATGACACCTTGTAAATTTAAGTGGGAGTGTTGGATTATAAATTTAAAAGGTGTTCTATTTCTTTAGTCTATGACTAATGTTTTGTTTTTGTGGTTAAACATGTTCTATGTCAGTGATGACAGATAAAAAGAACAGTCAGTTGAATTGTAAAATGTTGGTTACGTTGTTGGGGGTTTTGCACTGTTTAAAATAAAATATTACTTAAGGAAATCTGCTCAATTAATTTAAATAAACCTGATCCTAACACCATATAAGAAAAGCGGTTCAACAGTAACCTATTTTGATAGCTTTGGAAACGTTAGGCCTCCATTTGAAGTTATAAAATATTTTAATTACACTGAACTATGTAAAATTGTCAAACTATAATAAGTTTCAGAACTATAACCGTTTTAATTGTGGACACTTATGTTTATATTTTTTATCTCATTAAAAGGTGTAAACAAATCAAATTTGCATCATTACTTTGAAAACCTTTGAACAATATACATTCATATTTTTTATAAATGCCTGTTGCTACCGATGAACATTATCAGTGTACGGTTCTTATGGACTGCTGGTATAACAAGTGTGGAACTAAAAGAATAATTACTGAAAAACGTAGCTCTAGCTCTACTGTTTATTATCTATATTGTGGAACACCCATGCAAAGAAAATTACTAAATTCAAGTTGCTCTGTGTGTTGTGCTTTAAGAGGTAATTAGAAAAAAATGGCAGACAATAGAAAAGGTATAAATACTAAGTTTTAAATGTGATGATTGTGGTGCAAGTTTTCAAGTTTACAAGTCTGGTATCTGTACAGACTAGGGAATTCAACGGGTCTCATATTGAACCAGGTGCCGAAAGGAAACATTAGTATTAAGGCGAGTTGAAACTTGTTAATAACTACGTAATAATAATTTAGTTGAAAACTGCAAATAGTAAAAAATAATTAAGTGAATATATTTAATAAAATCATACAAATAGTTTGTTATTTGGTAACCTTTGACAGATTAAAATGTATGTATGTATATACATTTACGTTCTCTGAACGTGCTTCTATTTTCAGTAACTACGTATGTCATGGGGTTAATTGATTTTATGACCTTTAACACCATCTCAAATATCGATGAAACCAACAACAAATTTTATATTAACGATATGAAATTAGAATTACCGGTGGGCACCTATGAAATACAGGATATTGAAAAAAACGCTTCACACTTTGGTAACTCATCATGAAGAACAGCAAAAGGAGACAGCTGTACAATCTGTATTATCACAACCTATACAGAAGAAACCTGTGAAAAATGATAATAATAAGAAAAATAAAAAAAAGAAAAACCTGTATTAATATTGAGAGCTAATCATAACACATTTAAATGTGAAATAAAATGTAACAAAGAAATTGATTTTGAGAAATCTAACACAATTGGTCCTTTATTAGGATTTAAAAAAAGAAAATTAAAACCTAAAAAATGGCACTATTCAGATTATCCAATCAGCATTGCAAAAGTAAATGCTATTTACATTGAATGCAATTTATGTCAGAATTCTTTCAACAATGATATGGCAGTCCATATAATACACATATTTTACCCAAATGTTCCGCCTGGTTAGAAAATTGTTGAAAACCCCATGGTTTTCATATATGATAATACATCTAATTATTTATCACAACAGGAACAACCTATAAAATATCTACAGCCAATCTATAAAAACGCCAGTATCAAGCAACAAGTGAAACAGTTAACACCTACCAATAAGCAATTTTTCTCTGGGATTCAAGGTACGAACTTAACAATGGCTAAACATAAAGAAGAAAAAAATAAGAAAAAGAAGAAAAAAATAAGAAAAAGAAGAAAAAAATAAGAAAAAGAAGAAAACTATAGAGAGAGGACAATTCAAAGCATTCATTGGCAGAATAAAATTAAATATAAGTGTAAGACTTAAAAAACTTTTCTGTTTGTTCCGGTGTGTGTTTAAACAAAAAAAAATGACGCTTAACATACTACGAGTGGCTGATAATGTGCTTGTGGATAATGCTATAACCATATTTATATTTTGAATATCATTCTTACACACCTTATGCAAATACAACATTTTTCAATAATGATGAGATAAGAATCCCTATACAAACTCAAGACGTGTACACTCTACCTTCTCAAAGTTTTCTGTACCTGGGAGGAAAACTTTTAAACTCAGAAAATAAGTACAGTCCAACATTAAGATTCATTCATACTGGTTTTGCATTCCTCTTTGAAAAAATTCGTTATGAACTTGGTGTAACAGTAGTCGATCGAACAAGAAATCCTGGAATCACATCAACGATTAAGACCTATCTATCATATTCCAAAAACCAACTAATTCGATGGTATAATGCTGGATGGAATCTTGAAGGCACTCCAAATATGTGTGACGCCAACGGAAATTTTTCAATATGCATTCCTCTAAAATTACTACTTGGCTTTTATGAGGATTTTCGTCGCCTAGTGATTTCAGCAAGGCAAAATTTAATTCTGGTACGTACCAATACAGAGACAAACGCTGCAGTTAGTTCTGTAGCTACAGAAAAACCAAAAGTTCACCTAAATAAAGTTGTATGGAAAGTACCTCATGTGTCATTATCTGATGCTCACAAAATCCAATTTTTGCAATATATAGAACATGGAAAAGATTTGCCTATCGGCTTTCGTTCCTGGGAGTTGTTAAAGTATCGACTTTTACAACAAAGTCAAAAACATACCTGGGCAGTGAAAACGACAAGTCAACTGGAAAAACCTCGTTTCACTGAACTAAAATCACCTTGAATTGCACTTTCCACTATATTTGGTTTTTTAAAAAACCTTTTCTGACGCGTTTCGATATTAACTATCTTTGTCAAAGAACTGTTCTTTGAAATAGAGTGGTAAGTGCAATTCAAGGTGATTTTAGTTCAGTGAAATGAATTTCCAACAAGTATCGGCTGAATCAATCCAGTAAAACCTCGTTTTGTTATTGTAGCATTCCATACTGATCGAAAAAACAATATTCACAAGACTATGTCAGAATTTGATCATTGTAACATCACAAATATAAAATTGTATTTAAATTCTGAAGTTTACCCTTATGATAATTTAAATCTCAATTTTGATCAAAAGAATTTTGCAACAGTTTATGAAATGTTCGCTAACTTCCAAGCGGTATATTATAACAGAGAGTTCATTCAAGTTTCTTTAACTCCAGAAGACTTTTCTAAACAAACCACATTATATGTAATTGACTGTAGACGACAAATAGATACCATTAAAGGTGGAGCTGTTGATGTCAGATTAGAATTCGAAACAAGCAAGAATATACCAGAAAAAACTACTGCATATTGTCTCATTCTTCATGATCGCCTTGTAAAATATAATCCATTTACGTAACCCTTAACTGCAAATGCAACAAGATTAAAACCGCACGTGCAAGGACGCAAATTCAGCGTCTTAGCTGCCTGATGAATATCAAACCGATCTTGAATCTTGAATTAGAATCGGCATAATAGTTGAAGTAGTTAGACGTATTTTCATAATTTAATATTTTACATGTTATAATCAGATATATTTTTGAATTTATAATTTTAAGTTTAAGTGAAATAAATATTTTTTAAAAACAGTGTTAATTAACACAAAAACATCATTGGCGCAGTCACACACGGATTTTGGAACGGGAAATTATCACAATTAACCCGTCTGAAACCAGAAAATTCCAAAGAACCTCCACGACCAGGAAAGTTCCAGGGATCCGCCAAAACCTCCACGAAGGAAAGTTTTACAGGCATGAAGACACAAATATTGTAAGTTACTCAATTCCAAATAACTTTTGTTAATTTTTTTTCCTGTATATGCCGATCTCCTCGCAATTCTTATCTCCACGTCAGAAAAGTATTGATAGCGAGTTAAATATAAGTTCAGATTTAGATTTAAGTTCACTATTTAATAATTTGACTTTAGATAATAATTCAAGTAATAATTTAAACATGGCTCAAATACCAGTTTTTGATACAAAAATTTTACAAATAAATCCTCAATTCGACGGAAATCCCTTAGAGTTAAGTTCATTTTTAGAAACTGCAAATACTATAATCAATACATATTGGGATCCGAACCCAAATAAAGCCGGTTGTGTTCAAAACATTAGCATAATTTATGGCATTTACGCTAAATTAACAGGCAAAGCACGCGAAGTTTATACTATATGCATTGCAAAAGACTGGCACTCCGTCAGAAACGCATTAATTGCACACTTTGGCGATCAAAGAGATGAAAACGGACTTTTGTTTGATTTAGATCAGTTAAGACAAACTAATGAATCCGCATTACAATTTTATACCAGGGTAATGTCAAATCTCAGTGCATTACACAATTATTTAGACACTCATGAACCCATTGCCGCGAACAAGCAGGTAAAGAAAACTTTTTACAACACACATGCTCTCAAAATATTTTTAGCTGGTCTCAGAGAACCATTAGGCTCTACAATTCGAGTGATGAAGCCTACTGGGTTGGCTGAAGCTAGACAATTTATAATTTCCGAAATTAACATACGTCATTTGCAAAAACCTATTGAAAATGTAAAACCAAAACCACAAAATTTCCAAAATCAACCACAAAATTTTAAACCTTTTCAAAATAATTTTGCTTTACAACATCATGTACCATTATTTCAACAAAATGTACCTCAGTTCGTAAACCCTATCCAACCACCATTTCCACGCGGACCAATAAATATTCAACCACGTCCTGTACCCTACCAAAGACTACCAACGAATAGTCAAGTTTTTGGAAGACCCAGACCACCAATTAATGTTTGGAAGCCAAATAATAATTCAAATAATCATACCAATATTCAAAATAGACCTCGACCCGTACCAATGTCAGGTGTATCAAATTTTTCTAATCATACCGCTAACACTGTTATCCCAAATCCTTGTTACCAACCGAAAAAATTTGGAGAAATGCATAATTTTGATTACAATGATCCTAATCAATATTTTTATAATAACATTAATGAAACAAATATACCTGAACAATCTTATTATAACAATCAATATTGTTTTAATGAACCGAACTATGACGAAAACTATGATGAAAGTGAATTTTACTCAAATTCATCACCAACAGCTCATGACTCTAACATAACTCATCAAAATGAAACTTCTAATTCTGAAAATCTTAATGAACCCAATGACCAAAATTTTCACGATCCCAGCCAAAATTCGAAAATTTCATAGAAATGCATTCAATTTACGATCGCAAAGATTTACCTTATATTAAAATTGCTGATCCTCCCTTAAAATTATTGATTGATAGTGGAGCAACGAAATCTTTTCTCAACCCAGATATTGGTGAGAAATATTTTTCTGATTACATTCAAAAAGAAACTTTCACAATTTCTTCTATTTTCCAAACAACAACTCGAAACCTTTGTGTAAAGATTCCAGCATTCTCAGAATTCAATACCAAACAACCCATTAAGTTTTATCTTTTCAAATTCCACCATTTTTTCGACGGTCTAATAGGCTACGACACTTTGAAAGATCTTAAAGTTCAACTTGATCTTAAAAATTATAAAATAAAAACACCTTCAGCAGAAATTCCTTTATCACACTATGAAGCAAAAGGAAAACTTTTATTCTTTGCTAGAATAGAACCCTTCACTATCGAAACAGCAAAAATTCCTGTTAACATAACAAACGGACAAATTCTTATTCCCCAAACCAAACTATTCAATTGTGTAATTCGAGAAGGATTAACAATTTCAACAAATGGTTACGCCCCTGTCGATATTCAAAATTCCACACCACATGCCCAAGAAATTTGTTTATATAAACCCATAAATGCAAATTCTTTTACCGAAAATGACTTTGAATTTTATCATGTTCAAATCGAACCCTCATTTATTGACTATCAAAACAATGTCACAAATTTACTTCGAACGGACCATCTCAACTCTGAAGAAAAATTTCACCTTGAAAAACTTTGTAAAAATTATTCTGACATATTTCACCAAGACAACACTAAACTTACTTTTACAAACCAAGTTAAGCACAGGATAAAAACGGAAGACGAAATTCCAATTTACACCAGATCTTACAGATACCCGTTTATTCATAAAGAAGAAGTCCAAAAACAAATAGATGAAATGCTAAATCAAGAAATAATTAGGCCAAGCGATTCACCAGGGTCTTCACCTATTTGGGTAGTGCCCAAGAAAGCTGACGCTTCTGGAAAGAAAAAATGGAGAATAGTAGTTGACTATAGGAAGATTAACGAAAAAACAATCGATGATCGATTCCCTATTCCCAATATATCGGACATATTAGATAAATCAGGAAGAAGTCAATATTTCACCACCCTTGACCTAGCAAGTGGTTTTCATCAAGTAGAAATGCATCCAGATGATATACAAAAAACAGCATTTAACGTAGAGAATGGACACTATGAATACTTAAGAATGCCTTTCGGATTGAAAAACGCCCCCGCGACTTTTCAGCGTGTGATGGACAATGTATTAAAAGAATACCTAAATAAAATTTGTTTAGTTTACATTGACGACGTAATTATATTTTCAACTTCTCTTCAAGAACATTTAGTTAACTTAAAGAAAATTTTTCAAAAATTTCGAGAACATAATCTCAAGGTACAATTAGATAAATCTGAATTTCTCAAAAAAGAAGTAGCATTTCTAGGCCACGTAATAACGCCAGAAGGTATCAAACCGAATCCAGATAAAATAAAAGCAATCCTAAATTATCCTATACCTAAAACAACTAGAGAAATAAAAAGTTTCCTCGGACTCCTAGGTTATTACAGAAAATTTATTAACAATTTCGCAAAAATAACTAAACCATTTACCAGTTGTTTAAAGAAAGGAGCAAAAATTGACATCAATGACCCTATTTACATAAAAACTTTTGAAGACTGTAAAAAACTTTTAACTAATGACCCAATACTTATACGACCAGATTTTACTAAAGAATTTATATTAACCACCGACGCTAGCAATGTAGCAATTGGAGCTATACTATCGCAAGGACCCATTGGTCAGGATAAACCCATTGCATACGCATTAAATGATGCAGAACAAAATTACTCAACAATTGAGAAGGAGCTACTAGCCATAGTTTACGCAACTTCTTACTTCAAATGTTACATAGTAGGAAGAAAAATAAAATTAGTCACCGATCACAAGCCCTTACAGTGGATAATGAATGTTAAACAACCAAACTCCAGACTAGTAAGATGGCGATTGAAATTAGAAGAGTTTTATTATGAAGTCATTTATAAAAAAGGCAAGTTAAACACCAATGCAGACGCATTATCAAGAGCAGAAATTTATCCAATAGACACGTCATCAAATGCTTTACCAATTTTTGAATACATGGACGAATTTAATAGAAATATAATGGAAAATCCCGAAGCAACTTCCCAAAATTCAGACGAAAGTGAAGAAAATCAAGAAAGACTCTCACTTGTCCCGGAAGTAGATCCAGAAGAACAAGACGGAAATCAAACTGTCCACACTAGTAATGAAGATCCAATCTTAACAATTGACATCACGGAAAAACCTCTAAATTATTTCCAAAATCAGATTATGATAATAAAAACTGACCATAATTGCAGAACAGTCAGAAAGAAAATTTTCGAAAATCCAGTACTACGAACAAGATGGCAAATTTACGTTTCCCCGGAAAATTTCCAACAAGCCTGTATTAAACTTCTAAAAGAATATGGTGTGCCTAAACGTCAATACGTATTTTATTTTCAAAATGACGATAATGACGATCTTTATAAAAATATGTGCAGATTAACTATTAAAATCAAACAAACTACTTTCCGACATAACTAAAGTAACTAGACAACAAAAATTAATTAAATCACAACATGAAGGAATCACTAACCATAGAGGAACTCATGAAACCATCAATGAACTGAAATTAAAACATTACTGGCCAAAATTAATTGACGATGTAAAAAACTTCATAAATAACTGCCATATTTGCCAGCAGGTAAAATATGAAAGACACCCACCACTTATAAAATTGCAATTAACACCCTCACCGAAAAAACCTTTCGAAACCCTACATGTAGATACATTCAAATTCGATAATATCACTGCATTGACAATATGTGATAGTTTTTCAAAATTCGGACAAGCCTACATTTTGCCAAGTTTATCAGCTATTCATATTTATCAATCCTTGTTACAATTTATTTCTTCTTATAAAATTACTGAAAATAAAATTTCAGACAACGGAACAGAATTCACGCAACATTTAATAAAAGAATTTTCAAAACTCTACAAAATTAATTGGCATTATACTTTAGCCTTAAACCCAAACAGTAATTCTATTGTTGAAAGATTTCACTCCACACTCTTAGAACATTTAAGAACTCTTTCACTTTTGAAACCACAACTAACTTCTTTCGAAAAATTAATCTACGCTATAACAGGCTACAACAACTCAATACATTCAAGCACAAACCAAAAACCAATTGATCTTTTATTTGGACATCTTGAATTAAAAGACGCTATCGAAATAGATAATTCGATACAACCGATCAATCATCAAATAAACGAACATAAACAAACCATGTTAGAACTTTATAAAAATATCAACCAAAAATGCTCTGACAAAAAACAAAAGGTAATTACTAAACTTAACGAAAAAAGAAACGATCCACCCGATATCCAACCAGGAATCAGCGGTTATAAAAAACTAACGGAACGACAATCCAAAACAAAACCCCTTTACAATCGAGAACATATTTTAAGATCTAACGAATTGACATTAACAACCCCTCACGGTACTTACCACAAACAAATTTTTAAACCGCAAAGAAAATTTACCAAACAATTTTTGCAGGATAATCCTGATGACAATCCTGATGACCAACAATCTGATAACGTCACGGAAAGTTCAGATTCAGAACCTGAACAATAACCCCGGAATTTTAATTTTCAAACAAGGAACCGCAAGAATTAAAATTGGTTCTCACTCTTTCCTTCATTATATTCCCATCAATTCAATCAAAACCCAAATTTTTAATATAACTCGTGAATATGAACACATTGGTAATTTAATAAACCAAACTACCCTTAATTATAAAATGGAACTTTATACTAGTTACCAACATCTGAAATTTGAAATTGATAATGTAAATAAAAAACTAATTTCAATTTTCCCCAATCAAAGATACAAAAGAGGCTTATTGAATCCTCTAGGTAGCATTATCAAATCTATAACTGGAAACATGGATCAAGAAGACGCTAAGGAAATCTATAATAGCATTTCACAATTAGAAAATAATCAAAACCAGATTATTAGAAAGGTAAATAAACAAATATCTCTAAGTACTAAATTGGTCAATGGTATAAATGAAACAATTATGTCAGTTACGACAAATCAAAAATTAATTTCATATAAGGTTGAAGAATTACGAATTGCTCTAAATGAAACAAAATTCGGTTATGAACATTATTTCGAAATTCGAGAAATCTTAAATCATATAAAACTTAATTTAGACTCAATACTTAATTTTCTAACTGAAATCGAAAATGCTATAAGTTTCGCTAATCTAAACACTTTGCATCATAGCATTATTTCACCAGAACAACTTAAACATTTAATAAACATTCTTTCTGAAATTCACAGCCATACACAAATATTATTTGATAAGAACAATTATTTTGAATATTACAAAATTGTTAAGACAAATATTCTTTACACTGAAGATAAATTAATATTTTCTTTAGAATTTCCACTAGTTCATTCTGAAGTTTTTAATCATTATCACTTATATTCGATTCCGAATATCAATAATACCATAATTATTCCTCCTCAACCTTTCCTTATATTGAGTAATGACCAATATCAATACCAAGAAGATCCATGCCAAGAAATCAACCCCAACTACCTGTGCCAAACAAACAGCCTGGTGCCTACACACGAAAATTTAGACTGCATCACATCAATCCTATCGATGGAGACAAACTTAGAAAAATGTCAACAAGTTCGTGTCAAGTTAATCAATACCATTATTGAGGAAATCGATGAATCCCATTATATTGGTATTTTTCCAAGGCCACAGAAAATTCAAACAAGTTGTGAAGAAAACGATGTAGCCATCATCAAAGGACCTTACCATTTTGAAGTTCCACCCAAATGTTCAATTTCAACCCCGAAGTTCACCTACCAAAATGAAAACGGAATCTCCCAAGGAAATCCAATAGCCCTTCAAGATATTGAAGAAATTTCATTACCAGTTATGTCTGTTCAAAAACTTAAATTAGAAAAAGTTTCACTTGATAAATTGCATCAAATTCAACTTGAAGAAATTAATAATGAACCTTTAGAAATAATTCAATTGCATTCAAATTATCACAGTTGGTCCATTGGAACATTTTCAATTTTGATTTTATTAATAACTTACTATTTTCTTATTAGAAATAAGAAACAAATTCAAGCTTCAATAAAGAAGAAACTTCAACCCAATGGACAAGATGCCACTCCAAGAAGAGTTGACGAAACTCGAATAGTTCCACCCTCGAGTTCCTTCTAAGGGATGGAGGATTTACGTAACCCTTAACTGCAAATGCAACAAGATTAAAACCGCACGTGCAAGGACGCAAATTCAGCGTCTTGGCTGCCTGATGAATATGAAACCGATCTTGAATTAGAATCGGCATAACAGTTGAAGTAGTTAGACGTATTTTCATAATTTAATATTTTACATGTTATAATCAGATATATTTTTGAATTTATAATTTTAAGTTTAAGTGAAATAAATATTTTTTAAAAACAGTGTTAATTAACACAAAAACATCACTATCCTTTAACTAATGTTGTAAGAACAATGTAAGAATATTATGTAATATAAATAAAAAATATTATAAATTGTTTATTTAGAGCCATTACAATTTTTTTGTAACAGCGCAACTCTATTTCTTAAACTAAAAGAGGGGAGAATCTTAAATAAATATCAAATACAGCCTATTAAATTAACTATGAACGTATCCATTTCTTATACTCGTACAAATTGTTTCAAAAATACTGAAAGTTTACTCTTAACTATTGTAACTTTACAGTGTGGAAGAAATACAACAAGAAGTTTCACTCAAAATAAACCATGAAGATCAAAATACAAATATTGTAGTACTTGTCTACAGTGCACGTTGTGGTTATTAAACGAAGAATAAATAACAAACAAAAATGTTCATAAACATTATTCTTAATTTATGTTCCCTGTGTATTGTTATTGGAAATGAAGTGTTTTTCTTTGAATACTCACCACATAATGGAAGCTTATATATAACACATGAATTGGCAAACCAAACTAAAAATAGAGAACAATATGAACTAAAACTAAAAATAGATAACAATATGAATATGTGGATAATTGGGATTGAAACCATGATAAAAAACCACAAATATTGTTTTTATAGTCTATATCACTCACCAAGTACAAGTAATGCTGAATTCTTACAAAACTTTGATGACATATTGGAAAACGTAAACCTTGATGCAATAGTTATAATTATAGGTGATTTTAATATTGATGTAGGAGGAAAGAGCTTCTATGCTAATAAATTAAACATTAAACAATTAAACATATGTTATAAATAAGCAAGGTTTTTACCAACTAATTGATAAACATACTCGCATTACAAATAATTCTGCAACTAAAATAGATCTATTAGTTACAAACAAAAAGGACATCAGATTTGATGTTCTTCTGACTCCCAAGATAACAGACCACTCAATAATAATGGCAAATTTTGAAGATGAACAGGAACCAATCTATGAAATAAAAACCTATAGAAATTATAAAAATCTGGATGTACTAGGTTATTAACTCAAATTAATGGAAATGAAAATGTCATCAAATTCTTCAAATGTAAATACTTTAGCTGATAATCTAATTAACAATCTGATATCAACTCTTGATGAGTTTGCACCAGAACAACAGAAAATGATAAAAGTTGAAATGGGAAACAAGATGTGGTGGAATGAGGAAATAGACAAGGAAATCAAAGAGCCGAGACAGATTATACAAGAGAGCTGTAGCTAGTAAGTTGGACAATGATTGGGAATGTTACAGACTAAAAAGAAATAAAATAGTATCTTTAATAAGAATATCCAAAAATGATTATTTTAATAATAAAATAAATCAAGCCAGAGATAATCCAACAGAAATGTGTGCCACATTAAAAAAATTGATGAAGACTAAAAACCATGAAGATCTTAAAGATGAAATTATATTCAATAACAGCATTGTAAGAGGAGATCAAATAAGTAGACATTTTAACAAATACTTCGTAGATAGTGTAAAGGAAATTGCAGAAAATATAAAACCAAACAAAACACATCAAGAGTGTATTAATCACATAAAAATTAGTTGCAAGATGGAAAGATTTCAAAAATTAGAAATGTCAGAGTTAAGAAAAATTATAAACAATATGAAAAATAAAGAAGGTAGTACTGATGGGGTTACGACTAAAATATTGAAATATGCATTTGAAGCTATAGGTGATACATTTCTTAGCGTAATAAATTGCAGTTTGGAAACAGGCTCATTCCCGCAAAAGTGGAAGATGAGTAAAGTTATTCCTATTGAAAAGAAGAAAGATACAATAAGATGTGAAGAGTTTAGACCAATTAACACTGTACCTACATATGAAAAACTACTAGAATTGTGCGTAAATAAACAAATAGTGAACTATGTAGAAGAAAATAATATCCTCAGTGAGTATCAATCAGGTTTTCGAAATAAACACTCTTGTGAGAGTGCTTTACAAAGTGTCTTATTCAACTGGAAAAATGCAATTGATGAAGGCAAAATGATTGGTGTAGTTTTTCTAGACTACAAACGTGCATTTGAAACAATCAACAGAGATCTGCTTCTAATGAAATTGGGAAAATATGGTTTCGGTAAAACAATTCTAAAGTGGTTTAGTGAATATCTAAACAATCGAATTCAAGTAACAAAATACGGGAATACCTCTCTACCACAAAAACCGAATATGGTGTGCCACAGGGAACTGTGTTGGGTCCAACATTGTTTATCTTGTATATTAATGACATTGTTAAAATCATAAAAAATTGTGATATACAGATGTTTGCAGATGATACTGTAATATATATAGCAGGTTTTAATTTGGAAACTATCATAGAAACATTAAATGAGGAGGTTAATTGTCTATATGAATGGCTAAACAACAATTCACTTCAGCTAAATGTAAATAAAACAAAAATGATGATTATTAAACATAAAAATAATAAAACTCAACTAGGTAATATGTATGTAGAAATAAATGGTGAAATCATTGAAACTGTAACACAAATTAAGTATCTGGGTTGTATGATAGACAATAATTTAACATTTGCAGATCATTTTAAATTTATAATAAATAAAATAGCAAGAAAAACTAATGTATTAGCTCGTGTTTCAAAAGATTTAAGTACTTGGGCAAAGCTCACAACATATAAAACGATTACAGCTCCACACTTTTATTACTGTTCAACACTATTGTTTTTGATGAATAATTCAGAAATAGATATCTTACAGAAAAAACAAAACAAAATTTTACGTATTATTTTAGCCTGCAATAAATATACAAGTAGAAGTCATATGTTAAAAAGTACAAATTTATTAAGTATAAGACAAACAATAACTTACAATACAATGTTATATACAAAATGTTAAACAATCTGTTACCAAAACACCTCCTTACTAAGTGTAAATTTGTTAGAGATATTCATGAATATAATACTAGGTCAAGAAATAACTTTTCTTTAAGTAGAGTAAACACTAACTTTAGTCAAAATAATTTATTTTATAAGGGTTTAAAAGAATACAACGAACTGCCCGGTTCTATTAAAATGTGTAACAATTTAACAGAATTTAAGCGAAAATGTATATTACATATTAAAGATATAATTGTTTTGCAATATTTTTTTCTCTGATATGTATTTGTGACAAATGTTAATATGATATATTGTAATGTGTTCTAGCCAAGTGCTATTAATAAAGATTATTATTATTATTATAACTTCTTTACAAATCAGTTTTAGTAAACTGTTATCAAAGTATCCTGAATTCAAGCTATATTCTACAAGACAAGGAAACATAACAGAATTAAGAAATAAAACTAGTAATTTTGTAACTGCAGTATCTGAGTCAGTAATTGAAAACGAGAACACACCAGCCAGTGTTCCAAGTGAACAGTTATTAAGTAGCGCAGGATTAATATACGAACCCTTACGAAACAGACTGGAGCCATTCTACTTTTCATTAAATATAATGCTCCAATATTCACATTTAATTACTAAAATAATTCGTTCGTAATAGTAATTCATTCACCACTTTATTATTAAATAAAGAAAGGATAAATATTACTGTTTTTTTACCCTACCAAACCAACACTTAAGTTTTTGTACAAATCCACATCCGCATCCGCGGATGTGAGCGTCCTAAAATCCGCATCCGCGGATGTGTAAAAGAATGCATCCGCAACATCCCTGATTTGGACCAGTCAGATGCAGAAAAATATGATGCAGCTATAGAAACTATTTCTAAGAATCAAATGACAATTAAGGCACTAATGAATGAACAAATAACATTATTGGAAAGATCAATAAAGACCTTTAATGAGTATTCAGGCTTTAACACATAACCAGTTAACATTAGACTCGAGCATAATACAAATTGAACAATCAGTGAAATCTGCTCAATTAGAAAATATAGAAAATTATATTTACTTTTTGACAGATACTGTATTAAATCAAATAACCACAGCTTATCAGGAAATATATAATATTAGAAAGAGTAGAAGTTGCCATCACATTTTCGAAATTAAAGACTTTTCACAATTTTATTATTCCTTCAAACGAGTTAATACAAGAACTAAAATGTATCAGTAAACATATCAGAGTAAACAAATTACCATTATGAACCAACCAATAAACGAAAAAAATTTTGGAAATTAAAAGTTATAGTAAACTTAATAAAATAATATTTGTGATAGAAGTCCCAATAGTAGAAAGTGAAAGTTATGATTATTTTCACATGTATCCTTTGCCAGTATTTCACAATACCTCATTTCAAACTATCGTACCAAATTCTGAGTTCCTTATCCTTAATGAACAAAACTACATGCTTTTTAAGGAAGGGTGCCAAGAAACTACCCTCGACGAATTCCTATACCATAGTAAAAATGTCATGAAAATTAAAAGTTGTCACCCTATACATGTCGATGTGCCGAACCCATATATTCAAAAATTAGCAAATGACCGTTGGATAGTTGTAGTAACGGAAGAGACTATAGTAAAAAGAAAATGTCAAGATTCCAAAGACATCATTTCCACCCAAGGGACATTTATTGTAGAAGCCCAGTACAATTGTGAAGTGGAAATTAGTGATGTAAAATTAAAAACATTCAAAAACTCTTTTGGAAATTCTCAAAAATTAGAACTTCCCGAGATGAATTATAAGCATTCTGTAATAAATTCAGTAAATGAAATAAAACCCATTAAACTTCGTAACATAAATATGAAAGATTTGAACATAACAGAAAAATCATTAAAAATTAAAAAACAAGAAATGGAAAACATAAAACCTTTATTATTCATAATAATCTTAGTATTTGGATAATCTTAATTTATCTCCTCATACTAATGTTTCTCATTTATTATTGCCATAAGCTTTTTAAAACTTATAAGAAGAATAGAAGTCAACTCAAGAAAGAAGAGGCAGAACAACCTCAAGAAGTTTTTGGGGTAAGCCCCACAACTTATAAAAATAAACGATAAAAAGAGTAGTAAACATCTCGACGAAGTGTTGTGCGATTTTAAGTGGTTTGGAATAGAATAATAATTATAAATGTTATATGCATGTATGTATGGAATTTGAAGCTCGTATTTGATACCCCATTTCAATATTGTGCAATTAACGAAAAGTGAACTTATTTTTTGTTCTCATATATTCATACACTTTACACAAAAAACTCAACTGAATATAAACATCACAGAGGTGGATAAAAATTCGACAGTCCGGTTGGGAAATTTATAGTTTATAATCGACTAAATTACTGGAAGGAGTTGGGTATAAGTCCGCAGGCTCAAGATAAAAATGACGGAGAACGAGGAGTGTAGTGTCTGTCATCGCACAATCAGATCTAATCAGCATGCACTTGAGTGCTCCCGATGCTGCGCCTGGGTACATAAAGGATGCTCTGGCATATCAGTAGCAGAGTTTAACAAGGTTTATTCATGGGCACAGCGTTCAGGATCGCATACATGGGAATGTAAATATTGCTCTGTAAATAAAGAAGTTAGAAGAGTTTCGATGAGGAAATCAAACCTTTCAGACTCCGAGACCTCATATGAAAAACCAGGAACAAGCAAAGCAAGCAAATCAACATCGAAATCGAACAAACTGGTAAAATCTGATTCGGGCGCTAGCCAGAACGTCACAGATGCCATCCAAGGTTCTTTGAATGCAGACGTAAATGGTGAATATGGCCAGATGATAAGAAGCATGCAGGAATTGCAGTCGAAACCAAATGTTAGTAATAAGGACATATTATTTGTAATAGGGCAGTTGTTTCAGCTTATTATAGATCAGAAAAATCATCTCCAAAATGCTCTCGATGATTTTTTAAACCTACAATCAGCCAAAATAAATAACTTGGAACAGGAGGTTCAGAAGATTAAAGATAGTATTGTCCAAATAAGAGCTGAACAAGAAACACCTACTATTAGCCCTCAGGCGGAGTCTGAACAAGATGAAATTATCTCTGAAATCCAAGATCGTAGTCAAAGAAGTAAGAACATAATTATTTACAATGTAACTGAATCAACAGATGAAGCTGCAAAGGATAGGATTGGCTCAGATAGAGCACAAGTGGTGAAAATTTTGGAGAAACTAGAGATAAATTTAAGCTCGGAATTTAGAGTGAGTAGAATTGGAAAAAGAGGAACAAAAACACGTCCAATGAGAGTGACGTTCTCGGAAGGGAGCATACCAAAAAAATGTTTGAAGAAAAAGAGTAAACTGGAAAATCTGAATGTAACAATCAAGGCGGATTTGACGTATATGCAACGACAAAAGCTAAAAAAAAACTCTTCTTTCGGAGCTGGAAACGAGGAAGAAAAATGGTGATCAGGACTTAGTAGTCAAATATGTGAAAGGTGTTCCGGGCATTCATTCTTCAAAAAACTTCATGGGGCCAGAGAGGGAAAATCATGCATAGACAATCTCAGTTTGTACTATCAGAATACAAGGGGAATAAATACTAAAGTTGATGACATATATACTGGAACATCTGAAACAGAATTTGATGTATATGCTTTCTCCGAAACTTGGTTAACAGCAAGTGTTGATAGTAAAGAATTATTCTCAACCAAGTATGCAGTATACCGATCAGACAGAGAATATTCCAAGGGTGGGGGAGTACTACTAGCGGTAGCCGCTTCTTTGGAGTCTTACTCTATGGACCTATCTCTGTGTAATAAGGTGATATCATGTATTAATATTGTAGGTGTAAAGATTGTTTGTAAAGCAGATGTGGTATATGTAATGGTTGTATATATTCCTCCTAATCTAAGTTGTGATATTTATCATAAGTTTTTTGAATACCTTGAACTCTTGGAAACTATATATGGCATGCATATATTAATAATAGGCGACTTTAATATACCGTTGTATCCTGAATCCACAACGGATGCAAAATCGGTACTACTTAGGAACTTACTTGAATTCTACGAAATGAAACAGTATAACAACATAAGAAATATCAACAATAGACTATTAGACCCAGTAATATCAAATACCAACTTGTCAATCAATAGAGATGAGTGCCCTCTTGTCAAAGAGGATCCTCATCATCCAGCTCTTGCTATTACTCTGAATACTTGTAGGATGAGAAATAACAGATTTACTTCAGGCAAAGATAATCTGAGCTTTAACTTTAAGAAAGCTGATTTTCCGAGTTTATATCAGGAAATTTTTAGGACTGATTGGTCTTTCTTGAATTATAATAGAACTATAAATGAAATATGTCAGGACTTTCACGAAAGGTTAAACACTATCTTCGCTATGTATATTCCGAGATATCGATAGATAGAAAGGTTAAATATCCCTCTTGGTATAGTAAGGACACTAGGAAAGTACTTAAAGCGAAGAATAATTTCTTGGGAAAATACAAAAAATATAAGACGGATTTTTATCTTAATGAGTATAAAAGTCTAAGAGCTTCCTCCAAATTACTTATTAAGAAATCATATACATCATACTTAACTGAGGCTCAAAATTAAGTTGACCTCAAATCCCCAAGATTTTTGGAAATTCATACTTATGAGGAACAACACATCAATTATTCCCCCTATTATGATTGATAATGAGGATACCGAATTCAGTCAACCTCAAGATATTGTTAACGCATTTGCTGCTCATTTTAAAAACTCTTTCAACCCCAATCGAGATACAAGTAATATTCCAATACACCTTTGTCCTTTTATAATATTATGATACCCCAGTTCTCAGTGAATGATGTAATTAAAGTAGGTAAGAAAATCAAACCTAAATCATCATTTGGTCCAGACGGTGTTCCATATTTTTTTGTCAAAGATTGTATCAATGTCTTAGCTATACCTCTGTGTAACATATTTAATCTATCCTTAAGTCGAGCGGAGTATCCTGAATGTTGGAAAATGTCTAAAGTTTGCCCCATCCACAAAAATGGTAACACTTCTTTAATTAACAATTATAGGCCTATATCAATGATTAGTGGTTTTTCAAAGGTGTTTGAAATGTTGCTGTATGAGCATATATTCTTTCACGTTAAAAGCCAAATAACATTTGACCAACATGGCTTTATTAGTGGACGTTCAACAGTGACAAATCTAGCATGTTTCGCCGAATATCTGTCTCAGTCATTAGATGAAAGATCACAGGTTGATGTTATTTTTACAGATTTCTCGAAGGCTTTCGATAGGCTCGATCATTCAACCTTACTCAGCAAACTTTCTGCCTTTGGCATGAGTAATCATTATGTCGAGTTTCTTCGCACCTACCTAGTGAACCGTACTCAGTTTGTTTGGTACAATAATCATAAGTCTGTTAGTTATATTTCTAAATCGGGGGTACCTCAAGGTTCAAATCTGGGGCCACAAATGTTCCTAATTTTCATCAATGATATCACTAACGGCATTCATGTTCAAAAATTGTTATTTGCAGACGATCTTAAGCTCTTCTCTTGTGTGAAAAACCAAATGGATTGTAAAAACTTACAAAATAATATTGATAAAATTCAAGAATGGTGTACGATAAACAATCTCCCCCTAAACTCGAGTAAATGTAAAGTTATGACCTTTGGACGAAGTCATAATTTTGTTGATTTCAGTTATAAGATTGGTTCGTGTGTGCTGGACAGAGTTAGTGAAGCCAGGGACCTAGGAATTATATTCAACGGCCATCTCAACTTCAGAAATCATATAGAAAACATAGTTACTAACGCATCAAAAATGTGTGGCTACATAATGAGAAATACAAGACAATTTACAAATGTCAATTGCCTCAAAACTCTGTATAGTGCACTTATAAGAACTAAACTGGAGTACTCGTCGATTATTTGGTCGCCGCATTATAAGTTGTATAAAGATAAATTGGAACGTGTGCAAAGAACGTTTGCGAAGTTCATGTACTTCAAAAAACATGGGATATACCCCGAGAGGGGGTTTGAGCACGAGGTGTTATTATCCGATCTGAGTCTGGAGAGTCTAGAGCAGCGCAGATTTATCGCCCATTGCCGATTTGTTTATAAACTAATCAACTCTGAAATTGATTGTCCATTTATACTGGAGCATTTTAAGTTCTTAGTCCCGAGAGCTGAGTCTAGAAATTCATGTTTGTTTTATCCCCCACCTGATCGAACAAATATCCATTTTGCCTCTCCTATTTTTAGGCTATGCTTTTGCTATAATATGATTCACAAAAATATTGATTATACGGTAAGGAGGAATATCTTAGATAACCTACTGAAGCTGTTTGTCCAAAGTAACACAGTAACATGTTCTTAACGCTGTGTCTAAGTATATTAAAATATATTGTTATGGTTAATCGGTCACGTTTTGTAATAATAGTTATATAATTCATTCAGGTTTGTCAGTCATGGTTGTATACAGTTAGCGTTTTTTTCTTTTATCATCTGATGTTTATGGACTTTTAATGTTTACATCTTTTTTGTTGTTAGATCTCATAGGCTATATTTTGTAATTTAGTATAGTTAATATTAACCCTGTAATTGGTGTAATACTGTTGGGTTAAATAAACAAATCAAATCAAATCAAATCAAAACTTCATTCTAAGGGTGCTCATGTCAGCATACGGACCGAATGTTATAAATAGTGCATTTGTACTGTATAACGCTTTTGCAATTCGACTTTTGAACTGTTCACTTCAAGTTTAATAAAGTTTGGTGTATTTTTTAATTTCACTTTTTTAAAAATATTCTTTTTGATTTCGAACCCAAAACTCTTGTGCGAATTATCACCCTCGCTTTGGTCAGCCGCTAATCATCACATTTATAAGATAAAACCGTTTGGTAACTTGCAAGAAAGAAAACCCACACATATGTTTCTAGTATGCTTTATAAAATCTACCTAATTTAATAATTTTTTTTATTTTCTCAGAAACTTAACAATGTATCAAAACTTGTTGCAAAACTATTTATTTCGAGACAAAAAATTCTACAATTAATTGTCTGAACGGCCGAGTACAACGTTTTCTTCTAAAACTAAAATTCGGACGAGTACAATATAATAATAAATAAAACTATTTACCCCTGACAGACTGATTATATAATATAATAAAAAAAACAGAAAAATAAAATAATTATTATATATAATATTTTTAAAAAATCCATGTTTATATGTATGTCTGTTTTCATATTAAAAAATGTACAAAAGTTACCTAACCCTGTAAAATTTAGTTGTTTATAAAAATAATGGAAATAAAGTCGCATTTAAGGTGAAATGTTTTTTAAAAATTAGGGGTATGTTTAAGATTAAGCATTTTACTTAAAAATTTGAAAGAAGTGATCAAAATAACTGACGTATTCTTGAAACATCTTTTCAGGCAAGATCCATGGGAGAAGGTGATGGATTATCTAATGACATAGGAGTTTGGGCCTCGGTGATGCAGTTGTATAGAGAAAATTGAGTACAAAATTTTAATTCCAATGTTCAAAATTGCTCTAATCACTTGTTGTTGAGAAATAAAAGTCGACAGCAACAAGATGATACTAAAGTTAGATATTGCAATATCAATATATTCAAACGTAAAAGAATAGACAAGTTGTACATCGTTCTTGACTTTGCTTTTCAAAAATTACTGGTCGACTCTATTGTTTCTATTGTAAATTATTCTCCGAACATGCAAGAGGATTTTTTAAAAAATATGAAACATTATTTTTATGTGAACGATCTTTAGCATTTAGGGGTGACAATGAAATCCTGGGTTCACCAAATAATGGTAATTTTTTGTGTCTGATCGAACTTTTGGCGAAATATGACACTTTTTTAAAAATGCACATTGAAAAATATGGAAACTGTAATAGTGGTAGAACAAATTATTTCTCTTCAACAATATATGAAGAATTAATTCAAGAAATTGGACAACATTTTTTTCAAGAAATTATATGTAGGTTGAAGAAAAAAGTAAAATTTACTCGACATCATTGGATGGAATGCCAGACGGGGGCCAAGTAGATCAATTGACTATGATTTTTCGGTATATTGAGGGAGATGGTCCAGTCGAGAGATTTTTAAAATTCTTAACTAATCAAGGCACTAAAAGAAAGACTAAAAGAATTCTTAGATGAAATTAATGTTAGCATTAAGAATTGCCGAGGCCAGAGTATGATAATGCGTCCCCAATGAGTGGAAAATATAACGGCGTGCAAGAATTGGTAGCTAAAGAAAATATTGTAGCCATTTGGGTCACATGCATAAGTCATTTACTACATTATACCGGAGAAAAAGCTTCGGATGCATCGGCTGCTTCCACTCATTATTTTAGGTTTCTGCAAGGTCTGTACGTATTCTTTTCGGGTCAGATGCTCGATACAACATTACTTATTAATAATTTAAAAATGCACAAGGTTTATGAACCTTTTGAATTCTCTCATTATGATGAGAGAATTTTAGTACCCCAAAGAGTAGAGTGTACTCGATGGGCTGCTCGAGCAGATGCAAATAAACAGATGGAACGATTGGAGACGTGCATTATGGCATCATTTTGGAACAACATTTTAGAAAATCTAAATAAAACAATCGCTTCTATCCAGAGTTCCAAAATTGATGTTTATACAGCATTAACTCTTGTAAAATCATAGAACACTCATCTCAAGTAAGAGATATACATTTTCTCAATATGAAAATCTTGGTGTAGAGTTGATTGGAAACTTAGATTATATGAATGATCACACTCGACGCGTTTGTGAACCAATACTACAGAACATTCCATCAGAAATATTTCGCATATTTCAATATATCACTATATTGGAAGTTTTATAAGTACGATCCTGAAGAAATTTCTGAAAGTGCTACAAGATTAATAAATTGTTACAAAGAAGATCTTGATTGTAATTTAGAAATAGAGCTGATTCAATTCCAAGCGTTTTGTTCTGATTTATTGGAGTATGATTCTTTCTTCTTTCTTTAATTATTAACAAAAACGTTAGAGAATCATTTCCGAATGTTGAAATGACGTTAAGAAAATATCTAACATTAATGGTGAGCAATTCTTCAGGAGAAAGGTCGTTTTCGAGGACATCATCCACTAAAGATCGTCTGAATAGTCTTACTATTATCAGTGCAAATAGCGATATAGTACAAAGCTTAAACATAGATAAAATTATAGAAAAATTCGCTACAATAAAAGCAAGTGGATCATTTTTTACTTCTTTTTTTTATTTTAATATTTAATTTTTAAATTTTTTAAACCATTGCTTTTTTAAATGTTACGTATATATTGACTAATTTTTATTTATTATTACATATAGATATTTATATACATCTGACATGTTTGATGTAAAATTAATATAATTTAAATAAAAAAACCTTTCTGTCAATTTTGAATCCCTTACGTAAGCCCCCACCAGTTTTGTGCCCATGGGCCCCCCACCAACCAAAATCCAATGTTAATTTTTACTATTATTGTTTTATAGATTTATGATTGTTCTTATTTTGTACTTAGGTACCCGCAGAAAACTTCAAGAAAAGCACCATGGACTAAAGACTATCTAGAGACAGTTATACAAGCCGTACAAATTGAGATTCGATACGGTGAGCTTCGTAAAAGTTTAGTATACCTTTCAGTACTTTACAGGAACGGAGCAAGAAGAATCTTCCAGTTGTAGGTAGATTTTCTCACCAGATGAAGAAAAAGTTATAGTAGAATATATACAACTTCTACTCAAACTACTTTATGACCTCAGTCCAAGTTCGCAGTGCAGCTTATATGTAAGTATGCTGAGAAATATAATATAAAAGCATAATTTTAACAAAGAGAGTAAACTAGCAAGAAAATGGCTGTTATCTCTACTGGTGAATCCTGGTCTGAAGTTGAAAGCAAAATAAATATCAACCTTAATAATATATCAAAAAGACTCATACACAGTAGACTTACTCTTTTTAGTACCCATGTATTAAATTGTCGGAGGTTTGTATAAACCCACCATAAGAAAACTTTTCTTATTTTGAAGCGATTCAAAGAAGCCAACAAGAGCATACGAAATATTGAGCATTTTTAAAAAGCTGTTTAAGGGAGAAAACTTTGGAGTGAAAGATTTGTTGCCTTGATTGATAATCATGGTTGCGATTTTTGTCACAAACACCGAACGAGCGCACCCCATCGAGATCACCGTCGCAGAAACTGAGGTCACTTCGCAAGATAGGCCATCACTGAAGGTCGAAGCCGAAAAGATAAAGCAAACGCAAAAGTTTGTAAAAACCATCAGTGTAGCAACAGACAACCAGTTATACGATGAGATTTTAGCGTGTAAAAATAGTCAGGCATGAGCATTCTTAATGACATATGCCGAAAAAAATTTCAAAGTCATGAACGACTCTTTTACAAGAATACCGATTCTACGAGTGTACGTGTAACGAACTGTACCGATCCCTGAAAGACGGACAGATGCGTCTGGCACAATTTGAATTTGGTATAGTGTTACAAGGTCTTAAATACCTGACCCTCGCAGAACGAGTTGAGATGCAAGAATTAGCAGATCAAATGAACTACATCTTCAAACACCACCACTACGGAAAGAGAGCCAACCCTAGACTAATCCCCACCACCATGAAGTATTTCAGCCCCCCACCATCCAAATCCCAGCTGCAAATACCACAAGATCTAATGCAGGACCGTTATGAGAGAGCTAACTTCAAGCTACTCCACGAATTAGAAAATAACAATCCATGCTACCCAAAAGATCAACTGATACACGCCTCCACCCAGAACAACGCAACGCAGTACGTCAAAGACAAGACATTATAAGTAATTGAAAAATTGAAATCCAACAATTACATTGATGTATTTGACGACGAGATCTACATAGATAATTATATTTTTTTAAGCGCGTTCACGACGTATACGTCTTGCCAACTGTATGTCCTTCGGCATGATGGTTACACGTTTCGCGTGGATAGCACACAAATTAGTATCTTCGAAAAGTCCAACCAATTAAGCTTCGCTAGTTTCTTGTAAAGCCATTAGTGCTGACCTCTGAAATCTCAAGTCGATCTTGAAATCCTGTGCGATTTCCCTAACAAGACGTTGGAAGGGCAGTTTTCTGATCAACAATTCGGTGCCTTTTTGATAGCGACGAATTTCAAGAAGAGCTACTGTGCCGGGTCTATAACGATGTGGTTTTTTAACACCGCCTGTAGCGGGCGCACTTTTACGTGCTGCCTTTGTTGTTAATTGTTTTCTAGGTGCTTTACCACCAGTCGATTTTCGAGCGATTTGCTTGGTACGGGCCATTTCAATATGATAACGAAATTAATGTAAAGTATGCGACAGCACGACGACGACGACGTTCACACTAACAATGAATATAAGAAAAACAGCATATATTAAGATATTATTAAGATCAATGATCAAAGAGTGCATAGTTGTAAATATTTAGGAATAATATTCGACTATAGACTGACTACGTTGGGAACATATTGGGTATTTGATTAAAAAAAAAACAAATATTTAGTGTTCTAGTTTTATAAATTTTCTAGTATTATGGCTGCAGATGCACTAAAAACGATTTACTATGCTCTATTCCATAGAGTGATTAGCTATGGTATTATTGCATGGGGAGGACAAGGCAACCCGTGCAATTTAGTCCAATAATTTTCATTAGACTCCTTGACTTATCATACTAAATACTAATAATACTAAAAACTAAATATATAACATCAAGAAGTACAACCAGAAACAAACGTATACAACTACCTAGAATGTATAAAACTGTCAGCAGTAAAAATAGTGCAACTAGAGCCATAATACTTTTCAAAAGATTGTCAAATACATGTAAAAAATTATGTACGACAAAATCAGCGAAAAATAATCTCAAAAAATGGATTACAGCAAATGTATAAGTTGTTAAATATAAGATTTTGTAATATAAGATTGATTGTATAAGTAGTTAAATATAAGATTTTGTAATTAATGAAACTATCTTCTGTGCAATTTCAATAATTTTAAGAATATTTTATAAAGAAATGACAGAATATTTAAAATTAACCTAATATAAAAGTTACAAGTTTATTGCTTATTAGTTTTAATATTAATTTTAAACTATACGACTTCTATTTTTTGTTTTACCATCATTCTTTTTTGTAGTTAGTTTAAGTTAAGATACTAAGTAGAGTACCAGTTCTACGCACAGGTAACCAGTTTGCCTCTGTAGAAACGTTACATGTAATATTTAAAATTAAGTTGTAAATTTTTTAATATAATGAAGTTAACCTACTTATATATTCGAGGATCACCACGAATTATCCAGGAAAACTAATGAGTCCAACAATGAATTTTACCTCTACTACTTTCAGAATGTGCGCGGATTAAATTCTAAAGTGGATTAACTGTATGCATCAGCTAGTTCAAGTGATTTTGACTTTATTGGCTTAGTGGAAACATGGCTATCGGATGCAGCCTCTAGGGCGGAAATATTTCCTGAAAATTACAATATATTTCGCAGAGACTGTGACATTCACCAGTCAAAGAGAGCAAAAGGTGGTGGTGTACTTCTAGCATGTAAGTCTAAATATGTAGTTGAACCTATTGATTTAAGTCATTTGCTTAACCAGTTTGTCAATATCTAGCGTTGGGTTTTATGACTCTTTTTAGTGAGCCGGCTCATTTCGTTCAGCTCACCAAAACGAGTCGTTCACAATGAGTCGTTCATTTGAACGATCTCCAAAAGCACAGCCGTTTACCCTTAGGCGGATTTATATAATGTCTCTACTGGTCAAATTAATATTAAACTTTTGCTAAATTATAATTTAAAGATCATTAATTTACGTAGATAGAAAATTTTTATTTTTGTATTATTTGGTAACAAAAATAAGAAAAAAACTCTAAACATTAAAATGTAAACTTTCAAAACTCTCAAGACAAATAAAATTATTTTGCTTACTTATAACCCAAACAGAAATTTATACAACAAAACACTGCAAAACAATAACAACCCTGTGCCTGTCATAATAAAAATTTAAAATACCCATTTATGAATTCGTTGAAAATAAAACCTTCCGACCAAATTTTAAAATACCTTTCATCTCATGAACCAGACGGCTGACGGCTCTTTTCTCTCCACTGCTCCGAGCCGAGGTGAGTGTGCCGGTCGAAAGATTGAACGATGAACGAGTGAGTCAACGAGTCTCTAGTTCGTGATTGAACGTTGAATGTTTAGCACATCCTACGACTCTCGACTCGCTCGAGCTGAATGACTCTATTAATGGCAAACTGAACGAGCTATTTGACTAAACTGTGCCGCTCATTCGTGGCACATGTAGAAGAGTCGTTCGTTTTGAACGACTCATTCACGAACGACCCAAGCCTAGCAGTAGCAGTACACTGTATTAGTATACGTTCTGTATATGAACTTTTTTTCTTCTTTCTTATTCTAGGAGATTTTAACTGTAGTAATTATAGTACTTATAGTATTAACAGTGCAACTGATAATCGGTGTCAAGCCATTTTAGATTACCTGGACTTCACAAGTTCAGTTCAAATTAATAACGTTTTGAATTCGTAAGGGAGGATATTGGATCTTGTCATTGTTAGCAATAACCTCAAGTATGAAGCATTCAGGGAAAGCTGTCCCTTAATTGACATTGAAGATGCACATCATCCCTCTTTGAAAATATGTTAGTCTTCAATGTACTAAAACTGAAAATTTTACTGCTGCGCTTGATTCACAAAGGTACAATTTTAAAAAAGCATTCTTTCCCCGACTATACAATGCTCTGTCGTATATTGCCTGGAATTTTCTGGATAGTGAGGACGGTGTAAATGAAATTTGTGAAGCGTTTTACCATAAAATATATCAAATTTTTCATCTGTATGTTCCAAAATATAAAAATATTAATAGAAAGTATCCAGTCTGGTATACTACGGATATAATTCAGAATATTAAATATTAAAATATAATATTAAATATTAAAACAAAGGAATATTATTATAATAAATTCCGTAAAAAAAATTAGATCATCTTTATTATGAATTTTCCAGGCTACGTAGACTAGTTAAAGCTCAAATTAAAAAAGCATATAGCAACTATCTGAGACAGGTTGAAGACAGTATCCTCACAGATCCAAAGAAGTTCTGGTCATATATACATAATAAAAGAGGCATTACGCGAATTCCTGGCAAAGTCTCCCATAATCGTACCGACTTTAATACACCTGACTCTATTGTGGCAGATTTTGCTAATTACTTTCAAAGTGTATATGTTCCAGGGCAAGATAATGAAATAGACTTAAATACAAATAATGCTCCCAAACAAGTTTACTTCTGGAAAAGATATGATGCCCAGTTTCATCTTGAAGGATTGCAGTCGTGTATTTGTCCTTCCTTTGTTAAAAATTTACAACCTAATATTTCAGAAATCGGAGTTTCCTGAAGTGTGGAAATTTGCCAAAGTATGTCCCGTTCTTAAAGCAGGAGATAGAGCCAATATCGAGAATTACAGACCAATTTCAATATTAAATAATTTTGCCAAAGTTTTGGAAATGTCCTTATATAACTTGATATATCCACAATATATATATATATATATATATATATATATATATATATATATATATATATACAATATATTTAATATCACCAAACCAACACGGTTTTATGCAATATAGGTCGACTACTACCAATTTAGTTGAGATTACACAGTATATAGCTGAAGCTATTGATAACAGACGCCAAGTAGACGTAATCTACACTGATTTTTCTAAGGCCTTCGACAGAATTGATCATTCATTGCTTATTAATAAATTACAATATTTTGGCTTTAGTGATTCTCTACTCAAATTACTTAGATCTTATATTTCGAGCAGATGTAAATATGTATTCTATAATGGTTACTGTTCTAGAACATATTTCTCTACATCGGGTGTCCCAGAGGGCTCCAATTTGGGACCCTTATTATTTTTAACGTTTATTAATAACCTTTCTACATCATTGAAGTGTAGAAACTTAATGTTTGCTGATGACCTCAAAATTTTCTTGAACATTGAATCTCACATGGATTGCCTGTCGTTTCAGAATGAATTAAATATAGTTTCAAAATGGTGTATTGAAAATTGTCTACCTCTTAATCTTAGTAAGTGTAAGGTATGTACTTTTAGCCATAAAATCTACCCTATTTTATTTCATTACCAAATGGATAATGTTGAGTTAACTAGATGTAGTGAAATCAGGGATTTGGGGATAGTGTTCGACAGTAAATTGAACTTCGCCACCCATAGAAGTAATGTTAAATCTCAAGCTACTAAATCTCTTGGTTTCATCATTTGAAATTGTAAATCTTTTACTAATGAAGATGCTAAGTTTCTAATCCACAGATCAACGGGGATCTACCCAGACAGGGGATTGGAACAATCTGTCCTCCTGCAACAAGTCTCTGTGGATTATTTGCAAATTCGTAGAATAAATAGTAGCATAACTTTTCTATTTAAGTTACTTCACAACTTCATAGATGCTCCTAATCTCCTCTACCAAATCAGTTTCCATATTCCCAGATTAAACTCACGATACATCCCCACGTTCTACTGATACGGTGCAAGAACCAATATCCTTACTAATGTGCTTAAATTATAACAAAATTGCGAATGATTGCGACATTCTTCATAATTCATTATCCTATATTTTAGATAAATCCAATCAAAACTTTGATTTAAATAAGTTGTTAGGTTAAAATTGCTTATGAGTTACACATTTATATATACTTACATCCGTATAATTCTTTATAACTGTATAAATCCAATCACTTATTTTCTTCTTGTAATTAGCTTAAAAATGCATTGATATTAGTTTGTATGAAATTTGTCCTGTAAATGGATATTCTGTTGGACAATAAATAAATAAATAAATAAATAAATAATCCGTTCCACTTGAGTTTATGATTTGCAAGCAAATGGAATGGGAAAAACCGCTGCCGTGAGCATGAACGCTTACTGGAATGCACCCTAAGTAAACGTGATCCGTTTTAAACCAACAGCTTTAAGTGGTAATATAATTGTTGCAAAATCTATTAAGTATTTAGATAAATACTTTGATAGTCACCTAAAATGTCTAAAATACCACTCAACAGCTGCGTATTCTACATTTTGGTTAGCCCAGTCATACTTAGCACATGGAATAAGATCTTGGGAAGAAGTAAACAATTACATTTTGGAAAATCTCCAAACACAAGTCAATATACAACTTATATGTATAAGTTTAGCATTCATTGTATTTACAATTTCTCATGAAGCCAGACTTGGCGAAACATATGTCAAATTTAAAGAAATAAAAAGTGAAAATTTAAACAAGTGTTTGTTGTTTTTAAGTAATCTTAAAAATGAATTTTCATCAAGTGAAGACTGAACCAATCATCCAGAAGAATTAGCTGAAGATATATCAAACAGGAATAATATAGATAAAGATCACTTCAAAATTGAATATATTTATAAGGCCAAAGCTAGAGAGAGTAGAAACATAATAATGACAATTAAACCTTCAACATATGTGTTATTCACTAAGCAAAAGGAATTTTTATTGGATTCCAAAAGTATGGTTTTACAGACAATTTCAATCTTAACAGATGCTTTAAGTGCCAAGGTTTCAACCATAATCCCAAAAAATGTGATAGACAAATGCAATGAAAAATATGTGCTGGTAATCATATGTCTGATGTGTAAATGTTAATTGTGTAAAAGCGAATCAATTTGTGAAAGATAAAAGGAGAACTGACCATGAGGCTTCTGATTACATAAATTGTGAGACTTATAAGCGGAAATTAGTCCACAGAGTACCTTGTTCAACCAATTTCAAATCTGTTACAGGCAGCTAACTAACCATGGCATTATAAGTAACTATATTAGTGTAAATGTTTATGTACACTAAAAAGAAATGTTTTTACTCATTTTTTATTACTTGTTTCTTAATCTATGGAAAATACAGTTGAAATTAATGATATAATACAAGAAGAATTAATTTTTGATAACTTAGGTACTCTAAATAATCATTTACAAAGTATTAATAAGTTGATTATGTGTATCAATATAAGGAGGCTTAATGTTAATTTCCCACAGTTGGAGATTCTAATTAATAGATTAAAATATAGACCAATGCTCATTGTTTGCACAGAAACTTGGAAGCTTGAACATTATAGATTATACCAGCTTCCAGGTTACAAATTTTTTTATAATAATAGTGATATTAACCAAGCAAATGGAGTGGTTATCTATATTAAAGACAACTTTAATGAAACAACTGAAACAATTATGGTAGGCAGACTTAGTATCTTAAATACTAAGATATCTATTAATGGTAGACAACATATTAATGTATCTGCAATATATAGATGTCATGACCAGCCTAAACTGGAACTTGTAAACTTCCTAAACGAATTCTTAACTAAAAGTAAGCATAACAAAAACCATATAATCTTGGGTGACTTTAATGTTGATTTATTAGACCTTAATAATATACAACAGGAATTTTTGAGTAATTCTCCTGGTTTTCTTAATGTTACTAGACCTTCTGATAAAGGAAATAGTGTGGGAACTTGCATTGATAACATGTTCATTAAATCTAACATATTAAAATACCAGACTATTAGATTGAGTGTAGTGTATCCCGATCACTATCCGCTATTTTTGGTTATTAATGGAGTGGATGTAATGGAACATGGTAATATTAATTATAATAAAATTAATTATAAAAAAATGAAAACTCTAGCTAGTAAAATTAATTGGAACATACAGTTTATGCAGGACCCTAATGCAGCAACTGCTCTGATAATTAATAAAATAAAAGATTGTGTCGATAAAGCCACTTGTGAAGTGAAAAGGTCAGGTGTTTCCAAGTTCAAACCCTGAAGTAACTGGATAACTAAAGCTATCATGACTTATATATTTCAATTTTACTTTATAAATTTATATCCATTGAAAACAAACCAGGATTTTGAAACGTTTGGAAGTTTAACTGGAAAATCTAAAATAAATAACTAAAGCTATCATGACTTCTTGTATTACCAAGGAGCACCTATATAGAATTTGGAAACTAGATCCAGTTAATAATCAGTTAAAAATAGAATATAATAACTATAAAAAGATATTGGACAGTTATAAAAAAAGATGCCAAATGCAGGTATGAAAGTGATCTGATTGAAAGAAACAGTCAAAACTTTAAAAAACTATGGAAAATTATTAATAATAAATTAGGAAAAAGTATAAAAAGAAAAAACGAAATTAACTATCTACTTGATGAAAATAAATTGAAAATTGAAAATGATGAAATTGCTAACTACTTAAACAAGTTTTTTTGGAGTGTAGGGGATAAACTAAGTAAAAAATTTGATTCTACATTAGGAGGAAACGTAACACTGTCTGAAGTCAATTCAGTTTCAATATTTTTCTATCCTACTAATTTATTTGAAATTATGTCGATTATTAGTAAAATGAAACGAAAAACAGGAGGAATTGATAGTATTAACTCACAAGTATTAAAGAATATTTCAGAATATATTGCTGAACCTTTAGCTTATATTTTTAACTTATGCATTGAGCAAGCAATCTGGCCAGATGTGTTAATGAAGGCAGATGTTGTTCCAATTTATAAGGGTGATGACAAGCATTATGCTAGGAATTATAAACCAATTTCCTTGATTTCGCAATTGGCTAAAATTTTTGAAAGATTGATTTATTACAGGATTTTTAATTTTCTCTGTGAAAGTAAAATAATTTCTAAAAGAGAGTACGGGTTTATTAAGAACTTAGGTACCAAAGATGCATTAAGTTTCATTACAAATTATATCTATAAGAGCTTAAATTTATGTAAACCAGTTATAGTAGCTTTTTTGGATTTATCAAAGGCATTTGATACAGTTGACCACAAAATTCTTTTGGATAAATTGTTTGGCTATGGAATTAGGGGGCAGGCACACAATTTAATGAAAAGCTATTTGTCCAACAGGCAGCAAAGGGTTAAAACAAAAGGGGTAGTTAGTGAAGTTAGAGACATAAATTTAGGTGTGCCACAAGGAACAATTCTAGGACCGCTACTTTTTATAATTTATGTTAATGACCTATTAAAAATACTTACAGATGGTTCAATTGTGTCATGTGCTGATGATATTGCAGTCATTTCCACTGGTTTTACTTGGTCTGAAGCAATTTCTCACATGAATGAAATGTTAGATAGAATTGCAATATGACTTGAGAATAATAAATTAACGCTGAATGCTGAGAAATCAGTATATATTACGTTTGGATGTTACTGTGACAGTGTGCCTATGAATTGTTATATTAAAATTAAGGATAAGCAGCTTACGAGAATTGAAAAAACCAAATACCTTGGTGTTTATTTTGACCAAAATCTAAAATGAGACTTTCATATCAATTATATTATTAATAGGACTAAGTATCTTATATTTGTAATTAGTAAGTTGTCTAAAATTATGAATACAAAAGCACTATTGCTTATCTATTATGCTTTTTTTCATAGCTTAACCTTTAACTATGGACGCGCGGTCTCACAGACCGCTTGGGATTTCAAAAATCGCGTTTACCCCACTTCCCCGCGTTCCCCGTACCTGCCGCGCTTAGTAGCTTCGGTTTTAGTGTCAAAACGTCTGCGAAGGCGAGAGGTTGTGTCACCGGCTGTAAATTGGGTGAGTTATTTTGTTTTTAATTTCGATCGCGGTATGTGAGACCGCATGTCCATGGTTCCCTTACAAAAAATAATAAATGCGATTTTGTTGACGTGACAGCAGACAATTGGTTCTCATCAATTGAACTTGTTGATGAACTAGCTAAGAGAAAACTGACATATGTTGGAACCAGGGAATTACCAAAAGAATTCCAGCCACACAAGTCTCGTGAAGTTGGTTCTGCTTTGTTTGGGTTTACGAAAGACAAAACTCTGTGTTCGTATGTCCAAAAATTGAACAAAGCTGTGGTTTTGGTATCATCAATGCATCACAGTAACACCATCGACGATCGCATCAATAAACCTGAAATTATTCAGTATATTATAACTCTACCAAAGGAGGAGTGGATGAGACAGACAAGAAATGCTCTATTTATTCAAGCAGTCGACGAACTAGAAGGTGGCCTATTAGAGTTCTGGACTTGTGTGGTGTAAATGCTCATATTCTACACAATCAGCACTTGTCTAAACAAATAGAAAGAGGAGATTTTCTCAAGAAGTTAGCAAGATCCTTGGTCGTGCCTCATATGCAAAGACGCGTCATCAACTCAAATTTGCCCAAGGAATTGAATTTGACACTAAAGCGAGTTTTAGGAGCAGACTTATCTTCAGAAGAGCCTCCTTCTTTGGAAATCGAATCCTTAAAGCGAAAGACCTGTAGAATCTGTCCACCTAAACTAAAGAGGAAGACTAACTACACTTGTGTTAGTTGTAAACAAGCGATATGCCTTCAGTGTTCCAAGCCTTTGTGCAATGAATGTCAATAATTTTACTGATTTTTGACCCATGTCAGAATTTTTATGTTTTAGGTTAAGAAGTTGATTTTTTGTTTTTTATGTTCAGTATAGTTTATAGTTACAGATAATTACCCTTGGTTTATGAAAAAGTTATTATTTTTCAAGTTATAGTTTTTTTTTTATCTCAGGTAAATTTAGGCTAAAAAGTGCCTTAAAATATTATTTATATAAATATATAAGAAAAAAAGTTTATATAAGCTAAACTATTGTTATATTCTTTGATTTTGATGTCTCTAATGTAAATAAAAAATAAATAAGTAAAACTAAAACAATTGTTTACTTTTAAAAAAATCAAAACTTATAGCGGTCTGTGAGACCTCGCGTCCATGGACATGTTACAATATTGTGACGTCCACAGTTAAAGGTTAATATGATATGGAAATATTGCATGGGGTGGTGCTTACAACAACAACTTAATGTTGTTACAAAGGATACAAGACAAATTATTAAAAGTAATATTTAAGAACAAATCATTGAATAAAAATTGGCCTTTAAACCTTAAGCAGCTGTATTCTTATAATGCTATCTTAAACTATTTTTCTGAGCTCAAGACTGAATATGATTCTTCAACTAGTTCAACTAGAAATAAGAATATTCTACTGTCCATTGTAAAGAGGTCTATACTGACTAAAAGTAGTACATTTGTATCAGTAAAGATTTTTAATCAATTACCTAACAGTATCAAAAATAGTTTCAATGTGAAATCGAAATCCTGGAAACGAAGAATGAAAGAGTGGATAAGGTATAATATATAACTGTCTGTGCAAATCATGAAGTTTTTGATGTGTATATTGGTATATTGTTTATATGTTGTTTTGTATTTTTATGCTCATATATATTTTTGAATAATAATGGTTTTTTAGTTCTACAGGTTATATATATACTATATACGTTTTTTATTTTTAACTTTTCATTTTTTTCTCTTTCACTACTTATAATTTTTTTTTGTAAATTTTCTAAATATGTTAGTTTCTAAGTACACCAAACCTATGTACAGGTATAACATACCTCTATAGGATGTAATTGCATTGTTTAAACAATGTATTACTTTTTTTGGTAAATAAATAAATAAATGAGGAAAGCCCCAAGACACGATGGAATAACGAATAAACAATTAAAACTCCTCCCGATCAATTATATCCCTTACATTCTCAACATTGTTAACAGCATACTAGAGACGTTATACTTCCCTGACTGCTGGAAAAAGGCCACTACCATTATGATTCCTAAACCTGGCAAGGATGTCAAAAATCCCAAAAACCATCGTCCCATCAGCTTACTCCCCTCACTCTGTACTTTCACCCACTTTGTATAACCTTTACATAGCTGACATTCCCATCCATACCACACACACAGAAACGCTCGTCTTTGCCGACGATACTGCCATTATCGCCACTTCAATGTCCCAGGAACAATGCACAGTGTACCTCCAAAGAGCCGTTGATGCCCTTAGCAGATGGATGGAAAAATGGAAAATTAACATCAATCCCGGTAAAAGCCAGGCTATCCACTTTTCCACCAAAAAATCGAAGCCAAGAAGTCGGCTACGGATATCCAATATGCATTTAGAATGGCAGGACACGGCGATGTACCTGGGAGTCATGTTCGACAAGAAATTAAACTGGAACACAGATTATTTAAGGAAAAAAGGAGAAACAACATTTATACAACTATACCCATTCCTATCTCGCAAAAGTAAGCTGACAATAGGTCATAAACTCAGCCTCTACAAACAAGTGATTAGACCAACAATATCCTATGCTGCTGCCACTTGGTCTCAAGTCTGTAAAACCAACCTTAACAAATTAGAAGCTTTTCAGAGTAAAATTTTAAGGATAATTACAAATTCTCGATGGTTTATACGAATCAAACATATTTTAGAAAATTTAAAAATTAGCACCTTTATAGAACACATCAAATCATTAAGTAAGAAATCATTCGCCAGGATTGAGTACCACCCAAATGAGATGCTCAAGAGGCAGCTACAGTAAGATCCTCACTGTCAACGAAGGAAGAGGCCAGGACTTACCTTGTTTGACTAAACCCTGCCATCCTTGAAAGGAATCCCGCAAACAAAAGCCAGATAGAACAAATACCGACTGGGGAATAAATTCCACAGATTATATACAAAAATTATATTTAACTGTAAAGTAATTATCCCTATAATTTAATAAACATGTTCAGAGAGAGAGGGCATTCAATTGTGGGAAGCGCAACTGATGAAGGTTCCCTGACCAGAAACAATATATGTTATATATAATATATAATGTATATTGTCTTGCGTACAAAGGAATGACACCTCGAAGAGAGTATTCAATATCTCTGACGGGTGAAGTAACCTGAAAAATTTTATGGTGACATTCTGTCCTAGGAGTTAAGAGAGAACAGCAATTACACGGAACGGCTACAGATTCGGGACCTCTGTGTGCTAATTCTCTCGAAAATCCTAGATGTCGGTCTTACATCTCGCGTCTTCAAATTTAACAAATTATTCCCGGGCTTCACACATATATTTCCTGACGGTTCAGTGAAAAAATCTGAAAATGCAGTAACTTGTGCGATTTTCATTCCAGAGTTGAAAATTGAAAGGTCCTATAAAATTTATGGACAAGCTTCAATATATACAGAACCTTTAGAAATTTACAAGGCCCTGAACATGGATATTAAAAAATATATTATATTTACGGACTCGAAATCTAGTATAAATAGCATTAAGTACTATTATTTATCAAATAACCCGAATCCGATATTATTGGATATAGCAGAAATTTATAAACAAATTTCACAATGAGGTTTTTTGAATGCCTTATGTTGCATTCCTTCTCACAGCGGAATTATTGACCATGAGAAAGTCGATGTTTTAGCTAAAGAAACATGGAATAGTGAGACAGAATCTTATAAACTCCCTGCTCAAGATTTCATGAATTTACCCTCTCATTCTTTGGATTCAAATTGGAGAAGGGATTCGGAGAAATCATCAAAAATAAAGGGAGCAAATTATTCTTTAATTCAAAACAGGGTATGGAAAAATACCTTGGTTTAACAACCTTAAGTACGTTAATAGCGAAAGCATTACAACATTAGTCAGAATTATACTGAGACATTGTTGCTCCCCTCAACATCTAAATAAAATTGGAATTTGTTGGGTAACGACATCTAGTAATCAATTTTAAACTAATTACAGATGCTTTACTAATTTGATATTCTGTTGTTTATCTTTATAAAAAGTTGAAAGTTGTTTAAAACATAAAAAGTAATTGTGTCAAAAATTAATTGTGACAGATAAGTGTACAATTGGTGTTTTAGGTTTTGTCTGTATTACTATTAAATACATAATTTAATAATTACAAATAAAATAATCATTTGTACTACGCCACAGTATTCTTCCGACCCCTCCAACTATCAATCGAGTGAAATAGCCTCTTGCTCTCTCTACTGCCCTCTCTTTCTATCCTTGGCACGATATTTGTGAATTGCAGAGCCCCGATTCTTGAAACCATTCGACGGCTCCACCATTCGACGAAGGACGTATATTTTATGAAAACTGATATAAATGAAGATTAATATATGGGTAAAACTTTGTCACTTTTTCATGCGACTTACGTGTAAAGTCGAATGGTAGAGCAGTCGAATGGTTCCAGAATCGGGCCTCAGGCTACCTCCAGAAGGTGGATCCTTTAAGTAACAGAATTTTTGCTCTGCGCTTGGAACGATTTTGACAAAACGGTTCTCCCCCTCCGGTAGCTTAGTTAGGACGGGAGAAAGGTGCGTTCTTCTGATTTAAGACGCCGAAGAGTGAACATGAAGTAGCTATCGTTTAGAAACGGGTTTGAGTATGGTATTAAGTAGAAGACTTTAGTTTAAAGGCTTTTCATGACATATATTTTTTGGTTGATTTCTGGAGACATCCTAGTTAGTTTTGAGGTAGTTTCACCATGGTCCCAGTAAATGAGGAATCTAACAGCTGAGAAACATCTTTCTTGACGATATTTCTCACCACGACCAATTTTCAATGGAATCAACAATTTTATGAGTAGTTTGAAGGCGTGGCTATGGGAAACCCTCTTAGTTTGATCATCGCCAATTTCAATATGGAGAACTTCGAAGCAATAGCTTTAAACTCTGCTTCTTTCAAGTCTTAGTGTTGGTTTGGCCTATGACATCTTTGTGTGGTTACGGAGAAGATCTACTATTAGAATTCACACGACATTTGAACAACTTCTATCCACGGATTCAGTTTACAATGGACAATGAAATAAACGGACTAGCCTTTCTGGATGTTCTAGTCACAAAAAATCATGATGGTACCCTATACTATACCGAAAACCGACACATACAGATCTCCATAAACATTCTAATAATCATCCCGGACAAAAGAGGATTGTAAATAAAACTCTTGTGTACCAAGCATGCAGAATTTGCTAACCACGTCCTGTAAAAGACGAACTGCATTCCAGGCGAATAGTTACTCGGGGCATGAGATAACATGTTTTAATCCAAGACGTAAATCCACCCACATAAATGAGCAACCGCCATCCTAAAACTTGAAGACAACCTACCTGCCCTATATAAAAAACACCACAGACCGCATTGGGACATTACTCAGAAATAACAACCTCAAAACAGTCCCAGGGACCCTTTATCCTCATCTGGAGTTTACAAATAACAGTGTTCTGTTACGCCGAACCACACAACGTAGTGTTAACACTTGTGTTGCCCAGCATAAACGAACTTGCCAATATCTACGATCAGAGTAACACATCTCGCTATCATTTTCGTCTCCAGGGGGAAGCCTTCGAAATATACAAACATCATAACAATTTTTACAGAGAAGGCGCAATATCGAAACCCTCTATTAAGCTCGTAATCCACTACCCACTCACTTCCCCTGGCCAATCAGGGCGAGCCTATGGTCTCACGGTTCGCATAAATGCCAGCGCTCCACCCCTCGACAGTCATATTCGCTTCGCGCATACAGTTATTAATTACGCCCAAGTCGCTGAAGATGACTGCCGCAGTTGCAGATGAAATGTTCGGAAGAAATTACACCAGACCAGGGCAAAACAGTACGGAAACTCACAGTGAATAAAAAAAACTGTTTAGAATGTTAATCTCAATTATTAATCGAAAGATTATAAATTCAAAGATAAAAATGAATATGATGAATACATACATTTTTAATCCGCGATATATAATTTTATTCAATGTTAGGTAGTAATTTATAGTTTAAATAAATAAATACATTTATTTGACTCATCTCGGAAATGAAGCCGTAATATATCTTGCAAGTTGAATGTGCTTTTATGTACATTGGGCTACTCGGCTTTTCGGGGTTATTTTTCGCATCCTAAGATAGTTGATAAAATGAATTGGAGGTAAATATCATAAAATTGATCATAAATTTTAACAAATTAAAAAATTTATCTAAATTTTTCGAAATTTTTGCACTTCAGGATTGACCGAAAGGAATAATATTTATACAACTCACTCTTCAGTAATAAAACATGTTCTGACTAGGTACAATAATTCTACTATGATACAATCTTACTTCAAATGAAGACACACAGCTAGGTTAACGATGATCTAATTCTTCCAACACTGATAGCTTCTTGCAAACTCGGAAAACTGAATCTGCTTCAAAATATGTGACCACACTTGCTAATACCATTTGCATTGCCAAAAGTCCCAAGATGGTACCCTTCCGTGGTACAAATTTTTGTCTAGCTAGTTCAAAAAATTTTCGAGGTTCTTCTAGGATATAAGGCATGTTGTATGTGTGATACGAAGTAGCAATCTAAAAACAAGAAAAAAGGGAATCAACAAAAATGAGTTTTTAAAATTTTCAATTTTAGTAATCATGGTTGTTTTTGTTAAAATAGTAAAGTGTCGACGATATGTTGACTGATATTAAACATAAGAGAAGCAAGAAAAATAAGTAATATTGCAATAAATAATTTTAACCGACTTCAAAGTTTAACTTAAAAGATTAAAACAATTATCAAAACAGACCACCAAACAATAAGCATGTATGTACATAGGTAGCTACTTTGTACCTATACACAAAATAACCATGAATAATAATGGCACAGTTGCAATTGTAGGCTCTTATGTAGAAATTTACTACCTACCTATGATAGTATATTTTTATATCTACTATTTCATCAAACTTAATCGTTGATTGGTAGCGACTTCAAGAATATTCTAGTCAACAAATGTAAATGTGCGATTATGTCACCTAGTTCGGGACTAGAAATAGCAGATAATTCAGAGCTGGACTCTTTTCTTTGCTCAGAACTGTACAAAATGCACCAGATTTCCTTTAAAAAAGGTTGGGACATATTGCTCGCCTTTGTTTCTTCTTCGACATTTACTTTCGTGAACGTAGGCCGATCTTTTAATATTCAATTCTAGTATTATTTGTATTGTGTTAACTAATTTTGGTTATTCAATTTTGTTATTATTGTTTATTCAACTTATATTGAAGTGACTAACTCCCCGTATAATTTTACCATAATTCCTTAACATAGTTTAATTTAGAAAACATAAATAGTTAGTCACTCTGATTCCCACAGGATAGCGTGAACTATGATTCTGAAATTTCTACGCGAAGCCTCATTTCATATTTTTATCAGTTTAGAAATAAGATGCCGAAAACTTCGTGTATATACAAAGCGACAGTTATCTCTTTTACATCAAAATTGGTTACCTGCTTCACGGGCAATCTAAAATCTTATGAATTAAACTTCAGAGTTACATACAAATATTTAAGTCTGCTATGACGAAGCTTCCTCGTCATCGGCTAACCGGACGTCATTTTTTAGGTTGTTAGGGTGCAGTACAATGTTTTGCATTGTTATGCATGAGCAGGACCTCTCTGATAGGCTGACAGTAGAGATGGAGATTATCGTTGTTTTTAAGCAATCGTTACTTCGATACTAGTTACTTATATTCGTTACTTCAGTACATCGTTACTTTCAGTATATCGTACATTTAACGTCAGTAATCAGAACGAATACGTCTATAGTCAGTAAGTATTTAGAACTACTACCTTAATTTTTTAACTCATAATTTACATTTAAAAAATGAAACCAAAATAGAACCTTTACAGTCGGTTTAAATCAATATTCTAATCAAGAACTTTATTCACTAATAAAATTACAAAAATTAAGGAATTAGTTTCAAACTACCCTAAAATTATTAGAAACAGAAACCAAAAATACTAAAATTGAATCCACATATTGTTTAACAAGGTCGTCTTGTCAACAATTGCCCTGAATAACTTCGTGCTCAAATTCACAAGTCATGTATTTACAAAAATATGATGGGAAATGTTACTTCGATTATATTATACTAACTAATAGTACCAATTTAAACAATAATAACCCCCATCATTAGTTGTCAGCGCCTTTTTGACCGACATACAGCTTAAACCAGGTCAAGAAGATCCCACTAGTAGACAGAGTTTATGGTGGGATAATCGTGATGAACAACAACGAATAAAACTCCTGGGAATCCCAAAAAACCGTGGATGTCTCCTTCTCGGTTAACAAGTGAATCTCACTAATGTTGTAGTGCAACCAAATTTCATCGCAGGTCACAACGCATGCACAAAAGCCTGCCTATTATTTTGAAAACGCAACCGAAGGATGAACCTCTTTTTCGCTCATTGTGAGGACAATTAAACAAACCTGTCGGGCGGTCGGCTTAACTTTGAAAACCGCCTATACGTTAAAAGATTAAGGAAATGCGGGGAAAAGGTGGGTACCGTACTAGGCCTAATGTCTACAATGAAGAAAACTAAGATTGGAAATGCACATTGACTATCTAATAAATAAAATATAATAAATTAATTTTATAAATTGAGTAGAATAACGCAAACAAACATCTACTATGCTTTAGTTATGGTGTAACAGTTGCTAAAAAGATTACAAAATTGAATATTTAATAAGGAAAGAACAGGAAAAATACAATGAACCGAAAGATGATAATTGTCTCCAACAAAGATGAAGACTACTCCATCTACATGCAGGGATATGGCGACATTTCTTAGGGTGCCCTTAGTACGATTTTAATTGATTGTCTCGAAAAAGTAAAAGCTATCAACGACAAATATTATGCAAACATTGCTGCATTTGGCGAAAACGAAATTTTAGTTTCATCCCAATACACCAGTTCACACGTTCGTTATCACTGACAACGAGCCTGAAAAAAATAGTGTTCAACATGGAGAGATTTTCCAATAGGCAGAGTCTGTATTAAAACAGATACATAAAATAAAGATTTTTTGTTTTCCTTATTAGAAACGTTACTTCTGGGACCACCCTCGTATGCTCTTAACAGAATTTCAAATAGTTTTTAACCGACTTCCAAAAAGGAGGAGGTTATCAATTCGTCGCGTATTTTTTTTTGTATGTATGTACAGGATGGTTGGTACATAGGGTGGAGTGGAATTATCTATAGTTATACAGAGTTGTCAAAAAAGTTGAAAAAAGGTTACATGGCGTGGTCCATAAGGCATAAATATATTTTGGGCTTATTAAGTCAACGCGTACTAGTACATTTTGTTCGTAAACATTTACCTGTCAATTTAAATGAAAATGTATCATTGTGTAATGTTGAGGCTTTCGATGTTACCTGGTCCTGTCTATTAAGGTTATACAAACTAAATAAAAAATAAAGAATGAAAACTACCTGAGTTAAAAAAACTGAAAAGTTGAAAATAAAACATTTTTTAAAAAAATATAACCGACTTCAACGTATAACTAAAAAGCTAAAAATAATTATAACAAAATACAACTCTAGCAAAGCAAATAAATAACACATTCAATGTTGTTAGGTACCTATCCATGAAGTAAAAAATGTAAACATTAAAAGGTGCTCATTCTGTACATATTAATTACCTACCAATCTAGTATATTTTTGAAGTTTGATGAAGTAGTAGATAAGTACGCAATGAAGGATTTTAGATTTGCTTGGCACTGACTTCAAAAATATACTAGCTTGGTAGGTAATTAATATGTACAGAATGAGCACCTTTTAATGTTTACATTTTTTACTTCCTGGATAGGTAACATTGAATGTGTTATTTATTTGCTTTGCTAGAGTTGCATTTTGTTATAATTATTTTTAACTTTTTAGTTATAGGTTGAGGTTTTATTAATGTAATTGGGAAAAATATTGAGATTGCCTCTCAATATATTTTTTTTCTGGAAAATTAAATCTAATGTATAAATTAGTAAAGTAACAAAATAACGTACTTTAAACAAATGAATTGAATAGTGACGTCCAGAAAAGGTTTACATAAACATTCTTCCCACTCATAACATTTAACAACTTGTTTTTTAAATATTTCCACTTACCGTCATACTTGCAAATGGCCCAAAAACAACTGGGACTGCCCAACCGATTAGAGCTTGTAGTGAAGCCGCTCTTACTTCTAGACACACTGGGCAAGTAGTTTCATCTACCAAAGCTATTTTTCTAAGTACTGCCTAAAATTATATGATAATGTAAGTAAAAACCAAAATCATACATCGCTAGTTAACAGTAATTAATATCTTAAATACTTTGGTCTATATATATAATTATTATCATCATCATCATGCTCAGCTATATTCAACCATTATTTCATGTTGTAGCCTCTCTTACATATTCGTTTTTCATTTCTTTCCATGTTGTTCTATTCTTAGTTTTTGGGGACCATGTTATGCCTGCGGTCTTTCTTCTCTTTGATCTTTTAACACCCCTGGGATACCATTAAGTGATTTTTGTTGTCCATCTATTGTTCTGTCGCCTTGCCAGATGTCCTGCCCACTGCCATTTCCGAGATTTTATTCTGTGGATTATATCCATTACCTGGGTCTTATTTCATATCCACTCTATTCATTTCGGTCTCTTCTTATTATTCCTAGCGTGCATCTTTCCATTGACATTGGGAACTTGGAGTTTATGTGTAATTTCGGTATTCAAGTTTTGCAGCCATATGTAAGCACTGGTAGAACACATTGATCAAACAGTTTCTTCATGAAGTGGACCGGCATTCGAGATTTAAAGATGAATTCTGGTGGTATAGAACCGGTAGTGTGTATTAATTGACCTAGGTATACATATTGTTCTACTACTTCCAGGTTTGTGTTACCTATTGTGATGTCTGGAGTATCAACCAATTCGTTATACATTATTTTCGTTCTCTTGATGTTCATTTTAAGGCCTATATCGTTGCTTGCTGCGTTAAGTTGTGTGATCTGTTCTTGCAGTTCCTCCGAGTTTTTGGCAATTAGGACAATGTCATCCGCAAGTCTCAGATGATTGAGATATTATCCGTCTATATTTAATCCTTTGTTATTCCGGTCTCATTTTCGGAAGATACGCCGCTGTGAATAGTTTTGGTGACATTGCGTCACCTTTTCTGACTCCTCTGTTAATAGGAAATTCAGGACTGCCTTCGTATATTCTAATTTTGGCTTTTGCTTCCCTGTATATGTTGGCTAATGTTTCTATATATGGCTTGTCTACACCTTGTTCACTCAGAGCAGTGATAACTGCCTTCGGACAGATGGCGTCGAACGCTTTTTCGAAGTCAATAAAGGCTAAAACAAGTTGTATTTGATATTCCTTGGTTTGTCTGATAACTTCCCTAAGAGTATGTATGTGTTCAATCGGGCTAAAGCAACTACGGACTTCGGCTTGCTTTCGTGGTTGAGAGGAATCTACTGTACTTTGTATTCTGTTCTGTATGATCGTAGTGAATACCTGGTACACTACCGGTAGACTTATCAGCCTGTAGTTTCAAATGTCTTTTTTACTACCTTTCTTACGGATTAATACTATGACGGCATTGTTCCATTGTTCTGGTATGTGTCTTGTTCTTAGGCAGTCTGTATATATTTTGCCAGGCGTTTCAAAGTTTCACTACCAGCGTATTCCATCATTGCCAGCAGTCATGCCATTCTTGATTTTCTTGATTGCTGACTCCCACAAGTACTTCTAATATTTCTTCTTGCGACATTTGTGTTTTAAGAGTTTGGAGGGGGGGTTTTATATATGTCTTTGTGGAATTTGGTGACATGCTCCATTATTTTATTTCTTTCAGTTATACTTTATATATATATTTATATAATATTAATAATAAATATTATTAAAAGTAATTATTTACCTCTTGATGGCTAACAACTGAACCAAGTGCTGGTAAAATACAAACTGGCAGGTATGATGAAAACATACCAAAATGCTTCACCTTGAATTTCATTCTGAAGTAATTGTTTATATAAACTCCAGTACACAGTGTTGCGATTCCCAACAAATAGGCACCATATTTAAAAGCAAACCTAAAATAAATTTGACATACATACATACATATCACCCAAACATTCAACTCATTACCTATGCAACAATTGTAAATTACATAATGTTATATATGTGTTTCATGAAATACAGGTTAAAAAAACAAGTAACATGTCATTGTGTTTTAGTTCAGCAAAGGAACAATTCGCCTTATTTCCTGTTCATTTGGATAAAGCAACTAAATGAATTGCAAAATATATCAGTGAAGTATTAATCTAACAGGATGCTGGAGTAAATATTACATCTACAACAGTGATATATGAATATACATATACAGTAGAACACTGATTATCAGAGGTCACTTGGGGGGCATGACCATCAGATAGATAAAAACTTGGATACTCTAGATTTATATTTTAATCATTCAAAATATAAACACGAATACTTTTAACAATTAATTAATTAATCTTCATCATCTTTTTCTTGCTACAATATTTTAACTAACAAGAAAGAGAGAATATGCTGGGGTTGCCTTTGGTTTTTGCTCTATATAGCTCACAGTGTTTTTTCAAAGAAGCAGGAGATGAGAGATGTTAGGCTGATATTTTCTGTTTCTTGAAAAGAACTCATTTCTTTTTTTAAATTATCAATTCAATTATTGCATAAATTCAACTAACTTTTTTCTTCATCTATCTTGCGGTCAGAATTTGAACAGAGAATTCGTCCACAGACACTCAATTTCAAAGCTAATATATTTAAAGAAATATCATCATCACTGTCAAAATAGTCCTCAAAATCAAGTGTTTTAGACCAAGCTTTGATACCAAACACAGAATTCCAAGCTTGACTTGCTCATCTCATCCCACTGATAGTATTGAGTGTGTATTCTAACAAATGTTTCCATATAATCACCTATGATTTTTTAAATATTATTGATCCATATGTAGGGCTCTGAATTTAGATAGGATGTCTTTTAATTTAATAGGACTTGCCAACCTTCCAGTTGATCATTAATTTTCATTCTGAATATGAAGGAATGGGCAACCCTTTAACTGTTTTTCATGCTGCAATTCTTCTGATTGCTTTTAATTGTTTTTAATAGGACTGTGAAATATGTACATTTGTTTTGCTCCACAATATTAACCCAACCAAAAATTCAAACAAATCAATTCATACTACTAGTGTAGATTGAATGACATGCAATTACATATAAAGATTATATCACTCTAAACACATAATTCATCATGATTATTCAATTGAAAATGCTGTACTTGTAAATAAACAAGTTGTCAAAGACCTAGATATATATTATGACAGTCATTTTAGTTTTAACTTTGATGTGAACCATATATCCAATAGTGCATTAAAATTATTACACTTTATTAAGAGAACTCTACAGGATTTTAGTAACATACCTGGCTTCAAAAGTTTACTCTGCTCCTATATTAGATCAGTTCTAGAACATGAGTGTCAGATACGGTCTCTGCATTATGCCCATTCTATAAATTAGATTGAAGGGGTACAGAGAAAGTTTATTAAGTTTTTGAGCTTGACGATGTGAATTCAAAAATTTAATATAAAAAGACACTGAAGTTAATTAACTATTTATCTCTACTAGTCCAGCCAATGACCATTTTCCCGGGTAATTTGTCCAAGCAGCACCTGCTCGGGGGTAAAAAATATTGTATGAAAAAAGTCCGGGAATGAATAAATTAACTAATTTTAAGCAACTTTTGTTCCATAAAGTTTTTTCCATAAGTCACTTGACTTACTTATTTCAAATAGGCTCAGAATGTTTGACCTGTTTAAAGTAAGTAGTTTAGGGAATTTTTTTTTCAAAATAACTTAAAAACTATGAGATAGGCAAAATTGTGTTAGAGTACAAAATTATAGGTTTTGTTTTCTGTTTAATTAATGTTTTTTGTAGGATAAAAAAAAGTTAGATATGACCGTTTAAAGTTTGTAAATGTTTGTAAATAGTACTATTGGGCCAGACTTTCAGCTCAAGCCCTTTCAAAAATAAGGGTTAAATACATTTTCAATTTCAATGAGTTTTTAGCTCATAAAAAACCTACAAATTGGTGATTGTGAAGTGATAGCAATTAATTTCAACTGGGGTGGTAGTTAGGGGGTAATTTGTACTTTTCTTTTTTGTCAAAAAACAAAAAAATCTTATTTATGTCATAACTGGGTTAATTTTCATGTTAGAGACTTTTATAAATAATTTGGTCAAGTGCGAGTTGGACTCGCATACTTAGGGTTCCGTACCACGTTCAAGATTCGAATATTCCAGTTTCAGACAAGCAGGGAATGAGTGCATTTTCTTATACTTAGCCTTATATCTTTTAAGGGAAGCGTTTTAAATTTATAAAAATATACACTTTGATTTTCCACACATAGACTTTTATTTTATCTGCTTTAGGATTCGCTTGATTTTCATATGTATTTAATTTTCTAATTTGGCCCCCAAAAAGTAACATTAGAGTTTTATTTTACTAATAAACTTTCAGAAATGCCTTTTATAATCTACTGTCTGAGTTTTGAGGCTCTAGATTGGAAGAAAAACGGCAAAATAGGTCAAAGTTTAAATTATAAATTATTAAATCTGTGTTATTCAAATTATTTAAAAATGTAAATAAAATATATTTTTCAAATTTTAAATAGTGTAGTTTCTAAAGTGGGAATTAAGTCGATGTTTAATATTTTTAATATCTTTTATACAAATGATTTAAAAATATGATATATTTGTAATTCACATAATGAGCCTTGTATCTGATATATTACATGATGCGTTTGAAAATTGAATCTTTATTTTCCATTTAATTGTATAATTTGTCCCTAAAATTACAATGGGGGTTTTCTAGTAATTTATTTTCCGTGTAATTCTATTATTTGGAGGCCAAATAATAGAATTAGTTTTTTTTCATATTTTTCCTATAAACAAAAAAAATGAGGTCTTAGAGTTTGGGGAATAACGGGGAGAATGGGTAATATTTTAAAATATTTTTTTAATATATTTTAAAATATATTAAAAATAAAAAAAATATATTTGTACCTATTCGTCATACAACAATACAATACAACAATTATAATTTTTTATTTTCCATTTAATTCTATAATTTGCCCCCAAAATGAATATTAGGGGTTTCTTCTTATTTTTCCAGTAAAGTTCAGGTGAGGGGCTATACTTTCAGTTTTTCAAAATTTTTCAGCTTATGGTTTCGGAGATAAGGGGGGTAATGGGTAAAATTTGTTATATTTTTGTTAATATCTTTTAATTTATTTTATAAATATGGAAAAAATATATTTGTTTTCTTCATCATGAGCCCTTTTATTTGATATATAACATGCTGGGTTAGAAACAATTTTAATTTTATATTTTCCATTTAATTCTATAATTTGCCCCCCAAAAAAATATTAGGGGTTTTTCCTTATTTTTCCAGTAAAGTTCAGGTGAGGGGCTATACCTCCATGTTTTTTCAAAATTTTCCAGCTATGGTTTCGGAGATAGGGGGGGATGGGTAAAATTTTTTATATTTTTGTTAATATCTTTTAATTAATTTATTTTAAAAATATGAAAAAAATATATTTGTTTTCGTCATAATAAGCCCTTTCATTTGATATATAACATGGTGGGTTAGAAACAATTTTAATTTTCCAATTAATTCTACAAATTGCCAGCCCAAAATAAATATTAGTGGTTTCTCCTTAATTTTCCAGTAAAGTACAGGTGAGGGGCTATATCTCCATTTTTTCAAAATTTTCCAGCTTATGGTTTTGGGATAAGGGGGGAATGGGTAATTTTTTTATATTTTTGTTAATATCTTTTAATTAATTTATTTTAAAAATATGAAAAAAATATATTTGTTTTCGTCATAATGAGCTCTTTCATTTGATATATAACATGATGGGTTAGAAACAATTTTAATTTTATATTTTCCATTTAATTCTGTAATTGGCCCCCCAAAATTAATAGTAGAGGTTTCTCCTTATTTTTCCAGTCAACTTCAGGTCAGAACCTATAAATCTATTTTTTTTTTCAAAACTTTACGTTTTATAGTTTCAGAGATAAGGGGGGGATGGGTAAATTTTGGTATATTTTCGTTAATATCTTTTTAAATATATTTTTTTTAATATGAAAAAAATATATTTGTGTTCCTCAGAATGAGACCTTTCATTTGATATATTATATGATGCGTTTGAATTTTTTTTTATTTTTAAATTTTTATTTAATACTATAATTTCATAATTTTCCTGTAAAGTTCGGGCAACGCTCTATATTTCCTATTTTTTTCAAAATTTTAGGCTCAGTAGTTTCGGAGATCAGGGGAGGAACGGTAGATTTTTTTAGTTTTTCTCCCCCAGAAGTACCCCTAAAATCAATTTTTATTCTTTTACGATATGTACTCCTGATCAGGTCACCAAACTATATATATATACCAAATTTCAACCTTTTCCGTCCAGTAGTTTAGGAGAAAATGGCTGTGATATGATAGAGGCAGAAATCCTGAGTGATATTATAAGGGTATCCGTATATTGTATATATGGAACCCTAAAAACCAAATTAAAGGATTTTTAAGCACTTAAAAAAGTATTTATAAAATTTCCTCAAAAATCCATTGTTTTTCAGTTATTTCACGATAAACCATTCAATTTTTGTTTTGACAAATAAAAACAAATTTTCAACAAGCTATAACTCAGTTTGCATTGGCTCTACAAAAACCACAAACCCATTTTTTTATAAGCTACATTTTTGATCTAAATGATGTTTCTCTTAAAGTGCATATTATTAAAGTTATTTACGAAAAACCGTATGAAAACATATTTTGTTTTGGTTGAAAAATCAATAATTTTACTTGCAAATAACTCGAAAGGAATTGACTTTCAGAAAAAAATGTATGCAACAAAAGTTGCTTAAAATTAGTTATTTTATTCATTCCCGGACTTTTTTACATATAATATTTTTCACCCCTGAGCACTGGGAAAAAAGCAACTCCCGGCACATGGCCAACTTTGAAGTAGAGGGTAAGTAGAAATTACATCCAAATTTTTAGGAAAATCTGTGCTGCTTGGAAAAATTACCCAGTATTACCTACCATTTTTTGCCTTCATTGACTGGAGTATACAGGACAAGAACTATTTATTAATTAATAAATGGCCTAATAGATTCTCCTTATCTATGTCTATGATAATGATAAATATAAATATCCCACAAAGAACCCTGAGACACCACAATTTATTTGGTATCCCTTTCCATAGAACAAATTATGGTTCATCATCTACCTTATACATTTAATTACATTTGTTTTTATGTTATAGAAATTATATATTTCAAAATTTTAAATTTATTGTATATTTATATTTTAATATCCCAAAAACATAAATAGGTGAGCCCCTGAAACAGTGCCTATATATACATATTAAATTTTATTAATACTAATCATAGACACAGGTACTGTGTGTAATCAGGGTCTTAGATTTGCTCAATTAATCCACAGTTTTAGATGATAATACAGTTGAAAATTCAGTCACAAAAAATATTTTATTAGCAATTTTCTACACTATGCATATGTTGGCTAGTACTTTTTTTTTATTATTTAATTAATTTTGAAATAATAGGTATATAATAAACAGATGCATTGCTCAGTGTTGTATTTTCTCAATAGTTGTGTTCTTTATGAAGAACAATATTTACAAAAATGGTTTTTACCCTTCAATAATGTAATATGAAGATTATGTAAAAAACAAAAAAATCTCAATATGATTGGACATTAATAAACTTAATTGAATTACTTCTCAAGCAGTCACTTGTGTTACTGATACCCTTAACAGATTTACAGTTACTGTCATTATAATAACTTGGTATTTACATTGAGGGTATTACATAAAAAAAACTGAAATTAAATACTTTTGACACATACAATAACAATCATATACCTATAAAGATAACCACAGACCTATAATATATTTGTAGGTCTGTGAAGATAACAGTTAAAATAATCATATAATTTTCCACCCCCTTGTTGCATAATATTCAAACTTCTGAAATTAAATATCTCACATTAAATAACAGCTATAACAAAAAAAATAATACTACATTCACCGCAAAAAATAACTTACACATCCCGATTGTCTTTCCAACTATTTAAAAGTTTCATTTGGAATTTCACTGCTTGTTCCTCTGTTAAAACAACAGCATCTGAAGGAACATCTTCAAATTTTGATCTCGATAATGCCATTGTCTGTTACGAATTCAAGTATATTAGGATTTACACTTTATATATATATTTTTTCTGATAACTTAAAATTCATACTGCTTAATGAATGTCTATTTAAACGAATTTCAAAAACCGAATTATTATAGGTTATAAAAGTACTTCTGCGCAGGATTCACACATGTGCCAGGACATAAAACAATATATTTCTTAAAACATAGAGAGAAGTTAACATAGACTAACTAAGTTGTTTACTAAATTAGAGCACACTTCCGTCATATTAAAGAAGAGGTAATATGAAAATTGTTGGCATTTTATAAATGTGCCTAAATACCAATAATTTGTTCAAGTGTGAGTTGGGCTCCGTACCACCTTTGAGATTTATTATATACAGGGCGTAAACGGTTTGAATGCAAATATTTTGAGGAATGACAGTTTTTAAGGAAAATCAAATCAAAAAGTCTTATACCTTTTTTATAAAAAAACTATAGTTTTGTAAAAAAAATGGAAAGTCACAAATTTTGCCCCTACTTTTACACTCACCTACACATAATATTTTTGCTTACAAAATGCTTGTAACGTTTGATATATAAATTATAAACAGTTTATATGTCTTCACTAATCCGAATTTCATTAAGAAACCATTCTTTTCAGTTTTCAAATTAAATGAAAACTCGACATAAATCTGTCGAGAAGATATGGCAACGTGGCGCATCCATACATGAATTTCGCTACTTCACGTGCTCTACGTATAATACTTCTATGTGCGCCACATATTTATAAAGTTTAACCGTAGTTTTTTTAATTCTTAACGTTGTGCTTGTTTTCTAATGTGTTATGTAGAAAAATTTGCTAAAGACGTGTTGTGAAAGAAGGTTCTTTATTATTCAATAACATAATTACTTTGGAAATCTCTATGCAATTTAAAATAGATACTCGAGAGACCTTTTGAAGTATATTGTGAAAAGTTATTTCTATATCATAAGTAAAATACTTTTTATTCCTGTGTTCTTTAACTTAATACATACAAGAATTACTCAAATTTTAAAGGTTACCTCCAAACATTAGTTTTAAGAAAGACAATGTTTTGAAAACGTTTATTTCTTAAATGTTTCATTTACCTAAATCAAGCAAATCGTCGACAACATAATTATTAAATACAAAACTCTGCAGTGCAATTTTCGTGGCCAATGCCATTTTTTTGCTAGTAAGAGAAAAGAGTAAGAGGGAGTGTATTGTCCGATTAGCGATATTGTCGCATTGACAATAATTTGCTATGTCATAACTTGATTATTAAAGCCCATAGATCATTGATTTATAAGAGCTTTTTGTTTGATTTTTTGTGGTGTATCTCCACCTAAAATATATGCACTCATACTGTTTACACTTTGTATAATGTAGGTAAATCATATATAATATATATTTTTCTAGTTTTCCAGAATTGCTGTTTTTTCTTATATTTTCCTTAATCTTTGAAGCCGTACATTTTAAATTTACAAAAAATACATTTGAAAAAAGTTGGGGACCTAGACCAACCTAACAACTGATACTTAACTAAAAAATATATCATTAATACGGCGGTTATTGAAAAAAGCTAGTTATGCCATTGTTATTGTCGACACTCGCAGTCCATCTATTATTATTACTTATTTTATTTTAAAGAGATATTTTAATACTGATTTTCGGTCTTAACGGAGATAGACCGTGGATAAATAGTGTTCGAAAGTAACAAATAAACGGTGTACCTATATACCCTGTTCTTACGGTACTCCCACTGTGGGCCCGGTGTCGGAATTTTAAAAGCTTAAATTTAATTCACTTGGAATGGACCAGCATATTGTCCAAACAAGCACATATAATAATTTTGGACAAATTTTTAAATGTTTTTGTTTCGTTGATTTAATACGCTTTCACCAATATTTGAAATGCAAGGGCATGCTCACAAGAAATTTAAATTAACTACAAAAATTGTATGTGTAACGAGTCTATGGTTTTTGCTAAATAGTGTTTATGTTGGTTTTCCTAATCTAACTCTTGTGGCGAGATTTTTTACACAAAGAGCTCATGAGAAAAAATTTAGTGATCTTATGTTGTTCCATCCTGTTGAAAGTGTACTTATAAGTCCACAAGCGAAACAGTAATTGCTTCACTGCCTGTTTGATAATTTGCTAGCTCAATGATTATTTGAGGCTCTATAGTTATTTCACCATTTAAATTTCCTTAAATGGAGGATGGTCCAATAATAGCAGCTCCAAATCTGTCAGCCCATATGGTTACCATCTCTGGAGTCTAGGTACATAGTATATTATTTCCTAAAAATATTACGGTTTTATCTGTCCAAAAACGAGTGTTTGACCTATTAACAATGTCATTTCAGCCCAATCAATAAAGCAAGAAAACGAATTTTGCAATAAAATGGTATTTTTTTGTTTTTTTTTTGTTGCATATATTAAATATTAAATGATTGGCATTAGCTACATTTGTACATTTAGAGAGAATATAAAACTAACTATAAAATGGTTTTTAATCCCAGTCAAACGATTTTTCGCTGAGAAAATTCGAAAAATCCCTTAAAGACATTATACTCGTAAATTTTTAATCCTTTTCCTGCTAGGTCAAATTGCTATATAAAAAATTAAAGTATCATTTTTTCATTCTCATCCTAGTAACTTGAGTGGGCTTGTCTGAGTTCACAAATATATCCTAGAGTTATGATAATATATACTATATTTAATGTGTTTCAGATTTCTGCACAAAATTTCATGAAATATGCTACAACTGTATTAATTTTTAGAACATACCTACTGCGAACCCCAAATGAGTACTTAAATTATATGTTCAAAATGTCCGTCATTGTTGGTAAGACGCAGCTCGAGTTCCTCCTGCACTTTTTGAAGCGTTTCTGGTGTAATTCGGTCACACTCCTCCTCGTCCTACGTCTAGGTTCAGAAATATCGCGAGGTTGAGTTTTATACACCACAGTTTTTAAATGTCCCCATAAAAAAAGTAAAGGGGCGTTAGGTTGGGTGATCCTGCTGGCTATTCTATAACACCCTTTTTCCAATCCATTTATCTGAAAATGTCGTACAGGCAAGGCATAATGTGCTCCGTCCTGTAGAAAAATTAAGTTTTCTTTACCTAGCAATGATAGTTTCATCTTGATCTATTTGGTTTTCTAAAGATTCGGTTATAAGGGAATTTATGACATTTTCTTAAAATGTCCAATTTCAATTCGCCAGTTAAATTTTCCTCTGGGAATAAAGGATCAATAATTTTATTTCCGAGAATTCCGTCCCATACGTTGATTTTCTGAGGATGTTGGTTGTGCTCTTCCCGAAAAATTTGTGGATTTGGGATGTTGTCCCAGTATCTACATTTATTTTTATTGGCAAATCCATTTAACAAAAACCTGCTTCTGCAGAAAAACAATTATTTTTAATAAAATTAGGGTCTGCATTTGCCCTTTAAGTCATTAATTCGCATAATCATTTTCAGAAAGCTGTTGTAAAACTATTTTATAGGGAAAGAATTTATTTAGGCGTAACATTTTATGCACAGAGCGGACGGACATATTTGTTAACCTGGAGAGTTTTGGTATTGATGTTTGAGGATCCATGGTAAAATGACCTAAAATGTCAACCTGTGCACCTTCAGTTAAAACTCATCGATTCTTGACAATGTTATTGCACACATTTCCAGTTTCTTGAAATTTATGAACTAAATCTAACACATGGCAACACATACTGATGCCTAATATTTTTATCTGGATGTCTCTGATGAAAAACATGAGCAGTTCTGCGTGCACAGCGTTGTTCTTCCCAATAAAGAAATATTATTTCAATTCTTTCTTTTAAAGAATAAATCATTGTCGAAATTTTATGGTCAGTTTACAACGAAACCATTACTAGATAATAATAAATTATTTACATGTACAGTCGCAATATCTTTCGCAAAAACATTTTAGGACTTTTCTCACTTCTTTATCTTGATATTTATGCTTATGCTTTTTTTAAATTACAATTTAAAGATTTTAATTTTTTACAATTTCTAGATCCTTACTCTGTAAAAAATAATCGGATTTGAAAAAATGATGTGTCAATAGATTGACAAATATGCAACTACTTATGTCCCAAACTATATAACTTTTTTAAACCGCCCGGTATAACTCTAATTCTGCTCCACCTTATATTTCAACCCTCCTGTATATTCAACTGCTTCTAACAATTTTTAAAGCCTTTTGTAGAACTGTAATTATTCTCTGTCCTATAAAGCAAATGTCCACTCTGTATAACTCTAGTTTTGCTCTATGCTTATTTCAACCATCTTGTATACGCAACTACTTATGTGCCACCCAATACAATATTTTTAGAACCACTCTGTATAACTAATTCAATTCCCACTTATATTTCAACCATCCTATGTATGCAACTGCTTATGTACCACCTAATATCACATGCATGCACGCACACACCTACAACCGTATACCATATAGAAGAGTTGGCCGAGATATCTAACAAGTTTTCGTTTCGATAAACTAACGGAATATTTTCTGCCATTTCACGCGACTATAAGCCCCCTAACTTAACTTCGTCACCAACGGAATCTGACTTTGAAATGCATCAAAATGAAAACCGTTACAAACACCCTGTACATACTTTCATGGCACATTTAAACTAGATATTTATGATAAAAATTTGACATTTACCATGATGTTTACATTTTTATTGCATATATCTTTCCGATTTTCAGAAAAATAATATGTTTTACGTTACAGAAAAAGATACGGAATCAAGCTGGAACATATCTTTGAAGAATAGAATTTATAATATTAAAATTTCTTGAGCGGTTTTAGAGAAAACAGTGAAGATTCATTGAAATTCGCAGAAATCTAGTCCTTTATTTCCTTATTTTTTTTTTCTGATTTTCTAGAAAACCGTAAATCTCATGTTACAGACAATTATATGGGATCCTTCTGTAATGTTCCTTAATTGCCCAAGCCGTTTTTAAATAATCTCTCGTAATACATAAAATAAAGTTGCAGGCGAATTGATAACTTCCTCCTTTTTGGAAGTCGGTTAAAAAGAGACACATTTAAAAAGATGTATCATATATGATACCTCTTTATATTTAAACTTGTAGAAGTGACATTCACCCTCGCTTAGGGGTTGAAACTGCAGGGTGACCGATACGTGTAAAATGTGTACCCCGTAAATATAAATTAACGTGTTTATTTGTCTTTTTCTTTTATAGGTATTTTAAAAGTTATTTCTGCTGGCTAGTATGTAAGATTTCCTGAAAAATTTCCGCCCGAGCTTGTAAAACTTGTAAATAACCAAAGATATCAGTTTTCAAAGCTTATCACTGAAAAATAATTGATCGAAGTTTTGTCCGAAAATGTTTAGTTAAATGCTTACAATTCGAAAAAGTTTTACCTGCATTGTGGTTTCATAAAACATTCAAGCCGGACATAATGGGCCAAATCCAGTTTTTGTTCCTGCGCTTCGAGTTTATTATCACAACAAAAAATATAATGCTTTTGCTAAAAACTGCTTGCAATATGACTTAATGGTTGGCCCATTGTTCCTACATCGTTAAAACCCAAAATTCAGTTCCACCTAAGCATTAGGGTTATTGTACAAGGTGAATTATTTTTTTCTATGTAGGAATACAAACAAAATCTACAAAATGGTTTTTAAAAACAATGATCAGATAATTTTTTACTTTTATGTCAATAACAACAATTAAAAATATTGTTATTCTTTAATCCATATTCGTGAGCAATTTACAAGATTAAGCATAAGCATTCTTCTGAAACGATACGCTAGATACTGGAAAAAATATGAAATTAAAGAAATTTTTACAAATTTAGTGATTTTTGTAAATGTTTAAGTTGTAAAAAAAATTTTGAAGCTTCATATTTCTAGATTAGGGATTTTTCGTTGAAAACTAGCTACAGGTTTTACTCAATCTACTAAATCTAAATAAATATTGTTGGCAGTTTTTTTATGTTTTTAATTCACGGACTTAAGATATAAATATTCCAGCTAATACCATTGTCTGGATAGCTAAATTACTCTGCTTTAAATTGCTTTTTAGGCCATTTTGCGCTTATACTTATATGACGTTTAATAAAAAAGTAATGGCTATCTCAACAATCAATAATAGCACGAAATTGAAGGTGGCTTCAGACACTCGAATCAATGCCTAACGAGGTGATTATTTCTGGTAAAAACATGAAAAGAAGAATTATTTAGTTTTTTTCAGAAATTCAGCGGCTTAATTACAAATAATGGTAAAACGACTAATGTTAATTCTGACTTTTAAAGCAAAAATCCTCCTTAGTTCCAATATGATCTACCGAACCGTTTTTCTGTCAATGGATGCAATGGTTTAGCTGGAATATATTTTTTTCAGGTCCTTGGATTCAAGAAAATTATTGTCAACAATATTTGTTAGCATTTTAACGAGATATTAATGTCAACATGCAGGAATTTCAGATAAAAAGAGATCACAAAGATCCCAGATCGGGATTCGTGCAGTGTGTAATACGATTCTTAAGATAAAAAAATACAATAATTTGCAGGTCAACTATCACCTATCAAACCTATGATGATACAATATTATTTTTTTGAGATTTCATGAAACCTGTAGCTTCCATTAATATTTCGGCAAAGATCTCAAAACTAGAAGATTTAAAAACTTACTATGGTTGGATTTTAAAAAATAGTTAACTTCCCTCTATAAAGGTATAGTTGTTTTAACCTGATGAGTATAAGGAAAGGTAAAAACTATTAAATACAAGATTAATTCACAAGGTAAATAATTCATAATGGGTAAATAATTCATAATTGTGCACTGTAGACTGCAGGAAAATATGCAAATTATTCGACTATTTCTATTTCTAAGGAACTTTATTTACCTTTGTAACAGTGGTTAAATACCTGTGTTTGATCTGTGGTTAAATATTCATGTAAATTGAGCATTTATTCCAAGAACTGTGGTGCCACCTGTTGGCGAAATTAATAACCGAAAGACAAAACCAAGACCAAAATCAGGGTGTATTAAGGAGGTGGGCCAACAACGCTTTTAAAAGTGAACACTAATTGTGATTAGTACAGTAAATGATCAGAAGATGGCGGTCCGAGAAAGGTAATAACGGACGAGGGTTGATTTAAATTGATAATATAGAGCAGTACGAAGTAAATGGTATAAAAAATGTCACAGGGAGATTTGAGACATTATCATAATCATATTGATTATTTCTTTGGTCAAATAACTTATGCAATTCGAGCTCGCTCCTCAGAACATTTATTATAATGACAATTTACACGGAAATCGTTAACAAATTATTGACATTAACTCATTAACTGTAACATTAACGTCGTAATAAACGTAAGCCAGCCGGTAATGAGCTCAAAAATTTCACTTCGTTAATCATTCGTTAATTCACTAGAAATGATTGAACAGATATGTGTGTTCAAGTGAATTATTATTAAACAAGTTTTATTTTTGTGTTAAACAAATCACGGACAATCAAAATGACTGCAGAGAAAAATACTGGCTAGCATAACATATTGAGAACCTAAGTATCACAATGGACTTATTTGGCGTTAACAAACAGGCAGTTTATATATCAAACAACTTGCCGTTAACTAGAAATTACATTAATATGGGTTCGGAAGAAATAGGCAAGTTAAATAATCACCAAATAATTATTATAAAGGTTGTGATTGTTGTTTATAATTTTAGTTTGAACATGCCCAAATAATGATAGTTATTGTGAGAGGCTTCAAGCCACAGTGGTGTATTACATTACATTAGATTCAGCTCAACAGAATTTAAAAACAAACTATATCTGCAGAACATAGAGATGTATTTTATTTTACAAAACTCATAGTTTATTCAAATATAAAAATGTATAGTAAATCAGTTTAAAAGGTTTAAATCTAATATATTTTAATTGGTAATAAATACTGTAGATATAATTGATAGACAAAAGGAAATGTAATAAATAAATACAAGGTTTGTTTTCATATATATATATATATATATATATATATATATATATATATATATATATATATATATATATAACTTAATAAGACATTACAGGGAGTTGTGCAATTTTAAACAAGTTACTATTTTATAGTAAATAAATTTCAGCAGTTTCGATGTATTGATTGTATATTTGTAACTTTGAAAATAAATTACTCCCCACTTGATAGTTTCATTCTCTGGTAGATAAGTTTTTAGCGGCAAAAAATAAATGAAATTGATTTTTAATGATTTTTGATGAAACTATTTTCATATGTATATATATCATCAATAGATTGGTGCAACATTAAAATCATGAATGAAGCTTGCACACCCAGCTACTTCTTGTATAAACAAATGTTGGACATTTGAAATTTTTTGTTAAAAATTAATTTCACTGTTGGCCACTTCCAGTTTTACTAGTGGTTGGCTATAATTTTGTTATTATTAATGGAATTGCACAATTTTTCGTATGTAAACACAAAAATATAGGGTATGTTTCATAACCACTTCGTATTCTCTTCTAAACGTTGTTTGTGACATATTTTTGATTATTTTTATGTTTTTTGGGCAATAACACCACAATCGAAATAAAACGACTTATATTGATGGACAACCAAACGTTTCAAAGTCTATTCTGACTTCGTTGTCGATGACTTTGAAACGTTTGGTTTTCCATCAATATACGTAGTTTTATTTCGATTGTGGTGTTATTGCCCAAAAAAATATAAAAATAACCACTTCGTATCTCTATGACTCACAGTTTCCCAGATAATTTATAAGAAAAAATAGTCTTTAGTCTCAAACATAGCTGACAGAATTTTAAAATTTTATGTGTTTCTTAGTTGCAGTTGCATTGGGATCTTTTCCTATAAATTAAATTATCTCAGAAACTGACTTCAAATTAATCAAAATCAAATCGTTTCGAACCTTTCGAACACTCTGTAAAAACATCAAAATGGCATTTTTCCTTTTTGGTAGCGCCCTCTTTCACATAATCAGTGAAGTAATCAAAATTAGTCTGACTGCATAATCAATGCATTCGTATTGACGTTGGCCCACCTCCTTAATACACCCTGACCAAAATAGACCTTTTCATAATTGAAAAAACTAAACTATCAGTATAACAATTTTAATTAACATGTGTAACATTTTATCAATAAAGAATGGAGCAAAAAGCATTAATGTCATGGAATATGTGGCAGCCATATGTAAAATAAACCATTTTTATAGAATTTATTTGACATTTATTAGTATCGAATCTCATCGAAAGCTTATTAGATCAATGAAAAGAATAAACAGTTCAAAGTTTATCTAAAATGTGCTAAATGTGATTTATGAGTTAGAGATGTGAACTAAGTGATGATCGATTACAAGTAATTGATTATGTAAATAAAGATGCATATATGTATGTGTTTGTGTTTTTAAGACAATAACTTGCTAAAAGATATAACATTAAATAAGACTAGTGTTAACTTTTTCAAAATCAGTTCTACACAATGTACCGTGACCAGACATAAGGATGCAAATTGAGTTTAAATAAATCTTTGTATACTGAATTTTATATTTTATTTGTACTAACTGTACAGCATTCAGTAATGGTACATACAATTTTAGTACAGACTTCGTGAAAATGTCATAAATTATCTTTGATATATTTGTCAGTCGAAAGATGAATAGCCAATATAATTTAGATCACAAAGTGTAGTAAAAAGACAATGACATAAAACCATAGTAATAATAAATTAATTAAATTTTAATTACTAATATTTATTTAATTAATTATCAGTATATTAATTACTTTAAATCTAATATGAGTATCATTTTTGTCCTAACCTGTCAAATAGATCAGTCTTATTTTTGTTCTTGCGGATGAAAATATCACTTTAAGCACCATTAAAATTTAATGCAGTTATTTGTTTTAATTGAAAGATGTACAAATAAAGCTCCACTAATTAATATTCATATTGATAATAAGGGTATTATAATACTAGTTCCCCATGCATATTTGTGAAAAGTGCACGAATCTTTCACATTCCCGCCTTTTTAACATGCCAAACGCGCCTGGGCACTACAAAGGGAGAAAAGATCTATAGTTTCTATTCCATGATTTGAGGTCATAATCATAATAGAGGTGAATCGGTGAATGTTTTGTAGTTATAATTTTTTGTGTTCTGTGTTCTAAACTGGCAACGAATGGGATAAGATAGACAAGAAAATTAGGAAATTAAGAGAAAGTTTCAGTATTTTATTTTATTTTAACTAGTCGTTTATAATGTTGATGGAAAAGAAAGGTAAAAATTATATTCCCGGGACTGCAATAAATTCCCAAAATGGCCATTTGATGATTTCGTCAGGCATTCGTTCGTTAGATACACTATTAGGTAAAGATTTGAGGTTAATATGTAATTTTCTTTGTTCTAAAAAATATATATTTGTTTCAGGAGGAGGTTTACCAGTCGGAACCGTAGCCCTAATTGGTAAGTATTGAAACAATAAACTATATAAAAAATCGTTCTAAAAAAGATAAATGCTTGATAATCAGATTAAGTGCAATTCTGATGCAAGGTTTGCATCTTATCTGAGTTGGTTTCCATAGTAATTACAGTAAGAACATTTAATTTAATTACTTTATATTTATTTTATTGATACATTGAATTTTGCTATCAGTCAAAAATATTTTTCTGCACACTAGTATTTTGAAAAATTATTGTGTATGAAAACATGACATGTTTCATATCAATTGGTGGGATTAATATTTTTGTAGTATATCATTCATGATAATTTAACTTAATAATAACTAACTTAATCTAAAGCAACGAATATAGACTCTTTATATTCATTGTTTAAAGTCTTGAGCTACTATATTTTTCTGTATATACAGAAATTGTGTGGATTCAATAATTTCTGTTACAGTTGGTTTCTCTTGACTCAATCCCCACTTTTTACAGCCTAATGAATATTTTATTGATTATATATTAAATGATATGAAACAGCAGTACATTGGATTTGATGCTTGAAAAACTAAAACTGTTGGATATCCTCACTATTCTGGTTTCAACAGTACATATTTCATATTTTTAATATTTGTTACATCATTGAACTTATAGAGTTTCTTTTAGTGATTTTTTCAGTGAATTCTTTTCCCTATACACTCACATAATACTCCATTAGTAATCAGGCATCTGTGTTCACTCCTTCAATCCCAATTGCATAGTTTTTAGGTCCTTATTAAATTTTCCTTTTTGTTTTTATTGTAAGGCCCTTATTGTATGCAAAAAGTTAGCAACAAAATAAAAGCTGAAAAATTTGTGAATTAGTTACATGACCTCAGATATACTTTATTCATGCTAATTTAACAAGGGTATCTTTTGATGATAAACATGGAATGTATTTTTCACTGACTAGAGTGACAAAATACAACTTGAAATCTATTGATCAGTTCCATTCTAACACATATATTGTCTTCAAACTAATTTAACAGGGACAACCACATGTATGTGTGTGCCAGTGTAAGGGTTAGGTTTAGGAATCTTCAAAAATTGAAATAATCCTTATTACCTCTGTTTTCAATTTTACCCCAAAGATGCTACCAATTTAATTGAAGAGTAGTAGGACAAGATGTTTGTTGATGATCAGGAATGAATGTAAATATATATATTATATAGTGAGGTCCTAAAGTGACTGATAAATTCATTTTCTATGTAATTATGATTGTAAATGAAAAATCCTCATACAAGTCAATTTTTATATATGAAACTACAGTTTTTGAAAAAATTATTCACTTCAACCCTGACAAAATTGTTAAATGAAGGGGGCGGGGTAGTGTATGATACATGATACCACATTTAAAAGGGTTTTAGATGATCTATTCAGCAATATATAACTTCTTTATTTTTGGATGTGCATACTCAAGAAAATCATAATTTTGTTTAATGCAATCAAGTAATATTTGGGTCAAATAAATACAGGTGATAATTAACTAGTCTATTAGTTATCTTTTGCCAAAAAATAAAAATCAGTTTAGTTCGCTAGACTTTGTTAATAATTTTTAGTTATTAATCCTTTTCTAACTTTTTGACATGTTTCAATGTATTGAATGCAAGACAATATATTGTTCTAGTTAAGAACCTTCATCAGTTGCTCTCCCATCAACTCCTGGATGTTGAAACTCATTTCGATAAAATATTATTAATCATTTATTTAGAAATTTCTAGACATTACTTATTTTTTTTATTGAGCCATCCTGAGACCCAATGAATTGAAATGTTAATATTAATCGGAGTAGGAGACAAAAATTGGAATTCATTCTGACATATGCAGAATGAGAAATATCCTGACCTTCACATTTCCCAGTGTACGGTGAGTAGAATAGAACAAAAATTTTGTCTATCTGAAACTGTCACAAGATCTTTCCAAACCTGGGAGATCAAAATTGAATGACAAAAAGAAATTGGAAAGAAATGTTAAATGTTGAAGAAAACCCACAGTAACATACAAGAGATATAGTAGCTGGTGATAATGATGTAAGTAAAACATGTGTATTGAGAATTTTGATAAAAGAGAAACACCATCCATATAAAATTAAGCTAGTTAATGAAATAAATAACAATGATCCTGATTGTAGATTAGAATTTTATGAAATGGTTACATGTAAATCCCAAGGGAATTCAATCTTTTTCAAAAATAGTATATTGTCCAATGAGACAATGTTTACCCTATATAGAACAGTCAGCAAGCAACATTGTCATTATTGGAGTAGGCAAAATTCTCACTGGATGAAGTTCACATATTAACTGGGGTGATGTCCTTGGATTTTTTACAAAATGTTTCAATACCTGAATTAAGACAACATTTCCTAATATTGTTAACCACCCAGATATTTATAGAAACATGGTTTTAACAAGAAGAAGATACACTACATTATGCAGCAGTATGAGCTTATCTGAATAAAATTTTTCCGCATTGATGGATTCGTCGAGGTTCTTACGATCTAACTCCTCTGGATTATTTTTAAAATAAAAAATCAGCAAGAGTAAACCAACTAATATTTTAATGTTATAATATCCCGAATTAGGCAAGAAATTATTCAAATCAGCACAGAAACACCATCTATTTTTTGACAAAAAATGAACAGTGTCCAGTTTGAGCATGTGACTTAGACTATAATTATTGTAAATATTGTTATTACTTCAAACTTTATTTTTTTCTATGGCATCATTAAATTTATTTTACAAACTAAACAATGGAAAATTGATTTTTTTTATTACCAATGTCTAAAAATGATACAAATGATGTATCAGGTAATATCAGGGAATTCATCCACATAGTTGATAACTGATCCCTCCTGGGATCAATGGGTAAATCACGACGTTTCGGTAGTCACATTTACGCTCATCTGATCGGTTCGCATAGTCCTCATATCCTTTTTTTAAAGCTAATATTCAAGTAACCAGAAGCCAGTTGACTTTTCAATGACATGTCATTCATCTTCTGAACTATCTGGTGTAACTATTTGGCGTTGCAAGCAGCCATAAATTTGTGTCTACTGAACTTTCCATTGTAATCAGTAAAAAACTCTATCACATCATTCATATTTAATAGACAGAGATTCACATAAAATTTTTAAATCCCATAAAACTGTCATGAATTGAGATAAGTTCTTGGCCTTTTTGTACAAAAAATATACTTCTACTATTTTGTTATTTAGCCCACAAACATATTTGTAAGATTGAAAATCAGAGTTTTCATATATAATTTTTCATTAAAAAAACATAAGGTTGTCACTGAAAATATCTTTTTAGATTGCTAGAAATTTTGTATTCCCACTTTTTGTTAAAAGTATTTGTCATTTGTATGTTTTAATTTTATGTGAAGAACTCAAATCTGTTACTAATTATTTTCTTTTTTTCAGAGGAGGATTTCCATGGATCCTATTCAAAAATTATGCTTAAGTATTTCCTTGCCGAAGGTATTATTTCCAAACATTCTACTCTAATAGCTAGTCAAGATGTGAATCCTTTCAATATTGTGAGTATCCCACTTTTCTTTTGCATAGAATTGTAAATTATAACAATTAATATTCTTATTAGACTGTTTATTAATTACTAACTGAAATTTATTATTTCAGATCAAAGAATTACCTGCTGTGATTGATAGTGATAGTATTGAATCAGACAATATGGTTTCCAAAACCACTGGTAAAGATAAAATGCAAATAGCCTTCAGATATCAAAATTTACCCACATCAGATAATTCCTTAGACCATATCAAACATATTGGACACAATTATGATCTCTCTAAAAATATGTCTATTAGTGATATTGAAAATTCAGATATATATTACTGGACAGGTCAAAGAATAGAGCATGGTAAGTTTTTTCTTTGTCTATTTTGGATTTCAAATAACGTAATCATAAATATTTGTCATGTAATGATTCAGAAACCGAAAACTATAACATTACTTTTATTATATTAGTATTGTGATTAATAAGATGTGAATAAGAATTTACTTTACTATCAATAAGTATTGTATAAAAGTAAAGTAAAATTAAACTAAAATTGTAAAAACTTAATAAGTAATTATATCATTTGGAAAAATAATTACTAGTTTGTTATTAATTTACACAATATGATGACTTATTTATAGTGGAACCTGTATATCTGGGAACTCAAGGGATCTGTGACTTTTTTATCACTTTCATTTACTCAGTTTCCTAAATAGGCATGTTTAAATTAACAATTGTCTTATTTATAGAATGTCCCCCTAAGAGAGATAGAAATGTATCTTTTTTCATTACACTGTAATTAAATTTGAAAATAGATCAAGGCAAAAACCTTAATAATGATTGGGCTGTATTTTGTAGTTATGTGGCATTATTAAGATACCTACATTTTAACAACTATTATTTATTTGATAACAATAACAACTGTTATTGTCTGGTAAACATAACAGGTAACAGATTTTACTGCTGTGTAGCGCTTATTGAACAATAACGTAAGCAGATCAACCTACATTTTCTAACAGCAACAACAGATCAGCCGAAGACTAAGGGACTGAAATAGCAGTTCTGATAAAACAAATAGTTGATAGCAGTGGTTTCCATACTCATCGTTTGCTCGTGGTTGTCGTTGTAAAACAAGACATAAGCTGAATAGCAAGAGCTGTTAACTTAAGAGTAGTAAATGGCCAAGAAAAAAAATATATAGCAATAATTGAGGGAATTTGTAATGCTTGATATAAGAAAGTTTATTTATTATGGGTGTTATTATTATTGTAGTGGTATTTGGCCTTGAAAAATATATATTGAAATTGTTTCTACAATATTATCATATTACAGTGAATTCGTTCTTTACATTAATCCTCAGTATTTATTACTTATACATAAATTTTTTGACCGACTTTCAAAAAGGAGGAGGTTATCAATTCGGCGCGCATTTTTTTGTGTGTGTATGTTACCTGATTGCTTCTTCTATCCATCAGTAGTTGAATATATATGATAGTGAAAGTATAGGGCGGAGTAGAACAGTTGTTCAATAGGGTGGTTTGAAAATTTAAAATAAAGCTATACAAGGTAGATAAATTGCAGTTGACTCTACAAGGTGCTTAGAATATAGGTTGGAATGAAATTACAGTTATATTGGGTGGCAATAAGTAGGTTTATATCCAGGGTAATTCAAATATATAATAAGTATATATAAATATAATTATGCAATGTGATATAAAATGCTTTATTGCGTGGTTGAACTTGCAATATAGGGTGGAGAGGAGATATTGTTATACAGGGTGATAATAAAAAGTTAGACAAATTAATGAAAGCAAGATTTTAGATTTGCTTGGCACCGACTTCATAAATATACTAGATAGGTAATTAATTTGTACAAAATAAACATCTTTTAATGTTTACATTTTTTACTTTGTGTGTAGGTACCTAACAACATCGACTTTTTAGTTATATTTGGAAGTCGGTAATATTTTTTTAAATAATGTTTTATTATTGATCATGGTATGAAAACAAAATATATTCAAATCAATATAAATATTAGTGTTAGGATATATATTTTGTTACAAAACATAATTCTTTGCACTTTATAGTGGATAACCGACTTTTATGACATATTATGAGTTTTCCAGTTTTTGAGAAAAGCCCCTTGCAAGGTACTGCCTTAACAACGGTGCCAAATAATCTCTTCACAATACAGCTTAAATTTAAATAAATATATGAATTAATATAATTGAGAATAAGGTCAGAAAGAAATATAAATATCATATGTCCATCACAACACTGTACTATGTATTACACATAAATAATAAAACCTCAGCAGATTGTTTACTGTACTTCAATTATTGGTTCTGTACTTCCCACTTTAACATCTCAAAGTTACAACAGAAATGAGGGATCTTTCTCAAATATATTCTATATCATACTAAATGGGAAGATTTCTACCTTATTAGCAGCCAACAAATATGAGTTGAGCATATTTTAGTTTCTTTCCGAGACATAGCGAGAGCAATTTTGACAATTTAAGAATATAATTGTTATGTCTTATTTTCAGTTGTTGTATGCAAATAGCAATAACAATAGTCATGAATGTCAAATTGTGATTTACAAGATTTACAAAATTTGTCATTAAGAATCCTTTTAAATTTTTAATTTCTTGTTCATTTGTGTTAATACCATTGAAAACGGGGTCTGATTTAGACCTTGAAACATTTGGATTTTTTTAAATATACAGACTTTCAAGTTTATATGGTGTTATTCCTAAAGAAAGAAAAAAAAATAAAAACTGTTATTTGTCCATCACTAGTATTCTGGCACAATACTATGTACTAAAGTCATCATGTTTTGTACACTAATAAACTAGTAAATATATTTCTAAATGATGATTTCAAATTACTTATGACATGAATTTTAAATATTTATTCCCTATCAACGATGCGAGATAAGGTGTTTTGTATTTTAAATTGAAGGTTACTTCCTTATTGTAGGAATATTCAGTATATAATTTAAAGTCTCAAAAAATAATTGAAGTATGTTGGTCAGTTATTCTATAGGATGATTTACTGGATATATCATCGACTTTTAGTAAATTTAGTGACATGCAGGTGCTAGCGAGTCCTGGCAAATACTAAAGACGTTATCAGAGGAATAATACACTTTGAGTTTTTATGTAAGTGTACACACAAAGGAAGCTGGTTACCAGCTCAATGGCAGTCGGCGCTTATAAGCGCTGAGAATTTACTTTGATTTTAAATGAGAGTGAACACAGACAAAGCTTGTCAGCGCCTGTTACAAGCGCCTACTGGCCCCGGCAATTTTACCAATACGAATTTATAATTCTTGGTCGTTGGTTTTGGTAGTCGGATTCAATATAGGTTATTATTAATATAAATTGTTTCATATAAAAAATGGATATTGAATGTCTCATATCTGCTGTTTTTACAAGGTTTGCACTGTGGGACAAACGGCTAAGATCTCACAATAATAGAAAACGTAAAGAATTGTCTGTTTGTACCAGTTAGACCAAGTTTTTGATAAACGTTGTTTAGTTTTATCCAAGATATAATAAAATGTATTTGATGTCATTCCCATGTATTGAAAAAAAATTAGAAATTGGTGATGATATTCTCCATAAACTAACTCACTTTATTGGATGTATTCCCTGCCTTGGTCTACGCATTTCTAAAAACACATTTTCCATGTGTCTCATATAGTGATAAAAAAATGTAATTTCATTAAATGTCTAGGCAATTGCAGAAACACCGACAAAAATGTTTTGTAGTCTGCTCGTCATATTTCAATACCCATTCGTACCATGCATCAAGAATTGACTAAAAATTAACTACATAATTCCATCTGTTTAGAGATTGTTTTAACTTACTTGGTGTGACATGTTGAACAACAGTAATAACCACAAACAATTTTGTACACATGGTCTTCGAACAATTTTGTCGAATGATGCTAACATTATGCTTCTTTATCCATGGCCGCAGTTTATGTAAGCATTAACTATAAATTTCAGTTTCAACTCATGGCACTATATGTCAAGCATTACAATAAAAATTTAAATGTATTATTTGACTGTTGCCTAATTAAATTTAATATGAAGTGCCTTTCATGAGTATTTATTTCATGAACTATCTAAGTGGATAAAGTAATTTAAATAATTCTCACATTTCTGGAAGTTCTTAGGCCTTTCAAACATTCACGAATTTACTAAAAGACTGCGACACATTTATTGAGTTTAGATCAATCTTAAGGTTTGAAATTCTCATTAATATCGTAATGAAAACGTATTGAACTTTTCAAAATTAAGAAATATTTTATATATTTTTGTTTATATTTATTATTTTAGGTACAAAAACGTATTCGAATCCAGCTTATAACGAATTATTAAAGTCGATAAAAAACAAAATAAAAGAAGGGAAATTCTTTTTAAAAGATAATACGGATAGAAGAACGATATTACGGATAGGAATACATTCACTTGGATCGCCGATGTGGTTACCACATCGAAAATCTCTACATTCCATAGAAACAACAAGGGATTTGGATATGTTCATATTTTGTTTACGAGCGCTTGTGCGATCGGCATATGCCGTTGCCGTTGTGACAATACCAACTCATTTGTATCACGAGGTAAGTTACAAAGATTGACGAGTTATCATTGAACTGACTTATTGGATTTGTTGAAATTTGTCTATCTCTGATTTTTACTGTCAAATCACTTGTGTTATTCTTTATTTTCATTGAAACGATATTCTGACTAAAATAAACAGGGATATAGGCCAAACGGGTTGATCTTTAAAAAAGAATGAACGTGTAAGTAATTACACTAATTATATAAAAATAAGCACAGTTTTGAAAATAATTCCAAATTTTACATATACAAAAATAAAGCAATAAAATTGAATTTATTAGAAAGTTTAGAAATGATTAGACTAAAGACTAGAAAATTAAGAAAATTTACTTAATACTCAACTAGACTTGTAGTTGTATCATTGTTAAATTGTACCAAATTAATGTTAGTGTCTTCTTTTCCTACAGGAACAAGGGAAAGAATACCTTAATTTAAAAATTGTACCTGTTTTTCTGCATTTTTTAGAAGTTTGTCATTGGGAAAATCCAAATTATCATTATAGGATTATATAAACATTTCAATTTTGGTCTGTTACATTATATTGCAGTTATAGTCTTGCTTATTGTACCCGTAGGCTCTATTAAAAGATTTTCATTATCAAAAAAGCTGAAGTTCAGCAAAACATGTCACAAGTTTTAGCCTGAATAAAGTGTAAGTGTGTAATAGTGTTTATTGCTAATTCACTTTAAATAAATATACGATTTATTACACAAAATTATCAAAGGATTAATAAACGGTCTCGCCAAGTACACGGCGACATTTTAACATTTATTACACAATAACATCAAATAAGCATTTAGGAAGACTTTTGTATCAGTACCATCAAAAACATCTTTATAATCTAGATATTCAAAGTTTACTTGTTTTTAATCGAAGTGCATAATTTTTAATTATTATTATTTTATTATTTTTCTCATCAAGTAGATCTTTTAATTTGTCATTCTTTGCCGATCTCACCCTGTCATACCCCTGATTAGCAATATTCTGATTGTAAACATTTCTCCATTAATTTAGCAAGAAGTGGTTTAAAGATGTAACAGCACCTGATTCATATGCATTGGTCCAGCCCCCCCCATGTCACCAAAAAAACAGATACATTGGAATTTTGTACAAGTGGTGATTAAAAGTTATTAATATTTTGGATGAGGGGGCTGCAGAAATATTTCACCCTTAACAATAATGTGACAACAGTTATTCGTTGAATTTTGCACAATCTTGTAATGGCAATGATTTTTTTTTAATTAATTGTTACTACTAATAAATTAGGCTCCACCATTTTATGCAAAACTAAAAAATTGACTCTCTGATTCGGTTGAATTTTGTACAATTTTGTAATGGCAATGCCAATTTTATTAATTGTTAATAACATATACAATGTTGTAACGCCAGGTTAGCGTTACAACTTTGTACAAAATTCATGACATGTAAGCATAATTTGATGTTAAAAGTTAATTAAGAAAATATAAACGATATTCCCAACCAAAAGGAATATATTCTTACACAAAATTGCCAGGAATAATATAATTACAGCGCCATCTACCGCATTCTGCAACCATATACCATATTAATTAATCTGTATTTAGATAAGTAGCCGCCTTGCTAAAATAAAGCCAAAACTGGTTGAATATGAACATGATTTTGAGACTTTGGCATGTTGTGATTTCATTTCAAGGAGTAAGAAAATCGGTTACTGCTTGAACTTCTCTTTTCCAAAGCTAATACGATCTGAATATATCCTACACACAATCAAGCACAACAAACACGCTTCTACTAATATGAAGTTTCATTGAAAGAATATGCAAATCATCAATGTAAGTCAAGTTCCGCTTAATTTCAGTTTAACTAACGTAAAAACCTATATTTAAAATTTAAACGTTTGGAATTTCGATATACAGTTTTTTCTAAAAGTATGCCGTTATGGCCACAAAACATAAAAATTCAAGCTGTAAGCTTTATAATAGGCACGTCACTAGTTAATTTAATTTGCTTACACCTTCTCAGAAGTTTAAATCATTAATAAATTGTAGCCTCCGGTTTTGCTTGCAAAACCAAGAAGTGAAAGAAATTGAACCTTATGGAAGTTGCACGTTTATTATTAACGGTTCTTTATTGAAACATTTAATTATTTTTAATGAGTTGGTTGTGTTTAATATCATGTTCATATTTCAGGTCTCTTTGGATAGATGTATTCATTCCAGTGATATTGCTATGAGACTGCAAGCCTTTAGTGGGACCGAATTAGAAAATAACCAAAGTTTGGCTGATTATCATGGTTTCTTTTATTTGACCAAATTAGCTGCAATCAATTCATTAGCATCCAAACACCCAGGGGCAATCGAATATGCATTCAAATTAAGGAGGAAAAAATTCTCAATAGAAGTATTACATTTACCACCAGGTAAGTGACTTTTACAGGATGTTGATAAAATAATGTTATTCTTAATTTCCTGACAATCAAAAAGTTTGCAACATTGGTCTTAAATCATTCTGTTAAACTTTAAGTTTGCCATATCTAAATTCAATTATGTTTTAAACAATGTAATAATGTTTGCGTTTTATTTATTAATTCATTTTTAATAGCCAAATTGTTATTTAAATTTTTTTTCTATAAATTTGAAAATAAAACAAATGTATAAACATTTTTGTATTGTTTGTGCAAACCGCATGTACCAGGAATTCCAAACGAATTCAATATAATTTTAATGTCAGTTATTTGTTTCAAAGTTTCAAAGATTTTCAATGAATCTTCACTGTTTTCTCTAAAACTGCTCACTCAATTTGAATATTATAAATTGTATTATACAAAGATGTTCCAGCTGGATTCCGTACATTTTTCTATAACGCAAACATACCATTTTTCTGATAATCGGAAAATATATGCAAAAAAAACTAAACATCATGGTAAATGTAAAATTTTTATCATAAATATCTAGTTTAAATGTCATGATATGCCATGAAAGTATACAGGGTGACTTCTAAACGTTGTTTGTGGCATATTCTTGATTACTTTTATGTTTTTTTTTGGCAATAACACCACAATAGAAATAAAACGACGTATATTGCAGGAATACCAAACGTTTCAAAGTCTATTCTGACCTCGTTGTCAATGGCTTTATATTTATTGATGTAGATTGCAAAATGAAAATTTAATTTATTGAAAATTTGATTTATGACATTTAAAATTGACATTAGAAAATTTGTTGTTTTTAGATATACAGGTAGCACAAAAAATTCTAAATATCATTTTGCAATCTACATCAATAAATATAAAGCCATTGACAACGAAGTCAGAAAAGACTTTGAAACGTTTGATATTCCTGCAATATACGTCGTTTTATTTCTATTGTGGTGTTATTGCCCAAAAAAAACATAAAAGTAGTATACAGGGTGTTTTTAATGGTTTTCAATTTGATGCATTTGAAAGTCAGTTTTTGTTAGAGACGAAGTTATACTCGCGTGAAATGGCAGAAAATATTCCGTTAGTTTATCGAAACGAAAATTTGGTTGATATGTCGGCGAACTCCTCTATATGGTATACGGTTGTAGGTGTGTGCATGCGTGTTTGTAATATTAGGTGGTTCATAAGTCGTTGTATACATAGGATGGTTGAAATATAAGTGGGAATTGAATTAGTTGTACAGGGGTTTCTAAAAATACTGTATTGGCACTTAAGTAGTTGCATATACAAGGTGGTTGAAATAAGAGTGGAGCAAAACTAGAGTTATACAGAGCGGATATTTGCGTTACAGGACGGAAAATAATTACAAGTTATACAAAAGGGTTTAAAAATTGTCAGAAGTAGTTAAATATACAGGATGGTTGAAATATAAGTTGGAGTAGAATTACAGTTATATAGGGCGGTTTAAAAAAGTTATATTGTTTGAAATATAAGTAGTTGCTTATACAAGGTGTTTGAAGTAAGGGTAAAATTATTGTTATTCAGGGTGTATCAAAAATTTGCTATATAAGCATAAGCAGTTAGGATATTTGAATTATAGAACGTAGGACGGAGTATAATTATAGACATGGGTTCAAAAAATTTCAGAAGCAGTTGCATATACCGGGTGATTGAAGTAAATGGTAGAGTAAAATTATAGTTATAAAGTGTGGCTCAAAAAGGTGAATTTTGTTACATAGGGTAGACCATGAGCAGTTGCATAAATGGAATACTAGACATATGGGGCGAAATAAAATCATAGATATAGAGGAATAATTTAAACAATAGAAAAATAGAAAAAGTCAATAGTGTGGAGAGGATTTATACTTATACAGGGTGGTTTTAACGATTTCAGGACCGTTGTGATATTGCATTGAGTTGAATTATAGATGTACAGGGTGATTCAGAAAATGATAGACCAATAAGGTATTTATAATATATATATATATATATATATATATATATATATATATATATATATATTAAAACAAATAAAAAAGTTAAAATACATTTGACAAATATAGACAAAGAATACAAATTAGAGAGCGAGAAAGAGAAAGAAAGAAAAAGAGAGAGAGATAAGGATACGCTAAAATTTTCAATGGAATTGAACCTTAAAACAATTAAAAAAGAAGGCTTGTCTGAAAATAGTGATTGATTGTACACGGTCTCTAAACGATTTTTATTTTAAGTCAGCTGAAGTCGGTTCTTTTTTTTAAATAAATTATTTTATATTATATTTTAGCTACATAGCCCTGTGTCCGTTTTGTTCCAAACAAGTTGTTCTATATTTAGTTTTCAAAAACATATTTTTTTTGATTGTACTGAGAACTAAACAAAAGGGATGAAATCTGTATTTTAATAATTAAAATAAACTTTTTATTGCAGACATACAAGATGACAAGGAGAAAAATTCCAACGTTCCTAGAATGGGATGTGGAGGTGCTAACAACCAGTTAGACTTTTAAGAATTTAAGTACATCATTGAAGGAAGTCATTAACGTAATTTATTTATTACAGATTGATCTATTTAATATTTGACTTATATATAATTATTTTATGAAAAAAGAATAAACATACTTTACCAAATATTGAAATTTTATTCTTCAGGGAATGAACTGAATATAAGATAGGACTTAAAGAATTGAAACTAAATTGTATTAAATTAAAAATACCTATGAATTGTTCCGATCATTATCACAAACTGTAACATATATTATTTGCTTTCAATTTAAAAATTTTTGGAATCCATATCTTCAAATTGGTTACTGATAATGTGTAGAAGATCTGGAGTTAAGAATGTCACTGACCACATATTGAGGCAAAAATGGCGTTGCGAGGATGCAGGATAACCAATGGACAAAAAGAATTCTGGATTGGAGACCAACAAAGGACTAGCGTAGTCAGCCCTACAAGATTAACCGGCAATATCAAAAAAACACAGACAAATTGGCTAGTAACTGCTCAGAAGAGAAGAAACTTGATACAGTTTGAGGAGGCCTGTGTCCAACAGTGGACGAAACAAGGGGCCAACATGTCTAACAATCGCTATGCAGATTACACATGTCTACTAGCCGATTTTGACATAGATTTACAACATATTGACAAATATAGACAAAGTTAATAAAGTCTGTTAGTCATATGGTATGTCCATAACTCTAAAAAAGCTGTCCTGTCAATTCGGAATCAAAACATACTTTTCTTTTCATGAACAGTGAGGTGCTGAAGAAACTGTTTATAATTTCTAGGATGCTGGGATCACTGCGAAATATTGATCTGCGGCAAAATACTCCTTCCAAAAAATTTTATAAACATGAAGATATTAATACTCTGAATCCATTCCCGTTCCGTGATTTTTTTTACCAGGTGTAGATTTTGTGATATATTTTTTTACATTGTTTGAATTTTAGGATTTTTCATTGCTTTTTTTGCGTAAACATAAATGGTGTATGTTCACAATGACTTTTAGCGAGTGGTAAGAGAAAGAAGAAAAGAGTAGTAAGTAATTTTCATGATAATACATATGCGCTTGCGCAGTTTTCGCTGTGACTGTACAACAGTTATTTGAACACATCTCTTGATTGTTTACATTCTATCTCAATTATTTTGGTAAGTTGTGCACAATCTCCATATTCTAATGTGTTTTTTTTAAGAACAGAGCCAATATAAAAACGAAATTTCAAAATTGTTCTACTCACTCACTTTTATGGTCTCTACACATTTTTTAGGTAATTTAGCCAGTTTTATTCTTGGTTAAATATTTTTCTTTTTTTTATTTCTGTGAATTTCCAACGTCCCCCAAGGAGATCAAATTTTTCCATTAGAACCTCGCATTCGCACAACATAAGAAGATCCATAGGCATCGGTGGGATTTGAACCCACGGCCAAAGTAGAGTCAGTATATGAAACGCAAGCTTCAACCACTGAGCTACAGGACCCCTCAAAATTATTCTAAAATAAATTTTGTTTAATTTTAGGTTATAAAATGTCCTGAAGGTGTAAAAATTCTGCAGCCTGTTTTTGCCATATATAAAAAACACATTGACAAAGAAATCGCAACACCCACAAGAAGGGGATATTAAATTTACTATGATTTTGATAAAACAGATGCTATGTAAGAAGTAAATGATTAAAATTTGAATAAAAAAATACCAAGGAGTTTAATTTTTTTATTATAAGTTTATTAAAAATGGGTTTGTTCACCGTAAAAAGCCCTGAGGCTGGGGCAAATTTCCAAGCATTCTATCCATCATATCCCAAACATGGCGAAATATCGGCTGATCTGATGTAAATTTAAATATTTAAATTTTTAAATTTAGATCTTGGAATTGTACCTTTTTTAATCCGTAGTTTCTTAGCCATTGACAACGGGGTCTGATCTAGACCCCGAAACGTTTGGAATATACAGCAATTTCCTTTAAAGTGTGGTGTTATTTCCCAATAAACACTTAGACATTGATATTTTTCATTTAGACGAAACTGCAATCTTGTGTTTTAATTCACGAATGATAAGATTTACTTTCAATACAAACAAAAGCGAAATATTATATAGACTTGAACTTGACATTATTTATTTATTTGATGATATGTTATTGAATTGATTTATTTTTGAAAAAATCAATCAGTTCACAATTAAATTTTATTATTCAAGACAATTTCTTATATATTATTATTGTTTTATGTGTTAACAAATTTTTATTTTTACTTCCTGTTATATAAAATTTAGAAATTAGAAATCCCAAAAGCAATTTTGAAACTGATTCCAGTGACTCTGAAACCGAGTTAAATCTTTCTTATTTTAAAAATAAATTAGCCATCATCATGAGTCAACCAACGCAATTGCCATCCGCGAACACTTCCCACAGTTCACAGGTAGCAATTGATGTAAATTTAATTAAATATTTTGCTGAATTCATTCCTGAATTGGACGGTAACACTTTGGAATTAAGACAATATATTGCCCAGGTAGAAAATATGTTTGCAGAATTTCCCCAACCTACTCACAAATTTGTTTTTGCTCATGCGCGACAACAATTAAAAGGTGCCGCAAAAATAACTTGTGCAGGAAGAATTGAACTTAATACATGGGACGCTTTAAAAAATCGTTTAATTTCCCTTTATTCATGTAATGATACGTTAGAAACCCTCGAAATGAAAATGAATCAAGCTTTTCCTAAACCCAATGAATCTCTTCTATCCTTTGGTTCTCGTTTGCAACATAATTGATAAGATACACCTAACTGAAACAGACCCTAATAGACAAATATTAAAAATTGAATTTTGTGAAAGCAATGCAAAAAACCGCTTCAAAACTTTCATCTCCGAAAGATACCAAACTGACTTAAAATTATCTAACCCTGTTGCCCTTGAACAAGCCTTCGACTTATTTTCTGGACTTGAACAGGAATATGAAAACCGTATCGCTCAAAGAAATCTAGGAAATCCACAACAGAGACAGACAAACTCTAAACCCCAATTTCAAAACAACAGAACTTCTCAACAAAATCATAATTTTAATTCCCAAAACTCTAATCCTAAATATTATCACCAAAACTTTTCTAGAAATTTTAGAGGAAAATCTTTTCCGAATCAACACAATCAACCTCAACAAAGATCTTTCATCACTCAATTTACAAAAAGGCCCAACTTTAATAATCAACAAGGATCAAACCCAAACAGAAATGTTTTTACCCCAAACAGACATTTTAAACCTCAACCTCCTACCCCTATGTCTGGTGTGGAAAACTACGCTCAGAGAAATACTAATAATTTCCCAGGACCCTCGAGACAAAACTTACCTACTCCTATGTCTGGCGTAGAAAATTTTAATGTTGAAAATATCAATCCTGAACAATATTTTGAAAAAAACAGATATTCCCACCAACAAAACACAGATTATTTAGAAGAATCCCCAAATTTTAACCAGGATTTTCCAATCGATCACAATTCAAACAATCTAACTTAACTTATGAATTAAACCAAATAACCGCAAACTCTACCTTACATAAAAATCCAAATTAAAAATAAAATCTATAAACTACTAATTGACACCGGATGCTCATTTTCAATTATAAGACCCTATATAATTTACGAATATCACCCTGAATGTATTTATATAAACAGAACTGATCAAAAAACTTGTACTGGAAAAGCCATTGCTGAGTACAAAGCATCAGTAACACCCTTTGCTGAATTTAATACAGACCAAAACATATAATTTATTTTATATGACTTTCAAGACTATTTTGACGGCCTAATAGGTTTTCGAGATCTTCAAAAATTAAATCTCTCAATTGATGTAGAAAACAATCGACTCGTAAATAAATACACTGTCATTCCCCTGTATTCCCGTGAAGACTGTTCAACCTATACATTTGATCATAACCCCTTAGAAATCGTAACAAAACGTATACCAGTAAATATAAGAGAAGAACAAATACTTATTCATTGTTACAATAAAAATGGAATTTATATACCAGAAATTCTTACATATGCTAAAAATGGTTTTGCAAAAATCGAAATCCATAATACTTGTTCAAACCAAAATTTAATAACATTTACCAACCCTTATCCTTGTACCCCAGTTACCGACGAACACGAAATTTATAATTTCAATTTAATTCCACCTGAATCTGATAAAGTAGATATTTCATCCCTTATCAGAACAAATCACTTAAACCACGAAGAAAAAAATGTTCTATTAAACTTATGCGAAAAATTCAACGACATTTTTCAAAAACCCAAAGATCAACTTAGTTTCACAAATATTGTTAAACACCAAATTAGAACTAAGGATGAAGAACCGTGTCATTCAAAAAGTTACAGATTTCCTCAAGTACATAAAGATGAAATTCACAAACAAATACAACAAATGTTGAATGATGGAATTATACGACCTAGTATCTCACCCTGGTCATCCCCTGTGTGGATAGTACCGAAGAAACTTGACGCATCAGGAAGAAGAAAATGGAGAATAGTAATAGATTACAGAAAAGTCAACGAAAAGACAATCGACGACCGCTACCCTATTCCAAATATTAATGACATTTTGGATAAATTTGGAAGATGTAGATATTTCACAACTCTGGATTTAGCTTCTGGTTTTCAACAGATAGAGATGCACCCAGACAGCATAGAAAAAACCGCATTTAATACAGAAAATGGACACTATGAATTTTTACGTATGCCCTTTTGTTTAAAAAACGCACCCGCTACATTCCAAAGAGTAATGGATATTGTTCTCAGAAATTTTCAAAATAAAATCTGTTTAGTATATATGGACGATATAATAGTATTTTTCAAACTCTTAGAAATGCCAACCTAAAAGTACAATTAGATAAAAGCGAATTTTTAAGAAAAGAAGTAGAATTTTAGGACATATTATTACACCAAACGGAATAAAGCCAAATCCAAAGAAAATTGATGCAATTAAAAGATTTCCACTTCCCAAAACTCACCGCGAAATTAAAAGCTTTTTAGGACTTATAGGTTATTATCGGAAATTTATAAAAAACTTTGCCAAAATAATAAAACCCCTTACACAAAAATTAAAGAAAGGTGAAAAGATAATCATTGATGATGAATTCGTGAAAACGTTTAATTATTGTAAAACACTTTTATGTAATAAACCAATTTTATCACACCCAGATTTTTCGAAGGAATTTCAACTAACGACGGATAGTTCAAATTTTGCATCAGGAGCAATTTTATCACAAAATGGACACCCCATCAGCTACGCTTTAAACCCTGCAGAAATAAACTACGCAACAATAGAAAAGGAATTACTTGCTATTGTTTGGGCATGCCGTTATTTTAGACTATATTTATATAATCAGAAGTTTACAGCCTTTTGTGACCACAAACCCTTAGAATGGTTATTTTCCCTTAAAACTCCAAACTCAAAACTTCACAGATGGAGACTAGAATTGGAAGAATTCGATTTCAAGATAAAATACAAGAAAGGAAAAGAAAATCAAGCCGCAGACGCTCTTTCAAGAATAAAATTAGAAAACAACCCTAATATGAATGCCATTGGAGATGAAAATCAATCGATGATAGCGAATGATGGAGATGAAGATACCTATCGACAAATTTTAGATTTAGCAGAAGAAATCGCTGAACAGGAGAATCAACAAATGAACAAAGAAACATTAAACAAAAATGACGAAAATCAACCCCTAGATTTATACACTTCATCCCCTCCTACTCCAAATATTCCACAGATTTTAAAGAATCAAGACGATGAACTTGCAACCCAACATACTTCTCGCGAAAACCCTATTTTAGAAATACGACCAACGGAAAGACCCACTAACTCTTACAAACGACAACTAATAATTTCTCATAATCCAAACGCCTTGATGTCTAGCATATCAGCCAAAAGAATTTTTGAAAATTTTAGATACAGTTTAGCCAGATCCGCAGACGAACAAGAAATAACGAATAGGTTTAAACAAACTATTGCCCCTGATAGATTATATTGCCTTTACTTTTTTAATGAACACGATAAAGCCAAAATCATAACTACCTTACAGAAAAACTTTACTTCCCTTAATCTTGTCACATCTTCAAAACTACTTCAAGACATAACAGATAAAGAAGAACAATAAACTTTAATAAAATACCACCATGAAGGAAAAGTTTCCCATAAAGGAATTCATGAAGTAAAAAATTCTCTTAAAAAATACTATTGGCCCTTTATGGAAAATGACATAAAACTTTACATAAATACTTGCCAAACTTGTAAATACGAAAGACACCCTCAAAATATAAAACTTCAATTAACACCTACTCCTAAACGACCTTTAGAAATAATTCACATTGACACAGTTTTCTGTGAAAATAAAACATTCTTAACAATAATGGATCCCTTTTCGAAATTTGGACAAGCACTACCCTTAAAAGATAAAAACTCAATTCAGACATACGATAATCTTCTAACTTTTATTTCATTTTATGGAATTCCCAGAATGATTATTTGTGATAATGGAACCGAATTTAAAAATCATTTAGTTGTTGATTTTTGTAACCTTCACAAAATAACCTTACACTTTACTACCCCTGGAAACTCAAATTCTAATTCCCCGGTAGAACGATTTCATTCAACCCTACTCGATGAACTTAGATGCTTAAGAAAAGATAACCCAACGAAAGACACTGAAACTTTAATAAAATTTGCAATCATTAGTTATAACAATTCTATACACAGCGTTACTCAACAAACCCCTTTTAATATTATACTTGGACATACCGACATAAATCCTTTTGATCTTTCTGAAAAAACTATTAGTTCAGTATATGCCCAAAATCACAAATCTCTAGCAGATAAAATATACCACAGAGTTAGAAACTCGATCGAACTTAACAAAAACAATACAATTTCTAAAATAAATGAAAAGAAATCCAACTCTGAAACGGTAGAAACTGACCAAAACGTTTATATAAAAACTAACCAAGGTAGAACTAAAACTAGACCAAAATTCATTAAAACTCAGGTAATCAAAGATAAAAACATTATTGCCAAAACAAAACTAGGACTCGTACATAAAAGTAGAGTAAAGAACAAACGATTTATTCCAGGAACACCTACAGGAACACCCAGTCGAGAGAAAGATGAAGAACAACCAACTACTAGTAATACTTAACTATATTTTGACAATCCCTTTAATAAATACCCAAATAACTATAACCCCTATTAACAATTATATATATACTCAAGAATTAGGTTCAGCTAGAATACCCTCAACATATCATAAGTTTATTCACTACATTAACCTCACTGACTTAAACGTAGAATTAGGAAATAATGAAAATATATTAATATCCTTAAAGAATATTATAGAAAATAAGAAATTAAAAAATAATTCTATTAACTTAAATATATCACTTAATCATATGGGATTTAATCAATTGGTAACCCATAATCTCAATCAAATATTAGAGATAAAAAATAGAATAGCCGCTTTTACTTCAAATCGCGTACGAAGAGGATTAATTAACCCCATTGGAAATATTCAAAAAATATTATTTGGAACAATGGACAATGAAGACCGTGAATCAATCAATAAAGCCCTATCGACCCTAGAAGAAAATCAGTATAAGATAGCAAAAAGAATTGAAGTCCAAACATCAATTACAACTAAACTTCTCGAACATTATAACAAAACAGTTTCAACATTAGCTTTAAATCAAAATATTTTAATGAAACAATTAGAAAATGCCTTGAATAAACTCAAAATGACAACTAGAGATCATAAAATTATAACATAAATCCAAAACACAATTTCACAGCTTTATATGAATTTAGATTTTATAATAACTATTGAAAACGCAGTAAGTTTTGCTCCTCTCAAATTTACTGAGATTTACTTTTAATATTAAAAGAATTAAATACAATTTTCTCCCAAAACCAAATACTTCACCTTAAAGACCTACGGAATTATTATAAAATGTTTTCAGTGAATATTCATAATGTATTTTATAATGTATGTACCATTATTTGATGCTACACAATATAATTATTTCCATTCGTTCCCTATTCCATGGAAAAACCGAACCCTTATAATTCCACATCCATATATCCTCATGAGTCTTACTTCTTATCTAATACCAGCCGAAAATTGCCCAAAAATTGAAGACAGCCACAGCCTATAGATGACAGTTGCGAAATTTCAATAATTTCCAAAAGTGACTCATCTCAATGCATCGTACGAACTACCAGGCTTTCAGCAAATATAATCGAAATTATTGCCTTTCCAGCAAATCCAATTAAAACCCCTTTTAACTGCAAAAATGGAAATGGAATTCAGTTAATCACAGAACCGAGTATAATCAATATTCGTGAAGGATGCCAAATAACCATAAATGGTCAAATGTTCGCCCATAGCCAAGAATTTCCGAAAACAACCAAATTTTCACTCCCAAACATACAAATACCGGAAGATTATGAAAGTTCAACCCTCAATCACATTCAGCTCCGCCAAATCAAGTTAGACGAAATTTCAGAGCTACACAAATTGTCTCATGAAATTCAATCCTTGGAAATCAACCCCTTGGAGAAAACTAGCCACCCAATTAGTATTACAATAATACTAATAATCATTGCAGTACTTGTAATCATTGCATTCAAATTATACAAGAAGTTCAAGCCATGGTCAAGAAAACCCAAGCCAAAACGCCAGGAGTCGTCAGAACTTCATGCCACCCCTGAAGTTCCATTTCGCCAGGGAGGAATTATGTTAGTAAATTCCGCACTATAAATATAAATTATTGTTTATCTTGCACATCCTGTTATTATTAATCTGCATCTTGATGATTGTACAAAACTGATTATATTATTTTAATTGTCATTGTAAAAGTTGTCTTCTTACTCTCAACACGTTCTCAAATACAAAATTGGTAGATTTTGAGTTGTTAAATTTTATTTTTTTAAAAACTAACTTCCCAAACAAACAACCATTACTCGCCTGTTGTTCGGTGTACATATCGCTCAACATCATGCGTTATGGTATGGGGTGCTAATTGCACGTGGAAGTAGGTCAGCTTTAGTGTTTGTTTGAGGCAACATGACAGCGCAACTTTATCTTCAGGAAGTAGTGGAGCTTTATGTGCTCCCGTTAATCGGCTCATGTATCCCATATTTCAATAAGATAATGCTGCTCAAGTTTGTTTAAACTGGCCGCCCAGATCCACCGATCTTTCGGCCATACAACGTGTTTGGGATATGATGGGTAGAAGGCTTGGAAATTTACCCCAGCCCTAACGGACTTTGGACTTTCTAAGACATGAAACACACTTCCTCAAGAAGAAATAGACCACCTTATGGAATCAGTGCCAAGACATGTTGAGGAGTGTATAGATAACCGTGGTGGACAAACACATTATTAACTTAATAATAAAAAATTGAACTTCCTGGTATTTTTATTCAATTTTTAATCATTTACTACTTACTATAGCATCTATGTTTTACCAAACCAATATTGAATTTAAAATCACCTACTGGATGCCGCTACTTCTTTGTCAGTGATTATATACTAATTTTTGGGGGGATTTCGTTATAAAATATAAAATACAATAGTCGAATTGCTTTCAAGTTATGCTCCTTGGGGACCATGCTTGGGACCTAACCAATAAAATACAATTTGACAATTCAATCATACATACACAAAAGAACACAACACAAAACTAAAATGAAAAGTGTCTGCCTTAATTGTTTTAAATGAGGACGATTATATCGCTTCTACTTCCGTAGATGTTAATTATATCTGGTTGTCAATAATTAAGAATGAATGTAATAGTAGCCCTTTAGAACAACTGTATATCGGGAGATTTCATAAAGTTTTTCGTGTTTTCCCTTGTGACGTTAATGGGATCACTGAATCAACAGAATTATTTAATTCCATTTTTGATAAATGCATTATTTTACAATAAAGCTCCCGCCGAAGCACCTCATAAATTGAAGCCAACTTTTAAGTTCTTCCAACTTGAAAGCAGTTTGACTATTATATATGAACTTTTAATTTTTTTGTGCTACCCTATATACAGCCTTTTGTATCAAGTATGGTGTTCTTTCCCAATAAAACCATTAAAAGAAACAAGAGGATACAATACAATACAAATTAGCATCGGGTTCACCCAGAAAACTCTATATTTTATCACGGTAAAAATATTTCAGGGGAAAAATAAAACAAATGTTAAGAGCACTGAACGCTTATTTACTTAGAGAAGTGAAAATACAGTTATTAACATAAAAACAATTCATACAATCGTTTACTTACAAATTATCACCAATTAAAAAAATGTTAAATCAGTAGTAGAACTGACGAAAAACATTAGAATTGTTGTAAAATGCCCTAAAATAATATATATAGGTAGTCTTAAAATTAACAGTACATAATTTTAGGCAACTATCATGGGCACATGCCTTTGAATGATAATTTTCGTCCTTTGTCTATTTAATACTGAAAAATATAAAAGTATGTTGGTAGAGACAATGATTATAATATTAATATGAAAATAATACAGATATGATTATATCTATTAAAGAGACAAAGGCATTGTATGGACTAATTTATTTTTAAAATATAATTATTGGCAGTGCATACCCTCTGTTACACACAAATATACCTATAATAATCTAATATCAAGCTTGATAACATCTATTATAATTTCCATTTATTATATTATTACATATATATTTCTTACAAAATTATTAAGGGATTGAATAATCATCTTCATAAACATGAAATAGATTTTGGTCTATCAGCAATTACCGTAAGTTTAGAAATAATCAATTTAGAAAGACGGGCTCAATATAAACATACATTAGCAGAAATAGAGTGAGCATAGATTATTATGTTTGCAAAATATAGTATAACTTTAATTATTTGAAGGATATTTAAATAACAATTTGTGTTAATAATCATATACTTCCTATGCCCTCAACTGTGTATTTCTACTGGTTAAATCTTATCACTTGGGACAGTTTTCTTTAGAGAAAATAATCCACAAACCATATCATATTCCTCTTACTGTAGGAATTAATGCTCGTCATCCACGTTAGGCCACACTTTTATTTTGTATGTTGAAGTGTTTGTTCCGCAGGAAATAATTTTATGTAGTTGTGATTAGAAAGTTGTTTATATTGCAAGTGGTTTCAACATCCTTAGTATATTTTAGGTCCATTCTGCTTTGTTAACGATTCTTATGAGACACGCTGTTTGGTTCATATATCTATTTTTGTTCTCAAGTGTGACAGTATTGGTACTCAATTTTGATACAATATTCGGGTTTTATTTAGGGCTAAACACTTTGTAAGAAATATCAGTTTTCCAATTTATCAGTGTTTTAAGGTTTCTGTCGTAGGCTTATTGCTTCCTTCAAAATCTGCATACCTAACTCATTCATCCAAACTGGAATTTACCCACATACTGAAGTAGCAGACATATGGAAAGTCAAATTCAAATGACTTCGTTATAGTCAGACTTACTTTCGCTGTGGCGTTCGTCATTTGCACCATTTTGGTAGACTTCACTGATGTTTTTGATACCCTCAGTAACTCCTCTCCTCAATTACATCAAAAAGGGGAATATATGAGGAATTAGTGGCGTTATTTAAAATATGTCTGAAGTATTTACGAAAAAAATGTGTAACTTTGAAATCGGAGAAGTAATTAATTTAAGAAATATAAAGAATAGATTTTCCTCAGATAATATCATCTGATTATTATTTATGCAGCAACTTTATATATCACTTGCAATCACAAATTTACAGCATTTTTCAGCAAATTCTATTGTTTCTTATTTTATTAAAAACACCATTTCAGAACGGTTTCTTCCATTTTGATTTTCACAAGCATATGTTTAAAATGCCCAAATAATCTTATAGTCAGTAATGTCTATTATATTTTTCATTTAAAGTGCGATTTCTTGACAATACTGTTTTAATTTCTAACCACTGCGATTTCCAAATGCATATTTCATTCACTCATTACAATTACCTGGACTTCTCTTATTTATAGATTTTTTTAAAAGTTGTATATTTTTTATTCTACTCCAGGATATTTTACACAGCTGTTAATCTTTGCTGCTGGTATCTTCAACTGATTACTTACTTTTCAAATATTGTGTTTCTGTCAATATTGATTTTTCTCTAATTTCATAAAATTTTCCCTCAAATGAATGTACCACGATACATATTTATCTTATTTACGAATTTTAATTGTGGAATAATAAAGCAAATTAATAGGTATGAAGTTGAAATTAAATAGCTGAAATCAATTAAAACATAATTAATAATCTTAACATTTAAAAATTAAACAAGCCATGATAACAATATACTCATAAGGTTTTGATTATTTTTATAAATTGTAAAGCGTTCATACATCAGATTTTTATTTGAAATGATTATTCAATAAATCATCTTAAACTTCTAACATCTTCAGAACCGTAATAGTGAATAATTCTTTTATATTTTTTTGGTATATCAATACTTGATCCACACAAAAACGTAATGTTTTATACAAAGCTCTTGGTATATATTTGTCTGTTGATTGTTTTAAAAACCACATATCCTATGTAATTTTCAGATACCAAGAGACTTTGTTAATTTTACTCCAAAATAAGAAGCATTTCAGTGCCCAAAAATATTTAAAATATAATTACAAAACTTTTAATTGTAAAGTGAGTATTGGTAGAGGTGATTCTTATTAAATAAAATCCTAAGATAAATATTATATAATGCTTAAAATATTCACATTTATACACTTCACACATATGTACATGCGTAGCCTTATCAGGCGAAAAATAAAACTCAAGCTTCACGCCCTTCAAACTAACATAACTGGTCAGTTAACCTGGTTTGAATATTTATTAGTTTAGGCGCCAGAGGATCCTTATTACCTTTTTTATTTCTGGAAATCAACAAATGTTATTTTTATGAGATTTAACCCTATGTACGTGATTCCATAGGGTGTCAATTGTTAACAGACGTATTTACGGTGATGCAAGGGGGGCAGTTACCTACCTCCAAACGTGGACGAAAAAAAAAAAAAATAAATAAAATTCAACTGTACATAATGTTCTATTTTTCTTGCTCCTCTCCAATTAAAATGTTACTGAAATTTTCCTGCCCTTAATCAAAATACTGAAGATATTGATTGTTGATTGTTTAAAATAAAAACATAATAAACAATTTTGATGTCTTGTTTAATGAATTTTGAAAAACAGGTTTACAATACCAAACATTGGAAAAGACGCAATCAAATCCAGCTGTTTAAATATTTTTCTTAGTTCTTTTTGTTAAAAAATGGAGTTGTCTGCTAATTTGTATGACAGAAAACTTTTGGTTCATATATGACTGTGCTCCGTGGTTTCATATCCTCTTTCAGTCTATACATGGATGACTCATTGACATGATGGCCAAATAGAGTATATGTTTAAAAACAAAATGACCAATCAGTAAACATAAACCGATTTGTCTGAAAAACAGATCATGTTTGTAGCGTGATGTAGTAGGAAAGTCATATAATCTTCTTGAATAAAACGGCTATCACAAGAGTAGTTCCTGAAGTTAGACCGATTAAAGCATACAAAGTCTTCCAAAATGTTGATGTTAGTTGACAAATGTTGAGATTATAAACTACAAACTAAACTAATAGTTTAGCTCTTTATTATAACAGCTTCAGTAGTTCCAAATATTAGCGCCTACCAACCAATAAAAAATATCTCTTTAATATTTTAAATTTAATCTTGTAATTGAATCTAAACACTTTCTGTTCTTGTATACAAAATGTCAAAAGACAACATAATCAGAACGTTTAAAAATAAATCATATATGGAGATACAATATATAATCTGCATTTTTTGAAAATAATTAATTTTAGTTTTATTGTCAATGATTTGAAACTCAACGAATAGTAGGTAAAAATTTCAATACTTGGATAGGTCTATATAAATCACTGAGGTAATTTGGATCTCCTGGCGAGTATTCATGTACGTCATTAATTTCAAAAACCAAAGAACATGATAAATAGCAAAAAGTATGTCATATTGAATTTTTAAGCGGAGCTTTTCTCCAAATATAACATTAAATCAAGTTATTTAAGAGACGTATGACCTCCCTTATTTTTTATAATGAACTGAAAATAGCTTGACTTTTTTAAAATCTGAGATCGGTTGCAAAATTCGCCGATTTTAAAAATAACATCATTTAAAAAATTTACAATAAACTACTACTTCGACCAAAGCCAGCAGTTAGAGGTTAAATATGATTCATTTTACTTAAGTTAACTAATAGCCTACCGGGTCCCTGGTTCAGTCCCGGTTTATGTAGATTTTATTTAGACTAACATTGATATGATTGGCAACCTATTAGGATAAGTATCAGTGCTTAGTAATGCGAAATGTACACAAAGAAGTAGTTTCGCGTTAGGAGTTAAATGATAAAAAGGTAAAGTTGTTCTATTTTCAACAGTTTTTTGCTTTAACGTGTTTGACAAATTTATTGTAATCACATTTTTTTTCAATACGAGGTCATATGTATCAAGGACGTCGCTAGAATTTCTAGGTACCTGACTTTTAGGGGGAGGGGGAAGTGGGCAATTATAGGGGTTATTTTATAAATAAAGAAGTGTCAACGATCCGCAAAAGAGGTCTAGGGGGTTAGTTGGTTATAGTAAAAATTCATAAATTTGTTTAGTTGACTATCTGCTCTTTACATAGTGTATTTTTTTCTCTCTAACATACACTAATTTCGTTCATTAATTTTTGTAAATATATGTCGTATATAATAAAAGTATCTATCCATAATATCCAGAGAATTTGTTTAAAACTGTAATTCTCGAGGTATTGATTTCTTTCTTATGTCGTTATTTTACGCGTTTTTTGCTACCGATCTCAAAAATAGAAATCCAGTTTTGACAAACTTGATCTAAAGGCAAGGATATTCCTAAGGTTTACAACTCACCGTTACAAACTTGTTAACAACTCCATTGAAAGCCAAAACGTTTATTATGCAGACAAATGCATCGAAATACTTCACTAACTTGTATTGGTCAAGTTAAAAAAAAACTGCATAAAAATAATTTTATTAAATACGTTTCAATTAAAAAATAGAACTAAAGAACAGATATTGTTTAACCAAATAATGGACTTAAAAATCAATCAAATTACAAAAATTGTAATTCCCGAAATGCTTCCAATTTTTCTGTAGATATTCATTGTAAATATAAAATCTTATTAACATTCTTAAAGAATATGCCAATATATTAAGAAGTATGCATTTAATTATGTCAAGTTATTCATTACCACTATATTGACATATTTTATTATTTTTTAATAAGCGTGTTATTTACAAATGTTATTGTTTATAAGCTAAGTCATTGATGATTTTTTTTCAACATTTTATAATCAAAATTCCTTGAAAATAATCCTTATATAATACAGAGCAAAAATCAATATTTTAAAAATGATATCATTCTTGAATAAATATCGTGAATTTAAATTTCGTGACACACAATCATACAATTTATTCGAAATTATTATAAATATTCAAGATCACATTAAAGTAGTAAAATTTTCGCCAATATTACAATAACCATCTGTGGTGCTATCTGCATTATAGTAGCACTGCTGATTCGGATGTCGCCTTCCTTCAGTAATGGTGCATCGATGACGTGAATAATTCCGTTTGTGCATTCGACGTTAGCTCTAAATACGGGAATTTTTTCTCCCCTCCAGTGAATTACGAACGCTGCAAAACATCAATACAAACATTAGTATTTTAAGCTATTTTACAGGGTGTTTGTAAACACACATATCAAGTGTAATAAAGCTGCACAACTAGGTGCACCAAACAAATAAATATAAAAACAAATCAACAAATACAACTTCACCTCCAAATGATTACTTGTATTTTTAAGGAAATTAAACAAAATTAGGTTTTTGCTCAATACCCCCCGATATTTACAAATTAAAACTCATTTTTCTAATTACACTGTCCACGTATTGATGTTATCGTCCTTAATGGAATTATCACTAAGTGAGATTGGATGTATTATTTCTAGCGTTCAACGTAATTCTACATAACTCCCCTGAAAAGATGTAAGACTTTCCTCTATAGACTCCTTTAGCAGTATAGTAATATTAAATAAATGTCTAGGACACCGATATTTGAAATGTTTAGTATGTAAAATTCCACCACTCGAACTCTTTTTGAAATTTTCTTATTAATTTTATAACATTATAAATAATACAAAAATTAAATTGTGATAAGTTGCTAAAAAGATTCATACTCCTATTATCAATTATGACGAGGTATAAAATACCACATAAAGTTGATTTTTACTCCAAATTTAACATACCAAATAAAATCTATTCAGATAAAAGAAGAAAAAATCCTCAGACACGTCAACCTTAATTTAATAACAAAACATTTTTTTAATGACACCTCCAATATTTGATATATAGATTTGAAAAATCTAGTAATTCTACATACAGATCGCTTACATAACAAATTTTCTAGAAAAAATCCTTTATTCACTTAAACCAAAAATATCAATTGAAAGGTTTAAATGTAACAAAAGAATAAGAAAAAACAAAGCAAGTGTTGAAATCCCTGCCCATATGTTGACTTTCTGTGGGCGTTGTGTATGGGCTTCCATCATCCAGAGCGGGTTTTCAGGTACCCACTGTCTGCAGTCCTGCCTATTGGCAGAACCATTTAAACAAAAAGTTGCTTCGTCTGTGAAAATTATAGGACTAGAAAATTGCAGATCGTTATAGCATCGCACCATCAGTGTTTCAGAGAATTCAACTGTTCGGTCAAAATCATCTTCTTTAAGTTCTTGTACCAAATGCACTTTAAAACCGAAGACTTACTTATTCCTTGGTGCGCTGCGATCTGACGACTTGATAAGAAAGGATTTTCTTCAACTGTTAATAAAACACTCAATTGTTTTTCTTCTGATATTGCTGGACGGACAACATGATTGAGACTGATCTATGGCGTGTCCCAAGTTCCTAAATTTGGCCTGTACCTTACTTATGATTGATCCTGTAATACGTCGACAGGGTACTTATTGTTAAATAATTCTTGTGTGCGGGTCCTATCTTCATAACCGGTCCTAATTAAAATTTAAATACACCTATCTTTACTTTTTAATAATTAACACAGAACATTTATGTTTTCGAAGGCGTAGATTACGAACGTGCAATTACTTTTTACCCCAAGCTTGCAATAAGGGGGGAAAACCCCCAAAACACCCCCGAAACATAGTTTTTTACATTATTCCCGAAAACTACAATGATTATGAAAAAAGTAACTCAACCATCGTGTTCCTTGTCAAATTTCACACCGAAAACATGTATAAAAAGGTAGCTTATAGTAGTACATCTGGATTGTCGGACTTGGAAATTGTGAAATTAATATTAGAAATTGTTACAAATTTATTTACGGGGCTCCTCGAAGTTTCCTTGGACTTCCATCGTCTTGAAGTGGTTGATCTCACAACGTTTCAATAGATGTGTATCTGCTATCGTCATCAGGTGAATGATGGGGAATTCAGAGTATCGGTCGTATTTATATTATACCCTTAACCGGTCATGCGTCGCCGGTCATGGTCATTGGGTCTTATCTGACGACTAACATTATTTACGGGGATTAGCTTTTACATATGAAGACGTATGAATGTAGAAAGGTTTTACCAAAATTTATGTTTGACTTTACCCTTAATTACAATTCAAATTGAATATAAATTAAAAACTGAAATGAAATTATCGAATACCTTTTTGTTAGATACATACTTAATATACTTCTCTGAATTGCAGGTTGATGCAGCTGTCATTGTAACAATGGGGTTGTGTAACCATAGATTAAATACAATACAAAAAAACTTTTTTATATTCACACATATTATGGATTATAGGAGTTACGCTGCATACATATTAATTATAATTTCAAGTGAAATTATGATCAAGGTGTTATTCAGTTCGTAGTTTAATATCGAAAGGTTTTGAAAAAATCCAATTCCTGCAAATATTATAAACAATTTACTTAAAAAGGAGTATAGTTGTTTTTCTCGAAAGGAAGCAGGAAACTTTCTACAACAAGCCCTATCGAAAGGAACTCTACCAACAATATTTAAAAGTTAATAAATCATAAGATTGGAGTTTCCTTTTGGTTTTTACCTGAATCCATCTAAACAAGTAACTTACACTTTTAGACATTATTAATGAGGTTCTTTAAAATTTTATAAATAATACAAATTTTGCTATGAGATACATCCACAATAATTGTCCTGAAGCAATGAAAATTTTTTTTCCACGAATAACCAATATTAAAAAAAAGATATATACCGAGTATCAATTGATACTACTGAAATCATTCAGTTAATTTCGTTCCACTCCTTTAATATCATTCTATTTAATACATATTTCAAACTCAAAAACCAATATTGATAATTTTTTGCTATAGCTATAATTCTCCATGTGATTAATCTTCAAAATTTGACACTTCGTGGAGTGGAAATAAAATGTTTTCATTTGGACCGAAAATTTATAATTCGAATATTTTCAATAACAAATGAATATAAAAAAATATCATTAGTAAAATATTCAAATAATAATAGCTTCATAATCCACCATACACCATACCTCAAACACGTTATTAAAATACTATCGGCTATCCCTTAGTATTCTGAGTAGAAGCAATTCCGATAGAGAACGCCAAAGACGGGTATTGCGAAAATAATGAACTGAACCGACCATTTAAATAATTGCACAATTCGTTGATTTTGTATAACTTACTACATGATTTCGATGTGAAATTTTACAAGGAACACGATGGTCGAGTTACTTTTTTCATAATCATTGTAGTTTTCAGAAATAATGCAAAAAACCCTGTTTTGAGGGTGTTTTTGGGGCTTCCCCCCTTTATTGCAAGCTTGCAATGGCAGATTCGTAATCTACGAAAACATAAATGTTCTGTGTTAATTATCTGCCACCTCATTTTGCAGTTTCAGGCAAAATCTCAATGGACTACTAGTTACTGCTGTGTTAACCACCAAATTAGAAAATCGCATTGCTCATTGTCAGCTAATAAACGGTGACCAATTGAATACTTGCTTTGATTTTTTCTTATTTTGTTACATTTCAGTTGATTTTTTAGTTACTTCCTGTATGTAGAATAACTAGATTTGTCAAATCGATATATTAAATATGGAGTTGGCATTAAAAAAAATGTGCATGATGTCATACAGACCACATTAATGACGTCATGAGAAATCTATGTACGTCCAAATTTGCTGATTATTAAATTAAGGTTGATGTGTCCCAGGGTTTTTTTCTTATTTTATCTGGATAGCTTTTATTTAGTATGTTCCACACTTTACGTGTACACTTTATAGTCGTTAATATACAGGGCATTTAAAATAGTTAAGGGTGCGATATTTGAGTTCATTTTGTGAAAATTTGATATAAACGTAGGTATGTCTTAAATTTTCAATAATTTTCCTTTTAAAGATTCAATGACATTTTATCAGAATCATCAATCATTTGAGGTAATTGGCGAGGGCCCTGATTGTTTTTTCGGTATCTGACATTTATTTTGTGAAGACCTTTGAATTTACTGATAAGGGTGAAATTCTACTGATGAATACGAAAAGAAAATTCTAATATTCAAACCAGACTTATCTAATAATTACCTTACTTCTTCCTATATGAATCATCATTTTAGATTATTGATTTTTAAAGTAATTTAAGACATGGAATGCTAGATGTCTGAATGGCTTAGTGGGCGTCCATTAATAACGTGACCTATTTTTTAAATTTCGGATTGATGAAATGCATGGTGAAGTTTATCCTATAATTTTTAAATAATTAAATTTATTTTAAATGTTTATGTCTTTTGTTTTATTTCAGTATATATAAAACATATTCATTCAACCTAACACATGCGTTGTAGAAATTTTGATACAATAAAATTACAACTAGGTGCACGGTAGGTAATCCCCGAATAAAATCCAATATTTGTGCGACACTTGATTCAAATCGGGTAAAATAAAATTTTATCTTTTTTTCAGGATTTATTTTGTGATGCAAAATGTAATTTTTATTTTATGATTTCTTGGGAATAACAACACATTTATTTATTTAGTTGTGTGAAATTTTATCCCCATTGATAAACGGGTCTGATTCAGACACTGAAACGTTTGGAGTATTTGAAATATACAGAGTTCCCAGTAATTGTAGTGTTATTTCCAAGAAATCAGAAAAATACAAACTAGAGATGCCACAACTACCGATCAGAAAACAACAAAATTTAATGTTTATATTTTTCTAAATTAATTCTTACAGAAGTTTATTGATCCTTCCCCTCTCTTTAAATGAGATTTAGTGAGAGTCTCTGTAGGAGTTATCACCATTTTGAGCTCACGTAATTATTGGACGGTTCCTTATTAGGTAGATATGAATTTGGAATTGTTTGGTTAGCATATTGCTCTAGCAAAATAAGGTAATGAAAGAAAGAGTGAATCTAATTGTTTTGCTATCCAAATCCTGTATTGGTTATAAAGTTAAGACGCAAATGAAAAAGTAAGTCTACCAAAGCAACAATGATATCTACTAAAATGAACATTTCAAGCCTAATAAACTCAGAAATTAAGAAGTAATAAATAAACAAAATGCGGCATAAGCGTGCAGTGTTTTGTTCGTGTAGATGAAATATAGGTGGTTTATAAAATGAGGTTAAAACAAAAATTAAGATGTAAAAGAAATAACTGCAAATTTATGATTACGTAAATACTCAATGGAACTTGGTTTGTAATTTAATGAAATGTGATATTTAGTGTTTTACTTTATTTTTCATTACCGATATCAACCAACATATAGAAATATTAATGTTAAAAAATAACTTTATATTGCTCACATTTTGTTTTGTAAAAAAACATAATCAATCTACAACAAATTTAGACACTGCAGAATACACACTCCAGCAACACATACTGGTTCCCACTTACTTGTACGATTTGTTTTTTTCTTGCTATTACCTAAAGAAACAAAATGTTTTAAGATAAACTTTAAAGTTAGATCCTAGAGTTATTTTAAAGAAACATATAATGTCGTCGAAGTACCTTGGCGAATTGGAGCTTAAAATATAGTGTCCAATATTAACTATCACAAGACAATAATTACAAACGATGTGATGTCATTTAAATAATTTTATTAATGACAGCTTCGTGTGAGTGATAGGTACATTATTTGGAAATTTCTTGAACTATCTGTGAAGCCGTTTGTTATAGCATGTGTTCTAATATAATAAAATTTTTTAGATATAACAAATACTTTCCTGTAATGAATGAAAACAAATAATAATATAAAAATGATATTATTACCTATACGGTGGTGTTATATTTTTTTATTTAAAAACAGTATAAACACATTCGGCCAAATAAACATACCTCTATATATCTATATAAAACACACCTTATAGGAAATAGCAAATAACCAGTTCTAAAATATGTTTCTTACTGTTTTGTTTATATAACGGAAAAAGTGAAAAATTACACATTCAATTGGTTTGTTATAAAATTTAATGAGAAATTAATTCACTATTATTTTCTTATATTAAAATAGGACTAAAGTGTAATAATAATAAAAATGGCCGATATTTTTTTAAATTTTTTTAGTTTTTATTAGATTGTTGAATGTATAACTAATAGATTATAATAATTGAAAACATGACGTCATAGTCTCCTAAAGTATTGTTCTCAAAAAGCCACCTCGAACTAAATTAAGTGACTTTTACTCAACATTAACCAACTTGAAAGAGTTTAAACAAAAACCTTAAAAAAGGTAACAATTAAATCAGTATTTGAAATAATCAGCGAAAATTTGTGCCAGTGAGATATTGTTTCTTTTGAGTGTCGAGGTATTTATTATACATTTATTTTTTTATTTGTTTCTGGCCGTTTTTGAAGCATCGTAATGGCCGGGTGCTGCATAGAGCACTACTGCTAACATTAAATTAAAATTCTTAATAACAGAGCTGGAAAATTTTGGTTAAGAAATAGCAACAGGAGAACTTTGGAACCCATGTACCAGAAAGAAGAAGCATTTATATCAAGACGTTAGCAAAGGTACGTTTCATATCAGTCGAGAAGTGAAAAATATTTTCAGTGGTTAATATTCAAGAAATCTAAGTTAAAGGATGTGCCGAAACTTGTGGTGAAACATTGCGAGTAAAACTGCCAACGAATTGAATACTAAAACATTCACACACCTGAAACCAGGATTGCAACGGAAGAATATACAGAAAAATACTGCTTGTGTTTTCAAGAAACATGTTGTTGAAGAACAAATTGACTGAGCTAACAATGTATTTTGAATTTAAATTGTAGGTATTCTTATTTTGTAATATGTAATAAAAAAGTTTTATGTATTAGTTTTTTTCAACAAACTTTAGTAGGTATTCTACTTATGTTAAGAAAGAACAAACATAACCATTTTTCAAAGCTGTAATTACAAATATACTCAATGACAAAGAAATCGTAACACCCAGAAGAGGATATTTAAATTTAATATTGCTTTGGTATAACATAGATGCTATAGTAAGGAGTAGATGATTAAAGTTTGGTGATTTTTTTATGTTACTCTTTTATCAATTAATATTATAGTCGTTTTGTACAAAGTTTTTAAATTTAACCTAAACCAGCTGTTTGATGGCATCCAAAATCGATATTTAGTAATGTTAAAATGCCTAAAGTACGTATACGCCGAATGTATCGCCAGCTAAGTAAATTTGAAAGAGGTCGACTTATTGATTTACGGGAGGCGGGTTTTTCATTTGGAGTTAGTTTAAACGGTTTCGAAGAGACCCATGTGAATCTCTTGCCATGGCCGTCCAGGTACCCCGATCTTTCGCCAATAGAACATGTTTGGGGTATGATGGGTAGAAGGCTCGGAAATTCACCCCAGCTCTAACGGACTTTGGACTTTCTAAGACATTAAATACATATAGTATAGATAGTTTTCTTCAGGAAGAAATAGACGACGTTATTGAATCAATGCCAAGACGTTTTGGGGAGTGTATAGACAACAGCGGTGGACAAACACATTATTTACAAACTTACTATAGCATCTATTTTTACCAAACGAATATTAACTTTAACTCTTTCTGGTTTTTGCGATTTCTTTGTCAGTGAGTATATGCCCATTTTGCCGATATAGCTATTGAAGTAATAAAATGCAGTCAAAGACGCTAGCACGAGCACAAATCATTTATCATTAATTGGTTATACATGGTGAGCCAGTTTTGGGATTTCACTCCGCCTTTGTCGTTTATTGGCGCCGCCTCGGAACTGACTAAATACAGTTGAAGTATAGCAAACCCATTTGTTGCAAAAACTCTGTAATTAATTTACTGCGCTCTTGTTAATTTATGCCGCCCATTCTTAGCTGACTAATTATAGATTAGAGCTGACAAATTGTTCTGATTGCGAATTCAAATTAAAACAGCTTTTCGCGTAAATCTCATTAATTTGGAAAAACATATAATTATCTTGGGGGCTAGTTAAATAGAGAATATCACTTTTATTGATTAAGTATTACTTAATCTTCGTAAATGAATTATCAAATTGTGACAACATAGAGATTAATTTATTTTGTTTGAATTCAATACTACTGATATGAGGTGCAATTATTTTTTAGATGATCTTACTAAAATTTTTGTATTGCTGACCACTGATTCAAGCCGATAGCTTGAACTTTCACGGTCCGGTCGGTATACCAGCAATATAATTTGAAAATTAAAAAATGAGAATTCGGAAGTTGCATTATTAGTAGGAAAAATATCTGTATCGAATAATGGTTATTTCCAATTTTACTGTTCCAGAAATATCGGCATAAGTAGATTAAAGAAAAAGTACAAGTAAGTATTAACCTAAATTGTCAGTCATAATGCTTATACAAGTTGTGTGAAAAAGTAGTAATTTAAAAGTATTTAAATAAAAGAATATTAAAATATATAAATATGAAATAAATTTAGAATTTTAAAATTTAATAAATATAAATCATTATTTATTTGCTTTTTAGTATATTTGAATCGAGTGATTAAGTCATATGTACAATTCCATATATGTGTATTATTAAATCTAAACTTGCAGCGTTATATGTAATTATTGTCAATCAATTTTAGACGTCAAATTTTTCTGAAGATTACAGAACGATTTATTAACAAATGAAAGTAAAGCGATAAGTGCTAGAAGTATAGAACTTGCAGTCGACTTCGATCAGGTTCTTGAATATGCTCTGACAAATCAGCAATAATCAGGAAATTTTGGTATTTTCTGCACTGGCTATTTAAGGCGACGGTTTTACAAGTTGAGTAATTTAAAATGTGATGAATCGACAGCAAAGTATTTGTAACCAGTGAATTTATTTTGGATAAAAATAAAGACGTTGAAAATGAAAATGATATTTGTAAATTTTTCAACCCAAAGATACTATTGCAATATAGCAAATTTCTCGATTTTGAGTTACTTATTAAGTATTTTACCCATAATTTACAAAACACAGTGCAATCATTTACATAATATAAAACACTTTAAATTAATATTATTATATTGCATTAAATATAACTATAATAACAATTTTGAATGTGAAAATGATATGTAAATTATACAATTAAATATAGAGCTTACCAGTTTTTGCAAGTCAATACAAAACATGGCTATTGCTATTAAATTTAATTCAGTTTAATTATTAACTAACCTCTGTTGTCTTATTTGAGATAATTTATAAAAACTGCTGTAGAGTCGCCTATTAATTACAGTAGGTAGCGCGTTTTGGATGTCACACATAGACTACAGTGAATTTGAGGTGTTTTTTCTTTTCATAAGGAATTTAAAAAAAAATCAGAAATATGCGTTGCTAAGATAGAACATACACTAGAAAATCGCATTTTGCTCAAAATAACATGACATGTAAATGAATAGATTTGTAATAGACTACCCATATACACTGTGTTCAAAAAGTCCGAGTACGGCTGAATTACTCAGTGGGAAAGCATTTTAGAGGAAAAAATTAAATGGATAATCTTTAATATTTTCCCCGGCTACCCAATAACCATGTACGCATGATTAGGCTCTGAGCCACGAGGACCATGGAGGAATACGGTGAAAAAATAGTTTTGAGGTTGCCGATGACCAATCTGGGGTCATATATTGAAAACTCATCAGATTTGTCATCAGCAACCTTAAAAACTATTTTTTCACCGTATTCCCCCATAGACCTCGTGGCTTGGAGCCTAATCATGCTTTACCTCAATTTAAGCTTCACTGACCATCAAGGTAATGTGAAAAAAAATGACCACATTTGGACGTGAAGTTTTCCGCTTTTTTCATTTCCGACATAAAAATGGGGTTCCCAATTGAAAAAATCGACTTGACCTTGATTATGACTTTCAAGGTCATAGTCCAGGTCAAAGCGGACAAGGCTATTAGGTAGCCGGGGAAAATACTAAAACTTATCCATTTAACGTTTTCCTCTAAAATACTTTCCCACTGAGTAAATCAGCCGTACTCCGACTTCTGAACACCGTGTATAATATTAGCCCATAAACAGTTAGTTATCTACTATCTACTGTAATTTATAAGCACTTTTCAATAATAATTATTGTGGAACACCCTTCATGAGACTGGCCTATTTATTTTTTGTTTAAAATATCAAAAGCCCAAGTTTTAAAATTTACTATCAATCATTAAAAAACATCTTTCATAATTTTCATTTGCAGAGCGTGCTGCGTTTTTTATACAACGAGGGTGTAACATGAATAGAGAAAAACTCACTATTGTCGGAGCGTTCTTCAACGTATAATTTCAGGGATCCCCTTATTGTCGGTAAATCCACTTCGCGCCTCTTTCCGAACGTTCCATAGGTGTTAGTTTCGTTCGATAACTGCTTAATCCTCTCCATTGTGTAGGGCTGATCTGATATGACGAGATGACGTTCTAAAGTCGTTGTCGCCTAAAAAACGGAAAATATATTACTATAGCCTCGCTTTAAAGGAAACATAAATGAAATTGTGATAGATAAAATATTCTATAAGTCTGAAAAATATAGAAACGGTTTAACAATTTACCTTAGAACTATGAGATTGGGATTTTTTGTACAATCTGAAATGTGATGTAAAACTACGAGTATAGAAACAAGCCCAATGTAAAATTTTGAACTAATGTTAAGAAATTGTATTTGATGTGGGTTTAAATTTAGTTCCTCCATGAAACAATTCAACTTTTTAATTAGTAAAAGAAATATGGTTTATCGCAATGAAGTACTTAATTTATAATAATGGGTATCTATTATATATAGGATAGCAGTATATAGGTTTTCTTCTAGGACCCCAGTGAGAAATGTATTTATGTATTTCAGCGATGCCCTCTTGCCCATGCCACACTTCTCTCCTCTCACCACCTTATAACAAGAGGCAATGATGCTCCCTATTCCCTATTCCTGCACAGCAACACACTCCCCCAAATATCCTTACACACGTCTAGTCAAAAGAGAAAAATGACGACTAAAACCTTTCAATGTGACCTATTTTAAAAAATCCCAGATTAAGTGTCCCCACCTAAAATAAGGCATGTCTCAAGGATTTGGTGGGATGCCAGAATACACGTATTACAACAACAGACCATCATAAAATAACCCGTGTATCACTATAACCACATACAATGTAAAGACAATGTCTACAGTCCATAACATAATAGAACTTGAAGAAGAACCCAAGATTATCAAATGGGATGTAATAGGTATAAATGAAGTCCGAAGAACTGAAGATAATTAACTGACTCTGAATTTCGAAAATGCCGTGTTTTATGCTAGAGAATAACCACTTACAAAAAGAGTTCATAGTTCACGAAAAACACGTTGACCAAATTATAGCTCTTAAAAAATAAGCTCTCCAGCTATATCTATAATTCTTCAGTTCAACTCTTTACAAATAGTTCACCACTTTCGCATCAACAAAAGACTAATCATAGAATGAGGTTAAATGCTTTTATCAGGATATATTCACTGCTCTAAAAGAATGAAAGACACGCTACTAATGTAACCGAACTAGGAGACAAAAATGAAAGAGGATTTGGTTTATTTCAACTTCGCCAGCACAATAATATATAATCAGTGGACACCTATGCAAAAAATAAGCATAACAAATAAGGACGGAATTCCAGGGGGAAAACCAAATACATTATAGACTTCATATTTATAACAGAAAAAGAAGATTATTGGAGGTTTTTATAAACAAATCTAGTCAACACATAAGAAAAAAACATATTTGGTCTGTTCATTCTGATTTTTTCGCCACACTTCTTTTCAGTAACAGGTAAGTATTTACAATGTGTAATGGAGACAATGTGTTATTTTGAAAAATCACTGGGATTAATAGTTGTCTTTTACAGAAAACACTCCACACAAATGTTCTAAGAAAGAAAGAAGTTTTTACTCAAACAATTTTACTGTGTACAAATAAGTCTATTGCATATTATGCATGTGTTCTGGAAACGTTTCAACGCCAAGTCTGGAGTCGTTATCAATCACTGTACGTATTTGTTATGAATATTGGCTGAGATGTACACTTTTTTTGTATTAGTCAAAATTATTGGACTATCTAACACTAGCATAGCAATAAAAATCACCAAGTAACATCAGAACATCAAAACTTTATTCAAAATATGTCTACTTGGAGTAATTGCACCATCTCGATGGAAAGACGCATAAATTGACATAACTTTAATCTAAAAAGCAATATTACTATTAAAAATATGGGCCCCAAGCATATGTTTCTGTTGGTTGGTGCCGATTTTAATTTAGTCCTGTTCCGTCATCACACGAGACAGCATTTAACTGCTGTCCGACTTATTTAGTTGTTCCTAGTATATACGCAATGCTTTTTCTAGCTCTTCTCGGTAGCCTCTTCAAAGCTTGATTAATCTGGTGCGAACTGGAAATACGATTTCGTGATCTGTGGCGTTGCTATACTACTGATATGGTACCAGGCTCGGTAGGTACTTTGCTCTTCGTACCCGGTATTTATGGAATCGATACTTATCTTGTGATATTTGGATATTTGATTCGATACCAATACCCACAGTTTTTCGTAAGCTCTCTGATTGCATTCAAGGCAACGTCGCCCTGCAAAATTCGTACTTTCCTGGAATTTTTAGGTTCTTACTGGCTAAATTGGTATCGACACCTTCTGTTGATATCTTGTATCGATATTACCATCGATACCGGTATCGATACTTTTCTTTCGATACTCCTTGCGATACCGGTATCGATATTAGTTTTATCGCAACGTCCTTAGCTAACATATTATCTTATGGTGAATGCGCCAAGAGAAATTTTAGAATAAAAGGCTTACATTTCCAGGAGCATAAAAAACATTTTTTTGAACTACCCTGTATAATTTTAATACTACTTCACCTTATATTTCAACCATCCTACATATGCAACAGCTTATATCACATTTATTTGTAAAAATTTTTGAACCTACCGGTATAATTGTAATTTTACTTCGCCCTATATTTCAACTGCGCACATCAGAAAAATTATTTCTTTTTGATTTTTAGTTAAGTAACTTTTGTGTTTTTTGAAGTAGGTTTTTGTTTTTTTAATGTATTTATATGATTTATATATGATGATTACATTTTTATTTTACACTATAAGAGACACATTTTTAATATTCTGCTTATATATAAATAGGTGCGGTGCTCCAAAACATTTTGATTCGCATTCAGCTGCAGCAACGCCACTGACTCAACCCCTGTAATTTAATAACTTTGCGTTTGCCACCACTGCGACTAGGGAGTTGAAGATATGGAGATAACTTGTTCGCCAAAAGTTGTCCCTCTTCAATCTAAAGTTGACGTGTACCAATTTGAATTCTTATATGTTCCGTGCGTTTTGCGTTTCCGTGACCCAATCAGACTTATGAAAAATGAGTGAAATTATTTAACACTAGCTGAGTCCTCGAAGTTTCACCCCTGTTAAATTTGGATGATACATGAGTTATGAACATAACTAAGTACATCTCATTAATTTAAAACCACCCGGAAGTTATGTGGAAAACTAAAAGAAATAATCACTTAAAAACAGAGCAGACTTCTGTAGAGTGGAGCGAATTTTTTTAAATTTCAAAACAAATTTTAATAGTATCAAACATTATTATTACCTCAAAAAGACATTACACATAAGATCTAAGAGATTAATTGATACCTTCTACTGATTTTTTTTGGTTAAGTATATATGTTTCTGATTTCTCGATATTTCGAGATGTCAGCACTGCAAAATATTAAATAATAGTAAACGTTTTTAGAGTGTTAGGCTTATAATACGTTTGTAGTGCCGACCCGAAAGAATCAACAAAAATTTTGAAAATAGACGAAAAGCATAATTTTTGGGCTCAAGGAATCCTATAATGAACTGCAAAAACGTATGTTATTTATTGTTTAATATTTAGCGTTGCAGAAATCTCTTCAAATTGCCTATTCAGTTTGCAGTATAAAATTTCTCTCAAAATATCAAAAAATCAAAAACATACAAAAGAGGACATCAAAGTGGCTGATAACAGTAGAAGATATAAATTAATCTGGTATATCTTGTGGGTATTCACTTTTTATTAGAGGTAATGAATTAGTTTGATCACTATTAAAATGTTATTCAATAAAGGTTTTTTTCCCTCCACCTAATTTTCAGGTTGATGGTTAAACAAACCAAGAGCTTTTCAGATAATATTAATAATGTTTCGAATCCGCCAAGATCAAGAAAACAAATCATACTAGGCAAGCAGTTGTTGCCGAGTATAATCACGGTCTTAAGACAGTTCAGGTAAACACAGATTATCACGGTTTATATTGTGATTTTGAGCTATTTACTTTTATTGAAATAAAATATAGCTTATATTAGTCAGGGATATTGTTGTTTTTATTATTGAAGAATTTTTAGAATCGGTTAAGTTGGTAGAGTACCAGTTACATAAAAATTAATAAATTACATATATATATATATATATATATATATATATATATATATATATACTAGTATAGATTCTACTTACGTGGTAGGCATATTCTCTCATGAATAGTTTCTTGATTGCAGATGGTAAAGCAACTTTGGCATCCAACCAGGCTTTGTCGCTGGGTACAAAATAAGTGAATTTTTTAGTTGTATCGTTCAGTTGATGATTGAAGTTCTGTAGATTTCCTAATGTATATGATGCTCTGTAATTGAATAAAGATAAAAGTCATTAAACTTTGCATGCTCATATACTTTTGTTTTTTTTTGTTTGAATAGGTCATTGAAAACTTATATATATATTTCAGAGTAAAAACTTCCATATCACCTTTGTGGTACTTTAGTATTCTAATATTTGAGTGCCGTGTTTGAATCTCAACCAACAAGTATTGCTGACGGATGTATGGACAGACAACACATAATTATAAAGGTCCTGGATAAATATTAGATTAGATCGGAAAACGCAAGAAATAAGATCAACAGAAAGGTACGATTGCGATATTATAACGTCGTGGAGATACATTAACGTTGGTGTCACAAGTCAACAAGGATGGTTCGATCAACCATAAGTCTACAAACCCACTTCGTGAATGTTTAGATTTTTCCTGAAAAGTTCAAAGAGTAAGAGTATGACGAAAATTTATCAAGAAACAGTCTTTCTGATAGATTTTAATAACTAACGCATAATTTAGCGAAATGTGATATCCTCTAAAAAGCATTCATCTACAATTTTAAAACGTAAGCTCCTGAAGATTTAAAAAAAATCTGCTGAATTTCTGTCGGTAATTATCAATCACGTATCTTAAAAATATTTTTGTATTCGTTCGTGCTACTAGTACAATATTATATGTACTTCAGAAACATTTGATTTGGTGAGCCATCCATTTTATTATTTAGACCCAGGGTCTTTAAACTTTGCAGCCTTAGGGCAATACTGATTATTCTAGGAAGTTCCAAGTACTAAAACCGATTTAATTTTCTAAATATGTGGTGGTCAAATGAGGAAGTACTACTCTCTATACACTCTACAAATGCAGGGGGCGCTAGTAGTACTTCGGAAAACACAGTAAGAATTAAACATTCCCGATTAACAGCGTTTAATGTGTCATTGGATATGTCAGATAGTGCGATGTGTTGATTTTTATTTGAGGAATAGATAAAAGCTTTGCTATTGATAGTATTCACGGAATTTTTTAAAAAGAGTTGAAAATTCCATTGACAATTTAAGGGAAGATAAGACTTTGAGAAGTTTTGATTTTTTGAATGTGCAGACTTTTTTCGCAAGAATCATGTTATTTCCTCATCAAATGAATGAATTTAAGATTATTCAAAGTCCTTTTGATACTGAGACTAAAATGTTAGCCCTGGAACTTCTATGGGGATTATTGATTTACAGGTCAGTGATGTAATTAAGAATAAGTAACAAAAGTTATATATGTTAGAATTTTATAGGAGTGCTACACTGTTGCAACCTGATAATTGACATAAAGGTGCTCGTGGGCTGTTTTTGGTGCCAATTGCATGTGTCAGAACATTCATCAAAATGAGACTAATAAAAATATATGCAAAGTTTAGTTAATCCATGAACATCTTAAATCTCTTTCCAAAGTATGGTTAGTGGAAAATCACAATTACATAAATCTCATTACTATTTTTTACAACCACGGAATATTTACTAGGTTATAGTGTTAGAATTCAATTATTTGTAGTTATTGTGCTTAAATTAAATTTTGAGCGAATTGTGTTTGCAGCAGCAAAAATTTCAACAGTAAGCTATCAGCTGTCGCAGGCCGGATTTGGCGTGCGGTCAGTTGTTTGGAGACCCCTTCTCTAAACCAGGCCTATCTTTGAGCAATTTAAAAAATATATATAAAATATATCCACCGTTATTTGAAAGAAGGTACTCCAAAGCTGTGCCATGGATAAACTGCAATGACTTAAAAGTGGCATTAGGTAGTAGAAAAACAAAGATATATGTTTTCACTGAGGTTGTAGGATATACATATATCCTACAGCAATTCAGATGTTTCTCAACTAATAGATTTCTGTGATATTGACGTAATAAGTTATCTACTACCCTTACCACTGTTACTACTCTACAGCGCTACTTATTTTATAATTCTATCACAAAATACGTACAGTATTTTTTAAATAAATGTTTCAAAATAATTTTACTCACTTTAGCATTGGATCTGTTTTCAACTTTTCTAGAACAGTAGAATATGGTACACCTAGCACTCGATCTATTACGTGAATAATTCCGTTGGTAGCTGCAAGATCAGGTTGGAGAACTGTAGCATTAACACCACCACCTTCAACTGTCATTGTACGGTTGTTTTCCAGTACGACGACATTGAAGTACAGATATTTTCCCTTGCTGTAAGAAGGCGCTTGATAAACCTGAAACCACAAGTATATTTACAGATATTTTTAAAAGAAAAAACTTATCACAATGTGTAAAGCACTACTAAAATATATGTCTGCACTAAATGCCCCTGATGTAAATTACAGATATATTATCACTAGTATAGTGTTTTATAAAAGATTGGGCTAGTAGTTATTTAGTGTGATCATGTAAGGATACCATCTATGTACAGTAATCGGAATTATTATTTAGCATTTGGATATAAATAATCGTGTATTCCATATTTCATTCTCAATAAACCTTTTTTTTAAAGAAAATATACAATATATCTCAATTTTTGTATTTTGATATACCGTAATAAGTGTTTAAGACCATTCTTATCTGTAAGTTTATGTAATAAAAACTTATTTACTTATTTTGCTATATTCCCAGAGTAGTTTCATTCAATAAGTCGTTTATAGGGCAGAACAATGTTATAGGTTACCAAAATTTAAAAATTCGAATATAAAAACTATATTAATAGTCACTAAGGTTTTGAATTGTTTTAGTGAAAATATGTGTACATTGAAAGTCATAAACATTTAAAATGGATTTGGTCTACAAATTATTAATGCACTTACATTTGTACTTAATAATACAGAAAACAAAACTTCCTTGTGTTTCAAGATTCAAATAAACCTAAGTTAAAAAAAAACGCCGTCATATTGCTATGGATTCTGTGGGTTCCAATCAAAGGAGACTTTTACACAAAATTTGACTTTCACTTTGAACGTCTTTATTTACCAAACAAATTCACTGTTTACAAACAAAGAGTAATACTACAGCTGACTTCTTCTTGCGATTCAATCACACGAATATAAACTGAACTAAACTAAACTCAACTTGTACCGACCGTCAATTTTTATAATTAGCGTGGAACATACTCGAATATCATGATTTATTTCTTTGTTGTAGGAGCGTTTTTCAAGCATCTCTCGACTTTCTTATATAGTATACTCTGGTGAAGGTGCTGGTATTATAATTTATAGATTTTCTTATATAGTGGTGGAGGTGCTGGTGTTATAAAATATGAAAATGTTTCTGTTCAGAACTTAAAAATAAATGTCAGTTAATCAACTTGAAGATGAAGATTTTAATTAGTCTGTATATATACCGTGTGTCATCAGAACTTAAACGAATTTTTTTTATGAATAATATTACAAGAAATAGTTATTCTTCATAAACAGATCAAAAGAGACCAAGAATATATGTATGAAGCTACAAAAAGAGAACAAGCGTTGGAAGAAATAACTCTTTTTAGGGATATTCAAAACCAAAACATAATAAAATACCGGCTGTGGAAATTCTAGAAAGAAAAAAATATCCCGTTAAAAGTAAGAAACAAGGGACTATCAAATGATCTATAATTTAGTTTCAATATTGCTAATCATATTTAATTTAAAAAACAATGTTTTGAAAACGCAAACTTAAGTCAGAATATCTTATAGAAGGATGAGCAGGTATGCATTAGAGGCGCTGATATTTCAGATAAAAATAATTCCTACAATTGTTCTTTGGGAAATCCATACATAAATACAAAAATGCCTTATAACGGCCGATCCACTTTTATTAGTGTCTGACGTGGTAGTTTTAGACGGAAATTTATTTTCAAAACGTATTTCTGTTTAGCAAAAGCGAGAGCAATGCGATTTACACTTGAAGACGGCAGATGTAACTATGCCAAAATGTCGTCAATTTAACGAATATCCCATCTTAAAGAATTTTTCTTGTAAGTGCATATTTTACATAATCAACAAGTTTCCCGGTTTTAAATGAAAATCAAACAATAGAGGCTACATTTTAGATGTGACTTGAATTGTAAACGTTTTTATTCAAAAAGAACTTTACAAAAAATGATAATATGAATTGCTCACTGAAATGTAGTGAAAACCGAATGATCACAAAAACAGGAGCAATGAGAATAGTTTTCGTTACACTGGTTCTAAAGAAACAACTCGTCCCGGAACAATTTTGTGCTGTCGAAATAGTTGAAATGTTCCCCGGAGGTCGGATGTAAGTTTCAACAAAAACCAGCTGTGTGCGATACTATCCGCAGTATCTGTTATTCTCTTTGGATTCTGACAGAGAAGAAGTTCGACAGAGAGGTTGTTAACTACGGAAGCAATCATCGGAGTAATTTGATAACCATAGAATGATTTCGTTACACAAGCGCTATCCCTAACTTTTTCTTTGGAGATGAGCTATTCAATTTATAAGAGGAAAATGTCTACAGCCTGTTTTACGTAAAATGCCTTTGATGCATTTTCCTTGATTTTAATGTGAGTTTTTTTGAATAAATAATTTTCTGAAAGGAGCGACTTAAAAGCAAATGTTAAAGAAGAAAATCAGCGATGCTTAACATAATCACATTTGCATCACTTGGCGTGCATTCTTAATTGTCATAAAATTTGGCATATTTGCTTGAAATTGCTTAGCATTGCTAAATCTTTAAAAGATGCTTGAATAGGTCAAATAATATTGCATATATGTACAGTGTGTTCAAAAAGTTCCGATATATAGTCAGGACTTGAAAAATGGGCTTTTTTTATTGGTATTTAAGGAATAAAATCCACTCCATTATAAACTGAATTATAACTAAAATATTAATGTAAAAAAAGTCAAACATCAATAATTTGATATTGATGTTTGACTTTTTTTACAAATTTACTATGGCATCACTAAGAAAATCTGTTGTTTCACATATACAGGCTAGCACAAAAAATTGCAAAGATTATATATAATATCTAGATGTTTTCAAGTTGGAAAAACTTGATAGAGTTGTCTTTGGAATTTATATGTGGGGGTCCGAGAGGCGAGATGTTATAAGATAGTGCATTCGCTAAAATTGTGATATTATAATTCTGTTGTTTCAGTATTTCCATTAATGTCATAAAAGAAAACAAAGGAAAAAACTTATGTACTATGGCAAAGTAGGGTTGTTCAAAATGAGACTACCATTACTAATTTCATTCTAACTTGTCAGCTTAGAAGCAACAAAATCATCCTTATTTAACAGATATAAGACTTTTAATTTTCGTTTTGAGTTGTGTTCTTCCGTGTTTAGTAATGCTGAATTGTCGAATTTGTTCTGATGATCACAAGCATGTTTACAAACTGATTTTTGAAATGAGATGATCTTTATGTTATTTTTATCTCGTACCAAAGTAACTTTTAACAGGTTCTTGAAGTTAAGGTTCCCTCATTTTGTTACATTCGCTAGGAATTTATAGAGTTTGTTGAAATTTAAGTTGTGTTGGTTGGTTTTGTTTTCGATGTAAATGATTTTAGTTTATTTCTTATTTTAAATGTTTTGACATTAATTGTCTTCAATCGCTGCGTGCTGAGACAGACCGGGTATGTATGGTACAGTTGTTGCTGCCTTGTGGTATCTTAAGTGCAAGTATTACTAAGTTTTATACCGATTCTCTAAGCTTGTTTTGTGTTCAATTTTCTACGGTAAGTGTTTCCAGCAAGGACACATCTTGTAGTTGCTATCTCTATATTAATTTTGTTGATTTCAGAACAGTTGACCTTTGCTCTATCATGTAACGATTTAATAACACCTTGTTCTTTATTATATTTGGATAACTTGAAATAAAATTGTGGTATCTGTTAATGTCTATGTTTCGAATGAAACCCTGTTATCTATATATAAATAGGCAAAGACAAAACGTTTGGGTACCATTTTCTCCTCTGTCCCTCAACCGATTTATTTGATTTTTGTTTTGTTTAGTGGCTATTGACGACCTTCAGTGCAGAATGCTAACATATATTTATAATATCGATTCATTCATTAAATAAAATCTAATAAAAATATAATAATTTACGTCCACAGTGCCGCCAGATTGAGTGGAGAAAAAATCGTAAGACGGTTTGACTCGAATGAGAAATACAAACTAAATTAAACGAAAAACTAACAAATTTTGTTTGGTTCTGAAAGTTATTCTACATTATCATGCTATTGAGAACTCACCCACAAAAATTTATATTATATGATAATGACAATTTATTGGGTACTCGCAAGTTTTTCTAAATATAGTTTGTCAATTAAAATCAGAAATTTGTATTGCGTGCCAACTGACCAATGTTTTTCCGATAACATTTTATTATTTTAACATTATACTATTAATTTATTTTGTTTCTATTTTAAAGGCTAATAGTTTCATACAATTTAACTAAGTTTACAAAGCCTATAATATAAATACAAATAGTGAAATTGAAGATAAATAGTTAGATCTGACATCATGGCAATGGTTCTAATTTCTCGACCAGTTCACGGCCAACCATAGATTGAATTACAATTTGACATTTCTTAACAGTGTTACCCGCTAGGTTAAGTTACCTTCTCAATGCAATTAGAAAATTATCAATGTATAATTTTCAAAATTTCAATTTCAATGAACTTACAAAAATTGTCAAGAAATAAAGCTATTATTTAACATAAATTAACAGGTGGTTCATTGTATTTCTTAAATGTGTTGATATAATCCTCTGATGAAAACTTTTACGTTAGTAAACTAACTATTGAGAGATTATAAAGCTAATTGATACATTTGAGTTCAAATCCTCTCAAGTTGAATATGTTTTTTTATTTTATGCCATGAGCAAAGGAAATTAGTAATATATTGCTGTTTTATTCGATATAAGGTAATCTTTTAAATTAATTTTAACATGTCGTCTAAAATATTAGCAGTCAGTCAAAAAATGTTAAATGTTCTTTTAACGACATGTGATATGCTGCAAATATATTTTTACTTATTTATCTAGCAATATAGTACATATAATGTTTTGTTTATTTACATATATCTTATTATATGCAATTCTCGCAAACTGCACTATGACTGTCTAAATTTCATTTCGGGGTTTTGGCGTCTAGAAATCGATTGCTCGGGAAAAATCCTATTACCGAGAAAGAACGAAATTGTGACAATAATTATGACAGCTGGGTCTTGAAAATACAAGTGTTTCAATACAGGATGATTTGGTAACATACTTGAGGTTGAAACTGCTCTTGAAAAAAAAATTTCTACAAATTGATGTATAGAATCTTATAAGAATTTTATCGCTATTTAATCTTTATTAAAGTAAAAATTGCTGCTTAGGCGATTTTTGGATGGGTAAAAAGTTATGTGTTCTCATATTCTAAATTGACTGAGATATAAGGCGTTGTATATTATAATTACACAGGGCGATTCCAGATATGTTAGAAATCATTTTTTTCGTGTGTGGCACCCAAGCAGTTGTATATAGGGTGTTTAAAATATAGAGTAGAGTGCAATTATAACTAATAAAATAATTATATAGGGAATCCCATTAGCGGTTGAAGTTATAGGGTTCTTGGAATAGAGGGCGCAATAGCATTACACTTATACAGGGTGGTGCAAAAATATTATAGAGAGATGCATATACAGGGTGGCGGAAATGGAAATGCAACATTTCGTAACCCATAAGCAGTAGTATATATACAGAGTAGATGAAATATAGGAATTATAGATATATAGGATGATTATAAAAAATGTTAGAAAAGGAAATTATTTATAGAATATAGAATAGATCGGAGTAGAAGTATAGTTACAGAAGATAGTTAAAAATTTCATAAACAAAAAGAGTAAATACGGTCGCTTATAGGAAGTCGCATATACAGAATGGTTTACCGGGTGGTTAAAAAATGTTAAAAAATATTAAGCGTAGTCCATGAGCAGTTGCATATACAGGGTGGTGGAAATATATAATGAGATGGAATTAATATAATGAGTATTTATATATAAATGTTTATATTTAGTGCAATTATAGTTATACAGGGTGGTTAGAAAAAAATTATCTAGGGTAGCCCATTAGCGGTTGAATTGTTGTCATATTAAATTAAGAATTACGAATTTGAACACAAATAAAGTCCTATTAAATACATCTGAAAAAGAACTTGAATTTCGTTACTTATTTGTAGAAGCGAGATGTAAGACCGACACAGAGGTTCCGAATCTGGATCCGTTTCGTGTAATTGCTGTTCTCCCTTAAGTCCTAAGATAGAATGTCACGATAAAATTTTCAGGGTACTTCACCTGCCAGAGATATTGACACAATTGGTCGAATTTCGACCACTGGGCGACAGCTAGTTACTATTATTCTGCCAAGGAAAAGTAGTATGTTATATTATTCAATTTCTAATTGAAATTGTATAGTTTCTTCTTTGTTGTTTATGTCGTTTAATAATACATGTAACTCTTCAAGATGGTGTTTCCATTGGATATGTTATCAACATACCGCCAAAAGTAAAGTTTAATTTGCTTTTGAAAAAATTGCATGACGATTGCATGCCACTACGCAAATGCGACTTTGCCGCCTCGTGGTATTTCATATGGAAGATGCAAGCAAGCGTACAGCAAAGGGAAAATGACATAAGCGTGCGTGTGAAGCGACGCTACGTAGACAGTAGGGCTAAGAAGATTCCTATATATTTTGTTTTAAATCCCGTTGAACAGGCTTGAGATATTATGGGTTAATTATTGCAAAATTTACCATATCCCTAAATATATTAAAGGCAACTCGTGATGATCCGATTTCTTAAGTTCTTAAAGACTTACCAGACCCCTGACTTCCTCTAAGGTGTGCATTAATTTTTGTAAGTTTCCTATGTTTGTTCTTTGTTCTGCCTAATTGTTCATTTCATCTATTTCAGCCTTTGTGTTCAACAATTTTTCATATGCTATTTAGTTTTTGTTTCCCAATGCTCTTTTTCCATGTAAGTTCATTATTTCGTGTTGCTTCTGGTTCTTCACAAACCAATATTTTTTTCGTTGCTGAGTGAATTGCATTTGTTATTGGCACTTCAATTTCTCAGGTTTTATTCCCTATATCTATTAGAGTTTAACTGTAGTTTCATGACCTGAACTTCAGCTGTCTAACTTGTGTGTTAAATATTGACTATACTAATGTACGTTCTGGAAAGCTTTTTGATGGGGCGTTGACTATATAGAACTTTGTCGAAGAATGTGGAAGGATCTTCAATAATAATCACAAAAAGATTAGATGTAATTTGCGGTGCCAACGTTAGCTGCAATTAAAGCATTTTTAACCGACTTCAAAAAGAAGGAGGTTCTCAATTCGTCTGTATCTATGGTTTTTTATGTTTGTTCAAGGATTACTCGCAGACGGCTCAAGGAATTTCGATCATTTATACTGAATCCTGTTCCGGAGGATCCCGAAGTGGTCCCATATTTTTTTATGAACACAGCTTTTACCGTTTCTTAGAAAATGGGGAAAAACTTTTTTGATTTTCTTATACACTATGCTTTGGTGAAGTCGCAGTTATTAAAAATATGAAAAAAAATCGGAACATGGAAAAATTGAAAAGAAATTAGATTAGCTCCGGGATATCCCATAACAATCCTACATTGTTTCAATAACATAGCTTGTACCGTTTCTTAGAAAATGGGGGAAAAATAGTAATGACTTTCTTATATAAGACTATGCTTTGGTGAAGTCGCCAGTATTAAAAATATGAAAAAAAAATTCGGAACATGGGATAATTTGAAAAGAAATCGTACTACTTCCGGGATATCCCAAAATGGTCCCATATTTTTTTCAATAACATAGCTTGTATCGTTTCTTAGAAAAGCAAGAAAAAAAATTATATTACTTTCTTATGCAGTAAAAATTGGTGGAGTCGCTGGATTAAAATTTAACTGTTGGGAACTTGGGGTAAACTGTAAATAAATTGAACCAATCAAAATAAATGTAATTTTTCGGATTAAATTGGATTAGTTCCGGGATATCCCAAAATGGTCCCATATTTTTTTCAATAACATAGCTTGTACCGTTTCTAGGAAATCGGGAAAAAATTTTAATGATTTTCTTATACAGTAAAATTTGGTGGAGTCGCTGGTATTTAAGTTTATCTGTTGGAAACTTGGGGTAAATTGAAAAAAATAGAAATAATCAAAATAAAAGTTTTTTGAGAATAAAAAAACACAATTTTAAAGATTTGTGAGTTTTTGGACCTATTCCTTCCAGACCATTTATAAACGGACTCACACCTACCATTATACTTCACAGTATAAAAGTTAATATGTATATACAGTGTGTATTCATAAATCAAACGATTTCTTTTTATTAATAATTTTAGTAGAAAAAGTTATTCTTCATAAACAGATTTGCATGATCTAAAACGTAAACAGTAATCACTCCATGTCACTTTTTTAACGGTAGGCGAGTTTGTCATCAAAGAGGAATTTTGCTGGTTACAAATTAAAGTATCTTCATTTTTGTTAAGATCTAAAATTGTTAACAAATTGAAGTAATTAGAATTAAAAACGGCATCTACTTATGCAATGGAACTAAGAATTGTATTATAAATATTTCTTTAATTTTTCCAACTATAAACTAGGTTTCAAAAAATATATCAATTTTGTTTAAAAATGCGGTACATTTTTTTATAATATCTCAAATTGTAATCAAATATGGTTTATTAGACTTGAAAACTTCATCCAATTGTGCTGTATTATTAAAAATTGTAATAAATTGAAATCTGATTGGAAATAAATCGAAATAAATGTCAGCTAATCAACTTCAAGTTAGAGGTTCTCAGTTGGTTTCTATATAGAGTGTGTCTTCATGAGTAGAATTTAAACGGAAACGTTCTTATAAATATTACTTAGAGAAAAAATTATTCTTCATAAAAATATTTGCATGGTCGGAAATGTATACTGTAATCATTACATGTCACTTTTTCAACTGTATACGAGGTTTGTCAGCAAATATGACTTTTGCTTAAAACTAAAAAACCTTTATTTTTCGTAATATATAAAATTCTTATCAAACAGGGGTAATAAGAATTATAAAATGCATCTAATTATGCCACATCACTAAAAATTGTATAATATATTTCATGTTACTTTTCCAAATTGTGTACTAGGTTTGATAAAGAATATAAACTTTGTTTAATTAAAGTATCTTTATTTTCAGTAATAACTCAAATTCTTATCAGACAAAGTTAATTAGAATTGAAAATTACGTCTATTATGATATATAAATTAAAACTGTATAACGATTTATTATAAGATTCCGATATTAAGTAAACGTCAGTATAATTAACAGACCTAAAGAATGATGATACTCAGATTGCTTACAATATACTGGAACCACCTAAATTAGAATCATATACAAAATTTTCTAATAATACATTTACATATCTAGAAAACAAGTTATTCTATTCAACAGTAAATGAGGTTAGTTAAGCTGATAAATGAAAGTAAAATACCTTATTTTAGGCAATATCGAAAAAGTTAATTAGATTTGAAAACTGCACCCAATTAAACCATTGCATCACTAAAAAAAAAATTGTAAAATAAATGTATTATAAAAACCAAAAACCGACTTAAAAAAATTAACTAAAAAGCACTAAATAGTTTATTGCTACAACAATTAAATACTTTTTCTGAAGTCGGTGTCAATTTGAACAGCGATGTTGCGAAGTACAACTTATAAATGTATTTCCCAAAATAATTTCACTTTAGCTTGGCACCGACTTCAGAAAAAGTATTTAATTGTTGTAGCAAAAATTATTTCATGCTTTTTTGTTGTTTGTTTGTTCATGCTCCTGTACGTTACAAAATACATTTTTATTTGCAGGCTTGCAAAATTGGAATAGAATATTCATACATTTTGTTTTTAATTATCTATTATTATCAAGCCGGCCACTAATGTACGTTACACGCTTTGCAACATAGTGTATTAAATCTTGTAACTATTTACTTCGAAGCGAAATGCACACTAGTTAGTAATATATCATAGAAATGCTAACAGAGGAAACCCTGCTCTCCGCTCCAGTAGCTATCCAGCGTCCGAATCTTCGCAGCAGCGCACTTCCGGTACAAGGTTACTTTAGAGTCGACTACCTGTGAATAACTTAGATTTAATTATATACCACAGCTAAGTGGTAGCAGGGTGGCATCTCTAGGATGTACATCAAGTTTGGTTTTAGGTTATTAATGCAAACCCGGCAAAATACGAAGTCATTAACTGATGGTTTGACGTAAGCATGTGAATTTCATATAACTAATGATAATGTCGGGTCAAAGTTTATGGATATTGTTGTATTTCATGCCAAGTATCTCCCATTTCCGAGGGAGATTATTAATATCAACAATGCTGCGATGCTGGGTGCATATTATTTGAAGTGTCCGACAGAAGATTATTATTTTCATTTGATAAGGAAGTTGTAACGAACGTATCAAGGAGAGTGATAGAATTTGTCCATTTTTAGTAATTAAAAACTCGAGCCCTCAGGTATATTAGTATAGAATGAGATTATACATAGTTACAACAAAAGATTCATTCAATTTCAAAACGCTATATGCTCAAGGGAGAACAATGTCTAACAATTAAATCAGGAAATTTACTGAATTGAATTCTACGGCAGCAGCTTCGAAAAATAACATGAAATAAAATGTAAACATAGGAAAAAATATTAAAATTTGGACTTGAAACGTAGGTCTGCTCCAAGCACGGTAACTATATATAGTAGAAAATGAAGCAAAAATGTTCAATATTGAAGTATTAAGACTGGCGGAAACACAGTGGAAGAGAGCTCGTGTTTTTATATCAAGTTCGGTAAACACCGCATTCTTCTCAGGAAATGAGATGGAAAGTCGAAACCGGGTAGCTGTAAGCAAATCCATGGAGTCTAAATACAATCCAGGTATACGCCCTAGCAGCTGACTCGACAAAAGAAGACAGCGATTGTATTTATTCACAACTAAATGACACTTTGGACAGTCTTCCCCCAACGAAAGATACTATTATTCAAGGCGACATGAATGCTAAACTGGGCAAATCGAAAGACAATTAGCAACTAGTGGCGACAAGATACTTCAATTCTGCTTAGAAAACGGACAAGTGGTACTGAACACTCGATTTAATCATACATAAGAAGACTATTTACAACAGGAGATAGGTCTGGGAACAGAAGTGACTTTATAATGATTGACCGCCGATGAAAATCCATGGAATGTAATACAAAAATCCTACCTGCAGCAGAATGCGGATCATATTTTCAGCAGCCCCTAGTAGAAATCAAGATTAAATTAAATAAAAAAGAGCTGCAGTCATTTGAGACTGAACGATGGATTCATGGAGGTGACCAGGAGATAGGTCTGGGAACAGAAGTGACTTTATAATGATTGACCGCCGATGAAAATCCATGGAATGTAATACAAAAATCCTACCTGCAGCAGAATGCGGATCATATTTTCAGCAGCCCCTAATAGAAATCAAGATTAAATTAAATAAAAAAGGGCTGCAGTCATTTGAGACTGAACGATGGATTCATGGAGGTGACCAGGAGATAGGTCTGGGAACAGAAGTGACTTTATAATGATTGACCGCCGATGAAAATCCATGGAATGTAATACAAAAATCCTACCTGCAGCAGAATGCGGATCATATTTTCAGCAGCCCCTAGTAGAATTCAAGATTAAATTACATAAAAAAGAGCTGCAGTCATTTGAGACTGAACGATGGATTCATGGAGGTGACCAGGAGATAGGTCTGGGAACAGAAGGGACTTTATAATGATTGACCGCCGATGAAAATCCATGGAATGTAATACAAAAATCCTACCTGCAGCAGAATGCGGATCATATTTTCAGCAGCCCCTAGTAGAATTCAAGATTAAATTAAATAAATTTGAGACTGAACGATGGATTCATGGAGGTGACCAGGAGATAGGTCTGGGAACAGAAGGGACTTTATAATGATTGACCGCCGATGAAAATCCATGGAATGTAATACAAAAATCCTACCTGCAGCAGAATGCGGATAATAACTACAGCCGCCCGTAGTAGAAATCAAGATTAAATTAAATAAAAAAGAGCGGCAGGCATTTGAGACTGAACGATGGATTCATGGAGGTGACCAGGAGATAAGTATAGGAACAGAAGTGACTTTTTAATGATTGACCTCCGATGGAAATCCACGGAATGTAATACAAAAATCCTACCTGTAGCAGAATGCGGATCATATCATCAACTGCTCGTACCAGAAATCAAACTAAATTCAATAAAAAAAGCGGCAGTCATTTGAGACTGAAGGACGGAAGCGAAAGATTTCTTTGGGTCATTCTTAGTTATAGATATACATTTGAGGAGAATTAAAATAATTGTTACCATTTTGTTACCACTCAAGTATTATTCCTAATCTGTAATTTAATTCTAAATTTAAATATAACTGCAAAGGAACATATGACCATTAAGTTAATTTTTAATTAAAATTTGTTGAATTATAAAGGTTCAAACATATTTCACCTATATAATTTTCTGACAATATTTATAACGAGGGCATTTTAATTATTACAGATTAAATTATGGGAACATTATTTAAGTTGATATTTTTTAAATATCACATTTCCAGGTTTAAAAAAACACAAAATCGGTGGCATAACATTAATATTATTTTATTTTTAGCAATTCACATTTTTCTACATCAGCGTCATTCTGGTCACTACTTCGACTTGTTATTTAATGCTTTTAGCTGGATACTTTCTTAGTTTAACCCCATATAAGTTTGTCATCCTTGTCTCTACTATCTATAAATTGACCATTATTGCGCAGTCCTAGTTTGTCATCTTTATCTTGTTTCTACCATTTATAAACTTGATCTTTAATTTAAATATTTAAATATTAAGGTAGTGTGGTGTCGCTCAAATCGAAGTGTCGCAAAAAACTCAATTCAACTTTTTCTATTTCATTAGCATACTCATTCATTTTCAGATGTGTATGTGTGGGCCTTCGTTAAGAACATTTCGCTTCAAAAGTTTCAGCCACTCGGAAACAATTACACACAAGCTGAACGAACAGCATGTTATACACAATACTAACTTTTCGAGATTTTTCAATTCATTGAACGCAAGACAATATATTGTTTCTAGTTGAGATCCTTCATCAGTTGCACTCCCCTCCTGGATGTCGGAATTCATTGGGCGATAAAATATGTTATACACAGATGAAAACCGAAATAAACAATAACTTAAATAGCATCAAATACACTATTATAAATGAGGATTCGGAAATAGATTGTCAAAATTTCAAGACGAAGTCGATGATAAAGTCAATAAATGTCGAGAAGAACTCATAGAAAATACACCAAAAAATCATTGGATTACTACCGAAACACTTGGGGGAAATTCAGGAAAGAATTATCCTAAAACAACAAAGGTTAACAACAGAGGAAAACAGAGCACATGCCGAATGAACAAAAATGTCTATAACAAAAAAAATATGCAAATATAAATTGAAAAACGCTGTAAAACCCAACATATACGTGATCTTTTCCAAAAAGTTACCAGCTATCAAGAAAATTCAAACCTAGAACGCCAGTAATAGACGATAGTGATAGAAAGTAACTGTGATCGGTCCATCGCGATGGACACAGTACTGTGAGGAGCTGTATTCTCACAAGGAATATGCTTTTGTGTAAATACTATATCGTACAAATTTTGTTAAGGATAAAATATGCAAACGAATACTCAACAAATCGATGTAAGCAATAATAGCAATAAGTTTAAAATCTCATTAACTAGACTTTCAGGTGATATTTTTCTGAACTGTTTAAAAGAAGGAATAGGGTAGCATTTTTAAACAAAGTAGTGATTTTATTTTTAACATCAAGTAAATATCATTTAGCAAACTACAGCATTGATTCATTTATAATTAAAATAACATCATAGACAGAAATGTACTAATATTTAATAATCAAACGTTATTGAATATTATTAAAATTAACTCCGTAAGTGTGTTATGTAATTACATATAAAATCACGTCAACTATATCTCTTGTTGTGGTACCATTAATTTATTAATAATAATTAATATACCGTTTATCTCGATGAATAAGCAGTCGATATTGAGTTTTCAATATTTAATTTTGAAGGACATGTATTAACTGCAACGAATATTTGAATATTTGAAAATGTAGAGATCAGTAATAGTAAATTTAGTTTAATAGATCGGGGTAGAATAATTGTTATATGGGGTGGGTAAAAATGTTAAAAGAAAGTTATACTTATATGCTAGCTCCTTAGCAGTTGCATTTACAGCTTGGCTGTAATATAGGGTAGAGTGGAATTATAGTTATAACTGGGTGGTTAAAAAATGTTTATATAGCGTGGTCATAAACAGATGCATATACAGTCATACAGCCTGATTTAAAAAAAGTTGGATCAAAAATGCTATATCCCATAAGCAGGTGCATATAAGGGATGGTTGTAATATAATAGTTATACAGGGTGGTTAAAAAATGTTTAGGGTGCCCGGCAATCACATATATAGGATGGTTGGAATATATAGTGGAGTGTAATTATAGTTATACAGAGTGGTTCAGAAACCGTTAGAGAAAATGTTATATTGGGTGGCACATTCACGCTGGTTGAAATATATTATGAAGTGGAATTATCATAAAGCGTGTCTTAATAAATATTGGAGAATTGAAATTAAACGATTTATTTCGTCTTGGGATAAAATAGCTTATGTAACAAATGTCCGATTATGTGGATATTGGTACCTAGATTTATTAAGAAACCTTGAATTTACGAGTTAAACTCGGGCACCCAGGATATTTATATATTGATATTTAAAACAAAGATAATCAGAATCGAAAAATGCAAGCTATTATGCTATTATATCACTAAATATTGTAAAATAAACACAAACTGACTTGTTAAAAATCAAGAACCGATTTAAAAAAAACAAATGCAACTTAACTAAAAAGCAAGAAATAAATAGCTTTTAAAAACATGACCGACATAATAACAATAAAGTCACTGAAAACTCATAATTAATTTAATTACATACATCAACTATAAAACAGTGTGTGAAGTTGGTGCCAGGCCTGAAAAATATATGTTAAAAATATATATTGGCCCCAATTTGCAATACAGTTTTATAGTCCATATAATATTTCTTGTTTAAAATATTCAAATGAATTAGTTTTTTCTTTTCAGTGTCACTATTGTTTCATGCCTTGAAGTCGGTTAATTTGAAAAAATGTCTTTATTGTATATTTTTTTGTGTGGTAGAAATAATTATCATTTACACATTAGTTTTGTTCTTAGCTGCACTATAAAAACTATCAAATATTTTGTTATTAATTTCACTGCTTCGCAGTCAGGCTTGAATATATTATAGAAAAGGTCCAATATAAAACGAAAATTAATTAATGCCTGTTTTCTCTTTTTACATCTACATGGTTTAATGCAGATGTTTTATTTACTATTTACATTTACTGTTTACCCCTGTTTATAAATATACCCAGTGTAAAAGTCACCATATTATAGAATACCGGATTCAGTTTCAGGAAGTTGCCCATGTAACCACCAGTGCGGTTTTCGGATGAACTGGTCGCCTTCCTTGCGGTGCAGTGTAAATGGAAATCACGAACTAACCCTGTGTAACTACAACAGCAGCGCCATAATGTTAAATTTGATATTTACACACATACAGTTCGGTTAAATTGCTATATTTGCGCTTAAGTCCGCAAGCTGTCAGCTTGAGGACATTAAAATGTAGTAGAGACACAATTATTTTTATGGCTTAGTGAAATTTAGCAGCTTCGGAAGTAAAACAGTATATAACTTTCTAAGAACAACAAAAATAAAATTGTAGGAAAGCAATTAGAGGGGAAAGTGTAACATCAAATCACTTCAGTGTAAAAAGATTGGCAGAGGATGAAAAACGAACCGTGTATGATCAGTAACACTTGATGAAATAAAGAATTGTAGATAGTATATACGAATTATAAAGTCGTTTCTATTATTTTCGAATTATTATTTCGAAGTATTGTAAAACAACTACTAGAACGGGACTTTTCATTAAATCAACGAACTCAGTTATCAATTGATACAATAATGGAACTACTAACATATTGTACTAAAACTACATACTTTCAATTAAACGATGACTTTTACCAACAGGATTTTGGCATGGCCATGGGTTCTTGTCTGTCACCAGCCTTAAGTAACATATTTATGGCAAACTTTGAACAACAAGTAATTTTATCAAAAGATAATAAACCTTTAATTTGGTGGCGTTACTTTGGGAACACAATCTTGAAGAACTAGATGAATTATTAAATGACATAAATAACAAAGAGCCAACTATTAAATTTACCCTAGAAATTGAAGAAAATAACAAACTATCTTTCCTAGACATATTAATAACAAGAACAGAATCTTCATTCGAAACAGAAGTTTATAGAAAACCAACTCATACAAACAGATACCTAAATTTCAATTCAAATTATCCGAATACAGTAAAGAAAGGTGTCATTAAGTCATTATATAATAAAGCAAAGACCAACTGTTCTGATGATAATAAATTCAACAAAGAAAAAATAATTATAAAAAATGTATCAACAAAGAGTTAAACAGACTTGAACAGAAAACAAAGCTTCCGAATCAACCCAGAACTTCTCTTAACACTACTACTACTCAAGACAACAACATTACAGTTATAACTATACCATATATACAGGGTCTGTCAGAAAGATTGAAAAGAGTGGGCAACAGATTTAATGTTAAAACAACATTCCAAACAAGAAATATACTGAAATGTTTAATATCGAAAACAAAACCAACAAACAAAACCCAGAAGTCAAAAACTGCATATATAAGATTCCTTGCGAATGCAATAAATTTTATATTGGAGAAACATCGAGACTATTAAACACAAGAATTACATAAAGAAACGACAATTTGAAAAATCAAAAATTTGTGAACATGCTTGAGACCTAGGCCATAAAATACAATTTGACAATTCAACTATACTTCACAAAGAACAACATAACACAAAACGAAAAATAAAAGAGTCTGCCTTAATTCTTTTGAATGAAGACGATTGTATCGCTTCTACTTCTGTAGAATTTAATAGTATCTGGTTACCGACAATTAAGGAAGAAATTATTAATGGTAACCTCCTTTTGAACAACCCAATATCGGGATATTTCATAAGGTTTTTCCTTATGACGTTAATGGGATCACTGAAACAATAGAATTCTTTTATCGCATTTTTGACGAATGCGCTATCTTATAACAAAGTCGTACTTAGGAACGCCACTTATAAATTCTAAAGACAACTCTTTTAAATTCTTCTAATTTGAAAGCTTGTTAACTATAATTCATGATCTTTAGAATTTTTTGTGCTATCTGTATATCTAAAAACAACAAATTTTCTAATGTCAATTTTAAATGTCATAAATCAAATTTCATTTTGCAATCTACATCAATAAATATAAAGCCATTGACAACGAAGTCAGAATAGACTGAAACGTTTGGTATACCTGCAATATACGTCGTTTTATTTCTATTGTGGTGTTATTGCCTAAAGAACATAAAAGTAAAAGAGGGAAGTTGGAAATTTAAATTACTAGCTAAAAAAACTTGCTAGTACATACACAATTATATTTAGAAGAAGTCAAAAAATATTGTAAATGTGTAATATGTAAAATAAATAAGACAAAAATACCAAAGAAAACATGGAAAGCAGTCAAATATTAAAAAGAGCCTTTAAAGTAGAAAACGAAGTGGAAAAAAATAATTAAGAATTCACAGAACAATAACGATCCAAAATATGAAACTGAATAAATCTTAAATGTGCAGAAATGAAGAGAAAGTATCAAGGTCGAATCGCGACGAATGATCAGGAACACAAATAAAGAAGAATTCTTACACAGTTTATATATATGAAGTTTCTGGTTTCTATTTAAAAAAAAGTAGCTTAATTAAAAAGCTTTAAAAAATTAACAGTAGTGTCACTAAAAAATAAAAGATAATTCAGTTAGATATATGTTCTATAAAGCTGTGTCTGCAGTTTTTGCCAAGCCTGAATAATGCATATATTTTATATAGGAACATAAGTAACTAATCTAAATTTAAAAATGTCTGTTCTTAATTAATAAAGATGTATATACAATGTGTTAAAGATATATTTTTAGCCGTGGCACCAAGCTAAAACGTTATAGAATATATAACATTTATTTTTAAAAAATCCAGTTGAATTATGTATTTCATTTTATTGTCATTATTGTGATTATACCTTGAAATCGGGAATTTTTTTACAAAAGCCATTTATTTCTTGTTTTTTATTTGAGTAACTTTTATATTTGTTTGGAGTCGATTTTTATTTTTTTTTTAATTTATTCAAAAATTTTTGGCATAATTCGATGTATTTTTCCATTCTAATTAACTTTGTTTCATAACAATTTTCGATACTGACAAAATGTAAGTCCTTTACTGTTTATATTTTTTGACCAACCTCGAATTTAATTCAATAAAAGTGATATGTGAGAATTTTATTGTAGGGTTCAAATCACGCCGATCTTTTTATGAAAATTTGAAGAATATATTTTTAAATATTAATAGGTAATATCTGTGGCACATAAGTTCACTTGTAAAATCAAGGTTTCATAAAATATTCAGTTCTCTAACATTAATGATTTATAATAATTTCACGTCATAATATAATTCAACCACCCTGTACATGCTTACGGAATTTTTGGCTTCTAATTTTTTAACCAGTAGCTGTGGCTATAATTCTATATTTCCTTATATTTCAACCATCATATACATGCAACAGGTTACCCAATAAATATAGCTTTTTCTAGGCACCCTATATAATTATAATTTCTGTATATGCTACTGCTTATGCGCTCCCCAAGAAAACATTTCGTATTCTGAACAACACTGGATAATCATAATTCTATAAAGGCTTATATTTAAACTGATTTATATATACATATGGAACTACTTATTGGCTACATATTCTAATCATTCTGTATAACGATATATATATTAACCCAAAATGATAACGACACACAGAACTCACCTTCAATGTGTGACTTAAATTAACATGGGAACTGTTAAGTTTTTACACCTTTCCTGCCACTTTTTTCTTTAAAAAATTTGATCAATTTGAATTCATAACCAGTTCCGATATTTATTTATTTATTCAAGTAATCAACAGGGCAAGCCCCAATAACAGATTACAATTTTCACAAATTAACATATAGCACCAAGTCAAATAAAGAGAATAACCAATTATAACATTCCCATAACAATCAAAATATTTAACAAATGAACCTAAAAGCTACAACATTCTGTAAAATACAACAATAAGTACTAAATATTAGCAACTAATATATAATCATAATAAAAAATAATCTAAAATATTTTAATAATTTTTCTGTAAAAACTACCTGACCCTTCCGCCCAAATATCCGTAACCCCTAACTCATTACAAAACATACACATTCTATTTAATGGAGGGAACTTTCCCAAGTTAGGCCGCCCCGTCGCAACAAAAAATAGTTTGTGATTCCTTTTAAGATATTGTGGTACCAACCAAGAGATTCTACCAAGAAGTTCAGAGCAGTCTATCTCGTTTTTTAGTAGTTTGTATAAAAACAGAACTGATGCCATTTTCCGCCTACTTTCCAGCTTTTTAAATTTAAATTCATTAGTTAAAGTTGAACATGGTAAACTACTAAAATAAATATTCGCCATATTTTTTTGTAATAGATAAACCTTAAAAACTTTTTTTGGACTTTTTCAATTAGATTTTTGTGAATTTCATAAATCGGAGACCAAATAATTGCAGCATATTCTTACATAAGCGTTAAAAAGTCTTATTAATGTGCTTAGTCTTTTAAACTTATGGGAATTACGAATTATGAATCCTAGCATTTTATATGCTTTTTTGACGAGATAATCTACATGCTTATTGAATGAAAGTCCGTTGTCAAAAATTACCCCTAAAGCTTTAGCCTCAGTTTTCTTTTGCAGTACGATACCCCCCATAATATACTGATAATCTAATACGCTGTTTTTCTTAGTAAACGAGACAGCAAAGCACTTACTCAAATTAAATGATAATTTATTTGTGTTAGACCACTCATATATTCTGTCTAAATCTTCCTGTAATAGTAAATAATTAGAAATATGACTTATATTTTTATAGATTTTGAGATCATCAGCAAAAAGTTGACAACGTGAATGTGATATGGCTTTAGGTAGATCACTAATAAAACAAAGAAATAGCAACGGGCCCGAATTCGAGCCTTGAGGGATTCCCGATGTTGAGAAATATATTTTAGATTTAACACCTCTAAATACCACGTATATCTGCCTTGTCTCTAAGTAACTGTTGAACAGTTTTATCAAATTATCAGACAGACCCATCCCCTGTAGTTTTTGCAGTAGTACTAAATGTTGAACTTTGTCGAAGGCTTTTGCAAAGTATATATGACATCCATTTGCCCAGCGTTTCATATTGCCACATGTAATGTTGGGTACTTCACTAATGTTTTTTGACAAACCTAGTGTTCAATTATTTACAAAAGTGACTTGTGTTCATTTCGTTTTAGGATTGAGACCAGCCAGATTTTTATGAAGAATAGTTTTTTTCTAAATATTATTAATAAGAAAGTTTTCTATATTTTTCCAACTTAAGTGCAAACTATATGTAAAGGCGGACAAATTGAGAACCTTCATCTTGAAGGCAGTTAATTAACATTATTTGATTTAATCCCAATGTATTGTGAATTAATTTCATTCTAGATTTCGAATAATGGCTATATCTATTAGCAAGATTTCCGATTTTCTGCAAGACGAACCAATCTATGTTATTTAAAAAATATAGTAGCAACCTGGAAATCTATTCTTTTACAAAAGAACTATTGAAATGGCTTCAAAGTTGACGGAATACTGAGGAAATAAAGTTAAACAAATACAACCGAATTGAGAACCTTTTTTAACCGACTTCTAAAAAGGAGGAGGTTATCAATTCGTATGCAACTTTTTTTATGTATCTGGGGCGATTATTGAAAAACGGCTTGGGCAATTTTGATGATTTAAACTGTCTATAACATGAGATTTGCGGTTTTTTATAAAATCAGAAAAAAAAGTAAATAAGGGACTACGAGTAGATTTCAACGAATTACAATGAATCTTCACTGTTTTCTCTAAAACCGTTCAAGAAATTTGAATATTATAAATTGTATTCTACGAAGATATGTTCCAGCTTGATTCCGTAAAACTTACCATTTTTCTGAAAATCGGAAAAATATATGCCAAAAAAACTTTAAACATTATGGTAAATGTCAAATTTTTATAATAAATATGTGCTAGTTTCCCCGAAAATCTTAGAAGTCGGTCTTTACATCTCGCGTCTTCAAATTTCACAAAATGTATCAAATACACAAAGAAGTGTTCGAGAGGACATTCAATTGTGGGAAGCGCAACTGATGAAGGTTCCCTAACCAGAAACAATATATATTATGTATATTGTCTTGCGTACAAAAGAATGACACCTCGTAGAGAGTAAGAAATATCTAGTTTAAATGTCAAGATTTGCCATGAAAGTATGTCGTACAGGGTGTTTGTAATGATTTTCATTTTGATGTAATGATTTTCATTTTGATGCCTTTGAAGTCAGTTTATTTTAGAAGCGAAGTTAACTAACAGTCGCGTGAAAAGAAAATATTCCATTAGCTTATTAAAACGAAAATGTGTTATTCCGGCGATCTCTTCTGTGTGGAATACGGTTGAAGGTGTGTGCGTGCGTGCATGTAATATTAGGTGGTACATAAGCATCTATATACACAGGATGGTTGAAATATAAGTTGGAATTAAATTAGTTATACAGGGTGGTTCTAAAAATAATGTATTGGGTAGCATATATAGTTGCGTATACAAGGTGGTTGAAAGATGAGTGGAGCAAACCTATAGTTATACAGAGGATATTTGCGTTATAGAACGGAGAATAATTACAGTTATACAAATTGCTTTAAAAATTGTCAGAAGCAGTTGAGTATACAGAATGGTTGAAATATAAGGTGGAGTATAATTACAGTTATATAGCGCGGTTTAAAAAAGTTATATACATTGGAACATAAGTAGTTGCTTAGACAATGTGTTTGAAGTAAGGGTGGGGTAAACTTATTGTTATTGAGGGTGTATCAAAAATTTGTTATATAAGCATAAGCAGTTAGGATATTTGAATTATAGAACGTAGGACGGGGTATAATTATAGAGATGTGTTAAAAAATATACCGGGTGATTGAAATAAATGGTAGAGTGAATTTATAGTCATAAAATGTGGTTCAAAAAGGTGAATTTTGTTATATAGGGTAGACCATGAACAGTTGCATAAATGGAATACTAGACATAGACAGGAATAATTTAAACAATAGAAAAATGGATAGTGTGGTGAGGAGTTGTACTTATACAGGTGGTTTTAAAGATATCAGGACCGTTGTAATATTATGTTGAGTTTAATTATAGTTGTACAGGGTGATTCAGAAAATGATAGAGCAATAAGTTATATAGGAGTGACCAGTACTCAGAAGCATATAGAGTGTGGATGCAATATAGAGTGAATTAGTTACATTTATAGAAAGCGGTCCAAATAACAAAACAAATAAAAAAGTTAAAATATATTTGGAAAATATAGACAAACAATAAAAATTAGGGAGGGAGAAAAAGAGAGAGATAGAGAGAGAGAGATATACGAATATGCTAAAATTTTCAATTGAATTGTACCTTAATTAAATCAGATAAAAAAGTAGAAATGTCTGAATATAGTGATTGATTGCACACGGTTTCTAAACTGTTTTTATTTTACGTCAGCTGAAGTCGGTTCTTTTTTAAATATAAATTATTCGGTTATAAAGAATACTTGTTTCTCATTACTTCAGTGTAAATAAAAGTCAGACATAAATTTTAAACTGCCAGATAAAAAAAACATTGACAGTACAGGGGCATTAACAATTACACTTGTATGAAGTTAAATGTCTAAAGTAATGCAGAGCAAATAATTTGGAAGGTGATAGGACTGATCAGTATAAATAAAAAAGTTTCATGTAACTTAAGTCCAAAAAGTTTATGGTTTATGAGACAAAATTGTTTAAAGTTGTCACCAAAGTAAACACTTATGTGTGTACTTAACAATTTGTGTGAAAAAGAGCAAACAAATTTGTCAAACTGAACACAAAAATAAAAAAAATATTATTATTAAATGAACGGTTAAACCGTTATAAAGAAGTTATTGGGGGTCTGGTTCGATATTGTAAAAAATATATTTATTTGTTTTGAATGTAACATTTTGACGTGGCTCGATTAGTTGACAGTTTTCTTTCAATTTTAAACTGAACAACTATCTGTGGGTATTTTTATTTGTGAAGTTTCATTTTTGTTTGTTACGAAACATGAGCGTAGAATGTCATGCATGAAATAAAAAAAAACAAGTGGATTCTTGATGAGTTTCTTTTTATGACATTAGAAATTCATGTACTTGTAAAATTACTTAATTCTATCTTGGTCGTGTAGGGTATGGCATGTTTTACGTACCTACTTTTTATTTTTTATTTTTTATTTGAAATTTCAATGTAGAATAATAAGTTATTATTACTAAATGCTTACTCAGGCGAGGGAAAGTTAAAAACAAACAACTCATGCTAAAAAAAACATCGCATAATGACATTTTTTAAAGTGAATTCATTCTTTTGAAAACAAATATTAACAAGCTTTGAAAAGGAGCAGTCATATCATGTCATAAATGAATATAATAGATACAAAAACTACATATTTCTAAAAAACATCATACAAATTTAAAGCTTAAGTACATTTCAATTTTTAGCGTACGCTTTCCGCCCGTACAGTCTTATGTAGGTACAGGAAGGGTGCGATTTGAAATAATTCCGAGTGTTGTCGGTTCATTCTCCGAGTCCGAGAGGGATAACAACTAGATTCTGGTTGCAACGGATTCGGTGGCAACCACGGTGGCACCGGTACATTTGTAACAGCTATTCTGCAGATTTGGTGTACTGTTGAAGTTACATTTGAACCAAGGTCGAAACATCGAGTGTAACATATTGCAGTTGGCCTGTACGATGTTAGGCATGAAGAAGACGAGAGTCAGCCCATTGCATCCACAATCGAACGGAATTGTGGAAGGATTCAACAGGACCTTGGAACAATATCTATCTGAGGCCGTCAATAACAACCAGCGTAATTTAAATATTCCTGTGTTCCTTTTGACGTGTTGCTCAGACATTCACAAAATCATAGGCCTGGCTCCAGCTAGACTACTAATCGAAAAGGAGCTGAGACTACAGTATGATTCGGTCTTTAGCTCACCAGAAAACCGTTCCATGAAGAAAATGATTATGCCGACTAATTCAGGCAGGCTGGCTACACATGAACTAGCAAATATACAAACCCAGAGGGGTAACAGTACATTTCGAAAATTCACAGCAGCATGGGAGGGTTCATTTGAATAGGTCAAGGTGATCAACGACGTTGTCTATCGCACTATCCGGAATACGCGGGCTACGATGAAGTTCGTCCTATCATGGAGAGGATAACTTCGAACGGGAGCAATGTTATAACATGTAATTGTAAGCTTCTATGCTGTTAGTAATGTTTTCGTAAGCGATCTCCGAATAAACAAACGAGTAACAAAAACCAAATCACTTCAACGCACGTTTAAGGTTCAAAAGGTATCGAAAATTCTATTCAGTTCGGTAAAAATATATTATATACGTTAGCAAGACAGGGTTCTTATGGAAAAGATCAAGAGCAACTGCGATAGTATTAAACATCTGCGTACAAGGAGAGTTCAGTAGATAAGGGACGTGGCAAACAGCTTAGGAACGAGAATTCATCGACCTTTTAAAAAGTACCTACAAAATATTTTATGTAATTGATTTATTGGGAATAGTTTGTTTAATAATGGAATTTATTGTGAATTTCGAATAAAGACGATTATTTTGTGAAGTAAATTTAGTGATTTGAACAGAATCTTCTTAGCAGTATATTTGAAAGTCGATTAATGAGTACCCTTATTTCAAGGCAGGTGGCATTGCTAAGAAAAGTTGACAATACTATCGTTTGGTTGCTATTTGTCTAACGTCACCATCCTCCATTCATAAGTTCGATTTTATTTGCCAGTGTAGATGGTAAACTGATGAGGATCCGAAAGGCATAAAACAAAAGACAAAGAACAACTGGAAAATAATAAGGGCCGTAGAAATGAATCACATAAGAAGACTGAATAGATGAATTTGAGTAATTTATTTGTTGTCTAAGGGGATACTCTGCATATCTGTCGTTTATTTTCATCTTCTTTGTTGTTAAATTCACTCTTCAAAAATATATATTTTCTTGTCAATGCCAAAGTAATCTGGAACGTCTTCCACAGCAGTAGTAATAAAATCCGAATAGCCCGTCGGCCGTCAGCACCATCTTCAATTTGAAATATCCATTACATCGTTACGGTGATGTTCATTAGACCGTAATCTCCCTTAATAAAGATAAGCTTAAGCAACATCACTTCCAGAGTGGACTTCGCTAGCACGGATAAAGGAGCCTGTCACTTGGAACTGCATCAGCCATTAGGAGTAAACACTGTTTCACAGGAACTAATGCAATCATAGCGGGATTACTGGTGGAGCGAGGATAATTATCTGATTTCAGGTTTGAAACGGCAAGACACGGGAAATTGCCATAGCCGAATATTCAATTACTCATTGTCTCTATAAATATGATTTATTGATACTCGGGCATTACATTAATATTTTATATTGTTTCGTTTGGAATGAATCTTATCTAATAACGCTTAAGAGAAAGTTCTCTGATAAGTGAGGTGATTTATATTTTTGATTGACCTATATTTCATTCTTTTCTTTCCATTACACCTCTTGTTGATAAACGGTGAACATTATTTCGCTTGTCTCTATAAAAATATTTTTTTCATTCAAACTTTCAAAAAATATATGATAACATATGAAAGTTACTATACACAGGGTGTTTGGTAATAAATATTCCAACATTTTGAGGGTAATTAATTCTTTTTGAATTCGTTTGATATAGATTGTGTCTTATATTTTTTTCTAAAAAACAGTAATTAGGGAGGTATTGCTACGCAAAAATGGGGTAAAAATTAATAGTAAAAATTGTTTTCGAGAATGAACCGAAATTTTTTTAAAAGCATTGCTGTTATATATATATATAATATATATATATATATATATTTTTGTTTTAAATTAATTATTAAGGGTTAATACAAACCAGTCTTATTACAAATCCTAAGGAATCTGTAAACAAATTCTTTTTAGTCCCCAACATACGATTTTGACAACCCGGTTAATTTAAAAACTTTTTATCCCTTATACTTTCATATCTCTAATTTACTGTAATAGATATTAAGAGAGAGTTAACATCACTCATATTTGGGAAAAAAGATATAGTTGACCTCATTCATATATAAATTTGTTTTGTATTAATAGGTTGAATTCTTCTTCTACTTTATCATCTAGACTTGACTGACTGCCCAACTTATTTCCAAATCTGTGGGCAAAGGGATATTCATTTTCTGGAGGTCTAGTCTGATGTGTGTCTCCAAGGCATCCTGTGGCCCCAACTAGTTTTCCCCCCCCGTTGGGAGCTCTTTTCACACCACTCTTACAAGTGTTTCACCGATAAGGCGTTATATGTGACCTGCTCATTTTAGTAGTGGAAATTTAATCTCTTGAACGATATCACTATCATTGTGCAGTTCTTATATTTAGGCATTGGTTCTAATGCGATAGTGGTCGAATCATCCATAGATTTTTTTTTTGACCATTTTTCGTTCGAAACATTTTTTTCCCTCGTATGCTCCGGTCATTGTCCATATGTTTTTTTTTGACCCAAGAGTTGTTTTATATGTTTACATTTTTGATGTTCATCATGAGTTAGGCTTTTGTTTTTTTTGAGATTTATTGGTGCGTAGGTATATGCATCGGTTTCTGGATTAGTTTCTGCATTTAATTTCCCCGGCAAGGTCATTTACCAGCGATGATGGTGGTTCCCAGATATTTTCTCTTTCAAAATTGTCAGGTTTTGTCATTTTCTATACCTTCGTCCCATTTTGTTTATGCATATGTATTTCGTTGTTATTTTTCGAACTTGCTAAGATGTATTTAAGTTTAGGATTGTCAATGTCATCTAGCTTGCTAAGATGACATTGACTCTCTTAGTTTGAGAGTTTCCCTGTTACTAGATCGGTTTTGATTTTAGTTATGGGCAAAGAACACACAGTTTTCTCGATATTAAAAAGGAAAGGTGATAGGACGTCGCCATGTTTCAGACTACTATGTAATTTAAAACTGCTGAATAAGCCGTTATTTACACAAACCTTTAATACTCCAAGTTTTAGACATTGGATAAGTTTTCTTGGAATTGAAAACTCCGCTATCGCGATCCAGACTTGACACTTTCTATGCCGTCATCTGCCTGCCTAGAGGTTGTCTAGTGTTCTACTGTGTTTTTTTAAGAAGTTGCCTTAGTGTAGAGAGTTTATCTATTCTTGAACTATAAGCCCTAAATCCTGTTCGGCTTCGCGCAGGAAGTTTTCTGCCTAAGGGGTTAGTCTATACATAAGTTGGTTGACAGGGTTTTTGTATGCAGTATTTGTTAGATAAATTTCTCTGTAGGTGGAGCATTTCCATTAATCACATTTTTTGTGCATCGGCACTAAAATACGTTCCTTTCAATCTGTTGGTATTTTTTTTCTTGTTGACATATAAGTGTTATTAATTTATAAATGCACGCCACCGTCAAGGCGTGCATCTGCTCCATATTTTATAAATTCTGCGAGTATCACATTCATTCTAGGTACATTGAAGTTGTATAATTTACTTAATACCTCTTGGATTTCCGCAAGAGAGCATTCTTCCACTAGTAGGTCCACGTTGATGTAAGTATCTTCCTTGTGTAGCTTCTCATGCTTGATATTTAGAAGCTCATTGAATATTCTTTCCGTTTTTCAGTTAGCTCTTTGTCATTAATTATGATATGACCTCGTTCGATCTTAAGTGTCTGGGTTAAACCTGGGCCTAGACCTCCCTTTTCCACAGATATTGCCCTGTTAAGATCCTGGGGAACGTTCTCTCTCTCTATTGCTTCATATCATTTAGTTTCATGTTGTTTGCTGTCACCCATGTTTTTGCCTTCAGTCTTTCGCTATTCTAAATACATGTTTGGTGGGCTTTGTTATTATTTCTGCATTTATTTTCAGAGTTTAGTACTTCTTCAAGTTATTCTATATATTTCAGTTGTCTTACTTCTTTCTGCAGTTCATCCGTATGCCATTACCTTAGCCGTGTTATATTTGTTTCTTGCTTTTTGTTTGTACACGGTCTTCTTACATCTAGTATGTTATTCCCGTGAGCAGCATACACAACGATGCGATGATTATGTGAAGATTTGAGATTCAGGTGTTTGTGGGTGTCCTTATTCTAGACTTTATCATATTATTGACTGCAGCAACTTCTTTGGACATTAACATTTGATACACCATTAGGGCTGTATTTGCCTATAGTTATATTTAAAATTAGGTTCGTTGCCTATTTTTTGGCATGCATTAAAGTCACACCAGATTACTCACATGTCATGTTTGGGCATTCCGTCCATAGCTTTTTTTAAGGCGGTGTAGAAGGCAGAACAGTTACAACCTTCTCTTTCGTTGGGGCATGTGCTGATCGAGATGATCATTCTTTGGTTTATTAGTTCAAACTTCAATATACCCACCTATTATTATTAAATTAGTTACTAGTTTGATTCGGACTACAAAGGCTGTTCATTGAGTTCATTGCTTCCATGTCACTTTGCCCTGATGAACGTAACCTTAGAGTTTGTAACTTTTGGAGATAATCTGTAGTGCATGAATGTTGTGGTAAGACTAAAGAGGCTATTTCACTTGGTTGGGAGCTGCTTCCAATGAAATACGATCAGCATATTGTTCATTGGCTGCTTCCACCCACCAAGTGTAATAGCCTATTACTGTCTCTATTACCCTATCCTTCTAGCCTTGCCACGAATTTGTGCATTGCCGGCTATCTCCAAAAGGTACATGCTCTAAGAACATAACAGATTTGCTTAACTTTGTTTTTCCGTCTTCAAATCATTTTATATTTTGGACTCTTATACCAATTCCTATATTTTCTAGTTGCTGGACGGCGTTTGCACATGCTACGGTGCCATACTAACTTTATACGGTACATAGTCCTTTTTCAATGCGTTGGTCATTTTTTACTGACGGAGTCCGGGTCAAAGCTATTATTAGTTTTAGGAGGGTGAATTAGTATTCATATTAAAATTGTAATACTAGCCTTTAATTCAAACAGTAAACAAAAATAGGCCGTCTTGTTCTTCGTGATTGCATATTTTTGGCGCTATATATAAAAATGAGATAATTGAATTTGCATTCGAGAATAATTTGCATTCGGGAATGTGGAAAATCGCAAAATTGTAATATCCTTAGTCTATTCAGTAAAGTTTTCTCTCTTCACTTCTTTTCTGTAACATATAAGAATTTGTGATTTGTAGTAGGAAAGTAAAAAATTGCCCTGATTAGGTACTGGTTGTTTCCTGCTTCCTCGCTGATGTTGTGAGAGAAAGAAATCTGTACAATGTGATGAACCAGTCTTCCTTGTACAAATAAATGTATTGTATATTGTGAATCACTGCATCTCTCATAGTTAAGTAATTTGTTGGATATTTGCTAAGAAAAAATGCACATGACAGTAAATTATTCATCCATAATACATACAGTGATAGGCAAGGACTCCAAACTTGGAGTTGAAACGTTTCCACAATAGAAAAGTATACACAGTATTAAACACACCTATTTGTACCCAGGAACACTGATTGATCATATTGTAGAGAGTTCTTTCTCAACATGTGTATTGAGAGATACTTTTTGTACGAGGTTACCACTAATCCGAGCAATTTGTCGAAATTGTCTTAACTACATTTTGTTTCCGTTGTAAGTTTTAAATATTTATCTGCCACAGAAAAGAAGTGAGGATAGAAAACTCTAATGAAAATGAAATCCAAGGCCGTAGACAAAATTTGGGATAGAAGATTCAGTTTTAACTAATTAAGACGTTTTTTTTTCATAATAGTATATTATTTTATTGTATACATTTCTATATACTGTAAGTGCAGGCATAGAAAAATAACTTTCGCGGACTCATTCAATCTTATAAAAATTGCTAAAGTAGGTAATAACCAAAATTTTTTTTCGGCCTGTGGTTTTGATTAAGTTAATTATTCTAGATCCTGGGAAATGACAACAATAAAAATTTCTTTGTAGCGCTATACTAGTAAACCACTTAAGGATACGTCACCCATGTCTATTCGCTAACAATCAATTGATATTATTTTCTAAACGGCTAAGTTTACTCTGAAACTTAGTTATGATAGTTTCTATAAAGTTACAAAAGGCAAACAGTAATCGAATAAGTACATCTCTCTACCAGCTGTTCAATGGTCATTATTGAATCTATGGACTTATATTTCTCGATAATACTTTTCTTTCACGGCTATAAAAACTTTTCTTATTAGTTCCATATTTCTCGCAGATCGATGTTTTCCACTTCGTTCTTGAATTCACATATATGAAATACTGTGTAAAGATTTTACGAATCATACGAAAAAAGTTGCCGTAATATAATAATGATAAGTCAGTAACCTTGTTACGAAACAAAAAACATTACGAATACCCTCGGGAGTTCAAATATAGGAAGCAGATTCAACAAAAAAAGGAGGATAAAATATGATTTGTTTTTCGAAAGAAATATTTTGTAGTCGTCTTTTTATAAGGATTACTCAAGTTCATTCGAAATAAATGAGGAAATATGAAAATGCGAAAATAAATACGATATACCTCTATCTAAGCTTTTATTTTTTGGATATCGTAAAGTTGTAAACAAACATTTCACAGAATTTAGTTAAAATTAATTTTGGAGGGATTAGTTTGTAGGTGGTAGAAAATCGTGTGTTGCATGGAAACTTATAACACCGTTGAGAGCACAGACGACCATAACAGAACAAGGGCAATTTTTGTATTATGCAAAGTTAGAGATTCATACTTAATGAACAGTATATCTTACAAGAGCTTTACGTTGATAGGTAAGTGTGAAAGTATGATAAGGATGGTTTATAATCGAAACACAAGATTATAGCAAATTTTGTACCAGAAAAACTAACACTGCTCGTTATGCTAGTTTTAAAGGTACTTGGGGTGCATTTGTAAATTAGCCGATAATTTACACACAAAAATGCAGAAAGGTATGTTAAACAATATTTTAGACGGTATCGCATTTTTTTAATGCTACTATTCATTTTTTTACATAATTAGGATTAGGAAGGGTACAAATTTTAACGTACAAAAATGGACGGTTCTTACATAAGTAATTAAGTAGCCTGTCTAAATTATTTTTTTTTAGATTAGCATTGTTAATAACCTGTCAAAAAGAAATGCCATCACTAAAGGCTTTCTGAACGTTGTCGATGACATCTGCTGTTTCTAATTTTGGGCGTATTCTTACTTTTAAGTCTAAATTTGTTGTTTGAGTCTCGTATATTCTACTTTTTAAATATCAGCACAATAAGAAATAGAGACGATTAAAATCAGGTGATCTTGCTAGCCACTCAATAGTACCTCTTCTGCATACCCGACAATTTGAAAAAATATCTTTTAAAGAAACGTGAATGGGTAAATCTTGTTAACGGGGGCCCCCATTTACACATATGAAAATAGATGAGCAAGGGAATGAATTGGATAACTTGAGATTTCATTTGTTTCGACACCGAAACCACACACTTAAAATACCCATACAGTTGAGTTCACTGTGTAAGAAACAGAGACAAGGTAAAATACATTATAAGTTTCTTCTTTTATAGAATATCAATAACATATAGGAAATAAACATATATAACATCCAGTTAATATAGAAAACCTGCCCAAAAATTTGCTTTTCTAATAAAAACTCCAATTCTCTCTTTGCATATATTGCATTACGGGCTTGACATATGTCAGAAGTCAGAAAGAACGCTATTAATTTTATATGCCTTTTGTTAATTTTTTTGCCCCATTTACAATTCATCGGATATGAGCTTCAACTTGCAGGTTAATAATTAAATAAATTTTATTTGGCACTTATATAAATTTAAATTAGGAATTAAATTACACATTAGGATTAACTAGCTGTCGCCCAGTGGTCGAAATTCGACCAATTGTGTCAATATCTCTGGCAGGTTAAGTAACATGAAAATTTTATCGTGACATTCTATCCTAGGACTTTAGGGAGAACAGCAATTACACAGAACGGATCCAGATTCGGAACCTCTGTGTGATAGTTTCCTCGAACATTCTAGATGTCGGTCTTATATCTCGCTTCTACAAATAAGTAACGAAATTCAAGTTTTTTTCAGATATAATTCATAGAACTATATTTGTGTTCAAATTCGTAATTCTTAATTTAATATGACAACAATTCAACTGCTAATGGGCTACCCTACATATTTATTTTTTCTAACCCCCCTGTATAGCTATAATTGCACTCAATTCTCTAACATTTATTAAAATCCTCATTATAATAATTCCATCTCATTATATATTTCCACCACCCTGTATATGCAACTGCTTATGGACCACGCATAATATTTTTTAACATTTTTCAACCACTGGGTAAACCATTCTATATATGCCACTGCCTATGACCCACCATATTTACTCTTTTTGTTTATGAAATTTTTAATTATCTTCTGTAACTATAATTCTACTCCGACCTATATTTCAATCATTACATATATGGAACTCTTCGTGGTCTACTCTATAAATCATTTCCTTTTCTAACATTTTTTATCACCATCCTGTATATCTATAATTCCTCTTACCCTATATTTCATCTTAACTATATATACAACTGCTTATGGGATACGAAATGTTGCATTTCCATTTCCGCCATCCTGTGTATGCATCTATGTATAACATTTTTTGCACCACCCTGTATAACTGTAATTTTACTGCACCTTCTATTCCAAGAACCCTGTAAATTCAACCGCTAATGGGCTACCCTATATAATTATTTTATTAGTTATAATTGCACTCTACTCTATATTTTAAACACCCTAAATATGTTACTGCTTATGTGCCACCCATTAAAAAATGATTTCTAACATATCTGGAATCGCCCTGTATATAGTTATAAGTGCACTCTACTCTATATTTTAAACACCCTAAATATGCTACTGCTTATGTGCCACCCATTAAAAAAATGATTTCTAACATATCTGGAATCGCCCTGTATATTTATAATATAGAACGATTACTTTACCAATAAACAATAACAACGTTTGCACGCCACTTCCAGAAGTACATGCTCTAAGTATATAACAGCATTGGTCTGTCTATATATAATTACTCAATGGTTTGAGTCTGGCGGCGGCGGCACGCGGCACATTCATTTGTTTGGCATTGACATTATTGACGTAAATAATGAATTTTTATTATATTTTATTTAATGGATGAACCAATATTATAAATTAAGATTAGCATTCTGCACTGAAGGTCGTCAGTAGCTACTAAACAAAACAAAAATGAAAAAATCGGTTGAGAAACAGAGGAGAAAATGGTACCTAATCGTTTTGTCTTAGCCTATTTATATATAGATTCTGCACTGAAGGTCGTCAGTAGCTACTAAACAAAACAAAAATGAAGAAAATCGGTTGAGAAACAGAGGAGAAAATGGTACCTAATCGTTTTGTCTTAGCCTATTTATATATAGATACTTGAGTCATAAAACAATAGTGAAAATTATTTTAATGCTCCTTAAATTAATAACCATTACTAATGATAACACCAGGAAATAGAAACAGAGACAGGAGATAACATGAAACGGGAAGTATAATTCGTAAGAAGCCTTCGCTTCCATCGTTCAGTCTAAAATAACTGCCGCTCTTGTCTTATTGTTTAAAAAATATGTCATGATGGTATTTAGCAGGTTCTATTCAATCGGGATAAAGTTATTAGAGCAACTATGAGGGTTATTTTTGGAGAAAATCCAGATTTCGAGTCCATGATAGTCTGTTCAAAGACATATTTACTTGAACTTTCTGTTAACTATGCCGTACCACTCTTTAAATTTTTGAGAGTTTTGGCAGTGAAAACTGTGAGCATTATGGATATTTTCTGTTGCCCAAAATGGAGAAATATCCCTTCACATGGCCGTTACAAGTAACTGTTGCTTTATGGGAAAAGCAGTATTTTTACAAAAATTTTCGTTACCTTTAGGTACATAATTATTTCATTTGGTCACAAAACTTATTTCGCCTACGAAAATCTTTCACTGACAGCTGATTACCACTATATGACACATTAACAGATGTCCTAAGCCAAGAAATTAAGAAATTTGACCAGTGACCTATAAACAATTTTAAATTCTCTTTTAAATTTTATTCATTTTTAGGTAGGTGCTTAGTTATTAAATACAATATATTTACAATATTATATATACTACAAGTTACATTTTAGTATTTTCTTAGTGATATACTGGGATATTTCTGTAGAAAAATCTTTAAAGATGGGGCTGCTATAGCATTGAAAGCATTGAATACCTTCATTCATAAGTGTTTTCATCCAAAAAAAATATTAGGAAAGTTGGTATTAAATTCGTTCTTGGACCTCAGAGATATGGAATGGAGATCGTAGCTGCTAACGAACAAGTCACATTGGTGAACCGGTGCCTTTTTGTTGAATATCTTCTAAATAGGAACCATGTTTGTCCTTTCAACAGTTTCCTGTACCGTCAATCAAGTATACCTGGTATATCCTAGTCAAGGTGTAAGATTAGAAGGTGGACCGACTCCTATAGAAACCTCAGAATTTAATGAGGATTTAATTTAACAACCACCGGTGGCTCCACCATAACACGTATATCAATTATTCGTTCAAATAAAATGGAAGGAGGATTAAATCTAAGAGTTTCGTATACACATTTATTCATTGCTTTAATAATACAAATGGTCTTATTTGTGAGGCTCTTGCCTCGAGCCGTACTATTCTGACTATGTGGATTTGTATTAGAAAACAACCCCTGAACGCAGAATTCCCTCTTTTTGTTTAAATCAGCAATTGTGCATGGTTGTTATTGTTTTGGTTGCGGCTGGTATGTTTATGCAAGGATGCATTTGGTACAACTCGAGAAACTTCATAATGTTATTGTTCGACCACTCTATTTTGCCACAAATACTACTTTGCCATTAAAAACAACATTAGTAGATGACGATCGAAGCGCCGCGTGCAACTGTATGAACCAAGTGTGGAGGGCTAACGCAAATATTTGACTTATTTGACTACTTTGATGTGTATTGAAAACCGACAACTGGCCGGTAAGGCGTATTTGCTCTTAGCGGTATTCGACTTATTTGTTCAAATAAAGCAAAAATAGCGAGTAACCTCTCCACACATCGCCGTTTTTGGACAAATATAGCAAATATACGAATACGCTACACCAAGTGAAGTGCCGCCATTACAATTTTGTGTGACAATGTAGTTTAATGATGAAAAAAAGTACCAGCAGACTGGTAATGGCCTTGAAAGTTATACATGCTACGCAGCGCCACCTAGTGACGAAATCCTCAATAAGGGATCGCTTTTCTCGTATTGTGGGAATAGTATAATCTTACACCGTGATCCTAGTAGTAGTAGTAGTAGTAGTTTTGGAGTACTTGCAACCTTTGAATATGTTCTTTAGGACTTGATTTTAGCAAAGAAATATAACAATTAAAAGGGAGTTTTATTATGAAGTTATGCACTAATAATTTTGAACTAGGTGACATATGCAGAACAGTCCTAAAAAAGATTTCTTGCCTAGTTCTTTACAAAGATTTGCGTGACGCAAATTTAGAAAAAATGAGCTGAGGCTCAGTGATTACTCCCAGATATTTAAATTCATTAACTTCAATGCGTTTATCATTTATACAGGTATCCAACTTTTGTGCCAAATATGCTAACCTATTTGTATTCGTTCCTATTAACATACTACCAGTTTCTGTGGGTTTTATTTCACAAATATCCACGCTTGGTTTAAACGTATTTATTTTTAGCAAAACCAAACTGATTGCATAAAACAGTTCGTCATATATTTCAATCGTCCGAAGATTTTTCTAGTCATCTCCTTTGCAAGTCTAGGTGGTACTCGAATTCGGAATCACGTCAACCTTGTTTTTTTACATTGATGAAATTTTCGAGACCGTCGTGCCGTTGTGTTGCTCTTTTTTATTTCACCTGGTTTTTATGTTTTCGTGTTTGCAATGTATTTATCTGGATGTTTAACTTCTGGAGAGTTTCTTAATTTTTGGCGGCGTAAATTGAATGTTATAAAACTATTTTTGATTTTCTCAGAATTCAATTTAAGTTTATTTACATTTACCCAGGTGTATAGTAAGCGTAAATATTCGTCTGTTGTTTCTCCAGCAATAGATATTTAACACGAAAATGATGTACTCGATGTTAATTCACTTTCTTTTATATTCTGGAAGTGGAACTTAGGTGATTAAATATTGAATGTTTTAAATTAAGTCATGTCAAACTAAATATTTTTGTAAACTATTTTGTTCATTTGAAAATACTAGCTTATAATTAATTTCGCCCTTTCAACTTGCTTCTTTTAACGTCTACACTTACAATTTGAAAAATCAATAATTTGTGAACATGCTTTGAACCTAGGCCATAAAATACAATTTGACAATTTAACTATACTTCACAAAGAACAACATAACACAAAACGAAAAATAAAAGAGTTGCCCTAATTGTTTTGAATGAAGACGATTGTATCGCTTCTACTTCTGTAGAATTCAATCGTATCTGGTTACCGACAATGGCCATATCCTTTTGAACAACTCAGTATCGGGATAGTTCATAAGGTTCTTCCTAGGTTTACCCTTATGACGTTAATGGGAGCACTGAAATAAAATAATTCTTTGATCACATTTTTGGCGAATGCGCTATCTTATATCAAAGTCGTACCTAGGAAAGGAAAGCCACTTACAAATTCTAAAGACAACTCTTTGAAGTTCTTCCAACTTGAAAGCTGTTTAACTGTAATACATGATTTTTAAAATTTTTGTACTAGCTGTATATCTAGAAACAACAAATTTTTCTTATGTCAACTTACATGATATATATATCAACATTTATTTTGCATTTTATATTTTCAATACATGTTTAAAGCCATTGAAAACGAGGTCAGATTAGACCTGGAAACGTTTGGTTTTGCCTTTAATATACAGATTTTTGTTTCGATTGTGGGGTTATTTCCCAAGAACACATAAAATTAATCAAGAATATGCCACAAATAATATTGGGTTAACATCTGATGTTTAATGTGCATTTAACTGAAAACTCCGGTTTAAGAATACATTGGAATTCAGATATCAAATATAGTATAGCTCAAGTTTACGGACAAAAAATTATGAGTTCTCATTAGCATTATTACTAGTAAAATAGTTGAACATTACTTACCCCGTTAACACTGTTTTTGATAATCTTTTCTTGGTAAAGCTTGTCATCAACGATCAGATGCAATTTTAAGATGTCCATAAACCTCGCTCGGTCACTCATGATGGTGTTTAAAGTCAAATCGCCTTCCAATGCATTATTACAAGGGGCAAATAATGTGACGTCATGTGAGCGTTCCAAGGTCCTTAGGAAGTCTTCTCCAGCTTGTCCTTGATCTTTAATAGCGTTCAGGAATCTGCTGAGGATCCGGCCGTCTTTCTCCTAGGAAATAAATTTAAGTCATTAAATTTGATAGAAAAATGAATTATTTCATAAAAATACAAACTACTTGGGACGTCACATGAAGCGCAAACAAATTTCCTAAATCATGCAGATATTAACAACATTTTAAGGCATTCACTAGTTACACACTAATTACAGTTGCTGTGTTTTTACGTGTTGGAATGTAATACATTATATTAACAAAATATAGTGTGCGAAGTTTATATTAAGAAAATTCCTTTATCACTAAGGGTTTTGATCTTGGTAATTATTTTTAAAAGACCCTTATGAAATGAAGATATATGTATTCATCTTAAGAACGGTATATTTTCAAATTTGTACAATATTTTACATTTTATATGAAAATAATTTTACATTCATGGAGTTCCCTTATATGAACTTGCACACTTTTATGGAAGCAGATTATCACAAGTGAATGTGCGCCTAATTTAGACGTAGTGTTAAGAAAAACTTATGATTTGTTATGAATCGGTCGTCGCATGTGCTAAATCATACAAGTGTTAAATAAAATTTTCGAATTATTGTTGGCGTTTTTGTTAGCTTTAGTATTCTAGTAATTGGACACTAATGATTCAAAACAAAACTAGAATAACGTTAATTGAGAAACATATATTTGAATGAACGAGATTTCCATTTACATTAAAATCTATTTTAAATCGTTCATGTATTTAAGGCATTACAATATTTGAAATAATTATACATAATAATATACATCAAGTATAATATAATAATGTACATGTTAAGAAGAAGAAATAGTACTGGTAGATGCTTAATTTAAACACCCTTCAACATCTTAAGGGTTTATAAGCGCGATACTAGCCACTAGGTATAATGGTACAGTAAAAGATTCAAATCTAAAAATTGTTACTCTGTGAAGCTAATCACCCATTTACATGACGTCGTTTCTGTTGTCTCTCTCCTTCTTGGAGATTCCTGCCTGTCATGGCTTCCGTAATAACGTTTTTCCTTGCCCTTGGAAGTCTAAATCTTTTATTGCCTTCAGGTGTGTTCCAACACCAAACTTTCTTTGCCGATCTAGTATCTTTCCTTCTCTCAAAGTGTCCATATCATAGCAGCTGTTTGTTTCGATCGTAAACAGTGTAGTATGAACGGCAAAGCCAGCAAACAGAGAATTCTAAATAATGGCCTTCCTCAGGGCTCCGTAATTGCTCCTGTCCTCAGGGCTCCGTAATTGCTCCTGTGCAGCAAAGAGAATGCTAGAAAAAGATCTCGAATTTATGTCACTAAACCTGATCTTTCAGGCTGCCTGAAATATTCAACGACTGCACATAAATTTGCGTACGCCGATGATCTGGCTATAGCGGTGAAAGTTAATTCTTTTGATGCAGCAAAGAGAATGTTAGAAAAAGATCAGATCGAACAAAATGGATCTATTATAATAACGTTAATGGAGACTAGTTCCAAGTCCTCTTCAAAACAGTGTAGAGAATTCATTCACCTCAACCTCAATTAACAGGCTATCAAGAGCGATGCTGGAATAGCAGTGTTTTCTGGAATGGTGAACATGGATTTTTCGAACTGAGGTACAATCCGAAAATACCGTTCCAACAGGTGAAGTCTGGTGTTGGTTGTCAGTTGTTTTGTGCTCAATTTTATTTAACTCTTTGTTAATAAATTTTTGAGGGTAATTGTTTGCAGTTAGAACATTTTGTATAAATGATTTTTCTTTGTTGAATTTAGTAGTATCTGAGCAGTTAGTCTTTGCTCTGTCATATAAAGATTTAATAACACCTCTTTTTACCGTATTTGGATGGTTCGAGTTAAAATTGAGATATCTGTTAGTGTGAGTTGGTTTTCTGTAAACTTCTGTTTCATGTCCAAAAAAGGTAGTTTGTTATTTTGTTCGATTTCTAATGTAAATTTTATGGTTGGTTCTTTGTTGTTTATGTCGGTTAATATTCCTGTAAATTTTCCAGATTTTGTTCCCAACTCACACTAACAGATATCTCAATTTTAACTCGAACCATCCAAATACGGTAAAAAGAGGTGTTATTAAATCTTTATATGACAGAGCAAAGACTAACTGCTCAGATACTACTAAATTCAACAAAGAAAAATCATTTATACAAAATGTTCTAACTGCAAACAATTACCCTCAAAATTTATTAACTGAGCAGTCTTCACCTAATAATACTGACAACCAGGCAGGGCCTGTCAGAGAGATTGAGAAGAGTATGCAACAAATTTAACATCAAAACTACATTTAAAACAACAAATACGCTTAAATCTATTATAACAAAAACAAAACCAAAAACGCTGCTCCATTCCTTGTGAATGTAATAAGTTTTATATTGGAGAAACCTCTAGACCTCTTAATGTTCGAATAAATGAACATCAAAATTCAAACGTCAGTTCGAAAAATCAAAAATTTGTGAACATGCTTGGGACCAAGGCCATAAAATACAATTTCAAAACACAACAATATTGCACAAAGAAGAACACTGCACAAAACGAAAATTAAAAGAATCGCTTAATTCTGTTAAATGAAAACGACTGCATCGCTTCACTTCCGTGATTTCGTCATGTCTGGTTGCCGATAATTAAAGATGAAATTAACAATGGGCATATGCGGGATGAATATGAAATACTACCGAACTTACTGGCTCCCAACTCTCAACCATATTATGCCGTCAAAGAAATATCCATAGTAACGGTCAAAAGAATTGTCATATATTTCAATTTTACTTTATAAATTTATATCCTCTCCGACAGGATTTTGAAACGGGTTTTAAAATATACACAAGTTTGAACTCTGATGTGGTATTATTCCCAAGAAAATCTAAAATAAAATAATGGATATCCCGGAGTTGCCCATCCATGAGTATATACCAACTGCTTGCCTCACCAGACTGAAATCCAGACATCCACCAATCAGAATTGCGAAAGCGTTACATGAAAGTGATTTCAGGGGTCTCCGGGAATGGGATGCAGATTGGAGGTACTCGATTATGTGAGCATCCATGAAGAACCTGCGGGTTTCGATTTACCTCGCAATATATGGAAGACGGCAAATAGAATTAGAACGAGACACGGGGTCTGCGCAGATATGCTGTATAAATGGAATAAACAACCCACGCACAATTGTGAATGCGGGGCAGCCTATCAAACAGTCAAACATATATACCAAGACTGTAAACTTACGGCCTACCAGGGAACAATAACGGATATATATATATATATATATATATATATATATATATATATATATACTCTCCCTCCTGCAGCGACTGAATGGATAAAGAACCTATCTGTTAGTTTGTGAGTACTATGTGTGGACTTGTTATTTACAAATGCTCTGTTTCTGTTTTTACTCTGTACTATTCTTGTTCTTGTGTATTGTTAGTGTTTAAATGTAATTTCGTATTTTTATATTATAAGACCAGTTCATGTATAGTATTGCCATACGCTAAAAAAAAGTGTAGTACCGTCTACTTCCATAATTTCCCTAATTTGCTAGCTTCGTATATGTTCTGTTTGATATGCCACTATTTCCTCTCCAATAATCCACCTCCAGGCAAGAAGCTTCTTTAGTAGTGTTTTTTGGTAAGGTCCCATGTTTCAGAGAATGAAATGGGTAATAATTTCCAGGATTGTTTTATACATATACAGTGCGCTTTGTCTTTTTAGTTATTATATCATCCCAGAGCACATAGCTGAGGTAGCGTGTGACTGTTCTTCTTTGATTTTCCCTAGTTGTTACAACATCATGTTTTATATATAGTTCGCATTGTCCTTTTGGTTATTATATCATCCCAGAGCACATAATTGAAGTAGCGTGTGACTTTTCTTCTTTGATTTTCCCTAGTTGTTACATCATCCATATTTCTACAGGTGTACGAAAAGGTTACTCAGAGATATTTACATATTTAGAATCTTTTATTTTTGTTGTTCCGAGGTCTATACCTGTTTTGATGTTTTTCCCAACTACTAGATTTCTGTTTTGTAAAATAAAAAAATATACAGTGTTTTATCTCTAATCAGTTTACCTATTTCACTGTATTTGCGTTTCCACTCTGTCAGGGTGTGTTCCAAATACATATACATTTTCAATAAAAGTTGTACTAGTGTGTATCCTTGTAGACAAGGATACACTTGCATCTATTTACATGACGTAAATTTAGGTGTTAATTACTCACTTGCTGGTACTGACTAGGGGTCTGAAGTGCAGGAAATTTAAAATGTGACTAACATGTGGTTATGCGTGGACGTTCAATCATGAAGTATATCGTGGCTAGCTTATGGTGAATAAAGCAAAGAAGGGTAGTTTGATTTCACTGCATAGGTACAGGATCTTCGACAACGCCATGTAGATGACTTAAATTGGGAATTTTTGCTATAATGGTTTTTACCAGAAAACGAAGTACAAATCTGTAGCCCTAACCCCCCAGCGTGGAGATAATTTGAATTTAGAGTTTTCTTCTCTTATATCGACTGCCTTTCTTGGCTTAATTGTCCTCCCTCTAGGTACATTTTATTTGACCTTAAAATTAAGGTTGCCACGTCCGCTAGCTAACTGTTCTAAAGTATTACTCCTTCATCTACGCTGCCGTTGTGGACTTAACCTGAAATTCGCGGTGGGCAGGAGTTGATTCACTTCCTAAGAGGACTATTCTTGAACAGTTTCTATTCTAGCGACAAAGGTGCAAAGTCACTAAATTAGCCGTACATGTAAAGCATTGAGCGTAACGCAGGTTCAAAATGTAGATGAGAGCTAATTGTCGATCAAGAAATGAAGGAATTCGACCTTGAAGAAGATGCGTGGAGTGAAAATTTAAATCTAGCCGAGTAGACAATGAGGTGGTACCAGTATGAATGATGGCAGAAAAAAACGTGTTGCGTTGACGTATTGGTGGTGTGGTAGGTTTCTAGCCAGCATCGACATCACATTGCATGATCTTATGCCATCTATGCTGGCATCTGAGAGTGCCTATAGAAGGATCTGTAACAGTGTGAATACTAATAATGATTAAGTGGAATATTTAATATAAATAAATATAACTATTTACCTCACAATATATACTCTTTCAGTATAATAATAAGTGAAGCAGTTGACTGAGAATTGCCATATGAATATATACATGGCTTACAAGGTTAATGTAATGACCGATGCTTTCCAAATCTGTATAAGAAAGAAGATGCCAAGAATAAAAGTCCATTGACATTTAGTTAATATATGTAACACTGAATAGTGAAGAATAATGGTAGATGTGTTTTTTCAAATTTCAGTACTATTAGCTGTTTCAGTTTTTAGTAAACCGTGTCCCTAACCTCTTCTAGGAATACTTTCTTTTTTTCAAGAATTGGTGATTACCTTCTTGAACATATATTGTATTTATTTTTGTGTTTCGAAAAATCATATTTTTCTGAATGTATATAGACGAATACTGAGTAGTTGGTTTTAACTGTACCTTGAAATTGATTTAATAGATACATTAATTACTCTGACAAATATCTCAAACAAAGCACCTCAATGGTTCCTGAAAACCAAAATGTGAAGTGCAATGAATAAATGCAACAAGTTGAAGATTATTGTTAGTTTTCACTTTGTAAGAAAGCATCCAACGACATCGAAAATTTTGAGGTGACGATTTCCAAATAATTTCTGAAAGGCAAAGCAAAACCATTAGTCCGACTACATAAAAGATGGGATGAACCCTGGACTTTAACATTTCACGAAGACTGAATTGCGAATTCTTACGGAAGTAGAGCATCGAACTCATATATACAAAGTTTAGTGAGGAAATGTTGTGAAACGATTTTAAAAAAGTAATACAAATAACGAATGAAAGGATATAAAGAGAGAAGAGAATGGAACAGCCATATATATCGTATGACAGATGATACATGATAACTAAAATCAAGTCGCCATTAGAAAGAAAAACGGTAGGTTAAGAAGCAGACATTAATTTACTTAAATTTAACTTAAACATTACTAACTTAAATAGTTAATGTCCAACCTTTTATTTACTAAAATAATGTATAGTAATATCTTTTTAAATTGTTGTGAAAATGCTCATAAATATTCATTCTACCATTACTCAAGATTGATTTTTAGATAATAAATGTTCGTTTCTTTTAATTAATTCAAGTTATTTCGATCAATATAATTAAAAATTTGTGTTCGATTGCGATAATATTTTGAACGCTTTCCATGCGTGCCTACAGATATAATAGTGAACTGGAAACTATTAACTACATAAACATGCAACAACTTGAGTGAATGTGGAAAATTTCCATAAAACATTTGTGTTCCTGTGTGATAAAACGCATTGTGTGGTGTTTCAATACAATCAATCACTTTGACAGGTTTACCTGATATTGCTGCAATTTCCGAATATCGGCAAAAAACGTTAGATAGATTAGTAATGGTTCGAATGATTTACACTTATCTGTTATGATAGAGAAGACAAATGGAAGAAATGGAAATCGTTATCATTTAGACTAGGGAATACAATCAATATGCAGGTGTTTGTGATAGATAATTTGAGTACTTTCAGACTATAATGCATTTTCATTTGTCGAAGCATAATACTAGACATGATTTATGTAAATTTTATACGTTAAAATACATTTTAAAAGGTTCACGTGTCATAGAAGGGATAATGAATATTTTGACGCGAATGACATATACATTATCCAATTTTAGTTTTTAGGCGCCTAATAATGAGGGGTAGCAACATCAACATGAAAATATACACCGACATAAAAACTATCTTTTGTTTTCTTAGTGGAAACAATTGTACCTAAGTATTAATAAAAATTATAACTAAATGAGATGAACTGTTCTGTTATTTATCTTATTATACTATTACTATTACTTAAAATATTTCAGCATCCAGATATGTTGTTTCTAAATAGTAAGTAGACTTAATTATTTGTTGTATAGAAAAATGCATAAACGGTAATTCTCGATAATTTTGAATAAATACACTAGAATATGAGGAAGTAAATTAGGACACCATTACTTTATATTTAGGGATGGGAATAATCATAACACAGTAGAAAAGTGTGTATATTTCAAAGATTACAAATGCTTCCGGGTCTAGGGTCTTACCTAAACTTAAATGTTTGTGCTCTTTTATATCCATTTACATAAAGTCCCAAATATGTGTACATTAACGGTCTTCAAATACAATTTTATGGCTCAAATCTATTACACAAAGAAGAACACAATACTAAAAGAAAATTAAGAGAGTTAGCTGCAATTTCACTAAACGAAAGTGATTGCATCGCTTCTACTTCCGTAGAATTCACTGGTTTCTAGTTGCTGATAATTGTGGATGTAGTTAGTAGTAATCATGTCCTATTGAACAACCCTATGTCGAAAATAATTTGTAAGGTTTCTCTATATAACTTTAATGGGATAACTGAAGTACTTCTTTGCAAAATGAACGGATGTTTGTTGTTGGACCTAGGGGAGTCACATAAAATATACAACTCTGGAGGTAATTCTTCTCACTAGAGAGGAGTTTTATTACTTATATGATCTTTCAAAAATGTTGTACTGCATATATCAAATATCAGTAAATTCTTTTTGTTAAGTGATTACTGTCAAAGATTTAGATTTAGATGTACTTAAAATTGCGACTTTTCTGTCTAAGTGATTACTCCCAAGTCAAAGATTTAGATTTAGATGTACTTAAATATATGCGTACTTGTATAAATATATCTTTAATCTAAAGATCTTAAGAAAGTTCGTGATTAAATTATCTCAAAGGTTTAAAAGATATATTTATTATATGTATAATTCTTATAGTCTAAGTAGATATTAACACTACATCTTTTAAATCATTTCAGATAATTATTATAAATATGGATTGATTATTCGACCCGATGAAGATGAATACACAACTGGTTAACTATGTGCGCGGTGACGTCTTTGTAAATGTAAACTATTCACTGCACATGTACTCGGGTAGTCGTTGTGTATTGTTAATTCATCGCGATTGGAACTCGCCTTTATGTCTTAAATGACTTAAAATTTAAAAAAATCCATCTTGTAGAGAACACCAAATTAATTTTTAGAGAAAAAATTTAATTTAAATAATGAAAAAGTAAGAAACAAGTACAAATAATTATTTTCTAAAGCAAATTTCTCAGCAATTAAAACTGAAAAACGTTTCAACGCTACGTAATCAATCTGGTTATAAAATTTGTTCTTTAGGGAACCAAAATAAGGACAGTTTGTTAATTTTGACTCAATTAATTAAAATATCGGCCAATTCAATAATTTGATAGTTATGTACGTACTCGTATAAATATATCTTTAATCTAAAGATCTCTCAGTTCTTTATAGAAATGTTTTAAATGGTGATTGACAGACGTAATGTCACACAATCTGTGTCTAATTTATTAGTTTGATTTTGGATTCAGGATTTTCCAAAATTGTACGTATGGTATATACGTGATAGTTATTTTATGCTTTCACAGAACTCGGCCAATTCTCTCAGTTGTTCCATTGTATGGTTATTTTTCTTTTTCCAATAACCTCTTCCTTTTTGTTTCTATTATGTATCCTGCCTTGTATTGTGTTTTATTGATTGCAGAGTGTGTGTATCCTTTTTGTTAAAGAGTAGCAGTAATCTTTTTTAGTTGTGCTTTGTAATTATCGTTGGTGAGCCTTAGTGATTTCGAAATTGTGTATTAGCAACTCCCTCTATTTGGTACGGGTGGTGATGGCAGTTAGGATATATCTATTAGTGTGTGTTGGTTTTCTATCAATGGTGTGTCCTAGAAGTCCATTCTGAGTTCTTTATAGGTGGATGTCAAGGAAAGGTAGATGCCTATGCTCTTCATTATTTTGTAATTTTGTTTTTTTATAAGATCTATAATATCCCCATAACCCCATTTTTCAGCCAAACTAAGGAAGCATTGAATCCCCGCACCCTAAGCTAGTTTAGGTAATAATTGGACGCCCCTTATCGGAATAAAGTCCAGTTGATGGGAAGGAAATGTGGTTGATCAACTAGATACTGGAGAGACCAAGTGCCCGAAGCTGTAGAAGATTATAGAACAGAGAATATGAATGTAGGGCCAATGGAACCAAGGGCTGAAGAAAGCAAATGTGGTTGCATAACCAACCCGGCAGAAAAAGAGTTCACTTCATCATTTTGTTATGATATTCTTAGCATTGACTTAGTTTAAGATTCTGAGGAATTCGAATTGTCCAGGAAATGGGACCCTGACCGATTGATTTTTAAAGACGGAAGCCCCTAAATCTAGAAATCGTCAGAGATATTTTTGAGGATACGATTACATACAAACATTGCTTGGTTAATAATATAAAGATTTAAAAATATATATAATTATAGAACCTTTGCTATTTTAGGTATGCAGAACATAACATCACGCTTTTATTGAACACTATTTTTAACAAAAATTAACAATTTACCGAGATCTCATTGATATAAATGTTTGTAGTTTATTCTATCTGGTTATAATATTGAGACATATTCATTAAGTTTTGTAATATTTGAAACGTTTGAACATTGCTACTTTAATATCGTATCATATACATACATGTACCTAAAACCAGATGACATTTTTAATTGTCTTGAGAACTGTCTGAAACTTAAAAACAATATTTGGATATTATTTCTCGACTTTATTATTATTTACTTGTATTTAGATTTTTGCTTGTTGTTTTAGCATAGAATAATCCAATACGTAACTGACACAAATATAAATTCTATTTCTCGCGAGGTCCTTAGGAACGTTGAGCAAAGTCTAACTACTTTGTAATTAAATTATTAGTTTGATTACATTTTAACTAGCGAGACAATCTTATTTAAATGAATTTAACTGAATGGCACCGGCAATTAAATAGTCAACTAATTGTTAACTGAGGAAGTTTAAGACAGCTAAGGGATTTCATTAGCATCAACTTATTCTGTAATTGAATATAATCAAATAACGATGTAAATAGATTGTGTTGTAATTTGGACGAGAATAAAATCGTTTTGTGCACTATTATACGATACTTCTTCAGAGAAAGAAACAAATACATATATGTTGGTGGCGAAACTGAGGCGTAACCCTTTGAGCAATAAAGTAGTAGGGTTTGTACCATTTACCGAAATTTTACAAAAAAGACAGTAAATTATGATATAACTGCCTTAACATTAGGCTTTTATGTTAAGACAATAATAAAAACTTAAGTTATTCAGCAGGAATGATTGCTGAATTATACTAGAATTTTATATAATCTATAAAACTCGTATTAGCTTTTCTGGAAATAAATGATTACATCTGCCGGGATTGTCGTTGCCTAGACTAGGAGAATGAATTTTTTTTTCATCATACATGGACTAACCTGAGTCAGAGTGCTTTCTCGTATTATGTACTTCTCTCTGTTCTACGAACTATTCCGGGATATATTCTGCCAACCTTTTCAGTTTTCTTACGTGAACTTAGACACGGCCCAGCAAAGGATGACTGGCATACTAAAACCAACCCTCATTAATCCCAAAAATTTGCAGAAAATCTAACAACTGAGAACATGGCCATTAAAAAAAGTGTAATTGTGTACTTTGTCCAAGTAATAAGACACCAAGAAACTAATAAGACACACTAACATAATACAGCTGACAAGTTGTTTATGTTTTTGAACATGCTAATTGCTGGAACTCTCAGTGGGAAGCCTTTAGCTTTTGATAGGGTCCAAAATGGAACGCTTTTGAACATATTAAGAACCTCGCGAATCGATGGTAGAAAACTGAGTATAATAAAAACTTGTACTGGAAGCAGAAAGCAGTTAGATTGAAGATTAACCAACGAATGTAATATTAAACGAGGCGTCAGACAGAAATTCATTCTGTCTCTGCTAATGTGCAACCTCTGCTCAGATAGAATCTTCAAATAGTAAAAACCTTGGAGAGAATGTGATGGTGGACTGATTAATACTATACGACATGCTGACGACAAGGTCATCTTGTGCGATAGTATTCAGGGCCTTCAAGGTTAAAGGTTAAGTTAAAGGATTGTGTAAACACGATAGGACTGGAAGGGGTCTAAAATGAATGTCACTTAAACAAAATTTATGGCATTCAGGCGTCAACCGCAGGCTGATGCTTCCTTACAGATAGTTCAACAAAGCATTGAAAAGTTACCGAATCCAAATAACTTGGATGATATATCGAAGACCCAGATAAAAAGATAAAATACAGAATTCAAACAGCCTCGTACACATTTTCTGAGAATGAAAGCATTTTTCTGCAGCAACAAATTAAAATAATTGCGGCAAAGAATGATCAAATGTTATATTTGGTCGGTGTTGTTATATAGAGTTGAAATCTGGGCTAGAACGGCTGCTACGTTCAATCGTCTGGAAGCGCATAGAAGAATGATCCGAATACCCTGGATAGTCATGCAGACCAACGAAGCAAGTGTTAAATAGAGCAAATGCCGTTCGTGAATTATTTCAAACTATTAACATACGAAAGCTATCATACTTAGGGTATGTTCTAGAGGAAACTGATACGAAATCTTATAGCTTATAATGAAAGGTAAAATCGAGGACCGAACAGGAATTGGAAGAAACCAGCTGTCATGGCTGGACCGAAATACACAGTCCTGAACAACTATTTAAATGAACGGAATACTGGGAAAAACTCGCTAATGTAATTGCTAACGTTAGAGAGACCTGATATGGCACAGAAAAAGAAGCATATTTATTGAAGAAGGTTATAGGCTAACATACACGATAGGTTGCGCTGTGTCGAGTTATCTTGAATATGTTTGGGGTCGTGTAACTTCTGAACGACTTGTCATATCCGCACAACATATTACCATTAGGTGGTGCAGTAGTCGAGGGTAAAAACAATTTTAGCCGGGCCAATGGTAGGGATACCGTTTGCTGGGCCAAGGGTTTCTGTCCAGTCAAAACTGGAACTACGTCTGCCGGGCCCGCTCGTGTTTTATATCCGAGGACCGGGAAGGATTTCAAGCAATAATTTGGCGATAACAACAAAATTGTTAAGAGCTATCAACGAATTAAAAATGATCAACATGATCGCCTGCATTCGTCAAACGAAATCGAAGTTACAACACTTTTTTTGGCTTAATTTTTCATTTCATCATTTCAATGTCTCTTTGTGTCTGGCATTTTTGTAGAAATGTATGGGCAAAAATGCGGTATAAAAGATCAGTCTCAATTCACTGCACTCTGTCGTTTAAAAGCGCGCATAGGACATTATCGTCCCCATAAGTAAATGCAATAACAACCATTAAACCGTTTTGATACGCTGTAATTACCCCCTTTGGATTCTATCGTATTATATAAGAGCCCTTTGCTCGCTCGGAACATTTACAAATGCAGATCGATCATGAGTGGTGTTTACCATCTCTGTAACATATTCAACACAGGCTCGATCTATTTGAGATTGGGAGATTGAGTTGCCTGTGGTAAAACTTTTTCTCTTTGAGTCAACCATCTACCTAACGTACATGGACGAGCTTGTCGTGCATGTATACAACTGCGTCACTAAAATGCAGCACAGGATCGGTATAAATGCGAAAATATGTTAAAGAGAGTGATATTGACTTTGGGCACATAATAGCTAAATTAAATTAGTTTCACAATTTGACATTAAACTATTAGAAAATAAGAATAAAGTATATTGTCAGAAAAGAACTGGTACATTCTCAGACAAATAAACACAATGAGATGTTTAAATTTAATATTGTTTTGGTAAAACATATATGCAATAGTAAGGAATAAATGATTAAAAATTGAAAAAAATACCAAGGAGTTTACATTTTGTTTATTAAGTTTGTTAATAATGTGTTTGTTCACTGCCGTTATCTATATACATTCAAGGAATACTTTCCCAATCTGTCTGTATTTAATGTCTTAGAACCTCCGAAGTCCATAGGACTAGGGTAAATTCTCGATCCTTCTACCCATCATCTCACAAACATGTTCTAAGGGCGAAAGATCGGGAGAACTGGGTGGCCCTAGCAATAGATTCAAATGGGTATCCCCAAAAAAGTTTAAACTAACTCAAGCAACATGAGGCTGAACAGAATCGAGATTCATCAGATAAGACGACCTTATTTCATTCAACATTCCAATATTGACGTTCTCTGTACCACTGTAGTCGTTACCGCCTGGGCTCAGCAGTCAGAAGTAGCACAAGATGGGGTCGATAATGCTGCAGACCTTATAGGGCGGTAAATTGTTCGGACACTTACAAGACGGCCTTGCTCTCCTATTCACTCATCAGCCAAATTTCTAGTTGTCGAAGTCTTAGATGTCGATCTTGAACTTCATTTGTGCTCCTTCGATGTTTGGTGCCTACTCTCCTCCGATTTTGGGTATTATCAAACCACGCCTGACAGCATCTCATAACAGTAGTAGTTTTCTGTTCATGCGATTAGCGATTTCTCGAAATGAAAAACCCGCCTCCCGTAAACCAATAATTCGACCTCTTTCAAATTCGCTTAGCTGGCGATACATTCGGCGTACACGTTTTCTAGGCATTTTAACATTTCTAAACATCGATTTTGGATCCCATCAAGTAGTTTATTTTTTGCTAAATTTTAAAAAATTACTACAATCTTAATTGATAAAAAAGTTTACATGAAAAAGTATTCACCAAACGTTCATTTACTCCCTACTACATCCTCTGTTTTACCAAAACAATATTAAGTTCATACATCACTTTCTGGGTTTTTTTTTTTTTTTTTTATCCGAAGAGGGGGGAAATACATTCCGTACTTAGCTAGCACGTGCTGGCCGTCGTGCGGGACTCCCGATGCAATGACTTCAAAGCAAGAGTAAATCGTTGCATTGAAACCAGTATATCATATACCCGCTAAAACCCTAACCTCTTTCTCCTACAACCATGGTCCCTTGCGGCACTCTTACTCAATACTACTTCGCAAGAGTGGTTCATTGCAGATGTTTACTGCTCTTACATTGGAAGCCTCTAAAGCCTACTCCTCGAACGTATTGCGGAGTTCTTTGAGGATAGTCTCCGCGTAATCTGATACCAAGTTCCAGGCTTGGGGGCCCTTCAGCATGGCTTCTACTATTTGTTCTGGAACGATATTAGTCTCCAGAATCCTCTCCACTTCAGCACGTTGATCCTGAAACACGGGGCAGGAGAAGAACACGTGTTCCGCGTCCTCTACCACGTCCGTACAGTGTGGGCAGTTTGGGGAGTTTGTCCTCCTGAACCTGTGCAAGTATGCTCGAAAGCATCCATGTCCAGTCAGTAGTTGAGTGATGTAAAACCCAACCTCCCCATGCTGGCGGTTGACCCAACGACTGATGTTAGGTATCAATCGATATGTCCACCGGCCTTTAGTAGAGCTGTCCCACCTCTCCTGCCATTGCCCTAGACTCATGGCTCTTTCATCGCTGTTTCCTGTCGGCTGGTCTTTTTCTAACTTTCTGCGATAAAGCCGTCCCCTTTCTGCAGCCAGGATGTCGATTGGCAGGGTAGAGGCAATAACAATCACCGCCTCGTAAGACACAGTGCGGTAGGATGATGCCACTCGAATCGCTGAGTGCCGCTGGACTGATTTCATTTTCCGGCGGTACGATGGTAGCTCGAGCGATTTCTCCCATACCGGTGCCCCGTACAACAAAACAGAAGTAGTTACTGTTGCCAGTAGCTGTCTTCTTATCTGTCTAGGGCCCCCGACATTCGGCATTATTCTAGATAATGCCCCCTGTACCCCAGCTGCTTTCTTGCTGGCCGCGATTATGTGCTCTTTGAAGTTGAGCCGTGTGTCCAGGAGCACCCCCAAATAGCTGATGAAGGGCTGTGACTGTATGTAGGTGTCGCCTATTTTGAGGGTGATGGTTTCCCTTGCCTTCCGACTGCTAACAAGAAGTGTTTCGGTCTTTTGCTCTGCTAAACTCAAGTCCGCTGCGAGCATCCAATGCTGAATTGTGGCTATAGCGAATGAGAAGGTTGTTTGTATCTCCTCTATGTGCTTGCGCACTATGATCAATGCCACATCATCAGCGAATGCCACTAGCCTGACGCCCTCAGGCAGACCGAGCAGGAGCAGGTCGTTGTACATTACGTTCCATAAGAGGGGGCCAAGAACAGAGCCCTGAGGTACACCTCCTGTGATCTTATAGTCTACTTGCGCATTTTCAGTTTGGTACAACAAGATGCGGTCCTTGAAATACGCTGAAACCATTCTGCGCAAGTACTGCGGAACTTCCATCCTGGCAAGAGCCTCCAAAATGCGGTCCCAGCGGGCCGAGTTAAAGGCGTTCTTGGTATCCAGGGTGGCTATTAGACAGTACTTTTTTCCACCTCTTCTCCATCTCTTTCCCGAGATAGCCTCTCTGGCGATGTTGGTAACGAGTGTCACGGCATCGATGGTTGATCTCCCCTTTCTGAACCCGAATTGATTGGTGGAAAGTTTTGGCTCAACGTAGGGCTCCAGCCTATCTGCTATTATTCTTTCAAAGAGTTTTCCCGCAGAGTCCAACATACAGAGGGGACGATATGATGACGGTTCGTCTGGAGGTTTCTTTCCCCCTTTAGGTAGGAGCACAAGCCTCTGCTTTTTCCACTTAGTCGGAAAAACCCCTTGCTTTAGGCAGGTCTCATATATATGTAGAAACATGTCAGGCCTATTGGCTATGGCGCATTTTAGCGCGATGTTAGGTATGCCATCTGGACCGGGAGCCTTACCGTTTTGGAGCCGGTTGCACGCGCCCATCAGCTCATCATAGTCACTGATGGTATATCTTCGTCCCTCACCTGCCACGAAGGATAAGCGGGTAGCTCAGGCTTCGCAGGAAACAAGTGAGTGACAATGCGGTGCAATGATTCGGGGCAGTTCGTTGATGTCATGGGGGTGGCCTTGATTTTATGCATCACGATTTTATACGGTTTTCCCCATGGATCTTGGTCAACTTCGTCACACAACTCCTTCCAGTAGGATCTCTTGCTTGAGAGAATGGCTCTTCGTAGTTGTTGTCTTTTGATCTCATAGTCGAGCCTTAGTTCTTCTGTTGTGACCCTGTCGCGTCTCCGTGCTCGTTGATGCAGCCTTCGTGCTTTAGACACTCTCGTCGATGTTGTGAGATCGTGTCGTTCCACCAGTAAACTGGTGGGCGGCTGTTGTTCTGCCGTCTCCTTGGCATGGATGCATCGCAGGACTTGACAACGCTTGTCATTACCTCTTTGGCAGTGGCTTCTGCACTTGTTGCTATTGACAATGGTTCCTGCTCCATAACCAAGGCGAATGAATCAGCATCGAAAGCATTTTTGTTCCAACCGACTGGCTGTGACCTCGCACTACTGACACACAATCTTCGTTTGGTAGTGGTGTTGATTTCCCATATAATAGCTTGGTGGTCGCTATTAGTAAACTCCTCATCGATCCGCCACTCACAGCCCCTTTAATTAGGTTGCTGCTAACGAATGTCACATCGATAATGGAGCTGGCTGTGCCTTTGCGATATGTGCTTACGTCTCCTGTGTTGAGGAGTACCAGGTTGAGCGAAGACATGGTCTCAAGGAGAGCTCGTCCTCTCGCGCTCGTTTCCCGGCATCCCCAGTCAATTGCCCAGGCGTTGAAATCTCCTGCGATGGCGACCGATTCACGCTTCCGTACATCCTCCGCCAAGGTGTCCAAGAATAACTCGAACTCCTCGAGCTGTGCACTAGGGGGTGCATAGCAGCTATAGAAGTGAACCCCTCCCACTTTGGCTCTCACAAGCCATGGTTCGGGGGTATTTGGGAGTTGTTGGAACGGAAGTTTACCGCAAGCCCATATCGCTGCTCTGTCCGTTGTGTCATTTACCCAGGACAGGGTGTCGAAGTTTTTGTACTGCTCGCAGATTATGGCTACGTCGCAATCCAATTCCCGCACCCGCTGTACCAGTAGGTCTTGGGCTGCTTCGCAATGGTTGAGGTTGAGTTGCAGTACTTTCATTTACGGGCTTAGATCGGACATTTCCAACTACCCGCAACGTGCCGGCAGTCTGACCTACTATCTTTCTCTTTGCAGAGTAAGCACTTGGCAGGTTGTTGACAAGCCGAGGCATTGTGACCAGCGCCTCCGCATCTGTGACAACAACTGCTTCGGTCAGTCTTGCCTTTGCACGCCTGGGCGTTGTGCCCAAAGTGCCAGCATTTGAAGCACCGTCGAAGGCTGATCCTCTCGCGAACACGTACTGTGCCCCACGCAAGTTTCAGCTTTCCAAGTGCGATGGCTTTCTTGGCCTGGACCTCTGGGAGACAAACAACTGCCGTTTGTGTTGATCTATATGCCCGTCGAAGTGATTTCACTGCCTCCTCAGTGATCTCTGCCAGGCCGTCGATATTATCTTTGAGCAGGTTTACTACGTCTTCCTTGGTACTGATCTCGTCCAAGTCTTTAATTTCAATCTCGATTTGCGGTATTCGAGATTGTACAGTGGCCCCGCTTGGGAGCTTATTCTTGATGGCGTTACAATAGCGCTCCATCTCCTGAGCGTCTGCCTTGGCGAATAACAAAAGTAGATCTCCCTTAGCTGTTCGTCGGATCTTATTGACTTTTTTGCCTATATCCTGCAAGGTGGGATCATTCTTGATACCTCGCAAGATATCTGCATGGGAGCTCTTCTCGCCTTTCTTTATAAGCAGCGTACAATGTGGCGCTGGTTTTTGCTTATTGGTCCTCGGGGCCTTTTTCCTCTTTACCACTTGCCAGTCAGTCAATGGTTTGAAGGTTGGTTTTGGTCTGCGGTTTAAACTTGGATTTTAATCCATTGTTTCTCTCCGCTTCTGAATTGACCACCCTACTTGTTGTTGCCTGGGTGGTTTGCCCGATGTTCTGGCAACCTTCTTTACCGGGCTTTAGCTTGCTAGCTAGCACCGGTTTAAGAGTTTTAAGTGGTGGTGCCTTACTTGATGAGGCTACTGAAGGCGAGGCCTTGGTGGTGAGGTCCTTGCTACAGAGGCTACTTTTATTGAAGCCGCCTGCTTGGGGCCGCCGGTGTTGATGCAGCCGGTTTTGAGTTAGCTGCTTTTGAGGCAGCCGCTTTTGGGCCTTCCTTTTGCTTTTCACCTTGTGTCTGAGTGTTTGACAACTTTAATGGCGATGTCTGTGTTGTAGCAGGTTTCGCTACAGGAGGTGGCCGCGTCGTTGACGTCTGATATTTGTCATATTCTGACTTAATGGCGTGTGCCAGTTTCTTGATCTCATGATGTACATTGTGCCTAGGCCCAATGAAACTCAAGAGCTCATCGATCTTTGCTCCTAATTTGTTTGGAGCGCCACTCTCATTTGTTGCCCTTTCTTGTTTTAATGGTGGATGTTGTACCATTACTAGTGTTCTTCTTCTTGTCACTATGTGACGGAACCAGTGATAATTCGCTCCCCCCAGAATCCGTGGAGCGTGCACCGGCCACCGAGGCTTTCACTCGATCGGAACCGGTGGCGGGATTATCCTCTGCAGAGGTACCCACCTGGGGTATTAAGTTCACCTTATCACCCATATCCATAAATGGTTTATTTTCGGGGTTCCTTCCCCTATCTGATTTTGGTCCGCCCTGAGGAAATCCTCAGTACTCCCCATTGCTCAAGAGCGTTCCCCTATCCGCCACCTGGGGAGGCGCCCGGTAGTGGACCAACAACCACCCCGGGATCACTTTCTGGGTGTTGCGATTTCATTGTGAGAATTCATTCATGGAAAAAGTGAGTACTGTGTAACACATTTCTTTTCATTATTATAACTTGAAACCACATAATAACTTTTCCTCTATACGATTCTTTTATTATTTTTATATATGTAAAATCAACAGTCTTTAGAGGAAAATAAAATAAATCTTAATTCATCAATAATAAATCACAATACTTTATGCACATTAAATACAATGTAATACTAACCTAAGGGTACATAAACTGGACTAAATACAGGGTAATTCAGATTCCGACCCTCACCATTGGAATCTCGGAAACACAAGAGATACAAAGAACTTTAAATGCGAGAAAATTGTGTAATTTAGTCCTTGACGAATTGCCGTTTTTTAATTTAAATTTTCCTAATACATCCGTAGATATCCGAAAAAATAGATAATTCGAGGTTTTGGTCTTATTTTTCTGTAGCGTTATTGGATGAGGAAACGCAAGACTTTTTTCAGATATATGATGACCTTTTCAAATTTGCCAACCGACGTTCCGTTCTTCAGCTACCATTATCAATTGTTTTTTGGACGCCACATTTGATTTTTCCACAGGAAATAATGCATTCGTTCTGTTTTCATTGATATACAATTTGTTATCATGTTCTATCTTAAAAACACTATTAAAATAAACTAATATTCCCTAAGTTGGCCTTGACTCCACCTCAGAATTTTTCGTTTATGAGCATGACAGTTGACGGTACTTGTTAAACGAAATTGGAGTACATATAGTTACAAACACAATAAGTTTTACAAATGAAGGAAGGAGTTATATCCGGAAACGCAATTGCCCCATAGAACATTATTTAAAATTTACTATAAACATTTGGCTGAGTTTGATGCCTTTCAAAAAATAAAGTATGGGAGCAGATTGGAAGAATTTAAAATTTAAAAAAGTCACGTTTTCTTGCAATGGTTTTTAGATAAACGAGAATTCTTCAAAATCAACTTATGAATTTTCGTTAGATGTGGATGTGTAACAGACCAGCGTCTGGGGGAAGTTTAAAGAAAGTGGTTTATAATGTTATATAATACACATTTCCTAGAATCATTATCCTGATGATACTGGTAAAAGAATGGAGATTTGCAATTGGCCGTCAAATAGGAATGCTAATCGAGATTTTATGAAAACCATTATTTGGACTGAAGAACGTACTTTTTCAAGCTGTGGCGTGTTCAGTAGAAATAATATACACATTTGGAGTCAAAATAACCCTAGACACTTTAGGGAAGTTATGCTGTATGTTTGTTTTCGTTTAAGTATATAGACTGGAATGTGTAATAATCAAATACCTACTCCGACACTTTTTTCAAGAGGACATTAAATTCTAAAATATATCCTAATTTCGTAAGAACCTAATATCTCGATGAGTTACTCCTTGTCATTTATATTAGATACTTGTTTCAACATGACGGGGCCCCTCCACATAATACTAGATCAATTTTTGACTATTTAAATCAAAGATTTCCACATAGGTGGATAGGAAATTCGAGGCCAGTAAGCGGGCAAGGCCTCAAGACCTTACAGTTCTGGATACTTTTTTGAGGGATACCTTGAAAAATAGAGTATATGGGGAACCACGGAATAATACGTTAGGAGAACTTAAACAAAACATCATTACATAATTCAGATCTATTTAAGTGGAAAGACGTCAATTTGTATAATTGTTATGACATTTTTTTAGACATATTTTATGTAAATATTGTTCTTTATGTCCTATCAAAATTTTAAATAATGTTCAGTGTTGGCTGTTGCCTTTCCGAATATAACTCAAAATACATTTGAACTGTTTTTCGCTTCTAGGAGAAAAACTAGCAAGTGTTCAAAAGGTCAAAGTTGGCAGGTTTCCCTAGTGAAATCAAAAAATAGGATTTTGCAAAAGCACATTTCCGGATTCCGAAAATTTCTGTTATAAAGATCGTTTGTAATTTCGAAAAAATTGTTGAGGAGGTGTTTGCTTATTTTGCCAATTCATTTGGAGTTTCTCTCCTCAGATTTTTCCTGTAACAGATATGTATTTGAAGATTTTAATTGAAGAACAAAGTGTAGTAACGCAATTTTGAAAAATTGTCCGGATTACTGCTTGTCTATACAGAAATTCTGCACTACAGGTATTCTGAAAGAAAGAGATGTCTAGAATATTACTTGTACGTAATTAGAAAAAAATTACATCAACGCAAAAATGGAAGAATAAATCTCCAGATGCAATATACAGCCACTGACAGCGACTCCAGATTTGGAATTGAAACGTTTCCAAACACAGATAAGTATAACAAAATATATATAAAACTATTAATATGCACGAATACTGGTTGATCATATTCTAGGGAACTCTTTCTTCCAGAATATCTTTGTTGAAGATTTCTGTAATCCGGGCAATATTTCGAAATTGGTTACCAAACTTTTTTTGCCATTTACAATTTTCAAATACTTAGTTGTTGCACGAAAAAATAAAAAGAGAAAATCAAAATCGTTTGATTGATTACAACTTGACAGAAATGAACAAGGCCTGTTGTCATATTTCTATTCATTTCATTACATTATTGACCCCTAATATTTACTAATCAAATTATTTAACAAATTATATAAATGTTTTTATTTTCGACTCACATATTCATTGGTACATATGTGTATTACATTTGACATACTTATAACAAATAAAAATAAACTCACGAAACGTTATGTAACAAACTACCTGTGAGATATTTAGAGACTCTATATGCCTAATACCCTGATACTCGTTGCAACCCTGATGCTATTATACATGGCATTAATACTTCTCACGTGATTACATCAAGGATTAAGGCATCATTATCGGTTCTTTAATGTATAGGATCTTTCGTTTGGGATATTTGCACACCTCTACCCGATAATAAATGAATACTATTAAAGTTCTGTTAAATTTATTGAAGTAAACTTACTTTCCACAATAAAGGAGTTGTTCAAAAAAAGTCATTGATTTATCCAAGAATGATTCTCTAGCTTTTATTTGTGTGATAGTTTATAAGATATTAGACCAGAAACTTATTATTTTAATCAGTTTTTGCAAAAACACAAAAACAATCTCCAGATGTTTAATTCAGGTTTCGTAAAGAAGGTATATCACACAATACTTAAAAGATGTGAACATTTATTAATTAGTCGTATTTAACGGTGCAAAATTCGTATTTTTGACACTTTTTTGGTATTTTAACAGTAGAATAAACAATTCAATAGTCGAAGGTTAATAATTTGTTTTACAGAAATTCTTAAATTTAAATAATGAGTTATTTGCGAAAAACTTCGAAAAAAAGGCGTTGTTCAATTCAATTCAAATTATGTTAAAACAATCTTAAGCTGAGTTGTGACGGCGTGGAGCAGGTTGTCAAGCAACCCAAGTTGATTTTTTTCCCTTTCTTGGAATGCAAAATCCCAGAGGGTGCTGGTTTATTACAGCATATATTTACACGAAAAAAAGTAATTTATGCGGAAACAAGTGTGAATTTATTTGTATCTGGTTTCCACAGGTAGATTAGCTGGGTGCGTCGAAACCAAGAAATGATCTGGGTCAATGGATGTTGCACACATGAGTTTAAACAAACTTATGAAGGTAACCATAGAGGTGACTAGTGGAAAATACTTTGGTATTTAGAGAAAGGTTATGTACCTAATCACCTTAGGTAGCTTGACAAGCTGGCTCGCACTCAGAACCTAGCCTAGAGCTTTGAAACTAGACAAAATGTTTTATGACATAAATAACTGATCAACTATATAGGCTAGTTGTTTTCGCAGAGAAGTTTAATATTGTTTGTTGGTGGCTCTGGTTAATGCCTCGTGACTACACGTCATCGTTCGTGGGGACGACCCACGTTGGTTTCGTGTCCTTCTTCAAAAGGTGTGATTTGTGAATATATACAATATTTCTAATCTTCGAGGGGATGGTATTTGTGACCAATTTAGCCCTATTCTAGCTTTCAAAGTTAACTTTGCGGACTTGATGCAAGTGACTGATGACTTGGGGTTATTTGCTGGTAGGAAATTTCAGTAACTGACAGGCCAAAAGTATAAATAGAGCATTAAAAAGTAATGGAATAAGAATCTGCAAATGCGGAAAAAAGCAAACATACTTCATAGTTCAGTCACTAGCGACTGATATAACACTTAACAACCGTTAGATGCTGAATTTTGAAATATCCTTAAAATTTCACTGGTAGATTAAAAGTTAATAATTATTAAAATTTGTGCTCGTCGCTCCGGATGACGGACCTAATGTCTGTACTATTTTAATAAATCGTATCATAGTTTACCTTCGTTTGGGTTTTTTTACTGCCCGTTAATGCTGTCTAATAGAGCGCATTTGATGTGTCTACATACAAAAGATTTCAGTAGACAGAAGAGATAGCTTTCCTGTATCATCTTTTGAAATTGATGATCTATCATAGAATATCCTTTCCATATAAATTATTTATCCGTTGAAAAAAATACATCACTTGGTGTTTATAGTTCCTAAGGCACGCAACTGTTTCTAAGTAAGATCATTAAGGTAAATTGTTATTAATAATTTATATATAACTATATAAATGATAAATGTTTACTACTTTGTAGCAAATATAACATTTGTGTCGAATTATGAACAGTAGGTTGTGTGCTTTAATGGTGTACAGCAGTCGCACAGTACATTGTCAATCGTTTTTTTAATTTTTGTTTTATAGATTTATATAACTTTTAATATCTGATAGCATTTAACTCTGTATGTATGTATGTTCAATAATACCTCTACTTATATTGATAAAATTCTGAAGTTTTAATAACTCGAAACTTACTGGTCAAAACTTTCGGACAATTCGTATTGCAATAAATTTCGTGGGTTCAAAATTAGTTAACACATATATTCACGTTCACTTTCGATTTCTTTACAGGCACCAAAAATATTCCACTATTTTTTTACTACAGCTGATCGATACAATTCACACGAAATATAAACTGAACTAACTAACTGAAACGTACAACTGTCCTTTTATAATTACCATGGAGTTTGAGGTCTCTAGTATTATTCGATGGTTATCTCGTAGCGTTTTGCCGTAATCTTATCGAAACTTCTATTCGACGAATGCAAATATATACTTAGGATTTGTCCATTTTTTACTTCCTTAGGTACCGTTTTTTATTTGCGCTTTTTAATTATAGGTGGAACGGATGTTTTATTACTTCAGTTTATGTTGTTTTAGTCGGAATGATGAATTTAGAAGGTTTGTTAATTTTTCCATGGCCGGTGTAAAATGAATTTTATAACAGTATATTTGAAAACTTTAATTATTAAGACGTATCTCAGTAACACAGCTAATTTGTAATAGTGTTTGTATCAGTAGGTTGTTACGTTCTATTACTAAAGTAGATTCAAGAATTGTTTGGTTTGTAAATTTATGCAATAATTTTTATTGTGACTTTCATGAACTTGTAACATTGGGAGGGCAATGAGATTATTTGACTATGATAATTGAATGTTGATTTAGGTTATATCAGAAGAAACTATTTGCATATGTATATGTACCAACTACAAACGTAACTTGAGGAAAATTTGAAATTACAGTGAAGTTTGTTCACTCAGGTATTGTATAATTTTATGAAATGCAATAATAACTATATTTTGAGTACCTTTATGTAGATAAGATAAAAAATAAGCACAACAATATGGTATATGAAGTAATTGGTAATTGTTTAATAAATAGTAATTTATCTTATCTTATTTAGTCACCATTTTGTCATTGTTACATTACTACATAAAACGAAAGTTGGCCAAGCGATGCTTAGGTATGCAAATTAAGATATCACTGTTGTGTACTTGAAATTATTCATCAATTTAGATATATAGTGAAGAAAATCTTAAGGATCTCGATTATATTATTAATTGAGTGAAGACACGATGTTTAAATTTCTGGATTAAATACTTCTGAAATTCATTAATATCCTGATATATTGACTAACATTCTCCATTAACAATATTCCATGTATATTAGTTATAAACTTTCCGCAGATCTTCTGAATCAAAATCAATTTTAGTGAAATATCAAACCGTTAGGAAAACTAATTTTCTTACATTGAACTCATTTGAACGCAGAAACCCCAAATGCACATTTGTAAATTGCATTTGCGGGTATTGTAACTATGACATGTTGATATACTAATTTGATCCAAAAAAGTTAAATTGGTGGGTAAAAAACATTGGGTTGGAATTATTTAGGTGTCAAGATTATAAATTTGGTCAGTTTTCAAAGCTCCAATATTTTTGTAAGTAAGCGCTATGAATTATGGAATCTAGGTGCTCAACATTTTAAAAATACTTTTAAAACAATCCTGCTTTCGGCAGTAAAATTGGTTATTCTATTGCTGAATTTGCACAAAATACGATTACTTTAAAGATCCCGCATCTATACTATTATAAAATTGTAAGTTTGTCTGTTTGTTTGTTTGTTCGGGCATCACGTAAGAACTACTGAACTCATTTTGCTGAATCTTTGCAAAGCCTATAGTTTTTGTGTGGTGCAAAGCCTATAGTTTGCCCGCACTACTAAGCTTAGTGTGGTAGACATTGATATTATCTCCGGAGTAGAATTAATGGATTTAAAAATCTAAATTGATGCAAGAAACCGTGGGCCAGACTTATAGCAAGTGGTTGAGAAAAAATATTTATACAGTTTGGATAATAAGCAGTTAGAATCTTTGAATTATGTTCATAATAAATATTAGAAGCAGCTGTTTATAAAGAGTGTTTAAAATATAAGATCGAGTGAAATTCTAGTTTATGTTATGGTTTAAAACTTGTTTTATATCCACAAGCAGTTGCATATATTGGATGGGTGAAATATGTCGCAGAATATAATTACAGCTATACAGGTGGGTTTAAAAATAAGTAATGTAATGATCTATAAGCTGTTCCATTTACCAGATGGTTGAAATATAGGGTGGGGTTGGATTATAAGGATACAGGGTGGCAAAAATGTTGTTCCATATAAAAGTTTGTTGAAATATAAGGTGGTGTAAAGTGTAAAAAAATTCTAGAATTTTTTTTATATAGCAGTTGCATCTATGGAGTAGCTGAAACATGGGGCGCAGAAGTTATAGTTATACAGTATGATTCAAACAAGGTTAGAAAAACTTGTAAATGAAGGGTGGTTTAAATGAAGTGTTGAGAGAAATTATACCTTAAGATGTCGTTGAAAAAATAAGGGGAAAAATTGTGAAATAGCATAATACATAATAAGTTGCGAAGATAGGATAGTTGAAATATAGTGGTTAATTATTTAAAAAATGTAATATTAGTTAACCAATAAGCAGTAGCGTATACAGGGTAGTTGTAATACATACAAGATGATTCAGAAACAAGCAAAAAAATTCATATATACGGTGCCCAATAAGCAGCTGTGGTTTTGGTGAAATATATTGGGCATTGATGGATTTATAGTTATACAGGGTGGTATAAAAAATGTTATACTGGGTGAGCGATAAGTAGTTGCATATACAAGGTGGTTGAAATAGCGGATGGAGTAGAATTATAGTTAAACGGTTGGATAATTTGTTTTGTAGGATAGAACATGAGCTGTTGCATATATGTAACATCTGAAACATGGATCGAAGTAAAATTATAGTTCATACGATGTGAACAAAACAATGTTAGAAAAACATGCATATAAGGGGTGATTCAAATCTAAAGTGCAAACAAATTATACTTTCAAGGGTGGTTCAAAAATAGTTATATAGCGTAGTCCATAAGCAGTTGCAAATATAACATAGTGAGTGGACCAAAATTATAGTTAAGTATTTAAAAAATGTTATATTTGGTGGCCTCTAAGCAGATCCACAACAGGGTGGTTGAAATATTTTGTAGAGTAAAATTATGGTTATATAGGGTGGTTCAAACATAACTTGTAATGTTTGACAAATTATGGCTTTAATGTAGATGACAGTAGACAAAGCGGTAAAAAAATGTGGAATAAAATTGTTATATAGGGTGGCCAATAAGCAGTTGCAGTTTGGGTAAGTGTATAAATAAAAGTTTGGTGTTAGGGTGCTAAACTGTGTTTTTAAATTTGTGTAAATTTTTAAAGGGTTCCACCGATATTTCCATCAGGGAAGATCTAAAAAGTTAAAAAATAATTGTTATATAGGGTATAGGCCATGAACAGTTGTATTACTATATGGAATATCTAAAATATGGGGAGAAGCAAGATTATAGTATTAGAGTGTGTTTAACATAATGTTACAAAAGCTGCATATAAAGGATGATTAAAATATAGGGTAAAGAGAAATTGTACTTTAACAGGTGGTTCGAAAAATATCAGAAATAATTGTTACATAGCGTAGACCATAAGCAGTTCCATAGTTGAAATATATGGTAGAGAAGAGTTATAGTCAGGTGTTCAAAAAGTTATATTGGGTGACAAACAAACAGCAGCATATACAGTATGGTTGCAATGTAGGGTGAAGTAGGGTTACAGTTATTTAAGGTGATTAAAAAAATGTTCAACAAAATTGTTATATAGGGTCGCCCATAAGTACTTGCAGTTTGGGTGAAATATATTCGGGATTGCTGGATTTATAGTTAAGTAGGGTGGTTTAAACAAGTTAGACATTTTTTTCTTTAGGATAATCCATATGTTTCATAAGTTATTTCTTTTTGCGAAAGCTTGAACATGCCGTGCGCGGGTGAAACTGCGGGTTAATGGCTAGTAATTAATAAAAGTGTTGTGTGATGCATTCTCTCCAATAAAAAACCTGTGGAATTTCCCCTGAACATTTTATATCTCCATCATATATGTTACAATGTTCATATATTTTTTACAAACGTAGTTATAAAATTCAGAAAGAACGTGAAAATGTCTACTTCGTGAAAGAGGAGTCCTGCTTCATGCGTTTTAAGTTTCACTTCTGCCGAGTGTCCCATGACACATTTATCTGTCATCTTAAAGAGCGATATTACTTTCGTTTTTGCTACTCTTCCGGGATCAAATATCGCCAGCACATGTTAAATATATATAAGAGTGTAAGGTTTAATACAGAGCCGCCTTATTTCCAAATGTATATCAAATCCTATATATAGCCTTTTGTTTTTGGTGTTTCTGACAGCTTTCCAAAAGATAAATCATCTTGTTATTTATTACTTACATTTTATCCTATTTCAGATCATCAGAAGTTTTATAATATGCGATTTTTTCAGTTTTAGTATTAATTTCTGACTGAAATTTTGAATCTGGTAGTGGTTTTTTGATATTGCCATTAATTACCATTAATTACCTTCACTTTACCTCCCCATAGGACTCACCCAGCAACTTGTTTTAGTATTAACGTATTTCGTAAATAAGAATCATTTCGAAGTACAAAATGAAAACAACTGTTAATAACACGACTACAGCGCCACCTATCTTATCCTATTACAGCTATGAACCATGAGCCTAAGAAACGAAATTTGTGAAATTGTCCAAAATTACATCATAAACACTAACGATTATGTACATACTGATATACAGTATAACCCATTTTAGCTGGTGCCACTTGCCAAAACTTTTGATAGTTGACTGTTTTCATGTAGGTTTTTTACATTATGGACAATATATATTGCATAATATTCTATAAAGATATCAATGCATAATGATATCTTTATAGAATATTTGCCTGAACCGTTATATTCGTTTTAAAATGAATAAGCAGTATAAAAATTTCAATATTTAATTAAATGAAAAGAAATAACTTTAAAAAGTTACCGTTTTCGGACTCGAACTCACATCCTTTCGTTTCAAGGCTAAAAAGTTGCTATTTCGGTACAAAGATTGCTCATCATATATTGAAAAGCAAAATTTACTAATTATACACATATGAAATTTTTAGAATATTTCTTTTCAATGTAAAACTTATATAAATCCAACTTATGCTCAAATAATTGTTTCTGTGTATTTCTAATTCAGTTATAACCGTTGTTAATTTGAATTTTATAAGATTGACAATATGTTAAAATGATAAATTGAGTTTGTACCCCGCTTTATTATAAAATTTGACATAGAATCATTTTATATCACTGAGAGTACAAGTGATTCTTTAAATTTTTAATACAAAATCCCTAGACTGCTACTAAATTGTGATTAGCAAGTTTTATCTAGTATATATCTTCAGATATAAATGCTCAGTATATTGATGCCAGTGTTAATTATTGCAAAATCAAGGAAATATTAAAAATCCTAATATAAACTACCAGAAAACGAGAACAATTCCAAATATAAAAGCATACTTTAACTCTCTTTCAAACATATTTATTGGTAAATTTCAATATATATTAATAGTATTCTAGTATTCTCTACCTTTAATATTAAAAAAATGTTAATAGCTCTTCAGTGGTAAACCCTACACTATTAATGTAAAAATTCCCACGGGCTCATGTTGAGCATAAATTATTTCCATGTTTTTCAGGGTCTCGTTGAACTAGATATGCAAAGCTTTATTTATCAATTTTAACTCGACGGTTTAGAGTTTGTGACCAACAATGAATTTTTAAATGTGTTTCGTTGGCATAGTAAACACTGTCGCTTTATTGGTAATAGCTGTTTAATGTCAAACACAAAAGGACTTTTTTTACTAGTTATATGAAATTAGATAGCAAAGAAGAGGAATTTAAAATGATAAAGAGTTCTCCAATAAAAAGATTTTGAAGTTTTCTATAAATAAAACAAACTAGTGATAAACAGATTTCGTCACAAAACTGTGCTTTGTCAAAAAACTATTAAAGATAAAACGTCAACATTAGAATCATTGCCTGTTTTAAATATATTCATTCTGGAACTTCGGGTTAAGATTGCGAGACAACCACTTTTGCAACATGAATAAACTTAATTTAAATTGTTAGTGTTTAGTACAGTCCGGAAGTCATAGTGGCTGTGTCATGTGTATATTTTTTGAAGAAATTTCTGTAGTTTTGTTACTATGAATGGAAAAGAAGAAAGTTTATTTATCGAATTTTAGACAACTCTAGGAATGTTCATCATACATTAGTACATTTTTTTTGGGTTAATATATACATGGTACCTGGTCAATAAGACCTAGGGCTCGAAACCAACCCCAACCCGTAATAATTTGAGAAGAAGAAGATTAGATTCAATCTGTTCCCTGAAAAGTTCAAAAAAGTAAATCAAATTATAACCTATAGAAAATTAGAAAATGAAAATAAATCATTATTTGATATGTCCTTTATTATTTGTGCAAACGTCATATTTTTCATGTCAATGTTCTTAACAAACATATTATATGATTTATAGCTGCAGTAAATGTGAAAGTTTTATCATCTTTTTTTAATATATCATATTATACACGCTCCTTTAGTTTTCTGCCTGGATCAGTGCTTAATCATGAAGATCTAAGTCATTATAAAAAACGCTATGACACATCTTATCACTGTGCTTTGGCATCAATATTAAATGAAGTTTTATTAACAAATTCGGATTACAATATCTTTTGAGTATGATAATAACGTATTTCATTAGACCTCATAACAAATATTTTTGCAAATTCAAACATATGAAATACAGATTTTACTTTTCTTGGTAACTTTTCGCGAATTGAAAGATCCAAAAATTTTACATTTGAATGAAATGCACAATAGAAAATCGTGAAGTGTATAGGTATACTAATCCATACAAAAACTTTTTTAAGGTTGCTTTCTGACCATTCGATGACGTAATTTGGCACTTTTAAAAAGCTCTCTGCAATTTAACTTTAATTTTGGAAAAACGACAAATGCTGTGTCCATTTGGAGAATAGATTAAAAGGTTTTCAGTTAATAAGATTTGACAACCAAAATTAACCAATTATAAAGATTTAAAAAATCAGAATTATTTAATTTCATTTATAATCTAAATTATTTAATTATCTAACATATTCGCCAAGTTGACATTATAATCTATCATTTTGTAGATTTCCCATGGTTTCAGACAGGATTTCAATGAAGAGGCACAAAATAAAATTGTTAGCGATTTTCTGAGGATCTTGAAGACAAAAAAGGCATAGATAAAAAATGACATTTATTCACATTTTAACCCTAAAACATGTTAGTTTTGATCTAATATTAATTTTGTCACCTATAGAAAACTTAACGGTGAAAATATATATAAGAAAAGGTTATATATCAGTAGTTTAAATACATCATAAACAAGTATGAGAAGATCAAGTAAAACAAAATTTAAATGCTAAGTGCGGTCAGTGACATGCACTCGTTAATATCTGAAACCTCAATTAATTTTATCATTTATGTTATGATTTTATAGTAACTAGGATAAAGAAAACTATTATTCAACAGTAGCATATGTAAATGATTCATTGAATTTAACAAAATCGAATATATTATCTAATATATTGAGTAAATAAATTCTAGCGTTCTGCTAACATAAACACCGCTGATTAAGTTATCAGAATTGCATGCCAACATTTAGATTTTTTCTTAAACTTTTTGATAATACCACTGAAAACGAGATCTAATTTAGACCTTCAAACGTTTGGACTTTTGAAATATAGACTTTCAAGTTTATGTGGTGTTATTCCCAAAGAACTCAGAAAATATAACAATGCAAGAAAACTTCAAAAACTTGGTCTGAAGTATCTGCTGATTCACAGAACCTAAAGGTTGGTTTTGGTTTCCTGATCGTATCCAGATGCATCCAAACCTATCCGAATGGACTCGGTTTAGGGATAAACATGATTCCCAAGTAGAAAAAAATTCAACCTCTAGATACAAAGAGGCATATTTTTATGTTCTTAAATCTTCTGCTGTACTTTAATCGTATTTTTAACATAATTTCCATCTATAGTAAGGCATTTCTCTCACCGTACTGATAGCTTTTGAATTCCATCCCATAAAATATTTGCTATTTGATCTGATAACCAGTGCAAAACTGCCATTTTTTTATGCGTGAATAAGTGGTAGTTACTAGGAACTAGATTGAAATAGTATGGAGGATAACAACCCTGTTGTCAGACAAACGATGCGGTGACATCTGTAATATGCTTACTCAAAAAATCCACCATCTATACCAAAACACAGTGGACATAATTTTTCATATTGTTGTTTCAATTTCCATGTAATATTTGCAAATGTTTCCTAATTCCTGATATCTTTTGCTCTAATATCATCACTAAAATCAACATTTTCCATAACCACCGTGAGACATTATATATAGCATAAAAGTTTGTTCTCTAGAACTTCTTGATCACATTTCTGCAGCAAATCTTAAGCAATAACAGAGAGTCGACCTACTTTGTTTGTCACCATGCACATTTGTGCAATAATCTCATTTTCTTTCCATTTCTTTGCTCATCATATTCTCTCCATACATCTTACTGATGTCTTGATGAATTTCAGTCGCTTCCACATCTTTTATATTAAGAAATCGAATGCCACAGTCGGCCAGATTTTCAACTGACTGAGTCATCTTAAATAAATAATGTCTTTCTTAATGGTATCTATGCTTAATCAACAATGCTGCTTCTTAATGTTCATTCATAAAATTTCAGCCACAGACCAGTAGCGGCTAAATTTTGAAACAACCCAAAGCTTCAGGTCCTGTTCTGGTAACACTTCTTCCAACAGGTATTCGTAGATTAAAAAATAAAGCCGATTTACAACTAATTCACCCTAGTATTTTCATTTACTTTAAAAGAAAAAATTGAAGCTAAATATGTAAATGAAGTGAAAATACAAAATATTGTAAAGTTTATTAAAATTTCTAATTCTCCTTTTCCTGGCAATACTGTGTTTACTTTTTCTAATATATCTTGGCAGATTCAAGAATAAAGCTGATTTACAACTAATTTGCACTAGTATTTTCATTTATTTCAAAACATAAAATTAAAGCTAAATATGTAAATGAAGAAAAAATACAAAATATTGTTAACCTCATTAAAATTTCTAATTCTCTTTTAGAATAAAGTTTTAAACTAAATACAATAAATGAGCGAGTATCGGTCAAGCTAAAAGTTTTGAATTTAATTCAATGTATTAAATTTGTTCCAATGGGAAAAGCATTATTTGAAACTGTATGAAACATTAATTTGTTTTGAATAACGATATTGGAAAACTACCGAATAATCTAGAGCAGTTGCATATTAAAATAATGGAATTAACAAAAAAACTGCAAACAAAGTGCAAACCAACGGTTTGTGTCAGAAAGTGCTTAAACTTAAATTTGTATTCTGGAGTGTGAGATTAATTCTAAATAAATTCATAAAATTAACCAAAGTATGCCACATGTTTTTCTTTCGGATGTAGATATCACAAAAACTTCTTTCGTGTATTAAATCGTGTATTAAATATTATCACAGTTTTTAATTGACAAAAATATGATTTCAACTGAATTTGCAGTGGGTTGTTTATTAAACGTCTTATAAATAATATAAATACTAATGAAAAACTTTAGCTTTTTAAGGTTTCAGTAGTTTATTCGAAAACTCGACATATGTATCGCTTTTTGAGGGCTTTTTCTAAGAGTGCAATTGCATACTGAAGCTGAAATAACAAACTTACCTATTATCTGTTTATTTTAAATGTAAGTTTGTTATTTCAGCTTCAGTATACAATTGTACTCTTAGAAAAAACCCTCAAAAGGCGAAACATATATCAAGTTTTCGAATAAAATACTGAAACATTAAAAAGCTAAAGATTTTCATTAGTATTTTTATTATTAAAAATATGATTAAAACAAATCAGTACCATATCCATAACTTTAGATTAAACTACTGACTAGTTAACCTATACAGTCTAATTTAATAAAATAAAGATCACGGAAAAGACAAGTAACCATATAAGTATTTATATTTAGTCCATGATCAAAACCTACTAAAGACTGCATACACTTAAAAAAATAGAAAAAAGATAGAAAATGGCAAGCATGAAGATCTCTCACTGGGAATTCCATGTCATGGAAAACATTTAATAGACTGCATTATATTCCTACATTATTTATTTACAGGGATACTGGTTCTGATTTCAGTACAGATAACCAGTAAAGTAAGTAATTATGGATTTAATGGAAAGGGCGTTCGCATTGAAATTGACATGAACCGGAGAGATGGTCCGAAGAAGTGATGAAAAAGTTAGAGAACCAGACTGCGGTGTAAAATCTTAGGTAGTCCAATGACAAGATGGAAAGGTGACAGGGGGCACGAAAGAGATCATCCATTGGGAAGCAATCAACAGGTGGTTGTGACATCAAATGTTAAAGCCCACATCCAAACATCTAGCAATAGATTGGTATAGGCAGATAGTGATCGTCAGATTTAAATTTTGCACAACCCAATCACAACCTACTAGACAGTTGACCTCAATAATTACTTAAGAACGTAAAGCTACCCCCAGAAAAAAAATCATTAGACTTCAATTAAATTAAAATTATTTATTACCACAAGGCGAAGGTAGCCGTTTAGAATGTTTCACAGCTTGTGGGTGTGTCTTAGCGGGCAGCAGGGAGTGTGTTGATTTTTAATTATTTTTTACATTTCAAACTGCTTTAGTGGTAGAAATCTGCCTGCTACTTTTTTGTATTCGAGAGATAGCCAATTGCAACATTTCAAACTGACATGCTTTGTGTCCAGTTCCATTGGTTCAAGCTTGTTAATGATATTAAGTCTGCGGTTTAGTGTAACATTGATTGATTTCACTTCTATTTTCTTCAAGTAATTTCGTATCGTACCCAACCTACTGGATTAGAATCCCATGTAATAGAAATATACTTTTGATATATTTTTATTCGCGATCATGAGCAACTCTATACATTTATAATAGCAATACTTCCATAGATAACAATTAGTACAGCAAGCTCTTACCATTTGCTAGCGAAGCAGTTTCAATATATAAAGTGAGTCTAGGAACATGATTAAAATCTCGTTAAAAATAGTTATTTTGGTTTACAATTAACAAATATCTGATTACCAAACATTATATCTTCATTGTCAACATAACAGTTACTAATTTCGAAATTATTGTTGAGAAAAAGAAGTGAGGAGAGAAAATCCTAATGAGCCGTGAAAATAAGAATAGTTACTAACTAAAAAAAAAAAACGTTAAAGTGTAATTAAATATCATTAGAAAAAAATTAGTGCAGCTCATCCTTTATGATTTCGAGGTTTAAAAGTAAATATGATTTTTTGAAATTTTGTATTATAGATTAGTGAGACATAATTACGTACGTACGTAAGTTGACGAGGCAGGAATTGTTCATAGAATTAATCACAGAAAGTAGGCACTAAAATAAAAATGACAGAATAAAATTTATTCTCGTCTTATAAGTTTAAGCCACCGATTTGTTATTTCCAGTTCAGACCTTTGGTGGTATTGATGTCCAGAAGTCTTTCTAATATTTAGATGATAGGCCTAATAGTGTTGTTGGCTGACTATCGATAAACTTATTTACTATTATCTCATTCCATTCGACTGTTTTCCAACTAGTTCATTCCAAGGTTCTTATTGGACGTCTAATTTGATGATTCTGCCTCTTAGCGTGTATGCTACTATGTTCCTTAGTATTTACTAGTTCTGTCGTTCGGAGCCAGCCAGTTTTTGCTCAGATTTCCAAATAGCAATCCTTAGTGCTTCACTTATTCTGCTAGCCTTGTTTAATCTATTTCTTTGTCGAATCTGTTATAGTTTGGGTTTATTTGTCCTCTTAGGTTGGTTGATTTTGTTTATTTGTATTATTGGGTATTTCATAGTTTACATCTGACTACTTTTTTCGCTAACGATTTCTTCAGTTTTAGCCATCTTCATGTTTAGGTCGTTTTCCCTTTCTTATATAATAACTTCATTGTCAGTACGATATAGACTACTTTAATTTCTTCTGTTGTTGGTGGTTTAGAAACTATAGATGCCTGTGTAAGTTGCAAAACACAAACAACTTTACAAAATTTGGAGACAAGTTCGAGTCAGTTTGTTAGCAGTTTGTGCAGTGCGAAATAAATTACTTAAAAAGTTCAAAATTGTCTTATAGTGATACAAACCTCTTGGACGAAAAATTTATAACCAAGGTCCTAAGTGCTATAGATATAGTTCGAAATTATCAAAGAATCTAAAATAAATGATTAATATAACGTGGTACAACGGTATTATGCGATGTAGATCGGAGAATTATTTTTATGTTTTCTTGGGAATAACACTACCATTGAATTAAAAATCTGTATATTAAAAGAAAATAACAAACTTTTCAAAGTGGATGGTGACTTCGTTGTCAATGGTTTTAAAATATGTAATGAAAATGTAAATTGCAAATTGAAAGTTTGATTTGAACCAAGTCAAATTAGAATTTCATTACATATTTTAAACCCATTGACAACGAAGTCAGAATCGACTTTGAAACGTTTGGTATTTTCTTTCAATATACAGATTTTTAATTCAATTGTGGTGTTATTCCCAAGAAAACATAAAAATAATCAAGAATATGCCACCAATAACATTTAGAAGACAATTAGATCGGAGAAGTTTGAGCAAATTGTAAAGAATCAAATTTATTATTATTATTATAGAAAATATTCAATGAAAACAGAAGATTTGAAATATTTTTTAATATAATTGCTTTGTTTGTTTGTGATTTACTTTCATGATGAACAGTATTTTTCAGTATTGCTTCATGGTTTCTTTCTTTGGAACTGCAAACATTTAGAGTCCATTTCTAAGCAATATATATTCACTACTAGACAAACAGTCTCTGCCTATGGATATCAGTAATATTTTTAGCTAATAGTTTGGCAATCAGATAATTATATAAAATTAGAAAAACTGATTTTGTAATCATCAGGATTAGAGAAATGAGTGACTCACTTTATATAAAGTTGACCTACAATCCCAAAAATTTACAACTGGCGCGAGTTATGATAGAAAGTTAAGGCTCAACATACTGGTCTATTCACGTAACCATGATCAGCATAATCAGAATAGTCAGGTTCTTGGAAGTTCTCCGTACGAGCGACATTACCAACATTGCAGATAAAATCGACGTGCTCCTATACCAGTCAAATACAAAATTAAAACGAACTAAGACGGTAACTGTTTATATTAATAGAACCAACCTGAAGATAGAATGAATTTATGTGCAGTGAATCATAAAAATATATCTTCAGATTGGTTGTTGATTTGGTGCCTAAATTACAGAAATGTTTGCTAAAGTTCAAAATCGAAATGGAAAAATATTGTTAAAAGTAAAAAAGATATTGTACAGTATATAAATAGCTAAATCAATCCAATGTGCAAAATTGCAACACTATTATTTAGATTTCAAAGTAAAATACATAACAAAAATGAAATCACTAAATCTATTTTCTAAACAAATTTCAATTTTGGAGAGAAATCGTAGGAGTATTTTTTCATTTGATATTAAACTGAATGTATCAAATGATATTTTGTAAATAACAGAAATATAAAAAATATATAATTTTTTTAAACAAAATTACTGTTAAATATTTTTTAAAAATTCTATAATCGTCCACGACACATTTATAATTATCTTAATAGAGTTGTTAACCTCGACAATGACTTTGGAAGGTATAATTTGGAGAAGAGTCAAGAACCTTTCTGAACGTAGAATTTTCCTCTCATTTAAATTCCGGGGTAAATAGGATTTCCATTAAAAAATTGATCTTGAGATGATCTTTGAGGTCAAGCTCAAGGTTACGGTCAAGATCATATTATCATTAAAAAACAACTTGACCACGAGGTCAAGGTCATGGTCAATATCACATTTGCACATGAAATTTTCCTCTATTTCCATTTCCCGCATAAAAATAAAGGTTTACCATGAAACAATTACATGACCTTGGGTTAACATTGAACATGATGGTCAAGGTCACCATTGGGTCAGCCCCTCAATACCCTGAATCCTATATAGGAAATCGAGTTATTGATGTGTCCAAGTAAAATGGCCCACGCTGTATGTATCACGTCACTGCTGTTGAAATGAATGTGTTCTTTTATTTTTTTTTGATAGAGTTTTCAAATCTGAAAGGTAAGATACTGGAGGAGTTCGCTCCTCTAAGACAAAAGGACATCCATATTTAGAATAGTTATTGTACTTAATCGATTTCTTTCTAACTTGTCGCCTTTACTATTTAAAGATGGAAATACAAAAACGGGACGAATAAATAGTGATCAGCTTGTTATCCATTATATCAGAACTGTTTCAGAAGTTTATAAAAAAAATAGTCGAGTCAAATATTTGACTGTAGACGAAATGCTACTTGCGGGTTACAAAGAAGCAGTTTAAATGCCATTGCCTGTAGAAAACTGTTGTTTACAAGGCAGAATAAGACCGACTGAGTCCATCTGTGGAACCAAAAAGTATGTGACTTGAGAAAATTGTTTTTATCACCGTACTGAATAGGCGATTATTATACAAAGTTATGGCATTTGTATATAAGAACACAGTAGGTACGCACCTCCATAGTAGATATTGTTACCCCTTTGTTATTTATAATAATTATTATATGCGCATCTTTTAAATTCTAAATACATAACGGTAATATCCTTAAATTATTGTTATTAAACTACAACAGTTGTATTGAATATTCAATACAACAATCCTAAAATTATAAATCACTAACATATTAATTTGAAATAAAATCTATTCTTGTAAGCCATAAAAATACATAATGTAAAAATCTTTAGACACTCCAGAAGTTGAAATTGAATAAAAGGAAAGGTAAAACATATTTCCGATAATGTATTTCGAATAGACCATTAAATTTTATGAGAGCTCCGGATTTGCAGAATATATTAATCTCTAAACTCCAACATCGAAAAATCTATACGTTCTCTTCATGTGAGAAACACCTTGCGTATAAGCACTAAAACCACCTAACTGTCACATTTTTTAATGAATTTTCATTCGGGAAGAGATAACTTTCTGAGATGAACAGCCAATTTTCCAGACCTCACACATTCCGGTATTTTTATGAAGTATCGTAAAAACTGGTTATCGTCTGCCCGGATTATTGAATCTAAGGATATAGGAATGCTAAGTAACTCGAACTTTTGAACAATCTATACATAAATTGACCAAAAAGATTACTATTTTGAACTGATTTTCTTAAAGTTAGATTTTATAGTAGTAGTCTATGGTGTAGGTAATTTTTTTATTATGCATATTATTTACCGGATTAGTTCTAGGCAAGGATGAACTATGGATGTCAATGGCATGGAACGAAAACAGGGTTTTGGTTTCTCTAACCTAACATATACTTTTTAAAAACATCCCTAAAATACTGTTTGGAAGATATCATTAGCAACACATATAATTTAAGACGCAGTAAGATCAAATTGTTTGTTTTTTGTTTTGCAAAATCTCAAATTCCTGCAATATTACTAATGATAAGAGCAAAAAACAACTGTTTTATTATTATAGTTTTAAAAGGAAACTTTATTGAATTCAAAGTTTGGATTAGTTCATTTGTTGCTGACATACTGAAATGTCTTTGCCTAAAAGACCTTAATCTTAATCTTAACACGACTCAAATTGTATGTCTTGTTAATACCTTTCAAAAAGTATTTTAATTTTCTTTTTTCTCAAAACTATACTTCAATTAAGGGAAACGAAAAACCTGTTTTGGTCGTTTTGGACACCTGCCATTCATTATAGCACATTTTTGTCTTTAAAAATATTGAGGATCTATAGTTCATCCTTAAAATAAATACAAATATGAAATACAGGTTAAAAATAAGAACAGATATAAACAATTAAAAATTAGACACTAAAATTCGGGGAGCACATTTTGTGGTTCATGTAATCATCAACTGAGTAAAAACAAAACTTTAGTAGGTAGTTCTTCAAACTCTTTCTAAATTTATTTAAGCTCAAAATTTTTAATTCTTCTTGCAAGATATTGTAAGCATTGTAGTTTTGAGAGTTTTTCATTGTCTTATTTAATCGAAAACGGGTTGTTCGAATATTTCCTGCTTTTCTTGTACAATATTGATGTACATCAGACTGTTTAGTCAAAACATTAATGTTCTTGTGTATCTCTAGGAGCACGTCAAACAAATAAAGGGAAGGCAATGGCAAAATGCGGAATCTCTGAAATAAAGGTTGACACGACTCACGAACTCCAGCTTTAGCCAGTATTCTCACTGCTCTTTTTTGTAACGTGAATATCAGAACAGCATTTGACGAATTTCCCCAGATCATAATTCCATAATTGATATGTGAGTGAAATAGTGAGAAATATGCAGTTCTTAAGGTATTATAGTCTGTAATATTTTGAAGGTGACGAAGTAGAAAGAGTGAACTCGATAATCTACTTCTTAAGTGGTCTATGTGAACATTCCACGATAAGTTGTTATCTAAATAAATACCTAGTAATTTTACGCTAGCTGTGTCAGTATTAGAAGTGGTTGAAAACATAAGACTTAGACTGACTTAGTACTGAACCATTTTTCAGATTTTGCTTCTATATCGTCCGATTAAGTCATGAGAATTATTTACAGGAGCGATTATAGATGTAAAAGGAAACTTTAAGTGCAAAGGTAAAAAATATAGTAAGAATTATGCAATAATAAATACTTATATAAAATCAAAAAACCTGATAATGTAAAAAGTAATAAATTAAAAAGGAAAAATGACCTATAATCTATTTGTGCCGTCTGATAGCTACTAAACTAAATAATAAAATCTACTTACATAGACAAAAAAATTTAAATGTTACAGGGCTTGCTCCCTGGGACAAACCAAAAACCACAATATGATGTAGTGATTTATAAGTGAAAATATATTGGAATTAATGATTTGTAATATTGGCAGGTATTAATAAGCTACATTGCTCGAAGTTCTATTTTTGTATTATTTTTGAGTACTGAGTTAAATTTGTGCTTTATGTTTAGATACCTACATAAATAAATAGGTATTAATAAAATTGATTAATAACTTTGATAATCTGTCATACCAAATTTATTTAATTATTTTTTAACCTTACTTAGGCCATTGCAGAGCGTAAACCTACCTGAACTCTCTCTAGTTCCCTGGTTATGTCCCGCAATCAGTTCAAGTAGAAATCTTTTTGGTCAATTTATGTATGGATTATTCAAAAGTTCGATACGCTGAGGAATCTTTACATTTTTCAAGATTGTAGATAGTTTGCTAACTGCTGCATCCTCAGAGACTTCTCTTTTCAATTTAGATGTATAGTTTTTAACTTGCCCTAAATATATATTCCGTTAGCTTTAATACAACTTTTTTTAACTTTTAATGTTATTATCATTCGTTTGAGGTCGGTGACGAAATCTACCAACAGTTCTACGATATCAGCAAACATTTAGTGACTTAAGCTTTCTCCGTTTATTTCTATTCTTAACCAATCAAGTTGATTCAATAATTGTTCCAAAGCGTAAAAAGCTCGAGGGATATAGTATCTCCTTGACGAATTCCTATGTTGCCTGAAATCGGTTCCGTATCTTCTTCTTATAGTCGTATTCTTACTTAGTACTTTTCCCGTGAGAAATCAGACTAGAGGTCTACAGTTTTGCATCATTGTTTTCAGTCTTCCTTCATCTAAATACATGTTATATAGTTTTATTAATTTTGGAATTAGTATGTCTCATGATACTTTCACCATTTCTATGAGAATGTCACATTCTTCCGCAGCTTTGACATGATTCATAAATTGTAATGCGTAAGTACTCTCTTCATCAGTTTAATTTTCAATGTCTTCTGAGACTACGTTAACAACTCTCTTACGTATATATTGTAGGAATTTCTCTGTTTTGGAATCATAAATGTAAAATTCTCGTGTTATTTGTTTGTTTTGATATATAGTGAGGGCGCGGGGGTTGGAACAAATTCATTTAAAATTCAGGTGTTGGGTTATTGCAAAAACGCTCGGACACGTCGGTTTTTTTGGACTGCGGTTTTTTCAAATGGAAACATTTGTTTTTTATTTTATTTTTGAATTCTGCATTGAATTCTAAGTATTTTTTATGTACAATGTCCTATACCGAAAATTAACATTATTAAAAAAACAAGATTTCTTTCTAAAGTTAAATAACAACAACGGTAAAAATAAGGTGTTTGTTGGTTTTAACCCATTTATTTATGTCCGATTTTTATGATTGTTGGCGGTATTGTAGTCGCATGAATAGAAACCCCTTTTTCAATGCTGGAGTCTTTAACTCTTGTTTATTTCCATAGAAACTCTACTATAATTTAACTTCAAATAAGTAGTTGTCAAGTGGAGTTGCAAAGTTTCAAAGTATGGCGTGTTTTACTGAAAAGCAGCGATCAGAAATTTTGACGATGGTCGAATATGGCGACAGACTCGAAAACAAGCTGAAGTTTGTGAATTGTTTAATATGAAGTACCCGGAGCGGTCTATTACACGATCGGTAGTTAGTAAAATAGAAAAAAAGTATCTTGAATTTGGCCACGTAAGACACAATTACAAAACCAAACATCTTCAAGAAGATACACAATTAAATGTTTTGCTCGATTTACAAGAAAATCCTCACAAATCCAGTACTCAAATAGCCGCAGAACAGTCAATAAGTAAATCTTCTGTTCTAAAATGCTTGAATAGTAATAAATGGTACCCATACCAAGTTCATTTATTTCAGGAACTTATTGAAGATGATGTCGCCGGAGAGTAGAATTTTGCGAAATAATGATGGATAGATGCGATGCCAACCCGCACTTTTCAAGTAAGATAGTTTTTTCCGACGAGGCAACATTTTGTTTAAATAGTTCAGTAAGCAAGCAAAATTTTCGAAATTGGGCATCAGAAAACCCACATTGGATTATGGAAAGTCATACACAGTTTTCCAAGACAGTTAACGTATGGGCCGGAATTGTGGGTACTTCAATTGTGGGTCCTTTTTTATTAAGGGAACACTTAACTCGGAAAAGTATTTAGACCTATTACTAAATGACATAATACCCTGTTTAACAGAACTTTACTCGAATGGTGAAAACCCCAATATGCTGGCAGATTCGGTATGATTTAACAGGATGGAGCGCCCCCGCACTATTTGCGAATAGTGCGAGATTATCTTGACAATATTTTCCCAAATAGATGGTTCGGAAGGGGAGGTAATATCGAATGGCCAGCTAGGTCTTCAGATCTAAGCCGTTAGATTTTTAAGTTTGGGGTTAAGTGAAATCGAAAGTCTACTTCAATAAACCGGAAAATATCGAGGACTTAAAGAATATGATAAGTGTTACGAGCATTTGAAAACCGTCTTAGGTATTGTCAGGAAGTTAATGGTCAACAATTTGAACATTTAATTTGATATGTTTATTTTTTTTCTTCAATTTTGAAAGAAATGTATTTTTTTAATAGTTGTTAATTTTCGGTATAGGACATTGTACCCCCTTTTTTTAGTTAATTTTAATGTTTTTTATAGCATTCTTCACCATTTCATCAGTGTTTTTCAAGATCCTTCTTATGAGTTTTATTGTTCATCTATTATTCTTTTTTTTCTCAAATATTTCCTTGATGGTTGTCAGTTTTAATTTCATTGACGCCTCAATAAGAGACTCTCGTCAGATTTTCTCCTTTTTACGGAAATTTTACAATATATTTTCATTTTAACTCAATCGGTCTTATATTTCCATATTAATATCTATCTTCACCTTAGATGTCTGATGTATCAGACTTGGAAAAAAAATGGACCTCAACTCACCATTTTTTTACACGTAAACTCTACTAGGACACAAGCTAAGATATCTGGATTCTAGAATTGTATCGAATTGTTTCAGTGAAATGAGGCAATAAAGATTATTACATAGTTACGCGCACAACAGTACTCTCCCTTTTGCTGAAGGGTAATAAATGAGAACATATGATAAAAAAATCCAGTATGTAAATAGTTCGAGTGCCTATAATTTTAGATGGAAGTAGTACACACCAAATCCAATCAAAATTCTTATAATGCTTTGGTCTATATAGGACTTAATAACCAAGTTACGGCTATATAGGACTTAATAACCAAGTTACGGCTATATACATGTTAATTAAATTATTGTTACTGCGACAATGTCGCGTTGTCTCATCAGCGAAAAAAATAACTATCTCTTATCTCGAAAAAAATAAAGATTTGTGTTTTATATGGATCAACTGTAATGTTTTGTGGAAATAAAGTGTTGTTTGGGTAGATAAAACATTTGTGAAATAAATATTTTGAAATCATTATGTTTCTTAAATATTAATATCTAGGAGAAAAATTGTTTAGTGAAATAGATGAAATGATAGAAAAAAAAAATCTTTTGACGTAGGATTTAGAATTTTCTCGACATTTTTAAATTCCGAAACTGATTAATTATGTACACATGAACTTACATGATAAACAAATTTCTATAGTTATTAGAAGTGATATTTCAACAAAAAATGCACCAAACTGTACGGTTTTATCCAATTCTGGTACATAAAAACCCACTAAACGTAAACAAGACCGGCAATATAACAAAAGTAGACCCGTTGTTACTTCTTCTCGGTTCAATTTCAGTCGAGTTGTATTTGAAAATTAAAAAACAAAGTTTTCAATATTAGTGTGCATTTTTGGCCATACGAATTGTTTAGAATTTACATATAGGGCGTTATAATAATTTTGATATCAAAATTGTGTTGCTAACTGCAAAACTGGGTGTGAAATTCTTTACATTTTCATTTTGCTGTACAAAACTATTACTTGTTTAAGAAAAAATTATAAGGCTTCTTGATTTGTTTTCACTTGAAATGTTATTTGCACGCATACCGTTTAAACCCTGTATTAGCCATAGAGATCGATGATAAAACCTTTATGGGTAATGTAATGATAATTAATTTATTTAATTCTGCTTTGGGCTTGATGCTTGATAAACCGCTTTAACACCTTCATGTTTTAGGGGAGAGTGTTACCGTTGTAGGCAATTGCATATCAAATTCAGTGTTAATGAATATTAATATTCATTAACACAATTTTAACCCTCGTTCGCAGAGCAAAATTCCGGTCTCCAAAGTTCTTTACCTAACATGAAAATATTAACAAGTCATCGTAAGTTCAAAAACAAGTATTTTCAAGTTTACATTTATTTCCACTAATAATTCAGTTAAAAAGCTATCCACGAAAAGTTTTCATAACAGATTAAAAATGAGATTTTATATATCTTTAAACACAAGACAATAAAATGTTTTTTGATAGGATCCGTCATCAGTAGTGCTATTTTAAAATGATATATTTTTTTATTCAACCGTTATTTCATCTTGCTGACCATGGGCATAGCAACGTTGGGGCAGGAAGGGCCTCTTGCCCATTTCTTGCAGAGAAAAGAATTAGGACGACATTTGGTAAAAACATTTTTATCTATTAAACTGGAAATTTCCAAAAGAATATTATTAATATTTTAAATAGTTATATGATTTCATAAGTAGTGTGCTACTTTCAATAAATAACTATATACTGTTGTCTATTTGACGTGTTTGGTGTGTCCTGGAATCTCCAGCTATATTTATAGATTATTTCGTAGTGTAGTCTGCCTTATATGTTGACTTTTTGGGGCCAGGTTATGTCTGCTATTTTCTTTATGTTATAGTTCCATATTATAATTGGGAATTTCCGCCGTGGTCTTTACTATTATGAAACCATTCTGTGATTTCTGGTGTCTACGTATTGTTTTGTGATGTTGTATTTCTTGTCTATTAAAATTGCTGACATTTTTTTAGTGTATAACATCTATTTTCTTCTTCTTCTGATCATACATTTTCAGTAGACCTAAACTTTTCTTGCAATTTCTTTTATAGAATCCATGATTTACAAGTGTATGACAGCACTGTTAGAACTGAAGATTAACTTAGTTTCGTATGTAATTCATACTGAAGGAAGTTTGAATCTTGTGTTTATTTCTGATAATTTCAAATGTCATATATGGATTAACTGACCTCGGTATGATTGTAAATTCTCTTTCTATTTCGAGGGTTGCATTACCTAATAATTTGTTTTTTCATATCGCTTCACCATGTTTGACATCTTTGTTAATAGGAAATTAACATATTCTGATTTTGGCCGTGACCTCACTGTACATATTGGCCAAAGTTTACATATACGACTTATCGACCTCGTGTTCGGTCAAGGCGTTGATTACAGTCTCCAGTGGTATGGGGTCAAACCTTTTCTCCATAAAGTTCGTTGCATTCTTTTTTATATTAGTTAATATTTTTTGTATACTAAAGGTAAAATTATCAGTATGTAATTTGGTTGTTTTCTTTTCTACGTTCGTTATGGGGTACTACTCTTTCGACGCCTTTTCATTCTTCGGTTTCTAGACACTGTCTTATGTATTTTAGCCACCGTTTCTGTGTGTCTTTCCCAGTGTAGTTTTAGTAGTCCAGGCGTCATTCTATTATTACCTGCCATCTTGTTGTTTCTCATATTCTTTACTACATATTTATTTTTTTTAATTTGGTTGTTTGTTTCTAACTGTTATTCCTACATTTTATTTTTAATAATGTGATTATTTGTCTTTTTCCGGCTATAATTTGGGGCTGTTTTAGTATTTACGTAACTCTTTCTATTTTAAAATGCAGTTTATACTAATTTTCCTTACTAGTTTTTGATGTTCTCTGAAATTCTTTGTGTTATTGTTTCTCACAGTTCGGTAATTCTACATGTAGCTACGTTATAGAGTTGAGTTTTTGTGATGGTTTCCGGTCTACTTTTTTGGCTTAAATTAATATTGTGTTCATTAGAAGCCTTTTACTTTTTTGCTGTTCTTGTAGTTTACATGTTAACCAGTTTCTCGTGAGTTTGAATTTTCTCAGATTGGTATTAAGGCCAATTCTTGCTCTGATTAGCTTTTGATCTTATCCTGTCTTCAATTGAGTTAGTGTGCTTGTATCTTAAATATTACTGACAATTTTAGACTAGCAAGTCGATCTAATATATTCGAAATTCCAATTTTTTTTATCTATATATAAATACTTCTATCCAGTTAGTACTCCTTGGTGGTACAGAACTTTGTACGAGCTATGCAAGTATTATACAATGAGATACTATGTGATTTATGTTGCTAATTTCCCAGCATTTGGAAATTATATGTTGCTAGATGTATTTTATTCAATTTTTGGCTTAATCCATAATTGTTGAGGTTTCGCCGGTTTGATACCTACTCTTTCTTAGGGATGTTGCCATTTACTTGAGTCGTATGGGATTTTTCCATGATTTTATTTAATTAATAATTATAGTTTAAAAAAATAAATAATATGCTTTAATAGCAAATCGAACTAAAAAGCAAAAAATAATTTTTAATTATGAACAGTTTATATAACAGCAGTAGAAACTCGAACAATCAATCATGATTAATTACCTCAAAATAAAAATATAATAAAACTTAAATTATTAACAGAATAATTCGATTAAGAGTAAAAAGCCTGGGGTACATTTTACTATATTTGCATAACTCTCCTCTTATAAATAGTTGCCAATAGAATAATTGTAAGATTTAATATTTCAAGCACCCCACGCTTTTTACTCTGAATCGAATTATTCTGTTAATAACTTAAATTTTATTATATTTTTATTTTGAGGTAATTAATCATGATTGATTTGTTCGAATTTCTACTGCTGTAATATAAACTGTTCATAATTAAAAAAAATTCTGCTTTTTATCTCGGTTTGCTATTAAAGCGTATTTTTTAATTTTTTTAAACTATAATTATTTTCTAAGTTTTTAGTCTTATAAGCATGTTTTTAGTATTTATAATTAAAAAGTTTACTTCATGTGTGCGAAATCTTTCCATTTTATTACAGCAAGTTCTACTACTGCCAACTAGATGGTAGTAGTTAATAGACAAATTTGTATTTAGGCAAGAACAGTGACAAAAAACAACAAACGGGAAAATTCAATTTAAAGAATTGTATTGTCATCGGTCCTTGACACGTGTGCCAATTTTCAACTTAATTGGACTTGTTTAAGTTGGTGAGAATTAGTTTGAAAGTTTCCGTTACTTAGATAGATACATACGTACACATCGACCTAATAAAAGCGTATTAAAAACCGTGGCATGTCTGTACAAATTTGGAGTTTTGGGCACTTTCTATCTTAAATGTGTACATCAAGCATTTCTTGTAGGATAAAATAAGTATATCTTCGCCATTAACTATTTATTAAGAAACATAATTATAAAAAGTTTTTTAATCTACAAATGTGTCCAAATAAATTTAAAATAAAAACACCTACCGCATTTATATAGCAACAATAGCCTTGACTAACTTGAAAAGTTTGTACTAAAATATACTCAGTTGGAGTTGGGAACACAACAAAAGGTTGAACAAATTTGCGTACCGGCTCCAGAATAGTTTTAAATAAATGTAGATATTTCAGGGAAATATTGTAGAGTACAGACAGGCAAAATTGAGATTAACATCATTCCTGAATCAATCTTGACTTTGAGTTCAAGGATTAAAGTAATAAGATGATTGGACATATTTATTTTTAATCCAGGAAATGGAAAAAGCAGAAAATGTTTTGTCCAAGTTTTAAATTCAAAGGCTGAATCCATTTTAACGTTAAAAACCATGACTTTCTACGCAGCAGCTAAAATTGTGGATATGTTCATAATACTTCGGTGCAAAGTATATTGGAACTTTCAAACTTTCATATAGCGCTTTAAACACAATGAAACCTATATCTTTTAAAAACTAGAAGAGTTTTTCTCCATGTTCGAAGGGTATTACGACATAAATAAGGAAGAGATAGTCGCATTAAGCTGGCAATATACTTATTTTATTAAAATTGGAAAAGAAAATACTCCTTCTTAGATAGGATAACGATTTTGAGTTTGGTTTTATTCCCGTCCTGATACAAGACACTGCTCAAGCTAGAAGTATTAGGAGTTCGAAAATATGGAGAGATCCTAATGCATATAAGTAACTTATAAGTATTCTAAGAAATTTTTTTTCTTAACCTTAATCGTTAATCTAAAGATAAAACCAATGAGACCACTACTACTGGGGTGCATTCATATTACAAGACACCAACATGGACTACGACATCGAGGCAGCGCAGGAATTATCATCAGATCGCCACCCAGTGACACTAACGGCAACAAGATAGAGGAACGAGCAGCCAACTAGCACGGCAACAAGGACTAACTGGGATGGATTCAGGGCAGCACTGGCAGAAAGGACAATGATAACATCAATAATGGACGGTGTTGATGAAGAGGCAAGGACAATCAGGGAGGAGATGACAGCAGCACACGAAGCCAACACGACGACGACCAAGACAACAATCTACACAGGAGACACCCCGAGACAACTGAAGGAAACAGGAACAACAGAAGATCCAAGACAAACCTAGGTCTGCATTTAAGACAAACAATCAACAGACTGAGCAACGAGATAAGAGATAAGGAGCACAGAAGTGAGAAACGGAACCGCTACTTACAAGGACTGGACATCGACAGAGGTACACTGGCAAATACTAAGAAGAATGAGGAATAACAAGGAGATACAAACTACAACACCACTACAAGGATGAAATGGACTAAAGTACAGGACAAAGGACAATATAGAAATATTCACAAACGCAATGGAGGAGCAGTTCATTACAGATAAAGGAGACGACAGACAATTCGAGGAAGAAGACGACACCCCAATGAACATCTAATAAAAGAAACGACAATGGAATAGATAAAGGACATCATAAGAAATCTGAAAGTTAGAATAGCATTATGATGGGATAAAATATCAACCAGGATGATAAAGGAACTACCGAACGTATACATAGACAAGAGACTAAAAACACTATATTTTGTTTCAGCAGCAATACCCAGAGGAATAGAAGAAGGCAGTAATAGTTATGATCCCAAAACCAGGAGAGAACGGGAAACTACCAGGGAACTACAGACCAGTCAGCTTACTAAGCCACGCCAGAAAGATAATGGACAAGATCATTTTGAGGAGAATCAAGGAGCAAGAGGAACAGCTTAAATTCATTCCAGAGAAGGAGAGCGGATGATTCAGAGAGGGACATTCCACAGAACACCAGGCAATGAGGATGACAAAAGACACAATGACCAACATAGAGAACAGGAAGACAAAGTGCATCATATACTTCGACGTGGAGTGAGGTTTCGGAAAAATATGGCAGAGTGGACTAGTAGCAAAAATGGAAGGATAGGGGTTTAGCAGGACGATCATCAGGGTAATAGAGGACTACCTATCAGGACGGACATTCAGTATCAGGATCAACGAAACCATGTCGAATGAGAGGAGGATACTGGGAGGAGAGCAACAGGGATCAGCACTATCACCGACACTGTAGTGCATCTATACCAGCGACATACCAAGAGGACCAAGGCTCACAAGAAAATACATCTATGCTGACAACACAGCAAAAGCTGCAACATCAAAGAAGGTGGACCAAGCGTTAAACTCGCTGCAACGAAGACATGGAGCAGTGGGCGAAGAAATGGAAAATCAAGATTCACGCGGGAAAAACGCAAGCAATAGCCATAGGAAAGTAGACGAAGCTGGACCAACCAACCAGGAGACTAACTGTAGGGGGAAATCACATAGAATGGAGTCAAATATCTGGGAATACAAATAGACACAGTAAAGAAAGCCAAATCAAGGATCAGCTAACTCGATGATAGGAAGAAGAAGTAGACTACAACTGAGGAGGAAGAAAAACATCTACGAAGCGTCAGTGAAGCCAATCATTACATATGGAGCCACCATCTGGGGACAAGCGGCAGCATCTCACATCAGGAAATTAGAGGCAGTACAGAGCAACGCACTATGGAGGATGACGGACGCACCCTGGTACGTGAGGAACAACCACCTAAGAAGGTGGGAGATATAACGAAGAGAGCGAAGAAAACCATGGACAGGATGGAACAGCATAGGAACCCAATGATGAGCAAGCGCTACTACAAGAAAACGAACCAATGTTGAAGAGAAGAAAAGAGAAGAAGACCGTAAATAGGATAGGAAATATCTTAGGGAATTAGCATTGTATCACTAAAAAAAAGGAGTGAATTAAATTGTATTAGAGGGTAGAAATAAGGAAAATTTGTAAAATTTTACCTCTGATAATAAAGATATGGTATATATATCCTTAGGCCTGAAACTTTTTTTCTCAGATGCACTCTTTTCAAAAACTTCGGGTTCGTCGAATTGAAATGACCCTTAAAAATTCAAAACAGATGCATAAAAAATAACAAAGACACAGTTTACTATCTTTTATGAACGATAAATGTGTGAGTCGGCATCATTGTAAACATTCTTTCCTTAGCGTAAAATTGTAATTATGTTTAAAGGCATTTAGGTTGAGTGCCTAGTTGTGTACTAAAATGACCTTCACAGAAGGGATTACATCAATTTTATTATCCAGAGAATTCCTAAAGTTAAAAGCTTCGTTGTTGTGACTGGGTTAAACAAGGTCCGCATAATTTCCATATATCCCTTACTTGTTAGTTAATTTAAGATATTACAATTCCGGAATTTCATTAAAAACCCCTTACATTCATTATTGTATATAAGTGTGAAATATTAAGGCAATAAATTATAGGATTACTTGTATTCCCTCCAAAATTGAATTTGTCAAAAAATTAGATATTCTTTTGGGATAATAATAACATTATGAAAGTCTATAGAAATAACGTTATGATGGAAACTTACCTCAAGTAACTTTCTCACATTGCTATCGACAACCATGAGAGGTTTCTGAATAAGATGGATGACGCCGTTCTTGACGGGTATATTGGGTTTGACGATTTCAGCTAAGACGACACCTTGAGTGTGTTTCCCATCAGCAAAAAGATTGTGACTTTTCACATAATCTGGAAAAATGTTATTCAGTTCCATTAAAATGTCCATATTTGGTGCAAATGTTATAGTGCATGTGATTGAGCGGTAATGAAAGTGTTTCTAGTATTTACAGTATGGAATTAAGTTTAATAATTATCAGAAATTAACTATGAAAAAAAAGTCAATAGAGGAATATAATATTTTAATACAATATTGTTACTGCCTGAGTTCAATTTACTTAATTTTTACTTTAGATTAACATTTTTAACCAACTTAACTTTGGATAATGAGACAACCCCCATGTGTTATTGATCAATTAATTTTGGATTTCGAACCTACTTATAAAGAAGTCTAATCTAGAACTTTCACGCATTTTGTTGGGAATCTTCTTTTACCGTTCTAGTTCTCTTGGTGAGATACATACGTGTAAATATCAGGTGTTTTCAGTCATGCTTGACATAGGAGTACGACCGTAAGACTGCCACCTTTTGGGCCTGTCTGATCGTCCTGTTCCTGTTAATCTTAGAATGAAGGCTGTTCTACAAGATAAATACCCTTCTTTTGTTGTACTCGGTCAGTACCCTTGGTAATTGGTTTACGTGGTCTTCTAGAGGAAGCTCACCTCACGATCACGATATTTCTATTTACTGGTGAATATAGGCCTTCTCCTTTTTTCGCCACCATTCTTTGTTCTGGGCTCCTCTCATCCTTTTGGTTGCAGATCTTCGTTTGATGTCATCAGTCCACCTGATGTTAGGTCTACGTCCTAGTCTTGGTCTTCAATCGAAAATAGTCTTGATCCATCTGTCTGGTGTTCCGGCTATCACGTTTGGTTTGCTGTCTTATCCACGAATTTATTTTTTTTATCGCTCAGCTTAATGGCAAGGATTATTCTTTCATGAGCTCTCTGTGTTGTTGAGAGTTTGTGTGTCAGTTTTGTTTGTAACACACCATATTTCAGCATCATAAGTCAGAACAGGAAAGATACACTGATTATTAGGGAATTTGGTATTTCGGATTGAAATGTGGAGCTAAATTTACCAAAGGCAATAAGTTTATTCTCCAGGCAATTTCATCTGTCATCGTCTTTCTTTGATTTTTCTGTCCTAGATAAATACAGTTGTTTCCACTCCGTTTCTTCTACAGTTTCTAAAGATTGGTCATTTAATTTTATAGTAGTGGGGCTGATGACAACAATGTCGTATGCAAATCTAAATTTACTGAGTTATTTGCCGCCTATTAAGATTCTAGGCCTGAGAAGTTGTAGCATAGTTAGTAAGTACGTCATCATAACAAACAGCAAACACGCCTCCGCAAAAATGTATGTAAAGCTGATCAACTCGTGGAATCGTTTTCCACTAAAAAAGCAGTCTAGGACAGGGGAGCACCATTTATCTTTTTATGATCTTTATCTTTTTTGAACCAGGAATCCTATTCGATGGCTTTGCTGAAACTCTTACTGAAATGTTACGGTTGCTGTATTTTTTTTTTCGAACAACATTGGTGTTAGGGATCTAATATCTGAATATGAAATAATCAGAGACTTTTTTGAGCTGTACTCTAAATATGTACTATTTGGTTCTTAAGGTAAGGAGCATTATACGAGGGTGAATCAAATATGAACCGGACTTTTCTGTTTCTCGCACTGTAGGTAATTCGAGTGGCGTGACGTCTCGATATATGTTAGGTAGGGATGTTAAGAAGAGGGGAGTTCGTCGGTTTGGCGAGGCGTAGTCGATGCGCTGTTAGTAGCATCATGTCAGAGCAAGAGGTGCATACGTCTGTTGCGCAACGTGTTGTTATCAAATTTTTGGCGCGGGAGGGCGTTAGTCGTCTGAAATTTTGCTTCGACTATTTGCACAGTTCGGCAATGAAACACTTTCAAGGACCCAAGTGTACGACTGGCACAAAAAGTTTTCAGATGGCCGAGAGACAGTGGAAAATGAGCCTCATGCACGCCGTCCCACGACAAGCATCAATGAGGCGAATATCTACGCAATTCATGAGCTGATTGAAGGTGACCGCCATCTTACAGTATTGGCAATTGCTGAACACGTTGGAATATCATACGTGAGTGCTCAATCAACCATTTCAGATGAGTTGGGTTACCGAAAAGTGTGTGCAAGATGGGTTCCTTGCCTTCTAAGGCAAAATCAGAAAGCAAACCGTCTTGCCGTATGTGAAAGGCTGTTAGCAAGATATCGAGCAGAGGGGGATGAGTTTTTGAGACATATTGTCACCTGTGATGAGACATGGGTGCATCATTATACCCCGGAGTCTAAACGTGCAGGCATGGAGTGGCGAAAACCTGGAGAGGCAGCACCGCGGAAAGCCAAGACCCGTCTTTCTGCAGGGAAATTTCTTGCAACAGTTTTTTGGGATTCGAAAGGCGTACTGCTGATCGATTTTCTGCACGAACGGCGTACAATTAATGCTGAGCATTACTGCGAACTACTCCAACAAGTGAAACTTCCCTGTCGGCAAAAGAGGCGGGATATGTCTATCCGAAGTGTGATTCTGTTGCATGACAACGCTCGGCCACATACAGCTGCATTGACTCAAGGAAAATTGAACAAAATGCATTGGGAAACCCTTGAACACCCGCCTTACGTCCTAATTTGTCGCCATGTGACTACCACATGTTTGGGCCACTTAAAGAGGAACTGGGAGGCCACCACTTTGAGGACAACGAAGGTGTAGAAACGTTTGTGCGCAAATGGTTATCGACACGACCAGTTTCATTCTTTGAGAAAGGTATTAAAAAACTTCCGATTCGGTGGGAAAAATGTATACATAAGAGAGGAGACTATGTAGAAAAATAATATGTATTAAAATTTGTATTGGTCGTAACAATAAAATTTTTAAAACAAAAGTCCGGTTCATATTTGATTCACCCTCGTATATCAATAAGTGTGTTATTGTATATTAGTACAATTAGCTGTTGTCGAGTCCTTTCGGCTCTAAGAATAGAGTCGTTGTCAATCACTGTTGATGGTAGTTATGCTACCTAACCTAACCTAACCTCAAGAAATATAGCATACCTAACATACACCTGAAGCTGATACGTCTCCACAATAGATAATTATACACAATATGCAGTATACTTGAATATACTTTTACTTTTCAGAACAGCTGTGAGGAACACTTTCTGTAAAAGATAACCAGTATTCCGAGCAATTTTTGACAAAAGGTAATGCCATTGAGACTATTCAATTTTTTAAACCCCGGAATTGCGAACATAAACTACTTGCTTGGAAACCAGCGTCTGGAACTACTAAATGGTAGAGAACAAAATTCCACTGTTACAAATATCACGTTAAAAATTGAGTCAAATAAAACAACAATTTTCGATAGTAGTAATTTGTGTAATTTTGTCATGAAATTTAATACTGTTGTGGCGGTTAAATGACATGCTTTTTGACAGGCCTAAGTTTTATACTACTATCGAGCAAAAAAATATGACACTAAGGAAATCTTGATGTGTTTTGTGTATCCGAGAGTCTCAATGTGGATTAGAGTATTTATTCTCAGGAAAGTTTTTCCTCCATCTTCTTGTTTCTTCATTCCAAATATAGATCCATGTCCAACTGATGCTAAGATTATCGCTCCATCTTTTCCGAGACCTTCCCGTACTTCTGTCCTCTTGATCTATGAGGTACATATGTTGGTTTCATTCGTGTTTTTTACCATGATCCATTCGTTAACAAGTTCCACTTTACATGCTTGTCCTATGTTGTTACTTCTCTCTCTGTCTTGTAACGTTTTCCCTGTTCTTTTTCGCAAAAGTAATATTTAGCCTGTTGAAGTATATTTTTAGCTGTGTCTAGCCGAATATCTGCTGTTTTTGATCTTATGTTTTATATATAAATTCATGACATGGTCTCGGTTTTCAGGTGTTGTTTTTTTCTTAATTACGTTAGTCTAAAACGGCTTAATCAATGTGAATATTTCAAGTTGCTATCTATTAAGGTCTTAGAGCTAATACTTATGGATATAGAGGGGACAATATTTTGAACACCAAGCTAAAAATGATGACTTAGATGACCTTGTGAGAGAACGGAAGAAAACCGTACCTTCTGGAATAAAGATTAAGTTCAAGGATTTTATAAATACAATATTATTAGGAAGTAATACTTCAGATCATAGAAGATGAATTAGAACTGGCAATAAAATTAAATTTGCTATCTGGAAGAAAATCCGATTAGAACAAAAATTGTTAATGATTATCACACTTTAGAGCAGGTGTCACATTTCGGATCATATACGAAGATAAAGTTATCTCGAACAAAATAAATTATTTTCAAAAAATATGTGTATCCATCACAAGAACACTCAAGGGAAAACGTTAATAAAATCAAAGATAATATTTTGAAAAGTTATTGCAATCCCCACGCCACTATACGGATCGGAAACCTGGGCGCTAAGAAAACAATACTACAAACATCTAACTAGAGAAGGATTGTGTCCATTTTGACAATATAATAAATGAACAAGAACTATTGGTACAACCAATAACTGAATTAAAAAGAAACTACAAGAATAGATGGAAAAAATATATAATGAGGGTGCTTCCATAATATATACCTCAAAAATGCTTAATTATAATCCCGCAGGACGTAGAAATGCCGTCAGACCGAGAACGAGATGGTGAAGTCAGAACAGGCAAATTGACTAATCATGGAAAGGTAGCAGAAGCTAAAAATGACGACAAAAATCCCAATCATAGTTATTAGTTTGATTAGGAATGTCAGTTCTAGACAACAGAAAAGTATCGCTAGACATTATTAAGACAATTGAAGATACATACAAGCTCAACATAATAATGGTCAGAATAGATAGACAACTTACAGAGCAGACGTAAACAAGCCTACGTATTCGCAATGGAGACTCCTTAAGCCCCTACTCTTGAATCTCATAATGGGTGAGATAACGTTTTTCCGATAGAGCGAAGCGGAGTTGACAAAGAATTGTAGGTCCACAAGTTCAACACACAGAAAGTTTAATTAGGTAATATCAGCCCAGAAGACGAAAACATTTGTCATTAGTATAGAATCGATTAGATTTAAGAAACAGATTGATGATATCAGCATAAAACATATTATGGAACACAACAACAATCTGGAAATCACCTTAACCAGCCTCGAAGATATAGAAACAGAAGTAAGAAGCCAAATATAGACAGCCGAAATAGAGAAGCTGGTTGGCTAAATTGCACCATATGGAGAAACAAATTATTAGATTTGAAACTAAGATAAGCATTTACAAAGCCAAGACCAATATTGAGGTACACGACACAAACAAGACCTCAGATTTTCAAACACAAAGTTGCTAGAGACGACAGAGATACGAAAAGGACCCCGCCATATCTTTATAGAAAATGGCTTCCAGTCAAATTAGCTGAATCTATAATATGATGTTGTTTATGAGATCAAAAGTTCTCATGGGCACATCACTCAGAGAATTATGAACTGAGTGAAAACAATTAATCTAAATCATTTTATTTGGATAATTATTAAAGAAACAGAAGTTTGCGGTTGGGACTTCTGTAACTCCAATTATAAGAACTGTAAATGGACAGATTATTGCGTTGGTGTTAACATGTGTCTTTGGATTTCTTAGTTACTGTCTATTACTAGTATGGTGAATAGTTTCCAGAAATGCAGTTTTTTTTTAAATTATACTAATAAAATGATTTAGTTGAATTGTTATGACAGTCTGTTCACATTCTCAGAGTAATGTATCATCACTCTGTTCCAAATTTTATCTATCAATGGCAAATGAACCAAGTCAAAAAAAAGACTATCGTAGCGAATAGGTTATCAGCCCTAAAATGAGTTTTATGTCTTCAACTTCAGCTCACCTTCATAGATATTAGTGTCTTTTCATTGTTGCGGCAGCGTAAACATACTATAAAGTGATAGTCGGACAACAACACTTTCACCTCTCATATCTTAAGAATGAAATTTTGAACTTGGTGCCCATAAGAACTTTTAATCTACACATCATAAAGGGCATCATACTATAAATTTAGCTAATTTGATTGAAAATAATTTTGCATAAGGATATGGAGGGGTCCTTAAGAAGAGTCACACTAAGATATGAGGTAAGAAATGAAATCAGAACGACATGCAACTTGGAAATATATTATAATTAATACCATTATTTTATTTGGGACGTGGTTAGTTATAATTACTGTACATTCCATGCATAAATACATAAAAGTAAGAACATACTGAGATATGAATAAAAATTATATATGATTTTTAAATTTAAAATACCTTTCCTATAGTGACCTAGCAAATTTGCATACATTTTCCTGCACCAAATCTCAAGTGGAATATGCTAAATCGCCTAGGGACCGTTTTCATGTGGACGTCGAATTGTAAGGGAAATTTGACAAGAACGACATATTGTACCAAATCGACAAAATCAAATTTCCCCAAATTCAGTTTGCAATTCAATTAGGCTATTGTTTCGTGATTCAAATAGGTCTGCCGGCCTCACCACGGCAAATATAGAGCTCTTTGATAAGCAATCAACAAAGAAAATTGCACCATTTTTATGCATAGAGAGAAATATTTCACCGGAAACGTGAAGTAAATGTGTGGAGAAAAGCGCTGTTTTTGAAAGGCTATTTCAGCTTTACATCTGTTACATAAGGGCAATCAAATTTCGTTATAAATAACGTCTTTTCGAGTGACAGTTAATTTAAATACTACAATTCATTTTTTTTAGAAGTTTAAGTAATGTCAAAGTGTTTGGCATCAAAAATATAAAATATTAATCGATAAAGTATTTAAGTTAAATAAGGACTTATGTCTATTAAAATCTCATTAGCTCCAGTGAAATTTCTACATATATATTTTACATCAAACTAGGACTTATAATTCAGAACTGCATATGGAAATATGGTTATCCCTCGAATGAACAAGAATGAATCCTCAACGACGACTAATGCCAGACATAGGAAAATTAGTCGAAGATTCGAACCTAAATCGACCTTCACCAAGCTGATAATAGCATGAAACAAATTTTATAATAAATTTAGTATATTAAAAAAATATACTAAAAATGGGTTGCCTAAAAAAATCCAGGACAGACAATTTTTAATTAATCTTAAAAAATGATTTTTAAATAAATGTTGCATCATCAAGATCATAAGAAAATTTTAACCTGAGTAAACATATAAAACGTATACAACGTGCAGCCCACTATTTACCTGAACGGAGTTCGTGGGTTGCCAGGTATAAACAGGTATGTCCATGCCAGTTACTTTCACTTGATTGGATAATAGAAAAAAAATGTAAAAAATGTTTTAACATAAGTCCTGTTTTCTTGCGAACATGTTGATATAGGGTTGTCTGCAAAAAATTCGGTCCTAATAGGGGTTTGCGAATTTTAAAGATTTCAATTTTAACGCTAGTGAAAATGTGTGACAGAGAGATCTGAGGTAAGTATACAGTGTAATAATAAAGGACAGAACATTGCAGGTTGGACTTCGAATATAAGAAAGTGGGTATGCTCGGTATTTATATGACAGAGAATGACAGCGATACTCTAGTCAACAGTAAAATTTGAAATTCTTCCTTGATTTATATAATTTTTTTTCTATTATCCAATCAAGTGAAAGTAACTGGCATCGACATACCTGTTTATACCTGGCAACCCAGTAGTTCGTACAGGTAAATTATAGGCAACCCAACGGCTATACGTATACTTTTACTCGGGATAAAATTTTCTTATTATCTTGATGATGCAACATTTAATTGTAAATATTTTTTTTAAATAATTAAAAATTATTGTCTGTACAGGAGTTTTTTAGGCACCCCATTTTTAATATATTTTCTAATATACTAAATTTATTATAAAATATGTTTAATTCTGTTATCAGCTCGGTGAAGGTCGATTTAGGTTCGGATCTTCTACTATATGAGTTTAGAAAAATCGAAAAAAAATTTGAGATTAGGTAGCGGAAATCTCAAATCTCGAAACACCAGAGAATGAAAAATCAGAGTTTACAGAACTGGAAAACAGACATGTGCGCTCTACAATAAACAAGAACAAAAGGAGGAAGCCAGGTAACGCTAGACAATTACTTGATGTTCTATAGTGGGGTATGAAAGATAGATAGATAGTAAGAGCCACTACTATAGAAAAGACTCATTCAACAACTATTTTGGAACTTAAAAATTAAATTAGGTGATAAACCCATAAATGTAATTGGAATTAATGTACCCAAACATACCAGAGATGTAATCATAAAAAAAATTATATGATATTCAATATACAATAAACTGATTTAATGTAGACGTCAGAAATGAAAACAAACTACTGCAGCAACAACGAAATCATTTTTCGTATATTCCTTCAAGAAAAACGTATAAATGACGTCAACCAAGATTATGTCCAACTACTGGTTGATCTCTGGTCATATGTTTCCTAAAACAAAAGGCTTTATATTGGCAATCCAAGATCAAGTAATTCCAACTAAGAATTTATTAAAGTACATCGTTAAAGATCCTTCTATAAACAACGACTAATGCAGATATGGTTGCCAAACACTCTGAATCTATCCAAGATATCAAAGGAGGTTGTGAAGCGTTCGCTGCAACTGCAACTGAATAGAATGCCATACTATGTATACAAATCACAATCTGTTTTACAAAATAACAACTATAAGCTGTACTGGGACCGCACGATAGTGAGGGATCGGACTGTTGCTCACAATAGACCAGATATACTTTTAGTAGATAAAGTCTCTAGAAAAACCTTAATTGACATCCCAAACAACAATAATTTAAATATTAAGCAGGCTGAAAAAATAGCCAAATAAAGACACAGTGGGACATGAATAGCACACGAAATATACCAATTATTATTCCAACAAGAGGAGTAGTCCAAAAACATCTACTAAATAATTTAAAATATCTCCGTTCTGTTCTGTTAACAACAGTTCGGACGGTAAGAAAATTCATTGGAATTTGCAGCCACGACGCCAACCACGGGTCTGATAACCTGGCAAGGTTCTCCCACAGACTAAACTCTTTTGATATCTAGATCTAGGATATCTGGGGTTTAGTGTGCTGCATAAATGTTGTATGGTCAAGTCGGGCGGATAAATAAAAAATGTAAAAAAAGAAAAAATATCGATTGATATAATATTTATATATTTCATTAATATGCATATTTCAGATGTTTTCTCAGGCGTTCATATTTGGTACGTGGTTATTTATACCGTTATTCATTGTAATTTGCAACAGTACCTACATGCCTTGATTTCTCTCCATTTAAGCATAGAATATTTTCTGAAAGTTTGCTGAAATCTATCTTCTGCAGCTGTGAAGTTATAGCGCTGAAAGCATGGATTAGGATACTCCGTTATTTGCTTTTTACTGAAGAGTTCCGGTTGAGATTAGTGAGTGATGATTATCGAGTAAGGATTTGGAGAGAACCCGGAAATGCATACAGACTGGAAACAGCGATTGGCGTTGCCCCTTACCGTGGCAGGATAGAAATGCTTAGCGGAGTGTAATGTTTAACAGATTCTTATACCTGGTACAATGACAAGCTCATATTATCTTAATAATGTCATAAATGCAATCATTAGCCCTCTACGCAATAAATTAGGTGACCACTTTGTTTTAATTGGCAATAATGCCAGGCCCCATCGGTTCAATCAGAGCTGCGAAATCAAGATGTTACTAGAATAGAATGACCACCGATGTCACCTCATATAAATCCAATAGAACATGTGCGGTGCTACTTAAAGAGTGCCGTGTTTGACTGGATTAATGATTAATGCTTTATTAATTTGTGCAGGACTCTTTTAACTGATTTTGTTAATTGCTGCAATTATTATCACTTGTCTTCTAAATGTTATTTCGGCATATTCTTGATTATTTTCATGTTTTCTTGGGAAATAACACCACAATCGAAATAAAAGGCTGTATATTGAAAGAAAAACAAAACGTTTCAAAGTCGATTCTGACTTCGTTGTCAATGGCTTTAAAATATATATTGAAAAGGTAAATTGCAAAACTATAGTTAAACAGTTTTCAAGTTGGAAGAATTTGAAATAGTTGTCTTTAGAATTTATAACTACTGTTCATAGGTACGACTTTGTTAAAAGATAGCGCATTCGCCAAAAACGCGATCAAAGAATTCTGTTTCAGTGATTCCATTAACGTCGTAAGGGAAAAACCTTATGAACTATCCCGATACTGGGTTGTTCAAAAGGAGATGACCATTAATAATTTCTTCCTTAATTATCGGTAACCAGATACGATCGAATTCTGCAGAAGTAGAAGCAATACAATCGTCTTCAATCAAAAGAATTAAGTCAGACTCTTTTATTTTACGTTTTGTGTTATGGTGTTCTTTGTGAAGTATACATCAATTGTCAAATTGTATTTTATGGCCCAGGTCCAATGCATGTTCACAAATTTTCAATTTTTCAAATTGTCGTTTCTTAATGTAATTCTTGTGTTCAGTTATTCGTACGTTTAATGGTCTCGATGTTTCTCTCATATAAAATTCATTGCATTCTCAAGAAATCTTGTATATGCAGTTTTTTGAGTTTTGAGTTTTGTTGGTTGGTTTTAATTTCGATATTAGTGATTTCAGTGTATTTCTTTTTTGGAATGTTGTTTTAACATTAAATATGTTGCCCACTCTTTTTAATCTTTCTGACAGGCCTTATATATATATATATATATAGAGATAGTTTGTTATTTTGTTCAAATTCTAGGGTAAATTTGATAGTTGCTGCTGTGTTATTTATGTCAATTAATAATTTATCTAGTTCTTCAAGATTGTGTCCCCAAATTACGAACATGTCGTCAACGTAATGCTAAGAAATGTGTACTGTTTTTTAGGTGAGAAAGAAAACTTCGTGTAAGAGGGCGAATAATGTTTAAAGAAAATTTTGAAAGTTCACTACATGAATTTACGAATTTTTGGTAAGCCATAGATAAGAGGTGATTTAGTATAGTGTGGAGTGAGTACTTTAGGTTCTTGTTCTGTGAATCCATGTTTGTGGTTGTACAGTAAACTCATACCAACAGATACCTAAATTTCAATTCAAATCATCCGAATATAGTAAAGAAATGTGTCATTAAGTCATTATATGATAGAGCAAAGCAAATACCAACTGTTCCGATGATAATAAATTCAACAAAGAAAAAACAATTATAAACAATGTTCTCACTGGAAACAATTACCCCACAAAATTTATTAACAAAGAGTTAAACAGACTTGAAAAGAGAACAAACCTTCCGAATCAACTCAGAACTTCTCTTGTTAACACTGCTACTTAGGACAACCACATTACAGTTACAACTATACCATATATACAGGGTCTGTCAGAAAGATTGAAAAGAGTGGGTAACAGATGTAATGTTAAAACAACATTCCAAACAAGAAATACACTAAAACCACTAATATCGAAAACAAAACTCAGAACTCAAAAAACTGCATATACAAGATTCCTTGTAAATGCAATAAATTTTATATTGGAGAAACATCGAGACCTATGATTATATGAACACCAAAATAAACGAATATTTGAAAAATCGAAAATTTGTGAACATGCATGGGACCTAGGCCATAAATTTCAACTATACTTCACAAAGAACAACATAACACAAAACGAAAAATAAAAGAGTCTGCCCTAATTGTTTTGAATGAAGACGATTGTATCGCTTCTACTTCTGTAGAATTCAATCGTATCTGGTTACTGACAATTAAGGAAGAAATTATTAATGATCATCTCCTTTTGAACAACCCAGTATCGGGATAGTCCATAAGAGTTTTCCTAGGTTTTCCCTTATGATGTTAATGGGATCACTGAAACTGTAGAATTCTTTGATCGTATTTTTGGTGAATGCGCTATCTTATAACAAGTCGTACCTCGGAACGCCACTTATAAATTCTAAAGACAACTCTTCCAACTTGAAAGCTGTTTAACTATAATACATGATCTATAGAATTTTTTGTGCTACTTTTATATCTAAAAACAACAAATTTTTCTTATGTCAGTTTAAATGTCATAAATGAAACTTTTAATTTGCAATTTACATTTTCAGTATATATTTTAAAGACACTGACAACGAAGTCAGAATCGACTTTGAAACGTTTGGTTTTTATTTCAATATACAGCTTTTTATTTCGATTGTGGTGTAATTTCCCAAGAAAACATAAAAATAATTGATTATCACTGACATAAAATTTATGTAAAACATTTTTATTATCTACAACTTTTACATTTAGCTTTATTTTTATGGGAAATCTACATTTCCTAAAAATTTTAAACAACAGGATTTACTCCTAAAAATACATATTTCGACACCTCCATTCGGTTATCTGTTGTCGTGGAAACAATATTTCTCCATTTCTCCTAATTTTCTCACCACTACTAATTTTAAAAAATTTTGGACTTTAGGCGCTATTCTAGTAGCAGGAAGTCCAAGAAATAGACAAATTTTTAACAGTCTAATGATGCTCTGCATTTATAATTTTCTCGGAGTGAGACAAAATAATAATTACAAATTAATCCGAGAGAAATTCTCAAAAGCATTTAGAAATATTAAACGACCAAAATAAAAAATTAATTTGACGGTCATTAGTGTCCTCCTAAAGACTGTTCAGCGAGTAACGTTCTCAAAGGCGCTCATTATATCGGGCTAATTAACAAATGTTTTACATCCAAATATTAATTTTCCACCTATCCTTAGGGTATAGGGATGCGGCTAGAATTATTCGTAGCTTTGGTGAAAGTGTAAAAGGCAAACGACGGGGGGATTTTAGGGATTCGAAAGTTATAATAGAAATAACATGTGCGTCTGCCCTTTTTGGTAATCACATATTCTCTGTAATGACGCCGTTTAGTCTGTGTGCAAAACACACACACATTTCATTTTATTAATGAATGACAAACAAACTTCGTCCTTAATTTGCATATTTCAAATAGAAAATATACAAAACGAGTGCTCGTTGTTTGCTGTTAGTGTTTGCTTCTAGAATAACCACAAATTTAATGGAGTGAATACGCTGTATTTAATTCATTTGAGTAAACGGGAAAACTCCTTTTAAATATATTGCTTTTCAGTCGAATCTTATGGTATGCGCTTTTCAAAATTTACTTCCAGTCCATGCAAATAGACTCTTAAGTAAAAATCTTGATTATAGAACATTTTGATATAAATTACTTTGAAACATTTGACAACGAGGAATTAAAGAAATTTTGATTTCAATTCTTAAAAAAAGAGCAAAAGCTATCTTCATCCACCTAAATACTTAACAACGAAATCAACACTATCAAAGAACATGTATTTCAAAATCAATATTCAGAAGGATTTATAAATAAAGCTATTAAAAACTAGAACGAAAGTCGCAGCAACAATACTGAACAAATAACCAACACGTCACCAATACCCAACAAACCCAAACAGAAAAGAAATTTATGATTACAATTCAATATCTTTCTGATGTATCTGAAACAACATTTAGGAAATAAATACAATGTTAAAACAAATTTTAAAATAAATAATATATACGCTCTATCCTCATATATACGAAGCCATTTCACACAACTAATACTTCCAAAAATTGGGTGCACATTGTTGCTTTTGGTTGTGTCCAAAAATACTGTTAAGAATATTCTGTAGGATCAAATAATTAAATTTACTCCAGCAAATCGACACTTTATTTACACGCCAAAAATTCACGATAAATATTACACTACTTTTCTTACACTAACACTTCGATGAGTCAATCGCACATCAGCTGGTCCAGTACTGTCCTGCTCCTGATGTACGGCCGCATTTATACGCTGCTCTAGTTAATCGCGAATGTTCCCGTAGTAACCTTGTCGAGTTCCGTACTTTATTATCCCTATCGTGTGTTCAGGGAATTGATTTTTATTAGTAATATAAAATTAAACCTTGTAAGAACATACCGGGAAAACTTCAAGACCATTAGAATTAAGATAAAAGGAACATCAATATAAAATTTCTAGAACACATGTGGACAAATCAAATTGGACTAAACATATATTTATAAAAGAGAAAACTTATGGAAGTTGAATGGTGGTGATCAACGCGTAAATTGGGATACCTTAACATGCATATAGGATAGAAAAATTTATTGCTACAAGAGAAACAAAAGGGTATTTAAAAAAAACGTAAAAGTATAGATATTTAAAACGTACCATACCCGACTACTACAAGTAACAAGAATTTGTAAAGTTATAAAAAAAATCACCAAGAATTCACTCTCAACGGGAGATTCACACTAGGGGCAGTGAAAAAAATGTTTCCAGTCTTATCAAGATAGCTCTATATAATTAATTAATTCTTTCAATTAATCATTTTTTATCTAATTGATAATTCAAGAAATTATTATTTGCAAATTATAATTTTGACACTTCAAGTAAAATTAATAATCAGAGTGATTTAATTAATTTATTTCCTTGAAGATTTGGAAAAATATTCAACTTTTTAATTTTCTGGAATTAAAGTTAAATTAGTAGTTTTTTCGAAGTATTGAAAATATTTTGGAGATATATTTGCATTGTTCAAACCATAAATTTTAATCAATCAATGAATTTATAAAAAGCTTAATAATTTATCGATTATACAAATTAATTGTAAATTCAAATTTAAAATAATTTTTGAATTTAAAAAACTTGCAATAGGTCATTATGCAACCCACACTCTTATTTACAAATGTATATAGGTTCGTTTGATATTAAATTAGTTATTTTAGTTTAAAAAATAAGATATTTAAACCATAAGTTTGAATAAAATTAAGTTAAACCCGGCCCTGGACCACGCGAAAATATTACATTAAAACAAATAAATATCATATTGCTTTTTGGCTCGCTCAACCTTCGGTAATAAATTATTTCTGGAGTACGCTTTCGCGCTTGTTAAAAGCGAATTTATAGTGTAGGGAACTTAGCATTATTTTAATACCATTATTGCAAAAAAATTCCACAGGTGTTTGAATGATTTTTCTTGAAGAAGGTACGTCGCGTAATACAACAAAACTTTTGTTAACAAATTTTTACTTCTTAGTTAATTATACTAGGTGTTTAAAAAAGCAAAAACCCTAATTTTGGCAGTTTTTGTGACTTCTCAGCAACAGAGTAAAAATTTAAAGAATCAAAGGTAAGTGTGTTGTATGCACATTTTTAGGACGTACTAAACGAGATGTTGATGGATAGGATTGGTTAATTAATAACTGAGTTATTCGCGAAAAATATGAAAAAAGGAGGAATTTTCAATCACTCGTAACTCTTATCTAAATAAAAAATTTAGATAGATTTAGAAGAACATGCCACAAACAACGTTTAGAAGACAAAAAATTTAGAATTATAAAACTTGGCAAAAAGTTTCATTAGTCTATCTAAAATAACTATTCAAAATTTTAACTTGATGGCTTTGAATGTTTTCTCACAAATGCATTTTTTATCGAGAGCTCTTTATTTTTGGTGATGTTTACAACGCTCTCATTCTACATCAAATTACTTTTTGATAAATGTGAATGGAACATGTTAACTATCAAATGTTTCGGTACAACTCATCATATATTAATATTCTTTCTTTCTAATTTCTCCTCACGGTAGAATAAAAAAAAACATGTCATCGACTTGACATGACGATTATGTACGAGGTTAAATCAAATATAAACGGTAATTTTGCTATTTTGCTTAGAATGCAGTTTCGGGCTAGATTATGTTGTTTGGACTAAATGTTTGCTTTATCGACACTGGGGAACCAGCGCTTTGTATTTAATACCTATTGTATGATGTGTGGTCAGTACAGAATACAGCCATGACTAAGCAAGAGTTACATTCGTCTGTTATGCAACAGATTATCATAAATTTTTAAACCATTAAAGCGTTAAAGCCTCAGAAATTTTAACTCATTTGAATGCACAGTTTGGGTAGTACACTGTCTCAGAATCGTGTGTATATGTGGGTGAGAAAATTTTAGGGTGTATGAGAATGATAACCATGATCGACGCACAAGGAGAAGCCTTACAACTGACAATGCCAATAGTGTGCGACGACAGCTTATTTAACGTGGGCGCCAATTAACCGTAGAGAAATTTCCTCAGAATTGGGTGTCAGCTATGGAAGCAATTATCATTGATCAACTTGGTTTCAGAAAAATTTGTGCTCGATGTGTTCCGAGGTTTTTGACGTAAACTAAAGATTGTTGAAAGACTTCTAAATAGATTTCAGCGAGAGGGCAAGGACATTTTGAAACGCTTCCTCTAAATTGGCGAAATAAGAATAAAATTCAAAACTCGCCTCTCATCTGGAAAAGTCCTTGCCACAATTTTTTTGACTCTAAGGAAATATACTGATTGATTTTCTACGTGTAATGTGGATTACTACTGCCAGTTGTTACGGTTGGCAAAAGCCGCGTATTTGAAACAAAAAATAAGGAATACTGCAAGAAATGGGCGTATAGCCCTGACTTGCCTCTGAAAGAATCACCGGGAGGGAAACGATTTGGAATATATGAAGAAGTTGAGGAGCACATGCGCAGTTGGCTTGCAACTCGCCCTCAAACATTCTATGAACAGAGAATACTGAATCTCCCAACTCTCGGTGGAAAAAGTGTGTAGATCACGCAGAAGGGTATATTGAAAAATGTTATATCAATCATTTCTGTATAATCTTATTCAATAAATATATGAAAAAAATTCCGTTGATATATGATTTAACCTCGTAACTGTTTTGCTGATTTTAATTCTCAGAGTTTTGAATCAAAGTCGATTAATTTATTCGACAATTAATTTATTCGACAATTTTAAAAAGAAAAAACTTTAGAAATGAAATAATGAGTCAGAAAATAGAAAATCAAAGTCAACAATATAGTTATGGCAGATCATTAATATTAATGTATAGTTACGAACTAGGAAGTTAGTTAACTAATGAATAAATTTTAAAAATTTATAATGAAAACTATTCCTTAAAACACCATCTATAAAAATGGTATGATGTCATTTTTTTGTAAAATGATTAGAAAAAAAGGTCAACAAATAGAAATGTAACATTTCAATGAACAAATTATGATATGGCACCGTTTCTCGTCCCTGGGCTATCAGCAAATAGTTTGACAGTTGGCATGGCATTTTTTATTAGGGAAAGAATAAAAGCGATTTAAAATGAATATCAGTTCGAACGCAGTAGTAAAATGAGGGGAAGGTTCTTCTCCCACCAGTACATTTTATTTAATTCCGAATACCAAAATGCAGGCTTTCAAACTGAATTTACATACAGTAAAATAAAACCAAAAGAAAATTATTTTATAAGGGATAGTACTCAAAGAACTAATAATTAATTTGTTCCTATCAGATGGTTAAAATATTAATTTAGCTCAAAATGTTGTAAACTTCAGGTAAAAAAGCCCTGGAAAAAAATCTGATCTGCCAGAAAACCATCTGAGCTGTAAATTTGAGATTCTTAGCAGTTATTTACCTCGTAGAAATGAAAGATTCTGCTGAGTTTCAAAATAACTATGGACGATTGAAAATTGCGTATGTTTTACAGTTTTTTCCAAATAACTCAATAAGTAATTATCCAGTCGGCTATATGAACATATCATTTAGTCGCTATTGCAATTACGTATAAAACAAACTTAGTTTCAACCCTAGAACTTTTCATTCATTTGCTGAAAAGTTACAAAAACTGCTAAAATTGTGATTTTTGCAACTTTAAACACTCCTTATAATTAATTAAGGAATAAAAAATTGTTAACAACAGTTTTTATGTGTTATGCTATATACATTCTTCAAGAAAAGCCAATCAAATATCTGTGGAATTTTTTTGCAACTGAAAATACTAACTTCCCTAGAGTATTAACCCATTTAATACATACGTAAGTGCTTACTTTGATTGCCACCTTTGAACGTTTTTTTCTTATAAACTATAAACTTTGTTGCTATATAATACTTTTTTATTTATACTGATTAGGTCAATTACCAAGACATTTGCACTGGATTAGATTACACACTGCATGTATAGATGCCAGATATCTATATATAAATAGGCAAAGACAAAACGATTAGGTACCACTTTCTCCTCTGTCTCTCAACCAATTTTCTTCATTTTTGTTTTGTTAAGTAGCATGTACTTCTGGAGGTGACATACAAGCGTTGTTAGTGTTTAGTGGAAAAATAGTCAATGTAGTAGATCAGTATTGATTTTTCGGACGTGCTGCAGCAACTTTCATATTAAATATTCTGTTTTTAATGTGAATTTAATTATTTGATTAAAATATTATGATCACAACCTTCCCGAAATAAAGAATGTATTAAATACTTAAGTTTCCTAGGGTTGTTGGTCCTCTCTTTTCATTAATATTCCTGAACTTGATTGAAACCGCAAATGACGAAAATTTTTAGGTTGTAAAGAACAATCTTCCAATTATTATATCGAATATTTTGCCAGGAGCGGTTCCAGCCAAAAATTTTCGGGGTCATTTATTTGTCAAAAATATTTCGAATAAAGATAATCTACTTCTCCGATTTCTCCACAACTCAGTTTCTTATAAAAATATACTTTTTACAATTTCATGAAATAGGGTTGAATTTCGACCACTGGGCGACCACTAGTTTCAATTATCATGCTAAGCAAACCCTTAGACAACGAAGATATTCATATCTATCTGAAAATGACACGTAAAAATTATAATTATCCAATATAAAAAATAAGGAACAATATAGTATTAAAAATAATATTTTTGAATTTTGGAAATGAATAGTTTAACACAAATGACTATAATTGATGTCTTGGGGATATCGTTAACTTACAAAGTGATGATACGTGATTGTTAACCAAGGAATTGTATCAAACAAAACTCCGTAGTTTCCTTAAAATTTTCAGAAATTTGTTTAACTTAAAAACATCATTATCTTAATATAACTGCTGGAAAATTAACTCGAACGCATCAACGATGTTCGATTCTATTGGTTGTTCCATTGTTATCCACATTTCAAGTATTAATTCTTCTCTTCATAATCAACGCATCAGTCATCGTATATATGAACCTGTCCCTATTTCGCAACAAAAAAAATTCAACATTGGCTCTCGCACTTTAGTACTGCCAAACGGCATAATCTGATCCATTTTGATGAAAGCAGAACTATGATATCCGTCAATTCTTTTAGAACCTCTACTATTCATTAAGATATTGAAACGGCGAAATGACCTACTGCCTTAACCAACGCGACAATAGCCAGATTAAAGCAAACTCATTAAAAAATCAAGTAAGTAACAAACCTTTCATCAGGTGACACCCCAATTAATCGAATTACAAGGTCAAATACACGAATAGTTCAGATTTAGGAAGTAAGCAGATTAAGATCCCAATGTGGGGAAATTCATAAATGTAGTCACGCTCCATACGCGGAACTTAACCCAGTTCAGTTAAATTTTGCACAAGTATATTTTTAGAAGAAATTATTATTTTTACAAGGAATGATGTTTGCATATCCGCATTTGCAGAAAAATGTCTACAAAACCTGAAAACTCTAAAAGGTAAATAATTATTTGAATAAGGGAACAACAAAAGCTAAATCCACTAGAAGATAACCAATCATCCCAGGTGACGAAGAAACAAATATTTACAATGGCAAACTAAAAACAACAAGAGTTATTTATTTACCATAATTAATTAGCCACATTTTCCAAGTGCATCTAACTTTATCCTTATCTCTTCCTAAGTCTGATTATTATGAATTCTAGTCGTACGCTCATTCACCTATTTTATAAGCGGTCTAAATTTTCATCCAAATGAGCATCCTAGGTGTTGGCCAGAATTCATTTTTCAAAAGCTCGTCTGATAAAGACAGAAAAAGCACCAAAGATAAACGCTTTTCACGTACGCTGCTTTGGAAAACAGCAAATGAAAAATGGCCATAAACATATTTTCCAGACAAGTCAAACATATGAAGAGAATAAATAGTCGACCATTTTTTTTTATTTAAACTCACGAGCTCTTCATAAAAAAGTCGGAAGTAAGGGAATGTTCATAATATGTTGCCTTCTGACAGATTGTATATATTTTCCAGAATTTCATATCGCTTGCTTTGGAGGGAACGGAAGTGCTCCTTTTAAAGTATGAAATATCGTTTGTTTGAATAACAATAGTTGAATGTAAGGTCCTCCATTTTACGCAACTGTTCCCTTTAGCAGGAAATTTTGCAAAAGTACACTCAAAATATACGTCCTGACAAATCAAAAATAAGCGTTTGAAGTTCGGGCATTATTGTAGTAGATATTTCAATTGCACTACGGTTCTTTTGTGATCTGTCACATTAAACAATTTAACTGAGATAGTATTTTTTAAATACGACTTAAATGTCACAAAGCAGTCCGATTTTACTTTTTTTGGCAAAAAGAATAACAGACTAGTATTTGACTCGAGGACTACTTGTTTGTATAACATTACATTACTTTCTTTCCATGTCCAGAAATCAAAAAGTCCTATATTGCTGAAAAGAGAGTTGAAAACCCTTTTAAACACGGTATCACACACCACCTCTTTTGATTAAATTTAGGTGTGGTTATTAACCCCAGGAGGTTGAAAGAGCAGGTGAATAATTGTATACAAAAATTCTAGTTTTATATATAAAAATTGACCTGTTTCAGGATTATTCATAACTACGTAGAAAATATATTTATCAGTTACGTTAGGAGTTCACTGTGTAGTAGTTGTATAGACAGTTGAGTTTGTCCTAAATATTGTATACGGAAATATTAATGGATTAATATTGTGTCTCTCTATCATTTCTAATTTGCTCTTATCATCATCAAGTTCATACGATTATTTGCATTGAAAAACCCAAAAACACCTTTATAAAAGTTTTGTGATTTGGTAATGATTGCAGTCAAGAAGTAATTTGAAATAGAAACTACAATGTTTACACAATATAATTGATAACATAATAATCATAAAATTTCTGAGAGTAACATTGTTATTCGGGAGATATTCTAGACAAACGATACTGTGTATTACTTTAGATTTCCGCGTGTTTGGAACGTTCAGTGTTTTGGAGACATATTAGTTAGATCAAATACTCGTCGGAGTACAACCTTAAGATCAGGAGATCGGGATTGCAGTTAAATTTTTCTAGATGTTAGGGAATGTAAATATTCTGAGAATAATAACAATCGAGGAAACTCAAACTTAGATTTTGCCTTTAGATTATTTTATTGTTTCAGCTATTTTCAAGAAACACCCTATTTCAAGGGTCTCCATACTTCCTAAGCTTATGGCCATACTGATTTCACCAAGAGCCAAAACTGTTTTGAATTTCTGTTCGTCTGGTGGTTAAAAGAGAAAGTACCCTTTCTATACTGTCTACAACTGTTAGAGGCTAACAGATGGCGCAGTAGAACTTTCGAAAGCCAGTACACTACCAAGAGAAAGTTCTGGTATATTCTCTCATTTCGAGATGGCAACAACTGGAGGATAAAAAGTCAACGGCGAGATCGCTTAGGGAAGACGAAGGCGAAAAAATATGTCTAGTTATGAAGTAAAATGGTGCGTAAATCCGACTTGTGTTGTTTATGTGTGTGATTTTCTGATATAGAGCACAAGCGAAAAATAGACGGAACATTCAAAGATCACTCGAAATTTCAATATATCGTCATTGAGCCCAGTAATAAGCCGCTATGTTGATTTGCATTGAAATCATGGCCGTTTTCAAAAAATATAACATTAAACATCATTATGAGATTAAACATTTTGAGAATGACTCAAGATTTGCATGAAATAAGAACGGCATACAAACCCCAGAAATACTAACTGAAAAGTCAAGCTAGAAAAGCAAATGATGTACAGCATACCATGTAAAATGTGCGAGAAATGGACGGAAGAATTTGAGTCAGATTAAAGGCGTACAAAGTAGATGTTAGGAACAAACAGATACCGTCATTCCTATTTCAACATCAACAACAATCGGCTCAAAAAATCAATTTCGATAGTTGCAGACGAATAATAAACAACCCATTATAAAACAAGACTAGTTCCAAGAAGCTATTGAGACCTAAAAAAGTTGACAATAAAATAAAAGAGAACGCCCTGCACCTGGAAAACATCAAAATAAAACAGAACTAGTCCCACAGAAAAAAAAAAGACAACCGAAATTACTTATCAATACACTGCCCAAATAAAACAAGCCACTTTTTGCAGCAGTTTATGAAATTTATTATATCGTACATATAATAAACACTGTTTTATAAAATTAATTTTATTTTAATGGACCAGTTTTGTAATTTTTTTAAATAAAATGTCTGGGAAACTACTTGACTACTATTCTTAGATATTGCATTTTAGTTTATTCGGATAACTAAATTGTTATTAAAAAATAACACGCGTTTTATCCTTGGGTTCAAAAGATAGACGTTGTGTCTATTTTTATTAATAAATAGAGCACATAATGAGAAGTCTGTGCATCTTTATATCAGTTTGAAAGAACTTTTTAAAATTGAAATGATTAAAGCTAAATTGGTTCCACATGGTTCATTAAAATCAGCTCCAGAATAGTGACTAGGTATTTATTTTCTGAAATATACTTAACGTAACAAGTGTAAATCTGCAAGCGACACAAATTATATAGAGTAAGAAAATGTGTGAGTTTATAACAGTCTAACTGGAGTGAGTAACTAGCAATATTTACTAGCTAGGTAAGAACATCTACTAGCTAGAAAATTAGGGTAAAATTTTTACCGTAAGATTGGCTTTCATTTCTTTCTTCATCTGCTTTGCATGTAATTAAAAATATTACTTAAGAATTATATTTATTTTAAAGTTGTGACAACGCTTAAATTTTACTCAAAATTTCGTATTAACGAATTCATGACCAGACATAATACATATATATTAAGAAACAAGTAAGTAGCTGAAATAATTTCGAAAATTTAAGCGTTGTATGATGTTCGTAAATTGTGTGTAGGTGGAAAAGTACAGCTGAAACGTACTATTGTACTCAAATTTTGAGCAGTTTCAAAAACAATATCGTGTTGAAGAGAGAACTCAGATGTACCTACATAAACTCAAACTCTTTTAATCTTATTTTGAAAGTTGTTTTAAAATGTCTTGTACGGGATGGACAAAATTGTGGAAAAGAATATTTAAAGTTAATATGAATAAATTTCTAAAGGATGTTCGGTATTAACCAATTGTATCTACTGATTTTTTGTTTAATAGCATAATTTCCTCATCTAATCATTGCTCCTTGATATTTCAATGAATTAAAAAAAGTAGGTCGCGGAAGCTGAATATCAAGTATTCTAAGAGTGACGAGTATTAATTATTATAAATTATATTTAGTTATAAACAATATATTGGAACTGCACGTGAAAGAATTTTTGGACTATTGAAAATTGCTTAGTCTACGGCCATTTTTAGTGCATGTAATATATATGTTGAATCAGTGATCTATCGGCCATAAGTGACAGATTCAAAAACAAGAAGATCCAGGAGATATATTGACCAGAATGGTTCTGAAACTATCAAACTTTCATTTACTTCAGTTTCACAGCGGCAAAGGGTGATGAGAACTGAATATATTAGACATCAATACCCGTATCGAAAATTAGAATAGACGCAGGAAATCTTAATAAAATACATTTGGATGTAGTAATTAGAAACTAAAGCTGTGGATTAATTATTTAATGAGTTCTAAAAATTGAGGGCGTAGAGAGAGAGCGTAGGGGCAAATATAACATGTTGAAATTATTAAAGAGGAAATAGTAGTTATAAACTTTTTTTCATAATTTAGTTGTTAAATCTTCTGTTAATATTCACTGGTTGTTTGGGCATAAGTATATAACAGTTGAACTAAAACTTTGAATATCTCAAAACAACATATTTTTATATTTACAAGTTTATAACAGACAGCTTTTGACCACCTTTAGGAGTCATTATGAGCATAATACTATAAAAGATTATTTTATTTTCAAAACGCTAATATAGCCAAACGTATTACATAAACAATTTTTATTGAATTATAATTGCAACTACAAACCTCACACTTTTCTTTATATTACATTATCTTTACTCCGCTTGTCACACGACACATAAATCGTTCAAGATGTTTTGTAGTTTTTTCTTGTTAACGGTAATCACGGCAGCAGTGATCTATTCTTTCATGTTTCCTAAAATTCGCAAGACGTTACATTAGGGGATCCGGGAAGTCAAGAGAACAAATATCTACATAACTCCAACATATCCAGGTAGCTGGTATGGTTTTTGCACAGAAAGAAAATGGTCTATCAACCTTTATGTGTGTGCACTGCTACAACTGCACGGGATTTTCAGAACCCCATAAAGGAACATTTTGACCATTCACGTTCATGAATATAATTTCAAAATTCAAATTCAAGTCCATAGGCCATAACTGCATATTAACTAATTGGCATCCTTCATTGCTTTGGCCTAATGATTCCATTAGACAAACATAAAACTGATTTCTGTGGACCATTAAACTATCCCCCAGTTGCTTTTGGTAGACTGGTGCTTTTTTAGACAAACAACCAGTACCAGTTGATTATGATGAAAATGCTTTGTTTACAATAATGTTTTTTGCCGTATTCTTGAATGAAACCGAGTTACAATGCTGTAGCAAATGAACAGCTCGGGTTTTCAATTTTACAAATGAACTTATTTTACCTTGACTTCATTTTGTGAAATACTCCTGCTGCCACCTGGGGCATACAATATATTTTTAGTAAATAGTTATGTTTATATGTCACTTATATTTTAAGTACAGATTTGGGCCTATATAGAGTTTTGAAATTGGAATAATCTTTTATAGTCTTATAAATTAAATTATCAGATTCAGAAATTTTTGAAAATTCAATTCATCTGGAACTAATATCAATATACTTTTTTTTTGTATTTTGTCCTGTATGTGACCTGCTTTTTGCAATACAATAGCAATTAAATTTATAGTGGACGCACTAATCAGTCAGCAATTGACATTGACAAAATTTATAATTTTAATGTATCTACTGACTGTTGTGAATAAAATTATTGAGTTGAATTATATTGAATACTCTAGGTGTTGATAAATGCTTATGTTAGGTATACATCAAAAGGATTAAATTCGGTCACTAGTGTTAGCGAGCCTTTGAAACTATTTGTGTTATTAATCATTCACAAATACTCAGCACTTTCTGTGTACGACTAGTACCGCAAAACATTTGCCGAAACAAAACCTATACTAACGATATACAGAATACGTAAATCAAAGCATAATATAAAATATACAACTGTAGCAAAACAATTTTTATAGAATATTAAATTTCAAAATGTGTTTTCAATACAGTCTGTTGTCATTAGTTCTAGTGTTTCCAAAGGAGATAAACTACATTCAGTGAGCACTTACTTAAGTAAAAAACGAGGTTGGGATCACTTAAATGGTATTTTACTAAGTACTTCAGTTTCGCCAGTCGCAGTTTCCGGTAGCTTGCTATTATTTTGATTTAGTCCTGACTACAAACATGTAGTAACCAAGTTTCCACGGCTGCCCAACTACAATGCTACTGTTTCGAGAGTTCTATCGAAAAAGCAAGTATTTCAGAAGAGGTGTGGGTTGAAAGAAGGCTGTAAACGACTTTATGGAGTTAGTTAAAGTAAAGACTCACGTGAGAAGAAGACTCGACAGCATTATTTAAAGTATTTAGTTTTAATCATATTTGAATTATTTAGTTTTCAATCATTGGTCATACTCTATCTAGTCTACCCTAACTTGGAAATTTTGTTAGAATCATATCGTGTATCATTATCGAGATATAGGTTGAAAAACAGGCAAATTTAGAATATGAAATTTGTTTTTTGCTATTATCTTTTTCTGATGATAAATATGGAAAAAATCGCCGAGATGAAACTTATAGATCTTTTTGGTTCTTCACCCTAGACTTAAAGACTGGGTAGAGACAAGTTTGCCTTTATGAAAGTGATAAAGAGAAGACTGCGTTTTACACCAGCATGGGACTTTTCCAATTGAGACGATCATACCGTTTGAGTTAAGTAACGCTACTGCAACATTTGAGAGCTTAATGGAATATATACCGAGGGGGTTGACATGGAAAATTTGCATAGTGTATCCCAATGACATTTGAAGAGCTTAGACCAAGTATTCTCGAGAATTAAGAATGCCGACTTGAGACTCAACACCAAGAAGTGATCCATGTTTCAGAAAGAGGTAGAGATAGATTTTTAGATTCCAGCCAAATGCTAATCTCAAGTTGAAAGTTGAAACCTTTGTATATTTCCCAAATTTACTTTTATTTAAAAATGGATGTAGCTGATATTAATGTGGGCCAAACACAACATCGTGATGAAATCGAAATACGACCTCAAAAACTGTTTCAAGATTTTCTTGACGAATTTAAAGAGGAGGGCGAACTGAAATATATTCAACCTGCACAAGAGCTTCAAAATGAATAAAAGAGGACAATAGAAGGGAGCTTTGAAGATGAGGAGAGGAGTATTATAGAATATACCCATACCTTTGTCAAGCAGTTTCTAATTATATTAAAGATAGAGAAGGTTTAAAAAAAGAGAAGGAATACTTTGTAAGTTTTGAAGATGTTCCAACTCGTCATGTTGTAAGAGAGCTTAAAAATAAAATTGGGGCATTAGTCAAAATCTCAGGTCAGGTGATTCGTACTCATCCTGTTCACCCAGAATTGGTATCAGGTACCTTTACATACCTTGACTCCCAAACAGTGATAAAAAACGTTGACCAACAATTCAAGTTCACGAATCCAACAATTTGTAGAAATCCTGTTTGCAACAACCGAAGAAGATTTATGTTGATCATAGATAAATCACAATTTGTAGATTTTCAGAAAGTAAGGATTTAAGAAACACAGGCTGAACTTCCAAGAGGATGTGTACCAAGACGTGTTAAAGTTATTCTCAGGGCAGAGAATGTTGAAACTGTACACGCTGGAGATAGATAGGATTTCATTTGTACCCTAATAGTAGTACCAGATGTAGAAGCCTTAGAATTGCCTGGAAGCAAAGCACAAATTGGTTCAAGGCATAGAAGACCAGATGAATCCGAAGGTGTATGAGGTTTTAAAGCTTTAGGCTTTCGTGATCTTCATAGATAGAAGCCGTTCGTTTTTGGCAAGGCCGTGGAGACAAACATGGATTCGAAGTTTTAGGGTTTCTGTTCATACTACAGGCAGTTCGTTCAGGGATTTGCCACCATTGTAGCATCTTTAAAATGGCAGGTGCAAGTTAGCGACAAGCAGATGGTGGAAGACTACAGCCGTTGATTTTCAAAGTCAAAAAGTATTACTCTGTCAGTATAAAAGAACTGCTAGCAATAATATGGACTGTTAACCCTTTTCACAAATATGTCTATTGTCAACACTTCTTAATGAGAACGGATCATAGCGCCCTCCAGTGGCTGTTGAATATGAAAACACTATCCGACGAATTCGAGTGCAGGTGAATGAGATTGGACACAAAAATAATGAATACTGATGTAGAGCTAATCATATCTCAACGAAGAAACGGGGACCCAAGAAATACATAGCCATTTGAGCATCCTGAACTCATTGTGGATCCACAGATCAACAGGTATGGTCATTACCTACTTCGGTGACTGTGATATTTACTATTATTTTTAACCCAATCTCCCGGAAATATAACGAAAATCAAAGAAAGGCAAAACTAATTGCATTATATGAACTTTCAGAATAGCTTTAGTATACTCCGATTCGGCTAGCCTGGTAAATAGGGTACGCTTTGCAAAATATTTCTTAAAATTATTTAAATTACTGTTTTTCAATAACTTATTATTCTGCAGAATCCGAGTTGAGCTAATTTTGACAAATATTACTATTTTATATTCTAGGAAGTTATGAAAGTTTAGTTCTCTAGGTTAAAAATGATCTAAATGGGACTTATAAACGCTTATTACGATGGCTTTTGATTCCTTAAACAATTTCCAAAGACGGTTTCCGGTTTCTTTGTTTTATTTCATATTTTTCGTATTTTTATTATTAAATTTTACGAATTTGGTGTAAATAAAATTATTAATTATTTTCTATTAACTGTTACTGAAGTAATAGCATAAGAGAAATGCTGTTAAACCTTATGATACAAAATGACTTCATTTTGTGTTATATTATATCTCTAAACAAGGTTGGTGTTGAGTTTGTTCTACAATTAACTTGGTCATCTATTTTCACAAAGGACATGGGATAAAATTACTACCACTAAAAACATCGTCAGCGTCAAAAATTGAAATCTGATAGCCTACTGCAAATATGCCATTGGCGTATCACAGGGGATACCTTAAAGGTCTTTCACACATTTTAAACATTCCAAAATAATTTTCACGACAAATTGCATTCACTGATAAACATAATACTATTTATAACTTATTTGTTCAGCTTCGATTTACGTGTAGCTAGTTTCGTTAGTATAGCTCTTTGTACTCACAAATAAAATACGGAGAAACGGACAGAAACGTGTAAGTGGTTAAAATTTCAGAATCAATATTGGGACTATATTCACAAAACGACAAAGAATAAACTTAAGCTAACTTTCGCAACATCCTAAGTCTATTGTGGCTTTTGAAAGCGAATGTTTCCCTTTCTCGTCAAAATTTTTTTCATTAGAATCGGAAGGTGGGGTATTATTGCCTTTTCGTGTGTCAAATAAAAATGTATAAAAAATACTCACTGGTTACAACTGAATCACTCTGCTCTTGCGTGAAAGAGATTAAGACTCTAATGTTATCGCTGTTGGCAAGAGTTTGAAAAGGAACGTCTTTCTTCGTCGGTGTGGTGAATAGCACTTGTCTCGGGATGACGTGACCGTCGATTATTTTCTCATCGATTAACGCTGCTCGGTCATTCTAGAAATAGAAACAAATTCATCAGCTCGTGCCATCCATCTAGGTATAGCTGAAAGATTTCTTTTCTTACCCCAAATCCTTCATCAATAGGTATAAAGAATGTGTGTCCACCCTCGGTACTGAAAATGTCTTTCTTGTTATTTTGATGAATCTTTTGTCGGAAATTCCTGAAAGAAAGCACATTTTGTCAGAGAAAACCAATGAAAAACGCTCAGGATACACAACCGAACAATCGATCGTTGATGTTTTTATTGTGTTTTCGCAATCAAATTATTCATTAATTCGATAAGGTCAGGTGTATTTTCTGGATAGGAACGTAATTTTGTTACGTTTACGAAGTATCGACAAAAGTGTATTTGTTGTTTTATTATCTAAATCCTAATCCATTTAGTGTGGGGATAAATACATTTTATTTCAGTTATTGAAAGTCCGGAGTATTGTTTTAACCATAATTTCGGATAAATGTATCGGAAAGTATGATTAAAACAAACTTAACTTTAAGTAAAATTAATGATCATCAAATAAAACAACTATCTAATGGTAATAATTCATTCCATTTCTGCCTAAAAACATCTTTTCTGCTTACTTACTTTTTCCACAATGTTGCCAAAAATAATCAAATAAACTTGCCTATATATTATTTTATTTATTACATTAAGACGATTTAAATTTCTATATATTTTCAATTCATTTTTAATATTGATTTGTTGGAAAACTCCAGTGGGTTCACCATTTCAAAATTTTAGATTTATTTTGTTAAGTATTCTATTTTTAGTGCATCTATTACTTTTCTTGTAGATTTTTTTACTTTATATTTACGTGGCTGAAAACTGAAACGTAGCTAGAGAATTTTTTTTTTTTGTACATACAGGGTGTCCAATATTTAGCTTACCTTTATTGAACATATTTTTTGTCTTGTCAACTTACCTTAAAATTATATAATTTATTTGTGATTTTGGGTAAGGTTGATATGGTAGTATTGCTGTTAATAATAGTTATTCCAAGTTTTTACGTGTGGACATGTTAGAAGTTTATATTAAAACTGAGATGGATACACAAGGAGCAGCACATTCATATGAAGAAGAATTTTCGAGACATTTTAAATTCATAGTGACAAAATTGGGTGTGGTTGTAATTCTAATTATGCCCACTAACATTAAATTAATTATTCACATAATTTGGTTAAGTGTGAGTTGGATTCGCATACTAAGGGTTCCTTACCACCTTTAATACAACGTAGGTGAATCAAAGTATATATTCTTCTAATATTCCAGTTTCAGGCAAGCAGGAAATGAGTGCTTTCTCTTCTATTTACCTTAATATCTTTTGTTAACCTAAGCGTTTTAAATTTATAAAAAAATATACACCTTCATTTCTCTCACAAACTTTTATTTTATCTGCTATATGATTCGCTTGATTTTTATTTTATAAAATCATTTACTTAACTTTTTTATTTGATCCTCAAAATGAACATTAGGGTTTTATTTTACCAATAAAATTTCAGCGGAGCCCTATATAATCTATTGAATTTTAGGCTCACTAGATTGGATTGGAAGATAAAGGGGACAATGGGTTAAATGTTAAGTAATAAATTATTAGAGCCTTTAAACAAATTATTTTAAAAATACAAATAAAATATATTTTCAAAATTTTAAATCGTGCAGTTTCTGGGATAAAGAGGGGAATAAGTCGATGTTTAATGTTTTTGTTAATATCTTTTAAACAAATCATTTTAAAAATATGAAAAAAAAATGCAACCTGCACCCTTAATAATTTTTAAAATTTTAGGTAGTATGCTTTCGGAAATAAAGGGTGAAATGATTTTTTATATTTTTGATAATATCTTGTAAACATTTAATTTTAAAAATATGAAAAAATATATTTGTATTCCTCATAAGCCCTGTTATTTTATGTATTGCATCATTTAAAATAAAGTTTTTTATTTTCCGTTTAATTCTACAATTTGCCCCCCAAAACTAAAATTTCAATAAAATTCTCTACATCGTTTTCATTTAACCATATTTCTAGCTATAATTGTTGTCAAGCTAGCAATATATGTAAGCCAAATCTTGGACATACTTTATAGGATAAAATAAAGTTTTAAATATATATATATATATATATATATATATATATATATATTTCTTTTTAAGTTTTCGCGGGCACTAAATGTTTTAGGTGGTTTCCGGGAAGGTTACAATAATTATGCGAACCGACCTGAAGAGGGCAGATGTGCCTCTGCCGAAACGTCGTCATATTACCATCGATCCCGGCAGGGATCAGTTATCAACTACGCGGATGAATTCTCGGAAACCACCTAAAACATATATATATATATATATATATATATATACATTTCCCGGCAAATGTGTACTCTTACCTTCATGTTTTAAGAAAAGTTGAAATTCAAATAAATTAAAAATGTTGTTGCAGTAAAACATATTTATTTAAATAAACATAATACAAAAAGCTTTAATAACGAAAATTATTTTAATCAAAAAATGTAAATGACAAACAAAACATACTTTCTGTGCATATTATATAATATGTCGTAGGTTATGATCCAAATATTCATAAATACAATTTTCGTCGTATGATATAAACTTTTGTTCGCAAATGGCGAATTCATGCCTAGAATAAGATTGTTTTAAAACTCCCTGTTTAGTTCCTAATTTATATAAATTTCTATCGTAATATCTAGAACAACGCAAATAAATTTTTTTGGATCCGTTTTCCACGATTAGCGCCTGGAATGGAAACTCTAACATTGTCACCAATCACAGCAACAGGAAATTTTTCTTACGAAAGATTACACATTGTGATAGCATGATTTTCTAAATTTTCCCTTGCTTTCTTTCGAGCAATATCAATTAAAATTTTCTTCTCGTTGAAAACAGAATTTAACTCAAAACTTTATCTTCAATTTGATTGCATAATAAACCATCATCCAAAATTACGTCTAACGTTTTAATGGAAAATTTATCGTTTTCTGCGACTTTGCTATGTGGTGAATTGGCTGTGTGTACTCCTAGTAATTGCTCTAACTCTTCTTCTGTGACCAGCTGTTCAACAGATTTCATAGGTAAATTTGATGTTTTCAAACCCTATTTCATTCTTGTTCCGAATAAAGCTTTATAGGGAGTTTGCTTTATACCCTCATGAAAAGCTCTATTTTTCATAAGTTGAACATATTTTAAATCTTCTGACCACTTGGTTGTTTGGTTAGCCGAAACGGTAGTTCGGGTACCACTGCAAGTGCATTACCAGCACTTGCGATATCGTATTTTGTATGCTCACATTTACCAAAACGACATAGTCATTGTGAATTCAATGTACATTTCCCTTATTTGAAATTGTAAATGTTAGTTGAATGCACATTACCCAAACGAAGACGCAAATGTACACATTTATCGGAAAATGTGTATATTTACCGCAATATCTACTTTTACTGTAATATATATATATATATATATATATATATATATATATATATATATATATATATATATATATATATGTTAAAACCGTTTTCAAGTTGGAACCACTTGATAAAGTTGTTTGTTTTCCTAATTTCATCTGAGTTTCAACAAAAATGAAAGAAAAACAAGGAACTAGGAACCCCATTGAAATAATAACGGACAAACTTTATGATTTTTCACGATATAGGGTATGGCTTGACCATTACTAATTCCATCCTTAATTAGCATAATCATTGGGAAGGGATTTTTGAGATTTGTGTTGTCTTTCTTTATTTGGTATAATTGATTTTCGAGCATTTCTTGTTTTGAATACTGTTTTAACATTGAATATCTTGCCTACTCTTTTTAATCATTCTAAATTTATTATTTGAAGAAATTTGGTACTGATCGTTGACATTCATTTTGTAGAGCTTTTTATTAATAATTTTTTAAGGCAGAATGTACATATCTTATAAATGTATTTTCTTTATTGAATCTATTGGCATCTGAACAGTAGGTAATTGCTTTATGATTTTATCTAAGAAGTTCATCGTGAGTTTTAAAAATTGGCGATTTTGTAGACCTCGACATGCTTTATTCAAATTTCTACCTCGCACACACAACACAAAGTCAACTCCGACATGCGTTTTGGCTCAAAAAAACGCATTTCCACACCACCTGGAGCCTCTGGAGGTTGAGTAAGGGGAGCGTTATTAGGGTTCCGTATATACAATATACGGATACCCTTATTATATCACTCCGGCTTTCTTTCTCTTTCAGATCAGGGCAATTTTCTCCTAAACTACTGGACGGAAGAGGTTGAAATTTGGTATCAATGTATAGTTTGGTGACCCGATCAGGAGTACACATCGTAAATGAAGAAATTTTGATTTTAGGGGTACTTCTGGGGGGGGGGGAACTAGAAAAATCGACCTTATCTCCGAAACTATAAGAAGTAACATTTTGAAAGATATTAGAGATATAGGGCTTCACCTGAATTTTACCCGAAAAATAAGGAGAAACCTCTACTATTAATTTTGGGGGGCAAATTACAGAATTAAATGAAAAATATAAAATTAAAGTTATTTGTAACACATCATGTGATGTATCAAATGAAAGTGCTCAATTATGGCGGAAACACATATATTTTTTTCATATTTTTAAAATAACTATTTTAAAGATATTAACAAAAATATAAAAAATTGCCCATTTCCCCTACCTTACCTCTGAAACAATAAGCCGTAAAATTTTGAAAAAAATTAGAGACATAGGGCGTGAGGCGAATCATGTAGCAGATATAATACAAAGTCTATGTGTGGAAAATAAAAGTGTATATTTTTTATAAATTTAAAACGCTTCCTTTAAAAGATATTAGGGTAAATATAAGAAAATGCACACATTCCCTGCTTGTCTGAAACTGGAATATTACAAAAAGATATACTTTGATTCACCAAAATTCTATACAGTCTTAAAGTGGTACGGAACCCTTAGTATGTCCAACTGGCACTTGACCAAATTATTTTTTATCCTGGTATACCCAATAAGCCTATCACCTATTACAAAATTTCAAGCTTCTCTTTGACTTCGCTATTCTTTATGGATTAGGTGTTGCGAATTTTCGCCGTCAGAACTGATCGAAACGTCACAGATTTTCTTCTTGGGATTATCAGGATTATTTTGTTCAACTTAATAACGGAGCTGCTTCTGTCGTTATTAGCGAATCAATATTAAATTTATATGTATAGGCTGATTTTGTGAGGCAGGCATATCTATTTTTTTTCTGAGTTCTTTGGGAATAACACCACATTAACTTCAAAATATGTATATTTCAAAAGTCCAAACGTTTCAAGGTCTAATCAGACCCCGTTTTCAATGGTATTACACAAAATGAACAAGAAATTAAAAAAATTAAGAATTAAAAGTATTCGCAATGACAAATATTGTAATCACAATTTGACATTGATGCCACAATTATCATTCAGAAAACAATGCATATCTATAGTTGTTAACGATATTCTTGTTACGCCACTGTAAACCAAACATGCAAGTGTTCTCCAGCCTTAGCAATGATTTCTGGGCCACCATATAAAATTACTGTAATATTGCATCGCTACCAGCAACAGATGCAGTAGAACAACAGTTAATCCAGCTACATTTTTTGGAATCATTGAAAAACATTTGTTACTCAAAATCGTTACTTTTGAAGGTTATGTATACGCACATTTCTGGGAAATCGCGTGACTTCCTAATAAGATTCCTAAAAACTGTCTTAAGAAGAAGAACTTGAAATTTCAGGATCAGAAGAAGTTAAGGTCTTGAGAGACAACTGAAGAGGAAAAAGAGGGATTTATAAAGAACATGCGGTCTTTTAAAGACTAGGAATGAGAAAAAGAACAAAGGCTGGTCAACGATATGGTCATGATCATTTGAAATCCTGCTTTTTCCAAATTCGCAATAAGAAAAAGGATACTTTCTAAAAAAACTGAAAAAACAAGTTTGACCTTGGAATGACCTTGAAGGTCGTGGTCCAGGACATGGTCAAGATCACACTTCCTAGTAAAATGTCCTTGCCTTTCCAAATCCGCAACAAGAAATAAGGGTTCCTATTAAAAAAACAACTTTGAGCTTGAACTGACCTGGAAGGTCAAGTTTTTTAGAAAAAAATATTCATGACGAGTTATTCAGGGTTTTGACAGTTTTAAAAAACCCTGTATTGAATTTGGCCTTCGGGCTATATGCCGATGGTCTATTTATGAGTTGATATAAAATATAATAAAGAAACAAAACATTTAATTAGTTTTTCAAGTTATTCGTCAAATAACCTCGCCTCTCATGGAAAATTACCAAAGAGCTTTTGATGCAGTTTTAAATCCAATCAATTTTGTAAAAAAATCGGCGGGCTTTTATATGAATCTGAGGTACGTCAGCCGTCGTTTATATATGGACAAACAAAAATGGATTATTGGTATCGCAAAGAGCAGTTGCATAGGGAAACTTTTAAAAGCATGTCAGTGTACCGTATGTGTATACCTAATGGAAAAAAAGAAAAAATTCGTTTGCATATAGCGTTAAATAAAATACCTTGAAAAAGGATATGCCAGCATGCCAGCGCCCTGTGGAATATACTTGTCTAGATACATTGTGATTAAAAGCTTCAATTTTAGCTCTCCCATACAGCTAGGGGAATAGTATGTTTTCTCTAGTTGGTAGTTGACGAACGCCTGCAAAAATGCTTTTGTGCCGAGCTTTGCAACATTCCCATAGAGGACGGTAATATGAAATTAGAGCAACTAACTTTTCAATTTGCTGAATCAAAAATAATCGATTTCCCTTTGTGTTTGGATTTTATCCTTTTATTGTTCTTAAAGTGATTTTTTTTACAATAGAATGGTTATAGATCATCCTTTTGTATCAAATAAATTTAGAGCCAGTCATTTTCGCAACAATATTTTTATACACTGTGTACATAAAGCATGGAATAAATTAATTTTTATGGAAACAAACAGTTTTAAAGAGCAATTCTGAGACGAGATAAGCTTTGATTTTAAGTTAACGTATTTTTACATAATAGTAAAATATAAAATATACAGAGTGAACCATTTGTGAGTAACGACATCATCTGTCACTTTTTAAAGTTCCGTATATACAATATACGTATACCCTTATAATATAACTTCAGATTTCTTCGTCTTTCACATCACAGCAATTTATTCCGACACTAATGGACAAAAAAGGTTGAAACTTGATATCAGTATATAGTATGGTGCCCCGATCAGGAGCACATATGGTAAATGAAAAAAAATTGATGTTAGGGGTACTTTTCCAGGGCATCATGTAATACATCAATCGAAATAGCTCATTCAAGGGGAACACAAATATTTTTCATATGTCAAAAATAATTAGTTTGAAATATATTAACAAAAATATACAAAAATTTACCCATCCCCCCTTGATCACCGAAACTATAAACCCTAAAATTAAAAATAAATTAAAGATATAGGGCCTCACCTGAAAAATAAAGAGAAACCCCCAATATATATAGAATTAGTGTTTTTAACGCCTCGGGTAATATATCAAATCAAAGAGCTCATTGTGACGAATACATATACATTTTTTCCATGTTATTAAAATAAATTATTTAAATACTATTAACAAAAATATATTTTTTAACCATTTCCCTCCTTACCTTTGAAACTATAAGACGCAAAATTTTGAAAAAATTAAAGTTATAGACCTGAATTTTACCCCTAATATTAATTTTGGGGGGCGTATTATACCATCAAATGAAAAATGTAAAATTGAAATTGTCTTTAACGAATCATGTAATATATCAAAGCAAAGGGTTCATAATCACGAATACAAATATATTTTTTTCATATTTTGAAAATAAATTGTTTAAAAAATATTATCAAAAATTTACCGATTGCCCCCTTATCTCCGAGACTATGAGACGTACAATTTTGAACTAGAATAAGATTATAGGGTCTCACTTGAACTTTACAGGAAAAATCTCTAATATAAATTTTAGGGGGCTAATCGTATAATTAAACGGAAAATAAAAAAAGATATATCTTTAAATGCATCTGCTAATAAATCAAATGAATTATGAGAAATCGAAAAATATTTTTTTTATATTTTAAAAATAAATTCTTAAAAAATATTATGGGAAATATTTTTAAAAATGCCTATTCCCTCCTTTATTTACAAATCCATACGACCTAAAATTTTAAAGAAAATTAGAAGTATATGGCCTCACTTGAATTTTGTAAGATGATTAAGTACAAATCCCAATTATTAATTTTGGGTGGCAAATTATAGAATTATATATTATTTAAAAAACACATCATGAATATATTAAATGAAGGGTTCATCATGTTTTCAAAATCACTTGTTTAGAAGGTAATAACAAAAGTATAAAATATCGAATTATTCCCCAAAACACAAATTCTAGTGGAAAATATTTTTGGGTTTTTTAGAGCTCACCCGTAACATAATAAGTCAAATGAAACGAATTATTATAAAAATACAAATCTATTTTATTTATATTTTTATTATTTGTATAAAAGATTTAAAATTTTATTTATTAAAACTTGACCCTTTTCTTCCAAACTACTGAGCATAAAATTCAGACAAAAGATTTTATATAGGGAGGGCTTCACTGAAATTTTATTGGGAAATTAAAGTGAAATTCCAAATGTTAATTTTGTTGGGCAATTCGAAAGTTAATCCTGTAGCAGATAAAATAAAAAGGTCCTGTGTGAAAAATAAAAGTGTATAGTTTTTATAAATTTGAAACGCTTAGTTTAAAAGATATTAAGGTAAATATAAGAAAATCTTGCCTGAAACTGCCATATGAGAAAAATAGATGAATAACCTACTTGGTACAGAACCCTTAGTAAGTACAACTAGCACTTGACTAAATTATTTAATACAAGTTTTTAAATAAACAGTAGTACTAATTCTAGTTAAATAAAATGTTATTTCTCTTCATTTCAATTAACAATCCTCAGCAGACATTTTGGTAACAGTCGTATATTTATTGTTTTCTAAAATATTATGTAAAGACTTATTTAATTTTTCTGTAAAATGTAAGTTTAAATTATGAATCAAAGACAGTATTGTGGAATAGTAAAACATTATTTTTTCTTGTTATATTATTTGTTAGAAATTTAAAATTTTCTAAAATGTTAAATTATTGTCAACAAAGAATCCATATATTTTATTTGTGTAACAGATTATCCTTCAAATTAAAAATAAATAATATTGGGCACACCCTTATTACGTTTTTTTTGGCAGAAACATTCCTTAGATACTTAACCATTTTAAAATTATTTTACCAAACCAATGTCATTTCATTCAAGTTGAACTTGTGTACTGATTGTTTCAAACAAATGTCTTTAATTTAGGAAGACTACACCAATCATCAAGATTGGGATTAACTATATTATTTCAATTTTTTGGGATACTGCAGTTTATTGCTTTCAGAAAAAATGTTTTAATATTTTATTCTTAACACAATCAGCAGTAGCTTGGTTTATATTGTATTTTCCACAATTTTCTTGACACTATCTAAGGACCATTTGTTAAACCGTTTACATTTTCTTCCCCGGTTACTAAATTATCAATAAATTTAGCTTACAGCAAATCATGGATTAATTTTGGTAGACAAAGACAGATAGGTAAATATTTTACCTAATTCACTGATATTTAAAAAAAATAAAACTATTATACCCAAAATTTTGAATTAAGTTCGTCATACAATCTGCAGGAAAACCTTTACTAAAATCTAATCTTAAATTTGGGGGTCAAATTAGAGAATAAATAAATAAATAATATATAACAAATGAAATCGGGGTCGTACTGTGTTTAACGCCGTTTTCCTGTGATTCCTAGGTTAGAAATCAAACGAAAAAATTCGTAGGTTTAGTAAAACCTGTCAAAGAAATTACGAGTCGAAATTTTCGAGATTTTTCAATCGAGAACCTTCATCAGTTGGAGCGTAACTGAATTTCTAGCGTAAGCTAGAATTTCCCTGAAACTCCTGGATGTCAAAATTCATTTCGCGATAAAATATTAAATTAAGTTGTATGTACCATATGTATAAATACTTATTCGAGAATTTAATCAGTTGTGCGGAGCGCAACTGATGAAGGTTCTCGACCAGAAACAATATATTGTCTTGTTTTCAATGGATTGAAAAGTCTCGAAAAGTTCGTACCCTAACGACTTCCTAATATTTAATATCATCATAATTCGCAATAAAAGTGGAATAATCTTCGCAATGATTATTGAAAGTAATAAAAAACTGAATTCCTAATCCTTTAATTTTGTTATAAGACATAATACTCTTGCAAGAACTGATGTGTTTTACTAATTAGATATAAAGAATTTAACTAATTATTACTGGCGTATTAAAAAAATCTTAAGTTACAGGTCAAATCTGGTTGCCTGTCTTCTAAATTGCAAGAGTTTTCAAATATATTTATGTTTTTCATATTTCTTTATTTTTCTGGGTAACGGAAATTAAAAAAGATTTGATAGTAGATAAAATATGTTTAACTTTTTCTCTATGAAACACTTTTTTAAAAATTATTTCATACAATATTGAAAATAATTTGTATGTGCTGGACAAAAAAAGTTTTTAACCGTCTTTAGCCAAGAGAAAATACTTCCAAGAGTTTACAAATTTCTTGAGTGAATGTATCTGTACCAAATTTATTACACTACTAGAAACAAGGTCTCATTCTGTAGAAAACTTTTTTATATAAGAACGCATACACCGATTATTTAGAATATTTTTTTCACCTTGATGGCAGATTATTACAACAAAGTTATATAACAAAAAAGTTATGTAACTTTTTTGCAACAATCTGGATTTTAATATGTTTTGAAAAGCCCTACCATATTCAATCTGGTGACTTAGTAAACAGTTTGGGCAAATTTATTTATAAAAAAAATAATATTATATATTGCTTATAGAAATAATTTGGTCAAGTGCGAGGTGGACTCGCATACTAACTACCAGCTTCAAGATTCTAATATTCCAATGTTTTAATATAAATAATTATAAATAACGGTTAATTGAATGACATAAAAAAATTCAAAAAATTATTGTTGAGTAGTCTATTAACATGTTTACAAAATTGTCTTGAATAACAAAAGCCGTAACTGTAAAAAAGAATTCATTTTTTTATAAACAAATGGTTATAAAAATAGAACCGTTGTAGATAATGATCCGGTTAAAAGTAAATTGAATATATTAATTAATTGTCTAAAAGATCGTCCTGAATGTCTAAGGCGGTATTATCAATAGTTAAGAAATTATAGCCGTTTATATGTTGATAAAACAGGTGACCCCTTGAAATTTCATGTGCTGAAAAATTTAAAAATTCAATAAAAAACACAGAATTTTTTTTTCATTACTATAATACACATTGTTATATTTGTAATTTTCAAACTAACGGAAAAAAAGTAATATATTGTTTATAACAAATTGCTTATTAAATAAACAATGACAAAATTAATGAAAAAAATATTTTTTTATAAATCTATTTAAAATGACTAATTATGATTTTTAGAAAAAAAGCCATTCCTTAATTAATAATTGAAAAGTCGGATAAACAAAAAAAGGTTATAAACAATAAAAATGTGTTTTTAAGGAAAAAAAAATTAACTTTGTAGCGGGACAATATAAAGGTAACAGAACGGCCGCCCGGAACGCTATTTTCAACATGGAATTAAAATTATGAACAATGGAGTTACAACTCCGGGGATCGGGACTTATTTTTATGACGTTTTCTCCTCTTTTAGGATCTTTTTTAATATTGAAGCTATCTTTACTAGTTTCATAGTTATTGCTAAAAAAACACCTTTTTATCCCTTCGTTTTTTATTAATAACAATTGCAATTTTTAATGGCAAAAAAATCAAAAATTCCACATTTTCAGAATTAAATCCTGAATCGAATAAACCAAGCCCCATATTTTTAAGACTACTAGAACAATTTTTCTCAGGAAATTCACTTCTCGATTGGACTATAAGTGATTCTCATGATTTTTATAAAAATATGTATTTAATTTTCTAATTTGGCCCCCAAAATTAACATTACTATAAACTTTTAGGGAAGCCTTAAATAATCTGTCTGAATTTTAGGCTCTGCAGATTGGAAGATAAATGGAATAGGTAAAGTTTAAAATAATAAATAATAAATATTAATGTATAACACAAAATTTTGTACCGTAACACCAAACTTTTATTTTTGCATTCAATGCACGTTTCAACAGCGAAGCTGTCATCATCATTACGGGGTAAACCAAAACTAATTTTTTTTTTGAGTTTTGGTTTATTCCATTGCAAATTACTACAGTTGTTAATGTTTTAATATACTTAAAATGAATTTTCACCAAATAATGACCGAAACAATCACCAAAATGTTTTATACCCTAATACCAAACATTTCTTGTTCTTTCTGTTGTTTCAACAGCAAGGAGATCATCTTCAAAAAGTAAAGCAAGACGGTTTTGGGTAAACTTGATTTAATGATTTTAATTTAAAAGCCAAAAATTTGAAAATGCTATGAGAAATACACATTTGCTATAAATTTAAAATGCAGTTTGTTTTATTGTACGAAAATCGAGTGGGTAGCTTATCTTCTATTGGTTAATTAAGTTCATCATATATATATATATCAACGTATGTAATGAAAAAGGTTGTTGAGACGAATACAAATATATATATATATATATATATATATATATATATATATATATGTATTAGAATGTTTCCGGGAATTCATCCGCGTAGTTGATAACTGATCCCTGCCGGGATCGATGGTAAAATGATGACGTTTCGGCAGAGTCACATCTGCCCTCTTCAGGTCGGTTCGCATAATTCTCGTAGCCTTCTGCTTTCGCTTCTAGTTACTCGAATTCAGTATTCGATCCCGGCAGGGATCAGTTATCAACTAGGCGGATAAATTCCCGGAAACCATCTAATACATTTAGTGCCGGCGAAAACTTAAAAACAAATATATATATATATATATATATATATATATATATATATATAATATTTTTCTAATACTTAGTTTGAAAATTATTAAAGATTATTATTATGAAATTAAAAATAGATGAAAACTAAAGAGTATATAACGTCACGAAAACATAAATTGTAATCTTAAAGTTAATTTTGGACCAAATTATAAATTTGCGTCTATTATATGAAACTGCATATCACGAAACCGTTACTCTAGTTCTACTTCGAGTATTTAAAGTAACTAAGAATGTTGAGTAGCTATATATTTAAATATTATTTTTCTATCCTGTGGGGTGGTGAAATATCCTGATGAATGATGAAATAAAAATCTCATAATATAATTTTGTTACACCCTGTGTACAAAACCTATTTACTGCCTAAATTTGAATAAATATTTCGGGTGATTACTTAACTATAAATAACTTCCTAATATTTATTATCAGCTTCATTCACAATAAAAGTGGGATTATCTTCGCAATGATTATTCAAAGCAAGGGGGAACTGAGTTCCTAATCTTTTAATTCTATTTTAAGAAATAATACTCTTTGAAGAACTGATGTGCATTGTATTAACGTATTAAGAAATTCTTATGGACTTACAGGTCAAATAAGTAGTTTCTACCTGACAGATCTTGTTGCCTGGTTTCTAAATTGCAAGATATTTAGTGTCTTCAATTATATTTATTTTTAACATATTTTTAATTATCTTTCAATGTTGTATCACTTAATTATGACAATAACACCTTTTTGTACATTATTTATATAATATTGTTATTGATAATTTGGAATTGCTGGACAGAGAAATTTTTAACTATCATCAGTCAAGAAAAAAAAACCAAACGTGCATAATGGAAAGTACCTGCTCGACCAGACGTCGCGCTGGAATTTAAAATTTATTCAAGTTGTATGTAAGCATATTTTTAATGAGATAAATAAAAACCTTGGAAGTCTAACCTAAAAATTTAACCTGATAAGTGTGTATTTCTCCACAAAGAAGTGTTTTTTATGCCATCTTCTCACAAAAGAAAGCGTAAAACCAAACCCTTCAAAGGTGAAAGACATCAGAACTTTTCTTGGTCTCGCTAAGTATTACAGACGTTTCATACCAAATTTTGAGAAAACTCTGACTAAACTACTCCAAAAAGATGTCAAATTCATCTCTAACGCAGATTGCAAGTCTTCCTTCGATGAACTGAAGCAACTTCTGCCATTAAAAGCCTTAACACCACTCTACAAAAATTTCAGTCCGTATGGAAAATATTTGCGGAAAATCTTGAAGCAATTAGGAAGTCAATTGTGTTCATTACAGACGATCTTGCTCTTTATGAACTTCAAGCCAATGTCGTGGATTTGTATGAAAGCTTAATGGAGAGTTATATATATGTATAACTATAGCCATTTTAGAGAAAACAGTATAGTTTCATTGAAATTCAACCGCCAATCTCACGTTATAGAAAATTATATAGTACCTTTCTGTAACAATCCTTAATGCAATGCCGTTTAAATCATCAAAATTGTCTAAGGGGTTTTTGAATAATTACTGAACATATATAAAAAACATGCCGACGAATTGATAACTTTTTGGAAGTCGGTTAAAAAAGAAAATATTAATAGCTATCAAAATATCTTTATAAGGATATAGACTGCAAATAACAAATATTTGTGAGATGTTGCTTGAAGTAACAAAAAATATGTATGAAAAAATGTTAAACAAAAAATAGTTTATTTTCAGATGCTGTACATTATTTTTTTACCTTGAATAGTCATACACTTTACTTTGAGAACGGAGGTTTTCGCGACCACCAAAAATGACGCGGCCTAAATTCGGAAAAAGCAGAATCAGCTACACTTTATTCTCTTTAAAAAAAGTGACAACTCAAACTAAATCAATTCAATGCCACTTAAAATTTAACTAGAATTCCATGCAAAACTTGGCAAACTTGAGTATAAATAGTAATTATTCTGATTTCGACGAACTTGGATGAAAAATGATTCTGCGCTGATCGTAATTTTCACATAGTTTTTATTGTGTCGAAATGAGACCGATTCTAGTTGCCTTGAACTTTTATGACCCTCTTTTTATTGCTACATTTCTGTATTTTGGGATCTACCATTGATATACAAAATTTAAGATAATTTTTTGGAGAATACACACAACGTGCGAACACCGAAAATACCGTTTTGTATGGTGACAAATCTCGGGAAACCCGAATGGGAATGAACTGAAATTTCCAAGTAAACCTCTGATGGAAGTTCTAATGCCATCCCCATTTTCACTTTGAGACTGAGATGCCAGGAAAGGCTCTCTGAGCATGTTGTTTTTCGAAATTTGCATGGTAAAATAAATCGAATCTCTTACAATACGTCACCGGAAAAGCAACACATGTTTGTCTTTAGTAATGGTATGGTATGGTAACCCAACCTTTATTCAAAAAGTGTTTTCTTTTATTGAAAATTATTAACAGTTACATTCAAATAATTATGTGAATATCTATGGTACACAAGAAATAATTGATTATTTTTTTACACAAAAACAGTGGCAGATACGAAAAAAATGCAATAAATAAAAAAGATTGCAAATTCATAAGAGATTCATTTACAATTTTAATTTTTTTACACACTGTTTATATTGAGAATTACTCATAATATATGGGGGTTTTCGAGAATGCTTTTTTTACTAAACCCTGTTATATCAGAAGTTGGTTATATCTTTGTTACTTTAAATAGAATGAAAATATTTTTTTATAACTGAGGTTCATAGTGAATTGCAATTTAGATTATTAATTTATACTCTATCTTTCATATTGCGACTTAAGACAAATGATATTTTGGATTTTCATTTAAAATAGACTATTTCGTCAAGTTGAAACAACTGTGCCGTGATCAACTGACAACCTCTGAAATTCTTAAAATTGATATTAAAACAGTTCTGTTAATTAACTTACACCCCATCATGGTAATACGAATACAAAGTAAGTTTTTCAAACAGTGGAATTTAAAATTTCTAAATAACGCAATAAAGTCAAACTTCTATCATTAATAAACTAAATTACCCTATTAACTTCAATAAACAAAACTCCGAAACTAAACATTTGATTGATAAATTTGATCAAATACATTTATATGCCTAGGAAATATGTCGTCTCTTGAAAAGATTGATTCCTCCCAACAAATATTTTTTTTGTTTATCGTCTTTACATTTTAATGAAATAGTAATGTAAATTTGAATGATATACCCAATACAGAGATAATTCGAATTTCGGCCCAGTTCGTATTAACAACAGAAGTGGTTTTATTTGTGTAATTTCAGGGACTCTCAATTGTCCATAGGAAAAAAAAATTAATTCCACATTTATTTATTTCTTTAAGTATATAACATATTTTATCAATAGGAAACATTCACATCAAAAGACGATAAAAAAGAGTACTTTAGCATTTAAAAACCTTGAAAAAAGTGAGTTTGAATTTTTAGAACTTTTATTTGAAATTCCCTTTATAAAATTACAGGCTAAATTTGAGTCAAGTACGAACCTTAAGTCTTAACCAAGGAAATTAAACAAAACATGAACGTTTCAGATTTTTGTGCAGTGAAAGTCGAGTTGTTAATATTAAAAATACCACTCATTAAAAATAAACATTAATTTATTTCTCTATATAACAAATTAACCCAGTACTGTTTACACCTAGGGTTGTTATTTGAGCTTAACACAAATTAAAATGTATTTAAGAAAAATATGAATTGAACACACATTTTGAAACAATTTTACAATGAGAATCTTTAAAAATAATTATTACATTAAAATATATTAAAAATAAATAATAGTCCTTACTGTTCAAGTAAAAGAGTCTGCTCGCCTCTGCAGCTTATTTTGTTATTTTTATACATTCGTTTTCCAGGAGACTTCTTAATATCAGAACTCTTTGAATGGACACTTTGATTGCCTGGCGCATTTTCTGAAATCGTGCACTCTTGGCACGTCGGGAGCAACATGTATATGTATATTTCCTCTCAAAGCTTCTCAGCACCATCATAACTTCCTCTATACCGTTGTAGCACTCGATGATCCATTTTCTGTAGGGTTTGCCAACCCTAGTAGTTTCTGCAGTTGATAACAGAAAGTTCACAAGCTCCAACTCAAATATTCTATCATTTGCTGGTGCATGCTCCGAACTGGAACTCAATGAATTATTAAACCACCTAAGCACTTGTAGAAAGAAGGGTTCTTCTGTAGCAGCTCTACCCATAGTGTATGTAACTTTTATGTTGAAATTGCTCGATGAACTGCTTCAAAATTGTTATTGCGGTTAAATATAAAGAAAGTATTCTATAGTGAAAGATAATTAAAAAGCAATTAAGTTATACAAAGTAGATAATACTTCAAAAGGTGATCTGAAATTTTAAACATTCTTAGATATAATTATAGGATTATATTTCATTCTTCCTGAATAATTTTAAATGGTCAACAAATCTGTTAACCCCAGTCTACAATATAAAGAAAATAATACTATATAATTCTTTTCTTAATAACCATGGATTATCCTTTATTATACTCAACGTTTACCTGATATTTACAACATGCACTCTTTGTCACATTCTTTTATTTTACTAAATTAATTTTCTATATATTATATTTTCAATAAAACTAATTATTTGTTGTTAATCAATTGTTGTTTTCTTATAAACAAGTAATGAAATTTAAATTATTTTTGATGAGTTTTTCCGTTTTTGGGAAAAAAATTAAGAAAAATTGAATGGCACAATTCCAGACTAGGCAAAAGCCCCATCCAGTTTTCAAAAAATAGGTTTTTTCCATTTTTTAAGTATTGATAATTTTTTACTATAAACCACCATCAGACAAATTTTTACCCACTGTTTGCACGCATTAATTTTCAAAATTAACAAAAATAACGTTCGCTGTGGTGATTTTAAAGTGAATTTCATTATTTTAAAATAATTTTGCGCCTAAAAGGTTTACAAAAACCCCATAAAATTGTGCTTGTTCACTTTTATTTCAAGTTACAAATGTTTTCCATCTACCAGATTTAATCGATTAAATTCAAATAAAAGTAGCCTTACATCCTTTATTTTGGTGTTCTTTAAATTGAACCACAGATATATTCATTTAAAGTAGAAAACGAAATCAAAGAGTAATATCTGTGAATTCTTCCTAATCAAACTACTACATGAGATACACATCCACTCCTTCAGCTTCTTCTATAGAAAATTTACAAAAACGGTCTTGAGCTTAACTATCGGATTAATCACCTTTTAAAACCGAACAATGTGTAAGGCTTCTAAGAAATATATTTTTCCAGGTAGTATGACTCACCAGTTTATGGTTTTGACGATCTCAATTTCTAATTTTCATAAATATATTTTTTTAAACAACAGTAATAACAATAGTATATTTTGGGATACTATATTTATGATTATATCTTTTTATTGTATATATAATTCAAAATATATGAAGTTTCATTACAATTACAGTGATTATGCAGATATTACTATAGCAGAATTCATGCACCTAGTTTTCCTGACTAAAATAGTTATTCACAAATAAACTGAGAAAACAATTATAGATATTTGATGATTCCGAACTCATTAAGTTAAAAACCTAATTCATAATAGAATTGGTTAGCATAGTGAGTTATCCGGTGTACCCCGTTCTAAGTTTTAATTCTTCTGCAACGTATGTTTCCTACAATTGCTACTATATTGTTGCTTTAGGCCCTCAAGGCCAAATCTATAGTTCTTATACAAAGTTGCAGGAAGTTAGATATTCAGGACGTATTTAAAAAAACTCAGACCATATATATAAATATAATGTATTATTCTTACAATTTCAGTGACCTTAAAATATTTATCCCCAGTTGAGAATTCGGACAAAAAGTAATGCTCGATTTAAATAAATTAGTTCATTGCAATTATTGTGATTTACCTAACGAATAATTCCACCAATCTTATCGAATTGAATAAGTTCCATAGAGCAAAATTTACAAATTACTAATGTTTGCAACAATACAATTCCTGAATTAAAGACAGATTTATTGCCGTATAATTTGAATGTACTTCAGCGAATATTTCATCTGACCAAAATCAAACATTTGAAAGAAGTTGACACTATTAAAGTTACACCTCATACAGAGAGAAATGAAAGTTAGAATGGAAGAATTCATAAAAATATGGAATAAAATACCAATAGATATAAAAAGGATTGATCACTGTAATGAAAAATTAGAGAAATTGCTTACTAATTTCCAAAAGATTCAAAAGTACTCCAATGTGTCTAGTTCTAAAAAATTTATTTGATACATTTGACATTTCGCGGTACACATTTGAATTCCTTGGATTAATGGATGATGTAAGTATGTAAACGTTGTTTGTGGCATATTCTTGATTACTTTTATGTTTTTTTTTTGGGCAATAACACCACAATCGAAATAAAACGACGTATATTAAAGGAAAACCAAACGTTTTAAAGTCTATTCTGACTTCGTTGTCAATGGCGTTATATTTATTGACAAAGACTTCAGAATAGACTTTGAAACGTTTGGTTTTCCTTCAATATACGTCGTTTTATTTCGATTGTGGTGTTATTGCCCAAAAAACATAAAAGTAATATTCTAAATGTTTTTTCTAGCATATTCTCGATTATTTTCATGTGTTCTTGGGAAATAACACCACAATCGAAACAAAAAACTGTATATTCAAGGACCAAATGTTTCCAGGTCTATTCTGATATCGTTTTCAATGCCTTACTGAAAATATAAAATGAAAAATGAAAGTTTGATATGACATTTAAGTTGACATAAGAAAAATTTGTTGTTTCTAGATATAAAGGTAGCACAACAAATTCTAAAGATCATGTATTACATTTAAACAGCTTTTAAGTTGGAAGAACTTGAAACAGATACCTGGATGAAGTATCCCGATACTGGGTTGTTCAAAAGAAGATGGCCATTACTAATTTCTTCCTTAATTGTCGGTAACGATTGCATTCTACAGAAGTAGAAGCGATACAATCGTCTTCATTCAAAAGAATTAACGCAGACTCTTTTATTTTTTGTGTTGTTGTTCTTTGTGAAGTATAGTTGAATTGTCAAATTGTATTTTATGGTCTAGGTTCCAAGCATGTTGACAAAATTTGAATATTTGTCGTTTCTTTATGTAATTCTTGTTTTCATTAATTCGTACGTTTAATGGTCTCGATGTTTCTCCGATATAAAATTTATTGCATTCGCAAGGAATCTTGAATATGCAGTTTTTTGAGCTCTGAGTTTTGTTGGTTGGTTTTGTTTTCAATATTAGTGATTTCAGTGATTTCTTGTTTTGAATGCTGTTTTGACATTAAATCTGTTATCTACTCTGTTCGATCTTTCTGAAAGACCCTGTATATATGGTATAGTTGTAACACCAATGTGGTTTTTGTGAGTAGTAGTGTTACTAAGAGAAGTTCCGGGGTGATCTGTTTAATTTATTGTTGATATATTTTGAAGGGTAATTGTTTCCAGTAAGAATATAATTGTTTTTTCTTTGTTGGATTTGTTATCATTAGAGCTGTTGGTCATTGCTCTATCATATATTTTTTTCTTTACTGTATTCGGATGATTTGAACTGAAATTTAGGTATCTGTTGGTATCAGTTGGTTTCCTATAAACGTCTATTTCGAATGAAAATTCTGTTTCCGTCATTAATATGTCTAGGAAAGGTAGTTTCTTATTTTGTTCAACTTCTAGAGTAAATTTGATAGTTGGTTTTTAGTTATTTATGTCATTTAACAGTTTTTTGAAAACGAGGTCAGAATAGACCTGGAATATACAGATTTTTGTTTCGATTGTGGTATTATTTCCCAAGAACACATAACAATAATGTGAACTTTGCATGTAAAATATGTTTTTCGATGTATTTTTGCCTCCTGAACTCGAATCCATAGTCAGTTTTGCTCAATAACCACTCAATTTTCGGTAAATGGCGAAAAACCTTCATAAAATCGCTAAAAACGTTTACTAAAGATCTTCAGAAAATGGCGAATTTTAAGAACTGAACGGTGATGGAGCAAAACTGACTGTGGATTCGGGTGAAGGAGGCAAAAATATATGGACAACCATAAATCACTTCTAAAGTGCACAGGCAAAAAATTCATTATGAATTGCAAACGAACATATATCCGGTTTGAATGCACTTGCAATAATCTTAAAAAATCAAATTAAATGTTGTGAAATCTACTGTCATCCTTGGTAGATTTGTCGTTAAAGACAAACTTTATTAACATCAATGAAATGTGAACCAGCACGATTTTATTAGTTTTTTATAACCCTTTTTGGAAAAAAATCTATAAAAATACTTTAAAATCCTCATAGCGGACGTTATTTATGTTAATATTGCAAATGCATATTAAAACCGGTGAGTTAAATTCGTTTTTGTGATGGTTTTAGGTAGAAAATTCTGATATATTTAGGAAACTGGAAGGTGTAAATCACTATTTAAACGGGATTTTCGAATTACTTTCGTAGTTTTTAGTTACAAAGAGTTAATCCAAGGGTTGAGAGCATGGTTTTGAGCAACTTGGGAAATAACATCCCCCGAGATATATATATATATATATATATATATATATATATATATATATATGTAATGCCTTGTTTGAAAATTAGTAAAGAAAATATATGAAATTGAAAATTGAAGAAAACTAAAGAGTATGTAGTGGGAATATAACGTTATGAGAAATTAAATGGTAATCTTAGAGGTAACGTTGTGGATTAAATTATAAATTTAAAATGTTTTTTTATGATTTGCGTCTATTATACGAAACTGCATAGTTGGTACGAAACCCTTAGTATAGTTCTACTTGGATTATTTAAAGTAACTAAGAATGTTGAGTAGCTATATATGTATTTGAATAGTTTTTGATTGCACTAAAGGACTAAATAATTATATATTTAAAAAGTATTATTTGATGCACTAATTTAATTTTTGTATACTGTGGGTGATTTTTTAAAAAAAGAATGATGAAATAAAAATCTTAAAATATAAGTAATTTTGTTATATTCTGTATAGGTACACAAAAACCATTTACAGCCTAAATTTGAATAAATATTTCATGTTAATATTTAAAGTAACAAACAACTTCCTAATATCATCATGATTCGCAATAAAAGTGGAATAATCTACGGAATGATTATTAAAAGTAAGGGGAACTGAATTACTAAACCTCTAATTTTGTTTTAAGACATAATATTCTTTAAAGAACGGATGTGCATTGTTCATTATATATTCAGAATTTAAGTAGTTATTACTGACGTATTAAGAAAAGCTTACGTACTCACAGGTTAAATAAGTAGTTTCTACCTGCCTAATAAATTAGACCAATCTGGTTGCCTGGTTTCTAAATTGCAAGATATTTAGTCTTGACATATATTTATTTTTAATATATTTTTTGGTTATGTAGGTAACAAAATTAAAAGATTTTTATAGTGGAAAAAAATAATGTTTAATATCTTTCAATGTCCTGGCATTTAAATATGACAATAACACCTTTTTGTACATTTTTTCATATAATATTGTTACTGATAATTTGGGGATGCTGGACAAAAAAGTTTTTAACCCTCCTCAGCCAAGAAAAATTACAAATCCAAATGAACCGAGAAAGCTAAATTTTTTATATGTCTTGGGGGGTACCTAGAGAAGCTTAACTTGAAATTGTCGACGAAGATTTCCTGTGTGGGTTTTCAGCCATAGTGAAAAAAGTAATACTAATGGTGGAATTTTCGAACATTTAATTTAGGCTTTGTCATCGGTTTTTAGTTTTCTTCTGTTTTGAATTAAATCACAAATATGTAATGTTTTAGTTGTTTTCTTTAGTATTATAAGTAACAGAGTACTTTTACTTTTTTATTGGTTTAGGGAAATTTTAAGAAAACACAAATATGGCATTTTGTTTCACAGTTAACTAAATGAAAAACTGTGTTTTTAATAATTCTCATTTCTATCATCCAAAGTTAAGTATAACTCAAGTGTACATTTAAATTAAATAATTTATTTTTAGAAATGGAAAATAAATAAACATAAAAACCATTTCAAACAGCCTTAATGAATAAAAATTGTTTTCTAATTTATATTGACGTTTGAATTTGAATTTTCGTACGAAAATTTATGTAGCACTTAGTTGACGTTTATATAAAATTATTTTCAATTAAAATTCCGATTTTCTGAAAAACAGTCTTTTCAGATTATACAAAATTATCTAGTATCTCTACTAGATATGCCTTAACAGAATAGAGTTTAGAATATTCATGTCAATTTTGGAGTAATGAGTGAATGTACAAAAAATAACCAATTAAGCCAGTTGGACTCGCATACTAAGGGTCCCGAAGTACCTTTGAATTTTTAATCTCTGAAAAAAATCTTAATTATTTATTTTGAAACTTATATGATTCATTTTTTATGAAGCTTTTACACTATTAAATTTTCTATCAAATGCAATTAATCAGATCACATTAGTATATGTGTTTGTATTTGACTGTTGAGTACATGTGTAGGTATTGTATTTTATTGGACTAAAGAACAGGTATATACTGTGAACAGTTTTCATAAAAGCGTTTTTTATATAATATTTAATTAATGAAATAAAAGTTTGAAGATATAATTTTATTACACCTTCTATAGATACAATGTAGTGAGTTGCCCTTAGGTAATTATTCGAAATAAGGGAAAACAGAATTCCTAATCCTTTAATATTGTCCTAAGATACATGCTTGCAAAAAAGCTGTATAATTATATTATCTGCGGTAATTATCGAAGCAACGCGAAAACTGTACTGATATTCCTTTAATCTGATTGTAAGAGGTAGGTAATGACATTTTGAGAAATGATTTGTAATACTCAAATCTCATTATAAAAATAAAAGTTGAATTTTATTAACCTATTTTCAAGGTATTGTGAAAATAGGTTAAAATCCCACAATATGACAAAAAAAAAACCAGACGGCATTGACAAACCATAAAAAAAACATTATTTTAATTTCGAACATACTAAGATAATAACATCTGAGCCACATACCAAAAAACGTGAATTGCATGAAATGTTGTATATTCAAAAAAATCAATTTTCGATAAATGACAGGAAAGATGTAAACCATATCGGAAAAATCTACACTGCTGTTCTCAAATAATTGAAAAAATCAAGGACAAAACATTGTGATACAAATAAAGCATTGAAATACTAATGTGATGGGAGTCAGACATCATTTGTGTGTGAACGTGATTTTAAATTATTTTAAATGTGTAAATGTGCCCAGAAACAAATTAGTGTCCTGTACATAAATGTCTATTGTGTCAGAGACAATGATAGAAACTCTAGAAACAGTTTCTATCATTGTCTCTGAAAGGACACACCATGTTAGTTAGTTTTTAGTGTTGTGTCAAGTTGAAAAAAGTGTAAAACGCCTAACAGAAAAAAAATGTGACTTTACAAGTACTAACGCTGTAGATTTGAAAAAGGCCAAAAACATGGCCGAAACGTCATCATTAAAACATATGAAATAAACACAGTCTTATCATTTGTAACGACCTAAAATCAAGAAAAAATACAATCAACTAATTTATATAATATAAATAAGGTCGAAGGAAACCGCATACAATACTTTATATATATACATATATTGACTTTTATATTTGAATTTTGGTAAGAAAGAGTATATTGAACTTTGTTGGCGTTAATGATTATTTTCATTTTTAATTCCGATTTACAGAAAAACAATTTTCTCAGATTATACAAAATTATATGGTATCCTTCGGGATGACGCCTGAGCAGAATAAAGTTTAAATTATTTTAGAGTTTAACACGCTAGTATTTTATTACTAGATATTATTTCAATTAAAAAACATTATATAATTATAATACAGTTACATCTTAACGTTGAAATATAGTCTATCGAACTAGGCCCTTGATATTGTTCACATGAAAATTTTATCGTTAGGAAAAAACATAGTAACGAAATTCAATTATAATATAGAACTTTATTTGTGTTCATTCGTAATTCTGTTACAATTCAACTGCTTACCCTACATATTTATTTTTTCTAACACCCCTGTTGCACTCAATTCTCTAACATTTATTAAAATCCTCATTATAAAATTCATCTCATTATATAAATATAGTCTATCGAACTAGGCCCTATTTCAATCATTTATATATATGGAACTCTTCGTGGAAATTTATCACCATGTATATCTATAATTCCTCTTACCCTATATTTCCTTTAATATACCTCCATTTTGTATTGCTATGTATAACATTTTTTGCACCACCCTGTATGACTGTAATTTTACTCAAGTAAATTATTGCACTCTATATTTTAAACACCCAAAAGCCACCCATTAAAAATATTTCTAACATAAATTGTATAATTATGATATTGGGAATTTTCTAAGTAATAATAGCATTTGTCTGTCTATATATAATTACTCAATGGTTTAGTCTGGCGGCTGCGGCACGCGGCACATTCATTTGTTTGGCATTGACATTATTGACGTAAATAATGAATTTTTATTATATTTTATTTAATGAATGAACCAATATTATAAATTAAGATTAGCATTCTGCACTTAGCTACTAAACAAAACAAAAAAAAGCCTATTTATATATAGAATATTTCAAGTATATAATCAAAAGTAGTTGGGAATTTTTGTATATAGTCAAAAAATATTTTTCTCTATTCTGTAAACTCTGATTTATCTATGTACAAGTTCGTGTTTAGCCTGCCTCTTTCTTAAAGTTTGTTTAAAATTCTTAATTTCAGTAAATAATGTAATTATTCTTATTAAGCTCAGAAAAATGGTTTGTGTGGTATGTATCACTGATAAATTGGACACTGATTCGCCATGTCACTAAAAGCTCCAAAATATAAAATTAAAATTGTTTCAAAGGCATCATGTACTATATCAAATCAAAGAGCTTATTATGAAGAAACAAATGTATTTATTCATTTTTTAAAATAAATTGTTTCTAAAAGAAATTAATAAGAATATTAAAAAAAATAACCATCCCCTCCCTTTATTTCCCACATTACAAGACCTAAAATTTTGAGAAAATTTAGTGGTATAGGGCTTTTTTGAACTTTACAGGAGAAAGAAGGAGAAAACCCTGTTGTTAAATTTGGGGGCCAAATTACAGAATTATATGAAAAATAAATTAACAATTTTTTAACACATCATTATGGGGAATACAAATATTTTTTTCAAATTATTAAAACAATTTGTTAAAAAGTTATTAAAAAAAACAAAACTTTAGAAAAAATTGAGAATATTAGGACCTCATTCAAAATTTACAAGAAAAGTAAAAAAAAGTAATTTATAAACTTAAATGGAAAATAAGCGTCTAAAGTAATGCATTAAACAAAAGGAATTGTCCTAAAAATACAAATATATTTTATTTGTATTCTTAAAATAATTAGTTTAAAAGATTTATTATTTAAAAGTGACGTAATCTCCTCTTTATCTTCCAAACTTATGAGCCCAAAATTAAGACAAAAGATTATATTGAGCTTCACTTCAAAGTGTATTGGCAAAATAAAGCGAAAATGCTGATCTTCATTTTTAGGGCCAATGAGAGAATGAAATAAATATTTTTATAAAAATTAAGCCCATCATGTACCTAACAGATAAAATAAAAAGGCTCGTGAGAAATAAAAGTGTATATTTTTTATAAATTTAAAAAGCTTAGTTTAGAAGATATTAGAAAATATAAGAAAATTCCCTCATTCCTTGCTCATCTGAATCTGAAATATTTGGAAAATATATACTCTGATTTACTTACATTAAATCAAATCTCAAAAGTGGTACGCAACCGTTAGTATGCGAGTCCAACTTGCACTTGACCAAATTATTTTAATGGATAACACTATATATTTTTTGGATTGTACATTTAAAAAATATATCATACTAATACTCGGTAATTAATAGTGCTAAAAGTATATTAATTTAAAGATCAGTCCCTTATTCCTTTTTAGAATCAATATTGTTGAATATAAAAAGTGATTAGTTGTCACTAGTAGACTTTCTAATAATTAATGGAAGTGACACTTCTAAAGGTACTATAAGTTTAAATGTTGTTAGTTTGCTTGTTTGTGATTAAAAGACTGCGATTTATTAACTCAATCCACAGTAGCCAAAATTGAAATAAAAATTCGTGGTGAACAGAAGGGAGACAATTGGAATATTTAGTGTAATTTATTCTATACCAATTTAGTGGTATTCTTGCATTATTGTGTTGTTTTCGTTTTATTAAATTTACAGACAATATGAATTACGAACAGAAAAATGACAATCGCATAGAAGCGTAATACCCAAAAAATATATACAGGGTATGGCATTTAAAAAAATATCGATGACGTCGTCACTCACAGATGTTGTATCAGGCGTATTTCACTATTAAGTATATTAAATTAAAATAAAACCTTACGTTTCAAAGGATTTTTCATCAAAATTGTTTGACTAGCTAAAAATTAACTTATTCCGTACTTTCTGTACACATTCTATATAACCATACAAATAGAACCCCACGTTTCACTATCCAATGTAAGTACGTATTGTGGACCTACTCAACAGAAGAACAGGTAACAAACTTCATTTGTGTAACAAGTTTTATTAAATTACATTTTAAGTAAGCTATAAGAAATGAAAGTGCTGGATATGGTGTTAGACAAGCCAATGTTTAGACTATCTGAAAAAGCCCATTAAAACGAAACGTCGGACATTGATATTGAATATTTTAGTATATTTTAAAATAAGCCATACTTAACTTCGTGCAAAAATTAACAAAAACAACTATTTAACTTTGTTCACTAGAATAAATGTTTAATGTTCAATTCTGTTTATAAACTTTAATCGTTCTTAATAGACACCCTTCTTTTGAAATAGCCGGTTCTCCTACAAGGGTTGCCTTCTCGAGATGTCTTTCGAAATATACCTTACTAATAGATGCCTAGTATTTTTTTTTCAATATTTTTTTGTGTTGCATTTAGAGGTCTTAAAATACTGAACAAATCAGTTAACTTACAAGTTCAATAAGTATTAGACGTAGAGTTTGCTTTGGCTCGATAGTGACCATCATGGTTTTAAACCTTGTATTTTTACCTAATTTTTTCCTGAATCTATATAGTTCCTGCTAGATTTGTTATCATCATTTAAAATCTCAGTACGTTTTACAGCGGATCAGTCATGAACTCATGTCTATTGGACGACATATATAGTATCAAATTAACTTCCATGATTTCCATTATGGATAATTGGTTGGATTTGTAACGATTAAATCGTCACTTTGGGCAAATGTTAATAATTTTTCTATATTTTGGTTTTTTTTTAAAAAAATTTTGTACGCCAACCCTGTTGAGTTCATAATATCATCTCAGGTACGTAAAACATTAGTATCTCGCTTTCAGCTGTTATTAAATTAAATATTCCTCAAATTTGATTTTATTCGCTTTGCATGGCTGATTATTTAATTTTAAAAATGTCTCCTCATCTCTTATATCGCCTAATGATTAATTTTCATAATGTAACTCGTACAATGAACTAAATCAGTAATATCAATCAATCAATTTATCTTTGAATTAATTCTCATTTCGACTCTGTGTATCGTCTACCGCATTAAGAAACCTGCGCGGTACTTATTTGCTGGGTACCGGCGAAAAATTCACGTTTTTGACTCTCTCTCTTGCCTTTTGTCATTCGACGAGACCAGATCGATAATCTTGCCTGGAATTTTCAGGAAGCCATTTTTTATCTTATCGTTCCGTTTCGATTACCGAAAAAAAGTGAGTAAAGCAAGTATATATTCTTTTCTCGCGATTAAATTATCTGTACCGTTTCTTATAGTATAATTGATGGTGAAAATACCGATCAATTGAAATATCGATTTATCTTTTATCTATCGTAGATATATGTATATATGCACATGTCTTATTTTTTATCGTAGCTGAAATTCGGAAGCTGTGTGAAGATGTTTTCCCGACCAGAGTTCATCATATAGCTTCGTCGCATTGTTTAAGTATTTACTCTACATCTATTTTCTTTTCTTGTTTAGGTGGTGAAAAGGAATCAAATTTTTTTATAATTTTTTTATAGAGCATAACCTTCCTATTGGAACACGTGCTTGGTGCTACTGCTTTTTGCCTTTATATATATATATTTCTTTTTCTCTTTAATTACATCTCTCTTATAAACTAGGAACAGAAACTGTGGTTTTATCATTTTCTAGGGTTGTAGCTGAAAGGGAGAATTCCTGATTTTCCGTTGCAATCACGTACAGTGAAGCCATTTTGTTTGCTTTCCGAGACCACCATTGCTAGGTTTGAAGGAAAAGGGGAAGCTAATCTGGGAAATTTGGATGCCAACCTAGTCTACTTAGCAGAGGAGGAAAGCGAAGTAAGTGATTTTTCTATATCTAAAGTCTTACCTAGATTACTTTTATTTTTTTAATTAAATTTAAACACATTCACTGTAGAATTGTTTTTATATCACTTACTTCGTAACCTCTCTTTAAATTAGGGAACGTATTTGATTTACAGTTAGCTGACCAGGGTTTTTCTTGCTAGATTTTAGAAGTAGCACAGAACAATTTTCCGATATTTTACTTATGTCATATATAACTTCTCTTTCAGTTGTTTTCTTTATTAGCTGCAATTTACCTAGCTATATATGTGAATATATGTATATCTATTTGCGGGCATTATTATTGATAATTTTTTATTTAAATTGCTCATACAAGATACTTGCTGAAACTCCTTCACACCGTATAAAGGTGGTAACTATCACACCACATTGTTTATAAATTTGGAAAGATTTATGAAAATTTCCATGACCTTCAGTCAGGTGAAATAAATAAAATCAACCGAAGTTAATAGTACTTAGAAATCATTATCTTTTCACTAAAGTAAATAAAAAAAGAAATTTGTCTTATTTATAATATTTTCCTTGCTATCTAAGGAATATCGTTCTGGTATCGTAGACTTTTGATCAAATGTGTTATCTTTAATTTTGTATTAGCATATGATCAAATCTGTTATCTTTAATTTTGTATTAGCATATGATCAGATCTGTTATCTTTAATTTTGTATTAGCATATGATCAGATCTGTTATCTTTACCTTTGTATTAGCATATATTTGGATCCAATCAGTTATCTTATTTTAGTATATTTTTCGAGAAATTTAATCTTCATTGTTGTAATAATTATTGTAATACCTTATCGTACCTCTCTTGCAGAGAGAAGGAAGTTTTTCTGTAATTTTATTTTCGGTTTATCTTTAATTCACAAATAGTTTGATTTAATATCAAGGAACATTATCGTAATAATAGTGGACCATAAGTGTCAATGTAAATAGAGACTCGTATCGTTATATTGAACAGACATTCAAGTGACTTATCGTATGCCAGTTCCAAACCGGGGTTGAATTTAGAATTTTGGGGGAGTTCAGCAAGTCCAATCAAGGGGTAGCACGTAATAATTCTCTGTTTGTATCTTTTTCCTGCATGCACAAAAATGAGCTGGACCCAAGGACGCTAGAGGAATAGCACCTACCACCATAGGGGCGACTATTTACTGCTACTAGTCGTCAGGGAAGCTCCAACCAGTAAAGTCACGGCTACCTAGAAGGCTTCGGAACCCTCTAAATCAACTGACTCTCTCTCTCTCTCTCTCCCGATATAGCTGAGGAACCAGACAGCCCGGCCATAACCAGAGAGCATTGCACCAGATAAGTCTAAAGTCACTACTTACTGATTGTATACTGATCAAACTGCACTATTGTAATTGAAAGAAATTGTTGTTTTGGCTTGGCCACTATTTTTAAATTGTCAATATAACTGTAAGTGTAAATTTGTCTTATTTTGCTGCCTATATGTTTGTATGTGTCTGGTGCCCTCTCTAAGGTGTCCAAAGTTGGAAAAAGAAAAAAAAATTGCACCCACCCTTTTTGAGATGTGCTCTGGTGAGCTGGTCAGTATTATGATGGATGCCTCCACAACAGCAAGAGGTTTTCCGTTATAGATTTCAGATATGCACAACACTGATCAGTTGAAAATTAATGCAGCAACGTCAGTGACGAACATGACATCCCGAGGTTCCTCTTAAAGTGACTCTACAGCGGAAACATTCAACTCTGGTGTTATTGATTGGTGCCATCAGCTCAAACCTCTTTCGCAACTCGGAGAAGAATCTGCGAAACATATTTTTTAAATGGCTTCTTGCATCTGGATTCTCATAGTCAAGGGTTACTCTTCGCACGTTGAGTCTGAGCATATCGGCTTTGATTTTAAACTATGGAGGAGGGCTTTGTTGCATTGCTATAAGGCATTGAATCGATGACTTTGACTGTTATTTCGGTGTTTCAAATGGCACTGATTAGACTTTGGGTAACAAACTGCTCTTTCAATTTCTCGGCTGCATGTTGGTAGACAATGTATCTCAAAAGTCGCATTCCAACCTTAAATTCCTGTGAGTATTCTCAAGAATTTAGTGTTTGTGTAGAACTTGGTAAACTTGGTTTATAGACTAGTTACAAGATTTTCATTGTTGCATATGTAAAATAATTTGTAACAATTCTTGGCCAGAATTTCTCAGTGAAATCACTTTGCTGAGACCTTTTCGTTATTATCCCATCGACTTGCTATTGCAACTATTTGGAACTATCTGTTTTAAAGTGGGTAGTTTGATAAAGGAGTCTTTAGTAACCACTATGTCTTGACACTCACCATTTCGAGTCATTTCTATTTCAACAGAAATGAAATAGATTGTTCCTGTTCTTTGTCATTCGTGTGGTTGATTTGGTTTTAAAAATATCTATTATTTGAATATCATATATTATCTTATTATGGACAAAATCCATTGAACTTTTTATTATAATTGTTATTATAATTTATATCATTACTTGCAGCATCTCTTCAAATTGGCCTTGTGATTTAAACACCCTGTTCATCATTAATAGGTTAAGGCTATTCATATTGTTTTAAATCTACTAACATACATCAAATATATAAATCAGGTTTTATAGTTCAACATGTCGTTTTTCATTTAAGGTTTTTAAGAATTCTTCTTGTTCCTCTTCTCTTAACTTGAATTTCTCATTGTTTCATTATGTCAAATAAAGTTCGAATAAGGCCAGTTCTGGTAAATAACTGACATTTATTTATTTTACTACAACCTACATTTAACATCGTTAATAAATTGTTAAAAATTAGCTACCCAACTTTATTGGATGAAAAATACAATATTAACCTTTACTTAAAAATATACATAATTATCTTTCTAGTCATTTCTGTGGTGCCAAATTTCAGGTGTAAATCTTTAACTGATTCTTGGATTTTGTCGGGCAGTGGTCCACCGTCACCAGATGCGTTCTTTCTGACAAAATATTAGAATAAAGCTATATAAAAATATAATTCTATTCAAGGATGCGGTCAAAATCCAGGAAAAATAGAATTAATTATAACTGTAGTTGCGGACACTGAAAAAAGATAATATGGAAATGTGGTGGATAAAGAAAGCATCGTTTTTGTGTTTATGGTACACTAACAAAGACTAAATTACGTGACAAGAAAAACTAAACATTTATATTGATATCTGGATGACTAGAAAAGAAATTTATAATTTTTATAATTTGAGATATTCGCAATAACTAACATTGTGCAAAAGCGTGATAAGATTTTAATTTTCAAAATATCTCAAATTAAGTTTTTCATAGCATGTTATATAGGTACTAAAATACTATACTAAAATGTTAAGTTTCATTTTTGTAGAACAGTGGTGTCAAACTTATTTTCCGTAAAAACGCAGAAGTGGATTTTGTACCAATAATATAAATTATGTCAAAAATACAATTTTCTCAAATAATATACTCATATAGAATTAAGTCAAATTATGAAGTATATTATTTCAACCGTAGTTAACTGTTTTATAAACATAGAAAATGAGAATTGGGTGATCTTCAACAAAGAATATTTTAAAAATAAATAATTTGGTCAAGTGCGAGTTGGACTGGCATACTAAGGGTTCCGTACCATCTTCAAGATTCTAATATTCCAGTTTCAGACAAGTAGGGAATGAGTGCATTTTCTTATATTTACCCTAATATCTTTTAAAGGAAGCGTTTTAAATTTATAAAAAATATACTCTTTGATTTTCAACACATAGACTTTTTATTTTATCTGCTTCAGGATTCGCTTGATTTTTATCAGAATACATATGTATTTAATTTTCTAATTTGGCCCCCAAAAATTAACATTAGAGTTTTATTTTACTAATAAACTTTCAGAGAAATCTTTTATAATCTACTGTCTGACTTTTGAGGCTCTGTAGATTGGAAGATAAATGGCAAATTAGGTGAAGTTTAAAATTATAAATTATTAAATCTATTATTCAGATTATTTAAAAAACAAATAACATATATTTTTCAAAATTTAGATAGTGTAGTTTCTAAAGTGGGAATTAAGTCCATTTTTAATATTTTTGTTAATATCTTTTAAACAAATGATTTAAAAATATGATATATTTGTAATTCACATAATGAGCCTTTTATCTGATATATTATATGATGCGTTTGAAAATTGATTTTTTTTTCCATTTAATTGTATAATTTGTCCCTACAATTACTATGGGGGTTTTATAATAATTTTTCTTATAAATTTCAAGTGAGCCCCAGTACCCCTAACTATTTTCACAATTTTAGGTAGTCTGGTTTCGGAAATAAAGCGAGAAATGAATTTTTTTTATATCTTTATGTTAATATCTTGTAAACAATTTTTTTTTTAAAATAATATATATATATATATATATATATATATATATATTTGTATTCCTCCTAATGAGCCCTGTCAAGTGATGTATTGCATGATGCGTTAAAAAAATATTTTTGTTATTTTCCGTTTAATTCTATAATTTGGCCCCCAATATTAATATTAGGGATTTCTTCATATTTTTCCTGTAAACAAAATTATAGTTTGGGGAATAACGGGGGAAATGAGTAATTTTTTTAAAATATTTTTTAAATATATTTTAAAATATTCATTTAAAAAAATTAAATAAATACATTTGTATTCGTCATAATGAGCCCTATGATTTGATATATTACATGATATGTTAGAAACAATTATAATTTTATATTTTCCATTTAATTCTATAATTTGCCCCCAACATGAATATTAGGGGCTTATCCTTATTTTTCCAGTAAAGTTCAGGTAAGGGGCTATACCTCCATTTTTTTTTTTCAAAATTTTCCAGCTTATGGTTTCGGAGATAAGGGGGGGATGTGTAAATTTTTTTATATTTTTGTTAATAACTTTTAATTAATTTATTTTAAAAATATAAAAAAATATATTTGTTTTCGTCATAATGAGCTTTTTCATTTGATATGTAACATGATGGGTTAGAGACAATTTTAATTTTATATTTTCCATTTAATTCTATAATTTGCCCCCCAAAATTAAAAGTAGTGGTTTCTCCTTATTTTTCCAGTAAGTTCAGCTCAAACCCTATGCCTCCAATTTTTTTCAAAACTTTAGGTTTTATAGTTTCGGAGATAAGGGAGGGAATGGGTAAATTTTGGTATATTTCGTTAATATCTTTTAAACTATTTTTTTAAATACGAAAAAAATATATTAGTGTTCCTCAGAATGGGAACTTTTATTTGATGTATTACATGATGCCTTTGAAAAAAAATATTTTTAAATTTTTATTTAATTCTATAATTTGCCCCCCCCCCAAATTAATATTAATGGTTTCTCCTTATTTTTCCTGTAAAGTTCGGCCAACGTTCTATATTTCCTATTTTTTTCAAAATTTTAGGCTCAGCAGTTTCGGAGATCAGGGGGGGGACGGTCGATTTTTTTAGTTTTTCCCCCCAGAAAATTTCTTCATTTATGATATGTACTCCCGATCGGGTCACCAAACTATACATTGATACCAAATTTCAACCTCTTCCGTCCAGTAGTTTAGGAGAAAATTGCTGTTATGTGACAGGGGCAGAAATCCGGAGTGATATTATGTGTATCCGTATATTGTATTATTGTATATACGGAACCCTAACAAGGGATGAAATACCTTTAGATATCCCTTGCACATCATCAAGAAAGTTTTAGCAATCTTATCTGTATACGTGTGTGTTTTTAATTGCTTTCTATTTATTTATTTTTTTTGTGAATATATTGATTGGACTACCAAAGGCATGCTAAGTGGTAGATTTTTCATTAATATGAGTAAGGGAGGCAACTGAAAGCTGCATTCTTTCAGTTGTACATTTAATGCTAGCTTTTATTTTGTTTGATGGTGTATACATATTTTTACCTAATTGAACTGTTTTAATAGTGTGGATTTATTTTTTATTAAAAATTTTGGTTTTAAAGTAATAAATGAAATAATTTCATTTCTATATTTTTCGATTTTAGTATAAACTTACAGTAACAAATTTATAGCAAGGTATTCAATACATTTTTGGAATCAATAAAATGCTTTAAGTTGCTTACCTAACTCTGTGCGGAAACTGACCAGTAATCAAGGATTCAAAATTATCCAAGAACTCCATTGCTGTAGGATTGTAAATTCTATTGGAAGCAGTAGAAGGAGATCTGGTAGGCACTAACACCTCATCGATTTTGTGAAGTACCTGAAAAAAATGTTGGCCATTATAATATAAACATTGGTTGAATCTGAAATTATTGAAACGAAATACTTTTTGAAAGCCAATAGTTTAAATAACTGTTTAATATATTACATATTTTCATATGAGAGTAATCAGTTATTCCCAAGCTTCGTTTTAAATTCACAAAAAACATTTTTCGACATATCATTCATATCATCAAAGTTGGTATGCCTCATAGATTGCGGTTTCAAAAGTCGTTTTTTTCTAATAGAAAGGCTATATTGTTACTGTGAATTCGGATTTTTTATGGTAGAATCCGAATTCACTGTAACATTATACCTTTCCTATTAAAAAAGCTACTTCCAGCCTAAATAATCTACTTCTGGTTGAAGTCGAGGCTGCGAATAGGAGTAACCTACTCAGCCATGTGAATTTTGTTTAGGTTTAGGCCAAACTTGATGGATAATTTAAATATACTAAAATTATTTCAAATTTAATTAATGAATATTTTTTCGTCCTCCTCTGGTTAGTTTGTTAGTTAGTTGACGTTTTATAATTTTTAACAAATTGTTTTCGTAAAAAAACGTTATATATTAAACAATTAGTTTTATTATTGTTTTAAGAGACGTTTAGGAGTTTACATAGACAACAGGTAGAAAACGTAAAAGGATCCTCCATGAAGGGGAAGGTTTATTTAATGAGGGTTACCAGATTATACTATATTGAGCGAGGGAGCTTCTTCGCAAGATTGAGGAAGATTGAAGCAAGATGTCAAACCATATGGTAAACCAACATTAGTGAAGACAAAGAAATTGATAATTGCACAAATGCTATTAAACAGTACTTCCTTTACAGCTAAATTTGAGTCTATCTATGAATTTAGTCCAGTACATAGGATGTTGGTAAAAAACAAATTTCATGTACACAAATTAAAAATGAAATTATGTCGAGTACAATTAATCATAAACACACAAAAACCATTTGTTTTCGCACATCTTTCAAAAAAGTCAATTTCCAGAAAAAGTGAATGTTTAGGCATGCACATTGGGAAACCATATTAGTTGGACCTGTTTTCCTCAATATAACCTTAATCGATGAGGGGTATCTGGAGAAGTTACGAAATGTAACTGATCCCCTAATTCTTTAAATTCTGGAAGATAATCTAGTTCGGCAATCTGCAAATAACATTTCAACAAAATGGTGCTCCTGCCTGTTATTATGGTACAGTAAAACGTTATCTGGATGTATAATATCGTAAGTTTTTAAACAACGAATTATTGTAGAATGCAGGGCAGTTTTAGCTGAAACATTCAAACGAGTACGAGAAGAATTCACTAATAGGATGCATTTAGAGTACACCTGCTGTAAGAGTTCGTTTAATTAATTGCGGTGTAAATGTGAAATAATAATTTTAGTATTTATTTAATTTATGCATCAAACTTAGCATAAACCCAAACAAAATTGAAATAGCTGAGTAGGTATTGTCAATTCCTTTCAAATGAACTATCTCTTGCCATAAGTTCCTAATTAAATTAGTGGCCACAGTTTGTAGAGAAGTTTAAAATCATTTAAAACCCCCAAGTTAATTATTGTAAGTATTCCCTCCCCTCTCGTATCCTTTAAAAGATACGAGACACTGGCAATTATTGTTTTTAAAATTCTTGGACTAAATTGTCATATTTCCGTAGTTTTAACCCTCTCGAGTTCTAGGGTGGAGATTTCTAATTTTCGTCCCATTAGAATATCATGTTGATACCTACCATTCTGCATATTTTCAGCAAAAGCCACTCTTCCAAAGAAATATGAAATTGTAACCTGTCGTATTCCTCGTACCGTACCTGAAGATCTATATCGACGAAAAGGATGTAAGTTTATGCACCTAAATTCACTTTTAGTGATCTAGTACAAATTTTTCTAATTCTTGCTATTGCTATAATTTTACAAATAACTCAAAAAATTATTAATCTTCGAGAAATATAAAAACAGTTCCTAATGAAGAAGAAATTTGTAATAGATAAGTTCTAACCTCCGGTATTCTATTTCTGTAATAAATAAATAAAATTTATTGTTGAAAACAGGAGCGCAGCCCGACAAGCGCTAAGCTGTTAAGAAAACCAGACAAAACAAGTAATTTTTTTGATATTTAAATACTAATTAGATTTAAAACACTGTTATAATTGGATGAAATTTTTAATTTTTTGTTAACTTTGGTTCAGAAATATGTTCGATATAGTCAAAATATGCTAAGTATTAGAAAATAATCCTATTTTTTTGACGAACCTCGAATATAATTACACTTTGTTTTAATTAGGTTGCCTGATTAACTTGAAACCCCATTTCATCAACTCATAGGTTAATCAATTTCCAGAGAATAATGGCGATTTCAGCGAAGAACAAGAAAATAGGATTGAAAGAATTTGAATGTCGATTTCAAGGTCGATTGGAAACTGTTGGATGATGAAAAGGGAACAACACCGAGAACAATACCAAAACATCGCAGAAACCCTTTACATTGATAATATATCTATATATAAATAGCCAAAGACAAAACGATTAGGTACCATTTTCTCCTCTGTCTCTCAACCGATTTTCTTCATTTTTGTTTTGTTTAGTAGCTACTGACGACCTTTAGTGCAGAATGCTAATATTAATTTTTAATATTGGTTCATTCATTAAATAAAATATAATAAAAATTCATTATTTACGTCCATATTGTCAACGCCAAACAACTGACAGTGGCGCCGAAGCCAGTTGGTCAAAATTCCAAACATTCTATTCTTAGAGCACATACTTCTGGAAGTACCATACAAGCGCTGTTCGTGTTTAGTGGTAAAATAGTCAATGTAGTAGATCAGTATTGATTTTTCGGACGCGTTGCAGTAACTTTCATATTAAATATTCTGTTTTTAATGTAAATTTAATTATTTGATGAATATATTATTATCACAACCTTCCCGAAGGTGTTGTGTAAAAAATTCTCAGACAGCGGACAATAGAGAATGTATTAAATAATTAAGTTTTCCTAGGGTTGTTGGTCCTCTCTTTGTTTTTTAATATTCCTGAACTTGATTGAAACGGCAAATGACGAAAACTTTTAGGCTGAAAAGAACAATCTTCCAATTATTATATCGAATATTTTGCCAGGAGCGGTTCCAGTTAAAAATTTGGGGCTCATTCATTTATAAAAATATTTCGAATACCGATATTTGATTACAATTTTTTTTATTGCAATAGATTTGTCAATATGAGTGAACAATTTTGGTCATTACATCTACTTCTCCGACTTCTCCACAACTTATAAAAATTCTACAACTCGAATTTTTACCACTCTAGTATATATATATATATATATATATATATATATATATATATATATATATATATATATATATATATATATATATATATATAACGTCCAAGGGCACACAATTGATTTTGAAAATATAAAGATCTTAGATAGGGAAAACAAATATAACAAACGCTTATTACTAGAAATGATCCATATCAATGATCCAATCAATAAAAAATCAGATGTACAACAATTGAGTGTTGTCTATGCCTTCTTACTCTCAAAGCGGTTCCATGAGTTCTATGATGGACAGTTGGATGAATGAACGTTGACAGCCCAAATGTCATACGAACAATGAACTATTAATAACAACCCAAATAAAATTTTATTACTAATGTAATCCTTGCTGTAAATAGAGTATGTTTTGTAATGTTTAACAAGCCCCTGAAATTACCTTTTAAACCTCACATTGTACGTTAACAACTATCAGGTATAGAAATTATATAAATTAATGTTTGATATAACTTGTAGCATTAGACCCTGAAGAAGGAACAAACAGTTCCGAAAGCTCGGATTTTTGAATAAAGAGTTCACCAAAAAGTAGTAGTCAATATCCCTTATCTCCATAATTACATATATATATATATATATATATATATATATATATATATATATATATATATATATATATATATATATATATAATTGAGTACTATGATAGAAATTTTAATTAAATTTATCAACCTTAATTTGCGCAACGGCGTTTTGTTGTCTGAACTATGTTATAAAAATTAATCAACGGGTTTCGAAAGCTGATTTGAAACTGATTTGAAATTAAGATTCAGCCAAGCAAAATATGTGGGGGTACACATGTCTCATCAAAAGTGCAGTAAACTAAAATTATTTTACTTCCTGGAGAAATGATGTTTACTACACGTTGTGAAATTACGATATTTTTAGTTATCAAACCCTATTAGTTATTAACTAACAAAATTTAACCCAATATTAAGAGATGATGATTTTTTTAAACTCTGACTAAACAATGTATGGCATTGGTACTCCCTGTATCGTACAGGCGAAATAAACAATAAACATAGTGGATATCAAAAGGAATCATTACGAAGTGTCGTGGACCGAGTTGCCCAGGAATATTTTTAATAAAGATGTTCGTCAAGTTCAAGATCTATTAAATCTATAGATTTTCTGGGATCGTCTCTGGTTGTTGGTAATTATGCATTTTTGGAAATAAAACTGCATATAAAGAAAAGTCTGTGTATTTCAAAACTTCCAAATGTTTCAAAGTCTTAATCAGACCCAATTATCAATAGCACTTACGGCCAAGAAAATGAAAAACTTAAAATATTCGCAATGTCAATTCTACGAAAATGTGCAATTTGAAATTAAACTGTTTGACAGCATAAATTGACTGAAATATACAGGGTAGTACAAAAAACCTGACTATTACTAGTTTGATCCTTGATTTTCGGCAACCGGGAATGCCTGAAAGATATCTTTGTAATCTAATATGTACGTAGTCGGACAGACAGTGCATCTTAATTCGTTTGGTGCATACAACCTGAAGATGCCGCCTGTCAAGTATCTGCCCATTCCCCAAAAAGACCTTGATTCTAGTTTATCACTGCGTATCCGCAACTATTGCTAAGCAAATTTTTGGTAATGAAATTTCTATACTAATTTTAGGTAGTTTCTGAATGTTGGAGGAGGTACAGAGCTGTTTTGGTTGATCATTTGGGTTTTCACCCCTCACAGTTAACTGAAAAATCAAGGTATAGTACCTACTGGTAGTTTGTAGAAACTACCCGGAACACTAGTTGTCTTCTCATAGAAAAACTGTTTCGCAGGATTAACTAAGAGAAAGTGAGTATTGAATTGTTAACTAAGTTACCTAGTTGTGAAACCCGTAGACCTATTTTCTGTCAGTTAATCCTGCGAGAGAGTTTTTATATAAGAAGGCAACTAGTGTTCCGGGCAGTTTCCACAAACTGTCTTTTAGATACTACAACTTATTTTTTCACTTACCTTATTTGTATTTTACAGAAATCATTGTGAGCAGTGGCAACCCAAGTGAAGAACCAGAATCTATTGATGTTGTAGTGCAGCATTCGATTTCCACGGCTAGGACTTTTGTTTCTTGTTCTAACATTCATTATAATTTTATCAGGTTCTATAAAGATACGCTGCCGCAGTTGTGTATGGAACCTGATTTGGAAGCTTCATCCGGAGTAATTTAGATCTAAGTGCCCTTTGTTTGAATAGTAAATGGCATTTGGTATTACTATAATATTGTTAATATACTGCAGAGAGTTTATGAAACAACAATACGAAGGAGATAATATTTCAACCGTAATAATTCTGGATGAGCATTGTTTTAATATATTACTTGGTATGAGAAATTTTACAATGTGGAACTATATAAATAACTAATTTTTGTGCTCGTAGTCCTGCTATTTCATTTACAAACGAGGTCATTTTAATATTCATGCGAAATTTCATTTCGTATATTTCTAGATTTTCCAAGAATGTTTCTTTCGCTTCTCTGTTACACATAAGAGTGAAAGTTTAAAGGATACCATAATTGAGGTCCCACTATGTTTCTCTTAATATAAAATGTATCCTTTCGAGAATATCCAGGAAATTTTAATTAAGATTCTAGGCTTGGGTATATCAGTTCATACCTTTTTGCTGTTCTCCTTTTCTGTCTCACAAAGTTTGCATAATGAGAAAGTACAAGCGTTGTGTAGGGAGTGTGAAATATTTTCATCCGATATTAAATTTTCGGGATTTTCGTTTATAAGAGAGACAAATTTATTACAAGTTAGTCAAAATGAATTCTTTTAGAAAGATTGACTCTCGCAGATATTATAAATTGCATTTTTTAAGTTATGATACCAGAATTGTTATGTATGAGGTTGATAAAAAAATAAGTTTGAAGGTCTAGTATTAACTTAGAGCGGCTATTTAAGAAATACAGTGTCACAACTTGTTGCTAATTTGTTAGATTAAAAATAATTTGTAGCTCTTATCGACTCCGACAAAATATTGCACTGTGGAGTAAGTTCGAGACTACTTTCAAAAACAGTAGAGATATCGTCAATCTGAAAGTGACAAAATTTGTTGGTAACTTGTTGTTTCAAGAAAGTATAGCCCAAAAACTATCTCATTCGGGAAAATCAGCAGTTCTATTTTGGAAGAAATTAGGAATCAATTCCGGTGAGATATATGAAGCATATTATGCTGCTATTTTTTACTGACCTATAAATAAAAGGGGGTAAGATGTATGTTTGTTTTATGTTTATTATATGTTAATCGATTTTTAGAAATCGTCGTAACCGATTTTGATCATTTAATATGTATAGTACCGACGTGTCCGGTTGTTCTCAAATATTTTTCTATGATAATGATGATGAATTCATGCCATTTTTATACCTTATTAATTACTGATTGATTCGCGAAAACTTCATGACCGATTGGAATCATTTAAACAATGTGCTGGTGACCCCGTCATCGCAGATTAGAGAAATGTGGATGCAGAATTTAGTTCCTTAAAAATCCAGTTGGCCTCTGACGCAAGTAACCAAATATTAAAACAAATAACGGGATATATATATATATATATATATATATATATATATATATATATATACAGGGTGTCCCAAAAGTCCCGGAACGGCATTTTATCTCGGCGGGAACGCATTTTAGAGAAAAATGTTTCAAACAAAACTTATAGGATTCGTCCCTGGCTATAGAACTTTGACCTTGACCTTGATAACAGAAATTAACTGAGGGGAGTTACTTGGATTTTTTACAAAGTGTACCTGATTTAAGTTAACTGTTTCCTGATACTGATAGCCCCGCAGATATTAATATTAATAGAAGCATTCGATTTCAACAAGATGGAGCTAAATCACATTTTGAAGCAATAGGCTTATCTCAATCAAGTATTTCCGCATTGATGGATCGGTTGATGTGCGATCTGACTCCACTGGATTATTTTTTTGTGGCTATTTCAAGTCAAAATCTTTACAAGAGTAAGTCAACTAATATTCATCATTTTTAAGACCGAATAAGGCAAGGAATTAAACAAGTCAGCGCAGAGATGTTGCAAAATGTTGTCTAAGAATTTCAACACGGTCTATTTTTTATCAAGTAATGGAGGGTGCCCAGGTTGAGCCGATGGCTTAGAATATAATTATAATAAATATTGTTAAATGCTTTAAACTTTATTTCTGTGTATGGGGCATCAATAATTATTCTACAATATAAACAATGGAAAATTGATTTTTTTATTAACAACGTACAAAATCAAAAGCTCTATATTGCTGAATAGATAATTGAAAACCGGTTTATACTCGGTATCAAAGGCTACCGATTTCCATTTAAAATTTTTTTTTGGTCTGAAGAGGCATGTTTAATAATTTTATTCAAAATGTAATAATTTGTTTTTAAAAAACAAGGGATCTCAACTGGCTTAAAATAAAAACAGTTTAGAAACCGTGTGCAATCAATTAGTATTTTCTGACATATATTATTTTTTTCTGTTTTAAAGTAAATTACTATTGATTATTTTAGCGTATTCTTATCTCTCTCGCTCTATTTTTTTTGTATATTTTGCACATTATTTGGACCTAGTTCTATAAGTGTAACTCTAATTTACCCTATATTGCAACCACCCTGCATATGTTTTTGTGTATTGGTCATTCAATATAAATGATTTGTCTCTCATTTTCTGAAAAACTATAATTTAACTCCACTCGATGTTGCAACCGCTCCATATACGTAATAGTCCTCTCCACCCTATTGACTGTTTCCATTTTTCTATTGTTTAAATCACTATACCTATAATTTTACTTCGCCTCATATATCAAGTATAAGCAACTACTTATGTTCCACTCTATATAATATTTTTTTCACCACCCTGTATAACTATAATTCCACTCCACCTTATACTTCAATCATTCTGTATGTCCAACTGCTTTTAACATTTAACAATATCCGTACTGCATATGCATATTTAACTTTTGATACACTCTGTATAACTATAGATTTACTTTACTCTTATTTCAACCATCTAGGATATGCAACTACTTATGTGCCACCCAATACAACAGTTTTTGAACTGTTGTTATGTTTCAACCATAACATATATGCAACTGCTTTTGTACCACCCACATGTATAACTGTAATTTTACTTCACCCAATAAATGCGCACATTGCTTGCTGCTTGAATTTCCATGCCCGTACCCACACACCTACCACCGCATACCGTAAAGAAAAAAATCGCTCACATAACAATTTTTCTTTTCAATACATTTTACTTTAAGCCCCGTTAAATGAAAACCGTTACAAACACCCTGTACGATGTACTTTCACGGCATATCTTAACATTTAAGCTAGATATTTATGATGGAAATTTGACATTTACATTGATTTCTACAGTTTTTTTAACATATTTTTCCGATTTTCAGAAAAACGGTATATTTTACGTTATAGAAAATTATAGTGAATTAAGCTGGAACATCTCTTTGTAGAATACAATTTAAAATATTTAAATTGATTGAACCGTTTTAGAGAAAACAGTGTACATTAATTGAAATTCACTGAAGTGTAGTCCTTAATTACTGTATTTTCTGATTTTCTGGAAAACCGTAAATTTTACGTTATAGAAAAATTATTACATTTCTGCAATATTCCTTGATGCAATGCCGTTTAAATCACCAACGTTGCCCAAGTCGTTTTTAAATAATCAGTGAGCATACCTAAAAAAACGTGCCGACGAATTGATAACCTCATCCTTTTTGGAAGTCGGTTAATAAAAGTCGACCTGCATCAGGATTTAATAGTAGGAGAGCTAGTGACCCATTTTTCATGAAGTGTTTGATTCAAGCAAATATTTTGCATATTGATGTAGTTAGGATAGATGAGTAGGTTGGCATATGTTGGCCTAACCTGCTTGGGGACAGGAGGTACTGCGCATACAAGAAAGATGTAAAAAAATGATTGCCAAAAAAAGTGTTTGAATCAGAGGCCCAACAAGAATTATTCGACAGTTGAACTGGCTTAGAGTTAAATTACAAGTAAGGCAGACACTTTTGGGGGGTTAATATCTAACCATTTTGTCTCAAAGTTGAATTTTTTTAAATAAAAAAAGTGATTGATTCAAGCTGAAATTTTAATATATGCTTTGTTGAGTATATTACATAATATTTAGAAAAAGGCAGACACTTTTGCCGGGGTTTAATAGTTAGCAAACATCTAAATAAATATTACCAGGAGAGATATGCTATGGTAGTAACAGATACGAGTGAGAGGCAGCATCACAGGTGTAGTCGTGGTGGTACTCTGCGCTACCATTGGCTATTGTTGGGGGCACATTTAAGAAAAAATCATTTAGATGACTCATAAAAATAAATATATTGGCGTTCGATTCTGGGAGTTTTTGGTGTCGACTTAATTATTAATTAATAATGTAATGGTCTATCGATCTTCTTGTTTGGGAAAAATTGATTAAGATAAGAAAAGATGTTGTGATACTACATAGTTTCATATAAAGGGCTTTCATTTCAGAACTATCTTTAAAAGAAAAAGGCAAAATAGAGCTTAATTTATATATATATGGGGGGCACATTTTACACGTATCGGTCACCCTGCAATTTCAACCCTTAAGCGAGAGGAATATCACTTCTACAAGTTTAAATACAAAGGGGTATCATGTGTCTTTTTTCAAGGTCTCTTTTGAACAATCTTTTGACGCATCATGTTTTAAAATCAGGTTATTTTTTATAGAGTAATACCATTTTAAATTTTCAAATTAAAATAATTATTATTTACATTGTATTTCCATTATTAATATTTTATTAACCTTAGAATTACCCTGTAGTTAAACTAGGTGTTCCGCCATTGTTGGTAATGGTAAAGCCTCGAATTCCTCCCGCACTTTTTGATAAGTCTAAGGAACATCGCGAGTTTGAGTTTTAGACATCACAGTTTTTAGATGTCGCCAAAAACAATACCCCAGTTAAATTTTCTTCCACGAGTAAAGAACCAATAATTTTATTTCCAAGAATTCAGGCACAAACATTAAGTTTCTGAGGATGTTGGTTGTACTCTTTCCGAAAAACTTGTGGATGGTATTGTCCCAGTATCTGCAATATGTTTATTGACAACTCCATCAAAACAAAACTGCTTCATCAGAAAAACAAATATTTTTAATAAAATGAGGGTCTGCATTAGCACTTTGAGTCATTAATTTGCAAAATTCCAACCTTCTGTCATAATCATATTCAGCAAGCTGTTGTAATAGCTGTATTTTATAGGGAAAAAATGTATTTAGGCGTAACGTTTTATGCACAGAGCTTAGGAAATTATTTGATAATCTGGCCAAGAATAAACCATTGTCGAAGGTCAGTATACAACGAGACCACTCATAATAATAACAATTCTTTACATTTACTGTCACAAATATCTTTCGCAAAAACATTTAAGAATTTTTTCTCAGTTGTTTGTCTTGGTATTTATACTCTGCTTTTTTCAATTACAATTTTCTCCCTCTGTAAAAAATAATTTGATTTAAAAAAATGATGTGTCAAAAGATTGGCCAAGAAGAGGTATCACATGATACCCCTTTGCATGTAAACTTTTATAAGTAATGTTTACCCCTGCTTAAGTGTAACCGATACGTGTAAAATGTATTCCCTGTAATTATAAATCAACGGTTTTTTTTGTCTTTTTTCTTTAGGTACCTACTGATTTTAAAATTATTGTATCTTTAACAATATTTAATTACTAAATATAGGCATCAAGTAATTTTTTAATCGCCGTGAAATTTACAATCCAAAAAAAATAAATATATAGTGCACCCATTCTACTATAAAAACATTTTGATGACGTCATTATTACAACTGATTTACTCTGTATATTTCACTGTCATATAAATATACATTAAACTAAAATAAAAAAAACTGATTTTCCTGAAAATCATTTAGTTTAAAATTAAATTATACTAAAACTTTATGTACATAGTATGTAATAAATTTATATATCCTTGTATTTTCCCTTTACACTTGTAAAATTTAGCACTGGCGATGATAGCCTTTTGTAGAAGATATATTTGACGGTATAAACACAGGATTATATTTTAAATTATTGTCTTGACGGATTTTTAACGCAATATGACATTTTCTTAAAGTGGCTTTGGAAAATATAATAACTTTGTCATCATTTTGCTTTTCACATATCACACAAGAAACACATTCCATTTTGAATGGTTAATATTTTTACATTATATTAAGCAAAAATGTGTTCACAGTAGCAAAACATATAAATATTAACCTGTACGCACTGCAATATTTTGTGATTACACATTTTCGGTATAGCAGGTACGCGTAGCGCATCTCTCTCTATTCACGGTAACTTAATTTTTTGATGGCCAGATATTAAACCCCGGCAAAAGTGTCTGCCTTTTTGTGAATATTATGTAATCTATTCAATAAAGCATATATTAAAAATTCAGCTTGAATCAATCAGTTTTTTTTTATTAAAAAAAATTCAACTTTGAGACAGAATGGTTAGATATTAACCCCCCCAAAAGTGTCTGCCTTACTTGTAATTTAACTCTAAGCCAGTTCAACTGTCGAATAATTCTTGTTGGCCTCTGATTCAAACACTTTTTTTGGCAATCATTTTTTTACATCTTTCTTGTATGCGCAGTACCTCCTGTCCCCAAGCACGTTAGGCCAACATATGCCAACCTACTCATCTATCCTAACTACATCACTATGCAAAATATTTACTTGAATCAAACACTTCATGAAAAGTGGGTCACTTGCTCTTAATCTATAACATTCACATTCATAATTACGTAGAAAATGAACTTAACCGTTATTTTACGACCTCATTGTACAAATGTTTTACTGAAACATTTTCTTTACCCTAATATTTAAAGTCAAACTGTAATTTCAGAAATGGAACGTAAATATTGTATTTGTTTGGTAGAGCGGTTGTGTTTCCATATTTTAATAACATATATTTAAGTGACAAGTCCGCGCTCGAACTGCTGTCATTGGGTTGGTTCTAGATTTGTTTTATGTCTGTTCTCTCCGTGTTTTGAATTCGTTCTAATTTGAAAGTTATTTCCCAAGTCGTCATACCGCATCTTATAGGAATTTTCAACTTTCCTGAATTGTATGTTTTTCTGAGACCATAATTTAGATAGCATGTGACGCCTGCATTATCCAGTCTTGTCGGATCGATTTCTCTCCCGGTTTTTTTGATGATATTCTTTAGCTGAATTTAAATGAGGCTGCCAGTAAGTTGTAGTTGCGGGAGATGTCGGCACCCGGATAAATTTTAACAGCCCTAATACTTTTTCTAAAATCGGTCCTGCCTTCACAATCTTCGCAATAAAGTTGCTCATAATGATTCGCTTAGAATCCCCAATTTTGCCATCCGTCATGTCTCCTGTGGGCGCATAAACTTGTGTGGTATAAATATTTAATGTTTAGGCTTTTACTTGTGAGATTATTACGTTATACTATAAAGGAACAACTTTGTGATTATTTTTGTTTAGTTGGGATATGAGTGTGTTTATATTTAGAATGCAGATTTATTTAATATTGGATAATTCAACTTCTACAGGAGAAATATATCACTCTTCGAATAACATGATGTCAACTTTCTGGCTGAAACGTATTGAAATTTAGATTTGGTGTCAATGTATAAAATATTGTCTTTGTTTGCTAATTTATAATATTCAGGCCTACATAATTTACCTGTTTTTAAAAATGATCTGACTTCAAATATATAAAAATGAAAACAATTATTACAAACATCCTGTGCGGTCAATAAATTATTTTGTAGTATATATCTTGAAATTAAATATTTGATATTTCTAAGAAACTTTGTGACAATTCATTGACGTTGCTGATTTACAGCACTTAATTTTCCGGATGGTTTGTTCAGCTTACAGATATAGCATTATCTCGAGATCTACCTTAATTAAATACATTTTTAATAGTACAAATCGATTAGGCCCCTTGCAATGGAGATTCATTGAATGGCAATCTTTATAACTGTTTTTTCGGTTTTCTGGAAAAATGAAAGTCTCTCTCTTGTATAATTAAAGATCTGCCCCATTATGTTTTTGAAGTGAAAGCTTCTTAACAAGGGGGGCCACATTTACACATGAAAAGAGAGGAGCAAGGGAATGAATTAAATAATTTAAAATTTCATTTGTTTCTACACCGACACTGACACCGAGGCCGACACCACACACTACCATGATCTTCAAATACCGATGCAATTCAGTGTAAGAAACAGAGACCCGGTAAAATACATTATGAGTTTCTTCTTTTATAGAATATCAATTGTATATAGGTAATAAACTAATATAACATCAAATTAATACAGAAAACCTGCACAACATTCGTTTTTCTAATAAAAACTCCAATTCTTCCTTTGCGATATATTGCATTACGGACTTGATATATGTCAGAAGTAAAAAAGTATTAATTTCATACACCTTTTGTTAAATTTTTTGATGCATTTACAATTCATCGGATATCATCTTCAATTTACAAATTAATAATTAAACAAATTTTATTTGGCGTTATAAAAATATAGAAATTTAAAGTAAGAATTACATTACACAGTAGGATTAATACTTGAGTCATAACAAAATAGTGACAATTATTTTTTAAAATTTTCCTGAGATTTATAACCATTCCTAATGATAACACAAGGAAATAAAAACAAAGACCGGAGACAATAAGAGACGGGAACTATAATTCGTAAGAAGCTTTCGCTTCCATCGTTCAGTCTCAAATGACTGCCGCTCCTTTTTTTAACTTCAATGCATCTGGCAACCTTGCCATAAGTCTATACAGTACGGAAAGAGTGTACTAAAAAGTACAATGTATTTAGTTTCAAATTTGTATTATGGTTTTTAGAAATATATAGTTTTAGTATCTATTCATTTATGCCCTGATATGGGCTGCTTCTTTTTAATAGGTTCTTCATAAAAGAAAACATTTTGTGAAAAAATAATATCAATATGTTGTTGTGGTAGATTTACAGAATCACTATGGGGGATTTTGGTTCAACTTAGAGTTGTTTTTTAACTGTTTCTCGTCACAGTAAGCATTTAGTAATAATAACTTATTGATCTACATTGAGATTTCCGAAAAAAATAAAATAAAATAAAAATAAAATAAAAGTGTAAGTATCTAAAACGTTCCATACCTAACACTGCAAAGATAGAATTGGGGAATTTTGCAAGTAACATGAACTTGTATTTGAAGACGCGAGATGTAAGACCGACATCTAGGACGACCTAACCAGAAACAATATGTATTATATTGATATATAATATATATTGTCTTGCGTACAAAGTAATGACACCTCGAAGAGAGTATGAACTTGTATTGTCGTAGAATAACTCACTAACAATTCACTTGTTTCATAAACATAAACAAAAATGAAACTTCACAATTGAAAAACAGCCACAGAAAATTGTTCAATTTAATATGAAAATATAATTAACTGCCTTCGCTAAGACAACTCCGTCAAGATATTACATTCAAAACAATAAATATCAAACTATTTTTTTGCAATACGGGCTCATAACCTTCTGCAATAATTCCATTTATACTATTAACGCTTCCTGAACGAAGGCACATTTAACCCAATTTTACCACGTTTTCTGTTTCTTAAACTGTGCTGAAAATATAAATTAATAAGAATGGTAGCGTATTTTTTTATTGCTCCGTTCAGTTGATAATTTTTTTACTTTATTGCAAATGGTAAGAACAAACGTAAGTGCTTATTCTGCTTGACAACCTTTCTTTTATAAATAATTGATGAACGTTTTTTATGTTAGTTCGTGTTTAATTAATAAACTTATTTATATCATACATTTTATTGATGATATTTCGACCATGTTTTTGGCCTTTTTCAAATCTACTCCATAAATATTTAAAACTTCAACAACAACTATTTAAAATATTTAATATATATTTTAAAATTTGATTTACCTATAGCGTGAGTTGCTCTACAATACATTTCGTGTGCCAATTATTAAATTCTATCCAATTTGTTTTTCCAAATATTTAGTGCCCATTCAGATTTACTATTTAAACTCATTGTATGGTGAATAATAGTTGTCACATCTTTACTTTATGTTTATGAACAACTTGTTGGGAATAACACCACATATACTTTTCGAAATGTATGTATGTATATTTCCAGACGTTTCGGGGTCTAGGTCAGATCTTGCTGACAATGGCAACTGTAAGAAAAGGCACAAGTGTGCTCTTTAGAATTAAAATGTTTGAAAATACTGCCATTGACAACGGGGTTTTTATTGGGAACTCAAGAGATTGAGGAATTGGCTTTTGAATAACTAGACGCGTGAATAAATGTATTAATGAAGAAACAAGCTGAGGAGCTGATCGGAGATACTTGCGAAAAGATGACGAGCTTAGGGTCTTTTTCTGTGAAGAATTGTCTCGAAGAATAAAGAAGATGAAGAATATTTTTAGAATTTTACAGGGGATATGAGGTTGCCTCAGTGCGGATTGGTAAGGAGCAAATGTCGTATTTCCTGATTTTTTGACATTTACATCAGAAAGGAAGCCGGTAAATATGTCACGATTTTTTATTAACTGAAAAAACTTTGACTTGACTGGGATTCGATTTTAAAAAAGGAAAAGAACCTTTTGTCATATGGTATTGTTGACATTCAACGCCTCAAAAGAGTGACTGTAGTTACAGAACACTACATTTTTTTTTATCATGTCAGTATATTTTTGGAACATAACACAAGATTTCGATCTATATAATAGTTCCTACTTGGTTTTTCTCTACCATTGTTTTATTACGATTTTGTCACCTCAACATCATCGCAATATTCACCGTACTTGGATGATGTACCTTCTAGATATAGCCTGTGATGCACAAAATCGTGGCAACGCTAGAAAGAGAGGGCAATAAAGACAGTAACAGGCTATTTCACTTGGTGGGTGGAAGCAGCCAATGAATAAATTAAACGTATTTCATTGGGAGCAGCCCCCAACCGGGTGAAATAGCGTTTTGTCCTCTCTATTGCCCTCTCTCTCTCTCTTTAGTCTTACCACGACATTTGTGCACTGTTTAGTGTTCTGTAACTACAGTCACTGTCACTGTGTCACTGTTTTGAGGCGTTCTATTTTAACAATATGACAAAAGGTTCTCTTCTTTTTTAAAAGATTGTTCTGTTTTTGCTTTATTTCTATAATCTTAGTCGATGTAGTTGTTTTCGCTATATAATATTTTTTTTAAAATTCAAATTAAAATGCCGGTAATGACATTTTAACGGTTTTGCATAATTTACATTGCCTGCGATGAGAAACCTTTTTTCGATTTCAAACCTCGACATTGTAAGTTTGCTTTTACTAACTAGATTAAGTTTTATATCATAATTATTTTTGTGTAATCTTTCAGAGAAAAATGACTGAAGAATAAATTAAATATATTTCGAAAGATTTCATATCGTACCTAATAAAAGAGCACACTTTATTTAGTGGCTGCTTTCCCGTTACTGACTGGAAATTCCAATAAACTACAGAGTACAGAGTATTCAGCCGTAGATACTATGTAAGATATATATTTAATTGTACTCTTTCACGGATGTAACAATATGTTTTCCTATGTTTCTTGGTTTGTGCTCTGAAAAGGACACAACCTGACGTTTCGCCAAACTCGCATTTGACATTTTCAAAAGCGAAATTCTGAAAGTAGAATCATACTTTCTGAATTTAACATCTTTTTGTTGGATAATATTTTTTCTGTCAGTCACACGTTTTTCTAGGCAAATTTCACCAGAAAATGGTGGACCCAAGTCTGTCACCTGTTGAACGTCTATTTATTAAGTAATTGGATATTGAAATGCGAATTGAATAGCCAGATCTAGAAGTTTCAGGGAAGCAAGCCAAAAACTTGATAGTTAACGGAACCTCTCAAAGACTCTCGAGACTTTACAGGCTTTTGTACACAAGACGATATGGCGTTTCAAGTCGGTAATCTTCGACAACGGCGCTACCCTCACAAGACAGATTCAGAAACTCCTAGATGTCGTTACTCAATTCGCGTGTACATATACCCCAATCATATCAATCGTATAAATACTGCTTGATAAAAAATTTGCAACACCCAGAAGTAAATGCTTAAATTTAATATTGTTTTGGTAAAATATAGATAAAATGCCTAGAGTATGTGTACGCCGAATATCTAGTGGTATATTCGGCGTACACATACTCTAGGCATTTAGAATTTGATAGAGGTAGAATTATTGGTTTACGGGAGGAGGGTTTTTCATTTCGAGAAATCGCTAAACGCCCGATTCGAATTCTAAATACTGTTATAAGATGTTGTCAAGCGTGGTTTGAAAATACCCAAAATCGGAGAAGAGTAGGCACCGGACGTTGAAGGGGTACAAATGAAGTTCAAGATAGATGTCTAAGACTTATTAATGGCCTTTAGGGACCGATTTCCGACAACTCGAAATTTAGATGATGACTGGTTAGAAGAACAAGGCCACCTACCCCATCTGACCGCTGAGCAACGACGGCAACCACTACAGTGCTGCAGAGCACGACAACATCTGATCAATTCTGCTTGTGTGGACATGATGGCTGAAGAAGGGTTAGACGATGTCAATGATAAAGACGTCAACCTCAATTTGATGTTGAGCGACATGTACACCGAACAGTATTCGTTATGGTATGGGGTGATATTGCAAACGGAAGTAGGTCTTTGTTCGAGGCTATATGACAGTGCAACGTAATCTTTAGGAATTAGTGGAGTCGTATTCACTCCCTTGCCTTCATTGGCTCATGGATCCCATATTTCAACAAGATAATGCTCGGCCTCATGTTGTTCGAGTTAGTTTGAACTTTTTTGAAGAGACCCATATGAATCTATTGCCACGGCCGCCCAGACCCCCGATGTTTAGCCCATAAAACATGTTTGGGATATGATGGGTTGAAATCCCAGCCCCCACGGACGTTGGAAGTTCTAAGGCACGAAATACAGGTAGGTTGGGATAGTATTCCTCCAGAAGAAATAGATCACCTTATTGAATCAATGCCAAGACGTGTTGGGGAGTGTTTAGATAACCGCGGTGGAGAATAACACTATTAACAAACTTAATAATAATAAATCATCAATGCTGAGATGTGATATTTTCTCCATCCCACAGGGAGTGTATTCGGTTATTGTCCATGATAGTCTTGACAAGTCTTTCTATTCTGTTGTTCCTGAGTCCTCGTTGGTACTGGGTCAATCTTCCAACGTCTTTCCGAAGAGAATTGATTTTCACTTCAAGCCTTCTTTGCCAAGGTGATATTCGATGTGTTTGTCTAAATTGGGGAGGGTCTTGCTGTGGTCTTATTGCGACACCAATTGTTCTGCAGATGGAAGTTGCAGCACAGTAGATGATTTTATGTAGCGACTCTAACGTATTAGCACCTAAAACATAGTTTGGCAAGATAAATTTGTTCATAGCCTGCAAGACGATACCCAGTGTCTTACATGATCTAAGTTTGGGAAGAGCTGGTCTTGTCAGTGGATCTGTTCTACTATACTCTCTAAGAGCTAATTCCATTTCTGCTTGGATCTTCTCAAGCAGGTCAGCGTTGGTTGGCTGTTCTTGTTGTAGTTATTGAGTCTCGTCCGTTCTTTGTGCCAAAGGTGTTTCAGGCTCTGGATCGATTGCATTTCGACCAAATAGTTCGCGCTCCACTTCGCTCTTTATTCTATCCAGTTGTACAGGCGAAATGAGGCCATTTCCCAAGATGACACGATATTGATCTGCGACTCTCTGTTCGGTAACTTGAAGCTGTGGGTACTCACGACAGAACTCGTGATGGAGTATTTGGCGATATCCAGTCTTATCCTGGCCAAGGTTCGTAATTCTGTAAAACGTGCGTATTATAAATTCATTCATGGCGCTAGTCCTTTTCAGTCCCGCTTGAGTGAGCGCTGCCTGTTCATCCTGCGCAACACTTTCTGCGGGTGGAGTTCTGGTTCTCGTTTGACTCCGTTGGTGATGGTCACGTTGTTGTTGTGACTGTATTGGTGGGTGCTGTTGTAGTTCTTCTGGTTCTTGGGCGAAGCTCTTTGGACGGCAGAGGCCCGCCTCCTCAGCACCCTGCCACCGACATCCCGCATGCTGTCATGTTCAGCGTCGGCTCCAGACATGCCCTGGCGATCCCCAGGCAGCGGTTCTTTTCCAAGGCATCTACTCCGTAGCTCCATTTTCATGGGTGGTGTCACCAATTGACCCTGCTGACCCGGGTAACTCGGAACCGTGGGGTTGTCACTTCCAAGATGAAATGATTTAAACCAGATCATCCCGTGCGGGTTTTGGAGAAGGGAGGAAGGCTAGGTAGTAGGTCAGCGGACAGCAGCCCCTTTAGTAGCCTCTTACGACAGGCGGTAGATACCATGGTGCTATTCTAACCCGGACACCACACGGGAAGAAGATAAAAAAATAAATTTTAACATCTCCTTCTGGGTGTGCCGATTTCTTAATGAGTGAATATACACAAATAAAAAACAAAATCTTTTAAAGGTAGGGCAACTGATGAACTTTCGGACCTAGAAACGATATACCGTCTTGCGCGTAAAACCCTGTAAATCGCAAACGGATAATAACATAATAACTAAAACTATGTTTCTCAAGCTAGTTATGAATTTAACGAGCAATTGGTGATAAAAATATTACCTATTATAACATTTTCAACAGTAAACAGGTTTGGAGTGCTGATGTTCATAATAAAATGTTTCTTTATTCACTTACAATCTACGGAGCATTCAATATGAACGCAAAATAAGGCAGAGAACCACAAAACAAAAAGCACTTTTTAATAATAGAACGTTTTACTAAACGTCGAATATATTTGGGTGTATCGAAAACAAAGATTTCTCCCAAAGTGTACACAAAGGATAGGAAATTGTACGCAATTTTCCCAAGCTTTTGGTCGTATTTTGTTATTCTACTCGTCGTGCATATTGTTCGTGATATATGATCAACGTCCTTTACGACAGACATACGAAGAGGGTTTCCACTTCCACTGGGTAAAAGAGGTCCTGTGAGTGTATACAGAAGTTTTTTTCAAGCAAACTTATTCAGAAAGAAACTAGAATGCTACAGTAAATAGATTCTGGGATAATTCTTTTGGGAACTTTAAGAGAAATTTATTTATATTGTAACTGAATTTTAGTTTAAGATTAATATAAAAAGATTAAAGCTTAAGGGGTTTTGGGAAAACATCATTCACACTTGAACATTAAATCTCTATACTTCAGTGTTTGAAGGTGTAAATCAGAATCAACGAACGTGTTATGAGGTTTGTATCAGGGTTTTTTAAATACTTGTTTACCAAGCTTCAACAACAGTGAAAAAAGCTTTAATTTCAATTAAAATATTTTATATTTAAAAAACAAATGGATTAAAATATCCCAAAAAAGTCTAAAGGACTTAAATCTGGTGATCACGGAGGCAACACAATTTGCCCTTTAGAAGAACATTCTTTTGAAAAGTATTTGAGATACTACATCTGTTTTTGTACTAATATAGAAAAAAAGTCATGCAATTTTATAAATTATATTCGTTGGAAAATTTTTAAAAGACAATTCATATGTGGGCGTAATTTCTAGTGATAAAGTCGAATCTAATTCACGAGCATTTTCATTTAATATAGTGATAAACTGTACTTTTACTAAAAATACATATCTTAGGCAAATTTTATCTGATTTTTGCGTAATGCTAATTCTAAAGCTTTCTTTTTATACATCGATGCCAAAGACTACAAGTGTTTCCTCAGAAAGAAATAAGTCATGCAATTTTATAAATTATATTCGTTGGAATTTTTTTAAAAGACAATCCATATGTGGGTGTAATTTCTAGTGATTAGTCGAATCTAATTCACGGGCACTTTTATTTAATATAATGATAAACTGTACTTTTACTAAAATATATATCTTAGGCAAATTTTATCAGATTATTTCGTAATGCTCATTTTAAAGCTTTCTTTTCATACATCGTGTTTCATCAGAAAGAAATAAAGGCAAATATTAAAAAAAATGAACTTAATTAATTTGTTAATCTGATATAATAATTGGTTATCACTTACCTGATTCCCACCAGCTTGAATATTTGACTGGCTGACTAGAATTCGAGCATTATTGACATAGATATCGTCATGGTATCGTCCCGTTACATGTGTTATCCATAATGGAGGACTTCCAGCAATTTCAGAATAGAGCGAAGCATAGGAGCTACCCAACTGAGACGTGGTCTTGGGAACACTTGCTGAAATAAAATTTTTAGATGTAAGTATGTACGTTATCAGAGATATTTATGTTTTGATCTAACTTAGACGCGTATGTGAAAGGGTAATATGTTACTTATTTATTACATGATATAGTTTCTTAATTGTAGATTCTCAATATTCGTATTAATTACTTCTTATCCTTTAGCAAATGTTTTTCTGAATACTTGTTTTTAAATGACGGGTTATTGTGTTCGGCAATCTAAGACAAAGGGAGTGCAAGTTTTCAGCCAAACTGAACGCACCACCTGAACAGCTAATTATAAAAAATAATCGTCAGGCACTTCAATATTTAGTTTATTTATTACATATTAATTTTCTTCTACATGTGGTTATCAGTAAAACACACGTGGTCAACAAGACATGTTCAGATTACGGTCAGTCAAGTGCCAAGTTAAAGTGATAATAGTTAGGAGAGTACATTGGTAAGTTGTACTTTGCAACTTTGCTATTCAACTTGACACCGAGTTCAGAAAAAGTCAGTACTGAGTTTTTTAATGTATTTGATTCCTATTTTTTACTGGCTGTTGTGTCTCTGTATAATTCTTGAATCTATTAGTATTAAATATGTTTTTTTTCAAATCTCCCAGCAGTAGGTCCACTTTTTGTGATCTTAACGTTTTCTTCTCTACTATTTGGGACTAAAACAATAAACCATCAATTGTCGTTTGGCCTGCTCTAAAGCTGTATTGTTTCCCAGAATCATATAGGAGTTATTCCTGGCAAATAACATTTTTTATTATTTTTCCGTACAACGTACTAATTGCTCCGGGTACCGTTATGCCTTTATAATTTGTATTGTTTCTCCGTTTAGGTGCCATTGAAGATTTCTGCGAGAATATTAAAAACTGGGTATGTTCCCTTATTTATCTTCAGCAATCTGTTCTTTGTCAGTATAATGCACATTTTTTAGATGAGCTAATCCTTTTTTGTTCTTTCGATGTCCATAGTTATGTATTGTATTAGGTTCTACATTCTAATAGTAATTGTAATAGTTATTTTTCTGGGGGTATGGATTTTATTGCCACTTCTTCCTGGTCTTCTCAATCTAATCGTTTCTTATAAATTTCCACGTTTCTTCGGATTCTGGGTCTCCTAAATAACTATCTTCTTTCTGACATTTATTATTCCAGGTTTGTTACTTGTTTTTATTATCACAGTTGATTTAAACTATATTTCTCTTTGTTTCGAGATATGTTTTTCATGTTTTTTTGCTGCTTGGTGAATGCTTTGGAGTAATATTTTATTTAGTATTTCAGCTGCTTCGTGTCTATATTTTTATGGGAGTAACTAGTCTAACCTCTGTTTCTGGTTCTTAAAACTCTATAAATTGTGTTGTGCCGTTCCGATATATATTACTGGGGTGTCGTTTTGCATTTCACTTTCTGCAGCTCTGTATAATCTGAGGTCGTGTATACTTATTCTGTTTTCTAGTTTCATAATTAAATGGTGGATTAATGATCTCACGTTTCTCGTACTTTGGACTCGATATGTGAGAATATATTTATGTCTGAAAAATCGTAAATTGGATCCATTATTGCGGGTGTTTTCACCTGATGTTTAGTTTGTCTATCAATTCTATTATTATTTCTTATAGTTCACAGTGTCTTGCTTCTCTTTTTGGATGTTCCTCTATTTTGTCTCTACACTAGATGTGTATGTATTTTTCGATATTGTGCATGTCTTGCAATTTTTTTCTTATTTCGAATAGGAAAAATAAAATCTCTTTATGTTTTTTGTTACAATGAAGAACATCCCTTATCTTTGCAAAGAGCAAAGCTCTGAATCCTTGTTCGTGTCACGGTCCACATTTTAACATCCGTTTTTGTTGCTTTTGTCATTTTTAGTCTGTTACTGAGGCCCAATTATAGGATTTCCACAACTTTTTTACATTTTTCTGAGAGTGGGTTGCTGGCCCATTGCACCTCCTAACTACGAGGAACAGGATTTTCACTTTTTCTCTAATTTGTTTTTTTTTCCGAGAGTAGTAATCTATTTCCTACCTATCTGCCTATTTATTTGATGAGCTCAGATTGGTTTGGATCTCACCTTATCCGACACACGGTGAAATATTAAAATTGTTTAACTTTCATAACAGGTAAATATTATCTAGTATCCACCTTCATAATATTTTGTACGCGAATTCAACACAACAGAAACCATTTCAGAGTCACGGACTCCCTTATCAGTAGTAAAGAGAAATTGAGTACGTTCGCAAATGTATTCTACCTATATGCGATCATACTCGTAGATACAAAGTTATCATAGGTGAACAGTGAATGCGACAAAATATCTTTTTAATGAGTGTAACTCCAAGTAATGCTGGTAAGATATTAAAAAAAAATAAATTTTGATATGGCTTTTATTGACTTGAATTACCTTTAGTTGGTAAATTATTTTAAATTGTATGGTTCACTCACTGCCAGCTGAAAAATTTTCATATAATTAAACATTTAACATTCATTTGTGTTAGAGTTAATATACATTGGAAATGCATTTATTGTGCCATAAATCCATAATGCTTAAAAAGTTGCAGATTTATTAGTTTACGGCACGGCTTCTCAAAATCAATACCAATTGGGAAAAAACTTTCGAAATATCGGAAGGCAATTATTCCCAACTTACTTCAACAGATTCGCTAAGAAAATGGTTTGATATTTTTCACCAACTTATTTCCATGAGTTGGCTTTTCCTCAAATTGCGTACCCATTTGGAACGGAACTCGAAATCAAATACAACTTCACGAAATGAATTAATTTATTTCAGCTGAATGACGACAAACTTTTAATGAGTTAAACTTTTCAAAGTCTGCAATAAATGCTTAAACAAAGAAAAAGTATTGAAAGCATGGATAATCCTTTATTAAAGATTGATGTCTTTCACTGAGATAATATTATCGAGTAGAATATAAAGTAAGAAAAAACTCGTTTTTTAGATTAAAAAGTAGATTTTACTGACGATTGGAAGCAACAAATAATTTATATTTAAAAAATAACAGACTTCAACTGGCTTAAAATAAAAACCGTTTAGAAACCGTGATCAAACAATCACTATTTTCATATATGTTTTTTTATGTGAAATAAGGTACAATTCTATTGATTATTTTAGCGCATCCTTTTTTCTCTCTCTCTCTCTCTCTCTCTCTTTCCCTCTCTCTCTAATTTGTATATTTAATATTTTTATTCGTTTTATTATTTGGACTACTTTCTGTAAGTGTAACTCTAATTCACCTTATATTGCAACCACCCTGTATATGTTTGTGTGTATTGGTCACCCATTATTTGTCTATCATTTCCGGAACTACCCTGTACAACTATAATTCAACACCATACGATTTTGCAAACGCCATGTATAAATATTAATCCTCTATTGTTTAAATCACACTGCATACCTATAAGTTTATTTCGCCCAATATGTCAAGTATAAGCAACTATGTTCCACACTATATAACAATTTTAACTACTCTGTATAACTATAATTCCACTCAACCTTATATTTCAATCATCCTGTATACTTATGCAACTGCTTCTAACATTTTTTGAAATCTCCGCCTTATAACTCAAATATCCTTACTGCATATGCTTTTTTAGCAATTTTTTTAACGTTTTCAGATGCACTCTATATAACAATAGTTTTACTTCACTCTCATTTTAACCACCTAGTATATGCAACTTATGCCACCCAATACACATTTTTGAACCACCCTGTATAACTTTAATTCTACGTCTTATATTTCAACCATCCTGTGTATGCAATTGCTTATGTACCACATGTATAACTGTAATTCTACTTCGCCCTATGCACGCACACAAACACACATCTACCACTGTATACCGTAAAGAAAAGATGCTACATAACTTTCGAAACAACATTTTTTACTCTATAACTATAGTTTTACTTCACTCTCATTTTAACCACCTAGTATACGCAACTAGTTATATGCCACCCAATACATATTTTTGAACCACCCTGTATAACTTCAATTCTATTCCGTCTTATATTTCAACCATCCTGTGTATGCAACTGCTTATGTACCACATGTATAACTGTAAATTTACTTCGCCCTATATTTCAATTGCGTACATTGCTTGCTGCTTGAATTTCCACTGCGTAAGAAAAGACGCACCCAAACACACACCGTTATAGAAAATTATACGGAATCAGCCATTGTAGCATACCGTGAGCCAAGAGAAAACAAATTCAATCTGAAGTGTAGTGCCTCAATTACTATTTATTTCTAAATTATATGGTACCTTTCTGTAACATTTCTTAATGCAATGCCAGTTCTAAATCATCAAAATTGCCCAAACCGTTTTTGAATAATCACTGAGCATACATAAAAAAACGTGCCAACGAATTGATAACCTCCTCCTTTTTGGAAGTCGGTTAAAAAATTAAATTCATTGTTTAGGTTGCCTTGCCTATGACGGCATCAAATAATAATAAATACTTGACTTTATAAGGGATATGTTTAAAATTGGTCTTTTACTCTTCAAATTACGTAATTAGCCACCCAAACGACGGATTCTTTAAATGCGCTTACTTCAGGTAAAATGTTTGCAAATTTTCGTTTTCGATGTTATTCTGTTGATTTTATTTCATTTCTCAACTACCTGAAAACTCCAATGATTATTTATATACTATACGTACAATTAAACTTAATATTCTAAAGTGAAATGAATATCGAGACGTAGGAGATTCAGGTGAAATTAGCTCACAAAGACCCTAATTCAGGTCATGCTGTGTAACGATGTCTTCATGTGATTCCTAAGACAGAAATCAGATCGGATGTTAACTAAAACTTACAAAGACAGATATTCTACTCTCTTTTCGAGATTTTATATTTATTTGAACGCAAGATCTAGTCAAGAACCTTCATCAGTTGCGCCTCCTTCAACTTATTGAAATCTCAAATAGTTCTTGGTGTATTTCTCACATACACCTGAATTTAATGTTCTAACCCGAAATGACTATTGTCATCTAAATTTAAAATACATAAAGCATTACGCTCGGTTTGGGGTCTCTGGGAGCTAGTTTTCTCTGAAGTCTCAAGTGTCGATTTTCGCGAAATATTTTGTTACTTGATTTATATACTTGACGTTTTTGCTATTTAGTACATTTTGCAATTTTTGAATTTTTGCCTGTTCCATAGTTATGTCATTTAGTATTTTTGAGAGTAGTATGGCTATCTATAAATTACGTCACAAGTAAAGCGGTAGTGCTTATCTCATGTTTGTGACAAACGTGTGGGGGGGGGGCGTCCGAAGATTTTAAAATTTTTATGTTACATAGTCAAATCAAGAAATTGCTGGCACCAACACAGAAACTGAAACTCGCTAACGAACGGGTGGTCCTCAGCAGCGATAGCCGTAGAGGAGAGTCTTGAGTAGGCTTCGGTTATAGAATTATATTACACTAGCCGTTACCTGCGGTTTCACCCGCGTATGTAATGTAGAATTCTTTGCAAAAAAATAACTTATGAAACATATCCAATATAACAATTTTTTGTAACTATGTTAAATTACCTTACATAACTATAAATCTACCATTCCCGCATTTCACGGCAACTGCAAGCACTTATGGGCCACCCTATATAACAATTCTATTAAACATTTTTTGGAACCACCTTGTATAACTATAACTCTGCTTCACCCTATAGTGCAACCATCCTGTATAATGTTAGTCTGAAGTTGGTAGACAAGGTAACTCGTTCCTCGAAGTTTCCTCCATCATCTTGAAGAGGTTGATCTCACAACGTTTCAATAGCTGTGTATCTGCTATCTCATCAGGTGAATGATAGCAGATACATTATACTTATAGGCCACCCAATATTACTTTGTTGTACCACTCTGTATAACTATAAATCTCCAACATATTTTACCTAAACCGCAACTTTATATGGTCACCCTATGTAACAATTTTATTCAATATTTTTTTGAACTGCCTTCTATAGCTATAACTCTACTTCCATCTTTATTTAAATCATCTTGTATATACTGCTGCCAATTAGTCAACCATTATAACTTATTTGTCTATCATTTTTTGAAACATCATTTATAACTATAATTTTATTCTACAAAATATTTCAACACGCTGTATATGCATCTTGCTTAGGGGTCACCATATATAACATTTTTTAAACACTTAACTCATCCCCTCTATATTTCAACTAGCTTATCGATGCTACTGCTTATGGACTACGCTAAATAATCATTTTCTGGCATTTTTTAATAACTTGGTCTATCAGTTAAATTTTATTTAAATTGAAACATGTTATATTGGCATATTCCAAATTTTGAAAAAAAGCTAAGCTGATGCAAGCATTTAATATTTGGTGCATGCGTCAATTGGTTTCAGCCATTGACTAATTGTTTGTTATCGAACATGGGAGTAACTTTTTTCGCTATATCTACCTTTCCTGTCAATGTATCACCCTGTATAAATATAAACCCATCAATTCCCAAGAAAATTCACCAAAACTGCAGTTGCTTATGGGGCAATCTAAGTACCTCATAATTTTTGAGCACAGTATAAAATATAATTTCTCTCCACACTTCATTTAAACCATCCTTCATTTGCAACTTTTTCTAACCTTGTTCGAATCACACTGTGTAACGATAACTTCACTTTACCCCATAATTCAGGTACTGCAATTTTTTTAAATTTTTTTTACCAACACTGCATAATTATTGTTCTACTCGACGTTATATTTCAACAACCTTCTATATGTAACTACTAATGGGCCACCCTATATAACATTTTTTCACCACCCTGGATACTTAGAAGTTTAGTCCACCCTATATTTCATCTATCCGGTATATGAAAAACAATGTAGAACATAACATTTTTATAATATTTTTTAAACCCACTTGTATATAGTAGTAATTATACTCTGCTACATATTTCAACCATGCTATAACATGCTACTTGTTTTTATCTACCCTATAAACTACCCGGTATAAACAACTGCTTCTAACATTTTTTTCAACCCATTTCATAACTATAATAATCGCTCAAGAAAATTACATATTTTTTATCCACCCTGTATAAATCTAATTCTATTTTACCCTTATCTCACCCTCATTCTATTCAATATAACATTTTGTTATCCGCCCTTATAAATATAATTCAACTCCACCCGTTTTTTAACCACATTGTATATATGCAACTACTTACAGGCCACCTAATCTACCTTTATTTCATGATTTTTTAAATCCATTTAATTCTACCTATCCTATATCTGGAACACCCTGTAAAATTACACTTGATATATCAGTTAGAATTCTTTTAAAATCGAAACATGTTACATTGGCATATTCCGAATTTTGAATAAAAGCTAAGCTGGTGCAAGTATCTAAAATTTGGTGCATGCGGTGGAACCAATTGACTGATTGTTTATGTATTGCAGAACATGATAGCAGATTTTTCCGTATATCTACCGTTTCTGTCACTGTAGGGAGATAAAATGTATACCAGATTTTAAGTCAAACTATAAGCTTTGCAACAAAAAAGATTAATCAAAATCAGTTCAGTAGTTCTTACGTGATGAGGTAACAAACAAACAAACAAACAAACAGACAACTACAATTTTATAATAGTATATAGATAGAGCAAATAAACTATTAATTCGTTAATTAACTGTTTCTAGGAATACCGAGAAATCTTCAACTAACTGAAATGGAAACACTTAAAACATATAGAAAAGAAGTCTAAGAAGAAAGTTTCGGTTTCTGAAAGTGAATTTCTTGGATTCACTCTATTTCATTCTACAAATCTGGTACTTCAATTTAATTGTGAATTATGTTCAAGTTTAATTACTTCCTAACAATGTCATCAAATGGCATGCCATTAAAGGTACATTACATCTTTATGAAGTTTCGTAGATGATAAAAAGATTATTTTTTATCGAAATTGTATGTTATTATATAATTTAACTATTAAAACCAGGTATTGCTAACTGTTTATCTCACACAAACAAAGAAATTATACCTGTTTATAAAACTAAGTGCATATCAAATTTGATTAAAAAATACTTATTATTTTATTCGTTTTTTCTTCTAAAGATATAGTAAACGTTCAAAAGCATGGAGAACTATCAACATTTATAAACTAATGCATTTATATAAATTACCTATTTCATACTCCACTTGAGAAAACGGAATAAATTCAGTTAGTTTGTCAGTACTTCGAATATTAATTGTACTTTCCAGAAATGATAACAAATATCAACAATTTCCAAACAAACACTTTCGATAGAGATTTACAGATGAATAATGTTCAAAACGATTTGCCTATAATTGTATGAATTATTCAAAATCAAACAGGCTTTTGAATGTCTAAAGGTTAAACAGATTCACCGAAGACTTGAAATACGTTTTCCATCGACACTTTCCCATTAAGAAAAATCTTCCTTAAGAACTTGAAAAATGTCCCCTCGTTTGCAAGAAAGGAAAGGCTATGCCTTTCCCCGATATTGAATATTCATGGTGATGTTGTAGTTTATCAAAGACAACGGCGAACAATGAGTGAAAAATATTTTGTAGATAAAATGTCCACGAAATTCTACAAAATTAAGAATAATCTGTTTTAAGCCATGTTTTGATTTTATTTACGTTTAAACTGATTTATTGTTATATAATAATTACAGATTAGCTACCGACACAATTCTTGTGATTTTATTTTTACTTGTCTGTTATTTATATTGAGATATTTTGGCATAGGGATAACCCTATATATTAAACATATAAATAACACGGTATTTATAAGAAATGGGCAAAACTACTATTTTTAAATAACAATTGTTATTACTATTTACATATAACAACTGAAAATAAAAGCCAACAGTTATATTTTTTGCAGTTAAAATTGCTTTCGCCATCTCTTGGAAAGAAACTAAAATATGCAAAGTTCATATTTGTTGGCTACCAATAAGATCTATCTATCTTCCCATTTACTACGATATAGAATACATTAGAATATAATTGTAAGACTCCTTATTCTTGCAATGTTGTATCTCGAAGATTAATCTTAAACTGGAAGTTCAGAACCAATAATTAAAATACAGTAAACAATCTTCTGAGATTGTATTTTTTATGTGTAATACGTGGTACAGTGTTGTTATGGACATATTATATATTTATTTCTAGCGTTATTTTTAATTATATTAATTCATATAATTATTTAAATTGAAGGAATTTTGTGAAGAGATTATTTGGCACTCTTGTTAAGTCCGTGTCTTGTAAGAGGTTAATCTTAAAAACTGTAAAACTTACGTCATAGAAGTTGGTTATTAACTGATAAACAAATATGTTTTTGTAATATATGTATTACCTTACTTCTTAGTTACCACTAATTTTGAAATAAAGTCTGGTGCACTTTTTATATTCATACCGTGATCAATATAAAGAATACTTTTATTTATGGTCTACGTTAATATTAGTGTTCTGTTAATATGATTTTCAATTCAATTCTATTATGTAGGTATAATGATTTATGTATTACTAATAAATACTAAGGATTAATGTAAAGAACTAATTCACTATATGTTAATATTGTGAAAACAAGATAAATATAATTTTTTCAAGAGAGTTTCTAAGACATATCAATCATTATCTATTAACAATTCCCTCATTTATAATTAAATTGTCAAGATTTCTACAATGACAACGATGAAGGAAAAACCTAACCTAACGTATATTATTCGGAAGATCAAACTACTGTTAAATTTTCCAATAATCCTTTTCTGCTTGTCCCTTCAGCCTTCAGTGCGTTCAGTACGATTCAGTTCACAGAACAGATGTTCACAACTTTTGCTATTCATCCTACGTTTTGTTTTACAATGATAACCATGAACAAAAACGATGAGTATGAAAACCACTGCTATTTGCTATTTATTTTATTCGTCGAAGCAGAACAACTGCTTTCTCAGTCGTTTAGTTTTGGACTTGTCTAGTATTGCTGTTGGAAAAAGCAGTTGAGGTTAGGTGCATTTTTAAGCCCAGACTGTTTATGTTATTGTTAGATAGGAGCTAAGCAGTAGTAAACGTATATCTGTAATCTGTTATTTTTTGAAGACAATAACAGTTGTTAATAACGCCACATCTCTACTATTTATAGTCAAATATATAGTACACAGTAATGAGCTTATTTAAGATTAAGGAGCGGCAAATATTGTGGAAATTAAAATGATTCCTGTCCTTAAACATATTGAGCTATTTGCAAACTTTATGCCAATTTTCATTACTACTACTCTGGATATCGACTTTCATTTTTTCGCTTGGCAGAGGCGAGAAAATCGTGGCATATTTATACATTTCTTTACAGAATCACGTACTTATCTCAACATTTTGACCACATGCAGACACTTCTGTTTATCGTGTTTTGATACTTCGTTGCTCATAAAATTCATTTAGAGAATATGGCAGAGGCGACAAAATTGGAGCAAACTTTTTCTCCAAAAATAGAAAATGAGATTACCTATGTTAGCCACGCGGTTGTCTTGCCTTTTCAACCCACTTGGAGGCAGGAGAGAGAGAATGGTGGACCAAAATCTGGTGTAGCTATAAAACAATATCCGGACGAAACAAATATATTGTGTGATTAAGTCATAAATCGGTCAAATAGTTAGAATTTATACGATCTCTAATACATTGGAGATAACTTGACCGCACTGCTTCCCAACATATAAATGTAAAAGTAAATAGTTTTATAGATATATAAATGAATTAAAAATTTATATATATAACATAAAGTGTAAGGCTGAAAAAGCAAATCGCTGAAATACCTTGAGAAATTCACATGTAACTGATAGGTACGTAGTCTAGAGCAAAATTGTCTGATATATTTTCTTTTTCTGCAGGGTGGTGTTTTAAATAGTAATTTACATGTCAAAGTAATTTTATTACTGAAAGAAAACTGGACAAAAAATTTAAAATTATATATAGAACCAAAGTATTTAACACTAGATGAAAGTGAAGTAATTTTATATTGGTATATAAACACTAATTGTATACATCACAAGAATTAGTTAAATGCTAAAGAACAAATTATTACAAACATTGTATGTTATCAGACAATTTATAAATATATCAGTTTTCATAAATTTCAAAAGGGAGAGTAGATCTTTCATTATTATGTTACAAAGTCATCAACAAAGCAAATCAAACAACCAACACACCATCTATCTAAACACCACAAAATAAATACAAGCAATACTTTAAGATGTACTCTCATATCCATTAAACGCGACCCAACATTTTGTATATAGTGTTTTTTGTGTCTGCGGTATACATTCAGTAATGAGCCTTCGATACCCCCAGCAATAAGAATGAATAAGGACCAGTCTCAAGAAAAAACAGAAATAAAACTTAATTTTCAACATAGCTCATTTTTTTGTATTCCTAGTTTTCATAAAGTTTAAAGTATTCATTTGCATATTTGCTTACTTAATTATTTTACTGAAATAAAATAATTAACATGGGATAAGCCTATAAGCTAAAACAATTAATTTTTAATGACATTGCCAAAATAAGTCCACTCCAAGAAAATGCTTCATGAAACTTTTCTAAAAAGATTTTTCAATAAGTTAACGAATTATTCAAAATCAACGGGAGCTTCTGCACCTTTAGCGAAGAAATAGAGTCACCGCAAGCTTGAAATACGTTTTCTATCGCAACTTTGCCATTAAGACAAATCTTCTATAAGAACTTTAAAAATGTCCCCTCGTTTGCAAGTATGAAAAACTGGTTTGGTTTATTGATTTTCTTGACTTTCCCAGATATTCAGTAGTCCTGGCAGAATTTTATTAGGAATAAGGATGAATAAAGGGCACAAATTATGCCAACATACGAATTAGTTTTTTTTAATAAGAATTAAGAAACAAGATAAGGCAGTGCCTCAAATTATAAATTTCTGTTTAATCTTTCAGTTTATAATTTGTTTATTGATAATAAATTTAAATTGTGCTACAATTGAATTTTTTAAAAATCGTTTTTTTTTATTTGCGACCAACTTCAGAAAAGGAGGTTCTCCATTCGATTGCATTTTTTAGCCTTTGTTACCACAGTAGTCAGCCAGTTGTGAATCAGTTTGGATAATTATTTTTTTATTTAAAAGAACATTATGTCAGGGTGGTCCCAGATATACTTATACGACGTGAACAGATGATAAAATCAGGGTAAGGAACCTTATTTCAATTCTAGGCTCAAGTTAATTCAAAATGAGATAATAGTAAATGAACCTTAATGTTAATTAAGGCACTTTACAAAAGACATACGTTCCAAATTCGTTATTTTTATTAAGGAAAAATATTATATTTCACAAAATGATCTGTACGGTTTTAAACCTAAAACGAAATGTCTCTTTTTTAATTGCATACGGGGTTTGTCAAAAAATGTGAATATTGCTTTAAAATAAAATATCGTGTTACAACAAAATTGACTGGAGGAGAAAATATTAAATGAATTAATTATAGTTACTGGAATTCTAGTAAGAAGTTAACTGAAAATATAATGACATTATATCACATTAGATGTTAATTAACAGATTGAGGGAACTATAGTATATAGAACAAGGAATAGTTTTGGAGAAACTGGTGTGCAATCTTGAACATAAAATTGAAAACATAGTCAAACGTATTTGTGATTTAAAATATTATAAACAGACACGTTGCTACGCTACTGCCCTAATAGATGGCCCTCCTGGCAGGCGATGACATCAGGGTGCACGGCAGCTTCAGTGGGGACGGGGTTGGTTTACCAAATAAAAGGGCCAAGCCAAAATTATATGGTAACTTACCTTTGAGTAAGTTGTTCTGGGCGCTAGGTAGACTCCTCTGCCTCACTACCCTGCTAAACCGACCTAAGTAACCTACCAACTCAAGTGGCTGAAAATAAATCTCATAAATAACTGTACAGTTGGGTGCCAAAAATGTCCCAACAAATAAAACAACAACACTGCTCAAATAAAACTTCAATAAATCATAAACTCATTTAATGATCTAACACATTACATGTTAATTAACAGACTTCAGTAAATAAGAGGTTTTCAATCCCTCAGTATATAGTGTGTTAAGTTAAAATCATTAAAACATAATTTCAGATTGGATCCATATTTTTGTCTACATGAATGGAAGCGCATGTTTTACTAAAACACTTGAAGTGATAACCAGTAGTTAGCCAAATTTACAATACACTGAAAACTCGTGAATAAATCAAAGTGTCCATTTTAAGATATTTCTATTGTCGCATCAATTTGAAACTTTGCTAGCGTATGTAATTCAGGTGACAATTAATAAATAATATGAAGCCAAAGGGGAAATAGTAGATCTCTTCAATGGCTCCATATGAATGTAAAGTCAAAACAAATGTTATAATTCATTCATGCTTCCCTAGACTTGTGTATAATATGAACTTGTATGGATTAGTCCAGATCAATGACTATACTATCTTCAGATAATAGACCACATGGTGAATTAACAGGGTATATACACTATATAGAATGGCAGAAAGTATTGTTGGGTCCTTGCGTTAATTAAGCCAGGTCTGGTAGTGATTTTAGTACTCAAAATTTTATGAGTACAATTGAATCGATGCATTTCATTAGTTTATGGCTCCTAATAATCATGCTTGACGAGCCTGTGAAAAATAAAACAGACTTTTTAAACCAAATTAAACCTATTTCTAAAACTAATAACAAAAAAGGTAGTAAAAAAGAAGGAAAAAATAACCAACGTTAAGGCATCATAACAATAATTAGAATAAAAATGTACAATAGAATAAAACTGTGTTTGAAATTGGTTGCAAACCTGAGAAATAAAAATGTTTTACATAGCATAAATATCTTTAAAAATGTATATATTGTGTTTAAAATATCTAATTGGATATGATTTTTATTTGGAAGTGTCATGATTGTTATAATGCCTTGAAATCGTTTTTTTAAGTTATATATTTAGTTAATTTATTCATCTGTTAATAACACCAGTGAATGCTTAATAAAGACCAGTGAATGCTTCCCACTGATAATTGAGCATTTTACCAATCCATTTCCCAAATAGTTTCTTCAATTTAATGATCTCTTAACTCAATTATTTACTATTCACCTTCAAAATATCGTTCCCGAGTGTAAAATATTGTATGGTACAAAATACTCTGATAGATTTTATATTTAGATTTCATTGTTTATCACATACTTTTTCCATTATAGAAGGGCTGCTTAAGCCTCTTATCTCAAAATGCACGATTCTAGATGAATTTCGTTTGTGGCTGCATTTTCTTTTTGTTTTGTTTTATTCATGAGCTTCTGACAACATGATTTCCAGAGATTTAGTATTTGTGTTCTATTCTTCTTCCGATTTGATGCTATCAAGATATGGCGCAGAGTCTCTTACTATTTGTTGCAAGATTATCATAAAATGCCCGTGTTTCGGTTGTGTTCTGGTGTTATTTAGTTTACAAGCATATAATATTTAATAACTGGTTTTATTATCCTGGCAAGTTATTTTTATTTTTCTAGTTGAAATGTCATTTGAAATAGTGGTTTATTAATGACTTACGGTTTTCTTCGTAAGTTAAGGCATTTGACGAAAAATTCGTTCGTTCCAAAGTCTTATTCTCAGCATCCTTTTCAATGACTGAGTCTGAATAAGAGGTACATTTGGAATTGAAAGCTAAATTGTTTTACATGATATAAAAATATTCAGTAGTCAACCTGCTTTCAACAACTTAAAAATTTGTCATCAGAATTTTTATGTGGTGCTCCTAGAGGCGACTGCGTTTCAGTGATCTCATTAACTTCGTAAGGAGAAACATAAGAAAACTCTTATGAACTATAATGGAACTATATGTGGAGTTGTTCAAAAGAAGTTGCCCATTATTAATTTCATATTTAGTTATAAGTAACCAGATACGATTGATAATTTGAAATTCAACGGAAATTTAAGCAGTACAATCGTTCTCATTTAACAGAATTAAGACAGGCTCTGTAATTTTTGTTTGGTGTTGTGTTCTTCTTTGTGTAGTAATGTTGCAATATATTTTATAGCCTAGGTCCCAAGCATGTTCACAAATTTTAGATTTTAGAAGGGCTTTAGGGAACTTGGAATAACTATAGTATATAGAACAAGAGATAGTTTTGGAGAAACTATTGGGCACTCCTGAACATAAAATTGACAACATCGATAAAATTTCGGGACCGTAATTTAAAATATTACGAAGAGACAGGTAAAGACGTTAGAACACAATCCAAAAAACGTTTAGCATATATACAATTCCGGATATCTGATAAATCTAGTGTAGTACATCATGTTATGAAGCAGTCACTATATATGTATTTAAATTCTTTATGATTAGTTAGTAAATAATTATAAGGAATTGGATCCATTCGAAGCGTAATGATATATAAAAATAATAATCATATGAATTCGGATTGAATTCCAAAGGGCCAACTGTATAATTTATTACATAAATATTCATTGAAATAGAATTATTAGTAGAGTTTGAAAAAAATCATTTTGTAATTTTGATGAAGGTTGTAGGCAACTAACATATCCAATACGTGTTGTTGTTGTCCAGTTATCTCGAATGTGTTAGTGATCCCATGACTTCTAAACCATTGGAGTCCTATCTAAACAACGCGCTACAATCCTATAGATGGCGCTATTCGAATGTCACTGCTCGTATAAATTTTAAATGGTTGGACCGATTGAAGTTACATTCATACGTATATACTTGTTTTGTCGAGACCGTGGTTTGTAGATAAGCTAGAAACTGATATGTTGCGCTATATGGATCTTAGATATGTAATTTTTGAACGGCTTGACCGATTGTGGTCATTTTCGAACAACATGCTTTGATCCATTAGGTTGCATTGTAATGAAGTTATTCGCGTGGTCAAAGGTTGAAAAATTTTGCAGAATGCCGTCTGCTGTGCCACGGGGTGCCCAGCCAATGGGTAGAACAACGTCCGCCCATCCAAGGGTAGAATATCATCAAATAGTTTTATTCTTTCATGTAAGAAGTGTAGCTAAAAATGTTACCAAATTTGAAGGTTTATTGGAAAGCATGGATTGTAAACCGTTACATAATAATTTGTTCTGCGAGACGCATAAATTAAACAAAATTTTAAATCATTTAATATATTTTCAGAATTTAATGAGTTCAGAGTAAATAAACCTAATGTGGGTGTGTTTAAAATTTTCAAATTTCTTTTCATCGTATGAACAAGATACAGTCATTTACGTCAGACTGAACTAATTTCAGCACCAAAAAAGAAGAAAAAACTATTCAAAATATTATTACTATATTAGGATATCATTAGTTTAAGTTAAACCAGGTAATAGTTTTTTTTAATATACTGAGAAAAATTAAGAAATCATGGGGAAATTTTAGCCTGGCCAATACCAACTTTCTTATTTTAAATGCAAGTCCCGGTATTTTATTTATTTTTTGGATTCTCTAGACATAATTCATGTACAATGTCCTACCCCTAAATTCAACTGTTTCGGAAATATTAAGTGTTTTCAGAGTTATTAAAAAAATTAACATTAAAAAAAGAAAATTATTTTATTTCAGAAATATGCTAGATTACATTCAATACTTAATTTCCATTTAACTCATGATATTGAGATAGTAAGCAAAAACCATTCCTTCGTTTCTTTTTACTGATTTGGAAAAAAAAACAGTTTTTTTTTATTTTCAAAACTCATAGCCTTAGCACCTTGTTTTCCGCCTGCATGACAATGGTGATCAGTGTCAGTGCTATTGTCGTTTGAATTTCTCGAAGTAATAATATCTAAAAAATGGTTCATTTAACAGAAATGTACCAAATAACCATTCTACAAATCACTGGTTGCGAAGATAACACACGCACACAAATGGAAGTTTCTGGCTTATTTCACGAAAGTTCTCCAAATTTGCCGTCTGTATCACAAGGAACAATTAGCAAAACAGAAACGCAGATTCGCAAACTTGGTCATTTAAGTAGCTGCCAATGCTGTATGTGATAATAAGAAATAGGACATTATGCTTTACTTTCAAGAAAAGCCACTTAAATCTGGTCGAATAGCAGCCCCATTGGTCAAGGTTAGCAACACATAAATAAATTTTCGAGTATTAAAGGAAAGTAAAATGCATCCCTATAAAATGATGCCAGGTAAGGTTAGATAACAATGTGATCCAATTAGAAAATGTTTTATTTTCTGAAGAGGGCACATTTACACTTCACGGTCATGTTAATCGTCAAAATTGTTCTAATGAGAATCCTTATTGAATAACAGAGAAACATACGCAATATCCTGAAAATATTTGGGTCGGAATTGTTGGAAATCATATCCTAGCTCCCTTTTTCATTGATGGCAACTTGAATGAAGATAAATATTTAGAACTGCTCAGAAATAATGTCGTGCCAACTTTGACAAACTTATATCCTGATCTAGTAAACCCACAGCTTCCTGCCAATACAATATAGTTTCAGCAAGAGGAAGCACCGCCCCTTGACGAAATCAATGTTCGGCAGTACCTGAACCAAATTTTTCTAAATCGTGGATTGGGAGGAGCGATCTCCTCATTTGACGCCATTGGACTACTTTTTGTGGGGATATGTCAAAAGTACTGTGTACGAAACTAAACCCCTCAACTTAGATGACCTAAAAAGACGAATCACGCTTGCGAACAGATCAGTCACGCCTGCGATGTTGAGTGACGTTAGAAGACATTTCTATACCAGATTAGCATGTTGCCAAGAGGTTCGGTGCGATCATTTTGAACATTTCCTACATTGAAATTAATGTTTTTTTGTTGTTTTCATATTAAGAAATAAGTATTACTTATTAGGTTTTTAGTGTAATTTAGCGAATTTGTGAAATAAAACAATTTTCTTTTTTTAATGGTAATTTTTGTAATAAATTTGAAAACACTTAATATTTCCGAAACAGTTGAAGATAGGTGTAAGCCTTGTACACGAATTATGTCTAGACTTTTCTGGAGAATCCAAACTATAATTTTTTTGTTGAAAACAATGGGCATTTAAAAATACAAATCGACGTGTCCAAGCGTTTTTTCTCAACACGCATTCCTTTATTCGTTATCGAGTTTATTCCATTTGACTGTTCCACAGTGTTCCACAATGTACAAGAAATTACACTGCTACTAAGATTTCGCTTCCATTGGCCAGTTCCATTACTACCACTCTTTTTTTTAAAAAACGTCATAGAGTCGCAAATAATTAGCTGCAAAATAAATGAATGTTATTCGTTACGGTATTCAAGTTAACGATAAGTTGACAACTACATTAAACGGATTTAAAAATGCCTATGAAGGTAAATACCTCATGCGCTACAATAAACTGCAATGAGTTCGTATTATGTTTTTGGCACAAAATCACCTCAACGTAACAACCCTTTTGGTATATTGATGAAAATTTTAAAGCGTTGATCATTCATCATTCGATTATAACACAGCGGTCTATTATGATAAAATTCTATAAAGTAACCTACGGCTTTCACTACAAAATTATTTACATTGTAGACTGCGTAATAACTTTGCATCAATTATCACCTACTTTAACCTAATTGGTTTCATTTATCCAACTCTAACCTACATCAAACTTCTCCTGTGGTCTTCATTTCTCTGAAGGGTTAAACTCAAACTTTAAATAATTAACTCAATTATCTGTAAGTCACGAAGTTTGTGTTTTGGTGATCTACCGTCATATACATTTCTATACTTATTATAAAGAGATAAATTATAGTTAAAAACTGTAATCAAGTTTTATGGGTCGAACTAAAGAGTGAAAAATAATTTTTAATTATTAACTTGATCTTTTCTTCAAGATTTTATAATCCAGTGAACGCAAGTATATTGTTTCTAATAGAAAATCTTCATCAGTTGCTCTGCCCTCAAATGGTTCAAAACTCGACTAATTATTTATGTTTATAGATGGAGAGAATACTAAAATGACGTCACAGAGACGAAGCACAAAGAAACAGGGGACGGCCGCCGACTCTATGGACGGACGATTTGAAAAGGAAATCTTCATAATGGAGTCAAGATGTCCTAAACCGAGCAAAATGGCTAAAGTTAAGAAAGTTTTATGTCCAGCAGAGGACGAGACAAGCTGCTATATGATGATGATGATATATTATACATAACTTAAGTCAATATTTTATGCCGAGGTTAATATCGACATCAAGGAATTTCAGGAAAAACTAGCTCATAGAAAACTGAAATCGGGAGGCGTAGTATGTGTAACGCCGTTTCCCTGTGATTCCTAGGATAGAAGTCATACGTTCTCGACTCGAGACCCTACTATGTATTTAAAGAAAACAACTAAATCGAAATTAAAGACTCGCCCATTGAACAAAAAACTAATCCCTAGAGAAAAATCAAGTAGGTGCCCAAAACTCTATGAACTCCCAAAACATGGCTTTCCTCATCGATATGTCGCCAGCATCTTACACCCAATAGTAAAAAAACAATCCATGTGTAAAAGAAATCACAATCAAATACACCATTAACAACCTATGAACTGATCCATAAGATATCGTAGCCAGTTTCGCAACAAACCTTGGAGAATGAAGTCTTCCAAGCCACATAATAGAGCTCTCAAGCCATTGGCCAAAAACACCTATTTTATGTTATATGATCAAATTTAAAAACAAACAGACGGAGCAATGTGGTCGCATTATGTCCAGCAGTCGCAGATCTATTTTTGATATATTAGATGACGTGTTTTCGTATGGTTCATTAGCAAACAAGAGCTACTCAAGTTGTTAAATCACTTGAATTCTATCAACCCTAAGATTCAATTCACGTTACAATTCGAAGAAAACAGCTGCCCTTCTCTGATGTCCACCTAACAAAACTGGGTCCTAGAACACATTTATAGAAAACCAGAACATACATCTAAATGCAGACACAACGGTAACAAAAGGAAAAAGTTACTGAAAAACCTAGGACGTGCCTACCGTATATCAAAGAAACAACAGACAGAATCGGCCTGATTGTCCGAAAGTATAACATAACTGCCAAAATGCATTGTATAAATCACACCAAACTATAGGTACAACTGAAAAATCCAAAACCCAAAATCAGCCTAGAAAATCAGGGTATATATATCATTGCGTGTTAAACCTGTTACAGAAGATATGCCAAACGAACAGGAGAATCTCTTCTAGATTGGAACAAACTGGCTGTCAGAAACAAAGAAACAATGTCTGCTCTATTTCAGCATCAATTACAAATGGACCTCACAATCAATTTTTGAAAGCTGGAAACAGATAGCCGACATATCAAATTAAGAATCAAGGATGGTACGAAAGGCAATAGATATAGAAATGACAGGACAACTTAATCAGAGAGATGACGCCCTGCATATTTCAAACAGTTGGAAGGAGAAAGGGAATGGGAAATATCTGCCAGTACTACTGAAAGTTTGTTTTATCCTAAAGAAACTTACTTGCCTTCTAAGTAGCAGACATTTTCTCAAATATTCATGCATTTTGGGGCACAATTGTTTATGTAAAATTTATGAGAAGTTAATAGTCTACCACTATTTTTCCATCAAGTACAAGCAAGTCGAAACAAGGCAAATGCTCTTTGTTAGTTACGGTTAAGATCCATTTACGATTTGTCTGCCAATATTATTTTCGGTATATAGAAAATGGATACCTCAAGATACTGTCCACTGGAAACGGTTAGGGTAAACTTTTTCTCGAACTTCCGCCCCTTCTATCTTAAAAATCGCCACTGGGCCCTATGCATATGATATGAAACAAAATGCAGCAAATCGACTCAAAAGAGTACGCGGTAGAAAGTTAGGTTTCCTGGACTTCTTGACGCGCTATGTCCGAAACTATAAAAACACAACGCAACTAGAGAGTATATGACAATAAATAAATTATTTTCTTAATTAGACTATTTAATAGTTCTTCATTCTACATAATAAGTGGGTTTGGATTTGCAACAATTTCCTTACTTAAGGAAGCGTAAAATTTGTTCTGCGTTGATACATGGCATATGATTGATTTTTGTATAGTCCTGTGTTTGATTTTATCAATTGTACAGAGAGAGCAACTGCAGTTATGTATGTTTTATATCTAATATATTATGAAACTCTTACATCTAAAAACTAATTTATTTTAATTTATTTTACTTCTTTGTATAACTGTTTTATATTATGAAATTGTTGATATCAACACCAGAGTCTCCATTTACGATAAAATACACAGCGTTAAATAAACATATTACAATGTAATTCTATCAATAGTAGAAAAAAAGATTTACATCGCTAGATTTCCTTACAATGAATTTAAAATATGACGAGTTTTAATTTATTCATTTAAATTAACGAGAGTATTAGAAAATATCATAAAATCTGTCGTTTATAAGACATGGAGGAATTTACTTAGGCCAAAGCTATAACTCGAAGCCGGGAAAATCTGATTATTTACTTTCTCTCAGGGGTTCTCAATATCTCCAAGAATTACGTATTCAAACAGAAAGCACTTCCTTACAGAAACAATATTTACAATTGCATTTTCCAGTTAGTTTTCCATTAAAACAAATCTCGTTTACAAATGCTTTTTAGTTCGGCGGAAAGGATCTCTACATAAAAGCTCATTTTTGTGCTTTTTAGAGGAAAATCTGATGATGATACCAGATTAGTACAAAAAGCTTGAATTGTAAATAAATATAGTAAAATAGGCCAGGATCTGATAAATATATAAATAGTATATCTCTAAATAAACAAGCAATATGCATTTTTAAATAAATTTCTGTAATTTGTTCATAAGTACAGTGTTTTGGGAAATACATTTAGCGCTATAATTGGCACATGCACTGCATCGCTCATATCATAAGGTGAATAACCGATTTCCAAAGTGAATCAAAACGAAAACAGACATATTGACATGTAAATTTGAAAATATAGTTATGTGAAATTTACTTTGGCGTCATTTTTCTGATCTGCTGAAAAATCCGCATGGGGCCGTCCAAGTATTACGTAAGCAAATTTATTACAATTCTTTAACCCCCCACCCTCCCCCTTGTCAGCAAAAATAAGCAAAGATCTTACCACCAATGTCATCAAAAATATCAAAAATTAGCAAGGCAAAGACCCCCTCGCCCCCTATAGTGCTTACGTAATACTTGAACTGCCCCCATGTATAAACATGGTTTTGTATCCTAACAAAAAACATTTATTTTTTACATGCAATGCCGTTTCAAGAGTATTCTTGGTTTACTTCATAAAGATGATAGGTTAGCTGTTGAAACAGTGAGTTTGGTGTTAGGTTATAGAAGAATTTATGGAATTATCCCTGAATTCACCTTACTATATTACAATTTATAATTTAATTTAAACAAACGCAATATTTAACGTTATATAAAAATATACGGAATAAAACCGGAATATTTCTCTGTAGCCTACTATTTAAAATATTCAAATTGATTGAGCCGTATGAACATTCATCGAACTTCACTGCCTTAATAAAAGTTTTTTCTAATTTTTTGGCAAAAGATATACCTCACGTAATAGAAAATTATTAGGTACCTTTTCCTAAAATTCATTAATACAATAAAGTTTAAATCGTCAAAATTGATTAGGCCGTCTCAGAGCAATCGATGAGAAAACATAAAAAATGCTGAGGAATTGATAACCTCCTCCTTTCAAAAAGTTGGTTAAAAATAGTTTTTACTTTAATTCAGTTTCAAGCTTCAACTCCATAATAAACATACATGTAACTAGATGTATTCCATGGTTTGATGCAACTTATATATTTGCCAAAAAAAAAAAAAAACTGAAAATAGTGGTAGTCTTCAATTCGGTTGTCGTACTTTGAACTAAAGAAATCACTATTATAGGGATTGTTTTGGAGTCATTTAATATTTGTGAATTCTGCAATATGCAAATTAAAACATTGTCCATGTAAAATGGTATTTGAAATTCATCAAATCAACGTCATTTAAGTCTCATAAGGAAACCAAAATGCTATGTAATATTTAAACCGTAATGAAGATATCTTTACAATTTTTCATTTATTTATTTTAAACCAGTCAATAGAGAAATTTAAGTGTCAAAATTCAACAGAAAAACGCTTTAACGCGATAACGTAAATATCAGTTTATTATCAATAACTGACATAATTTTAATATCAAACTAGTAGAAGTAAAATTATTTGACCATTAAAATCTTTCAAAAATGTGGATTTGTATTGTTTTTTTGCTTATATTTGAAAAGTTATAATGCCGTTAATGAAAAACAAATGGTGAATTTTTTTTCAAATTTGTTTTAAATAACGATGGAACTGTAATCTTTCTCGGAATGATAGCTTATAACGTTGAGATTAATTGAGCTCAAATTCTAAATTGTCCGTTAAGTAAATTTTGCAGAAATACAATTTAGATAATTTATAAAAATATTTTGGAAAACGTCCCGTTTTAACCACGATGGTTGGATGGATGATAAAGATATATTATGAAAGCAAATAAAATAAACTTTACTTTGTATGTTTTCAGTTTTCGGTACGGTACCGTAAAATGCTTGAGAATATTGTTTAAACGAGTAACCCTTACTTTTCCTCAGACCTCTTGACAGTGGCGCATCCAGTGAATATTTTAATTCACAACAGTGAACAATAAACAGGTAACCATACTCTTAATAAACCGATCGAAAATGGATCAATGTGCACATACAGGTAAATAAACTGCGAAGGGATAAACACATAATAATACAAATAATCATAATTTTCATATAGGGCCCCCATCTCACGAAAATTCTTCTCCATTAACCGCATTACCATAAGATATTTACTTGTCTTTCTTCTCAAAAACAAAAAAAAATCCATTTCTTACCAATAAGAGATATATGAGTTGATATGCGTCAAATAAACAGTGATCTTTGTGCGATACTGTGTCAACAATCTATGAGTTGTTTCTACTCCTTAGATCGGTTAGACTATTTACAAACTTCAACTTTTATTACGAATATACATTTTCTAATTAGCCGCAAATAAATTTTTCATTTGATGGCTATTCTCTTTCCCTACATTCTAATTGATTAAATTTTCACTGACATTGTTATCATAATAAACAAAGATGAACTTTAAATAGAATGAAATTAGCAATCTATATATAAATAGGCAAAGACAAAACGATTAGGTGCCATTTTCTGTGTCTCTCAATCGATTTTCTTCATTTTTGTTTTGTTTGTTAGCTACTGACGACCTTCAGTGCAGAATGCTAATATTAATTTATAATATTGGTTCATTCCTTAAATAAAACATAATAAAAATTCATTATTTATGTCTATACTGTCAACGTCAAACAACTGACAGTGCCGCCGCCGCCAGACGGTTAAAACTCAAAACATTGAGTAAGTATATATGAGCGATCGCTAGATATATTCTTAGAGCATGTATGTAGCATCCAAGCGTTGTTATTCTTTAGTGGAAAAATAGTCAATGTAGTAAATCAGTATTGATTTTTCGGACGCGTTGCAGTAACTTTCTTATTAAATATTCTGTTTTTAATGTGAATTTTATTATTTGATTAATATAAGTAGTTAAACAAAGCGGTTTCTGGAGCGGAAGTGGGCATAAAGGTAACCAGTCATCGAGTTCTCGCCGGGAGCTGCTGCCGAGCTGTTGGTAGTTTTTGTTTGGATAAGAAGAAGACATTGGGAAGAAGAAGAAGACATTGGGGGTGGTCGTAGGGGTGCGCGAAAGACATTTGGGTGTGTCGCAGAGGTGCGTGCCATCTGTTGTTAATAAATGAAAGCAATTGTATTGTGGGTTGCGTGGGTTGCAGAGTGCACGCCATCTGTTGATGGTTGTGGTGGTTACAAAGAAAAAAAGCTAAATACTTGGCCGGGTATCGAACGCGGCTTGCCTGATTACAAAGTCAGGTGTCCACCGAGCTGCGCTAATGCGGTTAATCGAGAAATGTTTATTTGAAAAGGTATAGTACATGCCGTTGGGTGGGCGCGGGTTTTTGGGCGTTGTTCGGTTAGATATTTGGGGCTGGATGGGGGGATATGATATTTTGTTGTCTGTAAAAAAATTTAAAATCATGGTATTTTGTTGTCTGTAAAAAAATTAAAATCTTTTGCTTAAGCCTGCATGCGCGAGAACGTCCACTCCTTCGAGTCTATAGTTATCGTAAGCGACCGCCTACCTGCGCAAGAACGGCAACTCCTTCGAGACTCTGATTTTGTCGGATGATTCAAGACCGAGCGTAATAATTTTGATACTTGGAAAAAATTTTTAATGATGAATCAAGAATTTGATGTTATGGTTTCTAGTAGTCTGCTAATAATTTTTAGAATAAAGTAAGGAAAGAGGTGCAAGATGAGCATAGTGTCTCACCAACTACTGTTGAATGCAGATCGATAAAAATGACTTTACTTAAATCAAGTTTATAATATTCACATTAATTTTGAAAAATGTCTTGTATGTTAATATACCTTATGGAACCAAGGACATGGCTGTATGCCCTTCAGGGAACTGTTTGAACCGCTCCAACTACACATTGATGGCTCGAGATAGATTAAACGATGGACGGCTGCCTGTATATTTTGCTCGCCTGTCAAACACAACAAAAAATTTCAAACTGAAGCTGATATTTTCTGATGACACTGAAGGTGACACTGACTGGATTTCAGCAGCTTCATGCCAAGATGAAAAAACTTTACTATCCAACAGCTCAATGACTATACGTGATGCTAACCTACAAGAGGAGCTCCACAAAGTGCTAATTCTTATTTGTGTAACACTCTCTACAATTACAATATTATTACTTAAATTAATTGTGAAATGTATTAGGAAAATAATGAATAATTAAAACACATAGTTATATACAATGTTTTATTTATGTAAAACACTATTCAGAAGCCAATAATAAACTACATCAACATTTTCTTTGCACATCGTACTGGATCATTGCAGCGGCTGTGAAAAATGCATGGAGAGTCAGAAGGTTTCAGTTCAACAGCGCCATTGAAGTTTTCCAGATTGATTAGGTGATAGTGTGATTCCTCATCTTCGTTAAGCAGTTTCTCAAATTGTTGATTTTCAGCTCTTCAAATAACTTGTTAAATAAAAAGTCATATTTCTGATGGCCTCGTACATATATGTGCGTGCATTTGGTTAGGAAAATTCTCAAAATGTCGTTCATAGTATTCAAATCATAGTGGCCATCAGAGTAGTGGAGTCCATGTAGCCGTTGTTCCAAATATCGTACTTGCCTTTTGTCTGCTGCTGATAGATAGTTAAACGGTTTAGGTGGTTTAAACAAAAACACTCCTGTGCGTTTACGTGCCTGATAACCAATTCCTTGGGAACAAATCTTCCCTCGATTTCGAAACCTTGAATGTCGACAATTGCAATTTCCATGGTGAACCGTTGAAAAGCTATAACGAAACTGATTTTCTAAACAGCTGAGTGATCTAATATAAGCTTCGGACAATTTCGCTGAGTGGGAGAAATTCCATTAGGCAATCGTGGATAATTATGCAGAAGGCTCGGGTCTTATCGGGAAATCCCGTCTGGCTTTCAATATCCAAGCGAATATCTACAGTCGAGGATTTCATGGTGTCCTCACGTCGGGAGCAATCGATGACGAATAGGATGTGCGTCTTGAATGCAACATAATCCAGTAGAGGGTGTTTGCCGCCGCCAAAGCTGGGATAAAAGTCCGTATACCTTTTGTACGCCTCACCGTACTCACTCTTTGAAAAATCTAAATCAAATCTCTCCATAGGCCAAAATTCGCTGTTTAAATTTAGACGAATATTGGAAATGTGAATATTGTCAAATTCCGTGGGATCTTCTTTGATGTTGCTGTGGCGATCCGTTTGAAAGGCTAAGATAACGTAACGAGGGCTTTCCAGTGCGGCACACGTCTTCACAGCCCAAATTTCACGAGTAGCACCTGTTTTGAGAGCAGGCAACTCATTTAGCTCCCATTTACGAAACGGTAAAATTATACTGGAATCCGCTTTGACGGCTTGCAGTAAATCCAATTTAACGTCATCGTTTGGAAAAATGTGACGGACTTTGAGTTCGATGTTGTTTATTGTCACTTTACCCTTGGTAGCAGCATTTGTGATTATAAGGCAATCATCATCGCTACGACTTCGCACCAGACGAATTGTTTGTTTACCACACATCACCTGCTTATAGTCGTTGAAGATGGAAAACAAATGTCCCAATGGAATGTACATGTGAAAAGTTTTATCGGCGGCATTCATATACGCTTTATGTGGAAAATTCCACCCGGCTATGAATAGGTCCTTTGAACTGTTGGGGTCGTAGCACAAGTATCCACGAATTGTACTCACGCGACCAGGGTCTCTCACGGTTTCAATTTCCTTGCCGCACAACTCGTACGTAACGCTGTCGAAGAAGAAAGCTCCAGCATTTGGTGATAGAGAAACATCTCCATTGCCTGCTGTCTTCACCACTTGTCCCTGGATTGAGATGCAGGAATCAGCCATGGAAAACCAACAATCTGTTTGATTGACGGTGATTTCAACGATATCATTGTTGCCGAATGACTTGACGTATGGATAGTAGGTTCGCAACTCCTCGCGTCTTACACTATCATCAAAATTTGGTTTGCGGAAGATATCGAACATTTGAGGAGTTGACATGGTAGCCGAGCGTTTGTAGAAACAATCTGTTTGAGAGCGTGAGTGATCTCTTGAGAGGTTTCATAGAAACTGATGGTGGACGAGGAGCGGTTAACCTCTTATATGGTTCTTCATCAAATACAAGTCGACCCATTATTATTGTAGTTGTTTCAGCTCAAGTCGAATGATGATTTCTTCACCACGAAAATTCACAAGTTCAGAGTCTTGATTCAAAATTTGCAATGTGAGGTTATGTATTTCGCTTCTGTTAATCGGCAAATAGATTAAATGCTGAGGTGTTTCGTCGATGGCAAAACCAGGATCAACTGCAACGGCAAACTCGTAAATGGTGTGTGAAGGAGTGTTATTGTAGAAGGCTCCCGATGTGATGTTGCTATCGAGATGAATCGTTCTAACTTTTATAATGTTCACTGGTAAATCGGAACTGTGAACTTGATTGCGTGGTAGCAGCTGTTTAGAGAAGCCCAGAATATCACCGATGCTGTCTTGCGGTTGAAAATCCACAGCGTACTTGCTGCTGAAAAGCTCACACTTGAGAGTATTGTTGTTGGGTTTCAATGAGAAAATATTCTCAACGCCCTTTGCCAAATGAATGCCAAGTGCCTTTCTAATATAAGCTTCGATGTCACCAATTTCGTATGAACCTTCGGGCAAGTCGATGAATGTTTGCGTGTTTTGATCGTCAAACAGGTAGATCTTGTCACCTCTCTCAATGTTTGGGATGCTGTTGTACGAGTGAAAACTCAATAAAGCTAGTCCGTAGTTGTAGTTGGGATCCAACTGAATAGGTGGTTGAAAATCAATCGACAGTATTGGGCTGCGACCTTTCAATGTGATGATCACAGACATGACTGATAATTATCCGCTTGTTAGCTGCTAATATAGGTTAAAGTAAAACAACAATAATGCAAAATATTTATTTTTTATTATAGAGAAATTTCAAGCATAAATGGCCACAATTTGATTGATTGTACGTCTGATAAGAGTCATTGTTGTAGAGGATTTTCACTCCATTGCCAAAGTAGTTGGCTAATTCTTGGGGTGGTTTCAAACATCCAAAGCTATCAAAGTACTGAACGGTGTTTCCATTTCGCACATAAGCTACCCAATGCGTACCGTGATGACTGCTGGTATCCAAATTAACGATGGCAGACTCCTTTGTTTGTGAATGTTTAGGTAAGGTGTTTCGCATAAATACTCCCCTAAAGTAGGGGATCTTCAAATGTTTGGCATATTGCTCAAGCTCGTGATTGTAAAGTGCTCGATTGGGTAGCTTTATTGGGAGTTTTTTTGCTTCTTTAAGTAAAGCCCGAAGCCGTTGCGGGACTTTTTAAGAAAAATACCGCTTCCTTTCTTTGCAAGCTCTTCCATGGCTTGATTATGGCGCTGGTCCTCCTCCAACTTCTTGCGGGCGTTCTTTGCATCTATCACGGCTTTGGCTACTCCACTGGCTCCCCGGCAAGAGCTCCTAGTGCTGACAACCCCGCAAATAGGGGTATTAGTGGGAGAAAACCACCAATTTTCGACTCAAAAGGAATGACTCGAGGTACATGGATTTTCTTGCGACCACCTGCCTTCTTAATGACTGCTCGGGCTGCTCTCAACGCCAATAACGATGTCTTACGGACATCACTTCCAGATCCGGCAATAGCTCTCTTGATTGGTAGAACCACATTCTGTCGAAAAGATTTTTTCCACATCGTTTTTTGATTCCAAGCCCCATCTTGCGTTTAGCCTTCATGCCTGTAGTTATAAGCCAAGAAGCTGCTTTTTCTCCAAGTGAAGCGTCCTTTGACTTGAATCTCTCCCAGGCTCGATTTTCCAACTCGTAATCAGCCTTATGACGATCCGCCAAAGACTTGTATTTACTGTAGGCGATATCGTGCGCTCGACAAGCAGCGTCTGTCTTATTGATTCCCTGCTGACCCTTGGAGAGACGGTCTAGAAGTTTTGTACCGGGTCCACAAAAACTGATAACCAGGTAGATGTAGTTCAAATGGTAATTTATTGATTGCACTATTCAGTAGACTACCTCCTTTGGGAGTTAGCATGACACTGATTGAAACTGAGATAGACTGCTGTATTTAATTAGTATACACAATAAGGATGATGTCAGTATATCGTAAGATGTATATGAAGCAACAAGATGTCCAACTGCCTATCGAAAATTTGGACTTTGTCGAAGAATCACCATCATCAGCAAGTCGACACGGACAATTGTTACCAAATTCCCTACGAGCAGCATTCTGCGGACCTAGTGGTTGCGGAAAGACCAACGCATCGTTATCACTGCTATTCAATGAAAACGGCCTACGATTCGAGAACGTCTACATCTATTCCAAGTCACTCTACCAACCAAAGTACCAGCTCTTACAAGACGTTCTCAAGCTGGTTAAAGGTGTATCGTATTTTCCCTTTAAAGACAACGAAGAAGTAATTGATCTGAGTGAGGCACGCGAATGTTCAGTATTCATTTTCGATGATGTGAATGGTGATAAACAAAACAAGATTCAGAATTATTTTTCGATGGGAAGGCACAGGAATATCGATTCAATATATTATGCCAAACGTATAGCAAAATACCTAAACAACTGATTCGAGACAATTGCAACGTAATTGTCATATTCAGACAAGATGAGGTAAATTTGAAGCACGTCTTTGATGAGCACGTGTCTCCCGACATGGACTATGATAAATTTAAGACAATGTGTTCGGAATGCTGGCAAAATCGTTTTGGCTTTATTACAATAGCTAAGGACTTCAACTTGAATGATGGCCGCTACCGTAAAGGATTCGATAAATATATAAAGGTTCAATAAAGATGATTGCTGTTAGTTGATAAAAATGTCTTCATTGAGTAGCAACATTGCTGCCACTGCTCGAAAGAAAAAGATCAAGCAATTGGCACGTTCTATTCGCAAGAAATATCTTAGTCTGAAGCTGGGAAAGTCGGAACATGATGAAACATTGAATAAACTTTTTAGACCGGTAATGACACCGCTACAAGATATTGCCTCAACTACGGCAAAAGTTCTCACTAAGATACCAACACAGACCATTAAGCGTGAGGTAATTAAACAAGAAGTGCAGGAGCTGCCATCAGTCAAAAAACATGAGTTGGAAGAGACACAATACCTTGATGAAGAACCAATCGCTGAAACTAGTATGCACACCAATGATGATGATGATGAGGTGGAGAACGAAACCTTTTACGAGGATCCCGGTAATCTCTCTAAAGAAGCAATAGAGGACTACATGGATCAGTATCCTCCAGTTGCACACAAATATCTTGAAGACTATATCACTAAAAAGCGATGTTATTGACAACATATATGGACCTATATATGACGCTGCAAGTTCCAAATGGTTTCTTGGGCAAAAGGAAATCAATTTCAGTCGTAGTACAGGTTACATTATCGTTGATGGGTTACAGTTTCGAGGTACTCCAGGGTTATATCAACTAATATTTTACAAGTCACCTGATTATGCTCCCGATGATTTAGAAGCGTACCGAAGAGTGTTGGTAATGGACATCAGCACACAAGAATGCAGCAGGTCGTTTGAAAGCTTCAAGTCTATATAAATATACTGAAATTATAAAGCCAATGTTTCCTCCCTTGACAAAAAAGCAACGTTTTGCTGGAACTGGTATGGAATTAACTTACAATAACAAGCCAATGGAATACGTCTACTGGGATGATCCAACGAATTGGTTGAACGGCTGAAACTACTGATTGCATCCAAGGAAGCAGGCAACACCTCTCACGACAACGAAATAATTGCCATTTTAAATGAACTTAAGGAAGCTAATATTATACGAGATAAATAAATTTCGAACTTGAAAGTGTATATTATTCCTTATCCCTATGGCAAACATGTCAGTTTCACTATGACTTTAAACAAGTTTGGGCGTAGTGCCCATCAGCAACTAATGTCATCAACATCACATAACCTAGCTTTTATGAAAGTACCTTTTTCTTTTACCGCGGAGGGAAATATCGATGCTGAGAAGCTGAAAATTACCAATGTCGAAGTACCGACAAGCAGTACGTTGATAAGAAAATAGCAAACGGACTTCAGCAAATACATAGTGATTTTCAAATAGCTTTCAGCAACTACACTGGTGAAGTTCAGCAAACCTTATCTGTGTTTAAGCAAAACGAAAAGGTTAGCGAGGAACGTGGAGCTCAAAACTTTGCTGCAATGAATACTCGCATATTGAAAACCGAACAAGCTATGGAAACCCAACTACAAAATATATCGCTTCTCATTTCTAAATTCAATAACATTAGAAGCTCAGTTGGAAATCTGCTCGGAAAGAATATAAGGAAAACCATCACAAAATTTTGAAGCCTCGTTTAATGACAACCGTATATCACAGGAAAAACGTATAAACGATCTGGAACTTTCTATGAAACAAGCTCCTAAAGGTGTTGATGCAGCAGAAGTATTAAATATTGTTCGAAAGGATAAGGCTAAAGATCTTTCTGATCTAACTGAACTTAGAGACAAGATGACAAAAGTAGTGCCTGAGCTATACCGAGACATGCAAAAACTACATGATGATATTGCAAATCAAATCTTGGACCAAAATCAAAAACTTGAAGCAATCGCAGACAGTATTGCTGCAATTAAAAAGCATCATTAGGATCATAAAAACATGCCTTTGTCTATTTTTAAGCAGTATACAAGATGGCTCCTATAGCGAAACATTCCAAAGAAAAAGTTCAAGTTGTTAAGGAACTGCATAGACCTGTGAGACGAAAGTTTCCTCGCCGACGTGTAATATTAAAGGTTTCGATGACTCCTGGCAGTCGACCTCGCACAAATGGATCTCTATGCAAAATCCAATCGTAATTTCAAGTTCTTCCTCGTGGTGATTGATTGCTTTTCAAAGTACGTGTGGACGAGACCGCTCAAAACGAAATCCGTGAAGAGGTAACTCGTGCCTTTGAGAGTATTCTCAAGGAAGGACGGCACCCGAAAAATCTACAAACCGACCAGGTAAGGAATACTACAATAGTTGCTTTCAGAAACTAATGAAGTCATACGGAATCAATCATTATAGTACATTTAGTGGACTGAAAGCCGTAATAGCTGAACGAGTAATTAGAACGCTGAAAGAACGGCTCTACAAGTACTTTAGTTTGAACGGCACCTACAAATGGATAGATATTCTACAGGAAATCGTTAAGGACTACAACCATCAAAAACATTCCAAGACAAAGATGAGACCTGTGGACATTAATAGGAAAAACGCTCGAGATATTAAAGTATACAATAACCTGAAAATTGCTGGGCCAAGAAACTGAAAGTTGGAGATGTTGTGCGAATAAGTAAAACCAAGCACGTTTTTGATAAAGGTTACCTTCCCAGCTGGAGTACGGAATTGTTTAAAATTACGCAGGTTAAAATAACTAATCCAGTTACGTATAGTTTGGAAGATTGTCTGGTACACCGATTCAAGGGAGCTTTTACGAAGAAGAATTGCAAAAGGCTGCCTATCCTGATGTGTATCTCGTTGAGAAAATTTTGCAACGAAAAGGCACAAGGTTAAAGTTCGGTGGCTGGGTTTGATTCGAGCCACGACAGTTGATTGGCACTGAAAACAGACTATAGCACCAAGGTCAATCATAAATTGATAATAAATTATCATAAATATAGACATGTGCTTGCATTGCAAAATGAAGACTCAGGGTGAAAACATCACTGTAAAGTATTCGAAAAGTTTAAGTCAACATATCACCAAACTTAAACGATTACAGAGAGATATCAAATTTTATTGTGAAAAACAACAAGTGATGCAATATTTAAAAGCCTTACATATATGATGATGGTGATGGGGAACAGAGGAGCTCTTAGCAACAAGAGATCTACTTTTCCATCTTGGCGTAGGAACACATAATTGAAATCAACCGCAATCAGGTAGTGGAAGGGGTACAACTATAAAATTGTGAAATTCCCTACATATATTCCCAGTCCAGTTTACCTCTCGAGTGATTTGTGAAAATGAGTAGTATCAGCAGTTTTGAAACCATGGATAGTGGTTATAGTAGTGATTCCACTATCAATTACAGTGCGGACTTGGATAGAGTGTTACAAATGTATGATGAAGCTGCGAAAAGGAAGACTATTACTTGCTGCATTCGAGATTTCCATTACTGAATTCAGAGTATGATGTTCAATGTGCACTCAGTCCTGCAAAATCCTATTCTCCAGTGGTTATCTTGCAAAAACACCTGTAGCCGCTGGAACACCAACGAAAATGTAATGACTATGTACGAGTGGGAGGATGTCATCATTGAGCTCAAGCTCCTGAAAACAAACTTTTTGAAAATGCCACACCTCCAGAGTTTGCTGCCCAGTGACCTGCGGAGATTGTCTCCATCTATCCCAGATCCAGTATGAAGACGTCAAACAAGTGTTGGTGATGAAAAACATTTGCGCGCTCTATTTGGATTATAGTGATGTGGATTGAACTCTTAGCTATTACCCTATTATCTCAAGTAAAATAATTTATTGGAGCGCTTAAATTACTGTACTTTTTATTATAAAATAATAGATGAAATATGTTTATGGTCAAATTTACTAAATCGTTTGCCGATTGAAAAATTGTTAAAACCATTTTGTTTAGATGACGGGTCTCCATTATGTATTGCATTAAAAGAACATATTATTATTATAAAAACATTATTTTGCGAGATATTGACATTAGAAAAATTGAATAAATGCTTATAAATTATAAACATTGTTGTTTATTTCATCAGTTCTACACCATGGAGTGTCGAGAATACTTCCAAATATACGAAAATCGATTACGTACCTTGAACTGGCCTTCCGACTTCCCTGCTGAAAAGTTAGCAAGAGCAGGGTTTATCTACCGACAAGATGCAATAGAATCCGATGGCAGCTTAAATGATGCTGTTGAATGTCCATTTTGTGATACACGTGGTTTCAACTGGGAAGATGGTGATGACCCTGTTGCCGATCATCTGGACTGGAATCCATATTGTCGCTTTTTTGATTTTGATGACACTTACCACATCACCAGACCTATCAGACATAAAAGCAAAGTGACATTTGAGAGCAGACTTGAGACGTTCAAAGACTGGCCTATTGCCTTGAAGCAGACACCCGCCGAGCTTGTCAACGCCGGCTTCTTTTACACGGCTACGGTGACAGGTTCACTTGTCATTGCTGTAGCTTAGAGCTCAAGAATCTCTTACCTTGTGATGATATTACAGAGCTTCACAGAAAGGGATCAGCTAAATGTTATTGCTTAGAGACTGCCCACCAATCCCACACTGACTCTAATCATAATACTTGTAAAATTTGCTTACTAATGAATGACAATTGTTTTTATGCCATGCAGACACTTTGCTAGTTGCTTTGATTGTTCTCTGAAAATAGATCATTGCTGCATATGTAGACGGAAAATTGCAGGTTATTTAAAATATATGTATGCTAAAAATAAAAGACAAAGTTACCAATATGCTGTTTTATTTAAAATAAATAAACATAGACTAATAACATAACTACATCAAATATTACTTATACATATATCTTGAAAGTAAAAATTAATTTAGAGGCTGAAGTGGCCCCAGGGTAAAGTATCATATGAGTCTTTTAACAGATAGCGCTTGTCATCAAAAGGACTGAGGGCAATTTTTGTCTGCTCTACACTAAATATGTTATGAGCATATGATCTAATACAGCGTTGGGAAGCAATAGTTTGCTGGTTTTCTTGCAAACAATAGAGGTAATCATCAAACGTAATACTATTTTTTACTACATTGTATTTTACGCCTTTTGACTTTTGATGCATTTTCCTCCTAGGATTAGGTAGTTACACATTTTCGAACGGAGGCCTACAAAATGTGAAATAATGTAGCCCTTAGCCTCATCCTTCATTAAACCAAGCACCTTTTTATTACTAGTGGGATGTTGTAGATATTATCGGGGGGATAGTCTGATGTGTTCGAAACGATGGAGATTGGGTTTTGACGAGCTCTTCATATATATCATCAGAAATTATCTCAAGCAAAAATGAATCAGTATCGATGTATAGAAGTTTGACTAGATGACGAGGTACTTTTTATAAATGAAATCATAGAGGAAGTCATACATTAGGATTTTTGAAAGTTCCAGAATTGCGCACCGATATACAGAGGTTTATTGAAGAGCAAATCAGTTTTCTTTAACTCAATTGCCATCAACTCATCATCGAATATGGTGCGACTGTGAAATGCTGGGAAGCAATAAGATTTTTAGCACCGTATCGACCTTCCCAATGGTTGACTAGTTTAACGATACGATGCTTCGGATATTCTCCATAGTTTTACCGAAGACTGCGTTATTCATCAATTTGAACAAATTCTTCTCAAAATCATTAGTCGCCTGAGCTCTTAGGGAAGTATTTAGATCGATATAGGACTTGAGCCACGGAGACTGTTTGAATTTCAACACCCGTGAATGTGTTTGAGAATGATGCCATTCTCAAGAGCTTGTTTCAGATTTCTATAGTGAATAATATATTTTTCCTTGTCATGCAAGGTAGTCATGAGTTTGGGAAGTTAGAGCCGGGAGGGGTGCGGCGCTCCGGACAGAAGGGAAGGTCTTTATGATGATCATGCAAATGCTTGGGATACTCCAGATCACTTCCAAAAAATAACCAATGTCTGAATCATCGGGAATTTGAGTGACATCGATGTTGGTATCAGCAGACCATTGGAATCCCGTAGGGTAAGGGTTGACTTTGACTATATCCATATAAATTATTAGCGTCTACGTGGTAAATGAATTTGGAGGGTTTATTAGGATTATATTGGCATATACTTGTTATTCGCCTCGGAAACCTATTAGAACATTGGGAAATACCTCCACGTATTCCACGTTCAATGAACATCAGCATGTCAACATTTGAAGAATTTCCAATTGGCAACTTGTGTACTTGAGCATACACTGCCAAGAATATCCAGGTAGAGTGTAACAATGGGCTGGATCTAAGTCATAGTTTGATGGGCCCTATCACGGAAATTTTTCAAACACGTCAGTTAGAAGAAGAATGTCCACTTTCATGTACAACTCCATGTAGTTGCAATGGTTTGGCATTCAAAGGAATCCCATACTCTTTTAGCATGTTCGTAATCAGCTTGAGAAACGTTCTGGTCATTCAATTTATTATAAAATTCTCTATAGGCGGTAATTGGGTTTCACTTAATTTTTCCAATGAATCAACATAATCATAAGGAAAGATTCCCTTTCGTTTTAGCATCTTTAGTTTCGCTAACGACATGATTGAAGATTGAAGTTAAATTAACAAATTGATCGGTTTTAAAGTGGATGCCAGCTCATCCAAAGAAGATCCCAGAAATCTAATGAGTCGATAAATCTAATTTTATTTTTGTGTCCTTATCATGTTTAGTAAAGGCAATATACTTCTCTTTATTGATTGGTACAAGAGTTATTTGATCATGCTTGGCGAGATCTCTAATTATAAAGTGGGAGTCGTATCCACTTAGGTTGTGGACACTACTGGAACTATGAAAGACTCTCGGTACCTGAGGTTACAATAATTATGTGAATAGCCTCTAAATGCACCGGAAAGGTGAGAGTGGTCTCTAACGATTTTATCTTGAGGTAAAAAGGGCTTCTCACAGATATGACATGTGCCAGATGCATCTTTGACACTAACCTCCACATTGAGAGGTACAACATCGGTTAGTTTGGACTGCACGAACTTTGTCAAGTTTGCCATTTCATTGGTGAACCACTCCATACAGTTAGAGCCCGTGAAGCTCCTATAGTACGAAAAGAGTCATCATAGGAACATTTGAATAATAACCAGCACATATGGCTGAATGCTGCTGATATTTATGAGTTTTGGTAGAAGTAGTATCGGAAATTGGTAAAAGTATCGACTCAAAATCTGCATAAACATAAAAGGAAGCCTTTCCTTGAATGAAAAATTATTAAACTCAACTACCGCCTTCTTAGGAAAAGATATTTTGCAATTATTACATTTTTACAATATTCAATGTGGCTCTCAAGGCTGCTGGAGTCACTAATAATTTAGACAACGATCGCATATTAATTTTTTACTTTTATGCTTGCTAAGTTGATTTGAAACAAGACGTGATAAATTTTTAATTAGGCAGAAATGATATTTTATTTCCACGTCGTTTGCTGTTATTTCTACATTTTCGAAATCATTGACTTTAGGAACATATTTATTTTGAATCATTAAGAGATTGACATGTTTGTCTAACTTACATTTAGTGATTCGAGCTGGAACTGTTTGATAATACTCATTATCTTTTTGTTTTTATCAATTCTAAGACATATACATTATAGAAATATTATTAAGTTTCTCAAACTTAGTAATTTGCTGTAAAGTCATAGGAAATGTCAAACCAGTTAGATTTAATACAGTAGATGGCTCGGGGTAAGCTGATATTCTATCAACATTAATGGCTGTAGGGTACAATGAGCAATAACGCTGTATAAAAAACAAAGATCATCATCATAGTTCTTAATATTGATTACAGCATGTTTTTAGAATTGATTCTGGTAATCTTATGAAAGATGAGGCTCCATTTCCAATTTCAAATTTATTTATGTTATTTCTAAGTTTAGAACTTTATACAAACTCCATCCTGATGCCTTTTCCTGAATTTCCTCTAATTTACGTAAATTTCATTCCGAATGTGTTCATAGAACCACCCATTCAAATCTGTACCCCTATCTATTATCGCGTTTTTCGTATTAAAATATTTATATTCCATAATTTCCTCCATTCCAGATTTCTTTATGAATTCACCACAAAAGGTTGTATTTACTTTAAGAGTAGGCATTGTTTTTCAAAGTATTATTTATGCGCGCCTTAAAAGGAAAATCATCATCTAAAAATTTAAAAATATTGATATGAATGAGATTAATGATTACTCCTGTTCGAATACGTGAGCGAAACGCTGACTCTACATCATACCATTTAACGCGATCACTTCTTTTTGACTTCTCACCAATTCCCCCACCCTTTTGATGTTAGCATAATTTTTCAAATCATTTCTAAATCTTTATATGACTAATTTCAGACTGAAGCTTATTCAAAGTTCCTATATGTAAATCTGATTCACGAATAGCTCTGTTACATAAAATTAATTTTTTTTTACTAAATTTCAGCCAGTTAGATATTTGCTCTGGAGAGCAACGTTTCTTTGAGAAAATTATATTTGATGCTAATCTAAACTTGTTATAATATCGGTACTAATATTCGCTATAGCCTCTGAATTCATTTTTACTCGTATAACAATATAATAAACTATTACAAACTTGAGAAATATCAATAGAATATTAACAGTAAAAGTATAACTGAGCATGCAAAATTTAAAATAAAAACTTACAACTAAATTCTTTTATATTCACTCCACAGAAATTTGAAAAAGCACTCGGGTTTGTAGTTTACCTCCAAGTTGCTGCAGCCCGATGAATTCGATGTGGAACTTTCCACCGCCAAATTTGTCTAGGTGTGGTTTATATACCTGAGTGACCGTTTCGGCAGGAAGTTACGTGGTCCTCTAATTCAAGTAAGATGGTTTCACCGTATCTTGGTTGACCAGTTTGGCTGCCAGAATTCGATACTTCTGGTTAAGCTGCAAGTCTTGAATTTTATTGCCGGCTTGTTGTCAATCTCTGCGGAGGAAACTGCATTAAGTTCTTTCAATAAATCCATTTTCTATAACAAAAATTAAATACTATGAACTTGGTTGCGTCTAAACTCTAATAATTTTTAAACTCTAATAATTTTTGAAAGACATTGGGCAAATCAAATCTAAACATGCAGACAGAAAACTACTGAGAATAACAAAAACTACGAATCCAAAACACTAATACTTTTGGACAGGAATGCAAATTACCAAAAGTTGGAACTAGAACATTGAATTGAAAAGCGGCAGAAAATATTCAATTCGAAAAACATACTCTCATTAATTTTCAAATATTTTGAAGGGCAGTCACAAAATACTAAAAGCAAATTAACATAAATGAAAAATTAAGTAAATACTCACATAATGTTTTTTGAACAACACACACTATCACTAGTACACTTTGCAAGTTGAATTACAGTTAATTTCACAAAGCACAAACACAATCACTGTAGTTGATATGTGATCTCTTTGAGAGTTGAATTACAATGAAATAAAATTCGCAATTATTTTATTTATCAGCATCGAACTACGTCATTTGCGTATAACGAAATTTCCGTTAGTTCTAGAAAACAACTAATTAATGCTTATCATATGGGGAACTTCCTGCAAAAGTTTGTTGCTGCAAACAACATGATAACCTAATCAACCACAGCTTCCTGTAAATTTATTTAGCTCGGTTCAATTAGCGTAAACAAGATATGACAGTTTCCTTTCACTTCGGTCATCATTTCCGGTTTGTGGTTTTGATATCTAAATACCAGATATAATGTGAATTTATTATCAGGAAATTTCCGGTTTGTGGTTTTGATATCTAAAATACCAGATATAATGTGAATTTATTATCAGGAATTTTTAAATAATCACGGATTCATGATTTATATTTTTTTCGATTTTATTAACATTACATTTAAATAAATACAGATTTAGATTTGAGAATTTATTATCAGAATTTAAATACATTTATGATTTTATTGGCATGAATTTTTAAATAAATACAGGTTTTTATTCATCTCTCAAGACGTAAAAATTCCTGGTTCCACCAGAGTAAACTAAAAGTATCTGGAGTCCTCCTATTGCTGGGCGCTGAGTTCTACCTCCTCCACGTGTGAACTGAGCCTCTATGAAATCAGTACGACCGCCCATACCTGCACGTTTCATTTGAGGTGGCCCTATATCTATTTCTACCCCATTTGGTAATCGATGGCTAAACAAGCAAGTGTTTCCAAATGGACATTTGGGTTTGCTTTTTCGGAAATACCTACATCGCATTTTCTTCATTTTTTCGTTTTCTCAGCTATATAACGATCTTTTTCCGCTTTCTGGTAATAAACCTCAGGATTGATAGACATAAGGAGACACAATACGGCATTCTGGACAGCCTCTGCGAATATTCAATTCAAAGTCTTTATTTGATGCCATCTTTTTACGCATGGGAAGCAAACAATGGTTACAATTTGGCAATAGCCCAAAATTATTAGTTATCTCTTCCAAACATATTCACACCTTTTATTCATAGTGAATTGAATAAGACTGCACCTATAGCCACAAAATCTAATATTTGTAGTGTTTGCTGTCGTCACACACTCACGACAATAGTTAAAAGAATTTATTTCTTTTATTCAGTCTGAGTTGAAGCTGTAACAATCCAGTCATGAATTTGGAAGTTTACTTGATGACCAAGTAAGATTTAATATGAGTGCAGTGTCAACGAGAACTATACAACCGAAAGATTTAACTGGAAAGCTAAATCCCAAAAATGGATGTTACGTGGTACCAGACGTTTTACAACTGTGATTACCTACAACGGACGCACTTGCATATATGCGGCAGTACCAGAAATTTTAACAATTAATATTACGATACCGAGACCCACTCTCAAAATGGTGAAACAATTATACATTTAACGGTGGAGAGTTACACGGTGCTTAAAAATACTTGGAATTTGCATATGGTTTCCATAACGATCCTTCACATGAAAGATGAACCTGACACTGTATGGGATGATTGCCAGCTTTGTTCTGATGGTATTTCTTGGATTTGACTATGTGGTTGGATGATGGCGGCCTTACTATATATTGTACAAAACCAAACAAAATATAGCTTTAATTATTAAGGATGCTCTGAAAATTCATAATATACTATATGCTAATAAAGATATTTAAACAGTTGTCTAGTTTTAAATATATCCATTATTTTCACCTTAATTAATTTCAGACGCTTGAAACAAATTTTTCCAAGTCTCAAATTATTACGCTCGGCCTTGAATCATCCGACAAAATCAGAGACTCGAAGAGTTGCCGTTCTTGCGCAGGTAGGCGCTCGCTTAGGAAAACTATAGACTCGAAGGAGTGGACGTTCTTGCGCCTGCAGGCGTTCAATGCCTTGAATCATCCGACAAAATCAGAGTCTCGAAGGAGTTGCCGTTCTTGCGCAGGTAGGCGGTCGCTTACGATAACTATAGACTCGAGGATGGACTTCTCGCGCATGCAGGCTTAAGCAAAAGATTTTAATTTTTTTACAGACAACAAAATACCAAGATTTAAATTTTTTTACAGACAACAAAATATCATATCCCCCCATCCAGCCCCAATATCTAACCGAACAACGCCCAAAAACCCGCGCCCACCCACGGGCTGTACTATACCTTTTCAAATAAACATTTCTCGATCACCGCATTTCGCAGCTCGGCTGGACACCTGACTTTGTATCAGGCAGCCCGTTCGATAACCGCGGCCAAGTAATTTAGCTTTTTTTCTTTGTAACCACCACAACCATCAACAGATGGCGTGCACCTCTGCAACCCACGCAACCCACAAAACAATTGCTTTCATTTATTAACAACAGATGGCACGCACCTCTGCGACACACCCACAATGTCTTTTCGCGCACCCTACGAGAACCACACCCCATGTAATTATTATTCATTCCAATGTCCTTCTTCTTATCCAACACAACTACCAAAGTTTGCAAGCTCCCGGCGAGAACTCGATGAATATAAATTGGTAGTGGAAATAAATTATAGGGACTTTGCGTTTTAAGAAAACCCAAGAACTGATGAAACATTACTCATATTATTAGATAAATAAGTAACAATATTTGTGACATATCACATATCGTTAAAAGAACATTAAACAATTTTTGACTGACTGCTAGTTTGTATATGAGATGTTAAAATTTGTGATACTTATTCAAGTTCCGTTTGAACATGGCATAAATATGGATAATTGAAAATATGCTCTTAATCTCTAAATAGTGTACTTACATAATAGTTTTCATTTGGAATCTTCTGTAAATGCGCAAAGTCGATTATTTTATAAATAATCGCTACACGATTGTACACAATTGGGTTATTACTGTCGACTGCTGTCAATCAATCATTAGATTAGGGCTTAAGCTACTTGTTCATAGTGGGCGCTATCTCACTTAGATTTTATTAATAATGTATCTTTTAATTACTTATTCTAAAATGCATAAATAAAGATCTTTTATATATTCTACACTGAAAGTCGTCAATAGCTACTAAACAAAAGAAAAATAAAAATCACTTGAGTTGCAGAGGAGAAAATAGTACCGAACCGTTTTGTCTGTGCCTATTTATGTATAGATGTCTTAGCGTGCTTTAATTTGAAAAATTAATCATTTACGAACTCATATGTCCGTTAATTTATTATCTTTACTTTAATATCTCTTTATATTTTAATAACAGAACAATAGCCCAGCGTAGCACAAAACATCACATTAATTTCGAAGAATTAACTCGATCTCGAGCTCGTTCGATTTTCGCAAAACTGCAAACAGTTTAGCTCACCCGTTAAATCAATCATCGGATTCCGAAATCCTGACAGTTAAATCCAACGACTAGAGAAACTACTTAGGGTTTCCTAGAAATTAGTTGCGTTGGCTTCGGGTCGGTAGAGCCTAAAGAAGTTTAGGCTTCATGTCTATTATATACGAGATTATGTTTAACTTGTGCGGAAAAATGTTCTTGCGGGATAACAAGCTCTAATTCTATAATGGCTTTACCGTAATTAGCTGTCTTACAACCGTAAAACACTTCACGTCGGTTGAATTCGTAATACTTGAAACGAATGTAATTTTGGATTTGGAACATTAATCTATTAATTATGATTGATTGAGAATTGAGATTATTATTCTCGTTAATATTAAATTAAAATGTGGTAATATAATAGAATAATTTCCAATCAATAGCACCGAAATATATGCCAAAAAAATTGTGGGTCGGAGAGCGACGTTCCTTAGGTTATTCTCTCTCTCTTTCGCTCCATTTTCTTTCCACATTTGTTACTTTTTTATTATTTGGGCCCCTTGTATAAGTATAACTCTAATTCACCAGTATATACTGTTGTGTGTTGGTAACTCAATATAACTTATTAATCTATGTTTCTCTAAACCACTTTGTATAACTGTAATTCCACCCTGTATTAGTATAATTATTCTCCACCCTAATGGACTCCGCCATATCCATATGAAAACTGCAATCAGTCATATTATCTGAATCTATAGTATGATGTTGTTTATGACGTGTAGATCAAAAGTTCGCTTGGAACAAAGTTCAAAATTGCTTCGTTGTTAAGATATGAGAGGCCAAGTTGTTGCTGCATACGTAAACTTTACCCCAACACCGAAAGGAAACATATATCGACGAAAATGAATTGAACTAGTTGGATCTACCCAATTTAGGGCCGAAAAATGGTAATATAGGGTAATTGGTCCAAGCAGCACCGATTTTCCTAAAAATTTGATTTAATGTCTACTTACCCTCTATTACAAAGGTGTCCCTGTGCCGGGAGTTTGCTTTTTTCCTGGAAAGGTGATGCTACCCCTTCTTGGGAGTGAAAAATATTATATGAAAAAAAATCCGGGAATGAATAAATTAACAAATTTTAAGCAACTTTTGTTCCATAAAGTTTTCTCTGAAAGTCAATTCTTTTCGAGTTAATCGCAAGTGAAAGTATGGATATTTCAAAAAAAAACATGATTTCATACAGTATTTGGTAAATAACTTTAAAAATATGCACTTAAAAAAATCATTTGGATAAAAAATGTAGCTTATAAAAAAACAAATGAAATGTTGGCTTCTGTAGAACCACTACAAACGGAGTTATAGCTTGTTGAAATTTTGCTTTTATTTGTCAAAAAAATTTAAAAGTTTATCTTAAAATAACTGAAAAACAATGCATTTTTCTGCAAAAGTTTATAAATACTTAAAAGTCCTTTAATTTGTTTTTTTATAAAAGTCTCTAGCATGAAAATTAAGACCCTTATTCACATTTGAATTCGATTCTTTGGATGATGAGCATGGAAGTTTAAGGCTTAGTTTTTAAATGTTTATTTTACTCTAATGATTTACTATAAAACTTTTCTACATTAGAGTATATATAATTGTTTTTTAATGATGATAGAAAACATAATCCATTCACATTACTCTTTTTGTCAAATAAAGCCAAACCGTTACTTTAAACGCTAATATGTATCTTTGTAAACATTATCATTTACAGTTTTTACTTTTTACAGGTAAATAATCAAAAGATTGCAGTACAAAACTATAGGTAAGCCTCTCCAATTACACAAACTCGTTTCAGTTTCAAAAGTTAGGAGATAGCTTAACTGAAATATAAAAGTTTAATTGTCATTTACAAAAAACAGAAAATTATACTTATAGCCGCTTTTACAACTACAATAAAAACTGATGGTGAAAGTCAATACTTTGTGACATACCATTATTATGATTGTAGAAAAACGAATTACTTTGTTTTATATCACTAATTATTTATTTATTTAATAATAAATAAACATGACATAATTGTCCAGACATAGTATTTGTTTCAAAATGACATAGTATTGTCAACTATTTTTTATGTTTATTTATTAAATAAATTAGTGATATAAAACAAAGTAATTCGTTTTTCTAGAATCATTACAATAAAAGCATTTGTTTAATTAAAATATATCCAGTTTTTTAGTAGGTGCGGCCTTTATTCTTTATTAGGAGATGACAATTAAAACGGACAAATATATACTTAATTAAATAGAGATTTCGACAAGTTAATGACATTAAAACATAAGCATTATATTAATCAATGTATATTGTCGATAAGTTCCAATATTCTCTCAAGTACGAAATCAATGATATTGCTTCCTTCATTTCACGTGAAAGTAATATACTCAATAAGAGGTAACAGACAATATTGTTGTTAACAATTTTAAATCTAAAATAATATCATTTCTTGCCATTGATTAGTATACAGGGTGTCCCAAATTTGCTTCTTTGTAAAGTGATTATACCTACATCAAACATCAAATTTGGAAAGTTTTAGAGTCACTTAGTGGATTCGATATCTGGCTTCAGATTTACTATCGATCAATTGGTTTTGGAAATAATCTGCAAAAACCGAAAATGGCTGATTTCTATTTTACCGGTAAATCCGAAACGGTTAATTTTATAGCTGTCAAGATGTGACATTATTGGGAAGCTTTTTTAAGGGAAATAAGATGGTGTGTGGGTTGTTTTTTTTTTTTTTTTTTTTTTTTTTTTTTTTTTTTTTTTTATCCGAAGAGGGGGGAAATACATTGCGTACTTAACTAGCACCTGCTAGCCGTCGTGCGGGACTCCCGATGCAATGACTTCAAAGCAAGAGTAAACCGTTGCATTGAAACCAGTATACCGTATACCCGCTAAAACCCTAACCTCTTTCTCCTACAACCATGGTCCCCTGCGGCACTCTTTGTCAATACTACTTCGCAAGGGTGGTTCATTGCAGATGTTAACTGCTCTTACATTGAAAGCCTCTAAAGCCTACTCCTCGAAGGTATTGCGGAGCTCTTTAAGGATAGTCTCCGCGTAATCTGATACCAAGTTCCAGGCTTGGGGGCCCTTCAGCATGGCTTCTACTATTTGTTCTGGAACGATATTAGTCTCCAGAATCCTCTCCACTTCAGCACGTTGATCCTGAAACCGGGGGCAGGAGAAGAACACGTGTTCTGCGTCCTCTATAACGTCCGTACAGTGTGGGCAGTTTGGGGAGTTTGCCCTCCTGAACCTGTGCAGGTATGCTCGAAAGCATCCATGTCCAGTCAGGAGTTGAGTGATGTAGAACCCAACCTCCCCATGCTGGCGGTTGACCCAACGACTGATGTTAGGTATCAATCGATATGTCCACCGGCCTTTAGTAGAGCTGTCCCACCTCTCCTGCCATTGCCCTAGACTCATGGCTCTTTCATCGCTGTTTCCTGTCGGTTGGTCTTTCTCTAACTTTCTGCGATAAAGCCGTCCCCTTTCTGCAGCCAGGATGTCGATTGGTAGGGTAGAGGCAATCACACTCACCGCCTCGTAAGACACCGTGCGGTAGGATGATGCCACTCGAATCGCTGAGAGCCGCTGGACTGATTTCATTTTCCGGCGGTACGATGGTAGCTCGAGCGATTTCTCCCATACCGGTGCCCCGTACAACAAAACAGAAGTAGTTACTGTTGCCAGTAGCTGTCTTCTTATCTGTCTAGGGCCTCCGACATTCGGCATTATTCTAGATAATGCCCCCTGTACCCCAGCTGCTTTCTTGCTGGCCGCGATTATGTGCTCTTTGAAGTTGAGCCGTGTGTCCAGGAGCACCCCAAATAGCTGATGAAGGGCTGCGACTGTATGTAGGTGTCGCCTATTTTGAGGGTGATGGTTTCCCTTGCCTTTCGACTGCTAACAAGAAGTGTTTCGGTCTTTTGTTCTGCTAAACTCAAGTCCGCTGCGAGCATCCAATGCTGAATTGTGGCTATAGCGAATGAGAAGGTTGTTTGTATCTCCTCTATGTGCTTGCGCACTATGATCAATGCCACATCATCGGCGAATGCCACTAGCCTGACGCCCTCAGGCAGACCGAGCAGGAGCAGGTCGTTGTACATTACGTTCCATAAGAGGGGGCCAAGAACAGAGCCCTGAGGTACACCTCCTGTGATCTTATAGTCTACTTGCCCATTTTCAGTTTGGTACAACAAGATGCGGTCCTTGAAATACGCTGAAACCATTCTGCGCAAGTACTGCGGAACTTCCATCCTGGCAAGAGCCTCCAAAATGCGGTCCCAGCGGGCCGAGTTAAAGGCGTTCTTGATATCCAGGGTGGCTATTAGACAGTACTTTTTTCCACCTCTTCTCCATCTCTTTCCCGAGATAGCCTCTCTGGCGATGTTGGTAACGAGTGTCACGGCATCGATGGTTGATCTCCCCTTTCTGAACCCGAATTGGTTGGTGGAAAGTTTCGGCTCAACGTAGGGCTCCAGCCTATCTGCTATTATCCTTTCAAGAGTTTTCCCGCAGAGTCCAACATACAGAGGGGACGATATGATGACGGTTCGTCGGGAGGTTTCTTTCCCCCTTTAGGGAGGAGCACAAGCCTCTGCTTTTTCCACTTAGTCGGGAAAACCCCCTGCTTTAGGCAGGTCTCATACATGTGTAGAAACATGTCAGGCCTATTGGCTATGGCGCATTTTAGCGCGATGTTAGGTATGCCATCTGGACCGGGAGCCTTACCGTTTTGGAGCCGGTTGCACGCGCCCATCAGCTCATTCATAGTCACTGATGGTATATCTTCGTCCCTCACCTGCCACGAAGGATAGCGGGTAGCTCAGGCTTTGCAGGAAACAGTGAGTGACAATGCGGTGCAATGATTCGGGGCAGTTCGTTGATGTCATGGGAGGGGCCTTAATTTTATGCATCACGATTTTATACGGTTTTCCCCATGGATCTTGATTAACTTCGTCACACAACTCCTTCCAGTAGGATCTCTTGCTTGAGAGAATGGCTCTTCGTAGTTGTTGTCTTTTGATCTCATAGTCGAGCCTTAGTTCTTCTGTTGTGACCCTGTCGCGTCTCCGTGCTCGTTGATGCAGCCTTCGTGCTTTGAGACACTCTCGTCGGTGTTGTGAGATCGTGTCGTTCCACCAGTAAACTGGTGGGCGGCTGTTGTTCTGCCGTCTCCTTGGCATGGAAGCATCGCAGGACTTGACAACGCTTGTCATTACCTCTTTGGCAGTGGCTTCTGCGCTTGTTGCTATTGACAATGGTTCCTGCTCCATAACCAAGGCGAATGAATCAGCATCGAAAGCATTTTGTTCCAACCGACTGGCTGTGACCTCGCACGACTGACACACAATCTTCGTTTGGGAGTGGTGTTGATTTCCCATATAATAGCTTGGTGGTCGCTATTAGTAAACTCCTCATCGACCCGCCACTCACAGCCCCTTTAATTAGGTTGCTGCTAACGAATGTCACATCGATAATGGAGCTGGCTGTGCCTTTGCGATATGTGCTTACGTCTCCTGTGTTGAGGAGTACCAGGTTGAGCGAAGACATGGTCTCAAGGAGAGCTCGTCCTCTCACGCTCGTTTCCCGGCATCCCCAGTCAATTGCCCAGGCGTTGAAATCTCCTGCGATGGCGACCGATTCACGCTTCCGTACATCCTCCGCCAAGGTGTCCAAGAATAACTCGAACTCCTCGAGCTGTGCACTAGGAGGTGCATAGCAGCTATAGAAGTGAACCCCTCCCACTTTGGCTCTCACAAGCCATGGTTTGAGGGTATTTGGGAGTTGTTGGAACGGAAGTTTACCGCAAGCCCATATCGCTGCTCTGTCCGTTGTGTCATTTACCCAGGACAGGGTGTCGAAGTTTTTGTACTGCTCGCAGATTATGGCTACGTCGCAATCCAATTCCCGCACCCGCTGTACCAGTAGGTCTTGGGCTGCTTCGCAATGGTTGAGGTTGAGTTGCAGTACTTTCATTTACGGGCTTTTGCTGCTCTCATCGCCTGTTGGTAGATCGGACATTTCCAACTACCCGCAACGTGCCGGCAGTCTGACCTACTATCTTTCTCTTTGCAGAGTAAGCACTTGGCAGGTTGTTGACAAGCCGAGGCATTGTGACCAGCGCCTCCGCATCTGTGACAACAACTGCTTCGGTCAGTCTTGCCTCTGCACGCCTGGGCGTTGTGCCCAAAGTGCCAGCATTTGAAGCACCGTCGAAGGCTGATCCTCTCGCGAACACGTACTGTGCCCCACGCAAGTTTCAGCTTTCCAAGTGCGATGGCTTTCTTGGCCTGGACCTCTGGGAGACAAACAACTGCCGTTTGTGTTGATCTATATGCCCGTCGAAGTGATTTCACTGCCTCCTCAGTGATCTCTGCCAGGCCGTCGATATTATCTTTGAGCAGGTTTACTACGTCTTCCTTGGTACTGATCTCGTCCAAGTCTTTAATTTCAATCTCGATTTGCGGTATTCGTGATTGTACAGTGGCCCCGCTTGGGAGCTTATTCTTGATGGCGTTACAATAGCGCTCCATCTCCTGAGAGTCTGCCTTGGCGAATAACAAAAGTAGATCTCCCTTAGCTGTTCGTCGGATCTTATTGACTTTTTTGCCTATATCCTGCAAGGTGGGATCATTCTTGATACCTCGCAAGATATCTGCATGGGAGCTCTTCTCGCCTTTCTTTATAAGCAGCGTACAATGTGGCGCTGGTTTTTGCTTATTGGTCCTCGGGGCCTTTTTCCTCTTTACCACTTGCCAGTCAGTCGACTGGTTTGCAGGTTGGTTTTTGGTCTGCGGTTTAAACTTGGATTTTAAGCCATTGTTTCTCTCCGCTTCTGAATTGACCACCCTACTTGTTGTTCCCTGGGTAGTTTGCCCGATGTTCTGGCGACCTTCCTTACCGGGCTTTAGCTTGGTAGCTAGCACCGGTTTAAGCGTTTTAAGTGGTGGTGCCTTACTTGATGAGGCTACTGAAGGCGAGACCTTCGGTGGCGAGGTCCTTGCTACAGAGGCTACTTTTATTGAAGCCGCCTGCTTTGGGGCCGCCGGTGTTGATGCAGCCGGTTTTGAGTTAGCTGCTTTTGAGGCAGCCGTTTTTGGGACCTCCTTTTGCTGTCCACCTTGTGTCTGAGTGTTTGACACCTTTACTGGCGATGTCTGTGTTGTAGCAGGTTTCGCTACAGGGGGTGGCCGCGTCGTTGACGTCTGATATTTGTCATATTCTGACTTAATGGCGTGTGCCAGTTTCTTGATCTCATGATGTACATTGTGCCTAGGCCCAATGAACTTCAAGAGCTCATCGATCTTAGCTCCTAATTTGTTTGGAGCGCCACTCTCATTTGTTGCCCTTTGTTGGACGTCAACTCCACTATTCGCCTTTTGGAGGACCTGGCTGGATAGTGTCTTGCTGCCAGCTCTAGTTGTAATGGTCGATGTTGTACCATTACTAGTGTTCTTCTTCTTGTCACTATGTGACGGAACCAGTGATAATTCGCTCCCCCCAGAATCCGTGGAGCGTGCACCGGCCACCGAGGCTTTCACTCGATCGGAACCGGTGGCGGGATTATCCTCTGCAGAGGTACCCACCTGGGGTATTAAGTTCACCTTATCACCCATATCCATAAATGGTTTATTTTCGGGGTTCCTTCCCCTATCTGATTTTGGTCCGCCCTGAGGAAATTCTCAGTACTCCCCATTGCTGAAGAGCGTTCCCCTATCCGCCACCTGGGGAGGCGCCCAGTAGTGGACCAACAACCACCCCGGGTGGTGTGTGGGTGTGTGTGTGTGTGTGCGTGTGTGTGTATGGCGTGTCTCAATCGTCTTTTGATATCCTGTATACCACCTCAACTTTCATTTTTTGCCCGTCCTATTGGATTTTTCAATTTTTCGAATGATCGTAAAATTCCCACAAGTACATTCAAAATTTGAGTTTCATTAAAATATCATACTTCATAGAGTTAAGCCTTAGTTTTCCTAAGGAGGTCATGACTTGTTTGTAGCAAAATGAAAATGACGTTAATGAGTTGTAACCAAACAACTTTGGTCTTGCAAGTCGATATTTTCTAAACATATTATTATTTTATAATAGGTACCTAATTAAAAACGTAACTTTGATTCAATTACCAATGACCCCCACCAAATGTTACTTCCAACTGTGAACGTCTCTCTACCACTTCGTTAGGTGTTTTCTGAAGGATATTTGCGGCATATTTTTCAATGTTTAAGCACTTTTTGGAAATAACACCACAAGTCACGAAATTGTTGTATATTCCAAACGTTTCGGGCTCTGTCAGACCCCGTTGTCAATGGTTAAGAAACTATGAATAAAAATTCTAAAATGTAAACTAAAATGTTTGATAATATCTATTATTTGACTTCTGACGTAACTAAGAGAATTTTATTTAATAATATACACGGTAGCACAAAGATCATATAATAGTCAAGTTCCTTTCAAATTGGAAGAATTTTATAGGATGACCTTCAGAATTTTATGTTATGCTCCTAGGTGCGACTTTGTTATAAGATAGTGCATTCGCTAAAAATGCGATCAACGAATTTTGTTGATTCAGTGATCTCATTAAAATCATCAGGGAAAAGACAAACCTTATGAACTATCCCGATATTTGGTTGTTCTCAATGACCATTAGCAATTTCTTCCTTAGTCATCGGCAACCAGGAACGATTGAATTCTACGGAGGTAGTAGCGATACAATCGTTTTCATTTAACAAAAATTTGACAAAATTAAAGCAGACTCTTTTAATTTTCTTTTGGTGTTGTGTTATTTTTTGTCTAATATTTTCGTTAGGTTTATCAACAGCCCAATGATGAGTATTTTGCTTATTAAAGCTATAATTCGTAAACCTACCCTCATCACAAGAAGTGATTTACAAAATCGGAATTTTCATTAAATTTTCTAGTATACCACACACAGAAGCGCCTTCGTCTTGAGAAATTATTTTTCTTAATTCGTTGAACTACTATGGGTTGTATGGACACACATGTGATTTGCCATTTGTAGATTAATACTTAGTTAGTTATTTATTAATTCTGATTATTTCAGAAGTCCTTATTTCCGTTCATATTCTATTAAATAAGCATACATTACGTATTAATGTTTTTTGCAACAAGTAAATCATGGCCTCCTTATTTACGTTCATTTTCTGTTGAAAATTCAATGCGTTGATACATTACTGACTTAGTAATGTTATTTTCTGACAGCAAATCATGGCCTACCTAGAAAAATTAATGTTAAACTTTATGAAGTTAGATATTTCAGTGAAACTCAAATTCTTTATGCACTTGTGAGACATTAGTGGATTGAAAATTTTACGCTTTATCCAAAAATTTAAAAATGCAATATTGCGGCCATAAGAATATTGAAAGTTAAGGCGGTGTTCAGAATAACAAAAGACAATTGAGACATTCATACACGTCATCTTATTCATCTTAAAAAAGTGTCCGAATAATGTCACATCTTGACAACTATCACCGTTTGGGAGTTGCTGACGAAAAACTATTATTTCCAAAACCAATCGACCGATTGTTACTCTAAAGTCAGGTATTAAATGTACTAAGTTTCCTCTAAAACATTCTCCATTTGACATTTTATCGAATTTGGCACACTGTATATTATGAATTTTAAGAATTCGAGCATTGTTACAACAGTATAATTCCAGAAATACCAGCCTAACCACACTTGAATGTGAAGGACGAGAAATACATCTGCCAGACTTTTCAAGTAATTTAGTTTTGTATTTTAATGAGGACTCCAACTAGTTGAACATTAAAATAGGATATACAAAAACATAATATAAAGTCCTGACATATTTGTTTTCTTGAGAACCTTTTACTGAAATGTTCTTTACTAGCACTTCTGGTTATTCAGCTTGCGTAAATGCATACGTGAGCTAAGCGAATTACAGCTAGATTGTAATTACGAACACAATTAGGTTTCGAATGAAAAGCGTGTCTAAATTTGTTACATTTTCCAATTTTTGACTCATGCTTTGTCGACTCTCAAACGTTTAGTTTAATATTTAACAGGAATAATTTTAATTTTTTAGAAAATGTCTTGTTTTATTTTATTCAAATCGGTGAACCGGCACTCATATTCATCGATGCTGCAGAACAAATAAAACAAATAAAAATCATTGCAGGACTGTGATTTTTCAATCTGGCAGATCGGTTTGCCTTAAATCATAACTAATAACATCATCCACGTAAATATCAAAAGCCTGTCGGAAAAATTCTTATTAGAAACAATCAGCATTATCGTCGAAGGAAAAATGACAGAATTTTAATTTCTGCAACAAACCAATAGCACTAGACATTATTAAGACATTTGGAGACGTATACATATATGAGTGAAAATATAAACAGCTCATAAAAGAGATAGAAACAGGTACAGGTATAAGCCAGAAAAACTCCTTAAGCCCCTCACTCTTTAATCGCATAATGGATGAAATAATAAAGGGAGTGAATAAAGGTAACATGAGACACGAAGCAATAAAAATCCTCTGCTACATGAATGTCTCCATTCTCAAAGCGGAACGTAAAGACTTACTAAGTAAGTGTTAAATGTAAGATAGAGGTTAATGGCATTAGAATAAAACATATTCTGAAAGGTACCTTGGAACCACGTTAACCAGCTACGGACATATAAAAACAAATGTAAAAAACCAAATATACAATAAAATAGAGCAGCGAGTTGTCTTAATAACACAATATAGAGAAACAAATATATTATAATGGAACAATAATGATGTAGACAGCAGAAACAAAACCAAAAAACAAAGGATGCTTGAGACTATACAGATGAGAATACTAAGAAAAATCACAGGGCATCACCAAAAGATGGCGTAAGAAATGATGAAATCAGAACAATTTGAAGAGGATAAACCACTGGAAGATTCCAAAGTTATTGAAAACCCCGTGAACATAAATTAATACACAGACGACGATGTTCTCGTGGCAGAGTTTGCCAAAGAGCCTCAAAAACTCCTCTCTGCTTTAGAGGCAACCAGTAGACTTTGGCCTTAGCGTCAACTTCAAACAAACGAAATGTAATAGAAGACGCAACTTCGAACAAAGAAATGGTATGCAGTATTGAGAATGCTTTAACAAGATTTAAACCTAAGCATACGAGAGCGAATAATCTAAGATTACATTCTATCTGTCCTACTTTACAAAACAGAAGCATGAATCCTTAAAATCCGCACTCGAAGCACACCAATGGATAGATGAGAATCTCTTGGAGAGTAACGAATTCCCAAGACGTCCTAGAAAAAAGATAGAGGAGAGACAGACTATGAGAAGGATAGACAGAGAGCAAGTGAGCTGCTGACTGACTTAATGTTCTACGACAACAATACTTACATGCCTACAGATGACATGGTTCAGGAACAATCGTCATTGGAGCAACTAAAATTTATTCTCGTTTACCTTGATCCCATTTTCAAACAATTTCAGCCTAATTTTCAAATACGTTAATTACATCAGGTATGCTGTGTATACAGTTGTTTGGTATCATAAGAGCGTTCGGCCTTGTTCTTGTAATAATGCTCTTCAAGGTGTTGCTGCTCTTGAGAAAGATTTTGATTCAATATCAGCATGCTATTCGTCTGTTTCGTTCATCCGGCAATAATAGAGTTGCAATCTTGGTTTGCTTTTTCTGCCTAGGTGGTTTGTCCAGTTCTTCAAAAGCCTTAATAATGTTGGTTTCCGAATATCCATATACATACAGCATAACTTATGGATGTGGCAATCTTTACATTGGGGAGACAAAGCAACCACTGTACACCACGATTAAGGAACACCGCAAAGCTACTCAAAGAGCCGAGCTATCGAAGTCTGGGCTAGCTAATCATGCATAGACCGAACACCATAACATCAACTGGAACAAGCCCATGGTAATTTACAAAGAAGGACACTGATATAAAAAAATTATAGAGGCAGCATATATAATCTCAAACTATAATATAATAAGCGAACCCAGCGTCCAAATTAAAAACATTTGGAGACCTCTTCTTGGGAACTGCCGCTACGCTTCACCGACAACCAACAGCTAGGTACAACAACGCTGATTGGATCCACATATGTTTGGTCTTTCTCTTTTTTATTTTATTTCAATGTATTCTATCTACTGTTTCGTTCATGCTCATTTGCTATTTTTATTAGACTTTAAAAACGGAAGATGTTTTCAATTTTAAAGCAAAAACTTCTTAACAAAGGCGACGCATGGGACCTAATTGACGGCTCCATCAAGTTTATATATACACATATACACACGAATATAATGTATATGTAAACACGATTTATTTTTCTGGTGCCCTCCCCAGAATTTGGGATTTTGATTCATCGATATACACTGTTCGCATTCTAGGCCCCCCTGAGACCTTTGGCTGCAGCAGCCACTTATTCTATGTCAAAGTATAAATCGTAAAATACGGCTTTGGATTTTTATCCCAGACTTATAAAATTGTGGTCCACACGATACATATCCGCCTAATAGAGTAACCAGATGCGCCTGAGGGAAACTTATTGAAATTCCCACGTACCTTCATCAATGACACAAAAAGAAGTGTAAATGGCCTGAACATTGTGAATCGGAGTCCGCAGAACAATCGTTAATAGAATCCATTTCCATGTTGAATGCACCCGTCAACTAAGTGCTGCTGCTGTCGTGTACGGCGTAAAATAGCGCACATACAATATCTATTTGCGCTCTCTATGCGGATGCACTGCCGAATTCATACCTGCCTAGGGCGCGATACGATACACCGCAAAATACTGCACGAACGTTCCAAGTTGGCCCAGTGCCTGCTGCCCATCGATTCCCAGCTACTATCACTCGAATATTCCATCCTTTGTCGTCCTCTATTTCCCTTCTCGTCGTTCACCTCCTCGCGCCTCTCGGGCAGCTCCCGCACGCTGATGTATGCATTTTACATACGGCCTGCTTCAGCTTCAGGCTCGTTTTATCGGCAGGCTTTATGTAATATACTACCCATTGCGAGTTTTGTGTATATAAATGTATGCATGTATATTTAGGATACGGGAGCCATTCTGTAGATCGATGATACGATGGTGGCGTGTTTGGGTTTTGAATCCTCGATTTTGGACATCTTACTGTACTTTTCTCATACGGTGCCATAAATTCGTATTAAGTTGTTTTCAAGGCGGACAAAAACAGTTACATATACAATATATATATATATATATATATATATATATATATATTATATTGGTGGTTTTTTTTTTTTTTTAATTTATTTATTTTACAATTTTTAGGGATGCAATGACTTAATTGGTGGCAGTTATCAATTCTAATTAACTTTTTCGATATTGCCTAAAATAAGGTATTTTGCTTTTAAGCATCATTTATTAGGTTGTCCAACCTCATTTACTGTTGAATAGAATACCTTGTTTTCTAGGTATGTATATGTATTAACAAAATGCTGTATATCATTCTAACTTAGGTGGATCCACTATATTGTAGACGATCTGAGTATCATCATTCTTTAGGTTAGGTTAGGTTAGACGATCTGAGTATTATCATTCTTTAGGTCTGTTAATTATATTGACATTCATTTAATAGTTTCCTGTCCGCGGAATCTTATAATAAATCGTTATACAGTTGTAATTGATATAGCATAATACGACGTAGTTTTTAATTGGAATTAACTTTGTCTGATAACAATTTGAGTTATTATTAAAAATAATGGTTCTTAACTTAAACAAAATTTATATTCTTTATCAAACCTAATACACGATTTGGAAAAGTGACATGAAGATCTATTATACAATTTTTAGTGATGTGGCATAATTAATTAATTCTTATTACCCCTGTTTGATAAGAATTTTTATATATTATGAAAAATGAAGGTATTTTACTTTTAAGCAAAATTCATATTTGCTGGCAAACTTCGTATACAGTTGAAAAAGTGACAAGCAATGATTACAGTATACGTTTCCGACCACGCAAATATTTTTATGAAGAATAACTTTTACTCTAAATAATATTCATAAGAACGTTTTCCGTTTGAATTTAACTTATGAAGACACACTGTATACAGAAACTAATTGAGAACCTCCATCTTGAAGTTGATTAACTGACATTTATTTCGATTTATTTCCAATCAAATCAATTTTTAATAATACAGCCCAATTGGATGCAGTTTTCAATTCTAATGAACATGTTTGATTGAAATTTGAGATATTATTAAAAACTGTTAAACAAAATTGATATTTTTTAAACCTAGTATATAGTTGGAAACGTTACATAAATACTTATACATTTTTTGTGCAATGGCATAAGTGGATGCAGTTTTTAATTCTAACTACTTCTATTTAATAACAATTTTAAAAATTAACAAAAACAAAGATACTTTAATTCGTATCGAAATTCCTAATTTGATGAGAAACCTCGTCTACCGTTAAAAATGTGACATGGGATGATTACTGTTTACGTTTTCGACCATTCAAATCTGTTTATGAAGAATACTATTTTGATTTATGAGTACACACTGTATATACATATTAACTACCATTTATTTTGATTAAGGCAATTTATTTACAACTTACCCCAAGTTCCGAACAGTTAATACCTGCAACTCCACCAAAGCTTACTGAATAAGAATGTCGTTAGAAAAGTCTTCTAAAAAACGGTACAAGCTATGTTATTGAAAAAATATGGAACCACTTTGGGACCCCCGGAACTAATCCAATTTCTTTGTAATGTATTCAACCCTGTGTTCCGAACAGAAATTTTTTCCATATGTTTAATACTTGCGGCTCCACCAAACTTTGCAGTATAAGAAAGTCGGTAAAAAAGCGGTAAAATAGTTTTTACCAATCTTCTATTAAAAAAATATGGGACTATTTCGGTATATCCCGGAACTAATCAAATTTCTTTTCAATTTATCCCATGTTGCAAATAGAAAAAATATTTTTAATCCGGCGACTCCACCAAAGCATAGTGTATAAGAAAATCTGTAAAAAAGTATTTCACCATTTTCTAAGAAACGGTACAAACTATGAAGAAAAAATGGGACCACTTCGCGATCCTATAAAAAAATCGAAAATCCGTGAACCGTTTGCGTGTAATCGCTTAACAAATATAAAAAAAACAAAATACAGACGAATTGAGAACCTACTTCTTTTTGAAGCCGGTTAAATGGAAAAAAAATCAACTACGGAGTTACAGGTTCAGCCTAGCCGCAAACTCAAGAGCCCACTCCACCTTAAATTTTATCTTCAGTTAATTAACATCTCATGATCTCATACTAACTCTGCTTGTCCTTGGCGGTTACAAGTATGAGCACAGAATATAGCATTATCTCAGGATGTTATTATATATATACTGTTAAATATTTGTCCATTAACGGGCGTACCGGGAAGAGGGAGAGGACAGCTGCCCCCCTGGACATGAACCAATTGCCGTTAGCCTTCACTGTTTCCAACAAATTGGTTCACTTGCCCCTCTAAGCAAAAAAAAATTCTGATTTACACCTATCTAAAACTTTTTTTACGATTTACCCACGCTTTAAAGAAAAAGCTGGGGACGCAACTGTGTCCTTCGATAACCAATCAATATTCAATAACTCAAAAACAGGTACTTGTGATATTTATTATCCAAAACCATACCGCACTATAAAAGTTGCTCACTGCCATCTATCGAATTGTTTTAGTACATACTAAACAAAAAGTAGTTTAGTACAAATGATATTTTTCACTGTATAGTACGAAACTTGTTACGACCATTTGATCATTAACCTCAACGGGGTAAACAGACAAATCTGAATTAGCTCAATATAATCAGTTTAAGATAGTTTTTTAGGTACCTAAGATTTTTCCATATAAACTTTGCTACCTCCATTTCACCTACTTTAAGAGATAGTTTTAAAAATTAAATATGCAAATTTTAATTATTTGTCATCAAGAACATTTCTGTAAAATTTCAAGCAACTCAGACATAAAATTCGTACAAAGTTTAGGCCCGGCCTCCGATAAATTGTTAAAATGTGAATTTTCAAAAATCATACCTTAACTTTTGTTTACTTACTACCAACTGCGTACCTGCCAAATTTTAGCCTCATAAATAGGATTTCTCTATATTGTCTTCACAACCCAGGGTAGTTTGAAAAAATATTTACAATCTTAATTAATAAACAATAATCCTGCTAAGTTTGTACAAACCAACTAGCGCACCTCGAATGATATCTGACACTTGGGCGCTTCAAATTGAGAAATAATAATTAAAATGTGGGGAGACTTCCTCCTTCTCCCTTCAAATGACTTTTGATAATTTTGCTTATCTACTTTCTTAGTTAGAATATGACCCCTTAGACATTTACACTTCATACAAACAATCATGTAAGAGTTGTTTCAAGGACACTGATTCTTCAGACAGTTAGTTAATGACTGTAGTTTACAAAAAGGAGAGTAAAAGTATTGTAAATTAACTCATTGACTGATTGTCTTAAACAATGAAACAATTGTTACATGTATGTTAGAATAAAGTTTAAGTGTGTAATATTGTACATTACTAATTGATCATGAATGTCAACTCTCACCAAGTAACGGCCAGCTCTATTCAAGGTATGACGGTCGTTAAAAAAATTGGTGAAGAAATGAAAAAACTAGGAGTTTCAGCGTCAATATTCATTTCCCATAATATATTTAATACGTAAATAATTCTTTGTTCAGTTGACAGAAGTGCAACTGATGAAGGTGTCGTCTAAAATCAATATTTTAATTATCTGGTTTTTCAATGAATTGTAGAATCTCCAAAAAAAATAGTGTCAAAATTGCTTGAAAAGGTTTTAGTTAACCAACGAATTATGTCGACTGATTTTATCCTAGGAACCTCAGTGAATAGCACGACTATCTATTTGGAGTCTCTGTGGATTAGTTTTTCCTACAATTCCTAGATATCAATATTCATTTCGCGTTAAAATGATTAAAATGTTAAATAACTTACTGTCAATTGCTCATTTGTATAAGAATAAAAACGTACCCTCTATTTGGATTTTAAGTCAGTGATTTTTCACTGGGGTGTGGGGAAAAAACCAAGATTTGCTGCCTAAACTAAAAGTTCGGTATGACACTACTAACTCGATCATGAATATTTTCATTTGTGCTTTTATTAAACAACAACTATTTACTCTAGTTCAGTATATCAATCTGTCAGTCAGTAAATCGATAGGTTCAGGTAGAAATAAACTGAACGAGTGTGTATAAATGAGAATTTAATGAAAAATCAAAAATAGATATGGTCCAAAAAGATTAACAAAAAAATATAGAAACTCAGTACCTTAAAACTTTAATATTAGTAGTAGTAGCAATCTAAAAAATGTTATCTGTCATATGATAAAATATTCATAACTAACTCTACAAATTTTATTTAATGATTCGAAATATTTAGTGACATGGCTGTAAGAAAGTATAGGTATAATCTGTTGATCTTACCTTGTACAATTGAGGATTAATAATCCTTATACCAAAAGTATATGGTCCAATCTTAGGAATTGATTCAGTCCTAAGACTATATATTCCAATTCTAAGAAGTATTTACTGCCCATCCTCTGACCTTAAAACGTTACATTGCGTCAAATAGAATTTTACTTCAAAATGGACTTATACTCACCTTCTAACAGAGGGTTCTAACCAAATGTCAAAAATTCCAGTCATTCGTTACCCTTCTGAACGTATTAACGATGCCAGAAAATAATCGGCATCCACAAATATTTTTACAACTGATCTTATTCAAGTCAGCCTCCAAAAAATTATCAGAAATGACTCACATGGTGAGCTATAATCCAGCAGCAAGCGCCACAACGTACTTAACTTCACCGCAGGCGAAACCAGAATAAAGTCAATTCACTTCGCTCGAAATTAAATAGAAGTGAACGATAGCATTTCTATCCTTTCGATGTGATCGTGAAAATCACAGGAATAAATAAAAATCGATTTTATCGACAAATATAAGGACATGATAAGTTTTACAGAGATATGAATGTACTTATACAAATTCAGTCAGGCAGAATCAAAGGTACTCAGGAGCTACAAACACCTAAATTAGTCCATTGAATATGCAGGGGCATATTATTTTTAAAATAATTTAAATGAGGTCAGTACCGATTATCTGATTGAGATAACCTGGTTTGCTAGTTTACATGCCACAACATATCTGTTACCAAAAAAATGACGAGACAAACCCCATTACTCGAAGTTTCCTTGGACTTCCATCGTCTTGAAGTGGTTGATCTCACAACGTTTCAATAGCTGTGTATCTGCTATCGTCATCAGGTGAATGATAGGAAATTCAGATTATCCCTCGTATTTATATTATACCCTTAACCGGTCATGTGTCGCCGGTCAAGGTCATTGGGTCTTATCTGGTCCAGTCAGCGTCGTCGTTCCTGGAGGTTGGTTGCCGATGATGTGTGAGCTCTCCAAATATTTTTAATTTGGAGGCTGGGCTCGCTAATTATATTTTCATTCGAGATTATATATGCTGTCTCTATGAATTTTCTTTTGTACCAGTGTTCTTCCTTGTGAATTGCTCTGGCCTGGTCCCAGTTGATATTATGGTGTTCGGTCCATGCGTGATTAGCTAGCCCAGACTTCGTTACCTCCGCCCTTTCAGTAGCTGTGCGGTGTTCCTTAACCGTGGTGTCCAGCGGTCGCTTTGTCTCTCCAATGTAAAGATGGCCACATTCACACGGTAAACTGTATATACAGTTATTTGGTATCGCTGGTGCGTCGGGCCTCGTTCTTATTATCATGCTCCTCAAGGTGTTGTTGCTTTTGAAGATCATTCTGGTTCCATAGCTGTGTGCAATTCTTCTAAGTTTCTCCTACAAACCTTCAGTATACGGTAATAGTACAGTTGCTACCGTGGTGTCCTCTTCCTGCCTAGGTAGTTTGTCCAGCTCTTCAAACGCCTTGATAATGATCGTTTCCGGATATCCATTCGCCAAAAGGTCTTCTCTAAGTTTCAGTTGTTCTTCTTTGAGGGCTTCTGGTGTGCTGCAGATTTGGCTCTATGGATTAGTGTTTTGATGATGCCAGATATCGTTGCTGATGGGTGGTTGGAATTGTAGTGAAGGTATAATCCTGTATGCGTAGCCTTCCTGTAGACTATTATTTGGATCCCGGTCCTAGTCCTTTGACAATTTACATCAAGGAATAGTAGGCACCCAATCTCTTCCATCTCCATGGTGAATCTAATGGATGGTTGGGATTGGTTCAGGTGCTCAAGGAGTGCCTGTAGTTCTGTCTCTCCATGTTGCCAAATAATAAAGATGTCATCAACATGCCTCAACCATAGCTTAGGTTGCTTCTCGTAACTCCTCACTGCATGTTCTTCGAACCATTCCATCTATATGTTGGCGATGGTTGGTGATAACGGGGAACCCATAGGCAATCCATCTTCTTGCATGAAGAACCGGTCCTTCTCCTGAAAGTAGCAGTTTTTGAGGCAACATTCAAGCAAGTTCATGATCGAGTCTATTGGCAGCTTTGTCCTCTCCATCAGTGTTTCGTCTAGTGGTACGTTCGAGAAAAGGTTTTCATCATCGAAATTTACTAAGCGATGTTCAGGCCCAAGTTTCATGGATCCGATGATTTCGACAAAGTGCTTTGAGTCCTTAACGTGCGATTATGTTTTGCCCTCCAAAGGTCGAATGATTGGTAGAAGAAATTTCGTTGTGAGATCAACCACTTTAAGACGGTGGAAGTCCAAGGAAACTTCGAGGAACGAGTTACATTGTCTACCAACTTCAGAAAACCCCATTAAACAATCGCTATAAAAACAAGGTCAAAGGAATGACTGAGGTCAACTCCTCCCTGTCTTACTTCATTTAAGTAATTCTCAATCAAAATAGGATTCAATTGTGCACATACCAAAATAACATTAGTAATTTCGAATAAAACCCATTTGACCTGCCCAAGGCTACTAAATATCTCATAAAAGTAGATCAGTAAAGAAGCAAGCTTGGATTAAAGGAGTTTATGTTAAATCGAGATAAAATCACCTCTAGTACGTATCGTATATATATTTTCCGTGAGGCAGCAATTGTTCCTGGACATCCTATATAACAAAACAAATATTTTCGCACACTTCAAACAAACACCTGATTCCATATGTTTCTCTCTCTCTATTCCGTGTTAACAATTCTCTAGCCGTTCCGTGATTGCACGTGGAACAAAAAACACTTTAACCTTCATCCGAGAGAGAGAATCACACACGAAATTAAATCCCTTTTGTGATTCACACAATCTCGCAGATAAAACTGGCAAAGGTGAACTCGTGTGTGCGGCATATAAGGCTAGCCTTTATTGTATCCATCACCATCACCTCTCGGTCGGGAGCAGAAATCGATCGGACACACCGTTCCATTTATTCGATTTAGGTCAATTGCAAACGAAAACAAACGCTTCTCGCAATAAGAAACAGGAAATCGAAGTAGGAAAACCGTTTATTTAACATTTGATGGTTTCCCTTCCTTTTCGAGCATTGTTGTTGAAAATAATCCTCTCTTCCAGGCCGATTGCGATTCGGTGATGTTGAAAGGGCTTTATGAGTTTTGTCAGGATATTATAAAAGGCTTCGTCGGCTTTATTATTTTGTGCTTGTGTTGGCGACATTAATAATCTTTTCAGCCGTTTTTATTACATGGCAGCGGCTATTGATTTCAAATAAATGTTTCGGAGATTACTGGCTATTAAGACTTTCATTTGTTATATCGACTGATATTGCCTTTGAATTTATTTTGTGAAGTCTCTCATGAACTGACACAATCAGTTGTGGTTGTTTTTTTATGAAATAGTGTTGTCAATGAATCACCAAATGCACTTCCATTTTCCTGTGAAAGACTTTCAAAAAGGGAGGTCATCAATTCAGCTACTTTTTTCTAAGTTATGTAATTTATTCGTTGATTGTGATTCGATTTTAATCATATTTTTTCTTAGAGAGGCTCTCCATTTGGGGACATTGTTCCACTTCTGAGGCTGGGGCTCCGAAATTACCTGCTTTAAGCTTAAAGCTGATTTTCCGATTCAAAGTATACCTTGTAGTTAAAAACGAAGTAAGTAGTAGTATTATTTTCAAAAGCGGAGTAACAATGAAACATTCGAGAATAACTTTGTTGGTTCGAGAACATTCTGGTATATTCCAGTGACTTCCAGATGGCAGTAGTATAAAAAAGCCAGGGACGAAACCGAGAGTCAGCCCGCTTAAAGAAGACCACCTTAAATAGCAGCATACAAAATATTATTCATACTAGCGGTCACATATAGCTGCGAATCCTGGACCCTCACCAGAAATTGAAATAATTGTTACCAATATTCGAAAGGAACATACTAAGGAAAATCTATGGCCCAGTGAGGGTAATCGATGGCGGATTACATAGAATTTTAAAATGGGGCGAATATATAAGGAATATAACATAATAAAAAACATACTTATTGTGTTATTAATATAGTTATATTTTTATATACCTAACAATATCATGATATAACTGTTATTAGACATTCTTTTCCGAGGTTTTCTTTTTATGTTCTTATTTGTGTCATATTTAAGCATAATAATTACGCTAGACATGCTGTTTGTTTCGATCGTTTAGAGCGTTTAAATTTTGATGTTTTGAGTTTATTTTCTTATTTTTCTTGCCAATTATACAACATTTTTATGGTATTTTGGCGTTAATTCATAATACTAATTATGACTCAGCAAAGCCCCAAGATTAATTTTAATAGTGAAGTAAATATGCCGAAATATCTTTTGTGATAAATCAGTCCACAAGCCTGTATTTTAGGAAGAACATCGTTCAAATGAACGACACTCACTATAAACGATGCCTTTTGGTGAGCTGAATGAAATAAGCGCGCTCAACAAAACATATCATAAAACCCAACACTATATGACAACTCAAAGCCTTAGATGGGCGAGTCATGGGGAAGCAATGGACTCAGAAAGGGAGCCGAAAAAGACCTTTAATGGGCGTACGGTAGGAAACAAAAAGAGAAGACGTTCAGAATGATAATTCGCAGTAGAATGACAATGAGATGCTTAGCATAAGAACTTAGTAAGGGACAGAACGTTCTGGAGGCAAACGCTAAGGGAGGTCAATAGAGTTATCGTACAACCGAAAGAAGATTAATGAAAAAGAATCAAGATGAACACTACCTGGAAACATATCGCTTAATATAAAAACTGATAAAGACCTATATAATATAGCATCCCAAAACTTCCAACCTTAAGGTTGGAATAGTGTTCTTGAATGTTAAATCCGACTACTCCTAACAAATTATTACATGTGATATTTGGTGGATGCGACAGGAACAAATTTTATCATAAATAGCAGGTTATGGGGTTGGAATTCTATCGTTCTAGTGTGGAATTATTTACTCAAATGAAACCCACCCAAAAAAGATATCAGGTAACATACTGAATTAATAACTAACCCATTTTATGATAATATTAACTCTATAATGACCGATAAACAATTTCGCAAAGATTGTTGAGGAGGTCTTGAATTATTTTGCCTGTTCATTGAGTTTTCTTACACAAATTTTTGTTTCCTGCAACAGATAAGTATTTGAAAATGCTATATGTAGAACAAAATGTAGTACGGCTTTTCATAAAATTGCCTGGATCACTGGCTGCCTATACCGAGATTCTTCCTCACAGTTATTCTGAGAGGAAGAGATGTCTACTAAATGATCAACCAGTATTCCTGTATATAAGTAATGTATTGTATATTGTGTAATACTTATCTGTGTATGGAGACGTTTCAACTCCAAGTCTGGAGTCGTTGTCAATCGTTAGTGTTGTATTCGAGGTTTTTTAAAAATGTTTGGCTTTGATGTTGAATTGTTGTTTGTCAAAAAATTTGACAATGACAATTTGTCTTCTAAACTTTCAATTTGCAATTTACATGTTCAATACATATTTTAAAGCGAAGTCAGAATCGACTTTGAAACTTTTGCTATTTTCTTTCAATATACAGCTTTTTATTTTGATGTGGTGTTATTTCCCAAGAAAATATAAAAATAGACAATTTCTCGTTAGGCGATCACTTGATCTTGAGGTTACGTTTTTCTGCTCTGTTAGCAATAGATTTCTCCAGTCCAAATGAAGATCGATTGAAGGTGCCCCGATTTTCGTATTGTTTATCATCGTACAGCAAGCTTCTTTAAGTTTTCTCGTTTTTCAATTTTCCTCTTTCAACAAAATCTTTGTTTTATCTTTGTTTATCCTATGATTGCCGTTGCTGGTTAATACATCATTGGCCATTGATTTGTCTTCTGGAAATGTTATATTGATGTTCTTTTTCCTTACCTCTAAAGGTCTTGAAATTTCACCGGTATAAGAATGGCCACAGTCACATAAAACATTGTAAACGTAATTTTTGGAAATCTGGATTGCGTTAAATGGTTTGGAATGTGTAAGGATAGAGCGCAAGGTATTATTTGTTTTAAAAACAGTTTTAACACTGTATTTATTTCCTAACCGCTTAATTTTCTCCTATACACCTGGGACATATGGAATTATATTCATATTTTGGTTGTCTGTGTGTGTTTGGTTGGTATTAGTGTTGGGTTTTATGACTCTTTTTAGTGAGCCGGCTCATTTCGTTCAGCTCACCAAAACGAGTCGTTCACAATGAGTCGTTCATTTGAACTATCTCCTAAAACACAGCCGTTTAGCCTTAGGCGGATTTATATAATGTCTCTACTTGTGTAGTTTACTGCTCAAATTTATATTAAAGTTTTGCAGATCATTAACTTACGTAAATACAAAAATTTTATATTTTGGTAACAAAAATAAAAAAAAAACTCTAAACATTAAAATGTAAACGTTCTAAACTCTCAAAACAAATAAATTATTATGCTTACTTATAACCCAAATAGAAATTTATATAACAAAACACTGCTGCAAAACAATAACAACCCTCTGCCTTAGTGCCTGTGATAATAAAAATTTTAAATACCTATTCATAGATTCCTTGAAATAAAACCTTCCCACTGAATTTTAAAATAATACCCTTCATCTCATCAAGCAGACGGCTGACGGCTCTTTACTCTCCACTGCTCCGAGCCGAGGTGACTGTGCCGGCCGAAAGATTGAACGTTGAATGTTCAGCACATCCTATGACTCTCGACTCGCTCGAGCTGAATGACTCTTTTAATGGCGAACTGAACGAGCTGTTTGACTAAACTGTGCCGCTCATTCGTGGTACATGTAGAGGAGTCGTTCGTTTTGAACGACTCATTCACGAACGACCCAAGCCTAGTTGGTATTAGTGGTGTGTTGGTTATTTGTACTAGTTTGTTGTTGCAATTTTCTTTCTAGTTGATTTAGTCTTGGGGATATAATTTTGAAGTAAATAATCTTTGATAATATTGACTTCGTCGTTAAAGATTTGGATGGATGATGTTTTTTGCTCATATAAGCACTTTACATCATCTTTCTTTACATTCAAGGAATGGTTGGAGTGAAAATTCATATATCTATTAGTATTCGTAGGTTTTCGATAAGTTCTTGTACCTATTGTGTTGTTTGTTCTATCTACAAGTACCTCAAGATAAGCAAGTTTTCCAACTCCGTTGTAAATTTTACTGTGGGTTCTGGACTATTGATGTAATCTAAGAATGAGTGCAGTTCTTCAGTACCATACTGCCAAACCATTATTCTTATAATTGCCTATGAATCTGTCTTCAAAATATGTCATGAATATATTACTGATGATAGGAAACAAAGAAGAACCCATTGTTATACCAAATTCTTGTTTATAGAAATCTCATTAAATTGAAAATATGTTGTGTTTTAAGCAGAGTTCGGCCAGTTACATAATCGTGTCAATGTTTAATTTTTTTTTTGTTGGTAAGGTAATATCTTGTTGTAATTTATTTTTTATAATTTGTAATGATATATCAACAGGTACATTTGGAAAAGGACTAACTATGTTGAAACTTACTAGTACATCGTTTCTGTTGATAATTATTTTTAATTTTGTTAAAAAATCATTAGTGTTTTTTAAATTGTTTGGATTATTTTCGTAAGGTTTAATTATATTTAGTAAAAATTTTAATATGTTTTGTAATGGTAGAATTTATTGAACTTACAATTGGTCTCAATGGTATTGTGTTTTTATGTATTTTTGGAACGCCATATAAATGTGGAGGTTTACTGTAGTGAACTGTTAAGTGTTTTCGTTCTAATGCAGTGAATTCTTGTTTGTGTTTTGTTATAATGTCTCTAGCAGCTATATATAGATAAAAACTGCTAGAGTTTCAAGGTCGTCAGCAATAATCAGCGTGATTGGGATGAACATATTCGCCTATTCCTGTTGGCCTATCATTCAGCCGTACATAACAGCACAGGACAGACTCCCGCAAGGATACTATTCGCAAAAGAGCTGAGAATACCTTGTGATTTTGCATTTGGCTCACCAGAAGAACCGTCCCAAAAAGTCAACGATTATGCCGACCACCTCCGACATAACCTGCTGGTATTACCCAGACTGGCAGGTTTGAGCCACCAGCAATCGAATGAAGACAGGCTATGACCTCAAGACAAATTCAGTCGGGTTCCAACAGAGAGACAAGGTTTGGGTATACAACCTCCAGAGGAACAAAGGCACACAAAGCTCATACCAGCCTGAGATGGACGATACCAGTTATTCAAGAGAAACTATGAAGTTGTTTTTCGTATTCGCCGGAATCCAAGTGCTAAGATGGAGGTGGATCATCGACGCGCTCTCTACCATGGAGAGAATAATTCTGATTGGGACGAACAGAATTAAGAGGCGGACAGTGTTATAAAATTCATTTAACAGCCCCAAAGAAAAAACATTAAGAAACCCTCCAAATCGTTCGGTTAAAAACAAACACGTAAACATAAAACCGGCTAAAATATAAAAAAGCAACATGGCTCTCCCGAAATTTCGATGGATGTAACGAGCGGCCTCGATAAAGTTCCTGAAAATGGTTTGACAAATCAGAAATAAACATGGCGTTCGGCTATTTTCTACACTGGCTATTTAAGTCGACGGTTGGACAAGTTGAGTAGTTTAAAATCTGCGGTGTGTGATGAATCGACAGCGAGAGAATTAAACAGCTGTGGAAATACTCATTTGTTTGTAAATAGTGAATTTATTTTTGATAAAAATAGAGACGTTGAAAAGTGATATTTGTCAATTTTTGACACCCACAGAATCTATTGCAATATCATAAGAAAGGCAAGTAAATCAATATTAAACTTTGACGTAGATTTCGAAGTTATCAATAATTTTTTCACTTATGACAATCTGTTAGTCCACACTAATTAGCCAAATGAGTACTACATTTGTTCTAGAAAATAAGTAAAATGAGTGTATCTATAAACGCCATGACAGGAAGTTGGGAAATTTTGTTAAAAAACCAATAAATCTGGAAAGAAAAGGTTCCTTGACAAAAGTTGATTAGTTCAAATTTGATTATTGGCACAAATTTTCTTACAACTCGACTTCAACTACTTGTAGGCAAAACGGACACCTTTGGCAGGGTCTCGACAAACTTAATCCACAAGATTAAAAACTTTTCCCTAGGTCCAGATGACATATTGGTTAATTTCGATGTTGTGTCTCTTTTTACCAAAGTGAATGAAGCTATGAAAATTATCCCACCCGGGAATTCCTAGAATATAATACTGCCATGTAGTCTTTTACTATCACTTATTTTAAACGGTAAAATATTTTTTAGATATAAATAGTCGGTCGAAAAGCTGTGGAACCTTTGGTGTGTCACAAATGTAAAAACATAGTTTGCACCTTAACACCAAACCTTGACCTTGCGTTGAGTGTTGAAAATAAAGGTTTGGTATTAGGGTGCAAAACTGTGTTTTTACATAAATAGTCGGAGTGGTCATGGGAAGGAAGTTCTCTTAGAGAGTGATAACCCCTTCATGAAGAAATTTGGACAACATGATTTTCAAAGGGTGATGAAGACACGTACTTATTGGCTTCGCTACGTGGATGACACACACTTTTGAAGGGTAAAAGTAGAATTGAAAAGATTTACATTGGGGACTGAAAAGGATCGAATACATTTCTAGATCTGTTAGTTGAGAAAAAAAAATCTGTCTTTTTTTTCTGAAAGATTCCGAAGTCACACCCCGTCCGAAATTATATAAACCTATAAAGACCACAAGCTAGCTTTCAGTCACTGATAAGCCTTAGGAAAGATCATGTTTACTATTAGCCCATTCCTTTTGAAAATGTCTGCCACAGCAGCAGACGAAACTTTAGGTGGAAACATATCATAGCTACTAAGCCCGAAAAAATTAAATTGTAAATAAAAATATTTAATTTTGAAAAATTTACATTTTCTAGGTAAGTTTATATTACCAAGATATTTTCGATTGTTATTCAAAAAGTCCAATTTATACTTGCAATAAAGTTGTCGAAGGTCCATTTCATTGGATTCTTTGAAAAGTCGAGAACCTAAGTTGCTTTTTATTGACTATTTTAAAAACTTTTTTGCAGTAATTCAAGAAGCCACAAATGAGATCATCTGATGCCACCCCAACCAATAATTCCATGATATATGAGTTTTAAATGTTTTGTCGGAAGAAATTTTGAAATTCATAGAACTTAAACAGTACACCTTATAATTTATTGATGATAAATTGCACATGCACATTCCAACGCAGAAATTTATCAATAATAATACCTAAATGCTTAACGGATGATGCAAATTGCACATTTTTGTGTTCTGAATTTTAAACTTCCTTGTTCAGGAAGGTATTTTTTATATGATGTGAAAGGCAAAACGTGTGTTTTATTTAGATTTAAGGTTAACTTAAGCGAATTAAAGGCATTTGTAATGTTTTTATTTTTACAATCGGGTTCAGTTCATTTCTCGGATTTATTTAAAAACACTATTTATTTCCACTACTTTAACACAATTTATATCCACAGAACTATTTACAATTTATCTTAACTATACCGCAGTCGAATACTTCATGAATGCTTCCTCAGCTTTCCGTATTTATATATTCGTTCTCGGAATTCTCCAGAACATCAAAGAGCCGCCGAGACCAGAGTAGATTCTTCGAGAAATACAACAAAGCAAGCAGCCGCCCTCGATGCGCCAGACTAACAATATTTCGGCTTCCCATAAATATCGGAGGAATGTCGCTTCCACGAATTATCGTAACAATATTTTTTAGGTCTTCTGCTGTAATTATAACTTCTTGCTATGAATTTGCAGTGTAAACTCGGCGAAAGATATTATTGTTCCGTAGATTTCTAACTCAATAAGCTGTTAATATATACCAAAAATAGAATCACCCCCAATACTGTACCCTGGGGAACACTGCAATTTAGTGACAGTTCTGTATTGAATGTATTATTTACAAGAACTCTTTGCTTTCTGTTTTTTAGATAGCTAGAAATGAGTCTGTAAGCGTTTCCACGAATAGCCAAATTTTCTAGTTGGCTCACCAAAAGGTCGTGATCAAGGAAAAACTGAAAAGTTTATTTTCAACATTTATTTGTGTGAAAAAAATTTTCTAAAATGGTTCACTTATTATCCATATAATTTAGGATCTATAATTTTGCAAGAAAACTCGCTTAATATATCCTAATTCGGTCGGAGCATTTGCTAAAAATATAATTAATATAATTCAGTTATTAAAATAATAAAGTTTTAACAAAAAGGACATATTTCTAGTGCCCCTATGTTAAAAATCCATCGATTCAAGCCGGTTGGCAATTTCAGAAAGCGCAATAACTATCTTCCTATTGCTGTTATTTCTAAAACTCTAAAAACTTTTCAATAAAATTCGTACATCAATATAGAGTGTAGCTGATGGTGGTGTTATTGTTGGTCGGTAATTGAATTACTTTGTTGCCGTAATTGAACTGAGGAATTGAAAGCTTTCCAAATTTGTTATTAAATTTTTAGTGCCTTTTTGTGAGCACATACCAAACGACAATGGTGTCTCATTTCTAACAGATATTGGCAAAAATAAAGAGTTTACATGCTTGTTTTTGCAAAAGCGAATGTTTCGAGTGGAAGCTTGTGAACGGTGAATTGTAATCC